>OX382325.1:17113938-18525554 GCA_947507615.1 Hemithea aestivaria | reverse complement strand
TAGTATTTGTGGTGTTAGTTGTTTGGTGTTAGGTATATACTGTTATGTAGTTAAGTCAACTATAATGACAGTAATTTTAAAATGCATTAAATGAGCATGAAAATTACTAATCGACTATTGTTGGAGTTAAACTGCTACTGGCTGGTAATGAAGTTACTTGGATTCAAAATAAACATTATAATCTAAAGCTGGGTATATACCAAACAAATGAAGTACCTACCTTGTTCGTTGGCTATCGTTGGCGCTATGTGACTTAACAATCGTCAACGTAACCAACGTCTGTTTGGTGTGATCCAGCTTTATAGAGTTTTTTTTTTAAATATGTACTTTATATAAACTTAAATTTTTGAATATATTTTAAATTCCTACTGACGACTGAAGGGTAAATTTTTGCTTCGAATTTCTTTTTTTTTTTTTTTAATGTGATGAAGTAGAAGACGAGCAAGACGCTCTCCTGGTGTTAAGAGATAACGCTGCCCATAATCAGTACAGTGCTATTTAGGATTTCACAATGATGTGAAATTCTAGAAGCACTGCACCAACGCTTCTTACTCAAGAGTCATAAGATGTTAAGACTCTTTAGCCCAGTAATTTCACTAGCTACAGTGCCCTCCTACCGGAGCACAGTAATGTTTGCACATCACTGCTCAGGCGGTAGAATAACTGGCACTGTTTGGGTACTCACCTAGACGACCTCCTGCAAAGGAAGTCTACCCCCGGTACCACTGCTCAGGCGGTAGATTCTTTACGTTGTTTCTGAAGCTAAGTTGAAAAACATGAAAAAAGCTACTGTTCGAAAATGCTATTATTATTAACCCACTTAAAAAGGAAAGGGGACAGTATACCATTTTCCGTATTTCCCGAGCTATACAACTTAGGAATATTCAAGGCACTAATAAATAGGTGTCTTTAAGGCCTCTTATGTGATCCATCGCCGACCGCATCTGTACTTTCCATCAAATGAGATGTGGTTTAACTTTTAACGTAGGCCTACGTTTAAGGTATAGATTATATAATAGATTTATCGGTTCAGCGGAATAAATGTAAAGACGTTACAAACACACTCACATTCATACTTTCTCATTAATATTAGTAGAACTAACACAACTCTATAATAAGATTTGTTTTCATTAAGCTTCAAAGTACCTAGGTTTATTCAATACCTAGGTATCCTAAGATAAATGAGCAGCATTGACAGATGCAACAATAGCATTAGTCATCAGCGCCGATGAGTTGGGTTTATAATTAGCCGCGAGAAGTGCCCGACAATGTGACTATTTATACCTCAACTCGGATTTTGTTCTATTGATTTGAAGGAAGAAGCGATAGATGGGATGGGATAGGAAATGGGAGGTCAACTGGTAGAAAATGCTACTTTAGCATTAAGTGACAATACCTTAAAATCTACTATATCGTAATACCTATCATCTAAATGAGAAATTATATTATCTAAAACTAAATAAAAACTAAACTAAATCTAAAAACCCTGCGGCATCGTGTCCAAAACGCTGGCAGCATTACCTCTCGGGATGGCAAAAGCATTAAGTTAGAACGTTGTGCTGAATAATTAAATAAATGAATGGGAAGAAATTTAGATTATTTTTTTATTCGTTTTTATAGGTTAGCGTTTGACCACGACCTCGTGTGATACTAAGCGACGATACGGCCGTAGATGGTAGTTTTTGTCCAGTAGGTGGTAACTAGCCAGGGCCGAACCAACCACCAGTATAACTTTGAATTAGTAGAGTAAATCAATGTTACTAGTAACTAGTACCTAATAATATTACCGATATATTTATGTAACCGTGGGTAAAAATCCTTTGCAGGAGGTTAACTAGATGGGGTACCCATTATTAAGCGATTCAAGAGGAAGATCTATATGTACAATACACGCAGAATATAGTAGAGAAATAGTAATAATTATCTTGTGTTACCGGCCCACTAGTTTCCAATAAGTTTATTTGGAACTAGGATGTGTAATAAGCCTCCAAACCAAGGATATTAAAGACAACAATCGCAAATATTGTAAACATAACCTTTTAAACAGTAAAATGATTCAATAAATCATCAATAAGTGATTGAATGACAAATCGTTGTTCATGTAATACATCTCCGATCGCTTACAATCATTCCCAATAAACATGGTCCATGATATATAGGATGCTCCTTATTGAACAAGTCTTTATAACTTTAAAAAAATATTTTATCTTAATTATATAAAAGTAAAGATTGACTGATTGATCTACCAACGCACAGCTCAAACCGCTAGGAGATTGGGTTAAAATTCAGAAGTAAATTCATTACTATCTAGTACCAAAGTACCTACTAATCAAGACGAATTTAATGAGCCCAACTCGACCCATGTGAACAGCAATATTCTCCGCTCCCTGCACGGTTGTCTGGAAGAGATCGCTTTTAGCGATAAGACCGCCAATTGTAACACATAGATTATGAAATTGTGTTTTATTTTAAAGTTTTATCTCTGTATATTTTTCTATGTTCCAATAAAGAGTTATCTATCTGTCTATCTAACTCGATGGGGTTGTGTTTAGTTACGGTATTCCTATGGCCACCTTCCAGCTTCAACATCAGATCAGCTCGATGTCATAATAATTGCATTATCATCTGTTTTATAAATGAAATCAAATTTCAGCCCAATCAGGAACTGAGAAGTGAATTAAATTGAACTTGCAAGATTTGATTACTGACAGACAGACAGACAGACAACGGACAGGTGAAAGTAAATAAAAGCAAATCAAAAAACAATCAAATGGAAAGAAAATGAGTGGTGAATGGAAAAAAATGATGGTGGTGTGGTGAATAAATGATGGATCAAATTGGACTTGGAGGATTTGAATTACTGACAGACAGACAGACAACGGGCAGGTGAAAGTAAATAAAAGCTTGTAAAAAAAGAGTCTTAAATTATTTAGACACATCTGGATAGTGTCTTATTATTTGGACACATCTGCCGCATGTCTGACGAACTATGGGCCCAAACCACTACCCTATGGACACCACAAAGAGTCAGACATCGCGGCCCAAACGGAGATGGCGGGACGAACTGGATTCCTATTACCCGAAAAGAATGGAGAGAGGGAAGGGAGGCCTTTGCCCAACAGTGAGACAAACCAGGCTGAAAATAACATAAATAAAAATAAAATTATATAGTCACCCTGTACACGACTTTGCGGCGAGGTAATGGGGAGCAATTTCATGTTATTGTAGTGGCAACTAGGTGAAGGTGGTGGCAAAGGTTAGAGGTCAGGTGTCATCTGACCACCTGTTCCGTACCCTTAAATAACCACCTCAAGTTCGCCTTATGCTAATAGCTTAATGGTTAACCATTTATATTATTTTTTCCATTATAAATAATGAAATGTTTTTTTTTTATCATATACGATGACTGTAGTATAACTGGTGCATAAATGACGTCATGACCATGTTCCGGCATGTTCAGTGAAGTCAGGAAGGGATTTTTCTCGCCTTCAATAATAGGTTTAGTCAGATACCATCTACGGACGCATCGTTACTTAAAGTCACGGTCCTATTAAATAAATAGAATTTGTTAAAATTAATATTTTTGAAATGCACGTTTTTGTCCAGTGTGTGGAAACTAACATCGGCCGTGTATAACACGTGGAAAACTGCTCATAAGTGGTGCGGGGCCGGGATTCGAACTCGGTGATCCACGTACATCTGCACCACATAACCCCTACAAAAGACGTCACGCGAGTTATCAAGACGTCACGCTAAGTCTGCCCCCTTGGGCTGCTGTTTTTAATTTCTATGTCTAGTATATAATATTATCACTTTTGTTATTCTGTATGCCAATAAAACTCATTCATTTCAATGCATTTTAAAAAAAGTAAATTGAAGCAGCAAGTGGGCAATTGAAGGCTGATAATGATGATGATGATGAAATTGTAGATTTATTCTTATTTCCATCAGTTAAACGTCCAAAAACAGTAAGGTTTCAAACAGCTACCGCACTTTGTAACAAAGTGTTTGTTTATCGAGTAGCTACTCGGAACACAGGCGCCTCGCTCGCGTCGATTTCTCAGAATACGAGTACACGCTCAAATATTGTTAATTATTACATCTCATTATATTGGCCTATTAATAGCAATAAAAATACGATGCCAAACTTTTTAAATAGGTATTATCGGAAAATTGTGTCAAAAAATGGACGGTGTCTTTGTTTTTAAAATGTTGTGGGAAAAATAGAAAAGATTGGAAGACATAGAGCACCCTTGTAAATTTTTATGGAAATTCTGACAGAAACAATAGAAAATTAAATAAAGATTGATAGAAATAGTAAATTAAATCTATTGTTTACGATTAGGTCGAAAGAAAATACATTAAATATTTAAATTGATAAAAAAAGTTTTAGTCTCGTGTGATTAAAACTGTCTTACATTTTGTCTTTCCTGAGACTTGAACTATCAACTTGAAGTATTGATATTATGATTCAAGGGTTTTGCGGTGAAGAGATAATAGACAGATACTAATTCGCATTTTATAATATTAGAATGCATATACACGAGCTTTTGCCTTAAATGCGAGTTACATTTAGTATTGCAATACAATTTTAGGGCCTCAAAATTAGAGAAAAACTCACCATCACCTGAATCATCCACTTTATTATTCCACCTTGATCATGGTTGCAAATGATTTAGCCTTTATTCCCGGAATACAATACATTGACCTATCTGTTTAGATGATCTCATCAATACATAAACTATTTTAAACATAAAATATGTTTAGACTAGTTTCTGATGGAAAACTGGACCGTTTTCGCGTCTCGGGAACATTTTATGTAACGTTGGGATAATTGGGTCGGGGTTTTAGTGTCATATTAAATATATTTTATGTTTATATAACGCTAGCTTATATTCGCGACTTTACCCGTGTGATATAATCCTTTCTTAGCGTTGGAATATTTTAAAAAAACTATCTGTATGTGATTTCTCCTGTGAAAATTGCTCGTGTAACCAGGAAAACTCTATATATTGCAAAATGTAAGGTTAGGTAAATTTATTTCAAAATCAGTAAAACGCTAATGAAACTCTGTAAATTCAGTTTCAGGATTCTTGTTTAACTTTCAGCTTTATTTCTTATCTTTGAAATTTCTATAATAATTTATACCTAATTATGTATAAAATATCTCGACGTTGTTTTTAATTCACGAAAGTTTAAAATGTGCACCGTTAGCTAAAATTGTGGAAGTAAAAGGTTTATTTCAGTGATTAGAACGAAATAAAAGTCTTAGAATATATTTACTAGTATAAAATAAATGTCTTATTTAATGTTTTATACATTCTATACCATAATTTACATATACAGACTACAAGTTTCAGTTAAAATCTAACAAATACGATCCATTTTCACACCAACACAACAGATAAATTAGTGTAAAAGCTTTGATCTATAATAACCACTGCTTTCAACAGCTCACTCGATATAGTGCTTGCTCTGCATGCGTCAATATCTTTACTACTCGATGCGTCAGACGCTTATTGACTACAATGATTAACCGATTTCAAAAGACGAGGTTATCGATATACATATTTAATTTTATTATTTAAATATTATTCGCAATTTATTATTATATTATTTTTCTTATATTTTCTTATCGCTAAAAGCGGCCAATTGTTACACTAAGTTACGAAATTGTGTTTTATTTTTAAGATCCTCTGTATATTTTAATCAATAATTTTATCAATAATAACTATACTATAGCATTAGGACATACCCTGTAATGATTGTATATGTTTTGGTAAGATAAATAAATAAATTTTTGGTGATACAATAGAGTTTTCTATTCGCTTATTTAAGCCGCAACCGCATTTTCAAATACATTATTACAAGTTTTTATTTACTTGCACCTGTACGTTGTTTGTCTGTCTGTAATCAAATCTTGCAAGTTATATTCGACCCATTCCCGGTTTCCGATTGAGCTGAAATTTTGCACGTATGTATAAATCGAATGACAATGCAATATTATTATGACATCGAGCTGATTTGATGATGGAACTGGAAGGTGGACACCGAAACTCCGTAATTAAACGACGCGACTCCATCAAGTTTGGGCTCATTTGATTCATCTTGACGAAAACTTTGGTGCTAGATGGTAAAAATAATAAAAGCTTGTTTTAAAAAGTTTTTTAAATTTCCCTTGTTTTAATTATTACGTACCTTAACGTTTACGTAGTATGAAGCTGTTTATGGTTTATAAATTCAGATTGTTTAGGTATTGTTTAGTCTAGGCTGTGACGTTAGTCTGTTAGGGATTCACCGGAAGCATATTATACCTAATATTATGTACTTCGGACCAGATTCAATGTAACTTAATAGGGGTTAGTATGTTCTTTGAGATATATTGCGATAAAAGATAATGGAATTTAAGGGCGACGCGACGTGCTAATGGTTGTAAAGTAAAGTAAATGTATTGACATAAAATAACATCAAAACAAACATGTATCTATGAATCCATTATAATCCATAGGTTCCCAAAACTACACACTCTTAAATACATATCTAATAATATAAATAATTGATTAAATTAAGATAACAATTTATAAATCGATAGATTAATATATACAAGCCCGTAACAACTTTACTCGGCACTAACATCAGAATCGAGCACAGGGACAGACTGAAAACCAGCAGTCAGGTTAGCCATAGAGTTAATCTGACAGCATGCTGAGTCTGCTCCCATTGACTGAGTCTTATTTATATTGTTATACTAAGTAAAATTTGTACCTAATATTTATACGGAATATTATGTATCTTCTGTTGTCAATAAATTTTATTCATTTCATTTCATTTCATTTCATTTCAAAATAGTTTTTTTTGGGAATAGTAAAACATAATGTTATAGGGTGTCGAAAATAATGAATTGCTTCGAGAAAAAGATAGTTCGGCCGAGCCGCTATGATGCTTTTTTATGGCCCCCGCCAAAACGAGCAAGGCGAGCACTGCCGTGTCCCAAAAAATGTCAATATTGATTATTATTTCTCACAATAATGATTAATTTTCAGAACCCCTGGAAGAAATAACTCAAAGTTGTCATAAGGCCACCCATCATTGTCGACCGAATTGTTTAAACTTTTGAATAGATATTAGTTCTAAGAATAATTACTTATTACATTTCTCAATAATGAGTACCTTTTCTTATAAAAGTCGTTAAACTATGAAATAAATCAATGTAATCATTAATCTTGATATAAAACGGACGTTTATGTTTAGTGCAAACAGACAACGGAGGTTGACGCGGTTTTGTATATAATAACTTTATGACAATTATGTTAATAATGGATCATAACGTAATAATGTTATCCGTATCTTAAAATACCTGTCGGAAAACGCTGGATTATGACTTATAGTTTGAACTCTTTTGAATTAGTCAAAACTCTTTAGGAATCTGTACCATCTTTAAAAATGGAATACGAGCTGACGTTGATGGTGACGGCTATCTTGTTATGCATTCTTGGAGAAGACCTTGGTGGATCATGATGAGTTGATCGTGCTGGATAATTGTGGAGTGCAATAGTAGTCTATTTGGTTATTTTAGTAAGATCGGTGCCCTGAACTTGCTGCTCGGTTCTAACAGTCAATTTGTAAAATAATTGTGATACGTGTTAGTTGAGGAATAAATAATGTACGAAGAAGAGATTGTTTGTTTTGTGCTCGCACTTTACCCACTGATGCCCACTATGGTCATTATAAACATATCAACTTATGCTTTGAGGAGTCAATGAAACTGTGGAAGGACTCTCAGGGCTTGAGGCACTAAAAACTACTTATAAAAGCCTATGATACCAGGTTCAGTAACCAAATCATAGCGCTAAGTAGGGGAAATCTACGCATCGTAACCAGAGCCCTGACTGGACACTGTCGCCTTAACAAGCATATGTTCAAGCTAGGGCTATGCGACACTCAAACCTGCAGATTCTGCAATGTGGCTGATGAAACGCCTCTTTATCTGCTGGGGGAGTGTGGAGCACTGATGCGTAAACGTAGCTCTATTTTGGGACAGCACCTGCTCAGCCCGAATGAGCTTAGAGAGATGACCCCTAGGAAAAACCTGCAGATTCTGCAATGAGGCTGATGAAACGCCTCTTCATCTGCTGGGGGAGTGTGGAGCACTGATGCGTAAACGTAGCTCTATTTTGGGACAGCACCTGCTCAGCCCGAATGAGCTTAGAGAGATGACCCCTAGGAAAATCCTGCAGTTTCTAGAAGCTGCTATGGTCTGTGGTGAACTCTAGCGCCGCGCCTTTGGGTTTTTCTCACCATAATAAGCGGCGCGGCGATCATAATAGGCCAATCATGGCCGCAGTGATATCACAGCCGCAAAACATAAATAAAAAAAAATGGTCATTATATTGTGATGATGAAGCCTAGGAAACGATGTCCCTTCGGCATACCTATTATTTGATACTATAGGCCTACGTTTGACCACATCCCACCTGATGGAAAGTGCAGATGCGGTCGACGATGAATCACGTAAGAGCCCTGCTGAAAACCGCCAGCCTCATATTTACCGTCTTTGCCCTGCAGTGGGACAATATAGGCTAAATAATAATAACCAGTCATTTTAGAAACCACACTTTTCACAATAGTCCTACAATAGTTGGTGGTTATACTTCTCGGGTGCATTTTTTTGGGCATACAGGGGTTAATCATCTTCTATAGTCACATTACAACTTAGAGAAAATTGTCAAAGGGCCCTCTACGTGTTGGTTTCGGCTCCACGCACGCCTACCAAAGGACCGGACACTATTGGCCCGAGGTACCTAAAGGTTGACATAGAAATAATAATAATTACTACAACGACGCCAATCAATATAATGTTCACAATCACATGAATTTAGTTCAAATAAAGTAAGGTATGAATCCCAGTTACCTGGACAAATGAACTGTTAGCGGCGCAGGCAGGATTAATGTGTTAATGTCAACAGCTAGCTCTATATGTGATAGATTGATTGGAACTAGATATTGTGGGGCGAGGCATACGCGCTGGCGGTAAATAATATTATTTTTTTACATATAAACCTACTTTAATTTTAAAGCTTAAGGTAATTAGTATAATAAAGACATATGTGTAATATTATGTACATATAGGTTCGCCACACAACCTTTAAATTGTGATTTGACTCTGATAGTGTAAGTAGGGTAACCTGTTCTGTTGAAGTATAAACACCAAATTATTATAATTATTATTTTAGAAAAAATATCACTTAGGCTTAGCTGTCACAGAAACTAAATTTATATCGTGAAAATGTAAATCTCTTGCCAAAAATGTCGCGTCTCCCCGTTTTATCCGGGTAATGTCACCGGTGGGCCAATGTGAGCAAAGAATAATGATCTAATTTTCCTTCTAAATCTGCTCATTCTTCTTATTTGTATGAGGTGTCACTGAGTACGGCCCCTAGATACTAACCTACAAGAGCAATGTGACCGGTATAAGCAATGTGAGCATAGAATTATAATCTAATCCCCTCTAAATCTTTTAACTCGTATGAGTCATGGTTGAGTCCAACCCCTAAATATTAGGCCAGCATGAGCAAAATGACCAAAGAGAATTGATCTAATTTACCTTCTAAATCTGCTTACTCTACTAATTTTTATATGTTAAGGAGAAGTCACTTATTAGGGTACGTGAGCAATATGACCGACGTGAGCAATGTAAGGAAAGAATTATTATTATGGTCTAATGTTTCTTTAAAGCCGCTGACTCTTCTAACTTGTACACGGTATAGCACGGCCGAGGTCGGTCCCTACATATTAGGCTCCGCAGCTATGTGACCGGAGTGAGCAATCCACTATACTAGGGCTCTTCAAAACCTAGGTACGCTAGAGTACGCTATTACGGTGCATTTTAGATCGTAGGTGTCATATTTAATATACGCATGTTACGAGTATAAATACGAACTTTATCGTATTAATATGATGCACCTAAACTAGATGTTATTTATATTTTTTTCCGTATGGGTAGGCTGCACAAACTATTATTGTAATTTGACTCTGACAGTGTAAGTATGGTAACCTTTTCTGTTGGAGTATAAAACCCTACTTCAAGTATCAACCCATTTTTTGTCTTGTCTTTGTTACAAATATAAACTTTTGTCAACTAATTTATTAAAAAGAAAAGCTTTATTTAAATACCTACCTACTCTCTGTTCTCTGTTGGGCTAACATTATTTTAAGTTTCGTGAAAAGTGAACTTGTGTAAAAAAATTGTAGAGGTAAAAATTTACGTAAAATTCTAAGACTTGCTTACATTTCAATAATTATAATCGATGTCCATGGTTATAAATTACCCCTAGTTACAAGTTTACGGGCATTTTAAAAGTTAATGAAAGCTTAATTACAATTCATAGTTACAGTGTCATTAATAAGATAGATCGATATAAAGATAGGTAGAGTTGATCCATTTTAAAGTTACATTTATCAGCCAATTAAAGTATTCTGAAGGACTATGGAATCAAATTTATCGTGGTCCTTCTATATAAACATATTCAATCAATTTATAATTGCATCTGGCAGCTTAACGAAATGTTCCCAACATCTATGGCAACGACGCGCAATTATAAAGTGGTCTTAAATAATTAAGTATCAAAATAATATAATTACGTGGTTAATATTATGATCCAATATCATTGAGTTCCGTCGCACCTGTACGAGTAGTTCCCACATAAATAGGTCCCGTTGCAACCCTATTAACTTTACACATTAGGGTTCTCACTCTCTAAAAATATTAAATTAAGTATATTTTTAAAATTTTATTTTGTAACTAAAAACAAAAACGGCACAACTCACGTCTAATATTGTCGAGTGTAAATGTGCCGTAACACTAAAATACTGTAAAGTTACTACACAACTACAAGTACAAAGTTACTTTGGCTCTGATGAGTAACTTTAGCACATACCTACCGATAAAAATCGAACAGTGATTCAATTTTGTCAAAATAACACTTGATTTGCTTTTAATAGCAAAATCAAAACATTTCTTGTCTATGAATGCAGAGGCTTTAGTTATTGAGTATTTAAAAAATACAGCCGCATGCCACACATCCATTAATTGTTGACGAAACTATGTGTTTTAAATGTTTTTATAGTGAATAAATGTTTGAGTTTTCCAAGCGATTTACCGTAAATTATTTATTCCTTCCTTTATTTTTTTACTAATTTAGTATAGCTAATGTATCCTGACCTTAAGCTTATGTGTGCCAGCCCTAAGCGTCAGTATGCGGTAGGGCCGCTCGCAATCAGCGCGACATTAGCGGCCACCCGCGTCAGCGCCACCTTGCGAGCAAATTGACTATTGCGAATCTACCGCGCACAAGCCTGCACTAAACTTAGGTTAGCCATGCTGATTAGTGACGTATAAGCCTGTTACATTTTACGAGTTTCAGGGCTTTTTCGTACCTCTAAAGGAAAAACTAAACTCATTTAGAATCACTCGGTCGTTCGCCTGTATGTCTGTCAAGAGTCAAGACCCATTAGCTCCAGAACCCGTAGAATTATCGAGTTTTTTTTTTCAGTTGATGCAAGCTGCAAGCAGATCTCGATTCTTCTGACTATTGCGAATCTACCGCGTACAAGCTTGCACTAAACTCAGGTTAGCCATGCAGATTAGTGACGAACGAGCGTGTTAAAATTTACGAGTTTCTGTGCTTTTTCGGGAATAACTAGCGTTTTTCGTTTATTTTCATCATTCTAGAAGATCCTAGAAGGAAGCGAGGCCCAGCAGTGGGACAAACCAGGCTGAAAGTAGATCCAAGCTCTTTTCATGCAAACCGCTGTAAAAATCGGAATTTTCTGAAATAATATATCAAAAATTGATTGAAAGTTTTGTACTTAATAACTACTTGAATTGAATAACTAATTTGCAGCCAAACAGTGCCTTTTGAAACTTGATTACCACACATGTTACCGTTTAATCTGATTTAATCTGCACACAGTTAAAAATTCAAGATTTTAGAAAACATATATTAAATTATAATTACATGTTCACTTTGCATATTATGAAAATTGAAAACTATTGTATCAGTATAAATTTACACACAATTCACTAGAAGTTTTCACTTTAAAATAATACCATTTTTTTAAATTTATTCAGATAGATTTCACTTTCAAAGACTATTTAAAATTTTTATTAATCTCACGTATTTCAAAATACTACGTTTTTAAAATCTCAACATACATGTAATCCGCTAAAGTTACACCACCGGCACAGAATGAAATAATAAATAATTAAAACTCAGCTCAATTAATCTCTATAATGACTACAATTTCACTATCGAGCCCGCAAAGATCACCTGTTCGTCGCATTCGTTGCGTCACGTGAAACATGTCCAGTTTCGGTGATAAAGCATGCGCAAATGCCGAGGGCATGTATGTGTGGCTATACTTGCAGCGGGTAGCGGGGAATAGCCGCGGATGAGTGCTTCGGCGTACCCGCTGCCCGGGCATTATGGTAACACGCAGGAACACCCCCAGATTTTTAGTGGCCCGCCGCGCTCATCTTCTGCGGGGAAGTTTTACATACCGTCCCGCGCTCTCCCAGCGTGGGGTGATGATGCGTAACGCATTTTTCATGGGCCAATAAAAAAAGGTAGCGAGGAATTATCAGGGAGGTATTTATATCCCGCCTTCTACGTTTAGTTTCCTATCATCTACGGCCGCATCGTAGCTTAACATCATGGTCAAAACTGTCGAAGTCATAAATCGGTAAAGTTAAATAAGATATTTTCAACTTTGTCGCAAAATTATGCACGTTACACCAAAATTTTAAGAAATCTGTGATCACGACCTACTGAAAGGTTCCGGCACGATGTTCTGTGAAGCCACGCAGCCTCCCGTGCTTGCTTTACCTCATCTACTTGACCGACACAATTGGTGTTGCAGACGTCTCTAAGAAGCGGTATAATTTAACCATCACCTTAGAATAAAAAAAAATAATTAATGTCAATAAAATTAATACACTATTCACTGCCCACGATAAAAACACAATTTTAAAAAGTGTAAAGCCGTATCCGCTATCCGCTTATCACCTGAACGCATCAAAATTTCCGAATTCATATGACATTTAGAATTAATTGGAGGGCGCGGTGCAAGTGGTAATGTCGGAGGCTATAAAGAAACGAAGGAAAGTGAAGCAGCCCACATTCTGGGCCAGTAAAGTTCACCGCTTGACATAAATTAAATTCATGCTTTAATTGTCATATCTTTCACGTAATCTTTGGTTAACTCGAGCGGGAGAAATTCGGAATTTGTACCAGCAATCTGTAATTATTCAGAAATCTGAATTGATAAGTTCAGAGTAAAATTTGGGTGTTTGAGCTGTTATATAAAAACCGTATTAAATGTTACCATCCTACTAATGTTGTTAACGTGAAATCAATGCTACAGATAGATAGAGAAATAACTCCTATTTTAATAGATTCTCAATAGAAAAATATAAAAATTAAACACCTTTAAAATTTAAAGTATATTATAGTGCCGTTAAAGGATATTGCAAAATCATTTATTGTAGATAATGAACCAGTAACAATAATTATATTTTGGTTTTTGTGTTTGTGACTTTTACACGTAAATCGTTTTTAATTTAGTACGTAGACAGATTGACTCCCGGATAAAACAAAATACATAGGCTTTTCAGCGTGTAAAACCACTAGGCGTTGCTAGTATGCCATTATCTCTAATCTCTTAGGGCGTTTAACGTCAACATTACGTGGAACTAAAACTATAAATGGTGATTTATAATTTTCCAGCACGTCACAACCAAGTCACAACTTATCTCCCAATCAGACGATATAAATATTCATGTGAGCACATAAACTATGTATGTATAACTATAACTACATACAGTTTATACAAACGCACGTCCAGATTACAGATCAACAGTTCAGACAGCATCGGCGCCGCTCCATAACAGGCCATAGTTTTTCTAACGATTCGAAAATTAATCGTCGCTTTTCCTTATGCAGCAGTTGGGCAAATCTTTCTGGCTAACTTTAGCATTGGAATATGTCATCTTTGATGGGAGAATGCTCACAAAAAGCGGTCGGATTTAGCAAATCGACGGCTTAAAGGAGTCAAACAGAATGTCGGTTGAATTGACCCCGAATGTTGCCTTATTCAGCAGGGCTATTCACTTATCCTTTAAGGAACCGAACCGAAGACTGAATTGTCAAAAATGTGGGAGAAATTACGTCTGACGTATTATTAAATCGATACGACGTAATTCGTCATTTCATACATTTTTGACAATTAGGTCGTCGATTCGGTTTCCTATCGAATAAGTGCAGGTATCTGAATTTTGTTTCCACGCGTCTGGTCTGCGAAAGGGTCACACGCGGAGGGCGCGTCCGACTGCCACTTCTGATGAGCCCGTCCGAGCTATCCCACTTCTGATGCGGATGTAGAACATCTTTACTCCGAGCGGTCGATTCGCGTTAACGCGCTGCCTTAAAACTTCGTCCTAGCTTTATAATTATACCACCGGTTACGTAACACGTGAAGTGGTTCGACTGAAATATTATTTTAGGAGTTCACAGACCGTTCGCCCGCGCTCGCCCGCCTAAACAAATATCGACCTTGCCGCTCACCTGCTAGAGTTTATTTTGCAATGACTGTGGACGTGACTTTTGTGTCTTTTTGTGGTGAGAGCGGCGTCATGTGTCGCGTATCACTCAGCAAGTTGCTTCCTTTTGGACAATAATAAAGAAAAAAGTTCGTTCGGTTCAGATCGAGCCGTTCTAATGCTGAAATTAAAAGGTGAGACATTCTTTTCTAGAACTCTCTTTAATTTTGGAGAAGATTGATTTTCTTGGAATGATTTCATGGAGCTGACAAACAAATGACCTAAGCATCTCTATCGTTTCACGAAATTTAATAAACTAAACGTAAATCAGAACTCTAGAGTCTAAGCTTTAAAATATTTTGTCTGATATACGTATTTAATGTGAACTCCAATTAGAAAGACAAAAATTCCCAATCGGAAATTTTCACTGAAAAATTACCTCCAATAAAACCCAAAAGGCCAGTGAGAATAAAATAAAATCGTAGTCCAATAACGGGTAAGGTTGGTATGTATGGCAGAAGCACAGGGGACAAAAACCAACCATCTCCATATTAGCCCGACGATTATTGCTGCGAACCAGCACAGGCAGTATTATGGTGATCACTCATTACATCAATTCAACGGCGATGCCACTTTGACACCACTTCTCTTCATCTCTACTTAAATAAAAATCGTATAAGAGGCTTATTTAGACCAGCCTAATCGAAAAAGATGTATAGAAATCGAAGTATAGGAGTGTCAATATCAACTAAAAAGAACATTTGAATAAAATTAGACACCGCACGAATATTTGCGTAAAGTCGAGTTGGCTTAATTGACTTTCTGAAACAGTTTTTAGTGAAGAAGATAGAATGTTTTGAGTTATTTTAGTAATAGATTTTCAGTACCTAAATATTTTTTTGTGAATATTTACCGTTATATCGTACTCAACATAAAGTCGAAATTGTCTACTTAGTCGTGTTGGACTTTTTTCGGCGTTGGATTGATATAGTGGATGATGACCTTTAGAGTATTAACAAATGATTATTTTATTGCTACCCATTGTAATTAACTGGACAATGTAATCTTGCAGCATTTAGGGCGTGAATATATTAAACTTTTACGATTATATACAATTTAAGAGCGGTACATTTTGGGCTTTTGAAAAACAAACAGGGAGGTCTTATACGGTCTCTTTTACAGTAATGATTAACACGGTACTGTATTCATAACTATTTTCTATAAAGACTTAGGGTTTAGTTATCTAAATATGTAAAATTAATCATGATTGAATAACTGACTAATTATGACTGATTTATCAGCGTACAGTCCAAATTGCTGAAGGAATTGAGCTGAAATTTGGCACAGATATTATAGATATTGTGGTGCTATACTACCCACTATTATAGAATTTATGAATGCGAACTTAGCCACGAGCATAAGCAAGTAAGTATGTTTATTTTACATATAAAGAGGGCCACTGAATGATTTACTGATTGTCCACGTACAGGCCAAATAGCTATAATTGTTTGAGTTGAAATTTGGCAGATAATATGGATATCAGACATAATTATGATACTTTGCGAGATATGTGCGAAAGGAAAGAATTTCTTAATTAAAGCGAATCCGTGAGCGTAAGCCAGTAAACAATATGACCTAACCTTAATAATGGTCATATTTGTCAACGTTCGTACAAAATAAATTTAAGTTAAACCTGACAATTGGAGTAAATGGTTAAACGGTTGTCCCACGACAATCAATGAATTGGTCGTAGTGCAATGAATTCACTCCCAAATGCACCTAACGGTTGAACACTAATTATGGATACTAACAGTCATTGTAAGATTGTAATTAATGGGTGGACAAATCCTTAAAAAGGAGTTAGAAGACAAGCAAGACGCTCTTCTGATGGTAATGATGCCTACGATCAGTAAAGTGCTACCCAGGATTTCTAAAGATGTAAAATTCGGGGTGCACTTCTCCAATGCTTCTTACTCAAGAGTTAAGACTCTTCAGCCCAGTATTTTCACTAACAGGGCGCTGTCTTATCGACTTTTAGTCACTTTTTAGTACACATGGGGCTCTGTCCCATGACCGATATGACAAATTCTGATATGAGTAGGTTTTTCGTTTTGAAAATGTTTTAAGCTTTAGACAATATTTTTTTTTATATGACAAAGTTATTTAAAAAATATGAAAAGGAGCGTTTTTTAATAACCCTTTGCCAATTTTAAAGGTTCAGTTTGGTTAGTTTCTTTGTAATTTTTTGGTAAATAATTATATACCAAATTATCTTACTAATATTATAAACGTGAAAGTTTGTAAGAATGGATGTCTGGATGTCAGGATGTCTGGATGTGTGTTTGTTACTCTTTCACGCCTAAACGGGTGGACCGATTGAACTTAAATTTGGTATAGAGATAGCTTAGACTCTGGAATAACACCTAGGCTATAGGACAGCGGGTAAAACCGCTGGGCACAGCTAGTAATAAATATATTTACATTCTAAAAATAATAAAATAACTTTGCCTTTCTGTATTTCCATAGTTCTTCTTCGTTTTTTCACTTTCTTCACTGATGCCAAACATTTAGCGTTTGGCACATGTTATGAACTGCTCCACTATTAAAAAAAACCATAAAAATCTGTATTCAGCCAGTATTTTAATACAGATCATTCAACTGGCCGTAAATAAGAAGTTATCCAAAATATACATACATATAAAATAAATATATTTATAGTTAGGTAACCGTCTAGACGGTTCGCCCCAGACGCGCAGACGTCAAAGAGAATCACAGGAATGTTTACACTACTTTATTTGACAGATAAAAATTCAACTAACTGAATGTAGTGGTAGTATAACTGACCTAAACTGTTACAATAATAAATAATAATAAAATCATAATAATAATGAACATCCATAGCCTAGTTCAATTAGTTTCCATTAATCAGCAATAGTCCTGTCACTTGGCGGAGACTGTCTTTGAGCCCATTTTCTATCGATGGATTCACAGACAGACTCCAATAAGTGTCACCCATTACATTTATATTAAAAGCTCAAAAGGGCCTCTGCGCGTGGGCTTTTTTGTCTCCGTGCAAGCCTATAAAAAGGCCCGGGCTTAGCCCGTGTTTAAGAGCGACATAATTGGGGTTTATACTCCAACAGAACAGGTAACCCTGCTTATGCTATCAGAGTTCGACTCGAGCAGAAATTCGACTACGGCAAGTGTGCGACGTTTCATGACATAATCTTACTTAATAATATAAACGTGAAAGTTTGTAATAATGGATGTCTCGATGTCGGGATGTCTGGATGTCAGGATGTTTGTTACTCTTTCATGCCTAAACGGGTGGACCGATTGAGCTGAAATTTTGTATAGAGATGGCTTAGACCCTGGAATAACACATAAGCTACATAAGTACTGCGGGTAAAACCGCTGGGCGCAGCTAGTTACATATAAAGAATTCAAAATTCGTTTCGTTTGGCGGTGTCGGATAGATGTGCTCATAGCACATCTATTAGCACATTGAGCGTCTGTCTCTTACATAAAATAAAGACATACATACAACTTTTTGCAACACGAATTTTATGACCGATCTATAATAGATTCACTCATTTATATTTTTTATAGTTGTCATAAAGAAAAGTTGAATTATTATAAAGTTACGATGCACAGGTGCACAGAGTGTGACGGTGCAGGTTAAAACTATTATAAATATACTGTTATTTTGTTTATGTAGAATATATTTTTGTTTAACTTTTGCAATGTTTATTTAACAGGTTTTTGTAAAAACATAAAAAGAGATTTATGTACATTAAATATTTTGGAATTTTTAGTTTTTCATTATGTGTTTTTCATAATGAGAAATATTATAAGCAAATTTTTTTACATTTTGCTTTCTATTCTGGTTGTTTTATGAAATCACTAGCTGCGCCCCCCGGTCTTACTTGCATTAGTCACCGCCCGTAAGACAATTGGGAAATATAGTAGTTTACGTGTTCTTCCTGGTTTTAAGCTATCTTCTTACCGTGTTTCATTGCAATTGGTTAAGTAGTAAGTTATCGCGTGAAAGAGCAACTAAAATACTGACAAATGTACAAACTTTCACATTCATCGACGGGGATTGAATCCTTTTCAGATTTACGGGATAGTGGGCGACAGTAAAATAGGAAGGAGGTTTACGCCCAGCTGCTGTGGACTGATGATGATCATTCAAAAATTGAAAGGGCGATTTTTTTGCAATTTCGTAAATTTCTCCTATTTTTCAAAATTTCTTTGACGATGGGGAACATTAAAGAAATCCCCACGGAGGTAATTTTCGGTAGGGAAAATGGTTATAGGCCATGATGACGATTATGATGAAGGTGTCAGAACATCCAGTACAGCCATAAATACAGGAATGTATCCCAATTAAGATAAGTAATTAGTATAGTTGTGAACGACGATACAGATAACATAGCTTAGTGTAATTTATGCTCATACTTGGTTATGGATAACGGCATCCATAACAAAAAACATTAAGTTTTCATAATTAAACGTGCATTACTCGAAAATAGAGGCAGAATATACCTAATACCTATCTTCGCGCTCCCGCAATTTCTGTTTATGATTATAATTTGGTCTTGTTTTTCAACCTTGGAAAACTTTACTTTTACGTTTCCTCTTTATCCAGATAAATAGGCTACCAAAAATATTATGAAAAAGTTTGGAGGCAAATATTTTCTATACCTAGTTATCTATTATAATATTATATGTTTTAAAAAAGCTGTTATTAAAAAAAAAGTAGCCCTAGCGAATTTTTTCAATAAAAAAGATGTATGAAAATCTGACCATTTTCCAAAAAGTCAGATTTTCATACATACTTCTTTTTCATACGTTAATTTTCATTTTCATACTTCTTGTTTTTTCTGGTTATGCTTAGTGACGCAATATTCAGCTCTAAATAGTGTGCGTTCAACGTTTGTAAAACGATGCGTTGCGGTGCGGTCCGTTAAAGTTTGCGCCTGCCTAAAAGCCTCAATATTGAAATAAAACAGCGAGTGAGTACATGTAATGCGACAACAATGCACCGTCCTTGTAGTAACGCGTGCTTCCGCCGCGCCCCGTCTGCTCGCTCTATCGCCGTCATTGGAGCTTCGGTCATCCGTTACCGACCATTGATACTCGCTTTATAGATACTCTATGCCGTGATAATCCTATATACTATAATATGTCGTAGACGGATCGTATGTCTTTCCATTTCTCAAATGGCCTACGCCCGTTTACAAACGCAAGTTGAATTGAAATACGATTAAAGGACAAATGTGATACGACTAGTCATCAAATTGAATTAATTCTTTCTACGATGCAGGTTAGGCTTTGACCACAATCTCACCCAACGAAGATTATAGCAGATTACACTTAGACGTCGGGATAAATCCCAGAACATCACGCCTGAATTACAATCGTAAGGCAAAGAAAAACTTTTTCAGATCCTAAAATAGGATTACTGTACGTACTAAAATAGGATTACTGCTACAATAATTAACGCAAGAAATAAAAAATCTTTTACAAAACTTATAAACAAAGTAAAAGTTCAAGAAAAGAAAAATCCGTAGAATATGACGAGATGAAAACATAATTACGAGATCTACCTTCAAAACGGTTTCAAACGTGTAGCCAGAATAGTTTCACAGAAATAAACATTTTACTGGTTGGTAGGGTCTCTCTAATGCGATCTGTCTGAAAGCTCGACCATTTTTATATTGCACGGCGTTCCCTCATTCCTTGGGAACATTGTTTTAATGTCAGATGCAATTTAAAAACGTTTGAACTGTTTTTTTTTTCTAAATATTTTGAGACGTTGTGATAAATGAGTGTGAAATGTTAGAATGGTATGCTTAGTAAAGTTTGGAAAACTTTTGAAGTTTGCAACTAATATAGAGCAAAACTGACATAATGGTAATTTACTATGTAACTGTAGAAAGAAGTTTTTTAAATATTGGTATGAATTTGAGGTTATTGATATTGCTAATTTATTGTTTGAAGTTCACATAGATAAATACTGTTTCTTCAACATCTTAATTATTACAAAAAAAATCTAAACGAGACATTTATTAGAACTTAAAAAGCATTCAAATTGGCATTCTTATCGTTAATAGTATATATTTTTTATTCATGTAGTAAAAGTTAAAATTGTACATTAATTGAAAATGAAAGCTAATAGCTTTTTATCTGAAAAAATCTATATTATCATCTTTAAAATCTTTCAAATTTGTCCCACATTCTTACATACACAACGTCCCTGGCCTGTATCAAAATATAATAGATACATCATCTTAACGACTCTCATGTTTCACTTCCCAAGATCAATGACTAATTTCACCCACACCTTCTAGTAAACAAGGATGACAGATTCATTCCTACAAAAAAATCGACGAGAATAAAGATATAGGCACTCATAGAGACAACCACAGCAACAATAGACCAAAAATATTTGATGCGTCACAGGTACACCCAGAGGGCCTATTGGCTATCGCAAAACGACATGTAAAACACTAGAATCCATAGACAAAATTGCGCACATTACGTGCTAAAACCTCCTTATTAATATGAGTAAAGTAACAAAAGCAGCATGTACATTGAAGTTGCCATCAATCGTAGTGGATGAGAATTAGCCAATAGCCCCTCTGCTCCCATCTTAGAACGTTAAATCTAAAGATAACGCGATCGTAAAACACAATAATTTTACGTACATATGTTAATATTTAATAGGACAGTAAATCCAACGGAGCGGCACTCCTGTAATTGAGGCTACTCGGGGCGGAACCGAAGAACCGCTCAAAATCAAAAGATCACTTCGCTACTGATAAAAGTAACAAGACGCTAAACATAATTAATCACAATAAAAGAAAATAAAGAAGAATAAGAATGTGTTGAAAGTTGAGGAAGCGAAAGAGGTGTGTCAGGATCGTACGAAGTAGAGGGAAATAGAGACTACCCCAGCGGGAACCAGGCGTGATTGTATGTATGTACGTAAAAGCAAATATTTAAATTCAAGTTGTGCGTGCAAGTGTGAAAGATACGATGCCAATTTTATTATCAGAACCCATTTTTTATAGTTATTAAAAACAACAAAATTAATTCAATAATGTGTGAGAATAAAATTTATAACAGGTCCACACGTTTTTATGCCGTCGACTCTTTTATAACTCTGAATTCATAATACTGCAAATTACAATTAGAATTAAACCTAAATAATATTTCTCGTTGAGTTCATTCACGATTACGTTGGAAAACATTTCAATGTAATTTAACCTAAACTAACACTCCAAATGATGAACCGAACACGTGGGAATATATTTTTTGTTGCGCGTTTAATAACAGACTGGCAACTGGTAGTGATTTAAAACTGACTAATAATTTATAATTTGCTCGTAAAGAGATTAAAAATGAATTTTAACGCGTCAAATTTAACGATTGGCAAAAACGTGAGTTTACAAGAATCATTTAGATTGGGAGAACACAGAACGAAGCAGATTTACAATGGTGCATGACGTTAGGTCGGATATCAACAAAGGGGGCCCGACTGAGGTACCCATTCTTCCTGTTTTCTTCGAACTTTTCGATCAATTTAAATTTTTACCAACATTATCCTACTTTGGAATTGGCGCAAACAATGAAAATGTGTACAATACTTATTAAAACATCTGTTTCACATATTTTTGCAATAATTTTAAGAAATGAATGTGTATTATGAAAGTGAGTATAAAAATACTTATGAAGATTCATATTTCAATAATTAAGATTCCACAAAAGTATTAAAAAGAAATCGAGCACAGAAATAAAAAGTAAAGGTCTCTAAGACGCAGTAATTGATATTAACAAAGAAAAACAAGTAAATGTTATAATAAAGTAGAAGATAGAAAGAACAAGAGTAAAAGTGTTCCCTTGTCCCAATTATAAAGAGATGATGGCAACTCTACAGACGGATGATAGCCAGAAGATAAACATTTTGCTAACAAGTACCGGCGAGAGTAAACACAGAAGTGTAGCGCCACACTTTTAAAAGTTCACTATACCTTTCTACTTTGGTGAGGGAATAAACGATCGTAAAACCGGCAAATTTTACCAAGAAACTACTAGAATAGCATGATATAAGACTGGAATTAGAACAATAACTATGTATACTCGTATGATAAACTAAAGATGAATACGTAAAACAAACGCAACCCCAGTTAGATTGTTGTGAATAAAGTCGTAATAACGATTCAAAAAAGGTCAACGAATTAGCAAAAATTAATCTAATTGAGCAATATTTACATTTGTTATCGGAAATACAAAAAATATACATAATATAAACAATTTGGGATAACGATAACCTGTTTATCAAAAGTGTAAATCGTCATTTAGTTTGGGTGTAAGTCGGTCATCGATCATGTACCTATGTATCATCGAAGTCAATGGGTGACGTCAGCGAACGCTCTAGTTCAGACATGTCTGGCGGAGTCGCGGCCCGGAGCCTTCCTCGGAGGCCTACGTCCTCTCGTATATTTTTTGTTCACTAAACTACTGTTTTATAGTTTTTTGGCACTTGGCTCCACCGCTTCCGGTGTTTGATTTATCCGCACGATTGTAAAACTCTGGAAATAAGACGTCTCGTTGTGAAATACTCGGTTTCGGTACATTTGCACGTGTTCTAGAATTTGAAAAAAAATTGGAACGTCGTATCAGAGCTGGGCGTTTTGTTGTTTTATGTCGAAGCAGGTGGAATTTACTTTTAATCAACGTCTCTAGTCGCCGATGCAACATTGTGATAATAATTTGCATTATGTTTATTACCAATTCTACATCGATAAGCCCCCTTAAAGAGCAACACAATAAGTAGTTTAACAACAAAAAGACATCGGATTATAAAATTGATAGCGACATTAACGTCCATTCCGTAATTTTAATTAACGTCGGAACGGTTGTTAGCGCGAGCGTCTCGCAGCGAAGCCTTTGTATCTATTTCCTTATTCAGTGACCGTTTATGAAGGGTGCATAAATGAGCTCGAGTCGAGCCTCGGCCGCGTACGTTCAGCATGTTTTGCTCGGCCACGTTAGCCGCGACCACTATTCACTCCTCGCCCTAAAATGGACTCATAATGGCCACTCGTTCCGAGATACACCTGCCGCCGTCGCATATTTGTTACGAGTACAATTTGTCGTATCTTAAATTCTATTTCTGTGCGATCGCGCGAATAACTCATCACCTCCATCCATCACCAGAAAGCGTTCGCGGTGCACGCACTCCGGCCACATGGACGGACGGACGGGACGGGTGACAAACAGTCAAAAATCTTACGTCAGAGATGATACGGAGGACACCCTCGAGTCCCTCGGTCGGTCCAGGTGGCAAGGGGCACGCACTGTGGCAAGCGTCACAAACACTCACTGTAGCCGGGCTTGTAGACCGCGCGGATCCTCTTCACGAGGTTGGCGGTCCTCTTGAGCGGCGGTCCGAGCGCCACCGCCGAGTGCCCCTGCCGCTCGGCGAACACGATATAGTTCCTGCGGTTGCGCAGCGGCAGCTCGAAGCGGCCGCTGCAGTCTTGCGGCTGGGGCGGCAGACGCAGGCGCAGCACGGCGTCCTCGCGCGGCCAGCGGCCCTGGCGGCGCAGCACGCGGCGCACGAGCAGCGTGGCGGCGCCGGGCGCGAGGGACTGCACGCGCGCCTCGAAGGCGGCCGGCGCTCGGTAGGCGCGCCACGCGACGTCGGCGCGCTCGCAGTAGGGGCGGCGCGGCGCGGCGAGCCCGCCGGCGCTCACGAGGCAGACCAGAGCCCACCAGAACGCGCCGCGGCCGAGCGTCCTCATCGCTCCATCGCAACGCGCTCGCCGGTGCGTTGTGCTGGGGCTAGCGACCGCGCGCGACTGCCGCCGCCGCCGCTGATGGCGCGCGCCCACACGCACACGACTCCGCGCGACCCGCCGCGCGCCACCGAACCGAGCCACACTACTACCACCGCCTGACGATATATACTCTGCACTACACAGTATCTCAATCGACAACCTTTGTTAATGATTGCATTGACATTTTTCGAATGATAGGTTGTACGCCAAAACTATCTAGAGGTTTTTCGCCGTTGAAGTTATTATTTAAATTTGTATAATAAGTGTAATTATTAAATTATGTGACAGTTGAATCATTAAAATTGAGAAATGAATCATTTTGCTTTATTTTGTGGAAAACAATATTTTCAAATAATGTTATTCGAGTGTTGGGATGTTGAAAAACGAAGTTTTTTTTTAATGGAATAAAAGGCTTAATTAATTTCATTGCATTCCGATTTACTAAAAATAAAGCCTTAGAAAATAAGACCTTATCAATGAAAATATGTTATTCTTTTTATGATGTAGACACACAGTTCGGTGTATTTTCTTTAAAAAATCCCAGAATATTATTATAGTTTTACAGTACATAGGGAGTTCAATCCTGAGTGATATTCTGTATAGTTATTTCTCTTCTCTTCTCATTATATATATTTAGTATTACTCTTTTTATTATATATTTAGTTTATTTTTTGATGTAATTTCATTACTATGTAGTTTTTTTCTCCACCGCCAGCTGTAGCAAAAACCCTGCATATGATCCGCTACCCAGAGCAGAAGCGAATATAGCCCAGGTTTAAACAGGCCAAGTTGGAGCGAATGCCACTTGTTAATTATAATTTGTATCTACGTTTATACACACCTGTCTCTTGACCTAAGTGTGTGTACACCGTAATGTCCAGATCTCAGTCACTGTATCTCCTGTATATGTAACACATTATAGGAGTAAAGCGGGAGCGAGTGGCACGCGTTCATGATTTATATCTGCAGTGGGATGATTAATTCACTCGTTGCCGTAATTAGTCGCTTTAATTAGGGATGGGGTGACATTTACTCACTATTTCGGCGGTTTTGATATAAAAACATTAAATATTAAACTAGCGAGGAAAATAAAATAGAATTGCTTTAATAGATATCAAACTCAAACTCAAAATTCATTTATTCAAATAGGCTACAATGGAGCACTTTTGCAAGTCAATTTTACATTTTATTTTAATATTCTACCGCTCATTCGCAAGGCACCTCTATGAGAAGAATGAGCAAGAAACTCATAGGGATTGCTTTTTTTAAATATGTGTTTACAATTATTATCTTGGTTACATAATTTATTTACAGGTGGTTGCAGAGGTTTCCAGGCATCTTTGTCTTCTATGTATTGGCTAATTTTATAATAGGCTTTCTTTTGTAATATGTCTTTAACACGGCTTTTGAATTTACCTTCTGTGAGCCCCGTTATTTCATCAGGGATTTTATTATAAAAACATACACAATTCCCTAAAAATGATTTATGGCTCGTTTTGGACAATCTGAATCGAGGTACAGCTAACTTATTCTTATTTCTAGTATTAAAGCTATGAGTGTCACTATTTAACTTGAATTTATCTAAATTTTTTCTGACATACATAATATTTTCGTAAATGTACAAAGATGGTAGGGTCAGTATATTTATCTCTTTAAAGAGCTCCTTTAAAGAGTCTCTTGGGCGCATCTCATAGATGGCACGAATTGCCCGCTTTTGCAGTATGAAAATAGTCTCAATATCTGCTGCTGACCCCCACAGTAAAATACCGTATGACATTAAACTATGGAAATATGCAAAGTAAACTAATCTCGCTGTAGCTACATCTGATAGTTGCCTGATTTTATACACCGCATATGCTGCAGAGCTCAATTTCCCTGACAATACATTAATATGATTACCCCATTGTAGCTTAGAATCTATATTCATGCCAAGGAACAAAGTTGCATTGTCAAGCTTTAGTATTTCACCGTCAAGAACTATATTAGATTCTATGTACCTAACGTTAGGTAATGAAAATTTCAGACATTTAGTCTTTTTCGCATTCAATAACAGATTGTTAGCTGCAAACCATTTAGATATTACTATTAACGCGTTATTTACATGTATAAGCTCACTATCTTTCCTATCCACTTTAAATATTAGCGAGGTATCATCGGCAAATAAAACGATGTCTGCTAGGTCTTTAACCATGTAAGGGAGATCATTTATATATGCCAGAAACAAGAATGGACCAAGGATTGACCCCTGTGGCACTCCTATTCTAACAGGATGGCTTGATGAAATGACACCGCCAATATCCACTTTCTGCTGTCTGTCTGACAAGTAAGATTCCACCAAGTTCAAGGCATTTCCCTGAATTCCGTATACCTCCAACTTCCTCAGCAGTGTGCTATGATCCACACAATCAAAAGCTTTGGAAAGGTCACAGAATACGCCAATAGCATCCTGTGAACTCTCCCAAGCCTGAAGGATCAGAGTCATAAGGTGACTACCTGCATCTGTCGTAGATCTACTCTTGGTGAAACCATACTGACTTTTATGTAATATTTTGTATTGATTGAAGTGAGACAGCAGTTGGTGCAGCATCATTTTTTCAAAGACTTTGCTCAAGACAGGAAGTACCGAGATCGGCCTATAGTTAGAGGGATCAGTTTTGCATCCCGATTTAAAGATTGGGGTGACTTTGCTAACTTTCATCAGGTCCGGAAATGTGCCTTTATCTATACACAAATTAAACAATTCTGATAAGTAAGGAGCAAGGGTGTCTATAAGCGACTCTACCAATTTAACCGATAGGCCCCAGAGGTCTTCAGTGGCTTTTACATTTAGGCTTTTATACGTTTTTCTAACATAATTTGCCGATACATGTGTAAAGGAAAAGTCAGGTATATCATGTTTAAAATTTTCCTTTAGATAAGTTACTGCTAAGTCGGGAGAAGAGTCAAGTGACTTAGTTGAATTTAACGCGATGTTAGAAAAGAAGTCCGCAAAGATATTTGCAATTTCTTCAGAACTTGATATTAATTGATTATTTTGTAATAATTTATATTCTGTATCCTTAGTTTTACTTTTACCCGTCTCTCTATTAATAGTATTCCAAACTGCCTTAACTTTATTGGTTGAATTGCTTATTCTATCTCTAATCATCAAGGCTTTAGCTTGGATGCAGACGGCTTTGAAAGTCTTTGAGTAACATCTAACATATTCTACAAAGGACTCTGAATTATTATGGGCTTTATCGCTGTACAATTGGTACATATTATCTCGGCTTATTCTTATTCCCTTTGTGGCCCAGTCGGCAAACTCTAGTTTACCATTACCCTGTAATTTCCTCTTAGGACATATCTCCTTGAATTCTTTACTTATTACTGAGAACATGGTTTCGTAATTAATATTAGGGTCCTCCGCGGTGAGGTCAGTATTTGCTAGGTTTACCTCTACGCTGGTATTTAGTTTTTCTAATCTATACTTAGTGAGCGGCCTATGCTCAATAACAGTCTTACTTTTAGTATGATTGGTTTCAAATCCTAATGAGAGTGCTCTATGATCGGACCTAATACCTGATGTTAACGTTAAGTTATTACATTCACAGTTAGTAAAAATATTATCGATACAGGTCGAGGAATTGCCGGCTACTCTTGTAGGCTCACAGAATAAGTATTTCATGCCAAAGGAATTGAAGAGGCTAATTAAATTCATTTTATCTGAGGATTCTACCAATATATCAGTGTTAAAGTCACCGCAGACAATTATCGATTTATTGCTCCTTGATATTTTATTAAGTATAGTTTCCATTGCAGATAAAAATGCCGAGAAATTTGAGCTTGGCGGCCTGTACACACATAGTAGTATGTGCCTTCCAACCTCAACACAAGCCACCTCGCAAGTGCGTTCGACAGAACAGCCGACAATGTCAGTTCGTTCTTTATATTTAATACATTTTTTTAACAGTATAATGGAACCACCTCCCTCGGCGGATGTTCTGTTGAACGTACTAGCTACTTGAAAATTATTTACATTAAATGCCATTTTGTCGCTTTTCAACCAAGTTTCACAAAAACATAATATGTCATAATTAAATTTATCTAATAACAGCTCAATATCATTTATTTTGCCAGAGAAGCGATTTATATTTTGATAAAATAGATTTAATGTATTATTGCCGCCCTCTGTTGTCTCATGATTTAGTTTAAATTTTGTTCCACAGTGAATTCATTAGTACATAATATACTAACCACTGTGGAGTCATTATAAAACTTAGTTATACTACTTATAACTATGTGTATATTATATGCCAACAATTTGGCAATAGTTAACATAGATTTTTTCGAACAATACATATTATTCGAAGTCAAATAAAAATTAGTAATAAACTTATTACTATCAAAATATAAAAGTTTGTCACTATGACGACATGTCAAATTATGAAACAGATTGTTAAGGACATGTATGTGCTTATTTTGATCTGACGTTAATGATGAAGAATAAGGGAGAGCACACAAAATGATCCTAGAACAATCAATTTCAAGAAGAGAGGTTATGTTATTAATAATCTCCCTTTTGTCAATACTTAAACTATGTCCTATCATTATTATTACAATTGTGTTTTTGTTTATACAGGAATTTGCTTTTATTTTACTACATATTTGTGAATATGACGCACCAGGGAAGCATAAATTGGTGACATCACAACTATCTTTTATGATGACCTGCAGTTATATATTGCAACTATATAGATATATTGTTTTTTACCTAACTAATAGAAAAAAATATCTTAAATACAAGGAAAAAACAATAAAAATCGAAATTGACTTTATATTTTTTAATTTATAATTTACATTTTAATATTTTTGCATTTATTATTTTGGGTTAAGGGGTGCGTAGAGCTTCTGAGTTGAAGATCTAAGACCAGCTGATCTAGTAAGCCAATACCTTTTATATTTCTAGACTTTTTACACAAGTTTTGCACATAAGTTTACTCAGCAGAATTTCAAGAAACGTCTCACAATAAATGACGTAGCGTAGTGAGTCGCACGAAAGCTGATTCATACATGACTACTTCAACTAGCCGAGATTTTCGTAGCAAATATTTTCAACGACTTTCATCTCGTAGACGTCTACGGATGTAGCGCGTAGACTCGTAGCGTGACCTCTGTCGACGACCTTGCCTTATCAAAAACTATTTAGGGATCACTGAATAAAATCTAAGTACCTCTTACTAGTAAATTATTGTCTAAATATATAAAAGGAAATATTGACTGACTGACTGATCTATTAACGCACAGCCTAAACCGCTGAACGTATTGAGTTGAAATTTGGAGCACAGATAGGTTTTATGATGGAGACCTCCGCTTAGAAAGGATTTTGCCACGCGGAAAAAGCCGCGAGCGTAAGCTAGTAATCAATAAAGTATAGAGGTATTTTAAGATGCGAAATTATGGATGTTTAATATGTGGGTTTGTTACCTCTATACGTTTGACTGGCTAAAGCTACTAAGCTTAAATTTGGTATGTAGGTAGCTTATTAGACCGTGTAACTGAAATTTGTTTTTTCCTGAAACCTTTCTGGGATTAAAACCATTGGGTACAGGTGGTTATATATATATGAAAGAATGAATGTAAGAATATGTGTATGTTACCACTTTACGCAAATACGGCTAATGCCACTGAGCTGAAATTTGGTATATAGGTAGCTTAGACCCTAAAAACTAATCGGCTACTTTTCAGTAAATAGAACTGCTTGGCACAGCTAGTTTTTATTTAATTTTGAATGAGGTCACCGATGCGCCGGTATTATGAATGAGATTCTGACTTTTATATTTATTTCGTCGCCATTATTAATACGAAATAGTTAGGGTTTTATTAGCCCTGTCCTCAGTTTATATCTGTCTGATTTTGTTGGATTTTTTAATTGAACTAATTTGTTGATTTTATTTTTACTTTAAAATGCAGGTTTTATGTGTTTGTAAGCTTTAATACTGAGTTTAGTTCTTCATACTTATTGTATTTATTGTAACATTTTTAATTTCCATTTATTTATAAGAAAGACATTTATTTATAAATTTATTTTGTTAAATTAATACAATGGCATGTTTTGTTTACTAAATTTATTTTAATATTTTTTAAGAACTTTTCTAATACAATCAATCTTTACTGCCGGAATATTTAGCCATTTCGAATAAAAACACAATACTTTTCTACTTAATTCGAATAAAAATAACACTTTTTTTCAAGAAAATGAGCAACACGCTCTCCTGATGGTAGGAGATAACGCTCCATAATCAGTACAGTGTCACCTACGATTTCACAATGTTGTTCATATAATGTTAGGTGCATTTCACCAACGCTTACTTACTCAAGAGTCATAATATACTCTTCAGCCTAGGCACTTCTTTAATTTCTATTAATAAGAAAGTATACATCATTTTAAGTAGAATCCGGTCTCAAAGGTCCCAAAAGTATAAAAATGGCAAGTTTCTCACAGTCTGAAAGGGCCGGGATAACGGTGTCGACACCAATTTGCTTCACATCCGGCCAAAAAAATGCTGGACAAAAAATGATAGTACTACATTACTCGGCTACCTTTTCCTTGGACTCAGGTAGGGGCTCATTCAGACGGCTCTATGAATGACCGATACACCGACGGGATTTGGAGTACCGCACATTTAAATTTTTTGAGTAAAGATTTAGAAGTTTTTTTTATATGTTTAGAATTATTGATAGAAAACTATTGAAACATTTAAATTATACACAAGAACTTTGTATTTTCTTGATTATGAGAATGTTAGAATATATTATATTTGTATTATTTTTAAGTTATTTCGAAATTTTTAATTACGAATTGACTTCAGTGGTTACTGTTATAAGTTATAATCGCAATATGGTTTAGTTGTATAGGTTGTTTTTAGATAATTCGCACGTTAAATAATAAACCGGAATAAGTCAAAAATTCACTTTTTTGGGAAATCGCAGTTAAAGTTTTGGGTCTCTACCTTGTTGATAACTTTTTGATATTTTTCATGAGTGTACGGTGTTATGTTTATTTTCTTCGTCTTAAATTGTAAACAGATATATAGAGGACATAATTTTCGTAATAAATAAATTATATTATTAAAATCAAATGAGTAATGAAGCTTTGTTTTCAAAGTTTTGACTTAATGTCGGTTTTGTAAAAAAAATTGAAATCAATCATATTTTTTTTTGCAAACTAATATTGAATCATTCAGTTTAGTATTAAATAATAAAATAATTTTATTAGATGTATAATATTTATTACACTTTAATAGTAAAACATAAATAAAAAAAACAGAAAGTCCTTTATATAATAACTATTTATATAAAGTTTTATAATAGGGAACTGCTTTCTTTACCTAATTATGTACGTCTGAATAATTATACAAAAGAATAACAAACAGTTGTAATAGGAACTTATTATAACTTAGTAACCAAAAATTCTATAGTCATCACAAAATGCTGTCGAGATCGCTTTACGTAATTCTTGTGGAAACGCTGATTCTATTAAGCAAAAATTTAATACAGAGGTAGATTAAATCTCGAGAAAGGACATGGGATAGTTTTCATTCCAGAAATCTACCTTTAAAAGGTGGGAAATGAGGATCAAAGTTTGTGTGGGAAATTAGTAACTACTGTTCCTATTTAGCTGAAATTTGGTATAAATATAGCTGAGTTTCGCGAAAGGGTATTATGAGATAGAATATCTCAGAAATCGGCCTTTAAGCCTCCCCCTTATTGTATGGAAGACCAATAACTGCTTGGCTACTATTTGGGCACAGAATTTCCCGGGATATATTTTTTAGTTTTTTTATTTATGTAGTGCGGCTATGATATCACTGCGGCCATGATTGGCCTATTATGATCGCCGCTTATTATAGTGAGAATGACCCCTAGGCGCGGCGCTAGAGTTCACCACAGACCATAGCAGTTTCTAGAAACTGCAGGATTTTCGTAAGGGTCATCTCTCTAAGCTCATTCGGACTGAGCAGGTGCTGTCCCAAAATAGAGTTTCGTTTACGCATCAGTGCTCCACACTCCCCTAGCAGATGAAGAGGCGTTTCATCTGCCTCATTGCAGAATCTGCAGGTTTAAGTGTCGCATAGCCCTAGTTTGGACTTTTGGACTTTGGACATATGCATGCTAAGGCGACAGTGTCCAGTCAGGGCTCTGGTTACGATACGTAGATTCCCCTACTTAGCGCTATGATTTGGTTGTTGAACCTGGTATCATAGGCTTTTATGAGTAGCTTTGAGTGCCTCATGCCCTGAGAGTCTTCCCACAGTTTGATTGACTCCACAAAGCATAAGTTTACTAAGGTTTTCTGCGCTCAGCTTTTAGGTATGCCACAAAAAGGCTCAAAGCCGAATTGAGTGCCTTCTGCCCCAGCGTACGTGAGCCCATCGGCTCGTTCATTGCCGTTTATTCCCGCGTGCCCCGGGACCCATCTGAGGACAACATTGTTCCTTGAGCCTAAAAGGCTTATTACACCTGGCTAAATTTAGAAGCCTAATTCCAGTCGCCACTAAATTAAGTCAAGTGTAATCACATTTAGCATTCTAAATTTAGAAGAAAGTATTGTTCATCCTAAATTAGATTCTAAATTTAGTGACTAAATTCAGCCAAGTGTAATAACCACTTTAATCATTCAGTCAGCATACAGTCTTCGACTAGCCTGGACGTAAAAACTTGCGAATCCAACGCTAGGAGGGCAGCCTGGCTATCAGAGTTAATGTAAATGGTTTGGTGGCTGTAATGCTTTTGCAGGTTGATGTGCGCGCATTCAAGAATGGTGAAAATCTCTGCCTGGAAAATGGAGGCGAACCTTCCCAGATTTACGCTTTTGCTACACCTGGGTTGCTCTCCATACACTCCACAGGCTACATTACCTCCCATTTTAGAGCCATCCGTGAACCAGCTCCGGCTCCCGGTTTTTCCCGGGATAGGACATAAAACAGTTCTGGTTCCAGAAACCAGTATTTAAAGGGTGCGAAATTTATGCAAGAAATCCGGTAACCGTTTAACTATTTTTTATGTAATTTGAGTTTGAGGTGGAGAGAGGATAGTTTTATTCCTGAAATCAACCTTAAAAGGGGATAAAAGGGGGTGGGAGTTTGGAAGGACAATCAATAACGGCTGACGCTATTGAGCTAAAACCTGATACAGACATTATAATTTGATCCTGGAAAATGACAGAATAGTGTAAATTTCTAGGAATTTCAATATACTGTATGGTGGTGGTACCTTGATTTCCTGCATGGCGAGCTGGAAGCCTTATCTCCCTGTACGCTGTGCTGGATTTTATCTTCAGTTTCATTTAAAAATCTCTTTAATAATTAATATACAACATTAAATAAAAATTAAAGCCCTCAATAATTAATTTTGAGAACATTACAAGAAAATAAGAGAAAAAGTAAAAAGGTCTATAACTACGTAAACACGACTTTATTTACTTACTTTTATTTCGACTGGCTTACAATTATCCGTATCAGTACATCAGCATTACATTTACCTCATCTAAAGAAGTTTTAGGCACTGCTGCTTCCTATTTGCAGACGTCGTCTTGGATTAAAACTATGGAACTCGAAATTAATACAATACTTTTTTATTAGAAACATAATTAAGTTGACTTGAAATTTCGTAATAAACTGTATCAATTGCTAAAGCACTGTTAGACTTAAAGAGAATTTAGAACGTAAACTGAAATAAACGCAAATACGATTCATTTATACCAACAGTTTTAGTATTAAAGTGATGTAAAATTAATTGCTTCTGAAAGAAAATAGAAAATTTAATACTAAAACGCACTAATACGCAATCTATCTTGTCTATGCAATTACAAATTAAAAATAAACTGCAACAAGTCTTAATAGGTCATGCTGCATTTTCTCCTAAAGTGAAATAATACCAAAACATGCTAGTTTAGAAATAAATAAACATTTTAAGTCTCACCTGCGTTTGTAAATAAACCGAATTATTTTACATTACGCCAATGTAGTAGAAAAACAACGACATTTATTTCAAATCGCGGTCGTTACAAAACTGAATCGCACGAATGAATTGTCGCGCGCTTTTGTAGAAAAGAGAGGGGTGGTCTAAAAACCAGCCATTTTGGTATATTTTGCTGGGTGTGAAAGTGCCTACTGATTCTTTAATCGGATTTAGTGCGTTTTATTAACAAAAGTAGGAATCCTGATTTTTTGAGTTATTCCGGTTTATTATTGAACGTGCGAATTGTCCTTTTTAAATATCGAGCATTTTGGTCACCAATAGAGGTAAATTTTGCATTGTCTCCTAATGGACAGTGACAAAGTTAAAGTTAAATTTCAAAACTTACTCTCAATTTAAAAAAGATGGTATTTATGACTGCGATACCTAAAATATATTATAACTAGCTTATGTGCGCGGCTTTACCCGCGTAGTGAAATCCTTTCCTTGCGGAGGTCTACATCATACAACATATCTGTGTTCCAAATTTCAACCCAATCCGTTCAGCAATTCGAGCAGCAAGTTGATAGATCAGTAGGTTGATAGATCAGTCTGTCAACCAGTCACTTTTTCCTTTTATATGTTTAGAAGAAGAAGACTTAATCAATTCAAAATTTCCAGTTGAATTACCTACGGAACCCGCCCTATCTCCTCACCATAATATTATAACAAAAAAATGTTCGTCAAATCCTGCGTGGGAGCATTTCGGTCACCAAGTAAAGGTAATTATGCACGCACGCGCGGTTTTCAATAGACATCGGACTTTTGTTGTGATATTTGAAGAAATGTTTGTCGTATTTACAATTATTTACTTTCGTTTGTAATGCCGAAACACAAATTAAGACAATTTGATTTTCGGGGCTGGTTTCCGATTTTTTTATTATTTATTACAGGTCACCAGTAATATTGTCGATTTACCAATCTTACTAATATTATAAACGTGAAGGTTTGTACTTTTTCACGCCTAAACGGCTGGACCGTTTGAGCTGAAATTTGGTATAGACATCGGGCTACAGTACAGCGAGTAAAACCATTAGGCGCAGCTAGTATGTACTAAATTTAATTTTCAAAAGACTTGGGTGTTTATTACATAGTATTATGAAATGGTAGATAATTTGACAAACTGAACTTTGAAACAATTCCAAAACTTTTTTTCATTTGTTCCATCGCTCATTTAATATGCAAATATTATTACTACCCTTTGCAATTCGACAAAAGAAATTCATGACTGCTCACACCCACCATCATAACTTATAACACCTACTTATCTACAACTTAACCCAAATCTCAACTTAAAGTAAACCAAAACATCTGGTTTGGATTACTTAAAACAATAGTTTTATTTCAAAGATGCCGTCAATACCTTTTGTAACTTATCCCTAACTTAGATAACTTAATTGTTACCTGCTTAACAAAGGTGTAGGTGTACTGCACACGTGTTTGCAATTTAGATAATTTTATCTTTTTTTGGGTTTTCTGAGTAAAAGTAAAACCTGTGGAAGCTTTATCTTATTTAATAAGTAGTTTGTCTTATTTAACCGACTTCAAAAAATAAGGTTATTGTAATAAAACGTAATATTTTTATTTTAATGCCGCGCATCGTAACTCATAAACTTAATTAACATTTTTTCAGTGTTTTTGTGTCCATGTGGTACTATTTAATTTCATTTATTGAACACTTTATTTTAAAAAAAAAGAACATGAAATATGTATATGAATGTATTGGTATTTATTTAGAAGTGTTACATTTGCAGTCTTATCGCTAATAGCAGTCTCTTCTAGTTAATCAAGAATAAAAATAATAATAACGATACGAAAAATTAGTTACAAAATCTTAATTAGGGATTTTATATTTATAGAAATAGAAATTAATAAATTTTGCAGACGTTGAAAAGTTTTGTAAAAAGGACCAAGCAATAAGTTTTGAAATAAGGTTAAATATTTCCTAAATTTTTAAAAATGTTATAACGCGAGATTGAAACGTAAGAATGCCCCAATCTCGATATGAGAGTTGTAAAATTGCAATGAAATGTGATGTCTTAATGTGCGGAACAGTCGTGACATCTCATTGTGATACCAAATGACTAATAAATAAATTATAAGACTTTTGGACTAACCGGCTGGGTGGGGAAGATGCTCTACTTGCATTTTTTATATTTTTTTTTATATAAAAAGAAATAAGACGAGCAAGACGCTCTCCTGATGGTAAGAGATAGGATTTTACAATGAGGTACAATTTTAGGTGCATTAACACTTCTTACCTACACAAGAGTCATAAGATGTTAAGACCCTTTAGCCTAGTAATTTCACATAAAATATCTCTAATCTTGCGCTAAGAGAGTAAAATTGCAATGAAATGTGATGTCTTAATGTGCGGAACACTTGTAGTCGTGACATCTCAATTACAGGTTGGCGGTAACTCATTGTGATACCAAATGACTAAATAAATTATAAGACATTTGGACTAACCGGCTGGGTGGGGAAGATGCTCTACTTGCATTTTTTAATTATTTTTGTATCCATAGAAGTAAGAAGACGGGCAATACTATCTTTTGTGGTGAGAGATTACTCTGCCTATTATAATTAGTTCAGTGTTACACAGGATTTCAAAATGATGTAATATTCTATGTGCACAGCGCCAACGCTTCGTATTCAAGATTCGTAAGATGTTAAGAAGCTTCAGCCCACGAATTTTACATAAAATTCTTACGATAAGAAAGAAAAATTACAATGAAATGTTACTTTCCTTACACCTGCTAGCTAAACGTTATTCTCTTAAATTAGATTTGGTTTACATACCTACGTATATCTAAAATGATCCAGGAGGTAGATAATATCATTATTTCGATTTTAAAATAAATCGTTAAGAATACAAGTGAAGTAGAGTACCTTACCTATAGAGCGCACCCGTTCGGCCACCCTCGGAGTCTCTCGTCGTTTCTCGTTAACCGTATAATTGTTTAAATTGTCATAATTTCACCCGCATAATGTTACCACATAAATATTTATTTATCGGTCGCCTCCCGATAACGATAATTGCAGGCTGACGGGGCGTCTTCCATGATTTATACGCTTTTTAAGATGGGACCACTTCAAAATTTGACCCCAATTTCAACTTTATTGCGCCGAATTAAGGAATTTTCTTGAAGATGGGTGGCCTTTGATTTTTCAATCGTTGACATAATTAATAAAGCTCTTATCGTATAAATTACTCAATAAGTTTCTCTTTGCGAGGAGATTTTGTTGAAGGAAAAATGCTGGCGAAAATATTGATACATGTTGATACATGACGATATTTGGAATGAAAATTAACTGCAATTTTTTTTAATAATAAGTAGTAACACGAATATTTTTACATATTTATTATAAACTGGGTATATTAGTTAATACGCTGGGAAGTAGAGTAAAAAGAACGACTTGCCATATACCTAATCAAAATCGAAGAGGAAAAAACGTCTAAATAAATGTGGAATAAAGAAATTAGCGGGTGTCACCGGGTACCTGTAACCACCAATTATTCACAATATGAGACCAGGAACTAGGGTCTCTAAAAGGCAAGGTAAGAGTAGCAGTAAATTTAATTATTTAGTATGCAATAAAGTATTATTTTACTTGCTGAGCACAGCGGTTTTACCCGCTATAACGTGGTCTATGTGTTATTCCAGGGTCTAAGCTGTCTCTATACCAAATGTCAGCTCAATCGGTCCACCTGTTTCGGCGTGAAAGAGTAACAAAAATTCATCTAGAAATCCAGACATCCATACATTCTTAGAAACTTTCAGTTTATAATATGAGTAAAATTCTATTCTAGAAGTATTCTATGATGATATTTATTATCAATAGCCAATACATTCCCTTTAGAAGTCCCTGTTCTCATAGTAACCAGGATACAAATGAGATCGAACCAATGTCCAAACCTGTAGCGGTAAGCGGAACACCTACTTACGGGCGCGTGGTTTATATCGTTCGCGCCTCGGAGTAAATATAACTCGATGCGCCGGAGTGGAGCGAGTGAGGGAACTACGGTGCTTCGGTAGGGCACTGTAGCTAGTGAAATTACTGGCCTGAAAAGTGTTAACAACTTTTGACTTAGTAATAATAATAATATTATAATTCATTGTAGTGCGGCTCCTTAGCTCGATTTTGTATGGAGGTATGACCCCGAGCGACAAAAAGCATGAAACTTGGCATGCGTATAGCTTTACCGTTCATAAGAAGACATTTTAGTAGAAACCCCCCCCACGACAATTTTTCCACCTCTCCCCCCCACTTTTATGTCCCTTTTTAGTTTTTTGAGTTTTTCATGAAAACTATGAGAGCTAGAATAAAAATGTCAAGAAGAAGTTTATTCTCCGTAAAATTCTCTACAATATTGTCATTTATAGCATATTGAATATTTTCCAAAATTCCATATAAGACGTTCTCTGGGTGCAAAACATGTCGTTTTCATGCAGAGGTTTGAAACTTGGCACAATGATTCCTTATCTCCAAATAAGCTGATGACTAGACCGAGATTACTAAAGGGCCACACCATAGGCAACCATAAATATAAGCAACCTGGCGACCTGAAACTGCAACTTAATAAACTTTTTATATAGGTTTGTCACACAATTTACATACATACATTTATATATTACAATTATAAATTGTGTGACCAACCTATATAAAAAGTTTATTATGTTGCAGTTTCAGGTCGCCAGGTTGCTTATATTTATGGTTGCTTATGGTGTGGCCCTTTAGTAATCTCGGTGACCTGAATCTGCAACATATTATATAGGTTGACCACCACACAACCTATTATATAGTTATTTGACTCTGACAGTGTAAGTAGGTGACCTGTTGGGGAAAAATAGGAAATGGAGAAATTGAAGTTTCCAATTTATTTTATAAGTTACTAGCTTATGCTCGCGGCTTTGTCCCCGTGGCAAAATCCTTTCTTAGCGGAGGTTTACATCATAAAACCTTTGTGTATTTAAAATTTCAACCGAATCCGTTCAGTGGTTTGAGATAGATCAGTCAATCAATCACGCTTTTCTTTTATATATTTAGAATCATCAAATAAAAACGCATAACAGTTAACAGTCGTTGCTATAAAAGCTCGTGCACTAATCAATTAGTGGCTAGTTGAAACAACTGACCTACGGTAACGCTGGCTGTTGTCAGCGATAAGGAGGCGCACGATAAGGGCGTCTGTAGACGGCTGCCTCGCGTGTCTGCCACCGGCTGACTTCATTACTGGGTTATAGGACCCGTGGACACGATATTTGCCTACATGTTTTTTGCTGTGAAAATCATAAAGTTACTTAGACGATAGATATGCCAGGAAACTTATACTTGACATAGGCACATTATTTTATGAGTTTATTATAATATTACGAGTATTTCAATAGATTGCTTGTCGACACCGTTTTTTCCAGTGACTTTACACCACAAATCTCTTAACCACTTTATTGCATTATTATTATATTCATTTAGGATTTATGGTAACATACTAAAGATATAATAATATTTTATAACCTACGACGTCTCCATATATTTTTTGTTCCTAAACGGTCATCGCACACCTTTACACCGGCGATGCAAAGTTCGCATGATATATCACTATACACAGAACATAAGCTATGGAATTATTGACAATACATGGCAAAAGAACAATCATATTTTTATACTATGTATGTTGTTTTATAAGTAAGCAAGCTGTCAAAACTTGGGAAGCTGACATCAATGCTTGCACAATCTTTAGTGGATTGGTTCTAGGAGAATTAGCGACACATGTTTTATTACTAAGTAAATTTTCTTTCTACATAAGCTGCAAATATGGAAATTTGAAGTATGGATGTATGTTAACTACCTTTTAACATCAAAATAACTGAACACAATAACTAAAATTCTGGCATTAAGATGAAGGTACATGTAGGCTTTTAATTAATGAGGAAACTTAAATAAACTATTCATAGAGCCAGCCCCACTTGGGCAAAATTAGAGCTGAGAGTTTTTACTTTGCGTCAAACAAGAATTTTGTAACAAGACTTATGAGTTATGAGCATAAGAAATAAAACGTTATTTATCTTATCTTTATATAAGTACCAAAGAAAATATTAGAAATTAACTATTGTGCTCTAAAAAAATCTCTAATTTCAGAGAAGTTAAGCAACTGTTTTAAGTTTTAACCTTCCATCCAAAAAAAAATGTGCCATTATAATATAGGTTTCATAAAATTCGGGTGGGCAGCCTCCGGCGATGGCGGTCGCCGATAAAGTACACAATCTGGATCGGACATCTGCGAGATGGCCTGATTGCACGTGTGATCGACCACAACTTGGGTGCACTCATAATTACTGTATGGAACCTGTTTATGGAATGTGGAACTTTGTATTAGATTTTGGTTTGTGGATACATAGTGGGTAGTAGGAGAGGGCTTTGTTCCGCCTTCTAGGTTTAATTTGCATCTTCGGCCGCATCGTCGCTTGACATCACGTGAGACTGTGGTCAAAGGCTCCTATGATGAATTAAAAAAAATGCAAAGTTTGGTTACGTAAGTGGTAGCACATTGAACCTAGAAGGCGGGATACATCCCTCCCTGGCTTCACTGAACATAATGCAGGAACACGGTCATAATGACCGCTTGGCGACATGGTTTTGTCCAATGGGGGGTAAATAGCCACGGCCGCTGGCTAACAGTTTGAAGTGGCTACCAATTTATATTAAAATGTGATAATATAATATTGAACATTACTGTGCTTCGCTAGTGATATTACTGAGCTAAAGAGTCTTAACAATCTTGAGTAAGTGTTAGTGCAGTGCTCCTAGAATTTCACATAATTGTGAAATCCTAGGTAAAAGGCTTATTACACCTGCCTAAATTTAGAAGCCTAAATTCAGTCGCCACTGAATTTAGTCAAGTGTAATCACATTTAGCATCCTAAATTTAGAAGAAAGTATCGTGCATCCTAATTTAGTCACTGAATTTAGTGACTAAATTCAGCCAAGTGTAATAACCACTTAACACTGATTATGGGCAGCGTTATCTCTTAACATCAGGAGAGCGTCTTGCACGTCTTCTACTTCATCACATAAAAAAAAGAAGGCCACCGTAGCTAGTGAAATTACTGGGCTGAAGAGTTAACACCTTATAATACTCTCAAGTAAGAAGCGTTGGCGCAGCGCACTCAGAATTTTATCTTTGTAAAACACTGGGTAGCACTGTACTAATTATGGGCAGCGTTATCTCTTACCATCAGGAGAGCGTCTTGCTCGTCTTCTTACTTCATTGTTTTTAACACACACACACACACACACACACACACACACACACACACACACACACACACACACACACACACACACACACACACACACACACACACACACACACACACACACACACACACACACACACACACACACACACACACACACACACACACACACACACACACACACACACACACACACACACACACACACACACACACACACACACACACTCTTATTGTACAATATAACACATTATAATGTGATGACATCTTTTTATTTAATATTATGTTGTGTATAACTTTTCGCTTTTATGTTTTAAACTGTATGTATTTGTGTGTAACTGTATCTATGTAGAAATAATCCCGCTAATTACTTTTTTTTGTTAATCTCGACTAATATCTCCGATCGAGCATGGGATAGGCTGAAAACCAGCGTTGCGCGAGATCCCCTCACGCGGCATTAAGCTGAGCCTATCCCAATTGACAGAAAAATTATATGTACATAGTATATAAGTACCTACCTTGGTATTTAATTCTTATTTCTTATGTCTTGTTATTTGTCTTGTTGTAACTTATATATTATGTATTTTTAATCTAGAATGTCAATAAATTATTTTTTACTTTTTTTTTACTTAAAAAAAATATAATCTATGAATTCAGTAGTTTTGCTACAGTTTTCATAATAATGCTGTTCCTATTGCGGTAGGTCGATTTGACCTAAAAGTCTAGTTTCTGAACACACTCTGTGTTTATTTCATTCATTTTTATTTATTTTCTATCACGTAGGTGGTCGCAACCTAATTAAAAAATAATGGTCATTAATAAATTATATTTTTACTTTTGTTAAATATTTTGTGTGAATTCCGGACATTTTCTAAGAAAGCTTAATTTAGGAAGGCTAAATAAATCTAGGTCTCTTTATTTGGCGATAAATCTTTAGCCACCTTTTTGGGTGCATTTTGAACAACTTAAGGCGAGTGATTTGAGATGATATTTCAATAATTAATACATAACTATTATTAACTAGCTGCAACCCGCGGTGTTACCCGCTGCAAAATTTTCGATGGCCGAAGATTTTGGCCAAGTGGGGTTACGGTGAAGATTTTTGCCAAGTGTGGTTACGTTGAAGATTTTTGCTAATTTGGTTTACGGCGATGATTTTTGTCAAATGGTGTTACGGCTAAGATTTGCCAAGTGGGGTCGATGGTAAAGGTTTTTTCCAAGTGGGGTCATTGTCGAAGATTTTGGCCAAGTGGGGTTACGGCGAGGATTTTTGCTAAGTGGGGTTTCGGCGAAGATAGCTAACTTCACCGAAAACCGAACCGAATAAGAAACCGAATTTGGAAAAAATGGAAAATCGAAATAAATTTGTCAAATGCTAACTTCACCGAAAACCGAACCGAATAAGAAACCGAATTTTGAAAAAATGGAAAATCGAAGTAAATTTGTCAAATCCTAACTTCACCGAAAACCGAACCGAATCCATGTGGATTCGGTTCGGTTCAGTTCCGAATTAAAAAATATCAACTAAGTTAACTACGAAAAATAATGGAAAATCGAAATAAAAACTTTGTTTACGGCGAATATTTTTGCCAAGTTGCGTCGATAGCAAAGATTTTGGCCAAGTGGGGTTGATGGCGAAGATTTTGGCCAAGTGGGGTCGATGGCGAAGATGTTGGCCAAGTGGGGTCGATGGCGAAGATGTTGGCCAAGTGGGGTCGAGTGCGAAGATTTTGGCCAAGTAGGGTGGATGGCGGAGAAGTTGGCGAAGTGAACAAACTAAAGATCATTAAAATCGGTCCAGCCGTTCTTGAGTTATGAGTTTTGAAACTTTTAAGAAGTACCAGGATATCAGAAACATATAGGAGATGTTCGGGTCATTTCGTGAGATTTCGGTTAAGTTCGGAATTGACAATTGCGTCATCAGACGTATTCGAATTTCAAAAAAAATTGTAAATCTTTTTTGACAATAAATGACAAATGTCAGACTTCACCGGAATTTCACGAAATGAGCCGAACATCTCTTCATGTTTCTGGTATCCTGGTACTTCGTAAAAGTTTCAAAACTCATAACTCAAAAACGGCTTAACCGATTTTGATGATCTATGGTTTCTTCGATTCGTCTTCTTCTCTCCCGACCACACCATGACCACGCCCTGACCACACCACGACCACGCCCTGACCACACCACGACCACACCATGACCACGTCATGACCACACCATGACCACGCCACGACCACAACCCGACCACGCCACGACCACACCATGACCACAACCCGACCACACCACGACCACAACCCGACCACACCATGACCACGCCTTGACCACATCACGATCACAACCCGACCACACCATGACCACAACCCGACCACACCATGACTACGCCCTGACCACACCACGACCACACCATGACCACGTCATGACCACACCATGACCACGCCCTGACCACATCACGATCACAACCCGACCACACCATGACCACAACCCGACCACACCATGACCACGCCACGACCACAACCCGACCACGCCACGACCACACCCTGACCACATCCTGACCACACCACGACCACAACCCGACCGAAAACCGAATCGAATAAGAAACCGAATTTTGAAAAAATTGAAAATCGAAATAAATTTGTCAAATCCTAACTTCACCGAAAACCGAACCGAATAAGAAACCGGATTTGGAAAAAATTGAAAAGATTTTGGCCAAGTGGGGTTGATGGCGAAGATTTTGGCCAAGTGAGGTCGATGGCGAAGATGTTGGCAGATTGGGATCGATGGCGAAGAAGTTGGCGAAGTGAACAAACCAAAGATCATTAAAATCGGTCCAGCCGTTCTTGAGTTATGAGTATTGAAACTTTTACGAAGTACCAGGATATCAGAAACATATAGATGTTCGGGTAATTTCGTGAGATTTCGGTTAAGTTCGGATTTGACAATTGCGTCATTAGACGTATTCGAATTTCAAAAAAAATTGAAAATCGAATATTGAAAACAAATTTGTCATTTGTCAAATCCGAACTTCACCGGAATTTCACGAAATGAGCCGAACATCTCCTACATTTTTCTTGTCTCCTGGTACTTCGTAAAAGTTTCAATACTCATAACTCAAGAACGCCTGGACCGATTTTGATGATCTATGGTTTCTTAGATTCGTCTTCTTCTCGACTATAGACCTCCTTAAACTTTCTGGTATCCTGGTACCTGGAGGTAATAGGAGCCACCATTGAGACGCCAAAAATAAAGTTGTTTTTTTGATTTGACATCAATTCTCTCAGATACTGTTTTATTTATCAGGATAAAAAGTAGCCTATGTGTTATTCCAGAGTCCAAGCTACCTTCATACCAAATTTCAAGTCAATCGGTGCATCCGTTTGAGCGTGAAGAAGTAACAAACATACACACACACACACTCACACACTCACGCACTCACACACTCACACACATACACACAAACTTTCGCTTTTATAATATTAGTAAGATATGACTATTTTTTAATTAACATTTTATTTTTTATTGTATTTAAATTTCAAGTAGAAGTGAAAAATGAAAAAATACATTTAAAAAGACATTTTAAATATATAAAGTTTGAAATCACTAGCACATTAAACTTTTGAATGAAATTTTAAGTTATTGAAATATTAACAAATTTAAAAACTAATAGATTTATGTAAATTGAAATGGATGGAAGAGTCTTTGTTAAATAGGCTTTAAAGTAGAATTATTGATATTATTATCGTTGTTAAAAACTAACCTAATCTTCAAAAACTGCATTGTAGTTTATTTTACGAAATTAATTATGACTTTGATTTTGAAAAAAAAAATACACTTACAATAATTAATAATATCATTTATTTCAGCCAAAAGCCATATTTTATAATACAATTAAACAATAAATTTTGATTTGAAGTCTGCGCCTTAAATGAAGTTCAAACAATTCACGGCACGGCGGGATCGGCGTTAAAGTTAACAAAAGCTTTGCAAATAAAATAAAAATAAATACCTTCGAAATGAATACAAAGTATCAATGGCCGATGATCTAATTTATACTGATGGTAATATAACTTAGGGTTTATCAGATTAGCGTAATATTAGGCATGATTAACTTAAAATCGATTTTAAATATGTTACCTTTTATTTTAAAACTTGGTGGGCTCTGCAGATTAAATCGCTAAAAATGCCTTAAGGTTTGTAAGTAAAATCAATAGTCAAATCGATATGACCACTCGACTTAAATTTTCGTAAAAAGTGTTATATTCTAACATTATTTTTTTGTGAGAATTTGACACACCAAGTAGTTGGCTTTAGTGCAGTAAACTAGGTTTTACAATTTTGTCACATAATTTCAAATAGTACCTTTAGACCTCTAAAGACATCTATTCGGAATTCTGTTAATATGAAAGAAAAATAATTTACAAAAATTCTTTTCTTGCCATTTTTAAATATATCAAACTGGAAACACTTTTAAAATGTGTGCAATTATATTATGGATGGCTGTTCTTAAGGAATTTTCAATAAATTAATTCTATGAATTTATATTTCAAAATTTGTCAAATAGTGCGAGCGAGAGAGCGTCACTCGATATATACGCTCTTAATATTAAAGTCTTATTTGCAATAGTCATTACACGTAAAATAGTAATAAAAGTCTACATTTATTAATTTGTATTTAATTTTGGGTTAACAGCGACAGGAAGTATTAAAACAATATAATTAATTAATTGATAAAATCAAAGAAAATAGTCGTGTTTCGCGGATGATTCACACATATTTAATTAAAAGTTACGTCACTTTTTTGTTAAGAAAACTAATAAAAATAACATAATTAATTTTATTGTTATGTACATTCTAGACGCAGGTAAACGTAGATTATTATGATAAATTTACATTAAAATTCGCGATTTAATGATGGGGGTATTTGAATTTAACATTAGACATAAATTTAATGTACCTAATTACTAGAAAATTCACAGGTATTATTAGAATATCAACACAATAATGTAATACTTATAACAAAAACTTGTAGTTATACTAGTATTTCAGAATCGTACAAGTTTTTTTTATATAGTTAAGAGAAATATTATTTGAAAAGAAAAACCTATTTTTTGAACACATTATATAGGTATTTCCCGAGCGATACAACTTGGCCGTCTTCAAGGCACGAAGGAATAGATCCTTTCCTTGGATCTTATGTGATTCGTTGATCGCACATGCACTTTCCATCAGGTGGGATGTGGTAAACGTAGCCCTCATCATCATCATCTCAGTCGTAAGACGTCCACTGCTGAACATAGCCCTCTCCATTGGACTTCCATATGTATCGGTTGCAAGCGACCTGCATCCAGCGTCTTCCGGCAACCTTTATAAGGTCGTCTGTCCACCTTGTGGGTGGACGTCCTACGCGTAACGTAGCCCTCATCATCTCAGCCATTGGACGTCCACTGCTGAACATAGGCCTCCCCTTTGGACTTCCATATGTACCGGTTGGAAGCGACCTGCATCCAGCGTCTTCCGGCGACCTTTATAAGGTCGTCTGTCCACCTTGTGGGTGGACGTCCTACGCTTCGTTTGCTAGTCCGTGGTCTCCACTCGAGCACTTTTCGACCCCATCGGCCATCCGCTCTGCGCGCTATGTGGCCTGCCCATTGCCACTTCAGCTTGCTAATCCGCCGGGCTATGTCGGTGACTTTAGTTCGTCTACGGATTTCTTCATTTCTGATTCGATCTCGTAGAGAAACCCCGAGCATAGCCCTTTCCATAGCACGCTGGGCGACTTTGAGCTTCGAGATGAGGCCATTGGTGAAGGACCACGTTTCGGTGCCGTAAGTCATCACTGGTAACACACATTGATCAAAGACTTTCGTCTTGAGGCACTGAGGCATATCGGACGAAAAGACATTGCGTAGTTTCCCGAACGCTGCCCAACCGAGTTGGATTCGGCGGTTGATCTCTTTCTCGAAGTTGTACCTACCTAATCGGACTACTTGTCCTAGATAGATATACGAGTCCACAACTTCGAGTACCGATCCTTCAACAGATATTGGGGTGGGCACAACATTGGCATTTGACATAAGCTTCGTCTTGTCCATGTTCATTCTTAAGCCCACCCGTTGTGAAGCTCGGTTGAGGTCATCGAGCATCATGCTGAGTTCCTCCATCGACTTTGCCATGACTACGATGTCGTCGGCAAACCGAAGGTGAGTGATGTATTCGCCGTTGATATTGATGCCAAGTCCTTGCCATTCCAGGAGCTTGAAGGTGTCTTCCATTACGGCAGTAAACAGTTTCGGAGAGATAACGTCTCCCTGTCTTACGCCTCTTCTTAATGGAATCGCCTTCGTGCTCTGCTCCTGTACTCGGACTGACATAGTGGCGTTCTTATACAAGCACTTCAAAACTTCAATGTACCGATAGTCAATACGGCATCGCTGAAGTGACTCGAGCACCGCCCATGTTTCCACCGAATCAAAGGCTTTTTCATAGTCCACAAACGCTAAGCATAGTGGCAAATTATACTCCTCGGTCTTCTGTATAACTTGCCGCAGCGTATGAATGTGGTCTATGGTACTAAAGCCTCTTCGGAAACCGGCTTGTTCGGGAGGCTGGAAGTCATCAAGTCTGTGTTCGAGACGGTTCGTGATGACCCTTGAAAACAGCTTATAAACATGGCTCAGAAGCGTAATGGGCCTATAGTTCTTCAATAGGCTGTTATCACCTTTTTTGAAGAACAGCACCACCTCGCCTCTGCTCCACGTCTCAGGCGTTTTGCCATCGGACAAGACGGAATTAAAAAGTTTCTGGAGGACTTTAAGTACCGGTGTTCCACCCGCTCTCAGAAGCTCTGAAGTGATTCCGTCTTCGCCCGGCGCCTTGTTGTTCTTAAGCTGCTTCAGGGCCATCCTAATCTCGTAAAGACTGATGTCCGGGATATCTTCAGTATAATGTCGGGACAGTTTGGCTCTTGGATCTCCTACCAAGCTGTCAACGGGCTTTGCGACCGAAGTGTAAAGCTGTCCATAGAACCTCTCGATCTCCCCTAAAACCTCTGCTTTGGTCGACGCTATGCTGCCATCTTCCCGTTTCAGCTTCGTCAGCTGGCTTTGCCCAATAGACTTGTCCTTTGCGAACACTTTGGAGCCTTGGTTTCGCTCAATTGTCTCCTTAACACGGTAATTGTCTCCTTAAACGTAGCCCTACTAAGTGAGAAAAAAATATTATGGTAATGACATGTATCCATAATAGTTATATTTTTTATGGCCAAAAAATGCCTTTATTGAGAAAAAATAAGCCAACAATACTAAAGCTACTACAGCAGTCAAGAACACTGGTGTTAACCACAAATCGGCAACACGCAAATCTACAGAAAAAAAGTTAAATTATATTTTACAAGCTGCGCCAAGCGGTTTTACCCGCAGTACTTATGTAGCCTATGTGTTATTCCAGGGTCTAAGCTACCTCTGTACAAAATTTCAATTTAATCGGCCTGTAGTGGATAAGTAGTAAGTATGTATGTAACCATGTATGATGTAAGCCTTAATATAATCTATTGAATGACAATATAGCAGTCAGTGACCACCTCTGTGGCGCGGTGGGCTAATACCCGCCTGCAACGCAGTAGGTTGCGGGTTCGATTCCCGCAAGGGACAAATGTTTGTGTGATCCACAGATATTTGTTTCTGGTCTGGGTGGCTTTCTGTATCTATTATAAGTATGTATTTACAAAAGAAAAGTATATAAGTATTATATCCGTTATCCTAACCACCATAACACAAGCATTAAGTTGCTTAGCTTGGTGTTAGGTGGCGCTGTGTGAAATGTCCTGAAATATTTATATTTATTTATAGTGTTTAAACAGCATTCACTCGTTTCATTTCCCTCCACGCCGATCCCTATATGGCGACCCTGCCAGGATCAGAACCTGGAATCTTCTGATGTTTGTTACTCTTTCACCCGTTAAGGCGTGAAAGAGTAACAAACATCCTGACATCCAGGCATCCATTCGTACAACCTTTCACGTATATAATATCCCACCAAAAACATTCTGTAAAAAACTAGCCAAGTCTCGATGGAGCTGCTTGTTTATCTCTAAAAAGTAATGAAATCTAGACAAAGTCGTGCCAAGTATAAGGTTCCTTACTGCGATTTCTTTATTATTATAGTTAATGTTGTGTGACTTGGCCGTTGAAGGGTACACAAGGGTACAAAACCAGATGCTTCATGACACTTGGATCGCCTAAACATAAGTATTATTGAAATACGCAGCTTTATCAAGCCTACAATTGACTGGTTATCCAATCAACGTTTTCCAAGTGGAAATTTTCTATCGTGAATGGGTAGCGGACAGATTGGTGCAATAGTGTCATGGAGCATCTGGTATAATACCCTTGTGTACCCTTCAACGGCCAAGTCACACAACATTAACTATAATAATAAAGAAATCGCAGTAAGGAACCTTATACTTGGCACGACTTTGTCTAGATTTCATTACTTTTTAGAGATAAACAAGCAGCTCCATCGAGACTTGGCTAGTTTTTTACAGAATGTTTTTGGTGGGATTTCACTTATTTTTGTAGAAACGCTATATTATAAGATTATCAGAAATACAAACCGTAAGCGCGTTTTAAAATACAGTCAGCGCCATCTAGATACGTGTGCGTTCACTCTTAGTCCAATGCATTATAATATTATTATATATACCGGGAAGTGGGCCTAATTAAACTTGCAAGATTTAATTACAGACAGACAGACCGACAGGTGAAAGTAAATAAAAGCTTGTAGTAAAGGCGGTATGTCGATCTCTTCTAATAGTTTGGTTGGGCTCTTATTTTAGTTGGCCACGCTAGATATCGCCTGATCATAACTGACGATTTACGACACATATACACACTCACATATACATATACTATGCCTTAAATATATTTTGAATTAATAAGTTGGATATTACACAATTTTAACAATTGACTGCAAATGTAACTTTGTAATCCTATACATTTATATGAGATTACAAAGTTATTTATGCAGATGAATTATCTCGAAAATGAGACCGAAATTGCGTGTTTTTTTAGTTTTCCTATGGCTTATACAATAAATTCTAAGTATGTACCAAATTTCAGCTCTCTGAGTTTATGGGAAGTACTAGTTCTATTTTGATGATCATGAGTGAGTGAGTGTCGAAAATGCGAAACTTTGCTTTCGCTTAACTTCGGAACTTAATGACCTACAGACTTGAAATTTTGGATTTTAAGTATGTAATTATAGCTTACTGGATGACGAAAATTTCTGTGTTCTGGTCTTATCCAGAGGTTCTCAAATAGGGGCCTGAAAATGCGACGAAATGGTTCCTGTAAAGATGGTACGGCAGTGCTTGCTTCGCGCTCGACTTGGCGGGGGCACTACCGTGCCCCCAGATTATTTAGATTATATTATTATTATTTCGTAAGGTAGCGATATTATCTCATTTGGCTTGGATTCCTCGGTCCGTTGCTTCTCAAACCGATGTTCAATGGCGTGTGCCATTCGCACTGACTATAAACACTGTAATTTATGTCGGCTATTTTGATGTTAGTGCTTTTTACAGTCAATTGTTCTGTTTAACCTTATTTTCATTTAATTAAAGTTTTTTAAGGTTAGTTAAGTGAGTCCTTAGTAAGACGCGTAATATTCGCGCAGAGTTCATTTTTTTGTTTGAAATGTAGACATTTTAAATTTTATTGTTACAGAGCTATTTTTATAGGAAATTTAAAAACTACATACTTACAGACAAGATAAGATAAGATAAGATAAGATAATTTATTTGTCAGAATTTTGGTACAATAAATAAGATCTTAAAACTAATAGGTTCCATCAAAATTCTGCCTTAGCAGGCGTACAAATATCGAATTCAATAATTGTAATTTATAAAATTAGTTATTATTTATATAATGTGAATTATTACATACAAAGTCAAACAAATTGGATAAAGATAATTATTTGAGATTATTGTCATTTAAAAAATCCTTAACAGAATAATAACATTTTGTCAGAAGCATTTCAAACAATTTTCTTTTAAATGTGTTTAGATTATTTTCTGTAATATTGTCTGGAATCTTATTATAAACTCTAATAGCCATACAGTACACATTTTGGCTGTTTAGTTGTAATCTTTGTGCAGGGACGTACAATTTATTAGTTTTTCGGCAGCTTCTCTTTACAACGTCACAATGCTTTCTAAACAAGTTTGGATATTTTTTTACAAACATTCCGATCTCAAAGATGTAGAGAGATGGTAATGGCAGAATTTTAAGTTGTTTAAAAAGATTAGTGCAACTGTCTCGATATCCTATACCACACATAGAGCGTATACATTTTTTCTGTAAAATAAACTATATACTAATATTCTGTAAAAAAAAGGAGGAAAGTCAAAAATTCATCTAAATAATATTATTATTAATTTTATGTATGTTCAGCTAATACTTTAAATACGCCTGATCAGATTTGAAACTTCCTAAAAATATATTAAACTTCAAGCTCATCGAAGTCTGTTTGTGAGTCCATCTATAGATAATGGGCTTAAAGACAGTCTCCGTCAAGAAATCGAGTTATTATTATTAGAAAAAAAAAACAAATATACTAGTTTTTAGGGTTCTGTACCTCAAAAGGAAAAAACGGAACCCTTATTGGATCACTTTGTTGTCCGTCCGTCCGTCCGTCCGTCCGTCCGTCCGTCTGTCTGTCAAGACCCTTTTTCTCAGGAACGCGTGGAGGTAACAAGCTGAAATTTACAGGAAATACTAAGGTCCATTGCCTCTTAGAGCTGTGAAAATTTCAAACTTCTAGGCCAACGCAATCAAAAGATATAGTCGAATATGTCCCAAATTTCAGCAAATTTTCGACATTCCCAAATATATCAAAACCTACGGGGCACTTCCCGTGAATCCAGAATCTTGAAATTTGGCACGAAGCAAGTCCATAAAGCACAGATAAAGGAAAAATTGCGAAAACTTATAATTTTTTATTTTCATCATATGAAAAAAATATTTTGAATAATTTTATACTTACTACCCCTTTTCTCATGAACGCGTAGATGTATTACATTGAAAATCATATCAAATACTCAAGTCTATAATACCTTTAAGGGTAAATCCTGAGATCGGGCGTATTTAAGTGATTCCCGTGGCAGATTTTAAATCAAAGTTTTATTGAATTTTACATGTAAAACATCAAATTTCCCATAATTATAAGCACATCCATCAAATAGGCATCATTATAACTTGTTTTGTTCAGAAGATATTTAAATTTAAATTTTAGGTGCCATGGGAATCAATAAAGTGTGGCATGGGAATCAAAATTAAAACTATTTTGTTTGAATTCTATGTTATTATTTAAATATAGACCTCTACATACTAATCATATAAAATAGAAATGATTAAAAACGGTGATCCAAACAAATATACACCAAACATAAAGTATTAAATAGGTCTATATTGGCTTTCTATATAATAATCATGTAAACTAAATAAAATCAACGTATTGCTGTCTTAAACAATGTAAAAATATTAAATAATAAATAGTCCTAGAATATAAAATTAAGTTCACAGTCACTAACAGGATTCACTCAAGAAGCTGTCATCAGATTGTACATTTATCATTAGTTAAGTTAATCTGGACTGAAGTTGCAGTCAGCCCATAGTTTCGTTTTATTTTTTCATCATACATCATCTCAGCCATAAGACGTCTACTGCTGAACATAAACCTCCCCTTTAGACCTCCATATATAAAACCGGTGTTGGAAGCGACCTGCTTCAAGCGTCTTTCAGCGACCTTAATAAGGTCGTCTGCCACACTTGTGGGAGACGTTCTACGCTGCGTTTGCTTGTACGTGGTAGGCACTCGAACACTTTTCGACCCCATCAGCCATTCGCTCTACGTGCTATGTGGGCTACCCATTACCACTTCAGCTTCCTGATCCGCGGAGATATATCAGTGACTTTGGTTCGTCTTCGGATCTCCTCATTCCTGATTCGATCACGTAGAGAAACCCCGAGTATAGCCCTCTCCATAGCTCGCTGAGCGACTTATTTTAATGTGAGGATATAATGGTGCCGCATAAGCCAGAGCGGCTGTCTACTATAGTACAATATAAAAAAAAAAAACTGATATATACAATATAAAAAACATCTGAAATAATTAAATATACAAATATAAACTGTCAAAATCACTTCCATACCTGCGACTTCTTACCTGTAGTTGGGTAAAAAGTGAAAGAATGCGCTAGAAAACTCAGGAGAAAATTGATCACCGTGGTAAAACGCCATGAGAATCAATACCATGGAAATCAAAATTGTATAGTTTTTTGTCAATATTTTTAAATACCATAATTATAGACCAATAATAATAAAATATATGATAAATGTTGGAAACTACCAATGTAACACTTATTATTAGTTAAGGTAACACCGATTGTCATTGTCACCGATTGAATGAACGATGAAGGCTTTCCTAACTAATGTCAAAAATATAGAATGTGGTCGATATACTTCCGTGTGTCTGAGAGCGTGTAATATTTGTGTAAAATAAATAACTCTGCAGTTAATACCCAAAACCCGACTTTTATTTAATCCGAAATTAACAGGTTATGGGCCCAGGCACATATTCCTGATTTGGATTAAATAATTGGGAGGCACGGAAGGGTTTCGTGTGAAATAACAACGCGTCGGGGTTCGCGAGGCGGCGTGCGCGTGGAAAGTTATCGGTGCGCGGGCGCGCATGGTAACTGGAGAAAAACTTGCGGTTGCAAGGGCACGAGACGGCGGTGCGGAGGTCCGTACAGTTCCTACCAGCATGGCTCATGTTATTGATGTGAGCATGGCGCAGTCCATCATCAAATTGGAAGGTTGCACAAACTGGAGCACATGGAAATTCCAAGTAAAAGTACTGCTCAGGGGGCAGGGTTTGCTCGAGGTCGTGGAGGGCCGCGATGTGAAGCAGGCGGATGAAGTCAATAAGGCGTGGGATGGCAAAGATGCCAAAGCACAGACCATAATAGTTACCAGGCTGACGGAAAAGGTAATGGTGCATGTACTATCATGTGAAACTTCAGCCGATATGTGGAAAAAGTTATGCAGCATCTACGAACAGAAGTCTGAAACAAACATTCACATTATCCAACAAAGATTCTTCAAGTTCAAGTATGAAGAAGGCACAGAAATATCAGTATTTTTGTCAAAGATTCAAGAATTCCAAACACAGTTGAAATCTCTCGGAGAAGAGATATCTGACAAATTTACTATTACAAAAGTGCTGATGTCGCTCCCAGATAAGTTCAATCATTTTATATCAGCATGGGAATCGACTCCAGAGGAAAAGCAAACATATCACAACCTTGTATCTAGGTTGATGATAGAGGAAGAGAGAATGAAAGAAAGACAAGAAACAAGCCCAAGCGAGGCTACTGCACTTATAGCGAAGAAGAAAAATGTGAAACAGGTACGGTGTTTCAAGTGTTCAAAGTTAGGACATTATCAAAGTGACTGTCGGAGTGAAAAGACTGATAAAAACTTGAATGTGAATAGTGTGAAACGGTGTCATTTCTGTAACAAAACTGGACATATAGTGCGTGACTGTTGGTTTAAAAAGGGTAAAGACTCGAATGTGAACTCTAAAAACAATAAAGCAAATGCTTTCTTAACATTTTGTGAAGGTGAAACCGATGAACAGTGCTATAGTCATGTTGAGTGGACTTTGGACAGTGGCTGTAGTAATCACATGTGTAAAGATAAAAAACTCTTTGACTCTTTTTCAAATTTCCCGCAAAAAGCAGTGATTGTAGGGAACGGTAGTGAAGTTCGTACATTAGGAAGTGGACAGATAAAAACTGAAGTGTCGAACGAGAGTGAATGGATCGATACTACGATCAATAATGTGTTGTATGTGCCGGACTTAAAGTTCAATTTATTATCTATGTACCAACTGACGCGAAATGGTTATGTCGTTGTGACAGATGACAGTTCTTGTAAAATTTATAAAGAAAACAAAATTTGCGCGATTGCGAAAAGGCGCGGTGAACTTTATTTTATGAACTTTCGATTTAAAAATGAGTGTGCGAACGTTTCTCGAGTGAAAACTAATTTAAATGAGTGGCATCAAAGACTTGTACATCAAAACATTCAACATGTGAAAAAGGTGTTGTCGAACAATAACATCGAAGTGAACAATAATAGTTTTGAACAATGTATAGGTTGTACGAAAGGTAAAATGCATCGATTATCCTTTCCTACGAGTGATAACGGGTGTTCAAAGAACTGTGAGCTAATTGCAGCGGACGTGTGTGGCCCGTTCGAAACAAAGTCTGTTGGGGGAAGCAGATATTTTTTGCTACTTAAGGATGTCTTCTCAAACTACAGAACAGTATACTTTCTTAAAGAAAAAAGCGACGTAAAGCATCATATCCAGAAATTCATTAAGATGTCAGAGAATATAACTGGGAATAAAATCAAAACTTTTAGAAGCGACAATGGTAAAGAATTTGTAAACAAAGATGTGCAAAAACTATTTGAGATGCATGGAATAACTCACCAAATGACTGTACCATACACACCGGAACAGAATGGAATAGCAGAACGTGAGAACAGGACGTTGGTTGAGGCAGCGAGAACACTCCTACACACAAAGAACTTGTCAAAGACTTTATGGGCAGAGGCGGTCAATACCGCGGCATACGTGCTGAATAGAACTGGAAACAGTAGTCAAGAGGATAAGACGCCATATGAGGTATGGACGGGAAGGACTTACAACATTGATAAATTAAAGATTTTTGGTACACCGGTTATGACACATATTCCGAAAGAGAGGAGGAGAAAATTAGACTCGAAGGCAGAGAGAGGTATCATGGTTGGATATGACGACGTAGTAAAAGGCTATAGAATCTACTACCCGGATCAAGACAAAGTAGAGTTGAAAAGAGATGTTACATTCCTGGAGAAACTGATAGACGAGGAAGAAGATACGAAGGAAGTCCAAGACGAAGAGGTGATTATTCTGGACTTGGAAGGAGAAAGAGATACATATAATGAACCTGAGATGCAAATAAGCAATACGTTAGATGAGACACTAGAAAGTAATTACGAGCCTTGTTCGAGTGAAGCTAATTCGGAAGAGGAAGGGAATAGTACCTTAATGGAAAGCGACTTAAACCTGACAGGAGAGGTCCCTGAAAGACAAAGACGGATGCGGAGACCACCCGAGTTCTACAGATGTAATAATGTCTATGTACCGGACGAACCGAAGACGTTTTCTGAAGCAATGCGAGGACCATATAAGAGTCAGTGGCAAGAAGCTATTAACAAAGAATTAGAGACATTAAAGGACAATGATACTTTTGAATATTGTAAGCGACCAACGCATAAGAACATTGTAAGCTCTAAATGGGTGTTTAAAGTTAAAATTCTAAATAATGTTAATCATTTTAAGGCTAGGTTAGTAGTCAGAGGTTTTGAACAGCAAGATAAATTAGACTATACAGAAATCTATGCACCTGTAGCTAAATTGTCAACTTTTAGATTGTTTATAGCTATAGCAACTAAATTCAATTGGCCTATATACCAACTTGATGTAACTGGAGCATTTTTGTATGGGGATATTAATGAAGAAGTGTATTTAGAACTGCCTGAAGGTGCTTATAAAGGTAGTAATAATATTGTAAAACTTAAGAAATCGCTGTATGGCCTTAGAAAGTCACCGAAGTACTGGAATGACAAATTTAACGCGTTTATGATAAAAACAGGCTTTGTGAGGTCACAAAGTGATACATGTTTGTATAGTAAAGACTGTAAACTGTTTGTATTACAATATGTAGATGATATACTAATCTCAGGGAATAACATTAATGATGTAAACAAACTTAAAGATATGTTGAATAAGGAATTTAAAATGAAAGACATGGGATTAATTTCAAATTTTATTGGAATAAATGTGAAACAAAATGTAAAAACAGGAATAACAGAACTTAGTCAAACAGATTATTTAAAAAATGTAATATCACGATTTGGACTTGAAAATTGTAAACCAGCTTCTACTCCGATGGATTATAATTTCGATGTAAGAATTTTAGATGAAGCTGAGGTAGATAAAAGCATTGAACATACATGTAGACAGATTGTAGGTTCATTGATGTACGCTGTATGTGGTACAAGACCTGACTTATCTGTTGCAGTTTCTATACTGAGTAGATATCAAAATAAACCAAGTAATGTGTTGTTAACTGCTTTGAAGAGAATTTTGAGATATGTAAAAGGAACTTTAGATTATAAACTGACATATAAATGTAACAATGATGGCTTAGTAGGTTATTGTGATGCAAATTGGGGAGGTGATACAAAGGATAGGAAATCGACTAGTGGATATTGTTTCAAAATTGATAATTGTTTAGTTTCTTGGGCGAGTAAGAAGCAGAATAGTGTAAGTTTATCTTCTGCTGAATCTGAATATGTAGCATTGAGTACAGCTGCATCTGAATGTTGCTGGATTGTTAACTTACTAGATGATTTTGGCCTTAAGGGTCTTAAACCCAAGATATTGTGTGATAGTCAAGCGGCCATATCAATTGCTAAAACTAATACTATAAATAGAACTAAACATATAGAGATCAGATTTCACTTTGTAAAGGACTTGATAAATAAGAATAAATTAAATTGTGAATATGTTAGTACGGAGAACCAAATTGCAGATATGTTAACGAAGCCATTGAACCAAATTTTGTTGAAAAAGTTTTCTAAAATGTGTAATTTAGAGTAAATATATAACTAGTATAAAAGCATGTTTTGTAGAGATGTTTGAGATGTATTGTAGAGTAAGATAGGAAGTATAGTAGTTAAAATTGGGTATTGTTTGTAAACGAAGTAAACTTTAGAGTCAAAAATATATAGTTAAAGAGATATATAGTATATAGATTTGAAGGAAAAATATGTAAAGTTATAGTAGAGGGTATTACATTGAGGGGGGGTGTTGGAAACTACCAATGTAACACTTATTATTAGTTAAGGTAACACCGATTGTCATTGTCACCGATTGAATGAACGATGAAGGCTTTCCTAACTAATGTCAAAAATATAGAATGTGGTCGATATACTTCCGTGTGTCTGAGAGCGTGTAATATTTGTGTAAAATAAATAACTCTGCAGTTAATACCCAAAACCCGACTTTTATTTAATCCGAAATTAACAATAAACAATACCCTTTTCCTAACTGCACACCCTAGTCAAAAAACCGTAATGGATAAAAAAATATTTTTAAACATGGAAAAGGTAATCAATGATCTAGTGAACCAAAACCACGGTAATCAATTTCTCACCTTCGTAAATCCAGTTTAAAACCACGAGAGGAGTAACATTTCTTCACGATGTTTAGAGCGCAATTGAAGTTAGCCAACAGCGTGCGTACAAGCTTCTAAGTCTTGTGGCTTATGAAATGTGAGTAGTTATGTCGCGCGCCATGGAAATCACTTTTTGTCCGGGGACAAACATAAATTTGTTATTTTTTCTAAAACTACGCTGTGTACAGCCTTCGCGTATTTTTTTGATCATATAACAGTTCACCCTTTACAGCTTAGATCACAGCAATTAATAAAATTCCGTTTATAAATTGGTGTAAAAAATATATTTTGTTCCAAAAAAGTGTAAGGGACACCCCATGGTAATCAAATTTCAGGGCTTTAACATTTTTTTTCAGATACTTGCAGCTAAATTTAACCTTATATCTATCATGCATTAAGTAGATTAAACCTTAAACTAACAGAAAAAAAATACCCTTGGGTAGAATTTTTATGTTACGGGTAGTTTATTCCCCCAGACACGTAAAATTTTGTCTCTCAGGATTCACCCTTAAACTGTTATAAAATCAAACCACTATGTCAACGCATTCAAGAGAAAAAGCAATTATAGCCGCAATTTTAAACTCGAAACTACTCTCAAAAAATCAAAACCTACAGGGTACTTGCCGTGAACGTAGAATCTTGAAATTTGGTAAAAAGCAATTCCTTAGAGCACGAATAAAGGAAAAATTGCGAAAACTGTAATTTTTTTGTTACATCATAATATAAAAAAATATTTTTAATAATTTCATACTTACTACCTTATTTCTCATGAACGCGTGCAGGTATTAAACTGAAATTCATATCAAATACTAAGGTTTATAATACCTTTAATCTGTAAAAAAATCAAACCTCTATGTCAACGCAATCAGAGGAAACACCAATTTTAGTCGCATTTTTAAACTCGCGGCTACTCTCAAGTGAATCAAAACCTACAGGTTACTTGCCGTTAACTCAGAATCTTGAAATTTGGTACGCAGCAGCTTCTTAGATCATAGGCACACGAAAAATTGCGAAAACTGTACATTTTCATCATTCATCATATAAAAAATATTTTTAATAATTTTGTATTTACTACCTCTTTCCTCAAGAACGCGTACAGGTATTAAATTGAAATTCATATCAAATGCTCGGCTATAGTAACTTTAAGCTGTAAAAAAATCAAACATCTATGTCGACGCAATCAAAAGAAACAGCAATTTCAGCCGCATACTTTCAAGCTCGAAAGTACTCGCAAGGGAATCAAAACCTACAGTATATAATATTATACCCACTTTTCCTTAGGGTTCCGTACAAACCTACGGATAAATACGGAACCCTCGGTGCTCGAGTCCTACTCGTACTTGACCGGTTTTATTTTTTTATAGCAGACTAAACAAGCGTTTGACCGCAATCTCACCTGTCGGTAAGTGACGATGCAGTCGGTTGTAGCACGCTTGTTCAGTAAGAATAAGAACCTATTCACTCTTGGTATAGGGAAATCCCCCCTAATCCCGGGATAAATATCCCGCCTTCTAGGTTTAGTCTGCTACCATCTCCGGCCACATCGTCGCCTAAGATTAGGCGAGATCGTGGTCAAAGGCTAACCTATTAAAAAAAAATAAAGTGAAATTAAAAAAAAAATTTTAAAAACAAACTTTTATTATTATTACCTTCCAGCATCAAAGTAGGATATATACTCGTCAAGACGAATCTAATGAGCCCAAACATGATGGGGTTACGTCGCGTCGTTTAATTACGGAGTTCCTATGGCCACCTTCCAGTTCCATCATCAGATCAGCTCGATTGTCATAAAAATATTGCATTGTCATCCGATTTATGCAAAATTTCAGCTTAATCGGACACCGGGAAGTGGGTCAAATTAAACTTGCAAGATTTGATTACAGACAGACAACAGACAAGTGAAAGTAAATAAAAGCTTGTAACAAATAAATAGTAAATATGTAAAGACATAGCTACTAGCTAGCACAGTCAAACGCCGCGCCGCCACGCACCGCGGCGCACAGACGCACTAATTGTCCCGATAGCTAACGCACTGACCGTAACGCAAATCAGATAGAAAGTGACTGAACTTGGACCTCCGTCCGTGACATTGTACAGGTCAAACTTTTTAATTAACCTATCGGAGGTGTAATTATGAACTAATTTCTACGTAGCTTTTTTATTACAATGAGTGTAAAGATGACGAAATCAAGTGCCCTATACCTAGCATCATGACTGCTTGCTTATATTAGACACAAATGCCACCCAATGTATTCAAATACAAAGTTCTGCGTAACACAGCACTGTGCCTGTCACCCCGAGGTATAAGCTGGTGAATTTCGTGATGTCTAGTAATTTCGCAAGGCCTACCACTACAAGCCTTATTAAAAACAAACTTTATAGTTGAGATGTCCCATACTAATTGTCCCGATAGCTAACTCACTGACCGTAACGCGAATCAGATAGAAAGTGACTGAACTTGGACCTCGCCCGTGACATTGTACAGGTCAAACTTTTTAATTAACCTATCGGAGGTGTAATTATGAACTAACTAGCTGTGCACAGTGGTATTACTAGCTACAGAATAGTCATGTATTATAGGGTCTTAGGTACATGTCGTGGAAGAGTGCTTCGGGATACCCGCTGCCCCGGCATTATGGCGTCCCGCAGGAACACCCCTGTTTTTAGGGTTCCGTACCTCAAAAGGAAAAAACGGAACCCTTATAGGATCACTTTGTTGTCCGTCCGTCCGTTCGTCCGTCCGTCCGTCTGTCTGTCAAGACCCTTTTTCTCAGGAACGCGTGGAGGTAACAAGCTGAAATTTATTTGTCCATTGCTTCTTAGAGCTGTGAAAAATTCAAACTTCTTGGCCAACGCAATCAAAAGATATAGTCGAATATGTCGCAAATTTCAGCAAATTTTCGACATTACCAAATAAATCAAAACCTACGGGGCACTTCCCGTGAACTCAGAATCTTGAAATTTGGCAGCAACGTCTTAAATCACAGGCATAGGAAAAATTGCGAAAACTGTAAATTTTTAGTTACATCATATAAAAAATATTTTTAATAATTTTGTATTTATTATCCCTTTCCTCAAGAACGCGTACAGGTATTAAATTGAAATTCATACCAAATACTCAGCTTTATAATAACTTTAAACTGTAAAAAAATCAAACATCTATGTCAACGAAATCAAAAGAAACAGCAATTTTAGCCGCATATTTTCAAACTCGCAAGTACTTGCAAGAGAAGCAAAACCTACAGTATATAATATTATACCCACTTTTCCTTAGGGTTCCGTAGAATGCCGTAGGTTTATACGGAACCCTCGGTGCTCGAGTCCTACTCGTACTTGACCGTTTTATTTTATTTAGTAGGTAACGCAGCGCCCAACTTCTGCGGGTCAGAGTCTAAGCTACAGCAATAAAGAACAGCTGTATTTACCACAGATAAGCCACGTGCCATTCTACAGAAAATCCAAATAATCTGAATCACTGCTAGATGACAGCGTGACCATAATGCTAGGCAGCATTACTTTTACCTACGTTGGGTGAGACTTGAGACCATAATTTTAGTCTCACATTGCCTTGTCCAAGCTATTAAATTTTTTTAGGCTTTCGTAGTCTACAAGGAAGCCTTATAGTTTCGCTTTGTCCATCTATCCGTCCGCGGCTTTGCGGAGAAACTATAAATTCTAGAAACTAATTCTAGGTAACGAGTAACGATACAGAATAAAATAACGATACATAACGAGTAACGAGTAACTATAAATTCTAGGTAACGAGTAACGATACAGAAGCCTACATTGCGCGTAGCCCGATAGCGCTTGGCCTATTTATTTGAAAATGCATTTTATAAATGTAGGAAGCAAATCTTTCTAAACAATTAAAAGATAAAGCACCTGCCATAAATAACAAAGATCTCTGCATCAAATCAGCCACAGTTCGCGATGAGATCTGGCGCAAATTGGCCACATCCTGACCTTGGGGGAGAGTCCCCTCGTATCTCGCGATCTACCCCTGCGTGCGAACCGTGGCGTCTGCCCAGACTGAGACCTCTATAGTACACCACTCGACCGCGATATTGTATAGAGAAATCATATTTTAGGTAAATTATGAGGATATATTTTTTAATTCATAATATTTATTATTTTAACCGCCGACGCAAAACGATGGGGTGTTATAAGTATGGCGTGTCTGTCTGTCTGAGTGTGTGTCTGTCTGTGGCATCGTTACTCCCGAACTAATGAACGGATTTTGATTTAGTTTTTTTTGTATGAAAGACGAGTTAGTCAAGAGTATTCTTAGCTAACTTTGACGGAAATCGGTCCAAGATGGTCGCCGCTACAAATTGGCGGATTCCTTTTTTTCCACAACCCCCTAAATATGGATATCAAATGAAAGCGCTTAACTAGTAGAATACAACGCACTATAATAAATTTAAAATCCAATATGGCCGCCACCACAAAACCGCGAATTAAATATTTTGAAAGCTTTGGGTTGGGGGTTTTTAAATTTTTAAATTAATTCACTTGTTTTAATAATAGTGTTTCCCGAGCGAAACTTGGGAATCTTTAAGGCACGATTATTGAATTTTTATGAAGTCTTTGATCGTCGGCCGCTTTTGCACTTTCCACGTGGGATAGAATTGAATAGAATAATACTTTATTACATACCAAACAATTACAAAGAAGCTTAATGAGCTAAATATCTTAATGCTAGGTAAACAATCGGCGGTCTTATCGCACTAGGCAATTTCTTACAGACAACCTGGGAACATGACTGAAAATACAATAATAGACGGCGGTGTGCAATATGTGCAATACATAGACTAGTAAATATTCTGTTTATATGAGAAAGTTTATAATAGGTCAAAATCTATGCAAAGCTAGTAGTGTAGTCTATGCATTGCCTGGAAGAGATCGCTCTAAGCGATAAGGCCGCCTATAGTAGACCTTTAAATAGTTTAGTTTTAAGTCTTTTTTTGTTATCTTTTAAATGCAATAAAGAGTATTGTATTGTAATTTTAGTATGAAAGTTTATACATATTGATTAGTGGGATGTGGTCATACATAAGCCTATTTAGTATAAAAAAATGTCAGAGGAATTGAAAACGTTTCCTCCCTTTTTGAAGTTAATTTAATATGGGGAAAGACTGTAGACTACAATGTAGTTAGATCTTGAATACGGGCCATAGATGGTATCACCAGATAAGTCTGTCTGTTTGTGGAGAAACGTCATAACTTATGGTCGCATTGTGTCCGTTAATTATGGGATCGTTTTGCAATAGATGGTGAGAATGATGGAGATTGCCGCTTGATTAGGAGGAAAACTGTTTGAGTGACATCCACTTTCCATCGGGTGGAATGTGGTCAAGAGGCCTATTTAGTAAAGAATGTGTGATATTTAATGACCTTTTACAATAACATTCGTTATTCTAAGTAGAGCTTATAAAGTTCTTAATATTAAATTTAGTCTAATGGAGAGAAGAAACACACCCTTTGTTCAGGAGTGGAAGAAACTAAGCTAAAATAAATAAATATTTTTAACAAGAATATACATATAATACCTCTTTTATATCCAGCCGAAGTGAGAATGAGTGCGAAAGTGAGCATGACGAGTATGTAACTTGCCAATTGCTAGTTATATTAAAATCGATTTATTTAGATCGACTTGGCAATCTTTTTCATAACAAAAGCTTAGAACGACGAGCAAATCAGGTGCCCGATGTGTGGATCATGATGCTTACCGAAGCATCAAGATTGTCCCAATCAGACACAGTGCCTCTTAATTTCAGTGGCCGATGGAGTCAAACCTAAGATAGGAATTAAGGGTATCACTATCGTATAGAAGCAGTCGCGACGAGCAGTCGCACCGGCGCCGTCGAGCCCTACACAGCCTCACAACCCTTAGGCATCGCGGCGCCGACGCGACTAACTCGTAAACTTTACACTCATACATACGCACTGGAAGAGACGATAAGTAATGTGATAAACATAATTATCATAAACAAACGAATGAGCCGTAAAATACGTTTACCGGGGGTAGACTTCCTTTGCAGGTCGACTAGGTGGGTACCCCAACAGTGCCAGTTATTCTACCGCCTGAGCATTAATGTGCAAATATTACTGTGCTTCGGTAGAAGAGCACTGTAGCTAGTGAAATTACTGGGCTAAAGAGTCTTTGACTCTCAAGTAAGAAGCGTTGGCGCAGTGCACTAGGTACTGTACTAATTATGGGCAGCGTTGTCTCTTATCATCAGGAGAGCGTCTTGCTCGTCTTTTTACTTTGTTTTATTTAAAAAAAAATTTCAATAGAGCAGAATACTCTTTATTGCAACCAAAGAAAAATACAGTATATATATTAGCATTGAAATACAATTTGGTCCACAATGGGCGGCTTTGTATGTATATAATGATTCTGTAATAATTATGTGTTAACACATTAAAGAAAACAAAACCTATGAGTTTCTTGCCAGTTCTTCTCAAAAGCACTTCCTTTTAGAAGGTGGTCTTAAAATATATCATTTTAAAATTCACTTGTAAAAATGTACATTGTAGCATGATAGTGAACATGAACGGGTGGCAGCGTGTGGCAGCAACATAACGTATAGAATAGAATTGAATGATACTTTATTGCTTTACAAAATACAAGAAATAAGTAGTTATGAACATAATATATGAGAAACATAAAACTAAAGGTAAATAATCGTCTTATCGCATAAAGCAATCTCTTACAGACACAACCTGGATAGAAAGGGAATTTGAGGAAAAATATAACATCGTAGCGTATATGTTACGGCTAATGTCCGAAGTGCGGCAACCTAGGTGTAGCCTCACTTCGGACTTTAGCCGTAACATATACATATCTAAAATCTACCTACATTGTGATGTAGGTAGATTTTAGATAGTAGGTCGAAATGTGTTTCGAACATTTTGTATGAACCAAGGTATACATAATATTGGAGCGGATGGCATTTTCCGCTTGCATTGGTTCATATAAAATATACGCAGACAGATCTTTGTGATGAGCTCATCTGCGCCAGTTAAAGCCACATCTATTAAATCTTATCTTTAGTCACAATAAGTCGCAGTTTAACTGTCGATTTTAATGCTCTATAAAATGATCACTCTAGCAGCACTCTGGCTATGTCGTTTGCAGAAATGCAGCGATTGCAAACTAATTTGATGAAAACGTTAATATAGTACTTTTTGTTGATTATTCGGTCCATTTCCTCAAATACTGCTGACTGGCCTCTTTTATTTAAAAGGTAAAATGTAGAGGGTAAAAAATTACGACAAATTTCAATTCAATGTGTTTTTTATCACCATTTGAACACAAGTGGTTTTCCCGTTAAATAAACAAACATTGATTGATACTGCCTTTAGTAAGTTAATTTTTATTAACAAATAATGACCAAAGAAACAATTATCTCAAAGATTTTTATAGAAATGTTTGGAGAGGTTATAAATCATAATAATATTATTATTTCTTTCTTATATTTTAAAGAATTTTGTAGAGGTATATCGTAAACCGCTTTATAGTGGTGAATAAGGATAGGTCCTTATATGTATGGTCAAGAATACCGCTACTGGCCGTGAGAACTATCGCTAATCAGATAATCTGAGGCTGATTTGTTCGTTTATTTTATACTAATGACGTATCTTCTTACACCTCTTGCACTGGTGACAAAGCCTAAACTTCTTAATATATAAAAAGGAAAGAGTGACTGACTGATCTATCAACTTACAGCCCAAACTGCTGAACGGATTGGGTTGAAATTTGGAACACAGATAGGTTTTATGACGTAGACCTCCGCTAAGAAAGGATGTTGCTACGCGAGCATAAGCTAGTAATATTATAAACGCGAAAACGCGAACCGTTTGAGTTGAAGTTTGGTATAGAGATAGTTTAGACCCTGGAATTACACATAGGAAAATGAATGAATGAATCTTTTTTAAACGGTTTTATATTTAGCTTACTCTGTTTGTTTTATTCTTTTTTCTTGGGTCAAATTTAGTAATTGAAATTTCACCCTCTTCCTGTCAACCGATTGATCTGAAATTTGGTATACGCCTTTGGTTCTGGTGACAATACAATTATGTATATTCAATATTATTGTAAGACCAAGATGGCCGCCGCTACAAAGCGGCGGATAACATATTATTTTTTAATCATATCAATATGGGTATCAAATGAAAGGGTTTGATAAGTAGAATACAGTGCACTATACAAAATCAAAATCCAAGATGGCCGCCGCTACAAAATGGCGGATAACCTATTTTTTTCAATTTCATCAATATGGGTATCAAATGAAAGGGCTTGACAAGTAGAATACAGTGTACTAAAAAGCCTAAAAATAAAAAAGTAAAAAAAATGTTTTTAAGTTAAACGGTTTTATTTTAAACATGTACTAAAAGCTAAAAAATAAAATCGTGAGGCACGTCAAATATCTAAATCTCTAATGAACATTTTCCCTGACAATTGTAGATATTTGACGTGCCTCACGATTTTGTTTTTTAGCTTTTAGTACATGTTTAAAATAAAACCGTTTAACTTAAAAAAAATTTTTTACTTTTTTATTATTTTTATTTTGTACACCTATTGCATAATAGGTATACCATGGCTATCTCCTTATCAAAGACACCTTAAAATCGCTGCCGCGTTGTGCGGTATGTCTCATACATTTTCATACAAAGCTATTGATGCACGCCACCGCTATATTTTTCCTCAAATTCCCTTCCAACCAGGTTGTCTGTAAGAGATTGTTTTATGCGATAAGACCGCCGATTGTTTACCTCTAGTTTTAAGTTCTTAATATTATGTTCATAACTATTTCTTATATTTTGGTTTGCAATAAAGAATTATTTTATTCTATTCTACTTGACCGCGCCGTGCAGTGCAGTTTCCGCGTAGTGCGCTTGTACCTTAAATTAAATCAAAATATATAAAAGGAAAGAGTGACTGACTGACTGATCTATCAACGTTTACATCCTAAACCTCTGAACGGAATGAGTTGAAATTTGGAACAAAGACCACGAGATACCTTTTATGATGTAGACTACCGCTAAGAAATGATTTCTGCACGTGGGCAAAGCCGCGAACACAAGCTAGTCATTGTATTATTGCAACAATAATGACATAATAACAAATCACTAACATGTCAATGACATATTTTTTATAACAACATCCCAATTGGGAATAACTTTATTATGTTATTTATTATGATTAAATAATCAGACCTATTGTAGTAATCGATTTACGGTTAGGCAGCCTTATGTAAATAACTACCTACGTAATATACGAGAGAAGGCAGCATACATAACTACTGGTGTCTCGGTCAAATGCGGTACATGCACTGCATTGAATTTAGTTGCTTGCCAGCTCTAGAGTGCTATTCAGTTCTATTCCGTTTTTTTTTATCAAATAGACATTCAACCACAGTTAATTTACCCTTGTGTCTGTTACTATATTTCATAAATAATTTACACATTATGTTGAAGTGCAAAGGGAAATTATAAACCTTTCATAATAATATTATTGTGAGTCATAATATTAGAAAAATATATTTGAACTAAATAGTTGGGGCAATTAGTCATCGACTAAGCAACACTTAAAGCGGGCTAGCGCTGCATATTTCGCACGGTTTAGACAATATTATTATAAGTACCTAATTTAATTGATAATAATTTCTTAGTTAAAATTGGACAAGATTTAAGCTTGGCGAACTGACTCTGCTCTTACACAAGTCAATGGATGTATGAATATTTTCCCATACGGCAGACAAAGCGCCCGACAAAGCAATTTTAATCATTCCATTGCAAATAATGATTTTCCAAGTCCTTTTTGGATCGAAAGGTTGGTCTATGTAGTCATGTGGTGACGTTTGGCATTCCTATTTATTACCTCATAATTATTACTTATATAAAAATCTGATCAAAGGGTTTGTTATCGAACTGGACCAAACCAAATTTAGTAGTTTCGTTTGTGTATTCAAATCTTGCAATTCAAAGTAAGTAGTAAGAAATTATAAGTTAGAATCTATTAGTTGGGCAGCTGTTTTAAGAGGTAATATTGTTGAAAGGTTACCTCCACATCATCAGGCCTTTCCTGATGAGAGCCTTGAAAAACTGATCGTAGTTGGGAACAAGGAAGGCAAACGAGCCCGTGGACGGTCTCCCACCAGATGGAGCGATCAAGTGAAAGGCCCATTCTCAACTAAGCTTTGCTCGGTTGTCAGGGAAGCAATGGATAGGCACTGATGGCGGCAGATGATAACACGTATGTAACGCGAGAAAATGTAGCGAGTGTGATAGGAGGAAAGAAAGTAGGGGTGTGGGGGGTTTGGAGTATGCTGAGAACATTATGAAAGTTGTGATTGAGAGGAATAGCATGCGCGGAAATGAAAGAAGATGAATGAAAGTAAAATGCCTGAATGACATGCAAGGTGAAGAAAGACAGAGGAATCTGTTTACCCGCCACCACACACGGGGGAAGTAGAATAGGACAAAAACAAGTGCAATTTAAAAAAAACTTTATAAACACAGGCTTTTATTATTATTACCATCTAGCACAATAAAGTACTTGTCAAGACGAATCAAATAAGCTCAAGCTCGATGGGGTTACGTAGTTTAAAAACGGAGTTCCTATAGCCACCTTCCAGCTCCATCATCAGATCAGCTCGATGTCATAAAAATATTGCATTGTCATCCGATTTATACAAGCATGCAAAATTTCAACTTAATCGGAGACCGGGAAGTTGGTCTAATTAAACTTGCAAGATTTGATTACAGACAGACAACAGACAGGTGAAAATAAATAAAAGCTTGTAAACAAGACTATCAGACGTGTCACTGCACCAGCATCTTCGGCCAGTGATGACCACGATCCTTAGTCATTAGGGATCGACTTCGGAGAGATGTGTTCTAAGGTAAATATCAAATTCCAGGCCAATACGAAGGCTGTAGTAGTAAGATTTGTTCCCGCATAGCTCGGAACAATCGCAGTCGGTCTCATGATCCCTCATTCGCTCTCATAGCTATTTAAAGTCGGCCCTTACACCGTACAAGCGAATATTGCATTCCACGCATACCGGGGTGAGATGGCTTGAACTATGAGAGAATAGCGGGTTTAAAAAATAATGCGTTAATCGTTAAAAAAAAGCTAATTATTTGAGATCGAGTCCGGCACATGTATTCATATTGAGCAAATTTTGTTAGGTTAACTTTAGATGATTTGATTTGAGAGAATGGATTTGTGGTTAAAAAGTTCTGAGTTCTGAACTTAATTATCACATCTCTAGATATAATAAACATTTATTAGAACAGAATTTGCATTAATTTACCTTGCAAAGATATATAAATAGTTTAAAACTAAATTCTTTTAGTTTTTTTTTTTCATTTTATTTTTCTAAGTGTTTTAGAGCTTAAAAAAAAAGGTCTAAGTGGTTCTCAAAAGTAACTTTTCAAAATCTTTTCAGCCTATTGTTTTCTGTAGACCAACGTGTGGCCTTTTCTTTACTGTAGTATTTTTTCCTAGTTTTTTCACAAAAATGTTTATTTATTAGTAAATGTGTGTCGTTAAACATCACACGAACTTTATTCTCATGTTAACTTTAGTAGTATTAAAAATATAAAAACGCTAGGTCCTATAATAAAGACTGCGTCACACACCAGCGATGTGAGAATTTGCATCGAATGGTCGGCGGCGGGACGTTGCTGCGGACAAACTGCGTGTGTCGGACGGTTCATTATCACGCAGATAATCTCTTATCAAATCGCTTTATTAACCGACTGCCAAACGGGAGGTTATTACTTACTAAGTTGGCGCGAGAACCCAAAGTTATGACCTCCGACAATAAGAGCCTCCAGCTGGTCCTGTCCTGTGCCACCTCCTGCCAGTCCTCAATCTGCAGGGCACATCCTTCTCCACCTCATTTTTCCACCGGTACCTCGGGCGGCCAACTGGTCTAGGACCATTCGACCGTCCCACATATGCTCATATATGAGAGGTTATTATGTTGTTGATTATAATATGTCCCAAGTAAATTTTACGTAGTTGCAACAATGATAATATAATGATGTGCAAACATTACTGAGCTTAGTGCTTAGGTATGGGGCACTGTAGCTAATTGAATTACAAGGCTGAAGAGTCTTAACATCTTATGACTCATGAGTAAGAAGCGTTGCTGTAGTGCACCTGGTATTTTACATGATTGTTAAACCCAGGGTGGTACTACCTACTGATTATGGGGAGCGTTCATTTACCACCGGGAGAGCGTCTCCCTCATCCTCTCAGGTACTTCTTTGTGGCAAATGCCTTTATTGAGAAAAACAAACTGAAAATACCACAGCTACTATAGCAGTCAAGAAAGCACAGATCGGCCGCAAGCTGATCTACAGAAAATCAAAGTGCTCCAAACCACTATCGGTACTTCTTGGCTTCTTGGTATAAAAAAAAATATCCGTCACTAGTATCTAATTACTCAGGTATCGCAATATATCACAGGTTCGAACGTGATCTCCCTCCGCGTCTCGGGATTAACCAATAAAATTAACTTTTAACGTTCTGTGCGATACTGAGAACATGGGACGCCACCCTGGGTTGAGGGTGTTGTTAGTTGTACCAGTATGGACGTTTTCATGATCCATTAAAATTTTATTTTAAACCAAATCCTTTTTTAGTGAAGGTTTTTTTTTTTTTTTATACAAGATAGGCCTACGTTTGACCACATCCCACCTGATGGAAAGTGAAAATGCGGTCGACGATGGATCACGTAAGATGCCTAGAAAGGTACCTATTCACTCGTGCCTTGAAGATACCCAAGTTGTACCGCTCGGGAAACACGGATGACGGCAAAGTGTTCCAAACGCGACCAGTTCTCATCAAGAACGACGAAGCAAAACGCTTGGTGCGGGCAGTAGGTAACGCCACTAAGTAAGGATGCCGCTTTGCCGTCTGCCGCGACGTCCGTCGGTAGAATGGGCTTGGAGGAATTAGTTCGTGTAATTCCTGCGCACACTCTCCAAAATGAATCCTATAGAAGACCGATAACGAGGCGACCATTCTACGGTGTTCAAGGCTCTGCAGCCGAGATTCCGTGAGCTACGGTTACGGTTACGGTACGGTACGGTTTACGTCATAAAATCTATCTGTATTCCAAAATTTCAACCGAATCTGTTCAGTGGTTTGGGCTGTGCGTTGATAGATCAGTCAGTCACTTTTTCCTGTTATATATTATTTAAATAGAATATTTGTATTTTCGTAATTTTGTTGGATATTATTAAAAATAGTCAAAGTTTTTGGTTCACACGAAGCTTAAGTCTCGTCATATTCTGATTTTACTTCTTTTCCTTATATTATCTCTCAAAACTCTTACGCGCGCAATTTTCTCCGGTGTGGCTGAAGAACCCCTTTCTTGGTTGAGATCCAAGTCATATTACAACCTTATTGTGTTCCAATTCGTTGAGCGGTTTGATAGTCAGTCGATCAGTTTCACTTTTCTGTTGTATATTTAGATTGTTAATATTTGTTACCTATCTTCTGCCTCTTATTAGAATAAGACACTGACGCACTTTACAAAGTGAAAGTGCGATTTCGGTCACCAACGGTCCATGTATCCTACCGCCTAGGTTTAGTTTGCCACCGTCTTAGGCCACATCGTCACTTAAAATCAAGCATGTGATGGTGAAAAATGAAATTTCTTAAGGATCGCTGAATACGTTGACTAAACCTAACGACACTTACCAACCGGGGGTAGACTTCATTTGCAGGAGGTCTTCTAGGTGGGTATCCCAACAGTGCCAGTTATTCTACCGCCTGAGCAGTAATGTGCAAACATTGCTGTGCTTCGGTAGGAGGGCACTGTAGCTAGTGAAAGTAGGCTAAAGAGTCTTAACATTTTATGACTCTTGAGTAAGAAACGTTGGTGCAGTGTACCTAGAATTGCACATCATTGTGAAATTCTGGGTAACACTGTATTGATTATGAGCAGCGTTATCTCTTAACATCAGGAGAGCGTCTTGCTCGTCTTCTTACTTCTCCACATAAAAAAAATACCCATACTGTTTATACACCTCAACTGCAGTGTGGGAGCAATAGTAATAGAAAAGTGAAAAAGACACGTCTGTCGGTCTGTCACAGCAGTAAGGCCTCGTTTGTCGGCGTCACGCAGAAACGATCTGTGAGAACGGCCCGAGTTACACTTTTTGTGACCGTTTGCCATTGTTTGGGGAGGGTTGGGCTATTTCTGTTGATGGATATGAAATTGCCCATTCATGGACTTTCGTAAATGTGACAAGCGAATAAGTTGTTTGTTGATATTTCACATTTTAGGTTTAATCTGATTTTATATTAGTCTCATCGTTATTTTACGGGTTAATTTTTTTTAGGGTTAATTTGCTCGACTGTGTACCAGTTATTCTACCGCCTGAGCAGTGAGCAGTGATGTTAAAATTAAATATTACTGTGCTTCAGTAGGTAGGTACTTGTAGCTAATGAAATTACTAAGCTAAAGAGTCTTAACATCTTACGACTCTTGAGTACGAATCGTTGGTGTAGCGCTCCTAAATTTTGCATCATTGTCATAATATCCTGGGTGGCACTGCACTGATTATATGTGCAGCGTTATCTATTACCACCAGGAGTGTATCTTACTCGTCTTCCTAATTCTTTGCATAAAAAATGATCAGATATTAATTTTATTTGACCTTGCCAACATCCCTTTATATTGCCTTTAGCTCTGTTTCTATACCAGATCCACCAAAATTCTATAAATTCCTCATTCTAATTCCCGTCTCTCGGTGGGTACAGTAAAAAGTGAACATTTTGGTGCGCGTACGAGAGACAAGAGCTCGCAAATTAATCGGACTCCACGTGATCCACCTCGTTAGGTGTAGAGACCCCGCGGGTTAGGGCCGTGTTGCACTTGTAGCGAAGCGACGCAATTGGGAGTATCTTACTAATATTACCTCTATAAACGTGAAAGTTTGTAAGAATGGATATATGTTTTTCTTTACACTATCACGCATAAACGTGTGGACCGATCGAGCAGAAATTTGGTTCTTAGAATCTGAAATAACACATAGGCTACAGTGCAGCGGGTAAAACTGCTGGGCGCAGCTAGTAGATATCGCACTGCTGAGCAAAGACGTCCTTCATGTTATGTCACTCAACCGTGTCCTGTGCCATTCTGGTCCATGTGCGACCCGCCATAATATTATAGGTGCCAATTTAGATTTTTTTATATACTTATCAGGCCATCACGCCGCACGCCAGAGTAGGATATAGATCCTACCAAGTAGTGATAGTGATAGTCTGTGATAGCCACCATTGGCTTTCACAGACTATCACTACTATCAATGTGCAGCAAAACTATAAAGGCACATTTTAGCTTACGCTCGTTACGCAAGAATTTTAAGACACGTCTTTTAACTGACCTGTTTCGGACCCTACCTGAATTACCACTTATCACCATGGTTCATGGACTTTTGGCTCGACTTTTGGATCAACGATCAACGTTCATGGACTTTTGGGTCACACAATATTTATATCCCTTCGCATAATATACCAATCTTCCACACTTTCATTTTTATAGTCACTGGCGTGAGGTAACGACTAATAGGAAGAATTTGTTTAGCTTTAGATAGATAACTCATTATTGCACACAATAATTACAAACAAAACATTTAACATTTAATTACATTACAATAAACACACATTTATTAACTTCAGACAAAACATTTAATAACATAACAATACACACATACATATTAATCAACTTTTTTTTTACATTTCTAATATATTAAAACTCTATAGGATCTTCTCGCTTTTTTAGCTTTAGCAGCACTATAGTATAGCAGTAACTGGACTCGACCCTATCGAAACAGACCACCGGCGCGCGCGCCGCTCCGGCTCTGTAATCTGAGCGCGCGCGACCGGACTTTTGTTGCTGTGCTCCCTTTTTAATATTATTGACCTTCTGGGACTTCATATGGGATCTTTTCTAAAGATTTTGCGATGATTTCACTTTAACATTTTTGAAATTTAATTTTGAATTATGGCAGCTTTAATTAAAGGGATTTAGTTATTATATTTAATTTTAAAGATATACAACTTAACCTAGAACTCGAAAACCTAGGAAAACCAAGAAAATATATCGTTAGCTTTGCGAATATCTTACCTTACTTGGCCTTTAAGAAAGCTAAGTGGAGAAAAAAAAGTTTAGAAGGTATTATTTGCTATTTTAGCCAGCTTTATACACACGTTATTCGTTATACACTTCTATTGTAAAGTAGTTAATTTTTTAATATACATAATCGTAATAAAGTTGTCAATACACGCCTCCAAAAACAAAATTATCGATACCGTTGGAGAGCACAGCAACAAATGCGCGCCGCAATTTTTTTCCCAAGTTTATTTCCATCGCGTTGTGCCTCCAAAATTGAGTTGTTCGGCTTTCGCGGACTTTTTATTTTTATTTATTTTTGCATCTTTTTATTTTTTTCTTGTTGCAACTCCCAGGCGGTCGTCGGTAATCACACGTATATTTATTTATTTATTAACGGAATGGAAAGACGACTCAGAGGGTAATTAAAACTGACTTTCGATTGGCGATTTTGTTTGGTTCTAAGGTAGGTGGCATTTTATATGGTTTTGATTGGTTATTGGAGCATTTAATCATGGTTTTTTGCATATTGTTATTAAACTTCAGCAGTACTATAAGATTTTGATCATCATGATGTAGAGCTAGATTGCTATAGTATGCGTATGTAATGCTTCTTGTTGCAATTACTATAACGCAACAAAAATAAAAAGTTATTGATTATTCAGAATGGTGCTGGTGTTAAACACTTATGGTAACTTTACAGTTCTATTTCTCAAAGAACATTTTATTTTTGTCGGTTTATAATGATTGCTAAAATATTCAATGCCTTAGCTTGGCTCCCTTCAAAGCAATCAGCGAATTGATCCCTTATCACATCGTATTAATTGACCCTCTTGATAATACCGTAACATTCCATACATTTGACAGATGCTAAATAACGGACCGACAAAATTACTGTTCGGGATAAAAAATCGCGCGTACTTATCAGAGTGACTGTTGGTGGCACTCGATTTTTTGGCCTTTTTAGCCTTTTTTGGGACTTTTTTCTTGGAATATCGGACCTCCCACCCTTCGGGGCAATAAATCATTTGCGTTGTTAATTATTTTGATTAAAACACGTGGAGAAATTGCAAATATCTGGGGCATAGGTAGTGGAGGCATTTTTTGGACGACGCGGCGGAGCGGTCGATTTGGCCATTACAACGATATTGTGATCTGATGGGCTTTCTTCATGGGTTAGTTGACGCTTTTTAAAATAATAATAAATATTTCAGGACATTTCACACAGCACCACCTAACCCCAAGCTTAGCAACTTTAATGCTTGTGTTATAGTAGGACATAATTTCACACAGCGCTATCTAACCCCAAGCTTAGCAATTTAATGCTTGTGTAGTTAGGATATTATTATAGTTTACTAAAAATGTTCTGAAATATATCTTTGGTAGTGGATAAAATGCGTAATTTAAAATTTTATTTGAAGTCGTGTATAAAGTCGTGTAAATACCGAACGACATTTTTTTTAAACTTGATTAATTTTAAGTGATACTTAAGACGATTGAGATTCTTGATTTTATTCAAAGGATTTATAGGTGCGTATTTCGATAGTGATCTATTTATATATTTTGTCTAAGCAATTACAGTTTTATTAATCAATTAAATATATTATTATCTCATTTTTAATTTGTTGTTTCCTAGTAAATTCACACGCATTTCTAATTCGAGACCTAATTCGTCCTCTTAACCAGTCTATTTCCGTTTTCACCTGTGATGTGTGTAAATTAGGTCACATCATAATATTATTATTATATTTATTATTATTATTATAATGTTTACATTTTTCTATAAGCGGTGGTGGCCAAGGGGTTATGGGGCAGATGTAATTAAGGATCACAGAGTCCGAATCCCAGCCCCCCACTAATAATTAGCAATAATTAGCTATGTGCGGTTTTTTGCACTCGTTGTGATGACAGGCTTCGGCGGTGGCTAATTACCACTCTCTGGTCAACATAGTGTCGCCATACGGTCATTATAACCGTGTTCAGTGAAGCCAAGGAGGGATTTATCCCACCTTCTAGGTTTAATCTACTCCCATCTACGGCTACATCGTCGCTTAGCGCGCAATCATGGTCAAAGACTAATCTACTGGACTTCCCTTGTAGAAGGTTGACTAAGTGGGTACTCTAACAGTGCCAGTTATTCTGCCGGGTAGTGATGTGCAAACATTGACATGCTTCCGTAGGAGGGCACTGCAGTTAGTGAAATTACTAGGCTGAAGAGTCTTATCATTTTATGATTCTTAAATAGGTAAGAATTTTACATCATTGCGAAGTACTGGGTCCCCCCTCCTCGCGTCGTATTCCTCAATTCTGAGGGTCGTGACCGCCTCTATCTTCTTCCTTATGATGTCACGCCATCGATCCCGATTACTTGCCACCTGCATCGCATCGTATACCGTGGTGTCCAGTGTGGCGCGGATTTGGTCAGACCATCGTGTTGGGCTGCGACCTCGTGGTCTCTTTCCCTCTACTTTGCCGGTAGTAGAAGCGAAGTACTGGGTAGCACTATACTAATTATGGACAGCGTTCTCTTACCAACAGGATAGGGTTTTGGATGTCTTCTTACTTATTTGTATAAAAAATTCCTCCATCATCTTTGGTTGTCGCGTTCATTCAGCTAACCGAAGCTCTATTTAACTGAGTATCAACACTATATGTGAAGTAGGTCGATCCAAAATAGCTGCGATCAAAGGTGCCAACGTACACGGAAACGATGGGATTTGCATTATGGCTGTTTTACATTCGACACCGTAGCGACTTTGTTTGGACTTCTTTGGGAATGGGATTTTTTTACACTTTACACTGGTATTTGTCTGGTGGTGATCTTAGCCATTTTTTTGCCTGGAAACATCTGCAACCACCTGTTAATAACTTATGTAACCGAGATAAACATTGTAAACACATATTTAAAAAAAGCAATCCCTATGAGTTTCTTGCTCGTTCTTCTCATAGAGGTGCTTTGCGAATGAGCGGTAGAATATTAAAATTAAATGTAAAATTGACTTGCACTTTTGCTCCATTGTAGTCTATTTGAATAAATGAATTTTGAGTTTGAGTTTTTAACCTCGAACTTAAAGAATAAGTGGCGTTTTCTCGTCTATAATATTGAATTAAGAATACCTTTTACCGGGTTAGACTTCCTTTGCAGAAAATGTTGAATTGTTTAGAAGGTTGTCTAGGTAGTGAGTACGCTTTAAAAAAATGCGTTACGCATCATCACCCCGGCCGTATGTGGACTCCCCCGCAAATTTTGAAGATGGGCGCGGCGGGGATATACCCACTAGAAGTTATTCTATCGCCTGAGCAGCGATGTGCAAACACTGTAGCTAGTAAAATTACTGGGCTCAGGGCTCATCTTATGACTCTTGAGTAAAAGCCGTTGATGCAGAATTTCACATCTTTGTGAAACTCTTGATGGCACTATACTGATTACGGGCAGCGTTAGGCGTTATCGCTTAAGCGTATAATATATCGAGTGACGCTCTCTTGCTCGCACAATTTGACAAATTTTGAAATATAAATTCATAATAAAAAAAAAATCTTTCAAAAATTCTTTTTATACCATTTTTAAATTATTTCAATATTTATTGACACAAAATACAAACAAACACAAAATAACATGAAATACAAACAAACACAAAATAACACGAAATACAAACAAACACAAAATACAAACAAACACAAAATCACAAAATACAAACATATATCAAACTGAAAACACTTTTAAAATGTGTGGAATTCCTAATATTATGGAGGGCTGTTCTTAAGGAATTTTCAATAAATTAATTCATCATCATCATCTCAGCCATTGGACGTCCACTGCTGAACATAGGCCTCCCCTTTGGACTTCCATATGTACCGGTTGGAAGCGACCTGCATCCAGCGTCTTCCGGCGACCTTTATAAGGTCGTCTGTCCACCTTGTGGGTGGACGTCCTACGCTTCGTTTGCTAGTCCGTGGTCTCCACTCGAGCACTTTTCGACCCCATCGGCCATCCGCTCTGCGCGCTATGTGGCCTGCCCATTGCCACTTCAGCTTGCTAATCCGCCGGGCTATGTCGGTGACTTTAGTTCGTCTACGGATTTCTTCATTTCTGATTCGATCTCGTAGAGAAACCCCGAGCATAGCCCTTTCCATAGCACGCTGGGCGACTTTGAGCTTCGAGATGAGGCCATTGGTGAAGGACCACGTTTCGGTGCCGTAAGTCATCACTGGTAACACACATTGATCAAAGACTTTCGTCTTGAGGCACTGAGGTATATCGGACGAAAAGACATTGCGTAGTTTCCCGAACGCTGCCCAACCGAGTTGGATTCGGCGGTTGATCTCTTTCTCGAAGTTGGACCTACCTAATCGGACTACTTGTCCTAGGTAGATATACGAGTCCACAACTTCGAGTACCGATCCTTCAACAGATATTGGGGTGGGCGCAACATTGGCATTTGACATAAGCTTCGTCTTGTCCATGTTCATTCTTAAGCCCACCCGTTGTGAAGCTCGGTTGAGGTCATCGAGCATCATGCTGAGTTCCTCCATCGACTTTGCCATGACTACGATGTCGTCGGCAAACCGAAGGTGAGTGATGTATTCGCCGTTGATATTGATGCCAAGTCCTTGCCATTCCAGGAGCTTGAAGGTGTCTTCCATTACGGCAGTAAACAGTTTCGGAGAGATAACGTCTCCCTGTCTTACGCCTCTTCTTAATGGAATCGCCTTCGTGCTCTGCTCCTGTACTCGGACTGACATAGTGGCGTTCTTATACAAGCACTTTAAAACTTCAATGTACCGATAGTCAATACGGCATCGCTGAAGTGACTCGAGCACCGCCCATGTTTCCACCGAATCAAAGGCTTTTTCATAGTCCACAAACGCTAAGCATAGTGGCAAATTATACTCCTCGGTCTTCTGTATAACTTGCCGCAGCGTATGAATGTGGTCTATGGTACTAAAGCCTCTTCGGAAACCGGCTTGTTCGGGAGGCTGGAAGTCATCAAGTCTGTGTTCGAGACGGTTCGTGATGACCCTTGAAAACAGCTTATAAACATGGCTCAGAAGCGTAATGGGCCTATAGTTCTTCAATAGGCTGTTATCACCTTTTTTGAAGAACAGCACCACCTCGCCTCTGCTCCACGTCTCAGGCGTTTTGCCATCGGACAAGACGGAATTAAAAAGTTTCTGGAGGACTTTAAGTACCGGTGTTCCACCAGCTCTCAGAAGCTCTGAAGTGATTCCGTCTTCGCCCGGCGCCTTGTTGTTCTTAAGCTGCTTCAGGGCCATCCTAATCTCGTAAAGACTGATGTCCGGGATATCTTCGGTATAATGTCGGGACAGTTTGGCTCTTGGATCTCCTACCAAGCTGTCAACGGGCTTTGCGACCGAAGTGTAAAGCTGTCCATAGAACCTCTCGATCTCCCCTAAAACCTCTGCTTTGGTCGACGCTATGCTGCCATCTTCCCGTTTCAGCTTCGTCAGCTGGCTTTGCCCAATAGACTTGTCCTTTGCGAACACTTTGGAGCCTTGGTTTCGCTCAATTGTCTCCTTAACACGGTTAGTGTTAAAGAGACGCAGATCATGACGCAAGGACTTAGATATACGTCTATTGAGCTGCCTATAAGACTCGGCGTCGTCGGGAGATTGCAACTGTAACGAGCGTCGTTCAGCCATGAGGTTTAAGGTTTGATCAGCCAATTTCTGAGGTCTATCTTTACGACGGGGTCTAAAAAACTTAGACCCTACCGTGCGTACAGCTTCCACTAGCCCGTCGTTGATCTCGTCCACTGATGCTAAGTTCTCAAGGCAAGCAAAGCGGTTAGTGAGCTCGAGTTGGAAGCTTTCGGGGTTTTGAATATGGGCACTGGTAGGTCGGAGCGTAGACTTCATCAGACTGGACCTTTCTAGCTTAACGTTAATATTTAGTGAGCCTCGTACAAGTCGGTGATCACTGCCGGTTTTAACCCTGTTGATCACAGAGACATCACTAAATATCCGTTTCTTGTCGGTCATGATGAAGTCTATCTCATTTCTCGTGGAACCATCGGGGCTCATCCAGGTCCATTTCCTGTGAGGCGGCTTCTGGAAGAAAGAGTTCATCATAAAGAGTTCCTCTCTCTCCAGGAAATCAGCCAGCCTCTGTCCCCTAGGGTTCCGTTGCCCATACCCAAATCGCCCCACTCTCAACTCATCGCCGCTTTTCTTGCCCAACTTCGCGTTGAAGTCCCCCATAACAACAGTGAAGTAGGTTTCGGAAGTATGTATGGCTCTACTTACGTCCTCATACATAGCCTCTACTTCATCATCCGAGTGTGACGAGGTCGGCGCATATACCTGAATGACCTTCAGCGAATACCTTTTAGATATTCTGAGTATTAGGTATACCACCCTGCTCGACACACTGTCGATGGTTATAATGTTGTTTACGAGGGACTTGTGAACGAGAAACCCGACACCACCTTGGGACTGTTGGTCGCCCTCCCGGTAGTAGAGCAAGTTACCGGACTTCAGAGTTACGGTGTCCTCCCCCTCTCTACGGACTTCACATAACCCGACAATGTCCCAGCGTAACCTGCTCAGTTCCTCTTCCAGCTCGCAGATCTTTTCGTCAGTCCTCAGAGTGCGTATGTTGTGTGTTACCAGGGCCAGTCGTCGTGGGGATGGGTAGCCGGGCATCTGCCGGTGATTCTTAGCACCCCCTGCTCCGCCGTTACCTTGACTGCTACCCGCGTCAGGAACAAGGGAGCTGCCGGGGACTGGGGGCCTGGTATATATATTGCTCGTCATTTGTAAGGGGGGTTTTGCCATACGCGCCACGCTTGGCAGGCGGGTTGGCGCGCGCAGTTTTTTATTAAGTTGATAAGAAGCCGGGATATGCTGCTGCCCATCTCCCGGTATATTCCCTTAGCAGGCTCCTACTGCAACCACGGGACGATATGGTGGGGGACTATTCTAAGGCCGGTCACCCCACGGCCCCCAATAAATTAATTCTATGAATATATTATATTTTAAAATTGGTCAAATAGTGCGAGCGAGAGAGTGTCACTGCTCGTCACTTCTTCGCATAAAAAAACCCTTTACCTCGAAAAAAAGGTTGAGTCAAGGGCGACACAACTAAAATACTAGTGTTATAGAGTCATATAAAATATTTTTTAAACCGCCAAAAAAAACTGAGGTTTACAAGTCGATGCGTTTTTTAAATAATAATATTATTATTATGTCGTACACATTATGGTTTGGTAGTTGCAGTAGATATCTAACCCATTATCGAGATCAACTAGGATCGGCTTGATCTTGATTTACTGACTGCATCGAGTTACTGACCTGATTGCAAGGGTATTAATAGGAATGTTACTGTTTATTTATTAAAAACAATTTGTGCTAACAGTGTACACCACACACACATAATGCTAAAATTAACTTAGCTTGCTTAAACTTAAGTTAGTTTAATTTTTAAAAAATATTGCTATTTATAATTTGCTGATTTATTCATGCAGACCTAACTAATATAATAATAGGTAAAGATGAAAAACCTGCAAATTACCATAATATTGTTTTAATTTTGCAATAATTCATAATTCAAGTCAGCAACTTGACGTGGACCTAAGTAATGATTTAAAAAAAAATACTTGGTATTTTTAATGTTTATTAAGAGTTAAGAGCGCTTATATACGATTGGATGCTCTCTCGCTCGCACTATTTGATACAATTTGAAATCTACTATATAAAAATAAGTCGGGTTTTCCTCCCTGACGCTATAACTCCAGAACGCACGAACCGATTTCCACGGTTTTGCATTCGTTGGAAAGGTCTCGGGCTCCGCGAGGTTTATAGCAAAGAAAATTCAGGAAAAATTTCAAAAGAAATGAAAAAAAGTAAAAAAAATAAGTTATTCAATTGCAAACCACGCGCGTATTGGGCAAATGTCAACAGCAGGCATTTGTCTTTAAGGTGGTAATGGCCGTGTCGGCGCGGAGGATATTGATAAGTTTTATTGCAACCTTATTTCGAATTAATACTGGCAACGTAGTAGCCAATGGCTCTCCTTGGATGAATACAAAAAAAAAGCGTGTTCTTGGGCAAATTTTTATTAAATTTCAACAGCAGGCATTTGTCTTTAAGGTGGTAAGTTGAACTGTGTAAATTGTAGATCGTGAATTTGAGGTTAAATAGGGATGTTGACACATGTTACGAATTGATATAAAGTTATGTTTTTCACATAAAAGACAGTATTTAAAAACCTAAAATCACATTTTAAGGATCTATTTACAAGCCAAAATTGAATAAAATCAATTTTAATTTCAAAAAAATTTACTTATTATTACGCGAATGCGAACGCCAATCAGAGCGCGTGACGTCACACCATTGGCTGGACCTTACGCTTCCTATGAAATGTTCCTGATTTCGACACATTTTAATTATTCATAACATAAAAACCACTGAACCGATTTTGATGCAACTTATACTGTGCCCTTAGTTGGTCCATACTTAAACCAAAAATAAAGTCAATAACTAAAATGTCTCTCTGAAAATATAAGATTTATTTTGGTTATTGACTTTATTTTTGGTTTAAGTATGCTCCAACTAAGGGCACAGCATAAGTTGCATCAAAATCGGTTTTGTGGTTTTTAAGTTATGAATAATTAAAATTTGTCGAAATCAGGAACATTTCATAGGAAGCGTAAGGACCAGCCAGTGGTATGACGTCACGCGCTGTCAGATGACAGTTCGAAACGTTTTAGGCAATATTTAAAAAATCATTTTTATTTACGTTCGTTTTATATTGAAATTTCATATATTTTTGCATAAAAATATGATATACGTTTATGAAATGGGTCTATCTTCTACTATATAAAAATAAGTCGGGTTTTCCTCCCTGACGCTATAACTCCAGAACGCACGAACTGATTTCCACGGTTTTGCATTCGTTGGAAAGGTCTCGGGCTCCGTGAGGTTTATAGCAAAGAAAATTTAGGAATTTTTCAGGAAACCATCTGGTGGCGAAACGGAGTTCGCCGGGTTTGCTAGTATATTATAAATTCATGGAATTAGCGTTTTAAAAATTCTTCAAGAGAAGCCCTGCACAATATTATTCCACACATTTTAAAAGTATTTCCATTTTGATATAAAAAATGAGTTTTTTTTTTATTTTGCTCCCCATGCCATTTTTTAATTTTTTTTAAATTTTTTTTTATGTGATGAAGTAGAAGACGAGCAAGACGCTCTCCTGATGTTTAGAGAAAACGGCTGCCCATAATCAGTACAGTGTTACCTAAGATTTCACAATTATGTGAAATTCTAGGAGCACTGCACCAACGCTTCTTACTCAAGAGTCATGAGATGTCACGGCGTGCGGTGCGCCGCGCGCTCAGCTGCAGCGGGTGCGCGCCGCGCTCGAGGCCGCGCGCCCCGCCGCTGACCGCTCCATGAGGTTACAATTTTTTACACCAGATGAAGTACATCGCATAATTACTGTGCGAATACCCAAGAAACCCACCAAAGATATATATGACATATCGATGGAGGTTGTCGAATGTGCTTCTGCGACGCTAGCGCCAATATTGACTACTGTGTTCAATCGCTGCATCTCCGCGGGTAGGTATCCTCCGGCGTTGAAGGTCAGTAAAATATCCCCGTTGTTTAAGGGCAAAGGAAAACGTGATAATATCGACGGATACAGGCCGGTATCCATCATACCCTCGCTGGCCAAGGTCTTAGAAAATGGCTTATGCGTACGTCTCACTAACTACCTCACTGAAATAGAAGCCTTATCTGAACGTCAGTACGCGTACCGGGCGGGTCGATCCACCACCACGTTAACCAGAGAGGTCACCAGGCGAGTTATGGACGCGTGCGAGAGAGGGGAGCGGGTGGCCATACTGTGCTGCGACTTGTCGAAAGCTTTCGACGTCGCAGACCATGAGGTCCTCGCCGCGAAGCTCCGACATTATGGAATAGATGGTCCCGCACACGATCTTCTAGCAGACCTACTACGAGACAGGTCTCAAGTGGTAGTCGCAGATGGCGGTGAGACTCGCTCGGACCCGTTAGGGACCATGATCGGTGTAGCCCAGGGCTCTTCTGTATCAAATATTTTATTTTCTTTGCTACTTAACGACCTTCCTGACTACGTAGACACCGGAGAGATCTTTATGTACGCGGACGATGTGGCAGCGATTGTCAGCGCGCAAAACATCGACGAACTCGAGTCCTTATTAAATAGAACGGCAGAGGCGATTTCGACTTGGTTTAGGATGAACGGACTCGTGTTGAATCTAACAAAGACTCATTTTATGCTTTTCGCGCTGTCGGGTCGACAGTCGAGAACACTAAATGTACAGGTTGAGGGCGCTGCATTAGCACAGGTGGACTCCATAACCTTCCTCGGCTTCGAGATAGACCGTGGTATGACCTGGAATCTGGAATGCACACGTTGACAAGATTTGCAAAAAAATGGGAAGTGCTTGCTTTGCCCTGAGTCGCCTGGCTCGAGTGGTGTCTGCGGAAGTGGTACGCTCGGCTTATTTTGCCACCGTTCACTCGCTTCTCCAGTACGGTGCCGAACTGTGGGGGCGTGCTGCCGACAGGGAGCGCGCCTTCCGTATGCAGAAGCGGGCAGTTAGGGCGATCGTGCGAGTGTCACGGTTCACGTCAGTGAAACCATTCTTCCAATCCCTGAAGATACCTACACTGACTTCTATTGTCATCCTTCAGGTTGCAGTGTACGTATACGACAGAACCAGGAACTATTTCCGAGGCGGGGTGATGGGCACAGTTATCCTACCAGAGGTAGGAATAAACTGGCAGCACTAAAGCACAGGCTAACGCGATCGGAAAAGTTAACACACGTTATGGGACCGGCGGTATATAATCGCATTCCAGACTCTGTTAAAGAAGCCCCAAGCTTCTTATCATTTAAAATCAAACTTAAAAACTGGCTCGTGGAGAAATCTTTCTACTCGTTTGATGAATTTACAATAATGTAATTAATATTATAATTTATTCGCAAGATTGTAATTCAATTTACATTAATTATTTATTATGAAATTTTGTTATTTTAAGTTATTTTACGTTTTTTTTCAAACGACTTGTAATTTTGGACAAATTACTAATAAACTGTTTATCTGTTTATCTGTTAAGACTCTTTAGCCCAATTACAAATAAAACACTCTTTAAATTTGTACAATAATATTGTGCAGGGCTTCTGAGGAATTTTTTCAAAATTGCAAAGTGATATTGAAAATAGTGCCATCTAGTGCCTCTTGATTGCACTAAAACAAAAGCTCGCTCCAACTGATGTTTGAACCCTTGCTGTAAAACCTTAGCGTGCGAAATAATTTAATGGAAATAATGCTGCTGTAAAATTGTAGATGGCGCTACGAGTATCACTTTGTTTAAAAATATTAAATTGCGAGAATAATAAATAATAATAATATTATTATTATTATATTAATTAAAAACGTCTTTCATGAGCAGTTATAATTTAAAATAGTAGTATGAATTTAATATTACAATGGAATTAAAATACAATAAAATAAGTTATTAATGATAATGAACCCAGGCAAACATTAAAATGATAAATAATTAATATTGTTATAATATTTATTTTTAAATAATAATTGTATTTTTATTACAAGCTTTATATTACTTTCACCTGTCTGTTGTCTGTCTGTCTGTCTGTCTGTCTGTCTGTCTGTAATCAAATCTTGCAAGTTTGATTTGACCCACTTCCCGGTTTCCAATTGAGCTGAAAATTTGCATGCGTGTGTAAATCGGATGACAATGCAATATTATTATGGCATGGAGCTGATCTGATGATGGAGCTGGAAGGTGGCTATAGGAACTCTGTCATTAAACAACGCAACCCCATCGAGTTTGAGCTCATTTGATTCGTCTTGACGAGTACTATATGATGCAAGATGGTAATGATAATTAAAGCTTGTTTTTAAAAAGTATTTTTAAAATTTCACTTGTTCTCGTTTGTTTTTCTCAAAGGGGCTCTTGCCAATGAACGGTAGGAATAAATAAATTTAATTAATGACTTTGCGAATATCAAAAAAATATTATTTACCTTGAAAATTTTAATATGTCGTTTTAATTAGGTACTTTTTTATTCTGTGTTCGAGTTTTGTGTTAAGTCTTTTGTCGGTAGGTGTCTACTTAAATGTTATTTTGAAAAATGTATGTAGGTACCTAATGTAAAATGTACTGTTAGAAACAAACCGCTTGTGCTGTAGGATGGGTTTACGAGGGCCAATCTAGTGGCGACGCCGCGACGAGCTGTGGGTAGAGTTGTGGGACTGTTTGTACCAATACTAGTGCTTAACTACTGGTTTATTTTAGTTAATATATTTCTATGCAACCAAATAAATACATTTTGCATTAGGCTTTGGATGATCGGTCACTCAGTAAGTGAGGTGAATGACAAAATTAGTTGACTAGTTATAATTCTAAAGCTACTGGTTCAAATGGAGTGAAATTTGGAATATACCGTGTTTATACAATGCTTATGCGGTTACTACCTTGTGTACCTTGTTGTGGATAACAACGAAGTTATAGGGGGTCGAAAACGCTTCGCTAGAAAAGGATGGTACGGCCGTGCCGCTTTTTTTTCTCGACTTGGCGGGGGCACTGCCGTGCCCACAAATAAGAAATTTTAATCAACGACTTGATAATTTAATCAGTATTTAATTTTAATCCATGATTTTAAATTTTAATCAGCGTTTAGTCTATCGGTAGAGTAGAGCCATGCAAATCCATTCAATATTGGCGAATAAAACAATAATCATCAAAAGTTGGCGTCGCAACCACCATAATGCGAGCCAAGCGCGCTATGGTTTTACAAGCTGAACATTTATAAAACAGATATTCTATAAAGTTTCGTTTAAAATGGGGAAAGTTTAATTTTTGGTGTTATTTTTAAACTACATTAAAAAAGAGGAGAGAATCGCATAACTCTTTGTTTTTATGTAGGTATCATATAATATTATGCTCACCGATTACTTGAAAATAAACTAATTTGAAAAAATATACGAGGAGATGGCCCATTCTCAAATTTTATAGGAATCGGTTGAGCGCGCAATTATAATTAATATTATTTAAAAGTAAACTACTAATTTAATACTATATATTTTTTCTTACATGTTTTGGCAAAAATATAAGGAAATTATTTGAATTCGGTTCAAAAATCTTACAAGACTGTTGACCATTTAATTAGTTATCAATAACCTATACTCGTACAAATATGTGTATAAACTGCCGAGATAAAAAAATATTATAAAAACAATATCAATGTCAAAATTACAACAATTAATGATCTTCTCAGGATGACATAGATACCATACATAAATCCACAGTTATTATTTTCTTACAAAGGTTTTGCACATAAATTCGTCGTCAAGAAAATAAGAAATTCAACTTTGTTCTCTCTATAATTCAACAATGGCAATCCAGCTATGTGCGATCAGCCTTACAACAATTCTCTTGAACTCGACACCATAAAGTCACACCATAAACAATCAAAAATAAAACTACCCTGTTTTGTTGGTTCGGTTAATTCTGTTCGGGAAAGGTGAAGACCCACTTGGCTAATAGTTTGCGGCCGATTGCCAGTTAAGTTGGGACATAGTATCTTGCCGTAAATGAGTGCTTCGGCGTACCCGCTGCCCCGGCGCTATGGCGTCCCGAAGGAACACCCCAGGTTTTTAGTGGGTATCTCCGCCGCGCACATCCTCGGCGGGGGAGCCCCACATACCGCTCCGCGCGCCCCGGCGTGGGGTGATGATGCGTAACGCATTTTTACTGGGAACAAAAAGGGACATAGTATCTTCTTCTCAATAAGTCGTATGTGGCTTCATTTTTTGTAGCCATATCGTGGTGAAAGTAATTGACTAAGCTGTCCTTTGAGATTGCTCTGCTTTCGCCGTACGTATAATATAATATAGGTTCGTCACACGTTGAGGCTCTTTATATATGCACCCCAGATGGACATAGTATAAAATATTATTAACGTAGGTACTTTATTATTAAGTGCAATATATTCATTATTTATTTATTAGCATTTGTGGGAATAAACTCACAAAAATAAATGATTTGATAATATCAGGATAATCTAGAATAAAACATCGGCTACTACTAGTAGCTATTCTTCAGTATTGCACCAGTCATCCGCAAACTACTATCCAAGTGGGTCCAGACCCCGATTGTATCATTCCGTTAACTAGTTTTGTTGAGTCCTCGGGGAGCGATCGTAATTATTGTCGCAAACTTTAGGTATCACTTGAAATAACAATATTCGGTTATGTTCCGAAATAAGTTTTGTTGTGAATAACAAACTGCTTGATTTTTGTTTACTGCGCTGTAAAATCAAATTGTTTTATCCAACTTGGTGGTTTTATTGTCTCTATAATATCTGAAAATTATATTTTTTTTTTATTTGTTTTACTAGCGTATACACTCGGTGTTAACGTAATACTGTCGTACGTACATAAAGCTATCTTTGTGCTAAATTTCAATTTAATCCGTTCAGCTGTCTTAGGTGTAAATTTGTTACCTTTGCGCATATTTAGAAAGAAAGAAAGAAAATAAATTTATTGCCAAATTTTACAACATAATTTACTAAATAAATGAAATTTAAAGAAAAAAACAAAGTGAAATATTATTTATTAGCTATTCGGCTAAAACGATTGGGATGAAATTTTATTTTTATATAGTTTAGACCTGCTAGGCACAGTTAATTATTTTATAAGGAACCATGTTTATAAAAAAAAAAATAAGTCCTGAACAAACAATTCGTAAACCAACAAAATACGTACATTACAAGAATTAACGCACAAAATATGATATAAAGCCTATTTGTAATGCTGAGCCATATTTCATAATGTTTTCGACGCATATTCAATAAGGCATAACGCGCGCCGTGTTAGCAGAACAGGTTATTTATGTTCTGACATGATATGTGGCCATTTTCTTATAATAATATCAATATAATATCTTATAACCCTATTTTGGTTTGTTTATGATGCTATTTGCTGACAGTTTGGTCAAAATATTATGTTGTAACGTTAGTTTTTTTTTGTTGGTCACGGGAATGAGTAGTAAGTATTATTTTCCTCATGACTTAAACATGCATTACAATGTTAGCTAAATGATAAAACCACTTATACTTCATCATCATCATCATCTCAGCCATAGGACATCCACTGCTGAACATAGGCCTCCCCTTTGTATGGAGACAAACCGGTTGGAAACGACCTGCATCCAGCGTCTTCCGGCGACCTTTATGAGGTCGTCAGTCCACCTTGTGGGTGGACATCCTACGCTACGCTGGCTAGTTCGTGGTCTCCACTCGAGCACTTTTCGACCCCATCGGCCATCCGCTCTACGTGCTATGTGGCACTTATACTTGTACCTACTAAAATATGCTTGCGCAAAATTAATCATCCAGATTTTCTTTTTGTTTAGTCCTAAATTGGATAGTTATTTTGTACCTTCCGTCATATTATATCACAACGGCACCTGCCACTTCCGTCCCATGTAAAGATATGTATACGACTTGCCACTCTATATACGACAATTCATAAAGGCCAGTATTACAAAGCTGAAAAAGGGAAAACGGCCCCTTTAGCCACATTCGGCGTATGTGGCATTCAGCCGATGTATCCTTAGACTTGAAGGCTCCATATTTAAACTTCACATTCTCCTTCCGAGCACAAAATACTCGCGACTCCACTCTACAGGGCTTAGCTAATTCACACCCACTAATATTGATGTCCACTTCAATGTACATTACTGCGTTTGTTATTTTACTTATATTAATGAGGAGATTTAAGCAGGCAATGTACGCATGTTTGTCCATGGATTCTATTGTTTTACATGTGGGTGGGCGATAGCCAATAGGTCTGTTTGTCGGCCAATGAAGCCAAGTACGTTTAATATTAATTATTATTTTTATTATAACAGTAATCGTACAATAACTATAAAGCAGTAAAATAAAAAGCTGTAACGCCACTATTTCTGACGTCACAACAACATCAATCACAATGAAATCTCACTTGTTATCATCCAGTATTTTTCCTCTAAAGATGTTTTTACAATGTTCTATAGCGTTTTCCCTTTTTCCTAAAAACGCTTCGCTTTACTTTGCTCCATTGATGTAGAATATTTGTCTATGACACTGTGCTTTGCTCTTAGAGCCTTAGAGCGCCAAAGTTCGAAATAATTTCTTAAATCTTTTTCTTGTCGAGTCGTATGTAGGCTACATTAAATAGTTTTATTTCTTAAATTGGTATCGTGAAAATGGCTTTTGCGATAAAGCTGCAAAACGCTTTTTAACTCTAACATTTGTTGTCTTTGATAAAATTTATTCAATTTTTGATGGTTTAAAATTTATGGCTCTCAAGTTGCCTATTTTTTACCTATTCATTATAGTTAGCCTTTGAGCACGATTTCGCGTGATGTGAAGCGATGATGCGATCGTAGATGGTAGCAAACTAGACCTAGAAGGCAGGACAAATCTCTACCTGGCTGCACTGAACATTATACAAATGAGATGCCTGTTTAATTGAAAAAAAAAAACATAAAAAGATTTGTCTAATTTATTAAAAGTGTAGTCGCTCAGGTTCATTCCTGGTGCAAAGAATGTCCATCGGCATACAACGTGGAAACGCAGCAAGTGTTATGGGCACCTTTCCATCAGGAACGGCTCGGAGTGGTCTTTTTGACAACTGCTTATAATTTTAACTTTACGATATATATATGTTTATGTATGTAGTTAGTCATGTTATATGTAGGTCATAGGTACTAGTACATTGTTATATTATTATTGAAATTATATTACATGAGATTTAAGAATTAATTAAAAACCCTGTTTTAAAATAGTTACCACTAATTAAATAATCAAACTAAGGGTTCTAGTAAATATTTACTTCAAGTACTAGTATTCTTTTATCTGTGCTTCAGGCGACACAGTGTGAAAGTCCCTAAACATCTACTATATAGATTTTATCCATCAATAGGGAAGACTGTATCTACTGATTGACCATATAAAAAACGGATGATTTATCATTTTTATTGCGAGAAAAACATGTTTATGAGAATCTTAAGAGGGGTGAATACGGAGCCGGGAGCTTATTCTGGAGTGGAACTGATCGATTCTAACACGATGGACACAAAATATTATATATTTTCGGTATTAAATATGTATGACAACAATGCTCTTTATTGCAGTCGTCTATAAAAATATATTACTTATAAAAAAATATGACAATGTTTGTATTAACTACGGTTAAAGCCTACCTCTAAATATTATAAGCGGTAGAAATATTATATTGATACGAGAGAGCTTAAAAATAAATAAATATTCTAATTAATATAATTGGTTCATCACTACCACTTTTTTCCCATGCACTTTATAAAACACATCTATTTTAAACAAAAAAGTCATAGATATGAGTGAAAGAAATTTTTAATTAATATGCACCTTAATAATATAATCTGCAAACCCGTACTTTTTCACTTTCGAATAATCGAGTAATAACCAAAACGAATCTTGTCTTTGGTCCTTAGTTTGACTACATTTCTACTCTACTTCTAAATTCCAACATTTTTTCCAGAACAATCCCTAGCACAAAAGAAATCTGACAAACCTGTACAGTACATCTTCACTTACAGATATTCGAGTACGTAATAACCAAAATTCGTATTGCCTTCGATCTAGTTTCGATTCTACTTCGATACAACCAGTCCTTCCAGAATACTCCCCTAACGCAAAATAATCATTGGCCACTCATAATGCGCCCGAGGGGATTGTTTCTAACTATAAACGAGATATTGCCACCGATACTGCCCCAGTAGAAAACTTTGCTCGTTTTTAGCTTATTATTTTTTCTGTAGTTGTTTTCGCTACTTGATTTAAGAGCTTCTTCTTTACGTGCGACTTTCTCGCTCGCACGATGATAATATTACTCGTATGATTATTTTTGATAATATACATATAAAATCGTCAAATTATCTTTTTGTGCTCATTTTTTGACAGAAATCCTAACCTCACCCGTGATCAGGTTTGGTTTTCGGCTTTTAAAACATAAAACGTAACCCTCATAGGATCACTCGTTTGTCCAACTGTCTGTCCGTCGGTACCCTTTCACTCAGAAACGGAGCCCTATCGAGAACGCGTGAAGTTATCGAGTTCAAATTTATACCATATACTCGGGTCTTGCAATATAGTATACTAACTTTATACTAACATTGCAATATAGTATACTAACTTTAAATATTTCACTAATCATTTTTGTCTTATATCCCTTTTGTGGAAAGAATATCTAAGTCAGGTCTTGTAGTTAGAAAGTCTGAAATGTGCCATATTAAATCGATTGAACTGCTGCTCATCTCTAAACTTTAAGGAAACTTATTGTTCTTATTTTTGCATAAAAAGGGAACAAATCTGTCACTCTAACAGATCACACAAACAATATTGGCTCCAACATCAGTCATACAATATTAGTATAGCGAGTACCATCAATATTGGTCGGTGAACTCCGCCACGCAGAGTCTGTTCCGGGTGACTAGTGTGACGTCACACCAATACACTTAATGCGCACATGGATGTAAGAAAGAATTTAGTAAAAGTGCTTCATCTTAATTTTGCTCTAGTTTATTTTTTGAACAATTACTGGGCTGAAGAGTAACATGTTATGATTTTTTAGTAAGAAGCGTTGAATTTGACATCATTAAAAACAACGAATTAGAATTTTAAATTGAATATTACACTAGAATCATTGTGAAATCCTAAGTGGCACTGTACTGATTATGGACAGCGTTTTCTTACCATCAAGACAGCGACTTGCTGGTCATCTCACATCCTTGCATAAAAAAAACAAACAAAAATCCGCCTGCGCAAACTTTAATTGAGCCAAAGCGTACCTTTATTGCGCCATCAGGTGAGATTATGTCTTCAAGTATAGGCCTACACCAATAGTTACAATGATTTAAATCTAAAAAATACACACAATTATTTTACTTCTTACTAATATTATAAACGAGAAAATTTTTAAGAATGTCTAGATGTATGTTTGTTACTCTTTCACGCCTCACCGGGTGGACCGATTGAGCTGAAATTTGGTATAGAGATAGCATAGACCCTGGAATAACACATAGGCTACAAGCGGGTAAAACCGCTGGGCCCAGCCTAAATTATTAGATAAAAACATTAACAAACATACACGTTTTTTCTTATTCATAATAATATTTTAGTCGAGGTAGAGTAGGATATCTGCTACAAACACATCCAACATATTTCATAGCTGCATGGTACCTATCACATAGGGTGACAGGTCCACGCAGTCCCGTTGTCCATTTAATTATGTTTGCCAAGTTTTTAGCAATTTTAATATTTCTCATACATTTCCCTGATGACAGTTACTCTACGGAATTGCGCATTACTGAATTGTGATGTAGACTACATTTATGTCATAATATAGAAAAGTTTTGGATTTTTTATTTATTAGCGTTTTCACGACCTTGCACAATGTTCTGTCGCGGTTCGCTCCAGTTAGAAGATTAGATTAGGTTATTCTTTATTAAAACACCTCAATCATAAAAAATAACTTTGAATGAAAAGAAGATTGGACTAGGAAATTATTCGGATTATGAGACTCAATAACGTGACTACTTAACATCGGTGAGCGTCGAGCTTGTCTCGATAAGCTTATCATTATAATCATCAACCTCTTTCAAACGATTGCTGGGCAAAGGTCTCCCTTTTGTGCCATTCTCCTCTGTCCTACGCTCTTTCGCATCCAGGTATTTTCTGTTATCTTGATTATGTCGCCCCAACGGGGAGGTGGTTTACCAACGCAGGGATTTTCCCGATTTCTAGGTTTAGTTTAATACTAATTTCGACTATATCATTTTTGATAAGGCACAATCGCGGTACAAGGTTAACCTCATCATGATCATCAGCCTTTAATTGCCCACTGCTGGCCATAGGTCTCCCTTTAATTATTATGCCGTTCTTTTCTGTTCCATGTCTCTCACCATCTAAACAAGGTAACCTAAAGGTAAGTGTGGGATATGAAGGTAGGATTATTCTTAAGTTGAGGGTATTGCTAAATAAACCAGTTGTGTCACCGACTCGGTGTTTCATTCACTGCGCTCCCGTATTTATTACCTTAAATCCTACTGGCGACAAGGAAAATAACAATTAAACGCGTGTGTTTAGTGTATTTACGCATAAACAGTGTAAAGTAATAAAAATGCCTATCGGCAAAGTCGAACAATTCGATTTATCGAGCAAAAAGTGGGCGGCATATGTGAGACGCGTAGAACAATTCATAACCTTAAATGGTATTGCTGCGGATTTACAAGTTGCAACGTTAGTAACGCTGGTCGGGGCGGCCACGTATGATCTTATGTGTGATCTGTGTGCTCCCGATAATCCAGAATCAAAGACGTTTAAAGACTTGGTGAAAATCGTCGGTGACCATCTCGAACCGAAACGTTCCGAAATAGCGGAACGGCACGTTTTTCGATTGAGACGTCAAAATGAAGGTGAAACTCTCAGTGATTATTTGCAAGTTCTAAAACATTTAGCGTCAACGTGCAATTTCAAAGCAACTCTGGAAGAGAATTTGCGAGACCAATTCGTATCGGGGCTCGCGAGTGAAGATATGAGATCTCGGCTCTTCGCGGAACCGTCTCTGACATACAAAAGAGCGGTCGAGTTGGCGTTTGCGTTGGAGGCGGCGGAGCGGCACGCACAGGCGAGCGGCTCGGGCGGCGGAGCGACGCAGGCGCAGGGCGAGCCACTGCACCGGGTGGAGTACGCGAGGCGGCGCGGCCGGAGCGAGCCCGCGGCCCGCGGCGGCGGCGGCGGCGGCGCGGCCCGCCCGAGCGGTGCGGCGCGCTCGCAGGCGGCGCGGTCCTGCTGGCGGTGCGGCCGGGACCATCTCGCCAACGATTGTCGTTTTAAAAATTATTCGTGTGATGTGTGCGGCCAAAAAGGTCATCTAAAAGTGATGTGTAAACAAACCCCTCGTCAGGGGGACGGCGGGGTACGTGCGGCCCAGTGTCGTGGGCAAAATTTTATCGAAAGTGATTCGGAATCGGAGTGCGAGTTGTATAGCATCAAGGTGTGTAGTGACAATGATAAGCCGTACAGGGTGCGAGCGAGCGTGAACGGTCAGCTGGTGACCTTTGAACTGGACACGGGCAGTAAGTTGTCAGCTATTAATATTAATTTCTATGAGAAACATTTTGCTAATCTGCCACGAGTTGACGTTAACGTTTGTTTACATTCTTATACGGGTACGGTGATAGAAGCCGTTGGATATATTCTGGTCGATGTTAAGATGGAGGCACACACAGCGGGAAATCTGAAATTGTATATTATTAAAGACGGTGGACCGCCACTTATGGGCAGGTCGTGGTTACGAGCACTAAAAATAAATAGTATTGAAGTGAATGATATGATTATGAATATTTCTGATGGTAATCTGGTCGATGAATTAAAACAGGAATTTCCCAGTGTGTTTGCGCCCGGTTTAGGTACGTGCACTAAAAAAATGTGTTTAAACTTAAAAGATAATACTCCTGTGTATATTAAGGCGAGGTCGTTACCACTTGCATTGCGCAAACCAGTGGAACTCGAACTGGAACGACTCGAGGCAGAGGGTACGATCCGTAAAGTCGAACATTCCGAGTATGGTACTCCCATAGTTCCGGTCATAAAAAAATCGGGCGATTTACGTATTTGTGGTGACTATAAAGTCACCATTAACCCGAAATTAGTACGAGAGCCGTACCCTATGCCCCGTATCGAAGAACTATTTGCGGCGTTAAGTGGAGGTGAAACATATTCTAAAATCGACCTCACACAGGCGTATCAGCAGTTAGTATTGGAAGACAGTTCGCAGCCGTGCACGGCGATCACTACCCATGTTGGAAATTTTGTATATTTACGAACACCATTTGGATTAACTTGCGTACCCGAGAAATTTCAAAAATTTATGGAGGAAACCTTGAGGGGGTTAAAAGGGGTCGTGTGTTTTCTGGACGACATAGCCGTCACGGGGACGGATAAATCGGATCACATTCGTAACTTGAAATCCGTGATTAGCCGGTTACGTGAGGTCGGTTTAAGAATTAAATTGGAAAAATGTGTCTTTATGCAGTATAGCATTACTTATGTCGGTTTTATAATTGATAAGCACGGTTTACATCCCGACCCGAGCAAAGTCCAAGCGATGGTGGACGCTCCTGCGCCCGCTGATGTGACGCAAGTGAGATCTTTCCTGGGTTTAGTGAACTATTATGCCAAATTCATCCCGCGCTTGAGCACGATTTTACATCCATTACACCAGTTGCTCCGCAAAGACTATGCTTGGGACTGGACGAGCGAATGTCAAGAGGCTTTCGAAAGTGTCAAAGACGCAATTTCGGGGAGCAATGTATTAGTCCATTATAACCCCGATCTACCGTTGGTTTTAGCTGTAGATAGCAGTTCGTACGGCATAGGCAGTGTGTTATCGCATCGCTTCCCTAACGGCGACGAGCGCCCGATTTGTTTTGCGTCGCGAACGCTGAATCCGGCGGAACGGTCTTACAGCCAACTCGATAAAGAGGCACTAGCGATTATTGCTGGGGTGACGAAACATCACCAATATCTTTATGGCCGTCATTTCATTATTAAGACAGACCATAAGCCGTTGACTTTTATTTTCGGGCCTAAATTAGGGTTGCCACAAACAGCGGCTAGTAGACTGCAGCGATATGCGACTAAATTGGCATCTTACAATTTTGACATAGAATTTGTTAAATCTAAAGATAATGGTAATGTTGATGCGCTTTCACGCCTGCCTTTGCCGCATGTACGAAAAAGTTCGAATGAGTCGGAGACGGTTTCGTATTTAAATTATGTGGAGGAGTCATTCCCGATCAGTGCGAGGGAGGTGGCTAGCGAGACTCAAAAAGATGGGGTTTTAAAACAAATCTATGCATACTGTCTCAAGGGTTGGCCTCATACGGTGACGTCGGAACAAGAAAAAGCGTTTTATTATAGGAAAGACAGCTTAATTATAGATAGGGGTTGTATCTTGTACAACCACAGGGTCGTTATCCCTACAAAGTTAAGGCAGCGGGTTCTCAAGGAACTGCACGAGGGGCATCTCGGTGTAGTCAAAATGAAAAACTCGGCCAGGAATTACGTGTACTGGCCACAATTGGATTCAGAAATAGAATCGCTCTGCAAAGAGTGCACAGCGTGTCAACAACAGCGCGATGCCCCCCCGCGGTCCTTGTTACACCCCTGGGCGTTCCCTGCGCGACCGTGGCAGAGAGTCCACATTGATTTCGCGGAATTTAAAGGTAATCATTATTTAGTCAGCGTGGACGCCCACAGTAAATGGATAGAGGTGCAGAAAATGTCGAGCACGAACGCCGAGGCCACCTGTTTGAAACTGCGCGAATTATTTTCACGTTTCGGGTTACCGACACAGGTCGTCAGCGACGGAGGCCCGCCGTTCGGCTCGAACGAGTTTTCTAAATTCATGAGAAACAATCTCATCTGTCACACGATCACGAGCCCGTACAGACCGGCCGGAAACGGAGCGGCCGAAAACGCAGTCAAGTCTGTGAAACGCGCGATGAAGAAGGCGGCACACGAGGGCACCGACGTCGACACGGCGGTCCTGAAATTTTTATTCCATTATCGCAACAGCGAGCACGCGACAACGGGTGTCGCGCCCGCCGTGGCGATGTTCGGGCGACGCCTACGCAACCGGCTCGACGCACTGCGTCCGAGCGCCGAACGCGCCAGCGAGGAGGCTGCGGGGCGCGCGGCTCGCGTGCGTCCCGGCGCCGAGCGACACGTCGCGCCCGGGGACCCCGTGCTTGCACGAGACTACCGCGCGCGCGCCGACAAGTGGGCCCCGGCGGTGGTGACCGCGCGCGACGCTCCACTCACATACCGCGTTCGTTGCTCGGACGGTCGCGAATTAAAACGACATATAGATCAGCTGCTTCCGGGCAAAAAGTCGCTCACATCATTGAGAAACTCGTGTGCGTTTGAAAATGGCCAAGTGTCGGAAGAGGAATTCGATGATGCGATCGACGACAATGTCGACAAATCCGAGGTGGAGCCGTCGTTGACAACGTCATCTCCGACCCAGGTGCCTCCGCCGAAACCGGCTCCGTCTCATACGCCTGTTAGACCTTACATAAGAGTAGGCTCGCGGTTGAAGCGTCAAAGCTGCTCTCAATCTAAAGAATAACGATTGTTTTATTGTAGCTAAAAATACTCAGATACCTACTGCTCCGACTTCGGTTATTATTTTGGGTAATAATAGCTGCAAAGTCAATCCGCAGTTATGGTAATATTAGTTAAAGGATATTACATACCTACATACTTTTTTGTTATCTATCTAAGATTGGTTTTTTTTGTTATCTCTAATATTTTGTGTCTGATCGAAGACAACATCTGTGTTTGTATCTACTGTTTATGGGTTACCCATAAATTGTTTAGCATTACTTTGTTTTCTTCGGCATGGGTACTTAGACCTAATATGAGTATATTTAGAGTAAGTTATGTAAAATTATTATGTAACATGTACAATAGGTATAAGTATGTTTACTATTGTCCATTATCTAGCACGATTACCTACCCATACAGTTACTGTAAATGCCTTCTGCTTTTTTTTATTATTAATAAGTATTATAACAAATTATTTAGTCATTTATTTTTTTTCTAAGGGGGGACGTGTGGGATATGAAGGTAGGATTATTCTTAAGTTGAGGGTATTGCTAAATAAACCAGTTGTGTCACCGACTCGGTGTTTCATTCACTGCGCTCCCGTATTTATTACCTTAAATCCTACTGTAAGGTAGGTAGGTAAGGTTAACCTATTATTTTTTTTTATTTGAAATCAAAATTTAATTTCTTTGTTCAGGCAACTAATGACCCATCTATGTAGGTACGTTGTTTAACATACCTACATAATCTAAATATATAAAAGGAAAGAGTGACTGACTGATCTATCAACGCACAGCTCAAACCGCTATAATATGGATTTGCTTGAAATTTGGAATGAAGATAGGTTTTTCGATGTAGACTTCCGCTAAGAAAGCACAAATAAAATAAAAATAAAATAAATAAATGTTCTGCTCAGCTCCATTTGAGTCGCATCATCCGGACCCACGTCGTAGACCTCACTTCTTCTCGGTCATCTACTAACATAAAAAGATTAGTCCCCAACAAATCACAGTAATATTCTAGACGTCAGCAGTAGGTTGACAGCGTACGTTTAATCACCAAAGTGCCTTATTGCTGTAACGTTGTTACCGCGCCCTCTGTTACACAATATAGCAGTAAATTTCAATCAAAATGATGTTCAACGGACGTGTGGCGGGACTATTCTAGAAACTAGAATTATCTATTTCTCGAAATTTCCTATCAATTAGGTTGTCTGTAAGAGATTGACGCCAGCTGTTTACCTATAGTTTTTAATATTGTTTTATATGCATTTAGATCATAGAGATAAGATTTTCATAATGAAAATATGTATACCTACCTATATTGTAAAACCTTCAAGTCGCTAACGTTTTGATGCGCTCTCAGGCCGTTTTAGTACAGAATTCTCATGCTGGTGGTGCATCCCTTAAATTCCATCAGTCGAGCTATAAGATAAGCCAACAATAAAGGTCTCGCTCGTCTTGAAAGGGACTTAGAAGATCTTACTAATATATTTGTAAGAATGTATGTCTGGATGTTTGTTACTCTTTGGTATAGAGATAGTTAAGACCCTGGAATAACACATAGACTATTATATATAGTAGTACAGCGGGTAAAACCGCTGGGCGCAGCTAGTTCAATATAAATATTTTACAATATAATTAGCTCTATCAGAATTATTGTGAGTTCAGAATAGGTGCACGGGCGAGCGACGACGGCGGATGAAATATGTCTGCACAGTCCAAACCAGATACAAAACGACACTACACTTTACAATATTAGCCTCTCGTAACATTATAGTAGGTTTGTATTATGTATTCAAGATTTCGGTAGCCGAAATTCGCTAAGCTTAGCCTCCTACATACACTGCGCTCTTGGTGCATAGAATTTGAAAGGTCCCGTCACTTTTTTCATTGCCTTAAAAAAATAGCCCAATCCTGGACACAAAAGGTAATATTCTTGTAATACAGTATTCAAATTATATTTTTTTACTATTTTAAATTTAAAATGATTACCTAAATTCATATGCAGCATTCATATGAGTAGTACAAATGTACATATGTAGATACAAGATTAGGCGACTCATATTAAATGTCATATTTTGTTCATAACTAGCCAAGCCTTAGGATTTAATGTATTTTTTATCCATAATTTATAAACTTAAAATTAATTGTTATGAAAGACTGTATTTTAATACTTACCTATATGGTTGTGAATTAATTTCAGATGTCCATTGAACTTTGCACCCATTTAGATATCACTTCTTTTGTCGTTGAAGTCAACAAGCAAAGCATCGGTACATATACCGTAATAATAAACTTGGCTCTCATAATTTCATATTAATGTTTTTGATGGGTTTAGCTTATTCTTTGTTTCATAAATAAACACATAATTTCCCTACACATATTCCAAAGATTCTTATTATAAAAATAACCAAACCATTTCGCCGAAAGGGAAAGTTTGAAAATGGTGAAACTTGTATCATACTTCACACCAACATATAGAAATGGCCATAAACACATTGAGTTCTATGTACATACAACTTACTAGAGAAGACATCGGACATTATTACTGTGTTCGGTGCGACTGCGGCCATCCGACCGCAAACCCAAGCTTGCTCTGAAGCGCGTAAGTTTTCTTGAATTTTATGACCTTTAAAGAAATTTTACTATATAATTTTGTGTGTTATTACGATATTGCACAATTACATAATTATGACGGCGGAGTCAAAAGGCAAGTGTGAAAAAACGTGTTTTTCACGAGATAAACTACGCGATGAAACGCCGTTTATTCATAGGGTAGATGAATACTTGAAAAACACACATAAGCTACTTTTTAACCCGATTTTCCTACAAGATCTGGTCTTATGTAGTCTTATGATGTCTTACCTAATCTCGCGACATAGGTAAGACATCATTTAAATGTGTTCTTTTGTAATAATAATATGTCAATAAGAATAAACTATGGGCCTTCTAGTCTCTAGTCGCACATAAACTCAATGTAAAATAAATCAAATAAACAAAGTTTGCCACATAAACAAGTTTTGGCGCACGTAATGTGAAACAGTTTGTCGGTCTGTGTTGGAGTGAAGGCGATAACTTTAACTGTTCTGCTATAAACTGCGGGCAGGCGACAATACGAGTATGTTGGAACTACGAACATCTTTTTGGAGAACCTTTTAAAATAATATATTTTTGCATTTTTAACCCCTGAGAAATCAGAATTCACAAAGTGGGTACAGATGACGGCCCAGAAATATGGCGGAATGATCCCAGAATTTTAACTTTGTAAAATACTGTGTAGTACTGTAGGTACTAATTTTGGGCAGCGTTATCTCTTACCATCAGGAGAGCGTTTTGCTCGTCTTCGTTGTATAAAAAATGCGATGGTATAATATTATGTACTAGGAAAGATTTCGGGGATGTCTTAGCAGTGGGTCAGAAGCACAGAAAAACAAACAAAAAAAGATTTTACGTTGACTACAATGTAACTATGTTGAATTTACTGCAAATATTATCGAATATCGTGAAATCAGTCTCGTGAAGTGGAGATTCAAGGCTCTACAATTTCGGCTATAGCCAGCGCGCTCAGGATTCTACATCAATTTTTTGTCTTATCAACTTTCCTTTTCTTGCAGATTTCCTTTGCTGGAGGTCGTCTAGTGGGTACCCCAACAGTGTCAGTTATTCTACCGCCTGAGCAGTAATATGAAAACATTACTGTGCTTCGGTAGGAGGGCACTGTAGCTAGTAAAATACTGGGCTAAAGATTCTTAACATTGAGAAATACTTGGAATACTACGAAATAATAAGACAATACGTGTTACACATTCACCATTTAATTTGCGACAACTGTCAAAAGGAAAAATATCTACCCTCCGTAATATTATTAATAAATTATTATATCAAAATACCTCACACCTCCACCCTTAATTATTACTACACTTAGCAATCTTAACTTAAGATATAATAACTAAACTATATGTCGTATATTGAATACAGTTGTACATGACAATCCTTAATTATATTCTTAGGTAATATTGAACCTAACAACAGGTTTTCTTATCCGCTTGGGATAGCTCCGCGGACTAGTCGATGAGGGCGGTGAGGGGGATGCCCTCGCGGGAGTGTCCCGCGGCGAGCGGTGTGGCGCGCCCGCGGGCGTGCTGAACACATCGTCGGGTGCCCCGGCCCCGTCAGCAACAGCCGGCGGCGGCGTGCTTGTGGGCGAGCCCTGTGCAGGGATCGATCTCGCAGGTGTCCCGGGACCCTCATCCTCCCTTCTGCTAGGTACCACCTCGACCTCGCCCGGCACGGGAACATCGGACATGCGCGACTTCCGACGTCTCAACTGGTCTACGTGTTTAGTGACGTGTCGACCGCTATTCTCCCGCACGAGTACTCTCCGTGAACCCGATTCGCTCATTACTGTACCCTTCTCCCACTTATTATGACCCCCGTAACTCCTGGCCCAAACCTCCTCGCCCGACCTAAACCGTCGATCCTTTCCACCCGCGTGTTCTACCTGCTTATTTTGCGCCCGGCTAACTTTGTCTAGTACCGCTCTATCGCCTCGGAGTAGATCTAACCGATTACGCAATGGTCTCCTTTGAAGGATGGACGCCGGTGTTTCACCTGTGGTGCTATGGACAGAGTTACGATATGCTGACAGAAATGTTTGCAAGGCTGTGTCTATATCGATTTTATCAGTATAAGCTTTTTTAATGGCCCTTTTACATAGTTTTACAGCATTCTCAGCCGCACCGTTCGATGCCGGATGATGTGCGGGAGAGAATGATTGCCTTATTCCGTTGTTCTTTAAAAAATCGCCAAATTCGACACTCCTAAAGGGAGGTCCCTGGTCCGACACGACTTCTATGGGTAAACCAAACGTAGCGAATAGCCTACGCAATACTTTAATTACTGCCGTAGCAGTCGTTCGCGCCATTTCGAAAATGTCGAGCCACTTTGACGTGGAATCAATGACGACCAGGAACGTTGCACCCTGCAAGGGTCCTAGGAAATCCAGGTGAAGCCTGGACCACGGCTGCGCGTGATACGGCCAGGGCTGTGGTCGCGCGTGCGCCGGCGCCGGCAGCTCCAACGCACATGTGTCACAACTACGACACATATCCTCTATATCCCTATCTATATTTGGCCAGTACACATAGCTACGAGCGAGTGACTTAGTTTTAACTATTCCCGTGTGACTACAATGTAATTGTTTTAATATCTGATCTCGTAGGGCTGGCGGTATCACTATACGGTAACCCCACATTACACAGTTCGCGTCCACATACAGCTCATTGCGTCTCGCGTGATAAGGCTTGAGATCCTCATCGTTACAAGCCGGCGGCCAACCCGACTGGATGTATAAAAGTACTTGGCCAAGTACCGGGTCTGTAGCGGTGGCTTTTCTTACACTATTATGTGTGACCGGTAAAAACTTTTCACAAAAATTGATATAAGTCACCTCGATGCCCTCTTTATGACCCTGACCCGACGGTAGGCGTGACAGGGCGTCAGCGCTATTCTTAGCCGAAGATACGTATTCTATGTCGTAGTTATATCCGGACAGAAATACCCCCCATCTCTGCATCCGGCTAGCGGCCATCACCGGTATGCCCGCCTTGCTACCGAATATAAATGTAAGCGGCTTATGATCAGTCCTCAATGTAAATTTCCTACCATAAACAAACTGGTGAAATTTCCTTACTCCATATACAATAGCGAGCGCTTCCCGTTCTATTTGTGAATAAGCCCGCTCCGCTTTATTTAGCGCCCGCGACGCGTAGGCTATAGGCCTCTCCCCCGCCTCCGTGATGTGCGAGATGACCGCTCCTACCCCTACACTGCTAGCGTCCGCCGTCAGCACCAGCGGTAACTCCGTCGAATAATGGACGAGCACCTCGCTGGATACTAACGCTTCTTTTATCTTGTCGAACGCCCCCTGACATTCATCGCTCCATCTGAATTCCACGTCGGTGCGCAGTAAATAGTACAGTGGCGCCGCGATCAAACTGAGATTCCGAATAAACTTCGCATAATACATCACCATGCCTAAAAAAGATCGTAATTCGGAAACGTTTTTCGGTACCGGTGTCTCCGAGATGGCCTTTACTTTTTCCGGCCAGGTGTGCACCCCGTGTTTAGATATAACATACCCTAAATATGTCACCGATTCCGCGAAAAACGTGCATTTGTCCTTCCTAACACGGAGACCGCTCTCTTTTAATATGTCAAACACCCTATGTAAATTGTTCATGTGTTCCCTGTCGTTCCTCCCCGTTATTATAATATCGTCCAGGAACACTCCGACACCCGGTACGTGCGCGAATAATTGCTCTAATAATTTCTGGAAGATGCCCGGACTCGACGCCAAGCCGTAAACTAGACGATTATAGCGATACATCCCTTTATGCGTATTGATCACAGTGTACTCCCTACTCGTGTCGTCTAATTCAAGCTGCGCATACGCTTGCGATAAGTCAAGTTTAGTAAACCGCTCGCCTCCGTGTAATCTAGCTAACAGATCCTCCACCCGCGGCAGAGGATAACGGTCGACATCTAATACTTTATTCAACGTGAGCTTATAGTCTGCGCATATCCTAATGTTACCGTCTCTCTTGGGCACGGCGACGATCGGCGTGGCCCAGTCGGAGCGCTGCACGGGCGTGAGCACCCCGTCCTGCTGCAGCCGCTCGAGCTCGCGCTCCACGGCCTCGCGGTGCACGTAAGCGACGGGCCGCGCGCGCATCCACACCGCCCGCGCGCCCTCACGCAGGTGTATGCTCACTCGACCGCCGGTGAACCGTCCCAAGCCATCCGCGAACACCTCACAGTATCTGGAACTGAATTCCGTCCAATTAAAACCTGTCTTATTAGAAATAATATTATTTATACCGTGGCTAACATTGGGTATCTGTATGTCTAGTTCGGCGAGCCATTGTCTTCCTAAAAGCATCGTTTTCCCCTTATCTATTATATACAAATCCAAATAAAGTTCCTTGTCTTTATATTTTACAAGTGGCTTAATGACGCCGACTGGCCGAATCGTCTCCCCGGTATAATATCTAAGTATCAATTTACATTCATTTAACTTCCTATCACTAAAACACTTGTTGTACATTTCCAAACTGACGCAAGATATAGCACATCCGGTATCACATTCCATCTTGACTCCTGTGTTATCTATCTTGACCGGTATCATAATTGGTGGACACTGTTCTAAAGATAATTGATTTAATGTTATATGTACCTCTTCGCTACTGCACGTACTTAACTCGTCCTCCTCTTCGACGTAGTTGTGTGCCGCCGTGTGCGCCCCCGGCGTCCCATTGGACCTCGGGCAAACGCGTTGTAGGTGCCCCTCGCGGTTGCATATGCGACAGACGTAATGCCGGAACTTGCAGGTCGCGGCATCGTGCCCTCCGCCGCAGACCCGACACTCTCGTGAGCCTCGACTAGCTCCTCTCGCCGTGCCCGCCTGCGAGCGTCGTCGCTCGCCGTCCGCCCTGCGTGCTGCGGTGCCGGCCGCGCCAGCGCCGGCGGCCGATGCACCGCGCCACATTCCTCGACTGTGTGGCGGCATCGCCCCCGCGCGCGTTATCGCCTGGCACTCCACCGTCTCCCTCTTCTCTCCGACTGTCGCCTCCACGGACGCCGCATCTTTCTCTGCCGCCTCCAAGCTCAAAGCCAAGCCACAAGCTTTCTGGAAATCCAGCTTGTCTTCGGCGAATAGCCGCTGACGTATTGTCTCGCTTGTCAACCCACAGACCAGCTGATCTCGCAAACTTTCGTTCAGCCACTGTCCAAATTCACAAGTTTTTGTCATTTTCTTTAATTCGGCTACGTAATCTGCTATCTTCTCACCCTTATGTTGTTTGCGGTGATGAAATTTGTAACGTTCGGCCAAAATGCTCGGCCGCGGTTGCAAATGTCTTTCCATGACGTCCGTTAACTCTTTGAAGGACTTGCTGGTCGGTTTATCGGGCGTGCACAAGTTCACCAGCAACTCGTAGCCCTCCGCGCCCATCACGGTTATCAAAGTCGGCACTTTTAACTCCGATTCTATGCTATTTACGAGGAAATATTGCTCCAACCGTTCCACGTATAACCGCCAGTTATCGGCCGCCACATTAAACTCCGAAATCTTGCCGATGGGCATTGTACCACAAAAACAACTGTTAATTACTTATTTACACACGCGGATACGTAATTATAAATCGTCGCCACTGAGAAATACTTGGAATACTACGAAATAATAAGACAATACGTGTTACACATTCACCATTTAATTTGCGACAACTGTCAAAAGGAAAAATATCTACCCTCCGTAATATTATTAATAAATTATTATATCAAAATACCTCACAAACATCTTATGACTCTTGAGTAAGAAGCGTTGGTGCAGTGCACCTACAGTTTCACATAAAAAAAAAATATCGAATACTTTTCGTACATCCAAAAACCTTAACAATATGCGCGTTCAATCTCCACTAAAAGCCTTCCGTATGTTCCCTCTACACTCTACGTATGAAAACACCTATGTTACATACAATAACACTTTAAATGCCATTTAAGTGATTGAAATATACAACACATATGAGGCGAAGTGTAAGTGGACGGATATTTATTCATAACTATGGGAGTCAGGTTTATAGATATACTAGCTTATGGTCGCGGCTAGGTTCACTAAGTTTCAATTTCAACTCAAAACAAAAAATCTGAAATCCTTTTTTTCTCTGTCATGCGTGTTTCCCGAGCGATATATATAATTGGTTGTCTGGAAGAGATCGCTATTAGCGATTAGACCGCCAATTGTAACACTTTTAAATCAAATGTATCTATTTAATGTTATTTGTTTTGTTTGTAATTATTGTATGCAATAAAGAGTTATTATCTATCTATAACTTGGGAATCTTCAAGGCACCAGTGATTATTACGAAGTGGGATGTGGCTTACATAAAAAAAAGATTATTATTATAATTTCCTGTTTAAGAGAGTAGGTTTAGCCGTTAGGTTTCATGGAAAAATCGATATTGATTACAAAAAATATTTTTACGTGTTTTTATACCCACCTCAAAGTACGCAAACCTTACAAGGTAAATTTTCTCTAGCCGTAGTAAAACGGACGCCCCGCGGAAGCGAAGGCGGCGCCCGGAAGTCATTCGCCAGGTAGTGGGGCGCCGCGCCGAGGGGAAGTATTACCTATGTATCTATTGCGATCTTTTCAATCATGTGAGACTGCTTACAAAGTTCTTGTTGTTCATCAACAAAGTTCATTGGCTGCGGCGGCGTTTTATAAAACTATCCCAGGTGCCTGAAATTAATTTTGTATGGAAAAATCCTTTGACAAAACACAACGTTTGTGTTTTTCAGCACTCGCGTTCCGACCTCAAAAACACAGGTTCTATTTTCTGCAGTCAATGTGTTAAGGCAAATAAGCCTGTGCTGATTAAAAAAAAGACAATATGTCTACTACAGACAATTGAGCTAATAATATGTAGCGATAAAGACACGACATGTACTATTTACAGATCAGCTACTAAGCAATGTACACAAACCATCGCAATTATGGCATAAAATGAAACCAAGAACTTCTTTGTTCGATATGGCAATGGTGCCATAATACTCTATCAACTTTGGGAGAAAATTTATTTATGTGATTCATCATCATCATCATCCACAGCCTTCTATATCCCACTGCTGGGCCTCCTTCATGTTATGCCATTTAACCCTGTCTTGTGTCAATCTCGTCCATGTGTTATGTGATTACTGTAATTATATTCACTTTCAATCGATTCAATCGCTTAGGAGTTAGGAAATAAACAAACACAGTTTCGCCTTCAATAATTACTTTTATATTATTTACTGGGAATGACAAATCATTACTGGGTTAGTTCTACAACCTTACCTTATTATGCCGTGGTTCGCTACGGTTAGAACGGTAATAAACTCAGGGAAAATTGTGTGAAAGAGTAACAAACATACACACTAACATAAACGCATACAAACTTACATTTTTACAATATTAGTAAGATAATAAATGATTTTCTTGTCATTAAAATAAAAACCATTCAAAAAACGAAAAAAAAAGCAAGTTGCTTAGAAAAACTTGGTAACAAAATCGAACTGAAACAAAGTTACAATAAAGCGGGTGAAATATGTTATTAGCATAGAGGAGCGAACAAATGAGATGTCCGTAGTATAGGTTTACGCCGCGACCCCGCCTCTCTATTACCTTAAGGCCTCGGGGTAGGGAAGTCACGTGGAGCTAGCTCGAATGGAAGTGACTTTAGCTTTGATATCTCATTGTTGCTGTTATAATTACTAAATCATTGCATTCTCAATATAAAAAAGTATAAAATATGCCACACGCCAGTCACAATATTTTATGTCTTCTTCGACAAACAGCTTTAGTTTAACTTTTGTTTTGTTAATTATGTATTAACATACGACGCGCCCTCTCAGAGGGTTATTATAGGTCGACCTCTACATGCCTAATATTATATATTAATCCATCAACATCGGCTCGATCGGGCCGCAACCACCGCATTCGAATTTAGGCTTTAATTAAAAAAAAAACTTCAAAAATGCTAGAAACTAATTCAATCCCGCTTGAAAACAGATTGAAGTGCTAAGAAGTAACATTATGCACACATTTGAATTTTCAATTGTTTATTTTAATTTTACACACAAAATAGTAACTTAACATCTAGTTTAAATAGATCCACGTCAAAACCTGTGTTCAGAACAAAAAATATGAGGTCCGTAGTATAAAATATGCAATATCCATATTGGCAGGTCGGCCGGCCGGCATATTGAAGGACGTTCCATTTCCAGAGGAGATAATGGCTTCGGCCTAGCCTTCCTACCTTCATAATATACTCGTATTTATGTTTAAAATATGAAGAATATTTCGATGTAAGATTGTTATTTTTTCTTACCTGCTGAAAATACAAATACATATACAAAATCATTTATTTGCCAATAGATAACTAAGTTTACAAGATTTCCAGTGACTCCCACACTAGGGCTCCCTTGTATCGCGGGAAACCTTATAATTTGACCAGAACGATATGATTCCCAGTGAATAATCTAGACCAGAAGTCATTAAAAGAGTAACAGTCAGTATCGATATATAAAAAAATAAAAATTATTATTTTTTAAGTGAAAGCCATTAGACGAGCTAAAATTTATGCATAATCGCGAGAAAGTAAACGATATATTATTTTATTCCTGGATTCCTACCAACGAACTAGGGAAGTAATACCTACGTATAAACTTAAGTATTGCAAAGTCAGTTTAGGCGTTAAGTGGTAACCAAAATATCTCATTTACTTTCACTACTAATTTTAGTAGGGTTACTATTCTTTTTAACCCCTAGAGTCTAGAGTCTAGACCAGTCCTCACGGCCCAGGCTCACTGTATATAATTCTTTAAATTATCATTTAGTTCATACTGCAATTTGCTTTCCTCCTTAAATATGATATTATGTTAATACTTTTAATAATATAAGCCACTAAAAAAAAATAAACGACCGAAGTATGTTAACCTAGAAAAACACTGGCTAATTTTCAACCGCAGCGCAGCTAGTAAGTACTAAATAATATCTCAACCATAATATTTCATCAAATCTGCTTAATTCATACAATCAATGTTCAGAGTACCCTATTCAATTAAGCAAGTGAGTCACAACGATAACCGCGGATCCACCGAAATCTCTGTTCCGCGCAATTAATTTATATAAAACGATAAGGTTTTAGAACTCGGAATATGCAAGTCGCGAGCTCGACTCGAGGACGTGATCTTGATAACTGGCAGCGAGAGAGCTTCTTGATATATAGGGTTGTACTAAAAAATAATTTATTAAAAAAATGTACAAAAAACATTGAACAAAGTGACTTCGCAGAAATAGAGACAGTAAGAATACGTGTGATACATTCTTAGTTATTACTTTCTTAGCAGTGTATGTTAGAACTAAATTACTTATTAGTCGAAAAAGGCTAGATTGTAGTTTATTGTTATGTCTATTATTTACAATAGATGTTTCGGTTTCTTACTTCTTCAAATAACAAGTGAATTAAATTAAAAATTTAAAAAACCCCCAACGCAACGATTTCAAAATTCGCCATTTTGTGGTGGCGGCCATCTTGAATTTTAAATTAATCGTAATGAATGTATTCTACTAGTCAAGCCCTTTCATTTGATACCCATATTGACGGCATTGTGGAGAAAAAATAATAATCCGCCATTTTGTAGCGGCGGCCATCTTGGATTTTAAATTTATTATATTGCATGTATTCTACTAGTCAAGTCCTTTCATTTGATACCCATATTGACGGGGTCGTGGAAGAAAAAAGTAATCCGCCATTTTGTAGCGGCGGCCATTTTGAATCGATTTCCACCAAACATAGCTAAGAACACTCTCGTCTAACTCTACTTTCAAACAAAAAAAACTAGATCAATATCCGTTCAACCGTTCGGGAGCAACGATGCCACAGACAGACACACACACACACACACACACAGACAGACAGACAGATAGACAGACAGACACGTCAAACTTATAACACCCCGTCGTTTTTGCGTCGGGGGTTAAAAAATAGGCTTTATTAAGCAATAATACATATTTAACACGGCTTTTGAATTAACCTGTGTGCAAGCGTTATCGATTTTTATGAGATGAGCATTATGCTTGTTTGGTTTATCAGACTTCATACAAAAAATATTATAATATAAGTATTTTTCTTTGTGCCAACCCTACAGTCCCGCGACAAAGCATCTAATAAAATATTAAACGCGCTTAAACATCTATATTGTGTGGAGTAATGACTAAGAACACCTTCTGAATACTAGAGCGGCGATAACCGAGACGTACTCGAATAACTCTCGCTGATAACTGATAACGGTTACGACTTTACTGTAGACGAATAGAAGAATTTAAGGGAATATGGTTGGAGATAGTGTGTTGTGGTATTTTATTGGTAATATCTTTGAATTTCTGGGGTTTTGAATGTTTATTTAGGAAAAAAAATTAATCGCAAAGGTATCGTATTCTTAAAGTTGTTTTTTTTTTTTGCCTTTTAGGATACGTTTACGATTCGACTTCTTTATTTATTTTTTATTTTTACTAGTGCACCCAAGCGCACTTCGCAGCGCCTTACATAAAATTATAATAAGTAAAGTTAGTAGTAAGTGATGATATAGTAAACAAACACTGATATAATAATATATCAATATTTTTTTTATTAGGTCCACCAAACCGGACAATACACTAAAAATAAGTATTTCAAGTTACATGATAACAGTCTTAGGATTAACAATGTGCATGCCCTTCTTGAGACGGACACAGCATACGTATTTTATAACGCTCCCTATCAAATTTTATACATTATATAAAATTGGGGTTTAATTTATTGATCTAGTATTGAACCAGTTCTACAGCTCCTTTGCTGGCCTCAAATTCTGAACTGTGCAGGTTGAGTTGCAAACAATTAGGAGAAATCAGGACTTATCAGAAGATTAGAATAGATAAATAAGTATATCTACACCATTTTTCAAACTACCATAGTGGAATCTAGAATTGAGTCTTTTTTCTTTTGAAAGTCTTCAGAAAGTTTTATTTCTGATTATTTTTATTATAATTAAATTTGATCATCAGAATATTCTGAGATTATTTTTTATTACCTGCTTTTTCTATTTTTCTCAATAACACGACGCAAACAAAGAAATTCGAATAGTTTTCCATGTATTGGATACGTACCCTTTAATAAAAACCTCAGTAAGGAAGCTCTAAACCTGTATTAGTATGGAGTATGTGGTACATACGATACATAGGTGAAATAGGAGCAGATACCGTGCATCAAACTAAAACTGAGGCCCTAGTTTAATATTTGAAAAAAAAAAAGTGTTAAGTAGATAATCGTTGTAAAACATTGATCAAATGAAAGTTGATTAATGAAAAAATGTTGATTGATGAGATATTTGTGTGTTAGAGATACCTAGACAAATAAGCTTATATAGCCAAAGCGACTTGGCTTGACAAAACGTGTAAGTTTTGCCCAGTGGGCGGTAACTAGTGTAACACGGTGAGTGGAAAACGGCACAGATCAATAACATAATCTTTGGTGTCCCCTTGCACCCTTGCCCCTTGCACGGGATTTTTTATTCATTATAATAGGTTTTTACAATAGGCCTATGACCACGATCTCATGCGATGTTAAGCGTCGATGCGGCCGTAGATGGTAGCATCATCATCATCATCATCTCAGCCGTAAGACGTCCACTGCTGAACATAGGCCTCCCCTTTAGACTTCCATATGTACCGGTTGGAAGCGACCTGCATCCAGCGTCTTCCGATGGTAGGATACTAAACCGAAAAGGTAGGATAAATCCCTCCCTCGCTTCACTGAACGCTATGCCGAATCACGGGCATAATGACCGCTTGACAATTTAACACTTCGAAATGTATAGTTCAGAATGCAAATTCCATCTATACCGACCCCCTTGCTTAAAGCCTATTGTTTAAAGTTAGCACGCAGCATCTGCCATAATTTTAATGTTGCGCAACAATAAATCGCGTAGATAGGACAAACGGAATCAGATTCGTGATGTCGCGTCGTATCTGGCGAACTTGGACGATAAATACACACGAATCTGCATAACTCGAGAATGTGAACCGAGTTATGACTAGTGGGGCGATGTCGCGGAAACGGTACACGCATCTTGTTACTGTTGGATGTGGTAGATTTAACTATATCTGCGGCGACCGTGGCCCAGTGGTCCGTATGTTCGGAATAAATCGTGAAATGGAGACCATCCTCCTTTGCTTCAAAGCTCAGTGTGTAGCAAAAATTTTCTTTTAAACGCTGCAGTGTTTTGGCATCTAAAACTGTGACCCCGTTAATTTCCTATGAGATATGCAGGAGGCATGTTGTAGGCCTTGATATATCTGAGACGTCGTCTGTAGCAGTCATCTAATAACATACATAGGTTCAAATATTCTCTCTCTGAAGTCGCTCCCTCATGACTGAGGATCGCGGTCATCACTAGCCGAAAATGCTGGTGCAGTGATACAACTTATGGTCTGCCGCCATCGGTGCCTATCCATTGCTTCTCTGACGACCGAGCAAAACTTAGTTGAGGATGGGCCTTTCACTTGATCACTCCATCTGGTGGGAGACCGTCCACGGGCTCGCTTGCTTTCCGTGTTCCCACCTACGATCAGCTTTTCAAGGCTCTCATCCCCCTTCTTGATAATGTGGCCGAAATAGGTGAGAATTCTCTGCTGGCAGATGGTAGAGAGGCGGTTTCGGACTTAAAGCTGAGACAGAATTGACGGATTGGTGCGCTTGGCAGTCCATGGTACCCTTAGCATACGCCTCCAACACCACATCTCGAATGCATCAATTCTTTGTCTCTCTCGAGCACGTATCGTCCACGTTTCCACACCGTACAGGAAAATTGGGAAAATAAAAGCGTGTATTATGCGGATTTTTGGTGGCACTGGTGATTCCCCTCTTCTTCCAGATGTTACTTAGTCGGGTCATAGCGTCTTTTGCCATACCTATACGCCTCTTTTTCTCCGGCGTGCAGCTACCGTCGTTATATATAAGAGCGCCCAGGTATACATAGTGGTCCACAGTGTCAACCCCTGGTATGATGTTAGTAGCGGCGAGAAGTTTTGCGGCACGATCCACGACCATAAGCTTTGTTTTGCTCCTGTTTACGGCGAGATCCATGCAGTTGCTCTCCGACTCGAGTCTCTGAAATAGCTCTTGCATATCCTCCACGGAGGTGGCCAGGAGAACAGTGTCATCGGCATATCTGAGGTTTGATGTCTGTTTTCCACCTATTCGAAAGCCCTTGTCCCAGGTTTCAAGTACCTTACGGATAATGAGTTCGCCATAAATGTTAAACAAGCCAGGGGGACAGAATGCAACCTTGCCGCACACCCACTTTTGTTTCGAACACATTAGAACAGGCGGTGCCGATTCTGACAAACAAGCGATTCCTAGCATAAAGCTGCTGAATCAAGCCAATAAGATGCTCAGGAGTCCCCATTTCGCGTAACTGTCCCATTGAACACAGTCAAAGGCCTTAGTATAGTCAATGAAGCACAAAATAACCGGGCAGTTGTTCAAATATTAAAAGATTATTAATATGACGTCACATCCACACTCCAGTCCCGAGCACAGGCCCCATCCTAACTCCGCGTACATCCGCTCCGTTGAACATAAGACAGCGTGTGCCGGAGCTCCATGACTAACTCGCGTTGAAACAACTGTTTGTTTGTCTAACGTATACCTAATATTATATGCATATTTGTTACATTACGCGGTTAGGTGAAGTTATATTACCACTTTTATTAGTCAAGTCATGTTTTGAAGGGAACCATGTTACAAAAAAGTCGACAGAACCGGGGGTAGACTTCCTTTGCAGGAGATCGACTAGGTGGGTACCCCAACAGTGCCAGTTATTCTAACGCAGTGATGTGCAAACATTATGCTTTGGTAAAAGGGCACTGTAGCTAGTGAAATTACTGGGCTCAAGAGTCTTAACATTTTATGACTCTCAAGTAATCATATTTGATCTCATATTTGATTATTTTACGCAAAATGAGGAATTTAAATTGAATGGTTTTGAAAATTTGAATTTAAAAAGCCTTCCACAAAAAAAGGTCAAAATATCTACATTTTCATATTATTATGACCTTTTGTTCATTAGTGATAACAGTTTACTTTATTTAAATACAATACATACCACGTCATCTTTAATGATGTTTTTTTTGTTTGGTAGAGAAAAAGTCACAAAAAAATGTAAATATCTAAGTTTAGCCTTAACCATCGTTGAGCTACGCAAAAATTAGTCAATTGTTTCAGCCGTTTATAATATTACTAGCTTGCTTGCGGCTTTGCCCGCACGGCGAAATCTTTCTTAGCGGAGGGCTACGTCATAAAACCTATCTGTGTTCCAAATTTCAACCCAATCCGTGTCCAGTAAGTAGTGTCCTTTTATATATTTTGATTATTAACATATAACAATAAGATATAACATTAATTTTTTTCTCTAAAATTTTATTTATTATTTTGTAATTATTAGCTATTATTTAATATTTAGTGTTAATTCCGTTTTAGTTAGACTCACAAATTTAGAGCGGAATTAACACTAAATATTAAATGATAATTATTGTAATGGATCTCCGCAAAGTAACGCCTAATTCCATTAATTATCTTATTACTAATGTTATAAATTGAAAAACCTTTAAATTATCCACCTACAGGGTAGATATCCTCCAGTAAGATTATTATGCAATAAAGGAATTATGATTTCAGATGTAATAATTTAAGTAAGCGTGCAATCTGCACCGAGTGGCGAGCGGTGGTAATAAATTGGCTGGACCATGATCGATGCGGTTCCCACTATCATCTGCTAATGGACACATAAGGGTGAAAAACGCACCAAAATTTAACGCAGCTATTGTTGATATTATGATATTTTAAACCACACAGCTTCAGCTTGAGCAGCATGGGTTTCAGCTTCAGTGTAAGTAGAATAACCTGTTCTATTAGAGTAGGTATAAACACCATATTTTTTATATTCGGACTCTTCAAAAGGTGAACAGAGTCTTGAAAGGTAGGCGGTATCCCTGGTATTGCAGGTATCCGACGATAGGTACTCACCATCAGGTGGGCCGTCTGCATGTTTGTCACCTAAAAAAAAACTTTTTTTTTTGTAGCCAAGGCCAACATTTTTAAGGAAGCCTTTAGGCCTAAACCAACCAAAGACCAAAAAGCTAGCTCTTTTCGAGCTTATAAGAGTCAGCATTATTGGGACACTTCTGTCCCAATTTTTTTTTCACATAGGTATCTAACAATGTTAGGCCTATTGATGTTTGAGCTGTAAAAGGTTATGGCCCTTTAAATTAAGACTTTAAATTTCATACGATGGTATGTACATGGCCCGTTACAGTTGTTTACGATTACGATAAAATTTTGATTAAAAAAAAATCAAAAACTGTCAAGCTGTCTTCAAGAAATAAATAAGCTAAGATAAAAAACATTTTCGACCGAGCGAAGCGAGGTCTTAGATTCGAAAGCCGCGAAAAGCCTGCGTTTCGACCAGTTTAACGGTTGACCTCTGGTGATTGAGTTCGATCGACATTTACTCAAAAACGGTTAATCCAAATTAAATGAAACTTTGCACACAATTTAACAAGGGTAATTGGATAATTTTAGTAAAAAAAAATAGCCAAATAGGCTCCAGGGTTGCAAAGTATAGGTGACATAAAGTTTTTACGATAGGTCTGACGATAATACCAAAACTGGTGCGCTGATAATTTTTTTTCTGATATGTAGACATTTTTTATAACCGACATAAATATATCATCAAAAGTGTATGTTTGTATGTATGTTTGTTACGCGATAACTTGAAAAGGGATTGTCCAATCTTTATGAAACTTTGCGAATACGTAGTATGAAACAATATAATTTTTAAGTTCGAACATGAGCCAAATCGGTCGAAGAGTTTTAGAGTTATAGAGATTGCTTGATTACAACGTTACCGTAAATCCAATCTTGATAGAACTTTGCAAACAAGTAGTACAAACTAAAATAATCTTCAAGTCCAAATATGAGCCAAATCGCTGTAAGGGTTGTAGAGCTATAGAGATTATTAAATTACAATGTTAACATGAGAACTGACATATAATAATATGAATTTAAATGACCGCAGAGTGCAGGATAGGTTCTTAAAGTTCATAAAGTGGAAGTAGGCACTTAGTTTACCTATTTTTAAGTATTAACATAAAATAGCTATAGTAATATCCAAGCATCCGAGAGTTCAATATTATTTGCCTTAAATTTAGGTATGCTTTGTAGTACTTTCCATATAATATAATATTTACTTTAATGATAAGTCGGTAAATAATATACTTTGTTAAATCTTACTCAAAATTTTTATTCAAGGCTACATTGCTCCACTTTTATAAGTAAATTTTACAATTATTTAGATATATTTTTTGAGACGCTACCGCTCGTTCTTTTTTCTTTTTATGCTCCAAAAACGTACATTTCGATCCTTCAAACAAATCGAAATTCATAGGGTAGTTGCCGTTTATGAAGTTTGGCAGATTTTGAATATACATATATACCTACTTAGTTTAAGTTCGGGAAAAAATCTGAGGACTATTATTAAAATGACTTCTGATGACTATGTTATTAATTCATATTAGATTTTATGTTTAAAAAAATGGCTTTATATAAAAGTTCGTAATTATCGAAGTGAAGCAAAGTTATGCGCGTACGTCTTTAGATAGGTGACCCAGTGACCTCAAATTTTGCTGACATTTTTTGAACAAAAAAAGGCGGCAAAAGTCCGATTTTTCTAATGCAGTGGTTGTAATTTTTTTCCTATACAAGAGCTACAACTACGTTTCACGTTTACTACATTTCATTCGTCTGTCTGCACTATGTAGGTACTAACTCTACAAAATTGAATGCTAGCGCCTAAAGCCTAAAGTAAATGAATTCTTTTTTTCTATAATTTTATTAATCAAGTGAATACGCATAACCTTTAATAATATTATATCGCTCTATTATATTATTATTGAATTTTTTTATCACAACAATAGAACAGTGATTAAAAAGATCATGTTAAAACATTTCCGTTACGTAGGTATTTTGAGTTTCAATTACTTTGAATTTTGGTATTATTAAAGTTAAAGTTTCCATAAATGTATACACGTTGTAGGTACATTATATTTTTATCATTAGATAGGTGTAGGTACCTAAAAATGTAAGGTTTTAAAATGTTTAATGAAATTGAGTCTGCGAGGTCCCAGTTCGAGGCGAACTACTAGTTATTGATACTGCACGTAAACTAAATTTCACAATCACAAAAATTAAAACTAATGGTGTACCAATTGGCGGTCAAAATCAACTGTAACTGTGAAATGACGAATATTGAACCTCCTTTGTATAAAGTCTGTTAAGATACCCATTCTATCAATGTATTCAGTATTTTCATGCAAATTGTAACCACCATTACTGCGAGTGAGCGATGTAAATCTGTTTAATTACCCAGCCCTTAGGGTTGTACCGCCCATTGATGGGTGGGATCACGAATGAGAGCTTTAGTTACGTAATGGACACGGAAAGGCCTTCTGAGGAACAATATTTATTTTTCGTACCTACCGTGGGTTTGTTCAAATCAAGAGTAAATTGGTTCTTACTGAACAAGAGTGTTACAACTTCGTCACTTACCAATAGGTGAGATTGTGTATTGTAGCGTCCGTGGCCCAGTGGTCATACGTCCGGCTTTTAATCCGGAGACCCTGGGTTCAAATCTCAGTGTGTGGCAAAAAGTTCGTCTGGACGCTGCCGAGTTTCGGAAGGCACGTAAAACTGTGGGTCCCGGCTGTTTCCTATAAGATATGTAGGAGGCAGTCGTTAGGCCATGTTGCAGGTCCTGTAGTACCTAATCTCGGCGACCTGAAACTGCAACATATAGGTTCGCCACACAACCTATAAATTGTGATTTAACTCTGACAGTGTAATTAGGGGTTATTGTTTTTTGGTAACAGTACAGACAACGGTTACGGAGCATAAATGAGTAGGTATCTAGGCTTTTAAGAGCTCTTTTTAGGCTTCCGTAGTGAACAAAGAAGCCTTGTAGTTTCGCTTTATCCATCCGTCCGTCCGCGGCTTTATAGAGAAACTATAAGTCCTAGAAAGGTGTAATTTCGCACAAAGGAGGTTAATGATTAGAGTAAGAGAACGGTAACAAAACATAATTTTAATTTATTTTATTTAGGGCACCTCTCGTACACGTTTTTTTTTCAGGATTATTTCTTTTTTTATACATATTAATATTATGCATAAAATGGAAAGCATGGTTTTTTTATATTTTAATATAAGCCCCTTTGACCACGATCTCGCTTAATGTTAAACGACGAGAGCGTAGATGGTAGCAGATTAAATCTAGAAGGCGGGATAAATGCCTCCGTGTTTAAAAATACCATCAAAAATATATAAGTTCCTTTTTCCAAGTCAGTAAAACAACCATGTTTCCCCATATTCTCACATACCTGGCTACATGGAGCGCGCCCGACTCTGCCCGCGGCGCTCCGAGATTGGAATATGCAAATACCAGATCCTATTTTAACTTCCACAACTGCTGAGCTATTTAGCTACGAACTGTTTGGATTGTTTTGTTATTGAGTTAGGCGAGATGGGCGAAATTTGTTTATCGAGTGAAAAAATATTGAAAAAGACATAATAATTTAAACTAAATTACTTTTATTACAACTATTTTCAGAATGAACGTTTCGGAACTTAAAAAATAGGCAGAAATCGTCTGATTATAATTTGATGTGTGTTTAGTTATAAGTGAGTTGTGATTGCCAACTGTTCGACTGATCTCTTAAAATAATAATATATTATTATTCTTTTGTAATCATTTTACCTAAAAAAATTGAATTTGTGAATTCACACTGAAAACCTTAGACAAAGGTTTCAAAATATAAATTATGTAAACCTTGAACATTTTTTAAGTGTATGAAACATACGTCAATAATAAATGACCTTTCCATTTTCCCTGGTGTGTGTGTGTTTTTTATTTTTTTATTTTATTGGCAACTGAACATGTAGGTAGGCACCAAGCAGTCATTGTGACCGTGTTCCGGCATGATGTTCAGTGAAGCCAGGGAGGGATTAAGAATAGAATAGAATATAATTGTTCTTTATTATTGTCGGCAAACATTTATTTAACTAACAATCCCACCAATTTATTCGTCCTTTAAGGTTTAGTTTGCTACCATCTGGAACCGCAGCGTTTCTTAACATGACGCGATATTGTGGTTAAAGGCCTTTAATGAATAAAAAAAATTCCTTAATACCTAACTTATGAACTTAAGGTACATTTTATAATAAAATAACACTTTATTGTAACACCAAAGTTATATACAAAAACTTAGAACTTTATCAGTTTACAAGTAAACAATACCTAATAAGTATTGTCACACAGTAAAAACTTTTCTTTTAGAATGCTGGCCACAAAAAAGTTTATTGAATTCGAATTTCGAATTGTTCATGAAAATAAAAATGTATACTTTTTAGAATTTTACTCATTTTTAAATATGGAGTGGACGCTTAAAGAAGACCGTGTTGCAGTTATTGCGTTGCATCGTTGCGGTTACGCGCCAATTCAAATTTTTGACATACTGAAAAATTTGAATATAACCAAACGATTCGTTTATCGTACCATCAAACGATACAATGAAGACTCTAGTGTAGATGACAGGTCAAGAAGTGGTCGCCCTCGGTCTGTTAGGACTCCAGCAGTGATAAAAGCTGTGAAGGCGCGAATTCAAAGAAATCCCAAACGTAAGCAGAAACTGTTGGCCCTTCAGATGGGGTTAAGCAGAACCACGGTGAAAAGGGTGTTAAATGAAGACTTAGGGCTTCGGGCATATCGAAGAAAAACAGGACATCGTTTAAATGCTCGTCTAATGGACCTGAGACTGAAGAGATGCCGCGCTTTGTTGAAGCGGTACGCGAGAAAAAAATATCGAGAAATTCTTTTTTCGGATGAATAAATTTTTACCGTAGAAGAGAGCTACAACAAACAAAATGATAAGGTGTACGCACACAGTAGTGAAGAAGCGAGCAACCGTATTCCGCGTGTCCAACGAGGTCATTTTCCATCCTCGCTCATGGTATGGTTGGGAGTTTCTTATTGGGGCTTAACAGAGGTACATTTTTGTGGGAAAGGTGTAAAAACGAATGCAGTTGTGTATCAAAATACAGTCCTGACGAACCTTGTGGAACCTGTTTCTCATACCATGTTCAATAACAGGCACTGGGTATTCCAACAAGATTCGGCGCCAGCTCATAGAGCGAAGAGCACACAAGACTGGCTGGCGGCGCGTGAAATCGACTTCATCCGGCACGAAGACTGGCCCTCCTCCAGTCCAGATTTGAGTCCGTTAGATTACAAGATATGGCAAAACTTGGAGGAAAAGGCGTGCTCAAAGCCTCATCCCAATTTGGAGTCACTCAAGACATCCTTGATTAAGGCAGCAGCCGATATTGACATGGACCTCGTTCGTGCTGCGATAGACGACTGGCCGCGCAGATTGAAGGCCTGTATTCAAAATCACGGAGGTCATTTTGAATAAACTTTATTGTCATAAGAATCTATGTTTTGTTAAGTTCATTTTGGTATATAAATGGTTACATAATAAATAAACTTGTTCCAATAATTTTATATTAAACATGTGACAGAATTTATGACCTGACTAGGTATATAATAATATAATTTTTCTTCAGAACTAAATATTTTCTTAGTGTGCAGTATCGATGTTGCCAGTAAATCAGTTACGAAGATTGTTCTAGAAGATGACTCTGTAACGCTATTTGCGCGGGTACGCTACTGTTTAGCGCCCGGTGTTGGTAGGGTTGCCATATCACTGAGACGAATTTTCCCTGAGTTGTTTATTTTCACACTGTTTTTTTTTAATTAGGACAAAAACACAGTACAGCGGAATATTCTTGATGGAGATGAGGGATGCATGTGTTAACCGATGTATCGGTCGTCTTTATGGCAGGAAATTTCTCGAAAAAGGTTCAGTAGATCATATTCGAGGGCGAGGACATGACTAAAAGTACGTCTGTTAGAGTGGTGGCATTTTACGAGTAAAGTTTGAATTGATAGCAGATGTATATTTTCATTTTAACTGATATGTTTATATTTATCTGTGAACAATGAAATTCAAATCTTGACTTCAATTTTTGTTGTAAAAATTACTTTTCCATGTTGTATTAGTAAAGAGTTATTTATCTTATCCTATATTGGACCTTATTTATACACAGTAAGAAATTAAAGTGAACATGAAGAAGAAATGAGTAAAGAGAAGAAATCAAATACCCTAAACTGCCACCCCTATTCGCCCTAGCGGATTGTAGCCTAAAGGGTTTGTATCCCATCGGCGGTCGGTTTAAAAACAACGTTATTAAACTAACCGCGCTGATGCGTTTGTCAACTCATAAATATTAAACTGATACCGTTTAACGTAAGGGGGGACGATGCCTTCATTTGTTTTCTCTTTGAGGATCATTTCACGGAAAAAATGTTAAGGTACTAGTACTAGCATAAACAGAAATGAAATGAGGTGATTCGGCAGAGAACCAAAGTCACCGACATAGCCGAAAGCATTAGCAACTGAAGTGGCAATGGGCTGGTCATATTTGCCGCAGAACCGATAACCGATGGGGTAGACGTGTTCTAGAGTGGAGACCGCGTCTCGGCAATCGTAGTGTCGGGCGTCCTTGGGCGAGATGGTGCGATGATATCCGGAGGGTCGCTGGGACTGGTTGGAGGAGAAAGACGGAGGACCGAGTTGAGTGGTGGACCAGCAGTGGATAAACATAGGCTGATGATGAATTACTAACATAAATACCCATGGTCATGGTAAATAAAAATTCTAGTAAATAAAGTACCAGAATCGCAGTTAAAAGCCAACCTCCATGCTTAGTGGCGCTACCAACTGCCCGCACCAAGCGTTTTGGTTCAACCCTTTTAATAAGAACAGAGGGCTTATTGGGTATCGCGAAATGACATGAAAAACACTAGAATCCATAGACAAAATTGCGAACATTACTGGTGTTTCGGCGTGTAAATAGCCGATACACGGGGGCGGGGAAGGGTTATTATTTTTTATGCGTTGTTTAAAGAAAACAAATTATGTATCTAAATTGCGGTGAACAAGGAAAGTCACGAAGCAGGCGCTTACCTTCACTCTCCAGGGTATCCAGCTAGGCTTCAGGCCGACCAGTAGAAAGCACTTTGCACGCACTACAGTCCAGAAGTCCACAAACCACGGCACAGGTATCCCGAGAGAGAGTATTCAGGCAAGCCGTACACGGAGCGGCGTTAAAATAAGATTGCGAAAAATATTGTGATAAACAGGCGATGATAGAAAGAAGAATTTGCACAAGGCGCGATTTTTTAAGAGCGGCGTGCGCGCCGTTAGCTTAAAGGCGAGGTTATAGTTGCCGCGTGCAGCAGCGAGAGGAGCGGAGCGGAGAGTGACGGCGGGCGACGCGTGCATTCATTGGCCAGCGCCACCACTGCATCGATCAAGAAGCGTCACTGAGACAACTCCTTGAAGCGTCGGTCAAGCGGCGCTCCGTAACTTTCCAGTTTACCGCATAAATTGCATAGATGGCATTACTAGTAAATTAGGGAGGGTATTATGTTATTTGACTATATTATAAGAATTTATATCTCCTAGACAAATAAAATAAATTAAAAAGGCATTTGCGCTTCACCAATTACGACATGCTTAAATCTCCTCATTAATGTGAGTAAAATACAAAAGGCAGCAATGTACATTGAGTTGTCATCAATCGTAGTGGGTGAGAATAAGCCAATAGGTCCTCTGGTCGCATTTGGAACACATTGCCGTCATCCGTGATTTCCCGAGCGGTACAACATGGGTATCTTCAAGGCTCGAGTGAATAGGTTCCTTTCTAGGCATCTAACGTGTTTCATCGTCGACAGCATCTGCTATTTCCATCACGTGGGATATGTTCAACGTAGGCTTATTTAGTATATTTAAAAAGTATATAAGAATACCCTTGGTACAAGAAAATAAAGAACAGAACAGTAAATAAAATTAAAAGCTAACCTTTTGTACTAATTAAAAATACGCAAGTATGGATGTGTGTTTGTTACCCGTTCACGCCTAGACGGATAAATTGATTGTACTAAAATTTGGTAGTAACTAAGACCTTATTTTTGTAGACTACTGCGTTATTGTCTACTGTAGCAGCGTGATTATACCATCGTTTACTACTGACTACTAATACTAACAACAATATTCGTATACGCCCGGTTCAGTATACAGTTTGAAAAACAAAAAACCGGTCAAGTACGAGTAGGACTCGAGCACCAAGGGTTCCGTATAAACCTACGGGTTTCTACGGAACCCTAAGGAAAAGTGGGTATAATATTATATACTGTAGGTTTTGATTCCCTTGCGAGTACTTGCGAGTTTGAAAATATGCGGCTAAAATTGCTGTTTCTTTTGATTGCGTTGACATAGATGTTTGACTTTTTTTACAGCTTAAAGTGTAAGTATTATAAAGCTGAGTATTTGGTATGAATTTCAATTTAATAGCTGTACGCGTTCTTGAGGAAAGGGATAGTAAATACAAAATTATTAAAAATATTTTTTTATATGATGTAACTAAAAATTTACAATTTTCGCAATTTTTCCTGTGCCTGTGATTTAAGACGTTGCTGCGAACCAAATTTCAAGATTCTGAGTTAACGGCAAGTACCCTGTAGGTTTTGATTCCCTTGAGAGTAGTCGCGAGTTAAAAAATACGGCTAAAATTGCTGTTTCTTTTGAATGCGTTGAGATAAAGGTTTGATTTTATTACAGTTTAAAGGTATTATAGACCTTAGTATTTGATATGAATTTCAGTTTAATACCTGCACGCGTTCATGAGAAATAAGGTAGTAAGTATGAAATTATTAAAAATATTTTTTTATATGATGTAACTAAAAATGTACAATTTTCGCAATTTTTCCTTTATCTGTGCTCTAAGGAATTGCTTTTTACCAAATTTCAAGATTCTACGTTCACGGCAAGTACCCTGTAGGTTTTGGTTTTTTGAGAGTAGTTGAGTGTTTAAAATTTCGGCTAAAATTGCTGTTTCTTTTGAATGCGTTAACATAGAGGTTTGATTTTATTACAGTTTAAAGGTATTATAGACCTTAGTATTTGATATGAATTTTAATTTAATACGTTTACGCGTTCATGAGAAAAGGGGTAGTAGGTATAAAATTATTCAAAATATTTTTTTCATATGATGAAAATAAAAATGTATGGTTTTCGCAATTTTTCCTTTATCTGTGCTCTAAGGAGTTGCTTCGTGCCAAATTTCAAGATTCTGAGTTCACGGGAAGGGCCCCGTAGGTTTTGATTTATTTGGTAATGTCGAAAATTTGCTGAAATTTGCGACATATTCGACTATATCTTTTGATTGCGTTGGCCTAGAAGTTTGGATTTTTCACAGCTCTAAGAGGCAATAGACCTTAGTATTTGCTATAAATTTCAGCTTGTTACCTCCACGCGTTCCTGAGAAAAAGGGTCTTGACAGACAGACGGACGGACGGACGGACAACAAAGTGATCCTATAAGGGTTCCGTTTTTTCCTTTTGAGGTACGGAACCCTAAAAAAAATAGTAAAATTCTATAGGATGTAATTTTAGTAATTATTAATGAAATGTATCTAAATGTATTTAATATGTAAGAGTGTAGATATTGGTAATTGTGTATGTTAATTATTCATGAATGAATGTAGTTGGTTGGCAAATACTGCAATCGATAATGACATTCTTCTCAATAATGAAAATTATATTTTCTTTTAATTTAGTTTCCGAACAAAACATACCTACACTTGAATGAAATAATAATATTATAGATTAAATATGAAATTGTAATATTATAATAATTTATTGCACCTAACAGTGACCAAATTTTAAAAATTATTAGACCAACTTCAAGCTCCCTTCAAAGGTAAGAGATGGCGAGAGGTTTTAATTTATAAAATTTGATAAAACGTTACCCTTTGTAACAAAAAATATTTTTTAAATTCAACATAGGCATATACAATGAATTCGACGAAATCTGTACCATTTCTCCTTTTTTAAGATGGTTGAAAACGAGTTTTAATATTTGCCCAGGATCACATCCTGGATCCTTTTTCCTTACATAGTGTGTAAGGAAATAGGAACCAGGAACTCGTAAAAATGTCCGTTAAGTGAAAAACATAGATAAGAAATACTTACGTCATAATACACCCAAGGCCAAAATCAATATAATAATACTTTTTCATGTAAAATTGGGTTTTACGCAAGTAGTTATATATTACGTGTGAGGCTATAAGATAACTGCATGATGAAAGAATAAAATTAGCATAACCTGTCCATATTTATAACCTTAGAATCGCAATATAAAGGGGTATTACATATTTTTTCTGTTTCTCTTAGGTATCTGTAGTATAAAGTCGTTTAATTTTATTTATTTTAATTCATTGTTTTTGAAACTGTAAATGTACAAGGTTTTCAGTTTGATTTATTATTAATGTAACAATTGAAAAGTCAGATTTGCGCGTGCCGTAGGAGAGGAAAGACATTTTGATATTAATTTAAATTAATTTTATTAATTTTAGTTTTCCTATATTGAAGATAAAAAATATGGTATTTAAGAATGTATGTGGAAAAATTGCATTTATTTTTCTCTGTGCAAATGTGCTTCAAGTTGAAATGGCCAGGATTTTGGTAGTGTTTCCGACGCCTTCTGTCAGTCACCAAGTAGAGATACAACCATTATCAGAGGAACTGGCGAAACGTGGCCATGAAGTAGTTGTGATGACAGCTTACCCAGCATATCCCAAAGGAAAATCTCCTGCCAACCTCACCGAAATCGATTTAAAAGAAGTCGCCTATGCCATTAAGAAAAACGGATTCGCTGAAAGGGCCACTGGAAAAAATGATGACATATACAATCAAATAAAAGCATTCTTCGAACTTTTTGACAACATCTTCGAAGGGGAACTGAGGACAAAAGAAGTGCAAGACATTATCAATGACAAAAATCAACATTTCGATTTGTTGATTATAGAAGCGTGTGTAAGACCTGCACTTGTGTTCTCACACATTTTTAAGGCTCCAGTAATTTTGTTTAGTACCATTGGTTCGTTTGATATGCTCAGCGAATATACTGGATCAGCAATGCACCCGTTGCTCTTTCCTTCGTGCCTTCATCAGAAACTGAGCAATCTAACACTGTGGGACAAGGTCCAAGAGTTGTACAAACATTACCTGTTTGAAGAAGCCGTCAATAGCTTAGAGAGCCTGGGAGACACAATATTGAAAAGAAACTTTGGTCCTGATGTCCCTTCAATAAGTGAACTGAAGAAGAATGTTGATATGCTGTTTTTGAGTGAATATCATTTATGGGATAATAATCGTCCGATTCCTCCTGCTGCTGTATATCTAGGAGGAATATATCCTGGAAAACCTAAAGAGCTTCCTAAGGTATTCAGATAGTTAAATTTTATATGCAGTTAAAAAAAAAAAAAAAAAAAAAAAAAAGAATTAACATTTTAAAAACAATTTGAAATCTTTACAGGACCTTAAAAAAATCCTGGATTCTTCAAAACATGGCGTCATCTACATGAGTCTGGGTACAAATGTGAATAGTGGATTTTTATCTCAACATACTATCAAAACATTGGTCGAAGTCTTTTCAAAACTACCATATGACGTGTTGTTAAAATGGGACTTGGATGAACTTCCTGGGGCTTCGAAGAATGTGAAGATATCTAAATGGTTTCCACAGTCTGACCTTCTTCGTAAGTTAACTTTTAGAAAAATAAAACTAATTTAGGACAAAGGTGGCATACAACCCAGATGATAGTACAAATATGCAATTTTTCAACATATGAACTTAATTATGAATGCTTAGTAACTTACTTCCAATAAGGTATAATGTTATGTTTAGTAACTTAGTACCTTTTGTTTGAACGAAAAAAATAGCAACTTAAGATAGAGACTGTCTTAGTATAATATGTTCAATGTTGTAAAATAAAAATCCGTATTGGCTGTATGTTAAGTTAAAAAATGTTCAAGCTTTGTTAATTAAAATAAAAAAAAAAGTATGTCGTACTACATTAACATGAAAAAGTCATAGTATGGAAACCAACTTTCCGTTTGACAATTCCTATGTTGTTGCTTAACTAGAAACTACGTGAGAAAGTCACTGACTAAAATTTTAGTAGGATGTTAGGGAAAAATGTCATATCTGTTCGCATAATATATTAAATTTATAATTATTTCAACAGATCATCCCAAAGTCAAGTTGTTCATAATGCAAGGAGGGCTGCAATCCACGAGTGACGCTATAGGTGCGGCAGTTCCAGTACTTGGGATACCAATGTTAGGAGACCAGTGGTACAACGTGGAACAATACAAGCGGCACAAGATTGGACATAGACTTGACATGGAGACCTTGACTACTGAGTCCATGTTGAAGGCTATTAAAACTGTTATTGAGGATGATAGGTAAATTATACTTTATCTTCTTCTATTCAGAATTTTCCCGACTAGTGCCAGGGTCTGTTTTCCGTCGACACCTCTTCCATTTCTCGCAGTCTTGAGTATCCTCTTCAGTTATATAAATTAAAAAGAGAAATGATACAGGTAAATCAGCCAAATGATACTTTTTGCTGAACTTAAATACATATAATAAGAGAGAGAGAGAGAGTATAAAGAGTCGAATCTAACCAAAACCGTATCGTAGCACGGTCATTATGACCATGAAATCGCCTGGTTATGTTGAAACCGTTGTAATAAATCTCGGCGACCTGAGAGTCCAGCATTTAGATTGGCCCACATCATATTTAGTTGTGATTTGACTGTAGAAGTTGAATAAGGGTAACCTAATTTGTTAGAGTACCTCAAAACCCCAATTATTTATAATTACAATTATATTAGTGTTTGAGAACTACATCAGGTGATGCAGACAATTATAATGTTTTTCTCAATGATGCCCGTGAAGTAAGGTCTCAAGGTTGATTGTTATTTATTAATTATTTTTAAACGTATTTTAACTCTTCTTAAAATATTCAATTTGACTGGTTACAAAAACCTTAGGAGTAATGTAGCTAGAGAGTCCACGGGAGTTATGCACTTCACAATCTCTTCAAAACATTTAAATAAAAATAAATAATCGGGGTTTATACAACAACAGAACAGGCTTACCCTACTTACACTGTCAGAGACAAATCACAATTATAGGTAGTGAGGCCAACCTATATGTTGCAGTTTCAGGTCGCCCAGATTAGATACATTAAGGCCTGCAACAGGACCTGACGACTGGCTTGATACGAGTATCTTATATAACAAACAGCCGGGACACCCACAGTCAATTCCAAATCACTTCAATTGCGTATATTCACTAGACCTAGCAGTATGTCCTTTTGCATTCTTTATCTTACTAATATTATAAACGTGAAAGTTTGTAAGAATGGATATCTGGATGTCAGGATGTTTGTTACTCTTTCACTCCTAAACGGGTGGACGGGAGCTGAAATTTTGTATAGAGATAGCTTAGACCCTGGAATAACACATAGGCTACATAACTTCTGCGGGTAAAACCGCTAGGCACAACTAGTTAATAATATTTTTACACTTTCAGCTACAAGAGTAACATGCTGGCCTTCCGCGACAAAGTTCGTGATCAGCCACAGACCGGCCTAGAGCGCGCTGTTTGGTGGTCCGAGTTTGTAATCCGCCACAAAGGGGCGAAGCACCTGCGTGCCCCTACCGCTCTCATCTCTTACTGGGACTACTTCGAAGTAGACCTTCTACTGGCGGCAGCATTGTGTCTCTTCTTACTACTAACACTAACCATTGCAATGATTTACTATTTGTTCCTTTTTGGACGAAAATTCTTTACAAAAGCTAAAGTTGATTAATTATATACATAAATATTAATATTGAGTGTATTGTGTATATGTTTGTTTCCCTCTTCACGTTTAAACAGTTGAACAGATTGAGCTGAATTTTTGTACAAAGGTAGTTAAGATCCTAGAATAACACATAGACTATCTTTTATTTTCTGTGATCAAATCTTTGCCGGCAAAACCGCTGGGTTTAGATAGTAGTATATTTTTTCGAGTATTGCAAAGACCGTTTTGTGGCATAATAAATAATATTACTTATTACACATTCTTTTCTGTTATATTTCCTTAATTTTCTGTATTTTCTTTTAAATGTCCATTTATTGTCTATTTTCTCACAATATTAAACCTGTAAATTACATATTACAATAAAATATTATTTATAATGTGTAATTAAAGTTGTTATTAAAAATGAATGAATACAAAGAAGTTATCACCTTTTTCTGTTTTTTTATTACCTTCCATTTTTTCTAAAACACTATTTTTAAAATGCGTTAGCGAAGTTGTTATTAAAAATTAACAAACAAAAATATATTTTTATTACCTTTTTCTTACGTTCTCAGAATAAACGTTGTAAACAATACAATAATAAAATGTACGTACATTTGGGAAATAATTTCCATGTGCTAATGTCTTGTGTTCAATAACATTCACATTTTCGTGTGACTCGATGCGTGATGAGCTGATACCTACTAATGTCTCTGAAAAACGTATCAAATGGCATGGAATGAATTTTGCTCGTGTGTGATTAGTAAAACGGGTTTTATTGAAATATACCTTCACCTACATTCAGTCGTACTAAAATATAATGAAAGATATTATGGTTGTGTGTGTGTGTTTTATTGATACCTCTTCACACCTAGACGGATGAGGACGAGAGAATAATTATAAAAAAAAAACGGGATTTATACTCCAACAGAACAAGTTACCCTACTTACACTGTCAGAGTCAAATTACAATTTACAATACATTACGAACATTAAAACTAAAATTAAGACAAGAAATTTAGTACATAGGTATAGCTTTGGAACTGAGACACTGCTTTGGACTGAGCATAGGTTGAGCTTTTGGTTGACCTTTGGAATAACACTGGCTACTTTTAAGAGGGCAAACCGCTGCGCGCATTTTTTTAAATTATAGAATAAATTATTTATTAAATATTTTAACACTATAGTATCAACGAAACTTACTTTAAATACATGCCATATTGAAACGCTGTAGAGGAGGTTGCGGGAATGACGTAATCTACGCATTTAGGCTTTTTTTTACTATAATATTATCATGCTTTTGCATATACCTATATGCAATAAATGTAAATTTTGTTAAACAAGACCTTACTTAACGGATTAATTTTGTGCCAACTTGCATAATATTCGTATCATTTCAGCTTCCGCTCCTAGCGTATATCATTTTGCTTACCTACCTGTCAATCTTTTTTACCGATATCAAAAGGTTTAAAATTCTTTGGAATGTTTTTTAAAATAAAATATAAATAATATTAAGTCTACCGACGTACGTCGCGGCAGACGGCAAAGCGGCATCCTTACTTAGTGGCGTTACCTACTGCCCGCACCAAGCGTTTTGCTTCGTCGTTCTTAATGAGAACTGGTCGCGTTTGGAACACTTTGCCGTCATCCGTGTTTCCCGAGCGGTACAACTTGGGTATCTTCAAGGCACGAGTGAATAGGTACCTTTCTAGGCATCTTACGTGATCCATCGTCGACCGCATTTTCACTTTCCATCAGGTGGGATGTGGTCAAACGTAGGCCTATCTCGTATAATAAAAAAAAAAAAAAAAAAAAAGTATGTATGTTCACCGATTACTGATACCTGAACGATTATGTTTTTTTTGTTTTAAAGGCCATTCTTGACAAAGGGGTGAGATGGTGGGAGTGGTGGTTTCATTTAAATTTAATAAAAAAATACACTAGAAAAAATGTTTCTGCTGTGGTAAAAACAACCTGCAAATTAAAAGTGGCCGAACTATTTCACGTTCATCTTCCTACACCGTGTTGAGTCTTGTATACCTACCTATCCATATTTTAATTGCATAAGTTTTTATCTCAAATTATACCAAAATAATATTAATTAGTTCTCAGCTGCATTCACGCAAAATTATTTTCACATAATTATAATAATGAGAAATAATCGTGAGAGATGTAATTAATAAGGTTATTTATAAGGCTCCATTATGTAAAAAGGGTTTATCCAAACAGCTCGATTATCAGAAAGTACTTCATACGCTAACCGAAGGGGCGGAAGAGCTCCCAAGTTTTACCAAAAAAACTAAATTGTAAATATTCAAGGTCTAATTTGTTAAAAAAATTATACGTAATATAATATTATATGTTATGAAAATAACACTAATAAGAACTGCAGTTTTATTTTATTTATAATTTGGTATGATAATTATTTAGAGGTTTAAAATGGTCTAAGAATTTTCTTGAAGAAATGACATTAAAAAGATCACGCTACATACTAAGACTATAGTAATTAAACATTTATTTTCCATCACATTTTTGCATTAAATTAAATTTACAACCTCTAACAACAATACATCATTTAGATTATAAATTATAATGATATTAATAAGATTTCTCGAGTGTAAATCTTAATCTTTGAGAAGATTTTAATTGATAATAATAATCATATTTTACTCTGTTATCATAAATTTAAATTAATTTATTTACATGCTGTTTAGCGTTTTAACCCATTGTAGCTGTTTATACGTTACGTATTCTAGAATCTATGAGAACTATTTTACCGGGGGTAACTTCCTTTGCAGGAGGTCGTCTAGGTGGGTACCCCAACAGTGCCAGTTATTCTACCGGCTGAGCACTGATGTGCAAACATTACTGTGCTCCGGTAGGAGGGCACTGTAGCTAGTGAAACTGGGCTAAAGAGTCTTAACATCTTATGACTCTTGAGTGAGAAGCGTTGGTGCAGTGCTCCTGGAATTTCACATGGTTGTGAAGTCCTAGGTGGCACTGTACTGATTATGGGCAGCCGTTGTCTCTTAGCATCAGGAGAGCGTCTTGCTCGTCATCTACTTCACCAAATAAAAAAAAATATCGGCATGAAGAGGTAATGAAACACACACATCCAAACATTCGTATTTTCATTATGAGTAAAATTTTCTTAATAAGATTTACGTCAGTAGATTTTGGGGAAAAAAATAAAAAATATAGGTAGGTACTTTAAGATTTTTTATTTTAAAAAATTCGAGGTTATTATTAACATCGTAAAATTTAATTAACCTATTCTAAAACGAATAATTTAAATTCAAACCTCCATAATGAGGGAAACATAAATTGTTGAACTTTTCAACTTTCGACACCATGTTTTTATCTGTGCAGTCACTTGAACTATTAGGGTCAACGCTCACTACACCCACCCGGGACCCACTCAGCACCGCCTCGCCTCGCGTGGTTAGTATTCTTTATATGGATTTGTATGAGCTAACGCTCACTACATCAACTCCGGAACGCCGCCGCATCGCCTCGGCCGCGAGGCGTCCGCGCGCGGACGGCGGGTGGGCCACCCGTTGACAACTCGCGGCTCGTATGCTTGCCTTGCGTCGGTCCCGAGTTGATGAGCAGGGTCGGATTGAGAGCATCACAAAATTATTGTCTTGGAAATGAAAATTATACAATTTTTCCAATATTATACTACGATTTCTTTTTTTTGCATTTTTTAGAATAGAAAAAAATGCGTGGTCGAGTTTGAGTGCAGCGTCCCTCGCGAGTTGATCGGCCCTTTCATTCCCTTCCACCCCAATGTGTGCCTTGACCCAAAAAAGCCTTAGTTTTTTGCCGAGAATTTCAGCTCTTTTTAAATTCTCTCGCACTTTTGTCGCTATGGGGTGGAGGGAGACATTGTTAGTTACGGTCTCGAGGGCCGCTTTGGAGTCGCTCAGGATGTCGCACTCTTGTATGTCGCTCTCGGCCACGAATTCAGTCGCCCTATTGAGCGCAAGTAGCTCCGCCTGGAAGACGGAGCAGAACGGTTCCAGCTTGAGTTCCTGCGACGTGACTTCTTCGTGGTTGATCCATACGGACAGCGCGGCGCCCACTTTGCCTTCTATTTTCGAGCCATCCGTATAGATCTCCACTTCACACTCCTGCTGGCTCCGCTCCGCTTCGTCCCCCATTTTGGCGAAGTTCAGCTCGGCATGTAGCGCGGGGTGAGGAGTGTCCAGGAAATCAACCGGAAGCTCGACCTCTCGGTTCTCCAGTAATCGCTGGGGGTAGCCTTTTCTTGTTTCATAAAGATTGGCTGCTTCTTGGATCCTTAGATCCAAGGGAAGCAGGCCAGCGCTTACTAGAGCCGAGTTTAGAGAGACCGTTCGGTAGGCTTTTATGAGAGCACCCATAGTAAGCCCATTTGATAAAATACAAATGAAGCACTCATAGTAAGCCCATTTAGTTTTCAAATAATGCACTCATAGTAAGCCCATTTGATAAACCACAAATAAAGCACTCATAGTAAGCCCATTTAGTTTTCAAATAATGCACTCATAGTAAGCCCATTTGATAAACCACAAATAAAGCACTCATAGTAAGCCCATATAGTTTTTTAAATGAAGCACCCATAGTTAGCCAATTTGATAAACCACAAATAAAGCACTCATAGTAAGCCCATTAAGTTTTCAAATGAAGCACCCATAGTAAGCCCATTTAGTTTTCAAAAGAAGCACCCATAGTAAGCCCATTTAGTTTTCAAAAGAAACACCCAAAGTAAGCACATTTAGTTTTCAAAAGAAGCACCCATAGTAAGTCCTTTTGATAAACCACAAATGAAGCACCCATAGTAAGCCCATTTGATAAAATACAAATGAAGCACTCATAGTAAGCCCATTTAGTTTTCAAATAATGCACTCATAGTAAGCCCATTTGATAAACCACAAATAAAGCACTCATAGTAAGCCCATTTAGTTTTCAAATAATGCACTCATAGTAAGCCCATTTGATAAACCACAAATAAAGCACTCATAGTAAGCTCATTTAGTTTTCGAATAAAGCACCCATAGTAAGCCCATTTAGTTTTCAAAAGAAGCACCGATAGTAAGCCCATTTAGTTTTCAAAAGAAGCACCCATAGTAAGCCCATTTGATAAACGATGAATGAAGCACTCATAGTAAGCCCATTTGATAAACCACAAATAAAGCACCCATAGTAAGCCCATTTAGTTTTCAAAAGAAGCACCGATAGTAAGCCCATTTAGTTTTCAAAAGAAGCACCCATAGTAAGCCCATTTGATAAATTATAAATGAAGCACCCATAGTAAGCCCATTTGATAAACTACAAATGAATCACTCATAGTAAGCCCATTTGAGAAACCACAAATGAAGCACTCATAGTAAGCCCATTTGATAAACCACAAATGAATCACTCATAGTAAGCCCGTTTGATAAACCACAAATGAATCACTCATAGTAAGCCCGTTTGATAAACCACAAATGAAGCACTCATAGTAAGCCCATTTGATAAACCACAAATGAAGCAGCCATAGTGGACCTATTTTATAAACCACAAATGAAGCACTCATAGTAAGCCCATTTAGTTTTCAAATGAAGCACCCATAGTTAGCCCATTTGATAAACCACAAATGAAGCACCCATAGTAAGCCCATTTGATAAACCACAAATGAAGCACTCATAGTAAGCCCATTTAGTATTCAAATGAAGCACCCATAGTAAGCCCATTTGATAAACCACAAATGAAGCACTCATAGTAAGCCCATTTAGTATTCAAATGAAGCACCCATAGTAAGCCCATTTGATAAACCACAAATGAAGCACCCATAGTAAGCCCATTTGAGAAACCACAAATGAAGCACTCATAGTAAGCCCATTTAGTTTTCAAATGAAGCACCCATAGTAAGCCCATTTGATAAACTACAAATGAAGCACTCATAGTAAGCCCATTTAGTTTTCAAATAATGCACACACAGTAAGCCCATTTTATAAACCACAAATGAAGTACTCATAGTAAACCCATTTGATAAACCACAAATTAAGCACTCATAGTAAGCCCATTTAGTTTTTAAATGAAGCACCCATAGTAAGCCCATTAAGTTTTAAATAAAGCACCCATAGTAAGCCCATTTGATAAACTACAAATGAAACACTCATTGTAAGCCCATTTATTTTTCAAATGAAGCACCCATAGTAAGCCCATTTGATAAACCACAAATGAAGCACTCATAGTAAGCCCATTTAGTTTTCAAATGAAGCACCCATAGTAAGCCCATTTGATAAACCACAAATGAAACACTCATTGTAAGCCCATTTATTTTTCAAATGAAGCACCCATAGTAAGCCCATTTGATAAACTACAAATGAAGCACTCATAGTAAGCCCATTTAGTTTTCAAATAATGCACACACAGTAAGCCCATTTTATAAACCACAAATGAAGTACTCATAGTAAACCCATTTGATAAACCACAAATTAAGCACTCATAGTAAGCCCATTTAGTTTTTAAATGAAGCACCCATAGTAAGCCCATTTGATAAACCACAAATGAAGCACTCATAGTAAGCCCATTAAGTTTTAAATAAAGCACCCATAGTAAGCCCATTTGATAAACTACAAATGAAACACTCATTGTTAGCCCATTTATTTTTCAAATGAAGCTCCCATAGTAAGCCCATTTGATAAACCACAAATTAAGCACTCATAGTAAGCCCATTTAGTTTTTAAATGAAGCACCCATAGTAAGCCCATTTGATAAACCACAAATGAAGCACTCATAGTAAGCCCATTTAGTTTTCAAATGAAGCACCCATAGTAAGCCCATTTGATAAACCACAAATGAAGCACCCATAGTAACCCCATTTGATAAACTACAAATGAAGCACTCATAGTGAGCCCATTTAGTTTTCAAATAAAGCACCCTTTCTAAGGAGAAAGCCCATTTGATAATCCACAATTGAAGCACTCATAGTAAGCCTATTGGATAAACCACAAATGAAGCACTCATTAAAAAAAATCTACCATAAACTATCATTAAAATTTCCAGCATTTTTGTAAAATTAAAAATCGAATATGTCAAATTTCTCTAAAAATAATTAAAAATCTCATGTCGAATTTCTCAAAAAAAAAAATGAAAAACGAATATGTCAAATTTCTCAAAAAAAAAATTGACAATCGAATACGTCAAAATGACAATTAATTGTCAATTTTTTCAAAAACAATGGAAAATCGCAAATGTCAAAATGACAATCAATTGTCAAATTTCAGAACTGTCATTTTGTTAATATATATTTGATTTTTACAGAAACTGTTTCATTTATCAGGATAAAATGTAGCCTATGTGTTATTCCAGAGTCTCAGCTATCTTCATACCAAATTTTAAGTCAATCGGTTCATCCGTTTAAGCGTGAAAAAGTAACAAACATACACACACACACACTCATACACACAAACTTTCGCTTTTATAATATTAGTAAGATTATGTACTTAGTAATAGTTTTTTATCAGGCGTTAATTTCTCACTTACGAAATATTAAATTTAATTACGATTTTTTTCTTATAACGAAAGTTTTATTTAAATTACGCAATATGTTATGAAAAAAAGCAGGATAAAGGTAAATTAAATTGATAAATTATTATTTACTTCATGTCTAATATTATTTTCAATAGTTAGATTAAGTTAATATTAAAAATTAAGTTAATTATAAATTCAACTATTTATTAAACATTTAAAAGGTTTTATTGTGGAATTAAATTCGTGGATAAGTGGCGTCCACTCGTTGGTCACGCGGCGTTCACGGGTTGACCGCGCGGCGTTCGTGGGTTATAACGCGGCGTCCACCCGGCGTCAACGCGGCGTCCACGGGTGGACGCCGCGTGGACGCCGGGTGGACGCCGAGGCGAGGCGGTGCTGAGTGGGTCCCGGGTGGGTGTAGTGAGCGTTGACCCTAATCCGCTTTAGTACTTTGTCACATTAGGAAATGTTCTATTCCGCTTTACAATAGAGATGTTGGCATAGTTAATAAAAACTTTTAAATATTTGTACACCGGTAATCCGGTAGAGTATTTGACACAACAAATTGTCATTATCATCTTTTTAAGAATTAAATAAAAAAAATGTTTTCCATCAGTAAAATAATAAAAAAATCCAGATTATAAGTTAGTGGTTTGCGATTATCACACTTGTATTATAATGGCGAAAATTTGTCAGTGTGTATGTTTGTCACTTCTTCACGCCTAAACGGGTTGACCGATTGAGCTGAAATTTAGTATTGAGATAGCTTATAGACCCTGGAATAACATATAGTGTACAGCACAGCGGGTAAAACCGCTGGGAGCAGCTAGTAAGTAATAAAAATAGCTTATAAAAATTACGTAAAAAGTTTTTTTTATAACTGTAACAGTTAACAGTTTTTCGCAACTGTGTCGGACTCATTATTAACAATAATATAATATTTTTTAACCTTGTTAACATCCCTAATATCGAGTTTTCACCATTTATTGTGCCAAAGTACTAAAATGTGAGTTCGGTTCGGATGAGAGTGGTTATCTGAAAGTCTGTTAGCGAAGTAGCAGTTGAGTTTGCGATTTAACGATGGTCGCTTTCGAAGCCCGATTTGGTTTGATTTATACGAATAAAGAGTTAATTTGCTAATCTGTATAATTTTGGGAAAAAAATGGAAAAAATATATATTATTATATTGCTAGCTCTTATTATATTGCCAACTCTGCTTCTCTTCGGACAGTGTAGACTTTTGTGCAGACTCCGTCGCCGATGTTGTGCTGCAGGGTATGGAATTATTTATTCCTTGCTCTGTTGTGCGCGTTGGTGGGCGGAGTCGTCCATGGTTTAATAAATCTTGTGCGGAAGCGTCCCTAAAAAAACAAACCGCCTATAAATCATGGACTGAGGCACTCGTTAGTCACGATCCCAACATCACTGCCTTGAAGAAAAAGCTTAACAGCGAGTCTAGGTCCAGTAAGAGGGTTACTGCTAAAGCCCGAGATGCCCATATAAGCCGAATTGGCGATCAACTCGCCGGATTCCCTACCGGGAGCCGAGCCTTTTGGTCTCTCGCCAAGGCTGCTGAGGGTAACTTTTGCAAGTCTGCTCTTCCCGCTATGCGTAGGCCGGATGATTCTCTGGCCCATAGCGCTAAAGAAAAGGCCGATCTCCTCGGCTCTATCTTTGCCTCTAACTCGACTATCGACGACGGGGGTGCCACACCGCCTACTATCCCGCGGTGTGAGAGTTCCATGCCAGAAGTACGTTTCACTCAGAAAGCTGTACGGAAGGAACTTTTATCCCTTGACGTGCGGAAAGCGAGTGGGCCGGATAATATTCCCGCTATTGTCTTAAAAACATGTGCTCCCGAGTTGGCCCCTGTCCTTACGCGTCTTTTCCTGCACTCCTACACAAATAGAAGAGTACCTAATTCTTGGAGGACAGCCCTTGTTCACCCCATCCCTAAGAAAGGCGACCGCTCTGACCCAGCTAACTACCGACCCATTGCCATTACCTCCCTGCTCTGTAAGGTGATGGAGCGAGTTATAAACACTCAGATCCTTAGGTACCTGGAGGATCACCAGCTGATTAGCGATCGCCAGTATGGCTTTCGCCACGGCCGATCGGCTGGTGATCTTCTTGTTTACCTCACTCACCGCTGGGCTGAAGCCGTAGAGAGTAAGGGTGAGGCACTCGCAGTTAGTCTGGACATCGCTAAGGCCTTTGATCGGGTGTGGCATCGGGCACTACTCTCCAAGCTACCTTCTTATGGTATTCCCGAGGGGTTGTGCGAATGGGTCGCTAGCTTCCTATCGGATCGAAGCATTAAGGTCGTTGTCGACGGGCAATGCTCCGACAGTAAGCCGATTAACGCTGGTGTCCCTCAGGGCTCAGTGTTGTCGCCGACACTGTTCATCTTGCACATCAATGATATGCTACAAACTAGTGGTATGCATTGCTATGCGGATGACAGTACTGGTGACGCACAGTATTGCGGTCGCATCAATGCCCCCCGTGCCGAAATGGAGGAATGCAGGAACAAACTGGTGTCTGACGTTGAAGATTCCCTGGAACAGGTCTCGGATTGGGGATCTCTGAACCTGGTCCAGTTCAACGCAGCTAAGACACAAGTTTGCGCGTTTACCGCTAAAAAAGTCCCTTTTGTTGACGCGCCTCGATTTCAGGACACTCCTCTCAAGGTCGCGGATAGCATAAGAATTCTGGGTGTTGACATTTCTGCTAATGTTCAGTTCCGTGGTCACATTGCAGGTAAGGCCAAGCTCGCTTCCAAAAAACTTGGAGTGCTCAATAAGGCGAAGCGGTACTTTACGTCGAGACAGAGACTACTTCTTTACCTAGCCCAAGTCAGACCCCACGTAGAGTACTGCTCCCATCTCTGGAATGGAGCACCCAAGTATCAGCTTGACCCTCTTGATGCATTACAGCGTAGAGCTGTCAGAATTGTTAACGACCCCAAGCTTACCGAACACCTAGAACCGCTCAGCTTTCGTAGGGACGTTGGATCCCTCTGCATCTTTTATCGCCTATACAATGGGGAGTGTTCTGATGAATTATTCGACCTAATCCCGGCGTCGCGCTTTTATCACCGCACGAGCCGACACCGCTCTAAAGCCCATCCACACATTATTGATGCTTGGCATTCGCGCACTGTGCGATTTAGTCGCTCTTTCTTGCCGTACACCTGCAAAATGTGGAATGAGCTTCCGCCTGCGGTATTTCCGTTGAGCTTCAACATGGGACTCTTCAAAAGGCAAGTGAATGAGTCTTGAAAGGTAGGCAACGTACCAGCGGTACCCCCGGTATTGCAGGTATCCATAGGCGACGGTGCCACTTACCATCAGGTGGGCCGTCTGCTTGTTTGTCACCTATTACATAAAAAAAAAAGAGCTTACGCTCGCGGTTTTGCCTGCGTGGGCAAATCCTTTCTTAGCAGAGGTCTACGTCATAAAACCTCATCTGTGTTCCAAATTTCGACCCATTCCGTTTAGCGATTTGGGGTGTACGTTGATAGGTCAGTCATTCAGTCAGTAAATTATATATTCTTTCCTTTAATATATTTAAATACGCCTTCTGGATTAATGCTTTTGCATGATAAACGAGTCGGTGCCACTCAAAAGAACAATAAATATTATAGTAACCAAGATAAACATTGCAAACGCTTATTAAAAAAAACCTTTTATGTTTCTTACTTGTTTTTGTCATGTTTGGGTCATAGGGACCCCACGAGATAGGCTTGACCTAGTGTGGGGTCCATTAGAAATGCTTTTGTATTGTGTTTTTATGGAAATAAATAGATTTGTATTTATATTAATATTATATTCATGATAGAGGTGCTTTCTGAACAGAAGTCTTTGAATAGAACGAAATAATTGCACAAACTAATTAATTATTTACAAGCAAAAGTACTATATTGTAGCCTATTTGTACAAATTCCATGTGAAGTAAGTTGTTAGGGTATGTTGCAGGCTATTCAAAACTCTTGACTACCTGAAACTTAAATAAATAGGTTTGCCATACAACTTAAAATTATATTGTATTTTGAGTTTTGACTCTGGCTAACTAAAGTTACCTGTTATGTTAAATAGCTACATATACAGGGTTATTTTTAAAGCACATGCAATCTCGCAGGACCACGGAGCCAACACCATAAACAATAACAAGTGATCATCATCATCATCATCTCACGTTTGTCCACTGCTGGACATAGGCTTCCCCGCAGGCACACCACTCAACTCGGTCCTCCGTCTTCCTCCTCCATCCGCTCCTCGCGACCTTCCGGATATCGTCACCCCATCTCGCACAAGGACGCCCTACACTACGTTTGCTGAGACGCGGCCTCCACTCTAGAACACGTGATACAACATGTGATAATATGTGTCTTTTGATAATTTGTTGCATTTTAATTTTACTCAAAAATAATTCAAAGCAATCTAATGATATTTTTTAGTCTATGCTGTCCCACTGCTGGGCAAAATCTCTACGTGTTTCTTGACTGTGCAACCTCATTCTGATGGAATATTCATTGATATTGATTTTCATATAAAAAAAGAGTAACAAATTATCAAAAGTCACATATTATCACATGTTAGCTGCTTGGTACTGCGAAGTTTGTTTGTATTTTAAAAAACCCTGTATAATATACATTTTCTCATTCATCATAGGTTAGCTTTTATACATCTCGCGTGAACTTAGGGGACGAAGTGGCCTTAGATGACAGCAACCTAAACATAAAAGGCGGGATAATAATAATGCAAACATTTATTGTGCTCAGAACCCAATTCGACAAATTCTAATGAGGTGAATTAGAGTTCCGTTGCGTTCAGTGCGGGAACCTAAATCAATTTCTAACAATAATTATAATTTGTAACGCGGTGGGTTCCGGCGCTCCGGACGCGCGTGTCCGGACTCCGGACCGCTCTAATGATCCGGACACGACACGGCCTATTTCTAAACTGGGAGCTTCACTTGTTAAAACATTTTTATATTAGGAATGTTATTAATAAAATACTAGTACTTTAAAAGCTTTCATTTACTTTCACCTCTCTGTTGTCTGTCTGTCTGTAATCAAATCTTGCAAGTTTATATTTGACCCACTTCCCTGTATTCGATTGAGCTGAAATTTTGCATCCATGTAATAAATCAGATGACAGTTAATCGTGCGTGCGTGCGTGTGTGTCTGTCTGTCTCATCGTAGCTCCCGTACGGATAAACGGATTTTGAATTAGTTTTTTTTTGTTTGAATGTAGATTTAGTCAAGATTAGTCAAGAGGGTTGTTACCCATGTTTGGTGGAAATCGGTCCTAGATGGCCGCCGTTACAAAATGGCGGATGAGTTTTTTTTCTCCACGACCCCGTCAATATAGGTATCAAATGAAAAGGCTTAATTAGTAGAATACAACGCACTTTTTTAAAATCAAGACTCACAAAGACCAGGCCGTTGGATATCTTAAAATACCTGTCCATCCTTTTTAAATAATCTACTTAATAGAGAATCTTCTTTTTTTGGCAAATTCTAGTATCGGTATATAAAGCAAATGATGATTGTAATCGAACCCGTAACCAAGCGGGTGCAGTTTACCCACTGGTTCGTTACCGCCGTGTCCGCAGGTGGAGCGAGCCGCGTCGGTACACCGCCGACCATTGTTCTACTGAAATATTGCGATAGCCAGGGGTAACCAACACTTTCTAAGAGAAACTGTTGCGAATAAAGTAGAAAGTTTCTATGCAACTAGGTTTTAATTTGACTAGGTTTTAATTGAACTAGGAGAACCATTAAGTTAAACTTTTTGCCAGTGAGAAGATTCAAAGATTCTAAAGCGTTTACTTTAACAAACGACATGTTGGTGTTGGTGGTGTGCGAAAAAAGAAACAACATTTTATACTTCATTTAGTCAAAGTCACGTACTTTTCACATAAAGTGTGTTCTGACATTACAAAGTCTACTGAGATAAGAGATCTGGGAGTCATTTTTGATCAAAAGCTCACATTCCGCACCCATATCACCACTGTATCTCAAAACTCATACCAGAGACTTGGCTTCATACTCCGAAATTCCAGAGACTTTTGCAAAGACCATCCTGTAAAATTAATTTACAGTGCCTTAGTTCGGAGCAAACTTGAAGCTAGCTCATGCGTTTGGCACCCGTATCAAAGCACTTATGCCTTAATGCTAGAAAAGGTACAAAAAGCATTTCTAAGATTTTTGTATAAGCGCAAATTTGGCTACTACCCGTTTTTATACCCAACAAAATTTCTTTTAGGTTGCCTAGGCTACAATTCTTTAGAGGTGAGGAGGTCATGTGACCAATTAACCACCATGTGTAAGATACTATGAAATAAAATAGACGCCCCCGACCTTCTCCAGGAATTGCTGCGGCTTTTCGCTCCCAATAATTACCATCGCATTAGGAAACACAGGCTTTTCTCTGCTCATAATAGCCGAACTATTGCCCGCGCCCGCTCGCCTATTCCGCGAACCCTCACAGCTCTCAACGATATCCTGGACAAGACACCAGATTTTGATGTGTTTGCTGACAATCTGGACAAAATAATGTCGGTGTGTTTAGAACACTACGAGAAGAATATATGATATTTACCGCTTGTCTGATTCCAATAATTATTGTTATTATAACCTTGAGTTTAGTTTTATGTTTAACTTGTTTTATGTATTTTAGTATTGTTTTTTATATCTTTTGTCTTGTTTAGCATAAGAGTTTGTTTTTGTATTTTCTTTCCTTTAATGTTACCTGACTTTAATAGTGTAATTGGCGTATGCCGTTCTGTTAAAGTATAAATAAATAAATAAAAAAAATAAAAATGATGAGTTACATTTTTCTTGGAAAAAAAAGTCGGAACTGTCAATATATTATGTAGGTATACCAAATTTCAGATGAATTAATTTAGGCGCGACAAGGTAACAAGCGCATACATCCAAGCAGACATATATAAATACTATTAGTAGGATTTTTATTGTTTAGCTTCATTATCGATGATAAACGGTGAAGGCATTGATACACTACTCCCTGAAGAAGATCCTCTTACAGGATCGAAACGATCAGCACGAAGCCGAAGTAAATACAAGTAAGTTTGTGCCGTTTATTTACAAAGATGAAGGTATTGATAGGCAACACTATAAAGATTTTTTTAATTTATCATGATCCAAAGATTCCACACCCCTGCCGCTATCCGCGCTGTCATTAATTCCGCAGAATCGAGTATTGTTTCCTGTGGGCCGCCATTTAACCAGACATTCAATTTTCACTTCACTCCCCTTTGTCTTTTCTCTTTCACTAACAGTATGAGAGATAAAGGGAGGGGTGATTTAGTCAATGTCTATTTTAGGCTGGGTTCTCACGGTGCACTTTTATCTTCAAAGTAGAGCTAAATTTACAAAAAACAAGAGAATTAAAAAAAGTAACTTCTAACTCATGTTCAATTACTGAGGGCGAGTCGCATATTTTAGTTCATAGTCTGCAAACCGTTTAACTGATAAAATATTTAATATCGAAATAATGTGGTATCAATCAGGACCACCTAGATACTCGTATTATACAATTTGAACAAAAAAAACTATTCGGTTTAGGCTTCTTTTAGTAATCGGATAACATACTAAAAAAATCGATTCGAACAATAATTGCAAACCTTAATAACCTTGTAAATAAAACCAGTGCCGGTTTTATTCTAGATAAACATAAATAACTCGATAATTATTACCTAATTGTATTTACGAAAGAAAAGGGGGTATTCCTTTGGAAACTTTAATCATTATTTTGTCTAATAAAAACAGACAAAACTGTGTCGCTAAGCGAGCACACGAGATCGTGGACAAAGCCTCATCTATCACACTAACATTATAAAGGCGAAAGTTTGTGAGTTATTTCTTCACGCCTAAACAGGTAGACCTTTTGAGCTGAAATTTGATAAAGAGATAGATCAGACCCTGAAATAATACAAAGACTACAGCAGTACACCGGGTAAACCGCTGGACGCAGTTTTAGTTAAATATATTATGCTGTATTGGAACGAAGTTCCTTATCGCGCGTTGTGAAAGACGGAAAAAAATCTTACGAAAAGTTGTCACGACACTTTTTGCTATACCTAGTAAGCTATTGTAAGCTGTGCGGCGTGCGCATGTTTCTCTGTCTGTCTCTCTCTCTCTTATAGAAAGCAAGCCAGATATTTTCATTAATCGAACTTCGTTCCATCCGGGTGTCCCTTGACACCTCTCAAGTTTTTTTTTTTTCAAAAATTTAATCCTAATTTTGCCTATTAGAAAACAGAATTAAATTTTTTGCTCACAATGTAAGCCTACCTTAATATTTTGGCGAGCGTTCCAGTTTCCGGCGGCTCGCATCCGGTGATACCTGAAAAAAGATTTCAGCACAACACTGCTCCGCCATTGTTGCCTTGATCGATGTGCGGGCCCGTATTTCAGGGGCCGTGGACAGTTAGGTACCCATATACACTGGGAGGACATATAAAATTAAATGAAATGAAATGAAATTTATTTATTTGTTCGAGTATTGTAAAAAGATGGTAAACAATAATATGTTGTCTCAAATACCCTACCGGATTACCGGTGTACAAATATTTAGATATGAGATATAAAATTGTGGACAACTTACATGATTCTTAAATTATTATTAGTAATATTAGGCACACACACACATTAGTAAAACCTAAATAATTAATAATATAAGATTGACTACACATAAATAAAATGAAATAAAAAGAATGTCTAAAGAAAAAAGCTAATAAACAATGTCATGACTTTCGTGTGTTGCTAGGATAAAAAGAAAAATAATGATAAATAATGAAAATGTCCAATTATAAGTATAGATAAAAATGTCAAAATGATTATTATATTTTAAAATTATTATTTTCACTCAAAAAGTCATTAACAGTGTAGTAGCATTTATTTATATGACATGGTAATTTAACTTTTCCACTCACTGTACTGATTTGATTTTCAAAGTTCTTTATTGTCATAAATATTACAAAATACAACACAGCGATAATACTGGGCTATATTAAACATAGGGTATTGTTGGTTTATCAGGCTACAGTCGCCTCTCAAAACAGTTGGCACCAGCAAGTGGTTAATTTTTAAGCTGTTCTCTTTAAATCATAATTACGTTTTTGCAATAAACATTCTTTCAGTTTGAGTGCGAATAGCTTTGCCATATCTACTACGCTTACTCACTGTACTGGTGGTAGGCTTCGGCCGTGGCTAGTTACCACCCACTGGACCAAACCGTGTCGCCAAGCGGTCATTGTGACCGTGTTCCGGTTTGATGTTTAGTGAAGCCAGGGGGGTTTATCCCGCCTTGTAGGTTTAGTCTGCTACCATGTACAGCCGCATCGTCGCATAAGATCAGGCGAGACCGTGGTCAAAGCCTAACCTATAACGAATAAGAAAAATCGTACGAAATAGATAGATAACACTTTATCGAAACACTAAAAAAAATGTACGAAAACAACTTAAAATCTAAAACATTATAAAATAAACTATAGTGTTACAATTAGCGGTCTTATCGCTACTCTTTTCCAGACAACCGAGCAGGGAGAGGAGAATAATTGATTTTGACATGTCATTTAAAAAGAAGTAATCTTGTTTCTTCATCGTGGTGACGAAACTCCTGAAACTTAAATGATGATTAGGACATAATGAAGGTTTCTTTTAGTACCTACAAGTAATAAGAAATAATAAATATTGCGGAATTCCCATGGAATGGAAATAATATGGAATTCTATAGGTAATTGCTGGGCCGATTGAGCTGAAACGTTTTAACCCTGTGTAACTTAATAAATTAATAAATCTCGCCTACTAGGTTTCGTCTGCTCTCTACGACTGCATCGAAGCTTAACATAAAAAAAGTAATATTTAAATTGAGTGTATGACCGTAAACTCCAAGAACCCTCGAAGGTCGTAAACCAAAGCCTTTATCTCATTCCATTTCGCATATTTCAAACGGGCGCTATCTCGACAATATTTGCGAAACAAACAGTCAATATTTTATTGGTCTACAGCGTCGATAAAAAATCTGGGATGTCGCGGTAACTTTAAAAATGTCCGAATAGAGAAGTACATCAATTGATGCTATTCGACAAAAACATTTCTGAGTGAAGGTACACACTAATTTATTGACCGATCAAAAATATTACCAATTCACACGGCTTACTTGATTTATTTTTATATTGTTAGTATAAGTGCCCAGCAGCTTACATAGGTGAGTTCGTTTGATTTTATTTCACTAGTGGCTATTAGGCTGTTTATTCACTTTAAAAATAAAGATTAACACACTTCGCCTAATCTATCAACGCACAGCCCAAACCGCTAAACGGATCAGGTTGAAATTTGAAACTTAGGTAGTATTTCATGACGTAGACCACTCAGATAAGAAAGGATTTCAGCACGTGGGCAAAGCGGCGAGCATAAGTTAGATATATTATAAAGCTACTTATTACTTCTGACGGACTGGATCTTTTGGTCTGATGAGCTTTAAATTTTTCTTCTTCGAGTTTTAAATATTCACTTCTATGATGTTCCTACGCTTTTTTTATTTGCATACGCTTTGCGCAAAGTCCAGTGATTCAACATCATCGGTGTATAGATACGTAAATATCCCAAATGACAATATTTTGCTTTGAATATGCGAGCTGAGGTTATGGCGGACGGAAGCACGCCCTGTTGTTTTATAGCTGTTATCTTTGTTGCTCTCATGGATTTTATTTAGGTAAAAATATGATAAAAAATCATGTTTATTGTGTGCTAATTAAAAAAGGCCCGGTTTTAATAATTAGTTGACTTTAATCCTTTTAAAATATAGGTTTTTTTTTTTTTTTTTTTTTTTTTTTTTGTTTACTAGCAAACTCAGCGTAGGACGTCCACCCACAAGGTGGACAGACGACCTTATAAAGGTGGCCGGAAGACGCTGGATGCAGGTCGCTTCCAACTGTTATGTGTGGAGGTCCAAAGGGGAGTCCTGTGTTCAGCAGTGGACGTCCTATGGCTGAGATGATGATGATGATAGGTTTACTGAAGATATGTCTATTAATTAAACAGTTTTGGTTTAGACAAAAAAAATTTAATGACTGAATTTTGCGCCATCTTGTAAATATATTTTCTTTGCAGGAGGTCGACGAGATGGGTACCCCAACAGTGCCAGTTATTTTACCGCCTGAGAATGTGCATTACTGTGATCCACTTGAAATTACTGAGCTGAAGAGCCTTAACATCCTATGACTCTAGAGTAAGAAACGTTGGTGCAGTGCACCTAGTTACATCATTGTCCTGGGTGACACTTATAATGGGCAACGTTTATCTCTTACCAACAGGAGAGCGTCTTGCTCGTCTTCTTACTTTTTTGCATAAAAAAGCGACGTGCGACAGAAAAACTTCTGTATAATACATATGTTTTTCTCAGAGGCATTTTCCACTAGGTAAAAAAAATCGACTAAGTACTCTCAAAACCCGACTATTACGTTTTATGGATTCCCGATATGTCTCCTCCGTCTATAAATTAACCTACCCGTCTCACAAATTCCATTTAACATCGATATATTTTTAAGATCGTGAAATAAGTGTAGTAAGAGGCTTTACATCAAATAGACAATCAAGTAGAGCACGTTTCTATCTATAAATCAATGATCAGACTTGCGTCACTTTAATCATATTTTCACTTAAGGCTCTTGATTCTTTCTGTAAGATGAGATTTGATTATTTTTTGAACATGATAACTACAACGTATATAACCCTAAAATTAAAATTTAAAAATAGAAAGTCTTTAAAACGAATATGGAATAGTTTTTATCCCCAAAATCAACGTTTAAGGGTTAGAAAAGGGGGGTCCAAGTTTATATGGAAAATCAGTAACCGCTTACTTTATGTAGCTAAATATTGGAATAGATATAGCTTGAATCCCAAGAAAAGATATGAAGGGGGCAAAGGGGGGAGGTTCTAAGACTGTATGAGTATCTAATCTGATCAGTAACCTCTGACACTGTTTTGTAATAAATTTATATAAATATACCATGAGTCCTGAGAGGAATCAACATTAGAAGGAAAAAGGGGGGTGGTGGGTTGATATAAATATATATGTATATATATATAGGTCCAAAAGGGATGTGGGATCAATATTATCCCAGAAATCGGTCTACAAGAGGGGTAAAGAGGTCAAAATTTCGGGGAGTCAACATTTGTTTAGTAAATAAGTAGTCTAAGAAATAGTTTTAGGCCCGGGAAAGGACACAGGATAGTTTCCGAAATCAACCTTGAAAGAAAGATAAAGGGGAGTGGAAGTTTATAAGAAAAATCGATAACCGCTGACTCTATTTGGCCAAAATCTGGCACAGAGATACCTCGAGTCCCGGGAAATGATAGAATAATTTTAATGTCCATGTACATTAATTAACTGTTAAGCGCTACGAAGTGCGCGCAGGTCCGCTAGTAATGTTTTGAAAGATAAAACATTTTCATTTTTTTTTCTCAAAAAAAGTTCCAAGAAGCCTTACCCTTAACACAAAACACTAATCATCCCGCGACTTCACTCCATGCATCAAGCTAATGTGATGTGCGATTTATTCTCTATCGACCTAATGGATCATATCACTGACAGACAAATGTTTCAATCCACTTTTATATACGTAGCTAGTTTATAGAGATCGACCGCTATAAAATTGCTGATTGTTTTCATTGATGTAAGGAACATTTTGTTTTCATTTTGTTTTCAGCAAAAATACATTTATAGGTTCTTTTGAAGTCCTTAGAAATTCCGAGATGACGATAAACTTGCACTCAACAGTGCAATTTAAAAATGGACGAAAATGTTAATTATAACTCAAAATAAGAACTCTTTACATGGTTCCATGAAGTTTATCGTCATCTCGAAATTTCTAAGGACTTCAAAATAACACTATATTAGGTATGCAGGTTATGCCTTTATTGAGAAAAACCTTTATAAAAATTTTTTTCTTTTTAAAAATTGTGTTTCAAGTCATTGTATATTTTACACTGGTATGCAGGTAGAATTTTAAGTGTTATGATAAATGTGTACTAACTAGTATTCTTTCATACTACTTTTTACATAATAATAATAAATTACTTTTGTTCACATTAATATTGAGTAATGTACTTTTGTGGATATGACCCTATGTACCTCGTATTATGGTACTGACCCTAATTTTTATGATTTAATGTGTACTGCCACTGAGATTTATTTAAATACGTATTTCTTACTATTTAAATTAAAATAACTTTATAATATTGTGAGGTAAACAAAAGGTCCCACAAACTAACACGCATCCGTTTCCGGCGTGACAAACTTTACAAACAAAAGACAAATATTTGGGACCCTTACATTGAGGGTAGCTTGGAAACAATAGGTTTATTCTTTACTTGATTTAGTTTAAATTAACCTTTAGTACAGATAACTAAATAGTACCTATTTTTGTTTACCTACAGTAAGCCTTTGACCAGTGATGTTAAGGGGCCGTAGATGGTAGCTGTCCAAACCTAGAAGGCGGGATAAATCCCTCACTTATTATTAAACATAATGCCGGAACACAGTAATGACCACTTATTGGTGACACGGTTTATATAAATTTTATAGGGAACCAATATCTTCTGAGGCCATTTTGGCTCATTCTAAATGTTATGTCAACAACTCTATGCCAAAAATAGTTAGGTGAGAAACTATTTTGGCCAAAATTAATTAGGAATCCAATTTGGCAGATTAAGTAGAAAGTTTTGTAAGAATTTTGAACATTGGTATTTTTGTAGAAAAAAAAATGTGTGGCATTCGTTTCTAGAATTTTACGTTATTAATAATTAATACCTCTAGAAAAAATATTATTTTGGCCCTTTTAAAATATACAGTAAATTAAAATTTATAACTTAGTGATTTAAAAAATCAAGTACCAGGGCATCATAAGTCATTAAGACGTAGCAGTAACAATCGTAGCACCACGTAGCTCGTAGCACTGCTACGAAACGTCTACGTAATAATATTCATTTATTATCCGTTTTCCCTTACGTTTGTACGCAGTATTATATTAAAATTTGAATAAATATGATATAAATCTGTCTTACTGTTTGACTGTATATTCGTGGCCATCTGCTAATTCAGTGAAAACAGAGACGACGTTTCGTATTATCATTTTCTGCTGAGATTATTATTTCTGTTTTGTGTATTATTATACATATAGAGTATATTTGTTCACTGAAGCCAAGGTAGGTTTATCCCGCCTTCTAGGTTAAGTATGCTACTATCTATGGCTGCATCGGCACTTAACATCACGCGAGAGCGTGGTCAAGGGCTAACCTATAACGAATAAAAAAATATATAACTTAATAACTTCAAAATCTGACACTTTACAAGGCCTATTCTCGTAAAGTTTTAAATTTTGGAGTTTTGGAGTTATTAACAATACTATAACGTTAATAACTCCAAAACTTCAAAATCTGAAATTTACTGGTTTATTACTGGTATTGATGTCAGCTATAAATTTCTATAAATTTTGATAAAATGGATCAGTCAGTATTTCACAAAAACTTCAAATCTCTTTACTTAGACTTTAACCACTGTTCAAATTATTATCTAAATAACGGAATAATAAAATATAATAAAACTAGAAATATTTCCAAAACTATGTAAACAATAAAGGTTCCACACAAATAACGAACGCTCGACAAAGCCTCGGTTCTATTTAGCATATGAATTAAATACAGTGAAATATGGTTTAAATTAATATGGATATACGTTCAGAGTAGGTATGGGGGAGGTTGTTACCGATGGAACCATTGACGAAATGTTAATTACTAATATAATAATTACTAGTGAACCCGTGCGCACTTTGTAGTGCCTAACAGAAAATTGTCAGTGTTCCTCTACTATATTATGCATGTATTCTATTATAAACCTTCCTATTAAATTACTCTATCTACTAAAAACAGCTCCATCCATTACGTAGCGTAGTTTTAAAGATCTAAGCATACATAGACTGTTAGACAAACAGACAGGAAGCGACTTTGTTTTATACTATGTAGTGATGAATTAGTTTGAAGAATTAGTGGACAAGTGGAGTAAATCAACGCACCTGATGGTAAACTTTGTGATTGCCCATGTCTTGCTTGGTGAAAGAATAATTGGTAAAATTGTGGAACCTACTTACCAGGCCGCTTTAAAAAATACATTGTATAATTAATATTTATAAAACAAACAAGTTTCTTGCCTATTCTTCTCATTGAGGTGCTTTATAAATAAGCAGTAGTCTTAAAATTAAACTAAATCATTCTCAAATAGAAATGCAAGAGTGTTTCATTTTTGAAATTTGAATTTAATCTTATATACAATAGGAAATAGTGACTGACTGATCTATCAACGCACTGCCCAAGCCGCTGGACAGATTGGGTTGAAATTTGAAACACAGATATGTTTTATGACCTCCGCTAAGAAAGGATTTCGCCGTGCAGGTAAAGCCGCGAGCATAAACTAGTAAAATTATAAAAGGTATACCAAGAAAGTGCCAAGTGTAACATATCTGAAGTAAGTCGAAAGTAAGCGCCCTCTTGCGGCAATATTCACTGAATACATTATTCCTTACTTGTGCCGCTTCGCTTCGGTTTCGGAGCTCCGCTACTTTATTCTCTCATATGGAAACAACTTTAAGAAGTATTTAGCGAATTTTAAATAGTCTTGAAACTTACGAGTACCATACGATGAGACAGGGGGGTCACATCATCGTGGCCACCTGTGAGACAAAAAACAGCTTACGGATTTACATTATTTTATGAAAATACGCGATATATTGATATCTTAGGTCATAAACTAGTTGAATAACATTGTATTGTCTCAAATCGCATTAAAATTTTGGAAAAAAAAGAAACACATAGTTATTATTGTCACAGTGAAGCAGTTTGACAGAGTTTGACAAACAACATACAACGGCCACGCTGAAAGGGACGGAAAAAAATAGGTTCTCCTTTTTCTTCACACAGAATTTTCCCTATTGCCATCACACTCACACATAAAATGGGTAAGTACCCATTTTATGTGTGAGTGTGATGGCAGTTGTATTACTTCTGTGCGATGAGATGATACAAGAATGAAACACTCATTTGTATTCATTGAGAAAACATTTATTTAAATAAATAAATGGCCATTTATTGCCTATTTCTAACCAAAAACACAGCATAATAACTTGACTAAAAATTAAGTACCTAACTAAAAATTACAAGGGAGTCGCAAATTTAGTGATAATAGTGTGTGTAGGAGGACGTCAGGGTCACCATTGTGGGAGGAGAATGTTTCTTGGATCTTCATCATTGTCAGCCCATATCGTCCCACTACTGGGCAAAGGCCTCCTCCCCTTCGTGCCATGCAACTCTGTCCTGAGCAGTTCGCATCCAGGTCTTAACTGCAACGATGTCATCCTCATGTGTCTTGGATCTTACATTTAAACATTCATGTCCCTACAGTGTGCTAATAAAAATAGTGGGAGGATTTTTTAATGCAAGAGCTGGTCTGAGTTGGAAGGGTAAGGGCCAGGCCACAAAACTGCGTTATGGCGTCGTATCGCAAAATTACACAGTAATGCGATGCGATATCGCAACGCAAAAATGTCATCGAATACGTGGCCTGGCCCTAAAGCAGCCAGTAAATAATACCAGCCTTAGGAGACATCTTATTTCACAGGATAAAGCGTAACGCAGTGCGTTGGACTTCTTACCTTTTGAAGAATTTACGAAAGTTACGAAAATTTGGAGGCGGTGGTATCAAATATAGGTCTCTTGCAGCGAACATTTATTGGGGTAGTACCACATCTTTGCCAGTTATTCAATTGCCATGCAGTAATATGCAAGCAATACTGTGTTTCAAACTAAAAGGCAATGTTACTAGCGGTTTTACTGTGCAACAAGACTCAAATGTGCCAATATCTCAAGGTAACAGTGCAGTGCCGCAAAGAATTTTAAATTAATAATAATAAGAATTAAAACACTTTGATAAAGGCAATCAAGAATTTGTTAAAAATTTAATTGAACCATATAAACAGCATTTTTTCTTTTCATTTTCAACAATTGTGCAAGTAATGTTCGTTTTGACCTAAAAGCTAGTCTAAAATATTAAAGTATATTAATATAAAATATTGCTAAGTAGAATACTGAGGCAGCAAGTGTGACCAACACCTTCCGTCTGTTGCGACCATCCTTATGTCTCGGGAGGATGTCGCTTTGTTTGTACACGCCGCACTTACGTTGCCTTTATTGTTTTACAGCTATTTTGGTATTTAATTGTATTTATAGTCTGCCTTTATTTGTACACTAGCGGTTACAGATTTCCATATTATTCCCGTTCTCGCGGGAATTTTGCAAAATCTTATCTAATTACTTGTCTAGGTGGTAAGGAACCTATGTTTCAAATTTCATAATTCTAGGTTCAGTTTAGGAGGATGATGAGTCAGTCAGATTACCTTATCTTTGTATTATATTAGTATAGATTAAATAAATAAAGTTAATTAGAACAGTAAGGCAGCGAGTGTGACCAACGCCTTCCGTCTGTTGCGACCATCCTTATGTCTCGAGAGGATGTCGCTTTGTTTGTACACGCCGCACCGTGACTCTACTTAGCTTGCCTTTATTGTATTACAGATATTTTGGTATTAAATTGTGTTTATAGTCTGCCTTTATTTGTTCATAATAGAATAAAATAGAATAGAAAACTCTTTATTGAAACACTACAAACATTCAGAAAAACTTAAAACTATAACACAAAAATAAAATAATGGCGCAATGGCGCATTTGTAATCAAAAAGCAATTATAATCCATGACCGTGTTCCGGTATGATGTTCAGTGAAGCCAGGGAGGTATTCGGCATCTACGGCAAGTTATCAAGTAGCAATCGTTGCAGTTGCAATACATCATCGCGGCCAAAAATTTTTCCTATAGTGAATAAAAAAAAATTTTTTTGATTGAACTTGAGATCGACTTCGTTTCGCTCGCGAATTCTAAAACATATATAGAGCTGATTATAATATGTGTTGATATTCATATATTCTTTCTATATCAGTTATGAGATAAAAAATCCATGAGCTGATTTATAAGAAAAATCGGCGCAAAGAAAGTTTGGTACTAAAATGTTTGACCACCATTTGTAACAGTTGCATCATTTTCTTCAGGGTATTACTAACGCCTTTTAAAAATCATACCATTTACAACAAGGCGTCTAAGTTTCACAACATTAAAATATATATTGGCATTAAAGAGATAACTGTTATTACCAATAAGGTACATCAACATTCAATCACAATCTCAGAAGCACGGCAGTATCGCTAAATAGTCACTAAACGTCACTTAATTCAATATCAGAGATCCGTATCTGCCACGCCCGGTTATCTCCCACCCCACGCTACAATTTACATATAAATACATACAAATCGGGTACGGAACCCGAATTGGTTCCGGATCACGTGTCAGCGGAGAGAATCGGTTAAAGAGACCATTCCTTCACGCTTAATAAAGTCACAAGCTTCTCACAATAAGAATACAACGCCACTATGACTCGCACAGAAAAAAGAGGGTAGAACAGATTCTGATTCCAAATTTGAATTTGATTATCGAAGTGTGCTGACTATTTATCATTCGTAATGACGCGCTCGCGGAAGGAGGACGTGCGCTAATATTGTAATCTTGTAAATGCGTTTCGTAAAATACATATTTATTATTTGGAGCCATTTGAGTGGAAAATATTGCGCTTTCGATATTGATTGTGCGGCTGTTACGGTTCTGATGTTTAGTTTATTTAATTTAGTTGAACGTTTTGTAGTATATTTGAGTTATTTAATAAATTATTTGCTCTCCATTTGGTTTGGATATTCATATTGTGATGTTGCAGAAAATGTTATGTTTTATTTTCTTTTTACAAAGATCATGAAATCTATTCTTGCTAAATAAGCAAATAATAACTATTTTGCTCTAATTGAGCTAGATAGATTACTAGATGGACGCATTCAATTTATTACCAATTAATAAGAAAATAGTAATGATTTATTTATTTATTAAAGCATGCCAACATAATGTACACCTTTACTAACAATTACACACATTTTTATATAATACATGCTAAGTGTCATTACATTTATAGGCACAGACTGCATTTAATGAGGTGTGCGAGTAACTTTACATTAAAATAATATAATAAAAAAGAAAGGAAATCACATGGTAGGCAGTTATTACTAAAACTCACTTGAAAAATTAATTTAATACATACTAAATAATATTATATATAATATTAATTAATGGTACATATATATGAAAATATTAATATAAATACGAATAAATTTCTTGATACGTAGTTATAAACAAATGTTATCAAAATTGGAACGATGCAGATATTAGGATGAATATTTTGGTTGATTCTCTTCACCCGTAAATGGTTGAACAGTCACGCAATAAATAACAAATACGCCGGGTTAAATCGCTGGGCACAGCTTGTATAAATTCCTTGAAAGATGTAAAAGCAATTTCACTTCCGTCTAAATATTCCTCACCCATATATTTTGCAAACCTTCCTTGAAACCGTTCATGACTAAGCCTTGCTAGGTACGTATTACCTATATAATATGTATGTACCTATATCAGAAGCTGGTGCATTCAAATGTAGCTTGCTTGGAATTACTGTCCACATCCGTCATACGAACTCTGTGCACTGTCTTTATACAGGGTGGATTGAATTTGTTTATGTTAGACACTGACACAAAAGCAGATGTCCTCGTCTTATGGTGAAATTTTGTGCGCATGTATATTGTAATATGTTTATATACCATTTATTATTGTGTTTGTTTGTATATACCTAAAAACTACAAATAATTTTTTTTTAGTTATTTGTGTAAACCATATCACCAGGCGGATATAACCGCGTCCGTGATCGTGTTCCAGCATGATGTTCAGTGAAGCCAGGGAGGGATTTATCCCTCCTTCTAGATATATTCTGATTCCATCTACGGCCGCATAGTTACTAAACATCACGCGAAATCGTAGTCAAAAACTAACCTATAATGAATAAAATATTGTTCATATGCTCAATACTTATAAGAATCTAACGTAAATGATTCAATAGCCTTAAACGTTGTCGAAACAAAACCCAAATGTGACGATAAAGTGAACAATAAACACCCTGTAGAGCGGAGACAAGGGCGCCGCGCTTTGTCCCCAATATGAATATTTTCTATTGAATTACTCACGGTTCGGCGAGCCAGCAAAAATATTGTTCTCTTCGCACTTTTGTGAACACCATGTGAATAAGTTTTCGCATTTCACATTCGTAATCTTGGTGTTTCATATATTGTGTAAAGTACAAAAAATTTCAGGGTTGGTGTTTGGTAATGGGTAACGTATCTGCATATTTTTTATATAATAAATTTTGGCCCACCTGATTGTAAGCATTTTTACCGTCGCTTATGAATTCCTGCAATACCAGGGGTACCACTGGCACGTTGCCTACCTTTCAATACTTCACTTGCCTTTTGAATTATTTATTTTTTAACATGGGCTTCAACATGTAATTCATGTTGAAGCCCATGTTAAAAATAATTTCACCTTAGTTTTTGGCATGACCTGCATAAAGTGGAACGTTCTCTTGTCCAAGACTTTCATCAAAAATAAGATAATGGTGTGGTGGTGGTCCATCAAGTTGTTGAAAAGAAAATATTAAACACATATTTAAGCTCAGTATATAAAATAGGCTAAAGGCTGAGATATAACGCACAAAAGTTGCTTGATGTCCAGCAGCAGATGAACATGGACCGATGATGATGATGATAAAATGATGGACTAGTTAGATTAAAACAAAAAAAAATACCTTATCATCCCTATTCCAAAGTTCCTTTCCCATCCAATTCGCAACAGCTCCCGGCTCGCTGGTCCAGACTGGCCGACATACATCCAAATGAGTCGCTAACATGAGAACTGTCTGCGTTATTATCAACTTAGTCTCGCTATTTGGACACGCTCTTTTGGAGGGAGGGTAATGTCATTATCGTTAAGGATATTTAGCTTTTGAGGCTATTTAGCTACCTACTGTTAAGGCGATTTAGAACAGTTTTTTTATATAGGTCTTTGGCACTATTGAACTCATGATATTATTTATTTATTTATTTATTGCGTTCCATACATAGGTGTTTAAACTAAAGATGTTAAAAAAATAAATATAGTAACAGTATGGACCCTGTCGGGCATTGCACAAAGTTTAGAAGAGAGGGAGAATAATTTGTAATAATTGTAAACATAATTGCGAATTGTAATTGAGATTATTCTGGATTCCGGCTGAAATAAATAATAATTTAATTTAATAATGTAATAAAATTTAAAAATGTCAATTTAAGAATAAATTATAATAAATGAATTTGAATGTCAATAAGTTCCATTAGAGTATCAGGAAAAAAAAATGTATAAGTACAGTAATTTATATCAGAATTTTAATCTGTTATGTCAAAGTTAGTCTTATTACTATATTATTGTGAATGTTGTTTTAATATTATTTTAGTCAAAATCTTCAAAATATTCAGCAATTGTATAGTATGCTTTACTTATTAATATTTGCTTCAGTCTTCTTTCAAATATGTTATTATTTTTTATATTTTTCGTATTTGCATTTAATTTATTATATATTTTAATGGACATGGCTAAAGTGCCAGATGAAAACATCTTTAAGCGCGACTTGGGTTCAACTAGACGACTTTCTTGTTGAGAATTTTCATCCGAATCAGACATTACTACTTCAGTTTTATATAATTGAGGATTATTACGAACAAACTTACATATTTCTAAAAGGTAAATGCACGGCACCGTTAAGATTTTATATTTTTTAAAGTAGGGTTTGCAAGAATCCATTTGGTCTATATTAGCCAAAATTCGAACTAGTTTTTTTTGGGCAATAAGTATGTCTTGAGCTCCAGAGGCATTCCCCCATAAAATTATGCCGTAGCTTATTCTCGAATGTGCATTCGCATAATAGGTGGTCAGTGCGGTTTCAAGGTCAGTTGTCTTTTTCACCTCGCGGAGTGCATACGTAATAGATTGTAGCTTAGATCTCAGTGCCCTAATATGTGCGTGCCAGTTTACGTGCGTATCTATAGTTAAACCTAATAAAGTAAATTCGTTTACAACCTCCAACTTAGTGCCGTTATGTTAAGTGATGCGGTCGAAGAAGTAAGCATTAAATTTTAAAGTCTTTGACCTGAAATGGACCTTAATTTTGTACGGATGTATCCACGGCTAACTCTAGACATATACTTTTCAATAATGTAAATAATATTTCATGTTATAAAACTCACATCAATTTCGTTTTATTTATAAAATGTTGAAATAATTTACCTACGTATCAAGTTTGTAACCCAAGTTTTACATTGCATTTTTCAGTACTTCAGAAATAATTCGTCAAACTATTTTTTTTCTGGATTAAATAAAAATAAATAAATATTTCAGGACGTTTCACACAGCGCCACCTAACCCCAAACTAAGCAACTTAATGCTTGTAATATGGTGGTTAGGATAACGGATATAATACTTATATACTTTTCTTTTGTAAATACATACTTATAATAGATATTGAAAAACCACCCAGACCAGAAACAAATACCTGTGGATCACACAAACATTTGTCCCATGCGGGAATCGAACCCGCAACCTTCTGCGTTGCAGGCGGGTATTAGCCCACCGCGCCACAGAGGTCGTCAAATTACTTCCATATTTTATTGAAAATCTGAGGGTTCTACACTATTCTTGATGACTTTATTGCAACTCCCCCCTACAAAAAAATTGGTTGCGCTACGGTTTGTTACGAGTCAACGTTCTGACTTCTGACCGACAAACTATGGGAATAGCTTCATGGGAACAAATGTTATATTAATGCATTAATTTTGTACGCTTGTTAAAGTTAATGGAATGAGGATTGAACGTGAATTAGTTTGTGATGAGAATTTGTGCGATTAACTTGGTATGCCTAAGTTGATACCTATATTATATAGGGAATTATTATGTGAAGTCAGATATTATTTATACAAAGTAGGTACCAAAAGCTTTATCATATAATATTATGTCTAAATTAATAATACATTTTTGGGAAAAGATGGGAGACAGAGCTTAGTGATAGCACTAAAGCAAAATACTGCCGTGCAGAGACTAAACCGCAGTATTCGACATTTTGTCGATTTTTAGTTAAATATGCCACCTTATTGCGCACAAAATAAGGAATACATCAATCTAACCCATTTGTCAATTAATAAATTTTAAGGTAGTAAAAACTCTGATTGAAAATAGTTACTGCGGGTCACATTTGAGCACTATTTATCAAAACACTATTTAAAATACAGTAAGAGCATTTACGTCTTTTGTGACCTATAGAGTCCCTAGTTAAAATGCAGTAAACGTAGTCAATATAACGCATACTACTGTTTTATTTACAAAAACCAAAAATGATTCATTAAACGAAAATGCAGTAACACGATAATGTACTGAAAATAATTATACTGCAATTTGGTTTTCGAATAAAATTACTGACGAAATTGCAGTAAAATATTTTTTTACTGCAGTATGGTTGGTTTTCTAGCAAATTTTAAAATTATAGTTACTACTGAATTTGCAGTTTAAGTTCATTTTGGCTGCATTCTTATCGGCATTTTAGATAGTCATTTTGGAATTTACTTCATTCGTTATAGATCATACTGCGATTTAGTATGCATCTACCCTTGATTCGTCGAGTAGTGAAAGCGTCAGTCGGATTAGATTTGATTTAATTTACATTACGCACAACAGTTTCATTGAATAAACAGGTTGGCTCGCCAAATCTAATGGCGTATAGCAATTCACTCAAATAGCACACAATTGTTGTATTATATTGCTACTCTTATCAGACTTCAAAGATAAAGAATAATAATCTTACATTTTTGACTCCTTAGTTTGATTCAATTTTTATAAAAATGAGTAACGGTGTTGCATAAATGTAAAAAAGTTCCGTCTGGTTCATTTTAATCTAGTAAAATAAAATGCAAAACAAACACCAGTGTTTAAAGCAAAAGGTTTTCTTAAGTCAAAATCAAACTAAAGAATAAATAACCACACAAGCCAGCGAAAGCAGAGAACTATCTACAAATACAAGGATGGGTAGAAGAAACTTTAAAATACTAATAGAATCGCCTCCTACTCAAGCTGCCTGAGCAGTAATGTCCAAACATTACTGTGCTTTGGTAGGAGGGCACTGTACCTAGTGAAATTACTAGGCTAAAGACTTTTAACATCTTATGACACTTGAGTAAGAAGCGTTGGTGCAGTGCACTTAGAATTGCACATCATTGTGAAATTCTGGGTAGCACTGTACTGATTATAGACAGCATTATCTCTTAACATCAGGAGAGCGTCTTGCTCGTCTTCTTACTTCTCCACATAAAAAAAGGTAGACACACCTAAGCCTTTTAACACCAAACTACTCATAACTTAAAAATAAAGACAAATATATTATGATAATCTTTTTATCGATACATCTGTAAGCAATCCAGATTTTCATTTTATGAACTGTCAGAATATTCTTAACATAGACAATATCAATATCTAGAAATCATTCTGATTATTACGCATAACGAAGAAAACGAAAATCGTTTTCTGTGAATGGAATTAATTGTAATTGATCAGGGAAATGCAAGTTTAATCCAAATTTCATAGTGTTGCTTAATCTGATATTGAAAAGAGAGAAACGAGTTAATTATTATTAACAGAAGAGAGAAAAAAGAGTAAATTATTATTACGATCCAGAGTTATTTTTACCATAGCACATTGTTTGTGAAAAAAAAAACCAAATAATATATTTGGCTACACAATTCTCACAGCAATTTTGCCATCTCTTCCAATTTAGGTGTAAGAAAGACTCTGCAGATATTAAAAGAAGATAAGTTATGTGCCAGATGTGTTTAAATAAATAAATTGAATAGAAGATTAATAAATAAGGTTGCCTAATAGTACCAAAGTCATTTCACATGATAACGAATATAACTTAGGACATAAAATTTAAATGACAATTGTTTAAAGAAAGATTTGTAAAGCTACAGACACAAAACACACCTACATAAAATTATAGAAACAACTTCGCTATACCACCTGGAACAGAGAAACGTCAAAGTGCTACAATCATTTGAACAAGAATAAAGAAGTGAGCCACCAAGTCTTAGAATTCGATTTGTCTAATTTTCGTACTAAAATTCTATAATTTTATTTGAAAGTATCATCCACCTACCGTATAAACTATCTAAATCGAAATATGAGACATAATTCTGACAAAACTGACTGAAAGCATTTATAAAAGCCTAAAATCCAACTTATATCAATACTAGCTTATGCCATGCGGGCAAAGCCGCGAGCTTTGCCCGCATGGCGAAATCCTTTCTTAGCGGTTGTCTACGTTATAAAACCTATCTGTGTTCCAAATTCAAACCTAATCCGTCCAGTGGTTTAGGTTGTGCGTTGATAGATCTATATATTTAAAAGAAGAACATATATAGAAACTTATTTATTTTACATATTTTTACATATACTTGAAACATTTCATATAAATAGTATTTGAGTTATTAATATACTGCTGAAAAATTTATTCAAGACATAAAATTAAAATGCAGTAAGTTCAGCTGGATACTGCAAATTAGTTGTTAATGTTATACAAAAATTAGAAATTTTGCAGTAATGTGTATTATTGCTGCACTTTAATTAGTTAATATATACTAATTTGCCTGTAGTAACTGACACCATTTTCAAAAAATATTATTTTCTATATTATAAAACAAATATTTTCATTATTTTTTCTGCTTAAATTATACTGCTGTGGTATCTTTTTCCGATCGAAAAAAAATATTTATTGTTTTTTATACATAACATATAAAAAAACGGCTTCAAAACGTTTTTCGCGATTTTCTCGAAACCGCGATTTTGCACTTACTGCGGTTTAGTCTCTGCACGGCAGAATAACCCTCAAATATAGAAGAGGGTGCTATTATAATAATGAAAGTTGGGGTAAATAAATCTCAGCCGCTTTACAGAAGGAAGTCTCATTGTAGTTTTAATAAAATAAACTTTTTATTCGTTTTTAATCAGACAAAGTTTACATTAGTAGTTAGTAGTAGTCGCTTTTTATCCGTTAATATAGTTTACATTTGAGAAGCAAAGTTCTTATTGAAGTTATTTTGCCATTGTTGTATCATTAGATTTTTTGTTGATAAAATCTGATTAGAATTCGAGCCCAAAATAAATCATAAAATGTTAATTAATCGTTATTATTAAATTCATTTTAGTTTTAACAAAATAAACTTTTTATTCGTTTTTAATCAGACAAAGTTTACGTTTGTAGCTGTCCGGTAAAAAAGAATACATTTGAAAAGCAAACGTCTTATTGAAGTTATTTTGCTGTTGTTGTATCATTCGATTTTTTATGGATAAAATCTGGTTAGAATACGAGCCCAAAGTAAATCTTAAAAATTGTAATAAAGCGTTATAATTAAATTACTACATAACTTGTTTAATAAAATAACAAATAAGAAAGGATAGGATTATAGTTTATTATTTATTTTATAGCTTAGACTTTGATCACGATTTTGTGATGTCAGATGACGATGCGGCTGTAGATGCATACTAAACCTAAACGGCGGGATAAATCCCTCCCAGAGTTTAAAAAAACAACAAAATCTTGAATTAGTCAATTTAATGTTTCACTACTAGAATAACTATAATATTTACAAAATAAATACTTAACATCTAATATTGCACGTAGAGAATAAATTTAATTATAATTAAATAACAACAACGATTAAATTTAAAAACAATAAAACGTGTAGCTTTGGAATCTATCGGTGGATACGTTACGATTAATTTAATTAATATATAAATTACTTCCTTGCTTAAAAACAATTAAATTCACGAAACTATATTTTGTAAAAACATGCCAAATGCGAACACCACATACGTAGTAGATAGTTGTTTTTAGATAAACAATGTTGTATCAATTAGTGCATGATAATATATATGTGTGTGGATTACCTTATTACAATGTTTTCAGAATTAAGGGCGATAGAACTTGTCATAATTTGATTTATTTAAAAAAAATCAACGTCTTTGTAAATGTTCATAAGCAAGAAGGCAATAAAAGTGCTGAGCACATGCACATTTATTTATGGACTAAAGGTCCACTGTGTGGAAAAAACTGCTTTCCTTTTTTATAGTTCTGTGACGTCACGTCATCCATATCTCCCTCTTTGTCCTGATGAGCCGTCATATGTCTAGTTAAATGGTGCCTCTCTCGGAAGCTCTCGTTGCAAACTGGACATTTCAATTTTTCCTCTCGCTTCCTCCTATTGGGGTCAGCAGTGCTCTCACTCTTATGATGCGTCCTCATGTGGTAAACTAAGTCTGACGTCATACGGAAGCTGATACTACATTTAGCGCACACATTCTGCGCTGGTAATGAGAACGCGGCCAATGTAGGAGGCAACAAAGTACTTAGTATAGCAGCAGCAGGATTTGCTATCAAAGGGCTCACCGGCTCCCGAGGAGGGCCAGGAAACTTCATAAACTCAGAGCTAGGCTGCTGAAAGTTCTGAACACCGAACGGATACGGCGATCCTTGCAGGTACGGAATATCAGGGCGAAACGGCAGGAAGTTCAACTTGTTCGGAGATATCGGAGAAACTTTCGGATCAGATTTATCCGAATAATCTTTGCCAAAATTTGCGGGACGTTGAGCATTTATATCTGGGTAGTTAGGTGATGATGCATGGCCGTTGTGCCCTTTGAAAAAGTTTCCACTGTTCAAAAGATGTGCCGGTGTGAGTAGGTTATTGAACCCAGGCCCTTTGTTGAACGAACTTGTTGGCGGACTTGACGCAGACAAAGGAGGACTCACTGAATTCTGATACAGAAGGTTGTCAGGACTTACCGAAGGATTCGGAGATCTCATAGAATAATTTGACACTTTAGTAAAAGCACTCTTCGGTGACATATCGAATCTAGCCCGCGATTGCATACTGATCAGAGTCGGGTCATCGAATATTTTATTTTTATATTCCGGCAAAAACTTGGGAGTCCTCGCGGCGCTCTCGTTAGAGTTGGGTCGACTCCGCGAGCGTTCGGAGTTGTCCGAGTCACTACAGTACATGGACTTGCCTGGATACTCGTCCGTGCCGACGTCGATGTTGATGTCGGAGCTGAACGTCGGTGATATGTTATTGTTCGCGCGAAGTCTTTCTTCTTCTTGCTCTTTCGGTTCCGGACTAGCGTCGCTGGAATATTCATGATGTTTGTAAACTTCAGGGATCCTCTTCGGAGCCTGTTCCCATTCTTCATTGTGGAACAGTTGCTTGGAAACTCGTAGTTGTCTCTCGGGTGGTTTCTGACGTGACTTGTCATCAGGCATCATCAGGAACGCCACATCGAACGACCTCTTCGCAGTTTTCCCCGGGTTCAGCACCGTCGACTGCATATCGGGTCTCGTAATTTGCGAAGTTCTTGCACTTTCTATACTCAAACTAGTCTCTTTCGAGTCAGGCGAAGCTTCTTTGTAACTTTGGTAATTATTTTGAACGTCCATTGTCATCGTTTAAACATTTACTTTCCCGCACTCGAAACGAAACTTTTCACACTTATATCGTAATGGAGCAGACGCGTGCGTACTGGCCGATGGTTGACGAACAAATGCGAGGGAAACATAAGGGTGAAAATATATAAGTGGGGTATAAAGTACTGGAAGCCTCTGCTTCCAAGTTGGGAAGGCGTGGCGGGAGCGGCCAATGAGAACCGAGCGAGAGGCGTATGAAGAACTCAGCGGCCAATAGAAAGGGTTTGTCGCGATAGAGAGCAGGAGAGCTCAATCACCAGGTCAAGATAATAATAACTGCCGTGAATTGAGAGCGCATTGAGTTTTGGTAGGGTCAGCTTGGCAATCGCGGCGAGATATTGAAAATTGTTCGTCATTTCTGTATTCAATTTGTATGGTTGACAAAAACAGTTTTATGATATGAGGAGGACTTTAAATAAAAATAAATTTGAGAAATGATTTTTAAATTCAAGTTTTTGATTCGAAAGTGGTTTATGTAAAATTTTACAAAGTAACAGTTTAAGTAGTGTCTATAAAATAGCATTTTATAAATCATTATTATAAGGCTATTTTTTTAGGTACTTAATAAAAGTACTTAAAACCCAAATGATATTTTATATTGGTTTAGTTTCAATCCTAAACAAAGTACTAAATTATATAGCTGGTCATCGTCGGAATCATATAATGAAAGATAAACCTACGACTAATAAAATAAAAATAAGTAAATCGATAAAAAAAGTTTTCCACCCATTATATTCTATTTATCTCATCCAAACATGGCACTGGAGGAACTCAAACGATTATGATTGCAATAAATATGTTTTATATGTCGCATAAAAAATGATTCTCCGTCCATAGGAGGCCTAACCCCCGAGTGTATGGATGAGATTGCGTATAATGCTATTAACACAGACGCTTCTTCTCAAATTGATATCCTACTCAAGAAAGAAATACTCGAAACTGAACCTTAACACGATGGGAATAAAGCAGATAACCTTATGCCAGTTGATGAAGCTAATATAAAAGAAAGTGTCAAACGAAAAGCGACTTTAGTTTTAGACAAACAAGGTTCAAAATAGAATGAAGATGGTGATGTAGTAAGTGGAAAAGAAGACCCAAATGAGTTCTGTTCGGTAGTGGGTAACGATAATAAGATGGGTGCAGACGTTAAAGGAAAGCCATTTGTCAGATTTTAGCCATTTTTTTCGCCATTCGTTTGCTCTCAATGAAAATCTGTTCCATTTATTTTGCAGGCGGCGTTAATGAGATTTTTTAGTAAAACATTTTAGGGAGAGTTGGAATATAGATTTGGAGATTGTGATTGGAATTATGAGAAAGGTTTCATTTTTTTAATGGTGTTATGAAAGTTAGTAATAACTATCATATCACTTAGTTATAAGTACATAATATTAATATTTTGAATATACGAACACATAGTAACAACACAAGTTCGAAAAACATTTCTGTGTTTAATAGTCTAAAAATATTTCTAAAACTTCCAGTCTTTAGATTAAGGCTAAATTTTTTTATAAATTCCGTTCCCGTAAATGCCTTAATGATTTAACTGTTTTGCGACTTTATACAACGAATCACATATACTTAATTGGTTATTAGCTTTATTAATTAAAATCTAGAACTAAATCATGTTCCGTTGATCAATATAATTGCAATTGTGAAAACAACTCCACAAATATCTAACTCTGATACTTAAACGTGTCCAATTGACACTGCAAGTTCTGTTCAGACAGACATAAATCGCCCGTTTTTCACATGTTCACAGAATAAATTGGATTGGCCTCGGGCACCCATCCATCAATCGGCCATCGTGACGGCCAATAATGGAATCCCATGTTGGGACATGGAGTCGCTCATGGACTCATGTTCTTGGACTGATTAATGAAGATTTGTTGCTTTATAATCGACTTTTGGATGCTTGGCTGGTTCTTTGGGAATTGTCTTGAGTTTGTAAACGTCTTGTAGATTATATATTGGTTGTGAGGTGTTAGCGATTTTTAGAAGATTTACTTTAGGCAGTTTTATTTTTGTTATTCTTAACCACTATTACTAATAGGGATTTAGTGAAAATCAAAATTTATTTATTCAAATAGGTAATAAAGCCATGTTCAAGTCAATTTTATAATTATTTCGTTTTTTTTTTATTTATTTTCGGTAATCTATAATTTAAATAGTATAATATACAAAACTTTAGTAAAACTTGTGTTATACTGGTTGGATAAATTTTTTGCATAAAATAGAAAATTCGGGTACTAATTATTTTCGTCGCCAATACTTTTTACTTTTAGGTTAATGTTAAATTACTATGCATATTATTATGAAGTACCTACCTATATTTCAATACTATTAAAAGAAAAACACTAAAATCTATTTCATAAGTTCTAGAATCACACACGTCCGTTGACCTAAAATCACCTACAATAAATACTGATGACCAGTAAACGAAAAATTCATGATCATAGAAAAGTCCTTACTCACACATAAACACACAAAATGAGCAATATACTACAATATTACCGTCGTAATAATATTACTATTGAACGGACAATAGGCATGGAAACAATATCACAAGTCTAATAAAAATCGGTTTATTTTGAAACTTTTTTACCGAAAGAAATCTTTTTTACTATCTATTGGAAAACTTTCTTACCTTTGAGATAAAAATTAGGACAAGTTATGTGGCGAGTTCTGTAAGATACACTGAATCGACTGACTGATTTGTCCGATTACAAACATTATCAAATTTGGGGTGTGACTTTGTATACTTTGCGCGTAAATACCCACAAAACTAAAGTAGTACACACATTGTATTTGGACTTACCTACTGGTCAAAAGATCAATTTAATTAAAATTTAAAATAAATACTTTTTCTCAATATTCTTCTATTAAAACACTATTATTTCCAAACATATAAAAACATTCAACATTGCAATTTAAAATAAGGCAAGGTTGTAAATTTGAGAAAAGACAATTTTTCTATTTTCTCTTTCTTCTTTCTACGGTTCGACATCCTTTACTTCCTTATTATTTTTATATTCAGTCTGGTTTGTCCCACTGCTAGACAAATACCCTTCCCTCACTCTTGTCCTTTAAAATATGACTACGGTAGTAAAAAATTGGTTATATTATCACCGATTGGTATCCCATTCACCACTAAATCCCGATAAGTAATTGCAGGCGCGTGCACGAAGTGTGTCACGTGTTTGCGATCAGAGCCTCTATCTGATAGTTTATTTGTTGATACAATCCTATTATGTTTAAGGAGATTAACTTTTTTATTATTTATGATATTCGGGGTGATAATTGGAATTTTAATTGAAGTTATTATAGCGATGATACAAAAATATATTCGGTGGTGGCCAGGGGTTATGTGGTATAGATGTGATTATGGATCACCGAGTTCAAATCGAAGTCCCGCAAAAATGACTATACTCTATCTTCTTCTTGGTCGTAGCCTCATGACTGAGGAACGTAATCATGGTGTCTCATCAGCTGACACTACATCCTTCCATCTATGGCGGTACTATACTATGCATAATTTCAAATTATGCGCTTTTTCCTGTTGTAGGTAGGCTTCGCCCACAGCTATATTTTATAAGTTACCAGACACTAGATAAACCGTGTCACCAAGCAGTCATTGTGACCGTGTTCCGGTACGATGTTTAGAGTACACCAAGGGTGAAATTTATTATTCTGGGTTTAGTTTTCTCTGCTGTCGTATGTCATTCTCAACACTGATAATTTTATCAATTCAAAATGCGTTTATGCAAATTGGCTACAATGGAGCACTCGTGCAAATCAATTTTACAATAACATAGTTCTAATAAAAGACTCAAACTCACATTATGAAAGCATCTCTTAGAAAAACAGACAAATATTAGAAATTTTCAACATTATTTTCATGTTCCAAAAGCAACCATCCAAAATTACCCTTTCCAACAACTTTTCCAAGTAAGTTCCTCGTAAGTTAGTCAATCAACTCCGAGAGTCCCAAGTCGCATCTGCAACTTAGATTGGCTGTCGTGAAGACAGTCCACGACAGATTATTGTCCTGTACGAACTCCCGACGGGAGAGGAGCTTGATTGAGGTTCGACAACGATGTATTGAAAACAGATTAGACGTGTGAACTTGGAAATGTTTTTAGACTTGATTTATTGGCCAAAATAGTGTCAATTACTTGAACTAAAGAAATTTCAAAAGCGCTTTTTGAATGAGAATTGTGTTGTGTTCATTGTTGCTAGAGGTGCTACTGTTAAATTGTAATGTTGTACTTTTTATTATGACAATAAGAAACACCTAGGGCAGCTTGAATTTATTTAACATAAGGTATGATTAATATCAATGACTATGAATTACCTACAAATTCGTCCTGGATTGTTAAATAATTTCTTTTTTGAGAAACGATTTCATTATTAGTTTTTATTTAGACCTATTATTATTTACGAAAATTCATCATTATTTTCTCACAAACAACTTATTTAATTTTAATATCCCGCAGACTTTATACCTTGTTATGTTTATGTCATAACCCCTAATAACAACAAAATCATTCAAAAGAACCAAAAGCTGATCTACAAAACTCATAATAGCACCTGCTTTATCCGATATTAAAATATGTTTACCATAATCCATCACTAAGAGTGTTTCTATGGATAGCCCATATGGTGTACCATTCCTAACAATAGCTTTGACTGTAGTATTGAAATCGTCCCTTACGTATTCAATACTCTTTTCTACTGGATCACCCTATTAATTGTCATTTCTATTATCATCAACTTTAACTTCAACCTTATCTTCATCTACTTTATGTACAAAATGCAGTGTTACATTAGTTTGATTTACAAGCTCGTTTATGGAAGTTCTGTCGCTTTTAACTTCCACTTGCACTATTACTTTTATAACAAAACGATTGTTTAAGTTGAATTCTATTTTCATTAGCATAAAGTTGATTATTGATCCATCGTCTACCTCAGTCGTATCATTTGAATAGTTTATACCAATTTGAGGTTTCTTGCTATAAAAATAGAGTTTGTTTTTGAATTGAGAGTGGTATAAAGCTAATTCAAACGAATAATCGTCCAGCATTAAAGTGGGATTCTGCGAGCACTTGTTTATGAATTTTTCGACCATATGGTGTAAAAGCCGCCATGGACAATGCGCCCCCATAGTCCTATTACCATATGGGACGCGTTAAATGCGTTTTCAAGAGAATTGTATGGGTTAGGTGACCTCGAGAATCGATTGGAGATGAAAGAGTGAACTAATGTTTCGAAGGAAAGTTATTGAATAAAAATTACAAAAGTAGAGAAATAGCTGTGTGTAATAAAAATACGAGAATAATAATTATAAAAATAAGAGATTAATACGAGAAGTACTGTAATAATAAGATCTGGGTGAAATAATAATATTATAGTCTTAGAAGTAAAAATGCTAGGATAATCAAATCAGAAAGAAATCAGTAATAATGAAAGAAATTAAATAAAACCTTATTAAGGATATCTCTTATGCTAGAAGTGCTATCGGAATGAATGGATTACATTTTAAATAGAATCTGTGGAGTTTGCAAAATAATTTTACAACAAAACCAACGCACGTTACCAAAAACGTTTGAATTCCTCGCCGTCTCTTAAAACTTAGTTAGACTCACAAATTTAGAGCGGAATTAACACTAAATATTAAATAATAATTGTTGTGATGGATTTCCGCAAAGTAACGCCTAGTTTCATTAATTATCATGTTTTATTTGCTAATTAGATTATTTAAAAAAGTGTAAATTAGGTGTTTATTAAACTTGTTGCGAATTCGCAATGTTTTCGTAGCGCGTGCGCAACTAAACATTTTGCACAATGCCATTCAATAATGGACAATGTATGGTCTGACAATACTTGATGTAGAGCAGTATTTGTTCAACTGCCTTGATACTTTTGACTTGTTTTTGCATTATGCTGCTTATTTTTTGTGATGGTATATTTAAACATATTAAAGGAAAGAGTGACTGACTGAGTCTATGCTAGCCATAGATTAAAAAAAAAACTTATCAAACTAGTTTTTTGGTTATTTTTTAAATTTTGTAATTTTGTTGACATATTATATGGTGAGAATTTCAACAGTTAAACCTGTTTTATTGTGAAATCGGCAGGATTATATCACTAGTAATTAAGTCTGTAAGCTAATTACACTATAAATTGACAGACAATAAAAAATATAATATGTATGTCGACATCAGAACGAATATCCGAACGAAAGCGCCATTTTTTAGTAGATTTGGTGCTCGATGGAGTTTGCTGCGTGGCAGCGCCCTATCGGAGAAACACTACACTTCTCTTGGGACGAGCGGCGGGTGCGGTCGTGACAAAATCATCGCGCGTTCGGTTATACATACGTGGGTGTGTAGCTAGCTATATTCGTGCCTAGTTATTGTGATATAGTGTTAAGATCGTGCGACTATTTTATTCTCTCGTGTAATTACAATATCGTGATTTGTTAATCTACAAAGCTGTTTCATTGATCCAAAATATCCACCATCGCCCACAAGTGTTAGAAAAGGCATCCTAATAGACCATCCTGATGAAGGTTACACACCTAGCACTCCAGGTGTAGTCGTTATCATAAATTCTGATGGCAGGTGTTGTGGTACACTCGTCATGAGTAGTGGAATATCATGTGGTTGTGTGTACTCAAGCCGTCATATATTTTTACTCCTTTTAAAGTATAATACGCACATTTTCATATTTAAAGAAATATCAAATTAAAATAAATTAAATAGAAACATATAGTGCATTGTTGTTAAATTTAGCCTTTTTGTCATCAATAAAAATAGACATTAGAGTATGAAGTTTGAACCAAATAATTTTTCCTAAAAATCCTTATATTAAGTCTAAATAGCCCTTGGTGAGAATCAAAAAGTATACATATCTACTTCCAAAGTATCAAAACCACGTGATCTATCCCATCACAATCACACAACATATGGCAGTATGTTCCGCCATCTGATGCCGTTCTATGCCCCCTGTAATCAGAGCGTTTGCTTTGAAGTGATAATTACTGATTATGGTAAACGTTGATAGGCTTAGTTCGATAGCTCTAGGTCTTAGACGTGTTTTTTTTTAATAATAAATAGACCTACGTTTGACCACATCCCACCTGAAGGAAAGTAAAAATGTGGTCGCCGATGAATCACGTAAGATGCCTCAAAAGGTACATATTCACTCGTGCCTTGAAGATACCCAAGTTGAACCGCTCCAGAAACACGGATGACGGCAAAGTGGTGATGTCAAAGATAAAAGAACAGTAAGTTTTTTACCAGCCTCTGGTGGCTAGTTATTACTTATTACCCAATAGACAAACTGTGTCGCCAAGCGGTCCTTATGACAGTGTTCCGGTACTTCAATTAAAAAAGAGTCGTCTATGTTCCGGTACGATGATCAGTGTTCAGTGAAGCCAGGGAGGGATATATCCCGCTTTCTGTGTTTACTCTACTACCATCTACGGGTGCATCGTCGTTTGACATCACGCGAAATCATGGTCAAGGGCTAACCTATAAGGAATTTACAAAATAATAATAATTGCAACAAAACCGATATCCGATCGTTTCAGATATGAAATGAGAAACAAAATACCATTACAACGATATCGATTTCCACACAGTCTAAATACTCCAAGGGGCGCACTCCCTGGAGGATGCTAAACTCAATGGTACATATGGCGTGTAAATGCTCATCGAATGTACCGCAAACTTACGCTTTGCAGACGGCTATTGCAGCCACTGGTACTGGCAACTTTTGAGCAACATTTTTTAATTTTTTTTATTTATTCGGTTCACAAATTGGATGTAGCCCACAACACGATTTACAATAATAATTACGATAGATAAAGGCTCATTCTAACAGTGAACACAGCATGCAATTTGCGACAAGGCCTCTATACAGCCGCATGCCATACATGTATTTGTTGATTGTATTTGTTGACAAAACTAATAAGTGTTTTGAGTTTGAGCGAGCAACTAGCTGTTTCATAAATCTATGACTGCTGCCTAATAATTGGTGCTGCTTGCCAATTTAAAGCCTGATTGTAACAGGATGTATGGCCAATCTATGTTATATTACAGGCTAGCAACATTATTTAAAGGCCTGCAACATGACCTAACGATTACCCACTTAACATTTCATGATATCTTAAAGGAAACAGCCAGGTCCCACAGTTTCACTTTTATCAAATTTGGCTTACTCAAAAGCCCAAATTTTTTCTATTAATAAAGTTTTTATCTTTAAGCGTATTTACGTCGTTTATTTTTAAACCACGAGAGCTACAATGACGTCACACATATTTTAAAAAACCGCACTGTGGATTTACCCTCGCGCTACTCACAAAGAGCCATATGTCGTGAAAAATTCTGCAGTAATTGCATTAAGTTACCCCAATTTCTGAGTACCCCCGTTTAATTACGACGACCCACTTAGACATATGTGGTGCAACTGAGGGACCTGCAAATGAATATTGTATTACTTCATTGGAAATAAAGAAAATTGTTGATGAAAAGTTGTGTGAATTTCGACCTTATTGGTTTTTAGCACAGTGTAAATTTGATTAAAGATGATGGACGAAAGAAAACTCTTTTTTTTTCAAATCACTTTATAACTTCTGAAAAAAAATTACATAATACAGTTATTATGTACCTAGAATCATAATAATATATGATATCTTGTACTCAAATATTATAATATTATCAGTTATATTTTTAAGTTTACTTAAATTTAAACATTAAGTTTCAAAAGTTAATGTTTAAATTTAAGAAATAAAAGCTTGTAAAATAACACGATACATCTTGATAATGGTGCCCAATATGATAGTTAAATCACCGAAAGCTTTATAAATACATTTATTTAATTCCTATTTATAATGGTAAAATAAGACATATTTTTATAAGAGTTTTAGTAAACACATTAAAGATTTCTAATAATTAATTATGCTAATCGGTTTTTGGCAATGAGACTTTTGCTGTGCCTTTAGTCGTAATAAATTACCTCCTGTTCTCTTTTGTAAACAATAAAATATTTCCACCAGTGTTGGTCAAAAATACGTCATTTTTTATATCCCGCCCTCGAAAATTCCAAACAAAAGTTAATAAAATTTAATGAGCTAACAAAGCCGCAACAGTCTAGATGCAAATCCCAGACAATATGAACATGAAATATGGGTTCAAGACATCCTGAACTGAGGTGAACAAAAAAAGGAAAAGCTCCAAAACAAATGAACAGAAAAACTTGGGAAAAAGTACATTGTACGGTAACACAGGGCAGGAAACGTCGCGTGAATAAGTAGGTATTCTTTGTTGGAACCGTGGATGAAACATTCCTGGATTGAGCTTGCTGATAAAACCCATTGTTGGTGTTACTCTTACGACACTATAACATAATATTATATAGGTAGTAGGTAGTGTAATTGTATGTAAGTTGAATTACTGTAAATTATTGATACTACTGTAAACAGTAAAGTACCAAACATTTTTAATTAGCATTTTCTTCTATCTCAAAAAGTATACGAATACCTGAACTATACGAAATGTGGGCATCTAGGACACCACAGCGCAAGTGTGCATTTATTTTTGGGTAGTTTGGACAGCATCGCAGTCGCACCTGTCGTTTCCAAAAGAACCTCGCCTAACTAGGTACCAAGCACCAACCAACCAACAATAGAGCTTCTGCCAACAATAGCTCAAATGGGCTCACTATAGGTGCTTCATTTTTTTTACAAAACATATCTATAGTAATATTTATGTAATAATTATTGTATTCTTCGCTTGGAACGGTATTTCTTTTACTTTATTGTGCATTTTAAATGTTAACTTTTGTTATTTGTTCGTCGACAATTTTGTAGATATTTATTGAAGTGGTTTGTTGTGAAATTTGCTGTTTTCTTTTGTATTTGTGTCTCAGAGAACATTGATGATATATAACTATGATAGAATTAACTTGAAGGTCGTGGAAAGTTTGGAATTTTGTTTGGAGCTGTTAACCTTTCTTAACAATGCAATCATAAATTATTATATTATTTTTAGTTATTTTCTGAGATGGAAATTGTGAATATTACCTAAAAACTACAAACGTTTGGTGATATTTTTAGCGAGCTTGAATTAATTATATATTGATCATAGTGTTCAGATTTTTTCAGTTGGACTTGTCATTCTTCTTTTAAAACGTACGCATTTTTTTCCCAGTCTATACTGTCAACTGTCCCACTGCTGGGCAAAGACCTCCCCCAAATCCCTCCACGCGTCTCTCTCCTGCGCCACCTCTGGCCAGTCAGCCGTAAAAAGTAAGAAGTAGTAAGTAGTCAAACGTACGCATATAAAATGTTATTGAATTATTAATAAAACATCGATTTGTAGCAGAAAAAGGATATAAGTTATTACAAGGTTTTTAACACCTAGCTATGTGAATTTGAACTAGCTAAACCCAGTGTTTATCCCGCTTAAAGACTTTTTGTAAATTCCTATACCAAATAAGATCTACTGGTTCAACCATTCAAGCGTGAAGAAGTTACAAAAACGCAATAAATTCACTTTCTAGCATTAGTGTAATAACCAAAAACAAATGAAACCTATCTAGAAAAACACATCGAAAACCCACATCCATAATGCCCACAAATTACGTAACAGAAAATCCATTCTAAATAATAAAAAAGCAAAGTAACCCTCAAATGAATGGGCTCATTACGTATTCCGGATCCAGTGGGTCGGTCCGTCTGGCCCAAAGTGATTTATGAACAGTTTTTTGTTGATTTTCCTCAGAAAACTCATCGCCAGCCAAGATTCTTCGAGTCCGATGCCAAGAGATCAGCACTCGAGAGCATATTGAGAATGGGTTAATTAAATCCTATTTCTTATGAATAAAATTTGAAATTTTCTCACTGCAAAATTGTTGCCATATAAAATTCCTACTCATTTGCTTAAGTTACAGCATTTATCAGTAAGGTCCCAAAATTCAAGCACTCAAAAAGCTTTTAAGACGTTAACATCTATTTTGCGTGAGTGAAACTATACGCTAGTTTCAAAAATATATTATATTTTAATAATTAAATTATGTATACCATCATCTTGTAAAGTAACCGTGTTGAATTCCCATTAAGCACGGTGTCATTCAGCGAGCCATTATCACAAAGCATTCAATGGTAAATGTCTCAATTCAGCGTTACGACCGTGTCGCCCTCTGGTGTTCTCTTTACGACCGCATCCACACTACACATTTATTACAGTAAGGGATATTTGAGTATTTCTGCACTTAGATCTTAGAGATATTTGATTATTTCTGCACTTAGATTCTGCACTTATCTGAGATCTCTCCCGATGCGAATCCGCCATGGCAAATTCATATTGGCAAGTCCGAATATCCGAATCAGATAAGTCATCGAATACAACTCGAATCGGATGAAGTACGGAGTTTTTTACACAAATACTACTCAGAACTACTCCGGTCCTCAGATTCATCAATGGCGTTGGCGTTCAAAATTTGTTAGTTTAGGACAACTAAGATTGATAAATGTATGTGAGAGTGTTCGTGACTTCTTCATACCGACCAAATTGAACTGACTTACCTGAAAATGTATGTAGGTTTTCAAATGGGAACACGAGTGCGAGAGTGAGGTCGCTACTCTCCAGAGCCTCAAAAGCCTCTACGAATCGCTTTGCAAGAGTCTGGTCAAAGGTATAAGACCTCGTAAAATTCAAAAAGAAATGTCAAATATATAAAAATTTCAAAACTGATCGTACTGGTATACTGTGGTAACTGTGACCGCAGTCAGTGTCGAAGGGTTAATTCGATGGAAAGATTCGTCCGCGCTTTTAACCCTACAATATTAGGTGGCTTGTAATGTCTTCCGTTAACGATTTTATGTTCTCTGGTTAACTTTAGAGGTTTAATTAAAGTTTTGGTAGTACAACCAGTTGTAAATTGTAGCCAAACAAAATACATTTGAGACGATTGGAGTCATAATTATTCAGTTCTTGAATTAAAAAATAAAGCATTAGGTTTTTTAAACGTTCGCGATTTGAATTCATGTTAATTTTATTAAATGGGACTTTTCGCGTAATAATTTCAATGTTAGTTTTACAAAAGACATTATAAAACCAACCCCGACGTTTCGGCTCAATTTCATGAGCCGTGATCACGAAAAGACTAATATAATTACGCGATAAGTCCCGATTAATAAAATAAACATTTTTTTTGTTTATTAAATTGTACAATCAAAATTTAATGCTTTTATAAGCTTTTGAGAAGAGAGGTGCTACGTCACGCCTTGTTATAAAATATTCCAGCTAAATAGCACGCCATGACGTCATAAACCCGACACCTAGAAATTTATGTGAGTTATATTATTAAATTTACAAAGTATAAACTACATTATATCATTTCCGACAAAATTACATTCACACACACAGAGGATAGGTACGACGCTGCCTTTAAATCACATAAAAAGAAGATTTTTTTTCTACTGAAACAATGCGTCAAAAACGCGCACATTTTCCAAAAATCCGCAGACCAGTGAAATAATTAAGCATCTTATAAAACCACCTCGAGCGAATTATCTTAATTCACTTCCATATACCAACTGTCAGGGAAAAGAAAAAGGATAAAAAATCCGTCTTATCTCTCATCTCGCCCGAACAAAAGGGGACCGGGATATTTAGCATAATGAGTGACATCTCTAAAACGTTTAGAGGGAGAGAGATAGATGGATATGTTTTAGCTAGTGTCCGAAAGAGATGGGTGTAGATTTAGAGAGAACAATACGCAATCTTGTTTCTAGTCCATTTCCTTTAATTAGTGGTCGGAGTGTTAGAACAGCAGGCAATTTGTTTTAAGCGTTATGTTTAGATAGCACAATGTATTTTTTTAACAAAAAGGATTGTGAGATAGGACTACGAGTAGTGTTCTATTATGTCGTGTGACACAATGAAACATTAGTGAAAACTAAATTTTTAACAATTAAAAGCAGCTTCGAAGCGAACTTTGATATAATTATTAATTATTGTGCGAATTTTCTTAATTATCCTTACTCGCATAGAAAAATTCTTGCTTAGTGGAGGTCTACGTCATAAAACCTATCTGTGTTCCAAATTTCAATCAAATCCGTTCAGCGGTTTGGACTGTGCGTTGATAGTCAATCAGTCACTTTTACCTTTTATATATTTGAGTTATTATAATATTGATAGTACCACGCTTTGACTTATTTTTATACTTAATTACAACATACTGTATAACAGGTATATTTATAGGTACTTTTTCAATTTTATTGAAAAAAGCTGTACCTTTGAAAAACTGCAATTTCCATCAAACCGCCTGGGATTCACATTACGCCAGATACCTTATTTCATTACGCTTCCATTAGTAAGATACGCCAAATTCTATTAAACTCTTTTTGAAACAACCAGCTAGCCAGTTTCATTGGAAATTATGCCAAAATAAGCTTTATTGCTTAGATTTTAAGGTTTTGATTAAATAAAGGATTTATTTTATGTAGAGATGGGAAATGGATTTGTAATTTTTAAAATAATTGGAATTGCGAAAATGTTAATCTTAATAATATTATAAACGTGAAAGTTTGTAAGAATGGATGTCTGGATGTATGTTTGTTACTCTTTCAGGTCTAAACGGGTGGACCAATTGAGCTGAAATTTGGTATAGATATAGCTTAGAGCCTGGAATAACACATAGGCTATATAAGTACTGCGGGTAAAACCGCTGGGCGCAGCTAGTAAATTATAATTAGACTGCGTATTACGGGGTAGACTTCCTTTGCAGGATGTTGACTAGGTGGGTACCCCAACAGTGCCAGTTATTCAAGCGTCTGAGGAAGTGCAAACATTACTGTACTTTAGTAGTAGGGTACCGTAGCTAGTGAAATTACTGGGCTGAAGAGCCTTAACATCTTATGACTCTTGAGTAAGAAGCGTTGGTGCTTTGAGCCTAAAATTTTACATCATTGTGAAATCCTGGGTAGCACTGTACTGATCACGGGCAGCGTTGTCTCTTACCAACAGGAGAGTGTCTTGCTCGACTTCTTACTGCTTTGCATAAAAAACCAAATTCAGTTAATAGAAATTTAAACTTAATGAATTTAAAGAAGAAGAACATAAAGTTAAAACCATAGAGCATCCCTACCAATGATTTTTGAAACACAAAGGGGTGAACGCTAAAGGGTGATTCTAAAATTTAAATTTATGTTTCGTTAGATTCAATCGCGCTTAGCTGCATGCGCCAGCTCAGAATGGACCGATACGATTTTTAAATATGATTTATTTGCAGGGGTTTTAATGTTTCTGTTTGATTCCAAACAAATGACTTCTGTTTAGCGTTTGATTGAGAACTGTTTTTTAACCAACGAAAAACAAAACCAGTTTACGTGTTAATTATGTTATTTTTGAAATAAAAGTCGGTGCAATAATAATTTTAATATATTCATCGTTATTGATATAATACAAAAGTTAAATTTAAATATTATAATGTTACTTTTCGATAAGAATAGTTAGGAGGCTTCGGCCGTGGTATTGTTATACAAAAGAAAAGAAATAGAACTTAAAACTAAAACAATAAAATTATAATTTAAATGATGCAATTGGCGGTCTTCTTTCATATAGCGATCTCTTCCAGACAATAACACAAAATGAAATGAAATTAAATTCTTCTACAAAAAAATAAAAACAAATGTAACAACAAAAATCAAAAACTAGCAAAGTTGTTGGAATTTTTTTTTATGAAAATCGGTTTAAACGCCACCGTTTATCACAACAAAAAGGCAGGTGTCACAGCGACTAGGGTTGCCCGGACAATAACAGTGGATCGTTATTAGCCGAGTACACATTAAGCTGACGAGGGGTGTGGGGCAACCCTAATGTTGGTAATTATGTACTGTGAACATCCTACTTCCTATCTATATTATCAAAAATATAAAAAAATAAACTCGGACTCCCTAAAGATGCATTTATATTCAAGTTTGTAGTCCATAAATAAATTAGAATAGAATAATACTTTATTGCATACGAAACGATTACAAAAAAGCTTAATGATCTAGATATCTTAATGCTAGGTAAACAATCGGCGGTCTTATCGCACTAGGCAAATTTTATTTTCAAGACTCTTACGCCTGTTCAGGGAGTATATACCTTTAGGAGAAGAGTGGGCAAGAAACTCATATGTACCTAGGCGGCTTAAAGGCGGCCTACAGCAGGCGGTTGCATATTAAACCAGAAAAACGCGGTTAGCCGCCCCCACGGTTAACCACTAGTGCGTTCCTACGCTTAATATGGTTCTTATTAAGTGTTAATTACATCCAAGTAGTGTTACATCCAAGTAAATACCTGTCCTGATTCTCAACGAGATCGTCCCTAAAACCATACACAAGCGAACAATAGCTACATAATAATAACAATTAATATCAACGCAACCGGCCGCGGGTCCTCGTCGCTTGACAATGGCATGACTCGAATAGTTATCTATTTAAACCTGGATTAGCACTCGATAAACCTTGATTAATGGCTGCGTCGACGGACCGTAGCGTTGGCAACAAAATCGACAAAAAAACGCTGTTATACAAATTTATTTATTTTCGATAGTTTTCAGGTATTCATTATTTCATTCATAGTTTTAAAGCCTCCATTAGGTGTTTAGATTTAGAAGTCCTAAGTCTAGAGTAATGCATCGCAAACAGTTGAAAATATCGGTTAAAATAGTTCTTGCTAATGCACCAAGTCCTAGGTCAGCCTAGAGTTTGTGCCTAGAATAATAATTATAAATTGTTATAATATTAATAATAATAAGCCGGCCTTTATGGGGGCCCGTTTAGTGAGTGGTGAGTCATCACCAGCTTATATATTTCCTAATGGGAAGTGGCAGGTGCTGTATTCTCTAGCAATAGCCTCATTAACCATTTAGAATGCACATACATAGCCTACTTCAAGTAGTTTCCATTAATTATTTCTGTCACTTGGCGGAGACTGTCTTTGAGTCCATTTTGTATAGATGGACTCACAGTTAGACTCCGATAAGTGTCACCCATTACATTTATATTAAAAGCTCAAAAGGGCCTCTGCGCGTTAGACTTTTTTTTGTCTTCGTGTACGCCTATAAAAAGGCCCGGGTTTGACCCGTGTTTACGAGCGACATTAATAATTATAATTTTAATCAAATAATTAATAATTAGAATCAGCGCGACATAAATCGCTCACTTTATTTATGTTGTACCCTCTAGTAATTCATTAATTATGAAACCCATGTTATAAACATAGTGTTAAACTTAAAGCTATGTGATTGTATTAGATGTATCTTTTATTAGGTTATTTATTTATAATACATTTTACTCTTCCCAATAACATTTATAACAATTTTGATAAGTTTAGTGCTTTTAAAATGTTATAAATTCTCTATGTTTTACTACACTAGGATAAAATCTTCACTGGTGTTTGTATTAATTAAGTGTTATTATTTGAATAAAGACGTTTTGAAATTGAAATTGAATTGAATAATTATAATTGTATTTTCGTTATTATGTTTGTTTTGCTGTCTGTCCAGCCGTCGGTCGGGCAGTAGCGCGGCGTATTCGCGGCGATGCGCGGAAGGTGTCGCTGCGGGAAACAGATAGCGGATTACTCTGCATGCACATAATTTATTACTTCACACTTTTACGCCACTTCTTCATTTTATTATAGTTTTAAACCCTGCATTATGTAATTAAAAGTCTAAAGCAACGCAGTGTAAGCAGTTGAATATCAGTTAAAATAGTGATAACTCACATTTTTGAGCCTAATCAAAAATAACTGGAGCAGTCTGTAGGATTTTCAGAAAAAAATTAATTGAACAAAAAAATGACACATGAAGTAAATTTGTAATGAAAGCAGACAAAGCAAAATTATATTTAAGATTCTCAGCGTCTATAATTATTATACAATCAAAACTATGATACTCAATAATTATATGAATAGTAGGTGCGCGCCGCTTTTGTTGCACTCTATTAATGTCCCTATGTCAAATATATTTTATAATAATTCACACTGCTACAACACAGTAAATAAATTAATAAAAATAAATATTTCAGAATATTTCACACTGCACCACCTATCGCCAAGCTAAGCAACTTTATGCTTGTGTACAGTAAAACCATACAAAACCATTTTTAACCCCCGACGCAAAAAAATTGAAAGTAGAGTTAGTCGAGAGTGTTCTTAGCTATGTTTGGTGGAAATCGGTCCAAGATGGCCGCCGCTACAAAATGGCGGATTACTTTTTTCTTCCACGACCCCCTCAATATGGGTATCAAATGAAATGGCTTAGCGAGTAGAATACAGTCCACTATATAAAATTTAAAATCCAAGATGGCCGCCATAAAAAAATTGTGAATTACGTATTGCGTTCGGGGTTTTTTTAATTTTTTATTTAATTCACTTGTTTGTTGCATGAGAATTTGACACTGCGTGAAACGTAGCTTAGCTCACAATATCCCCGTATTAATTTCATATCTCTCCTATCATCACAATATCTGTTGATTATTCAACATGTTAATCTAAGATTGAATCAGCGCCATCCTTGTATCTTGGGATTGTGTCTTGCAGGGCGTATAGCGCTCGCATATGTATTTGTTAATACAGGTTGATCAAAATATTATGCCAAACATATATTATATTTAAGGAATTTGAAGATTTTTGTATGGAGCGTGTTCCCTTACTAACCGAACCTATTACTGGTCCGCTATTTTTTTATCATAATCGCGTCCAGTGACTAAACCTAGCCATTTTTATTTTGAAAATAAATAAATAAATGGCGAATTGATAGATAGGCCACAATAAAACTTAAGCTCCTTTGTCATTTTATTTGAACTTCTAGTATAAGCTCTAGGTTTTCATTTATAGGCTCAAGGTTAATATTATAATGGTCATGATATTATTATCACAGAACATCTTCATTATGTAAAATTGGTTTGATCAGCGCCGTTTGGGTCTTTGTCTTCTAGGCCTATTACTCCAAATCATCCAAACAAAAATGGATGATTAGCGCGACCCTATTATTTATATCAAGTCAAGGAGTATTACTTTTTGTTTGGTTTTATCATAATAATATTATAGCTGGTATATAATCCAACACCCTGTACACAGAGATAGTAGACCAAACCCAGATTATGTAAAGTATAAGACGGTGGGAGCCACATGTCCTGCCACACCTGACGGTCGAACACCCTGTATAATCCCGGCGTTCTCAACACAGATCTGAATGTTAATTAACGCTCACCCTGTATGTGAACTAGATTCAGGTTTATGATGAGAAACTAAAAGTGTGTCAGAGGCTGAAACTTAGTAAAATCAGTTTCAAAAAAAATTATGTCATTGAAAATAATAATACGAAAGAATTTTAATTCAGGATTTTTCGAATTTTGTTTTACATTGTGTAGCATCTACACTCTACACAATTTTATTTATCAATCGATTGTTATCTTATAATATTATCTAGAACTATTGAAAGCATAATATTATTTTAGAGATCTCGAAAAGATTTTGTTAATTATTCTGCACCTTACGAGATATATAAAACATTCAAAGATTCTTATTTTTTTTTTCGTATTGATCGCGTACAAAACAAATGTCGTGTTTTTTTTAATTTTAAGATTTGGATGTGCATTGATTTTACTAGTAATATAGTAATAAGTTATTAATGACCAGTTATTTCCAAAACTATTTCTTAGATATTTTTGACCGTTGTACCCAAAAAATTAAATAAGAAAGGCAAGTTATCATGACTTCAAAATTTAAAAACATTTTTAACAACTGTAAAACACATAATATTATAAGTCACTGAACGGGAATCTTGCAGCTGGTGGTTGGAGTCTTCTGGTATTTGACGAATATTAAATAAAATCCAGCAAATATGTTGAGTACGGTGTATAATGAGAGACCATAGATTTTTAGGAGAGAAGTATAGACGATACAAAAACATAGACAATATAGAATAAATAAAGAACGTTATACACTACAGATACAAACACAAATAAAGTCGCCTATACAGCAATGAAGTTTTGAACATGCCCCCGCGCGTTGAAAGACACGGCTTTCAACCAACAGTAGGGGGAAGTAAGGGGGCGATCCTGTTGACGCTGCGCCGCACGACGCCGTTTTTTGTCCGAACATCAGCAACGCGACATATGCCGTCGCTCGCTCCGGGGATGAGATTCTCGATTCTGCCCATCTTCCACTTTAATGGTGGCAGACCGTCCTCCTTTATCAGGACCAAGTCGTTCCTTTGAAGCGGTCTAGAAGATTGTGTCTGCCATTTCACCCGCTGCTGAAGCTCGGAGATATATTCTTTGCTCCACCTTTCCCAAAAATGTTGACGCAGTTGTTCTATGCGTTGAAAACGCGTCAGTCTCGTCGTAGGATGGTCTGCGTAGTCCGGCGTAGGCAGTGCAGTGAGCGGGCGCCCGATGAGCAGGTGTCCGGCGGTGAGCGGCGTGAAGTCGTCGGGCTCCGACGACAGCGGCGAGAGCGGCCGGGAGTTCAGGATCGCTTCGATCTGCGTCAGCGTCGTCGTCAGCTCCTCGAACGTCAGATTACAATTTCCCAGCACTCTCAATAAATGATATTTTACCGACTTCACTCCGGCCTCCCATAAGCCTCCGAAGTTTGGACTATACGCGGGTATAAAATGAAACTGGATACCATCCTCGGCTGAATCTGCGGCTAAAGAGTCACAATTGGTTTTAAGAAAGGTTGAAATGTCTCTGTATGCGCCTACAAATGAAGTTCCGTTATCGGAAAATATATGAGAGGGTTTTCCCCTCCTTGACATGAATCTACGTAACGCTAATTGAAAATTATTGCTAGTTAAATTACCAACGAGCTCGAGATGTACCGCTTTAGTCGTGAAACATACAAAAATAGCAATATAGGATTTGATTAGTCTGCAACCGCGACCGGTGCGACTAGCTACTGCCACTGGACCTACGTAGTCCACGCCCACGCTTTCAAACGGATAACCGCCTGGTTGGAGCCGCTGCTGTGGTAAGTTGCCCATTATAGGATAATACACTTTACCCTTTAAGCGAGTACAGCGGACGCACTGACGATAGCATTTCTTAGCCAAATTGCGGCCTCCTATAGGCCAATAAGTTTCTCTAATTGTGGCAAGCAATAACTGTGGGCCGGCATGCATTAATTTCTTATGTTCAAATTCAAATAATAATTTAGTTACGTAATGTGTGGACTGTATAATTATTGGATGCTTTTTCTCAAATGCAAAGGCAGAATTGTCTAACCGACCTCCTACACGAATCAATTTGTCATCATCTAAGTAAACATTAAATTTAATTAGTGGACTTTTATTCGGCAAAGCTTTCTGTTTTAACAGTGAGTCATATTCCGGAAATGATTGAATTTGAGCCTGTCTTAATATTAACTTTGAAGCATTATTAAGTTCACCGACAGATAGATGAATTGATTCTGGCCTAACTTTATTTTTCAAAATATTCACAAACCTTAGCACATAAGCTGCAGTGCGCCTAAGCCTTGACCAGTTTGAAAAGCGATTAAAATCAATGAGTACATGAGTACTCGAATCATTGACGTGCAATGCTACCTCCTTGCGAGTTTCAGGTAGCTTGTCGACAGCACCAGGAGTGATGGGCCAGTGCTCTGGATCGCGCTGTAAATACTCAGGCCCATACCACCATAAATCAAGTGAATGCACTAAGCTAGCGTTGACGCCACGTGATATTAAATCTGCCGGATTCTCGGCAGTGGGAACGTGTCGCCAAGTGCAGTTTCCAGTTTTTTCCAAAATCTCAGCACAGCGATTGCGCACAAACGGTTGGAGCTTGGAAGGAACCATTTTAAGCCAACCCAGAACGATCATGGAATCAGTCCAAAAGCTTACATGCTTGATGTGTGCTCTCAAAGCGGCGAAGACTTTTTCAAACAGGCGAGCACCCACCAAAGCTCCACAAAGCTCGAGTCGCGGAATCGTCACAGTTTTGATTGGCGCGACTCTGCTTTTTGCAAGTAATAAGCGAACGGTGACCTCACCTCGACAGTCGACACTGCGAACATAAACGCACGCGCCATACGCGCGCTCGGATGCATCTGTGTAAATATGTAATTCCAGGTTGCCTGAATCACAGATGACCCGACGCGGTATGCGCAGGCTGCACAGGCTCGGCAGGCTGTCGACAGTCTCGGCCCAGACCCGTTGCATCTCAGGCGGCAGCTCCTCGTCCCAGGATAGCCGTTGTAGCCACAAATGCTGTAACATTATCTTCATTAGAATGACACAAGGTGATAACAAGCCTAGAGGATCAAAGATCTGGGCGATCACAGAGAGAATGTCACGTTTTGTGTTCCCTTTGCAAATTGTGGGACTGACAGGGAAGTAGAGCTGATCTAAAACTGAATTCCACCCGAGACCTAGAGTTTTAGTTAATCCAGCATCTCCTATGTTCATCACAGGTGATGACTGGTCGGGCTCTGGTAACAACAGAGGTTCGTTTGACTTCCATTTTCTAAGAGGCATGCAGGCTGAACCTAGCTCAGCTGTGACCTGATTGCGAATGCGCAGTGCTTCATTAAAATTATCATCTCCACTAATAAAATCATCAACATACATATCTGAAATAATAATTTCACTAATTTTAGAATCCTTGCATTCTAAACCAACCTGCTTAATACATCTTGTGGCCAGAAAGGGTGCACTGGCGGTGCCATAGCTCACGCGGTTCAACATATAACATTTTATGGCACCCTCAGTGTCACTGCCAGCACCTTGATCACGCCACAGGATCTGCTGGAGCGGCCTGTCGTCAGGATGTACAGAAATGCACCTATAGCATTTTTCAATGTCAGCTACAATCACATATTTATGCTGTCTAAACCTTAGGAGAATTGATAATAAATCATCCTGTACAGTGGGACCAACCATTTGAATCTGGTTGAATGAAACTCCTGTTGTACTAGCACTGCTTGCATTAAATACAACCCTAAGTTTGGTTGTAGTACTACTCTCACGCAAGACACCATGGTGAGGAACAAAATAATGAGGGACCGATGTGACCGGTTCACACTCAGACATATGACCTAATGACTCATATTCGCTCATGAAATCACTGTACATTTTACTGAACGAATCATTACCTTTGAGCCTACGCTCCAAAGATAGTAAACAATGTTTAGCTCGCTGATAAGAATCACCTAACACGCTTGGTGTTTGCTTTAATGGGATTCTAACGCAGAAACGACCGTTTGCGAGGCGAGTTGTATTCTTGACAAAATGTTCTTCACATAACTTCTCTTCTGGAAAATAATGAGATGACTGAGGGCTAATCTCTTCGAGCTGCCAAAAACGCGTTAACTGGTTTTGAATGTCATCATCAGGAAAGAGAGTAGACTCTGAACCCATGTGGGTAAAATTACACTTAAGTGGGGGCAAAACAGGTGTACGGCCGCGACTCACAGGACCGGAAAATATCCAACCTAGTCTAGTTTCATGAAGCACCGGTTTTCCATTTCCCAACTTAATAGTTTGCGAACCTAAAATGTCCCAAAACAAATCAGCTCCAATGACTAAGTCAATGGAGGAAGGCGCATTAAACTGAGGGTCCGCTAAACAGATGTCAGATGGAATGTTTAAATTCCTGACATCAACATGACATCCAGGAATGTTGTCAGCAAGTGTTGGCAGAACAAAGCAACATACACTTGTTGAAAAACTTTCACTTATTGACTGAATAGGTACTCGACACATTTTGCTGATTGGTGATGTTATATTATTTATACCTACAACAACTCTATTTGCACTTTCAACTTCCAAACCTAACCTTTGTAGCAGCTGCTCAGTCATAAGACATGCAGTGCTTCCACTATCGAGAAGAGCCCTGACAATAACCTCACGATTATTACAATCATAGGTTTTCATTAGTGCGGTAGACAATAAGATGATGTCTGACTGACCTGAGATTTCACTTGCTGGACCGATGTTCCCTGTCAGTGCGACGGTGGACTTATTTTGAGTATCCAGGACTACCTGCTTGTTGGCAGTTTCATCTCGATCAGCTGGAATTGCATACAAATGCGTAGACGTAGACAACTGTTTTGAAACATGAATAAGTGTGTGGTGTTTCCTCTTACACACTTTACAACCTGGCTTTCTACACGAATTTGCAAAGTGTCCACTACGTAGGCAATTGAAACATACCTTCAATTTGGGAAGCAGTGCATAGCGTGCTTCAGAATCTAAGGCTAGAAACTTTGGGCAAATATTCAACGTATGATTGTCTTTACAATTTGGGCACGGTTTGGCTGAGGTATTATTTTCACCATTGTTATCACTTGGATTGGTCTGTGTGACCATAGCTTTAATTTTTTGAGTATTCCTATAGTTCGATTTAGTATCTGCCAACTCAATAGTCTCTAAGAGGTCTGCATGGTTACATAAGAATTTAATAAATGCATCAAGACTTATAGGCTTATCTTTATGTAGGCTACCCTTATGTTCTTCCCATTCTCTAAATGTTTTTTGATCTAACTTTTTTGAAACTATGTAGATGATCAATGTGTCCCAATGCATAACTGGCTCACCCAATGATGACAGAGCACGTATATTTTTGTTTACATGATCTATCAACTTTTTCAAAATCACCGATGACTCCCTTGTGACAGGTTCAATGTTGAACAATGCAGTGACATGATTGTGTATTAACAAACGCTTATTATTAAACCTTTCACAAAGCAGTTGCCAAGCAATTGAATAATTATCAGCTGAGAACTCGATTGCCTGAATTACCACAGCAGCAGTACCTTCCAACGATGCCCGCAGGTAATGAAATTTATTGATGTTATCTATGCTATCATTATTATCAATTAGACTTGAAAATGTGTCGTGGAACTCCAACCAGTTGTCATACGAGCCTTTAAATTTGGGAAGCTGTATTGTTGGTAATTTAACTGGCTTGTAAGAACTACTAGTTGTGCTCGACCTAGCTTTAATTTCACACTTTTGATGGTTTTCAAGAACTGATTGAGCTTTTGCAATAACTTTAAAATAAAGGGCTTCAAATTCTATTCTTTCTGTGGTTTGTAGTTCTGAATTATTGCTTAAACACTCGAGTTTTAACTGAATTTCATCATATTGTTCATACAGAGATTCAACCCTTCCTACACGCAATTGTAACTCTCTCGCACCTGTATCATCCAGCGAAGAGGCATCCAAGTTCTTTATGTAGTTGGAGAAGGTTGTGAGTCTTCCTTTTATGCTTCCTCGTTTTAACACAAGTTCTCTTTCGTCGGACATTATGGAAGACCGTCTCTATCTGCAATTATTATAAATATTGCTTTACGAACGTAATATAATAATGGTAACAATATAAATCAATGAATTTTGACAATAAATCTTGGCAATGAAATGAATTTTTAACAATTTGAGTGGAAATATTACGTTAACAATTTTGACTTTATATATAACCTTTTGAGACCAAATATTAAAAACAATACACCAAAATCACTTTCTAAATACTCAAATTTTAACGTATACATACATGAAAACCGATTTAAATGCCACAACTCCTACGCAACAAAATGTGAGTTGGCGTTTTTTCACAGGGCGACCAAAATGGCTGACATTTCACAAAACCTATTTTTTATACGTTACGAGTGCTGGGTTTCTCCGTCTGACTCTTTCTATATCCGGCTCGAAGGACCATGAACGGGAATCTTGCAGCTGGTGGTTGGAGTCTTCTGGTATTTGACGAATATTAAATAAAATCCAGCAAATATGTTGAGTACGGTGTATAATGAGAGACCATAGATTTTTAGGAGAGAAGTATAGACAATACAAAAACATAGACAATATAGAATAAATAAAGAACGTTATACACTACAGATTCAAACACAAATAAAGTCGCCTATACAGCAATGAAGTTTTGAACAGTCACATTGATTCACGGTCGGTTGACCGAACTAGATTATTCGAACACTCGATATCAATATTAATTCGATTCCATCGATATGGCAGTTGCTCGCCACTTGAACACACTTTTGACTTGAATCAATGGGGTTACAAACGGTTATGGCGTCGGTGGTTAGTTTTGTTTTATGGTGTTATTTCTGCCATGAGACGTTGATTTTGTTGTGGTATAGTTTTATAGAAAAATTACATTTACTGTGTTGTTTAAAGAAATATAAATAACCCCAAAAAGGGAGAGAAAAATTGGAAACGAGTATCGTAGAGCAAAACCCACTTTACGTGCTGTTCGTGACAATACTATTGGATTATATACTAAGAAAATATTATATTCGAGAATTTTACATTTATAATGTTCAAAAAGTCAGAATACAAAAAAAATGTAAAACTAGCTGTGCCCAACGGTTTTACTCGCTGTACTGTAGCCTATTCCAGGTTCTAAAAACTAAACTAAACTATATACCAAATTTCAGCTCAATCGGTCCACCCGTTTAGGCGTGAAGAAGTAAAAAACATACATATTCACAAACTTTCGGCTTAAAAATATTAGTGAACACTATAGCTAGTACATAAGAGAACTAACATAAAATACTCAACAGGAAACCTGATTTCTTCCGATATTTTCAATAAACAGTGCTCCATTGAAATTTCAGTATCTCAATTCCGATTTATTAAAATTCACACTTATACGAATAAGTTTGAATCAAGCATAGCTAAATATATTTTTATAATAATTTCTGACCCCGAGACCTGAAGGCTGTCTAGATAATAAGGCTCGTTCTCCATTTTCCCTCGGCCGTCGCTATCTCTCCGCGCCGTGGTCTGACCGACATATTCTTAGCTGCCTTACGACTTATGACCTTAGCACAGGGGAAGTATGGAGTCGAATTGTTACTGCTACTTTTCATGCTTTCTCAAAGCTTTCAAATCTATGGCCCTATTGCAATATGGTTCTAAGAATTTCAACTTGGTAAAGGATTTATCCTGGCGCTAGCACAGGTTGTTAGAGATTTGAGGTGCAGTCGAGGCCGTATTTGAGTGCTCGGCGCCCCGTTGAAAAACCTCCAGGTTTTTAGTGGGTAACCTCGCCGCGCTCAACTTCCCTCTTCAACTTCCAACTTCCCGGCGAAGGCGACTAGGCCTTTTTTTTGTGTAAATATATATGTGCAATGTGCAAGGTCTTGCGGGAGTTTCAAGTTTACTGTTTTTATAATTATTCATTCTCAAGAGAGTAGTGGCCAAAATAAATTTCAAAGGATTAATAATTCTCCAATTTTTATTAAAAAGTTTGTCATATATACGAGTAGTGCAGTATGTAAGAGGATTGCGTGTCAGGAGAAGAGCTTTAATTTGATTGTTTTGATTGACCACGATCTCACGTGATGTTAAACGATGATGCGGCCGTAGATGGTAGCAGACTTAGCCTTTTGTTTTAACGTGGGGGAATGCAGAATTACTTAGCCTAGTTATAAAGTGTTTGAATACCTAAACCTATTTTTTCACTGCTTCGTCTCCACTCATTTTCCGTTCTAATAAAGGAATATATTTTTACGATTGTCACACCATCTCGGCAATCCGATGAGTTACACCCGCGGGTCGCGCGCGACGTATGCTGTTCTATATTCAAATTGAACGGCGCAAGGCACCGCCCGCCGCCATTTTGTTGTCGTCACGATCCCGACAAAATGGCGGACGGTAAGCCGCTTAGAGCGAACCGAGGAATTGCTCGCCATTTACTCGAATATGGTTGGAAATATTTAAAGCGTTTTGATTAAGAAGTTGAAGAATATTTCTGAAATGGTCTTCAAGAATTTAAAACTTACCGATATACTTAAATATCAGCAGCAAAGTTAACAAGAGGATTAGAAAGAAAGCAGTAATCTTAATGCAGTAAGAAACTAACAGCTTAACTCGTGTGTTAATAGTGATGAATATGACGAGTTTATTTAATACCATTATGGGCATTAACTGGTTTTTTTTTTGTATTTTAGAATATTTATTATATCCGAATATGAAAGAGATATATGATTATAAGAATGAAAAAATAAACCACTTAGTCGCTAAGGTATGTACATATATGCATAGGCATAGGTCTCAACATTTTTCTTTAACAAAAAATACTGCAAACGTGCGTTCCTAGCAGACATTTACTAACCAGCTGTAAACAAAACTTGACAACATCTTGTTTAAAAAAACTCACTAGTACATTTTTCACATTTTTACAACATTCCCTAATTCCCACAAAAACCCAAACAATACCGCAAGAGCTATTAATTTCGGAATTACGTTGTCTTGAAGTCTCTCCAATATTTGGAGTGTTCTTCATGAGCCGTTTTGTATGGAATCATTTTTCCGATACCCACTTACACCCCTCTACATTTTAGTCCCCGCGGGGATATAATGAACCTTATTTACTTGTAATAAAGTTGAAATTACTTATTTATATGTTAGTTGATTGCGTGGCAAAGCGATAGCCACTTGACGTATGAAGTGGTGAATAAAATAATTTAATTGTAAGAGACAAACGCTTGGTTGAATCTTCGAGTTAGTATTGTTTTGTGTCCCACTGCTTGTTGAGTGCCGTGTGGTCACCGAGCTGGGTGTGTTCCTATGAGAATCTGGTTTTATTTTATGTGGCACTTCTTTACGGTTCTGTGAGTATTTGATAAAAAAATTACGAATTTAATTTTACGTGTGCGACTCTGTCGCTCGTACGATATAACGAATGTTAAAATTTAAAGAATTAGCTTTTGAAAATATTGTGCTGTAAAGCTCTAGATTTTTAGTATTATTGTGAGCATGTGGCATGAACATGTTTTACGTTATTAAATTCTTTTTTAAGATGTACTTCTCTAGATGTACTAAATACGATGAAGATGTACAAAGTAGGTACTGAGTACCACTGTACAAATTTAATGAAAAAAATTATCAAAAAGTACTTTCAAGACGTTGCAGATTTTGAGACAGTTTTCGTAGATCCTCAAGTAAAGGTGTACTAGGAACTACAGCAGCAAGTCAAAAATAATATTTCAATAAAAGTAGTAAGTACAGTTGGCAACAAAAATCAATCATCGCGACATTGGGCGAGGTCCCAACCCAATATTTTACGTTATCGGCTGCCAGTCGGCTCCTGCGGCCGCTAAAAACTCAATACAGTATTGCTTTCACAGCAAAGTGCGGAGCTATCAAAGTGTGGATATGACTTTTTAAATTCAGTTTAAAAATAATATTGTAGACATCGTAAAAGAAATGGAAATGAAATCGCTAAGCGCTCCTTCACAGGGACGGGTCCTTGTCAACTGTAGCAGTCGACACGTGATGAAAGCATTCTTCTGCTGCTGCCGTTGGATGCTGATATCATCTCACTCCTCTCCTCCACCGACACTCCTCAATGGCGCTTTGACTGCCACGGACAAAGTTCCACTCATGATCAAATTTAAATGTAGAATCATATTGAAATAAATTTTCATAATTTTTCTGTTTCAAGTAATACCATTTTTAATCTGTCAACCTGTTCCGCCAAAATTTATTTGCGACTCTACTTCTTAATTTATTAAGTTTTCATTGACCTTCATGATTTCAAGTCATTTCATTATAAATGAGCTGTTTACTAGGGTGGAGCGAAAAATTTTTTTTTATGAAACGGTAATGTAATAGTTAAAATTCGATGCATTTTAGGCTCAAATTAAGTTATGCAATATATGATTCAATTTGGTTTAGAGTAACTGCCTCCGCAACGTCATTGAAATTATGAAAATAGTTAATTTTAGATCCTATTAGGACGCTATGTTAACGTAAGCTTTTTTAATAAATGGTCCATTGTTTAACGTAGAAACGATAACTGATATTGTTAATTTTCGATAAAAAATCTTAACGTTGTTTTTAGATTCAAATAAATGGTGTGAATGGAAATTTAAGTACATACATTTGTCGCGAAAATCACCACTCAAACAAAGGGTCACATTGCTCGCGCGTTGCTTCAGTGCTCTAATGTTCTAAGCTCGTATTGGTCAAACCCTCGATTTTGTATCGCTGCAATTATGCAAAGAACTCGGAGTGCATTGAAATGTTCTCTTTTTGGTGATATTTGTGAGATAAAAGGAAATGTTCTACCTACTTACGAAGATGTAATGAAGTACAATGAATGGACGAGACATCAACTGAAATTACAATTAGAAACTGCAAATGAACCAACATTCGCAGAGATAGCAGATACAGTGATATCCCGGATTGAAAATATATGGCAAACTGCATCTATTCCAATAGTGACTAGAACAAGAATCATACAGATGTTAAAAGCATGTCATTTAAAATGTAAAAACCTACAAAAATCTATTAAGAGGCTTTCCCCGGAAAATTTACAAAGTTTTCAACAAAGCAGTGAAATACTTTTCGATATTTCAGCATGCAAATGCAAAGACTTTGCTCGATGTATTTGCCCTAAGATAAAAAGGTACCTAAACAAGAGCAACCTTTTTTAATCGACCAAAGAACGTCGCGAATATTGGTAATCAGCGTCATCGACGTAACTGCTACAAGGAAGTTGCAAAAACTTTTAAAATTAAGCATTAACGAGAAAATCGGCCAACCATATCCTTAAGTACTTCCACGTTAGAGGAATTAGATGTTAGTACATCTTCAACGACATCATCAGTACAGAAAAACCAGAAAATATTACGATTGAAAGCGGTCCTGAAAAAAAAAAAAAGAAAATGATGTCCGTTGATTTTCCTACGTTATCGATGACCTGTGATAGGTATGGGGTATCAGATAGAGCAGCAGCAGCAGCAATAGCATCATCTGTATTGTTCGACATTGGATCTGATTTGGAGGTTATCGATAGATACAAGCTATGTAGAGAGAGAAGCAAAAATAGAGAAAAATTTATGAAAAATGCAACTGTCACAGAGCTTTCGTCTTTATACTTCGATGGCAGGAAAGATATAACTTTGAAGAATGTTAAAAAAGATGGTAAATGGGTGGTAAGGGTTGTGATGGTACCAATGTCAATACTGGAAAGTATGGTGGGATCATAAGGCTGATTGAGAAAAGATTACAAAAACCACTTCAGTGGATAATTTGTTTACTGCACATGAACTAATTTTCTTTTGGACACCTGTTTCTTAATCTCGACGGATGTACTTCGGGACTTAAATCTTATTCTGGTCCATTAGGGATAGCTCTATAAACCTGAGAAATGCTGCCTGTTAAAAAAATTACATCCATCGAAGCTCAAGTGCTCCCAGACATGGCAAAAGATTTAATTAGTATCAACAAATTGATATTTTTAAGGCTTCCCCGTCATACTCAAGCGGTTGAAAGAGCTGTGACTATTACAACAGAAGCTTCCATTTCACAGTGCACAAAAAAAGCAAGATTGGGTGCAATAAAAGCCAAGATGGAATCACGCAATGTAATGCCTAAATTTAAAACTAAAAAAGATTTTAGTGCTAACTAATAATATATATTTTATTTTATTTCTTAATATTTGCACGGGTTTTTATATTGTAGAATTTAAATAAATGTCTAAACTTTAGTTTTTTATTATTTAATACATAATAACCATTATGTTAAGCATAATTTTTCACCTCAAAAGCTCGTTAGCTATTTTACAATTTTGTTAAATTTTTGATGTCACTGCGGAGGCAGAAGAAGTCCGTCAAATTAAATGAAAATTTACATATATTTTGACAATAATATAAGGCACCAATCCCGCACTATTAGAACTCAGAATCTAAAAAAAAAAAATTTTCCATACATCCGCGCTCCACCCTACTGTTTACAGATGTACTCTTTAAAAAAACATTAATGACCTGTAGTAATCTCGGCGACCTGAAACTGCAACATATAGGTTAGCCACACAACCCATAAATTGTGATTTGACTCTGACAGTGTAATTAGGGAAACCTGTTCTGTTGGAGTATAAAAAAAAACCAAATTATAAAAACCCAATTATGATTTCTTCACTTTAATTCAATTCATCGTGATTTATAATTACTTACATACCATTTTAACAAAAATGGCGTATCCATATTGCCTAGCCCGATGCCAGGTCAGCGCGACAAGGCGTGGACATAACGAGTTTAACAGAATATGATTTTCCGACGGGAGACGTTTTAGCGACGCTTTTTATATTTCCCATAGGATTTGTGCCGCAGACTGTACTTTGCGAATATGGGCTCTCACTTTAATGTCGTTTCGGGAAATGAAAGGGTGTTTCTACTTCATAATTTAGTACTGGATCCGCGCGCACTTCGTAAAACCTTCTTAAGTTTTAGACTTTCTTTGCAGAAAGCAGAAATAAACTTTGTTCGCACTATAAACTTTGTTGACTAGGGGTACCAATTGTTCTACCGCCTGAGCAGCGATGTGCAAACAATACTGTGCTTCGGTAGGAAGGCACTGTAGCTAGTGAAAATACAGGGCTGAAGAGCTTTAATATCTTATGACACTTGAGTAAGAAGTGGTGGCGCAGCACCTAGAATTTTACATCATTGTGAAATCTTGGATAGCAACAGTGCTAGTGTCAACATCTTCATCAGAAGACGAGCAAGACGCTATCCTGATGATAAAAAAAACGTTGTCCATTAGTAAATACTAATAATAATAGACGACGTTATTTCTTATCAGGATCTTAGGAGAGCGTCTTGCTCGTTTTCTGATGAAGATGTTGACACTCTTCAGCCCAGTATTTTCACTAACTACAGTGCCCTCCTGCCAGAGCACAGTATTGTGTTCCCATCACTGCTCAGGCGGTAGAATAACCACTGTTGAGGTATCTACCTAGTCAACCTCCTGCTAAGAAGTCTACCCCCGGTAAAATCTGTTGAGGCAACCGCGTGGTACCGCGCGTTTTGACGAAAAACAATCAACACATCTGAACCGAGCCTAATGCTAAATTACCTATTCTTATTTTTAACAAAAACTTTAAATTACCAACACAAACTCCATCAAAGTCTCAACAACGAAAGCTCGCAAACAAAAAAGCACCTGTCCACTCCCCCGCAAAATAAATCCGGTAACATACTTAGAGCGATGATCGCGACACCGAATCATAACACGGGGCTTTTCTCTTAAGCTGCGTTAATTTGCTCCCTTCGCCCCGGTCTCCCCTCGCTGTCAAATAAATATATACAGAAGGATGGCTACGTGCAGTGTGGACAGCGAAACGTATTTTTATTATACAACGAAATAAGAAGACGAGCAAGACGCTCTCCGGATGGTAAGAGATAACGCTGCCCAAAGTTACTACAGTGCTACCCAGTGCACTGCGCCAACCCTTCCAGAGTCATAAGATGTTAAGACCCTTCAGCCTAGTAATTTCACTTGCTACAGTGCCCCTTCTATCGAAGCACAGCAATGTTTGCACACTATTGTCGCTCAGGCGGTAGAACAAACTTACGTTACGTAGTATACGTAGAAGATCAAAGGTGCTTAAAAGATAAAGCGCACCATTCTTTTTGGCTAACGTTATATTAAACAACAATCTAACGAATAATGAAAACGGAGAAAGTTATCCAATTCGTGCCTACATTTTTTTCAGTATTTTAGTGTCTTAGGCAAGCAATGAACAATGAGTATTATTGTTGTGACTTTTCAATATTTTATTCATTTGCCTTTTGAAAAGATCTAAATTGTGTCTCATCTCTACAGGAAAATTCAGTAGAGGCCTGTTATTCAAACTTGGCATTTGCTACTCAGGCTTAGGCCTGCATTTACTGCTGAGCAAATGAATAAAAAATTAGTTGTTAAATGGTAAATAAATAATTTGTATTGGTATAACAGGCGGTTCGGTGGAAAATCTGTGGTACTTCCCCAAGCGGCTTTTGAAATAGAGCCTACCAATACATAATATGGTAATAAACATGTAAGCATTGGATTAACTAATTTATATTATATATATAAAAGGAAAGAGTGATTGATTCGTACACCTCAAAACACTTTTGGATTGGGTAGAAATTTGGAACACAGATAGGTTTTATGATGTATATACCTCCGCTAAGATTTCACCACGCGGGCAAAGTCGCGAGCATAACCACTGTTGAAGTATCCACCTAGTCAACCTCCTGCAAGTGAGAAATATTATAGTGTCCTTCTGTATAGTATTTATTCCAGGCTCCCGGTCTCGGGCGCACCGGACGAGAGCGTCAAACACAATTTTACGCAGCCGTGCGCTCTGAGCCGATTGCGGGAGACACGACACAAGCCTGCCCAGAACTGCTGAGGTTCGAACATTGGATGTGGTATTAACGAGCTTAGAAGTTAATGAATAAGAGAAATATTATTATCACGGTAAAGAGATACTTTACCGTGCTATTATTAATCGTAATTATTATTAGGATATTAACAGATACGGGTAAAGATATTTATTTCAACAGCTTATGGTAGACATCAAAGTCAGCAGCATAATTGTGTTTTTTATCTTCTGCAATAGTAATAATAAATGCTTGTTAAAAAAAATATTTCACATGTTACCTACCATAAGTACAAACTACCTCTATGTCTATAAAACCTTAATTTCTAGTACACTAGATTGTAAACTTAACAAATAATAACATTATTTGAGTATATTCAAGTGCTGACAATATCAGATGATAGATAGATAGATAATCCTTTATTGAAACACAAAAATGTACAAAAACAGCTTAAAACTATAATATAAAACAAAGTGTTACAATTGGCGGTCTTATCGCTAATAGCGATCTCTTCCAGACAACCGTGCAAGGAGAGGAGAGCAATTGTAATTCACATGGGTTAGGTTAGATGATAGTTTTTTTAAGATGCTAGACGTTTGAATGCATTTTACGTGCTCTTGGATTTGTTGTTAGGTCAGAACAACGTAATATACCTAAAGCAGTGTGTTAAACATAGCCCACAATCACTAATCGAAAACATAAAATTATAAGTTATAATAGATAATGTAAAGATATACGCCGGGATATACGCTAGGAAGAAGAAGATGATGTAAAGATTAATAATATAATAAGACAAAGATCTTGCCAAAACACCTTACGTCATTAGACAAGAATAACTATAACAAGTAGCTCTTGTTTTTTTTATTTATTTAGCGTTCAGAATTCAAATTACCGTTGTGATCGCCTTCGTTAGATATTAAAATAAAAATAAGACGTTCTACTTTATCGAGCTTCTTGAATTCTTGGTCTCGTAGACCAAGATCGCTCACAATCTTCGGGTTGCCATATCCAAGTTTCAAACATCGTTGTCCTCTTCCAGTGGTCACGTATTGGTTAAAGGGTGCGCGAGTGTTGAGTGTTCACAGATTATAAATGCTAGTTTGCAGCTCGAGCGATGCTATCAGACATCGTATCAACCTATTACTATTATTATGGCTTCTAGAAAATTTATTATATATTGCAATCCCTATACATAAGTTTACCTTTTTTCGTTCCATCTCTTTAAAATTCATAATATGTATCTTGATTTATGGACCTAAGATTTCCGGTGAAGATTTTAAAATCTCTGTTTACTGGCTAGTTTCTTATGTGTTGTAGCGTCCATGGCCCGGTAGTCGTAAGTCCAGTTTGTAGTCCGGAGCCAGGTAGTCCGACTAGTACTAGTAGTCCATTCTTAACTATGTCGTATACAGAGTTGAAATATAATATGACAATTTGGAAAAAAAAAACACCTTTTATAAGTAGAACAAATGTATAGTTCTACTTATAAAATGGCAATAAAATCATTTAAAAGAATATTTATCCTTGAATTCCATTAATCAATTCAAATCAATCAATTTGTTTCAGTTATGTGGTCTTGATCAAGGGATTTATGCAAGACGGCTGGCAAATTTTTTTTATTCGTTTTTGTTGCTACTCTAAGCAAAGTCGTAGACGCCCACTAGTGAATCATATATCAATTAATATTCAATCATCACTTTAACAAAAACGAACCGTCATACAAGTTCAGTGCCGCGTAAAAACGCATCAGCTTAACGCCGCGCAAAATAATGAAATTATTTTATATACTATTTATTTTGGACGAAACCGATACAGATAATCAGATAAAGGTTTTAATTTTGATAAAAAATAATATCAGTGGGAGTTTTGCCACTTGTTTCAATAACTTGGGAGGGATGGACTCGTGAAGTGAAGCAGATTTTATTTTAATTAAAATCTTTAATCGTACAAGCAGTTTTGTCAAAGAGAAATCCAAGATGGACAGGGTACCGGCGGAAAACCAGTTTTATTTTATACTAAATAGGGCTACGTTTGACCACATCCCACCTGATGGAAAGTGAAAATGCGGTCGACGATGGATCACGTAAGATGCCTAGAAAGGTACCTACCTATTCACTCGTGCCTCATACTAGACCGTGGACCGGTGGTGTGTGGACTCGTGGGTCATACTGGACCTACACAATGCTAAGCTTGGTACCTTTTTGCGGCAAATCAAGTTCAAAACTCAGTGTGTAGCAAAAAGTTCGCCTGGACGCTACCGTGTTTCGGAAGGCACGTGTAACTGTGGGTCCCGGCTGTTTCCTATAAGATATGTAGGGGGCTTCATCATAACGGATAAGAAGCGTATATTCACGGATGTCTCAGTGATCCACAGGTTTAACACCGGCAGTGATCACCGACTCGTCAGAGGCATCCTGGATATTAATTGTAAGCTAGAACGCGCCCGATTGATGAAGTCCACGCTCCGACCTTTCCCACTTCCAACTGTCGCTGGATCCGAAGCATTCCAGATTAAACTGGAGAACCGATTCGCAGCCTTGGAAACCACAATTGACGTTGACGTAGACCAGGATCTAAATAGAGTGGTAGAAATCTTGCGGGAAGAAGGTGCTAAATTGAGCGAGAAGAAACGCACAGGCAGTAAGTCGAAGCTTTCTCAAGAATCTTTGCAGCTGATGAGGGAGCGACGTGAAGACCCACCGACATCTTTGTCAGAGAGACGAGCTCTCAATAAGACAATCTCCAAGGCAGTAAGACGAGACCTCCGGAGCTCCAACACACGCGCCATTCAGGAAGCGATCGAGCAGAACCGGGGGACTAAGGTCTTTGTGCAGAAATTGGGGAGGAGCCATATGACGAAGTTGACTACTTCTGGTGGAAGCGTCGTCACCTCTCAGCCTGAGATCCTTGCGGAAGTAGAAGACTTTTATGGCCAGCTGTATGCCTCGCAGGCGCCTCAGCCTGATACCCGCAATGATGATTCAAGAGCCACTCTAACACGCCACTATACCGAAGACCTCCCGGATATTAGCATAGACGAGGTGGCGATGGCCCTTGGGCAGCTTAAAAATGGAAAAGCCCCTGGTAAAGATGGAATTACCTCGGAACTCTTGAAGGCTGCAGGCATACCTGTATTGAGAGAGCTCCAGCGAATTTTCAATTCTGTCCTATTCTCAGGGAGAACTCCAGAGGCGTGGAGCAAAAGCGTTGTAGTGATGTTTTTCAAAAAAGGTGACAAAACTCTTTTGAAAAACTACAGACCTATTTCACTTTTGAGCCACGTCTATAAGCTTTTCTCAAGGGTCATCACAAATCGTCTCTCACGCAGATTCGACGAGTTCCAGCCACCGGAACAGGCCGGGTTCAGAGCAGGCTACGGGACCATAGACCACATCCACACAGTGCGGCAGATTATACAGAAGACCGAAGAGTATAATCAGCCCTTGTGCCTAGCATTTGTGGACTATGAGAAGGCCTTTGACTCCATTGAAACTTGGTCTGTTCTGGAGTCTTTGCAGCGGTGCCAAGTTGACTGGCGATATATCCAGGTGTTGAAAAGTTTGTACGATACCGCCACAATGACTGTCCAAGTACAGAACCGGCAGACTAAACATATCCCTTTAAAACGAGGTGTGAGACAAGGGGATGTAATATCCCCCAAATTGTTTTCCAACGCTCTAGAGGATGTGTTTAAGACGCTGGACTGGACTGGACAGGGCATCAATATCAACGGCGAGTGTATTTCACATCTGCGATTTGCGGATGACATCGTCATAATGGCGGAAACGCTGGAAGATTTGCAACAAATGCTGACCAGTCTAGCTGATTCTTCCCAACGTGTCGGTCTCCGGATGAACATAGACAAGACTAAAGTGATGTTCAATGAACAGGTCGCTCCGGAACCGGTTATCGTTAATGGACTGCCTATTGAAGTTGTTCAGGAGTATGTATACCTTGGGCAAACAGTGCAGTTAGGTAAAAACAACTTCGAGAGGGAGGCTATTCGAAGGATTCAGCTGGGATGGGCTGTATTTGGAAAACTTCGTCGAGTCTTTTCGTCACGTATACCACAGTGTCTGAAGACTAAAGTCTTCAACCAATGCGTCTTACCTGTAATGACATACGGAGCCGAAACGTGGACACTTACGGTTAGATTGGTTCATAAGTTTAAAGTTGCTCAGCGAGCTATGGAGCGGGCTATGCTCGGCGTCTCTCTAAAGGATCACATCAGAAATGAGGTGATTCGGCAGAGAACCAGAGTTACCGACATAGCCGAAAGGATTAGTAAGTTGAAGTGGCAATGGGCTGGTCACATTTGCCGCAGAACCAATAACCGATGGGGTACACGGATTCTAGAGTGGAGACCGCGTCTCGGCAAACGTAGTGTAGGTCGTCCTTGGGCGAGATGGGGTGACGATATCCGGAAGGTCGCGGGGAGCGGGTGGAGGAGGAAGACGGGGGAACGAGTTGAGTGGCGTGCCATGGGGGAGGCCTATGTCCAGCAGTGGACGAACACAGGCTGATGATGATGATGATGTAGGGGGCACTCGTTAGGTCATGTTGCAGGCCCTGAAGTAATCTCGGCGACCTGAAACTGCAACATATAGGTTGGCCACACAACCTATAAATTTTGATTTGACTCTGACAGTGTAAGTAGGGTAACCTGTTCTGTTGGAGTATAAACGCTAATTATTAAGGGGAACACTTGCGGTTTTTTACAAACTTTTATTTACTTTCACCTGTCCGTTGTCTGTCTGTCTGTAATCAAATCTTGCGAGTTTAATTAAATCCACTTACCGGTTTCCGATTGAGCTGAAATTTTGCATGCGTGTATAAATGTGAATTCAATGCAACATTATTAAGACATCGAGTTGATCTGATGATGGAGCTGGAAGGTGGCCATAGGAACACCGTATTTAAACGACGGAACCCCACCGAGTTTTTATGGCTCATTTGATTCGTTGACGAGTACTTTGGTGCTGGATTGTAATTATAATAGCTTGTTTTTAAAAAGGTTTTTTTAAATGGCACTTGTTAAAAATCGTTGATTTTGTTTGGAATCGGTAAGAATAATCGGTAAAAGAAGAAGCCAATCAGCACCGTTGACCAGTTTAGCACTAATCAGGGTAGAACCGGTAAGCGGTTTATACGTGATCGAGTTAAGGCTCCAAGATTCGAACAATTGGGAGGGGCTGGGTAGTTACCGTGCACACGTGACTTGGATGCTTGTGACGGAGCTTTTATAAGGTACGATTTGGGATTAAGAAAGAAAGAAAAATATTTAATTAAGCAAAGAGACACAGGCACATGAAAAAAAAACATAAAAATTAACGAAGAGAGCAAAAAATGTTACATGAAACAATATTGTAGGTAAATTCTTATATGTTAAAAACTAAGATATATAATAAACTAGCTGCGCCCAGCGGTTTTACCCGCTTTTCTATAGCCTATGTGTTATTCTAGGGTCTAAGGTATCTGTATACCAAATTTCAGCACAATCAGTCCACCCATTTAGGCGTGAAAGAGTAACAAACACACATCCAGACATCCATTCTTACAAACTTTCACGTTTATAATACATATTAGTAAGATGTGTTATTCTAGGGTCTAAGCTATCTGAATACCAAATTTCAGCGCCAATATGTATGAAGACTGCATTGGGGTCTGCCGAATTATTTACTCAAATAGGGTACAATGTAGCACTTTTGCAAGTCAATTTTACAATGAATTCTTTTTTATGACTCTACTACTCGCTCGAAAAGCACCTCTATGACAACGACCAAGAAACTCATAGGTTTGGACTAGTAGTAAGTATTTTTCTTATCCCACCGCCGCGGAGGGGTCCTCCTGTCAGTGAGGACCAAACGCCTTCGGAGCCGCGGATGAGTGCTTCGCCGTACCCGTTGCCCCGGCATTATGGCGTCCCGCAGGAACACCCCCAAGTTATTTAGTGGGTATCCCCACCGCGCCCATCTTTGCCGGGGGAGTCCCACACACCGCCCCGCGCCCCCCGGCGTGGTGTGTTTGAATTTTTCCTGGGTAAAAAAAAGTTGTATTGTCGCACATTATAAAAGCCCCAAAGCACTCGTACACTTAAGTCCCGCAGTCCAGCTTACCTTACTGAAGTGTCCACACTACAAATACGGATTTACTTAATCTCCTCTACGTTTTCTTTGTTTCTGTATTTATCACTTTGGTAACAAACTTGAGAACGGATTTATACGGGTTTCTGTTAGCCCTCTGTTAAGGTGCTTATAAAAGGCTTAAAATGAGGTAAAAATAAATATAATATCTATTCATACCTCTCAGAAAATAAAATTTCGCAACTTACGTATTGGGTGTTATCACCCCGTTAAATGAAAACTAATTGTGTACGAGATCTGCCATTTGGTATCTGGTCTTATCGCCCAGCACTATTTATTCCAGACAACCATTCAGGGAGGTAAAATATTCAACTCATTCTGGAATAATTTCATAATGTTTTTTTGTTATTATTAGTGGTAAACAAGCAACCGAGCATACCTGAAGTTACTGTTGCCTATTGACCATTTCAATACCAATTATACCTACGTATATATAAGTATATTTCCATTTCTTGCTTTACAACATTAAGGTGCAGTCCCACATTGTGCGATATCAACTTTTGAGTGGGTGACGAATGCAAAGATAAAAGAAATTGACGAATGTCGTTGGAGAGTCGCGACAATTTTATTTATTTAGGCTTTACTATTATGTAATTTAATTACTTATGTACGTACTGTTTATACCTTTTTTGTGTTTGGTGGCGTGGTTGACATTCTTACACGTTTTCCAGGTACCTAATCATTTCTACCCACGAATTGAAGCAAAATATTCAAAAGTCAAAGCTTTCACCTAACCTTTGATATATTCATTGATTGTTCAAACCTTTTACGCCTCATTAGACTTCGAAATCTCCAACGGAAAGGCGAGCGACCCGCCAAATTTGAATTTCCGTACCGCAATTTGAGACAGAGATAAAAACACCATTTCCAAAAGGTGTGAACGAGACGAAAAATGTTATTCCAAAGATAAAAATGTGACTGACGAATTCAGCTACTTACATATTTTTGCGCCATCAAAAGGAGTCGATGTTTGAAGAATAATTTTGAATTGAGAATACGCTGTGGCGCCAAGCGCCTTTTGTGCAATCAATATTCAATGTTGGCAACACTGCTATTCCAAGTTTGAATTTGGAATCTATCATTTTGAATTTCAAATTTCGAAGACGTTCGACGTGCAATAATATTTTTTTATTTTTAAAAATATTATTATAAATAAAAAAATATTATTATTAAAATATTATTAGTATGTAAGTAGGTACCTACATACTACGTATGTACATACGTAATAGGTATCTACAGTATATTTTATAATATATTTATATAATGTTAATATTTAAACTCACGTTACTACAAACGCGTTATTACAAATAAAAAAATATTAATGGGTGGCGTAAATAAATAATAATTATATTAACCAATCTTATAAGTATTTTATCCATTACTTATCTCAATGCCAAAGGATATCGGAGACATTATTATAATACCGAAAAGCAAAAAAAATATTAAAGTACATTAAATTTTTTATTTTTTTTAATGGCAAATGCCTAAAAAATTAACAAATGCATTAAAAATTGATTTAAAAAATATCGAATGGCTTAGTTTTATTTTATGAGCTTTTATCAAAACCTAGAACTGCAAAACTAGTAAAATCTCTAAATCTATGATAATAACTTTCACACTGCTGCCATCTTTGAAAACAAGTCAGAATTTTTACTTGGCAATACAAAGCATTTTGGTATACTTCATTATCATTAATAATTGCGCCATCTTGTTTAGTTGGTTTAAAATAATACAAAAGTAAAGTCACAGCGCCATCTAGTCTCTTCACTTGGTACCATCAACTACTAGAGACATCTATGATTAACTTTAGAACTATCATAAAAGCTTGGGAAGCTCCGAACTACGAAAGCTTTCGATGAGCTTTCAAGTTTAATGCTACTTGACATAGATGGCGCTACTAGTCTAAAAACTAGCTGTTAATGATCAATAAATTTGCGATAAAAAAGTTTTTTATTTCGCATATTTTATTATGTTGCGTTGTTAATGGCGTGTAGAATAAAAAAACTTTTTAAATCATTAGTGTAAAAAAATATATCGCATTTTTGTTACAGGTACAAATGAATACGTAAAAAATCTAAATCTACCTATATATTCCCAAATCTAAAAAATATTTTTTTGTAAAATTGGTATTCTACCCATATTTATTATTATAAACCTTTTGAACGGAAAAAAAGCATTAATAACTTACCTACGTTATAACTTTAAAATATATTTTTAAAACATCCAATAAATAACAACTTCCGTTTAAAAATCATCACTGGCCCACTAACTATAAATTTGATTCCGCCATACGTTACACTAAAACTAGAATCAAACACCATACAACACCATAAACTGGGAAAGGGTGCCCATTCAGTGTTCCGCGGGACCCCATGATGGGCGCACGTGTTTCATTCTTCCCCATAACAACACGTGTTTGAAAAAAAATACGCGCCATACAAAAAACTCCTTTCTCAATTCAGTGAAAAATTACGCGCCTTTTTTTTGTAAATCCTCATTTCAACGTTCAATTTTTTAATGATTAAAAAGAAGTCGTATTTGAAAAAGGTTGCGTTCCTATAAAATATTGGCGACAGTCATTTGTTTATTTTAAAATAATAGTGATGTGCGTAAATGTCTTTGGAATTTTCTTCATTTTAGTGACTGCTGTAGGATTTGTTCGAAATGGCGGTAAGTTTTAATTATAATTTTAATTAAATTAATTCTGTATTATGTTTTATTTAGTTTATAATTTGCTCTATATGCTTTAATAATTCAATAATGATTTTACACAGAAGCTCGTACTTATAAGTAGATTCAATTAAAAATATTATGCTAAGCTACTTTATTACTCTTCCTGTCAAAATTTTTTAGGACTACTCGCGGCTTGTACTCGCGGCATTGCCCGCATGGCAAAATCCTTTCTTAGCGATGGTCTAGGTCATAAAACCTATCTATGTTCCAAATTTCAATCCAATCCATCTAGCGGTTTAGGCTGTGCGTTGATAGATCAGTCAGTCAGTCAATCAGTCACTCTTTCCTTTTATATGTTTAGATAGATGTCATCTTAAATTTAGTTTGATTTTTTTTTATTGGTAGATGTATCTGGGTTACTATTCAGCTTTTGAAAACAAATAGGCCAGCTAGTTAAATAAAACAAGTAGAACATTATTAAGTAATCTCTGATTTATTCCAAAACTTACAATGTACCTAATACAATAAACTAAACATAAAATAAACTAAACTTAAAATTAACTTATGGCTAGAAAACAGGGTCCAGCGCGTCTCCATAGTTGGAGCTCCGAGGAGACGCGCTGGACTACCCCAGCAGGCAAGCAGCGTTACCTCGCTGTATGGCGAGGCTTAGTCTCTGACAAAGAAAGCTGCCCGCCCTGCGGTCACCACAGGCCCCGATGAGACGCGTCGACAGCTCCTTTATATTTTTTTTGGCTTCGGGACCCCAGGGCCCCATTGTCTCGAAACTCGAACATTATTAATAAAATAAGCTATTTTTTTAAATATTGAATCGAATGCATTTTTATTTCTCTTTCTATAAGCGAGGGTGACAATAACTGACAACTATGTATAATTTTTATTCAAACGCTCGACCAACTTCTATAAAATTTAAATTATGGGATCTGTTCCTAATCCAACATACTTAGTTCAGGCGTCTCTGACTGACCGTTGACCATAAATAATCATCATCATCAGCCTTCAATAGCCCACTGCTGGGCATAGGCCTCCCTTTGAATATGCCATTCTCCCCTGTCTCTTGCCGTCCTCATCCATCCATTTCCCGCCACTCTCCTGATGTCGTCGGTCCATCTAGCAATCGGTCGACCCGGATTCCTATGTCCTAATATGGGCCACCATTCTGTCATTAAGCGACACCACCTGCCATCACCACGTCTAGCCACGTGACCTGCCCAGTTCCACTTGAGTTCCGTAACTCTGGTACCGATATCCTTGACTTTAGTTCGTCGTCGGATTTCAGTGTTACGAACTCGATCTTGCAGTTTGATGCCGAGCATGACACGCTCCATGGCTCTCTGTGCGACTCTAATTTTGTGCACAGTCTCCTGAGTGAGCGTCCATGCCTCGGCACCGTAAGTCATTGTAGGCAGGACACATTGGTTGTAGAGACGGGTCTTCAGGCATTGTGGTATGTCTTTGGATCGGAAAATGTCCTCTAGTTTTCCGAAGGCAGCCCATCCGAGTTGTATTCTTCTACTGACCTCCCTGTTTTGAAAATAATAATAATCAAAAACAATATTTCATCTTATTCTGAAACTTTCTAAACATGAATACAAAAAAAAAGCATTTCGATCAATTATAAAACTTCTCTCCTTTTAAAAAAAAAAACAATTAGACACTACAATTTAGAGATGCGATCTCCCAACCCATTAATTAAAATGTATCGATAAACTCCGTTGTTTATCGATCGACAGCAGATGGTTGCAATAATTGTAAAGTTTAACCACATACCGTCCGAGCCACAGTATTTATAAGCTTGAATAACATCTGCAAGAATCTTGTCAATAGGGATGTTGACTAATTTTTAGAATTGCTTTTATATGGTAGATAGACCCATTACATACACGAATATCATATTTTTATGCAAAAATATGTGAAATTTCAATATAAAAATACCTAAATAAAAATGTTTTTTTGAATTCTGGCTAAAACGTTCCGAGCAGGCATCTGACAGCGCGTGACGTCACACCACTGGCCTGTACTTACGCTTTCTAAGCAATGTTCCTGATTTCGACACATTTTAATTATTCATAACTTAAAAACCACTGAACCGATTTTGATGTAACTTATATTGTGCCCTTAGTTGGTCAATATTTAAGCCAAAAATAAAGTCAATAACTAAAATGTCTCTCTGAAAATATAAGATCCATTTTGGTTATTGACTTTTTTGCTTAAATTTAGACCAACTGAGAGCACAGTATAAGTTGCATCAAAATCGGTTCAGTAGTTTTTAAGTTATGAATAATCAAAATGTGTCGAAATCAGGAACATTGCTTGGAAGCGTAAGTACAGGCCAGTGGTGTGACGTCACGCGCTCTGATTGGCGTTCGCATTCGCGTAATAATAAGTAAAAATTATTGAAATTAAAATTGATTTTATTCCATTTTGGCTTGTAAATAGATCGTTAAAATGTGATTGTAGGTTTTTAAATACGGTCTTTTATGTGAAAAACATAACTTTATATGAATTCGTAACATGTGTCAACATCCCTATTTATGTACAAGAATATTTGCCTCTAAATAATATTCTACTATAGTGCATAAGGATATATCTAGATATATCAACTTAAATAATAAATGAAATTAAAAAAAATAAAAACAAGCTTTTATTATTATTATTACCATCCAGCACCAAAGTACTTGCCAAGACGAATCTAATGAGCCCAAACTCAATGAGGTCGCGTCATTTATTTACGGAGTTTTTATGGCCATTTTCCAGTTCCATCATAAGATCAGCTCCATACATAATACTATTTGTATTGTCATCCGATTTATACACGTATGCCATTTCCGCTCAATCGGATTCCGGAAATGGGTCAAATTAAACTTCCAAGATTTGATTACAGATAGACAACAAATAGGTGAAAGTAAATATAAGCTTGTAAAAATGATTACCTCTCTCCTCGGGAATTTCATGAAGTACCATCATTGCACAATAGTTACGAGCAACTACAAAAACGCAGCAAATGATCGTCTTCGGAATCGCCTTCATTCGAAAGCCATTCTCTTATCAAACCATAGCGATGGTCGTACTGTTCTGTCTCTTGTTCAAGTCGATTTCTTATTACATCTGGACGATGTTAACGCTGTTTTTTTGTCTCTTTTGCAAGTCGATTTTCTTATTACACACTACATAATATGTATTGTAAACATATTATCAAAATATTTCAGACGAGATTTCTAAGAGCAGACTTTTATGCCGACGAAAGTAGTTTGCTGTCATTTGTTTGCGATCCGGTCGTTATATCGTTTGTCCCGGCTCTGTGTGCGTCGGTTTTAATACCTTAGTAGATCCACTGACTACAGCAATGCAAATATCTAACCTTTGTTTCTAATTGTTTCAGACACAGAACACACAACAGTCAAAGAAACACGCCCAGAATACATCCACCCCGACGGTCTCCTCACATTCGACCCTTATCTCTCCGACATCAAGCCACAGCTCAACGATGACGACTACATCCCTTTGCCAGAGAACGACGAAACAATTGACGGTCTACCCATATTCCTCGACGAACCTAAAAACTCTTACGTACTAAGAACCAAACCTGCAACATTACTCTGTAGAGCAGCAAACGCTTTGCAGGTTTTCTTTAAATGTAACGATAAAAGAACGGAAAAGACAGTGCAGTTTGAGCATGTTGATCCTCAGAATGGTGTGAGAGTAGTCGAGGCCGAGCTAAATGTGACGAAGAATGAGTTAGACGAGTATTTCGGTGGGAAATATGCGTGTGAGTGTTACGCGTGGAATAGTAAAGGAAGGATACGCAGTCAGGCGATTTATGTTGAATTTGCTTGTAAGTATAAAATAACTATTTAATTAGGTTCCTACAAAAATATGACGAGGACAATAGTTAATACATAGTTAGTAGTTAAACTGACTGACATCCTCAAATAATCATAAATATAGAATACTAACAACGAAGCCAAACGATATAAATAATAATTATAAACCAATTAAAAAAATAGTAAAGTAAGATCTAAGCTTTTTAAGTAGGTAATATGCGCGTTTTCCTCTGCATTTTATCTCCAAATAAAATATCATTTGATACGTAACGCTATCTGTTTGCTCAAAAAAAAAAGAAAGAAAGAAAACACATTTATTTGTGAAATACACTACATACACAGAGGAAAAAAAAATTAACTAATACAGCATAACATATCGAAAACTCTCATTACACAACAAAATAAAGTAGCGCTACCGTGTTTCGGAAGGCACGTAAAACTGTGGGTCCCGGCTGTTTCCTATAAGTTATGTAGGAGGCAGTCGTTAGGTCATGTTGCAGGCCTTGTAGGAATCTCGGCGACCTGAAGTTGCAACATATACATAGTAGGTTAGCCACACAATCTATAAATTGTGATTTGACTCTGACAGTGTAAGTAGGGTAACCTGTTCTTTTGGAATATAAACCACAATAATTATTATTATTTAAAATAAAGTAGATAGGTTTACTCGTATTATTTTGTAATGTCATGTATTAAAATACTTGAGTATTAGGTAGTAATATAACGTAATGTTAGTAGTTGTGTCACAAGTGACAATGAAATTCGATATGGTTGTAACTTGAGAACTATTTAAGTTACTAATGACAATCAAACAGACCAACTTTCCACACATAGTGATGACGAAAATTATGTTCGTTACAAGGCCAATATTTCATTTAGTTGGGCATTTTGACTTGGTTTTATGTAATTTTAGTGTTTTTATAATTTTATTGTATTATGTGTATACAGGGTTTTTAATTAAATTAAATACATTGGCGGATAAGTTCGTTATATTAGGAAGGTCACTAATTATTATAATTAGATGGCTATTTAATAGCTTTCGGTTAAGTTGCAGTATATTGAAACATCGGAATTACAAAATTTAAATAATATAGTACCTATTTTTTATATTACATAAAATATTAATATAATATCCATAACAATCAAATCGTAGCTATGAAATAACCTTGTTCCCCAATAGAATCTTATATAGGTATCATTGCACTGAATAACCAATATAATACCTACTGCAGGGAATAGGTACCTACTTACATATTACGATTTACGATGTACCTACCATACTTTATATCTAGTATTCTTTTATCTGTGCTTATATTTTGCACTCAATTCCTTGCGCTCTACATATATTTAATAAATTCGTCTCCATTCTGCTCGCATTGTTTACTTCGCGAAAATTTGCCTATACATTTTCTCGTTAAATTTAGAAAACAATATTTTGCTTACAACAAAATATTAATTAGATATTTTAGACATAGACAATAATATCTTCTAATTGTGTCTCATTATAATTGGTTCCATTACACCGCAATCATTAAAACTCCGCACGATTCCAATTTGGAAATGTTTTAAGCCGAACCAAATGACATAACAATTATATTTATCCTACCAAATATGCTAAAAAGATAGACACCGCCAATTAAAACAAACTGAAGCCGGGGAGTTAATAAAGTTTACATAATTTGATCAAAGCAAATCTATTTAGAGGTACCTTGCTAGTTTTTGATATAATTATGTTGAAGAGACAGAAAAGTGTATTTTTTATGGTATAAAGTATTATCTAATCTAATATTTTCCATTAACCCTTAATTTTTTTACGCAAATTCAAAATTCTTGCGCTTACTGTCAATCTATATTCAAATGCATGCCAAAAACAATGTTATTATTTAAATATTTGCACGACATTACATCATGTCAAATACGGAATGAACTATGTATACTATATATTTAAGACCTTATCAATACCTGTATTTATACAAACAAACGATTTATTCATTCATATAAGACCAACTCATACTGGCCATTATAGTGCTAGTGCTACCTAGGCACCTAGGCTTTCAATACGAAGCTTTCAACCCTAACAATATTACACTATCCTCGTTATCACGAGAGCAAGTCAAAGTAGATTTTTGAACAAGAAACCTATTATTACCATCTCAAGACCTAAAATATTAAAAACTCCTAAAAACATTTTATTCTATATACTTTTATTATTTGAATTTCACTTTAAAATAGCTCTAACCGCTCTCCTCTCTCTCTTTAACCTTAGTATGCGGTATCTACCATTTCTATCGTGTGACTTCCCCATCCCGAGGGCTATATCTAGACAATGGACGCCAACGGTAATTGTTAGCAGGTGGGGCGAAACGCGGGGGCGGTGTGGTTATTTTGGTTGGCTTTGGCTGCTGTGAATTTATCTATATTTGACTCATTGTCACACACAAATTGACACATTTTAATATATGTTAGTTTAACTATGTTGGTTTAAAAAAAAAACAAAGTAAAATATTATCTGTGATTTAACTCAGCAGTCTCAATATGGTTACCTAACGTCGTGGAGTATAAACTCCAAATCTAACTATCGTCTTTACAATATACAAATTAGTATAATACCACAACTTATAGAAAAAATATGTTTTATTCTATAAATGGAATTTAAACAAATATTATATCTAAAAAAGTTTTCTCGATTTGAAAAAACTTTTATTCAAGCTTATAACTAACTTATGAATACACCATAAAATATTATGAATAAAGACGACAAAATCATTCAGATTTCAACATTACCTCTAATACCGCGTTAATATCGATTCTTTAATTACCACTTTTTATGTAAAACCAACGTTCTTTTATCCACCATTAATCAAGTGATTTTACGGCGATGAATATATAACTACCTTAACACAAACAAAACTGACTTTAACATCCCTATAATTTTCTAAACTTATTAATATCCGAGTCAAAAAATACGAAATAATAGATGTAACTTCAATAAAAAAGAAATGGTGCACGGTGCATGGTGGTGGTGTGGTGGTGTGTGGTATAGTAAGCCCATTAGTGTGTAGAAAAAAAAATATGAACACGTACACCAAAGCATGTTTCAAATCAATAAAAATTATGATGTATGTTATTTTCGTAATTTACAGGCTTTTAAGTCCTCTGTATGGCATAGTAAGCAATTTACATCGCTGTATTTGTTAAAAATAATCTATTCAAAGTAACGCCAGAACTCTATGCTAGACTGAATAAATAATAATAATCTTCTTTTCTTTTTGAGTCGAAATAATAATGATTTAATAATAATATGGTCAATTTTAATTTTCTGCCTGTTTTGGTAATGGTGAACTTTGCTAGCACTACTTGTTCAGTGCGTACCTGTATCTAACAAGTGAGTGGACTTACTACGAGTACTTCATTATTTCCATTAAACTAAATCCAATAGTTTTTTGTCCACGATCTTGAAACATTTTTATTCACCCAATCTAATAATTTTACTATTTACATGTTAATTACACAGAATGAAGCCGCTCGTTTTAAATTGAAATAAAGTTCTTCAATGAAACAAGTCGTAAATAACAATAAAATTGTATCGCTCGTCTATAATTAAGAAATGGTTTTAATTATTGTCTTTGATGCTGCGACTCATGAGAATTGGTTCTGATTAAGGTTTGGAATGAACTAAAAGGTGCATAATAATATTATAACCTACTAAGTATTAATTTTTTCGTAGATTTTTTTCTAACTTCCTGCGTGTCTCTTTTTCTTTTCTTGTTTTTCTCCGATCGATGGTTACATTTATTAATTGTAAAGTGTAAAGATAAGCGAAAACTTGAGCGAACTACGCCACAACGCAACGTATAACAAAAATCCGTCTGCATCACTTTCGAACATTTTATATGAACGCATTATCCACCTGCGTGCGTTAATTATAATACATAATAAAATATATTCTGCCACAAACTGAGATTTGAACCCCGGATCTCCGGATTACAAGCCGGACGTATGACCACTGGGCAATGGACGCTGCAATTGTACCTTCGCAGACGTATTTTTATTTTTTATTATGCGGTGCCTGCTGAATTTTGTAACAAAACTCTACGTTACTCTCAGATTTAACCCTACTTTTCGCATAAAATATTTATTGTATGTCATTGTTAAATCTTTTATATTATTCAGACATCGCATTGAAAATGAACTTGCAATTTTCAATAAACTTCCCTCACTCGACCCCAAGAAATAAAGTTGGCAAGTTACAAAATCAGGCATTCCACCATAAGACATTCTCACTTCCTATTGATGGCTCTAGTTAAGGGGATGAAAAAAATCATAATTTTTAACGAGTGTTTTTATTTTCATCCCTTCTTCGTTTTTCGGAGGGGTGGGCAGGAACCATTATTTCCGCTCGTTAAGTCGAGCACTTTGCACTTTGATAAATGCTCACTAGTGCTCACTTGATGGTTGGGGTGTGACGAGTGACTTGAGAGTCATCTAGCTCATTGAGGAAGTGGCATCTTTATAGCTACTGACGTTTCAGGACGATTAACTTGATTTTTTTAAGATCTCTCTTGTGTCCCTTTCTAGAAATATTTTTTCTAGTCTGTTCTATCCCACTGTTGAGTAAAAACCTCCTCCTAATCCCTCAATATGTGGTCAATGTATCTTTTTCTAGCCACCTCGGCCTATTCGGACTGGTAAAAGTCCTGGTCGGTTCTCCAGTTTTTTCTAGGACGGCCTAGGCGGCGCCGCCTTACTGTTTGTATCCATTCTGTGATGATATTTTATATGAAATAAAAAAATGTCTTTTACACTAATCTAAGGACTTTGAGCAATGTGACGTGTGACCAAAATTTGACAATGGTTTAGAGCACTTGGACTTTGTCTAGACTGGCACGTGGCCGATCTGTAGATTGTACAAAATGTTCTTTATCCCCGTATATAATAAGCTTTTGTAAGTAGCCATGTAAGGAGTTGTCCCTTTTTTCGCAATAAAAGCTAATTTCGCTAAGAAACCTAATAGCCATTTAATGCTTTTAATAGTATTATGGTTTATTACTCGTGCTATAATAAAAATAAACGTTCTCAATCCAAAGGTGTGAATATTCCATGAATTATGAGAAAGCATGGGTTCCTCCCACTATTGTTCAAGTGGATAAAGACGAAGATAAAAACGTTAATTAAATTTGTCTGGGAAAAGAGGTGTTAATTAAAATTGTCTATGGTTAACTGTAGACTTACAATTAGATACGACAATTAATTCCATAGTGTCTCTTATTCTTTTAATTAGTATTTCGACGCGAAAAATATATGTATTAATTAATTATCATTGGTATTATAAATATTTGTACACGTTTGTGAACAAAAAAAAATGTTTAGTTTGAAAAGTTTGTTTAGTTTGGAAATTAAATACGTTGCAATTAATATATAAATTTTAGTTTAAAAAATTATTTAATATTTTAAATCAAGCTATCATTGAAGTTTTCTTAAATGAAGATTTATTAATTATTTTTATTAATTTATATTTTATTGATATAATAAAAGCTTGTCGCAAAAGAGAGTCTGGAAATTCGAGCCGCCGTAGAGTCTATCTAAATATATAAAAGGAAAGAGTGACTGACTGATCTATCAACGGACAGCCTAAACCGCTGGACAGATTGGGTTAAAATTTGGAACATAGATTGATTTTATGATGTAGACCTCCGCTAAGAAAGGATTTTTTCATGCGGGCAAAGCCGCATAAGTTGCAAAGCGAGCATAAGTTAGTATAATTTATAACCTATATACTCTGTAAGAAAATAATATTACGTATGTAATTTATTAGCACTACAAGCAATTTCCTCCCTTCTCCCATCAGACATAAAGAAGCAATTCGGCCAGCAGCCTCAATCAGTAAGAGTGGAATCAGGGCAAGGGGTGACCTTCCGATGTAGACCGCCTTCGGCCGCTCCACCTCCGGTCATGAAGTGGACCAGGAATGGAGTCACCTTGGAGGCGGGTGATGAAATGCTGGTGCTACCTAAGGTTGAAGTTCAGGTAAAATTCTGCTGTACATAATATATAATTTGACCTATGCTGTAATATTATGACAATGATGTTGATGTTGAATAAAAGATAGGTGGTGTGGTCTAGAATGGAACTTGAAGCATTTACTATATCCAAACACAATAGGAAGAATCTCTTATAGTTTGTTCAAACGAGCTGCAGAAAAATTCCAGCCTATTTTATGACTTATTCATCAGTTATTCTACTGCCTGAGCAGTGATGTGAAAACATTACTGTGCTTCGGTAGGAGGGCACTGTAGCTAGTAAAATTACTGGGCTAAAGAGTCTTAACATCTTATGACTCTCAAGTAAGAAGCGTTGGCGCAGTGCACTGGGTAGCACTGACCTAATTATGGGCAGCGTTATCTCTTACCATCAGGAGAGCGTCTTGCTCGTCTTCTTACTTCTTTGTATAAAAAAAAATAGTTTATCTATTATTGCACATATTGCTACAAACTGAAAGCTCAAATCTAATAATTTTCCTCACTAATTTATACGGGTTTACTACTAGAATCAGCTTTACAAAGAATATTAGCAAAGTTTCAATAACATTATGATGTTCCTAGGACATAGCAAACTACACGTGTGTCGCTGAGAACATCGCCGGCCGCCGGGAGTCCGATGTCGCTGTTTTGTCTGTCTATGGTATGTTTACCTTACTAATCTAGGAATAATCTAGTCGATAGAGGCAGGTTGTGAGACAATGGATAAACCATTGTCACGATGCTTAGATAGTTCTAAGTATTAGATATGGTTATTGTGGGAAAGTCGTTCTCAGGATTGAATAAAGTAACTTCTTTTTGTACGACTTGTTTGTAAGTATGCAATCGTTAAAAAAGCTAAGAATTTTATATTTTCTCTGTTTGGGCTTATCTCACTATGTGGTTTTCACTTGTAGTCAAGTTAAACTGTCATAATTTCATACATTCTACTCTTCAGAATGATGTAGAGAATAATAACTTGACCCTCCTGCAATACCGACAAACGCGTAGGCAATGTGTTACTGGTGTTGCAAAAATAGGCGACGCTGTTGCTCACTATCACGCGGCGCGTTTGCGCGTGTTCTGAATTCTCTAGCTTAAACATTCTTCTACCAGTGAACGGCGGGTGGTCAGAATGGTCTGCCTGGGCAGCGTGCAGATGCAACGGGGCTGTGCGCGGGCGCAGACGTACACGAGCGTGTACATCACCTGCGCCAGTCAATGGTGGAGCGCCGTGTCGAGGAGTCAGCGCGCAGACTGATGATGACTGCATCAGATGTCATACTGGTATAGTTTTACTATGAAACTTTTCAGTAGCAAAGCTGATGAGATTTGCTGGTACTGCTGTTGGAAGTAATTATCAGAATTACTATTAGATATCTTACCTAATGTCGTTACAATTCTTGGTGTTATACGTAAAGTTTCCAGTAGTTTTTTTTCGTTAAACTACACGTTCGTTTTCACTCAAATCCTTGGCTAAAATAGGACTACGGAAAATAGCACCTACAGGAAGACTCCAAGGTACCATAGCAAAATGATCATCATATTATTATTATACATAGAAGGGAGGCAAGGTAAACACCCGGCAGTGGAACAAAACTAGCTATGACTATGAGATGCATCTCAAGGCGTCGTACGTGATTCATCTTCGACTACATCTGCACTTTCCATCAGGTGGAATGTAGTCAAGCAATATGCCTTTTTAGTATAATAAAAAAATTATAATGTATCCAGTAGGCACCTGGTCGTCCTGGTCATCCTGGTCGTCGTGTACAGGCGAGTGCGTGCGCGTGCGCCGGCGCGAGTGCACTGGCGCCTGCTCCGGCTCTACGCTGCAACATGCCACCTGTGTCGATGGCTTGTGTTCTGCTGGACTTAGTAAGTATTAGACTGGTCGTATTAGAAGGTTCTGGTCATGTGGTCCGACCGCATAGTTCGATCGGACAATGCGATTGGACTACATCACCTGTACCTATTAGAATATATTATCTTAGTGAGTAGTAGAATATCCTCAACTCTCGAGCGAAAAGTAACCTTTCCCGGCATCTTACGAGATTCATCATCATTGACCATGCACCTTCCACCTGAGGACCTTATTGACTATCGTGCCATGCCTAAGACTAACCCAAGCTCCACAATTCCCAGGGCTGTCCAACAACATGACCCTGTACGTGGGCGTGGGCATCACCGTGGCCATGCTGGCGGCAGGAGGGGCCATACTGTACGTGTGGTGCAAGTACAGGACGCAGCCGGGATACTTGCCGGGGAGGGCTGGTGAGTACAACACTGTTCCCCACGATCCAGGCTTGCCCAGCAACATGGCCCTGTACGTGGGCGTGGGCATTACCATGGCCATGCCAGCGCTGCATTTTTTGTTATATTTAGTAGTTTATGTAGTGTAAAAACTCAAATGGAGTGAACATCGTACCAAAAATGGAATTAGCAGGTTAACACTAAGATTTTAAGAGTAGCTGATTAACTTATCAACATACAGCCTAAACTTATGAACCAATTGGGTTCATATTTAAAGCACTGATAGGTTTATAAACTAGACCTCCACTAAGATACGAGTATGACGTTCTCTACGCGAAGATTAGCAAAATTTTAATTTACGATTATTTATGTTAATAAATAAAAATCCTTGTTAATATTCTGACATGATAATTAAATCAGGTATACCGAAATCAAACCGAAGCGACAAGACGTTGGGGCCGGACCTGACGCGGACATGCAATGAATATTGGATGCAGCCCGACAACCATTACGATATGCCGCATGTTAGAGATAGGTGAGATTGTTTGCTTATTGAATAACAGTTAATGGTGTAAATGTTTGTAGTTTGCTATTATTAAGCCGCGTCTCCTGCGCCTGTTTTGGTTCAACCATTCAACACAAACTTGACAACATTCAAAACAATTCTCGGCGATTTTGATGAATATTGATATCATGTTTTGTTCTGTGCTTTCCGTCGGATATGGAAAGCAAAAAAATATTGTTGGAGTAAACAAAAACTGTAGTTTGACAATGTTAGGTGAAAAATATTGTGATGTTTGTGTTGAATGTTTGAACTAAAACAGGCGTTGGAGACGCTGCTTTGGACTAATTTATTGTAGTGTTATAAAGTTATTAATATGTGTATCAGAACATTGATGAATTTTACTGCGATTTTACAGTTCTTGAACCATTTTATTCATACAAAGTTTTTGTTGTATTTCATTTATGTAGGTACGTGTCTTTCTTTAAATATTATCATTTTTTTTTTATTTTACTGCTCGTACCTATTCGACGCAGCTGTGTAAAAAATAATATATAAAAAAAATTGTTATGCGATTTGAGTTTTGTTTGATAGTTTATTTTTCAAATCATCATTATTTTATTTTTTGCTTCTTATCATTACACAAAGTAAATCTTAATGAATATTGAAGACTTATTTAAAATCTCATGTCTGATTTAAACTGTATTTTTATCGTTTCTTCTAGCTTTTTTTATTGGTATAAATAAATCAACCTTCTTGTTAAACCTATTGTTTTCGTAGTTATTCGTCTCCATTCGGCCGCAGTCAACATTCGTCGAATCATTACGAGATGAAGCCATACAGTCCTTCAGGGGAATCCGCGTCAAGTTGTTATACCAACTGTAAGTTTACTTATTTTGAAATATAATTTTGAAAAATGTTTTGTGTACGATAAAAAACTAAATATCGGATAGGCCCTAAACGCTTAACAAAAAGGAATGTTTCATTTTGAATTTATTTTTACTACATTTTTACTTTTTGTTTAAAGTTATGGGACTTTAAATATGAAATCAATGTAACTCATTACAACTAACTCTTTACTTTCACTGACGTGTGGCTTTTCTATATTATAATATTTATTTCCTCCATTCTTGGATATATTACTAAGTTGTTATGGGACATTTTTCAAATTCTAACCTATTCATTTATTACTAGATATTAAATTGAGGCAAAAATCCAGTATACATTGATACAATTAATATTAAAAAGAAGTTAAATTATTATCATTTGTCAATGTAGATGAATTGTTCTCCTGTGAAAAAAACATTTTTTTTTCTCCTCAGCTAGAACAATGACGTCACGCTCTAGCGAGTGTTCCACCTCGCAACTGGCAGATCTTGTGACGTCACAGGGCGCGCACTCTAAAGTAGACGTTGCTGTTACACTACCCACAGGACACATCGATACCAGCTATAGGGACAAAATATGTTTGACTATTGTTAAATAATTATACATTTGTGAATATATTCATTGCATTTGATGAGATCCTGGCACTAAATATTGCGTTTAATAATTTTTTTTTCTATTTGTCAGATGGCTGGGACACGAGGTATTCTAAAATTATTTAAATCTCTCAAGTAGTAGGTTGAAATGTTTGTAAAAAACATTTCAGCTAAAATTGTGTTTATTGATTGTGTTTTATTTATTGACCTAATTATTGTTGCGGTCTATTTGCGAGACGTCTTTACCGTATTTTTTTACTCTAAGATCAACTTTTAATATACCTAAAGGGCTCGATTAAAATAAACTAGTAGTTCGCCTCGAACTGGGACCTCGCAGCCCAATTTCCGTGTAAACCTTAGACCCTAACCTTAGACTTTATGCCTCAACTCAACTAAATATCCTAATATAAGAACTTTAACATTAATATTAAAACGCAAAATACCAAATTTCAGAGAAATTAAAACTCAAAAAACTTACATGCCGTGATTTTTAGAATATAATCCTTTTTAGAGTTTCGTACCTCTGAAGGAAAAACGAAACCCTAATAGGATTACTTGGTCGTCGTATGTCTGTCAAGACCCAATTACTCTAGATCTCGTAGAATTGTATATTTTTACCATATACCCAGGTCTATGACCGCTTGGTGCCCGTGAAATTAAACTTCAAAGTTAACGTAGAAAAAAATACACCCGTTTATCCTTCAAAAACGTAAATTTTTTTGACCCTCTGAATAAATCAATATTCATAGGGAACTTGCCGTTACCATATCTTTATAAAATTTGGCAGACTTTAAGTACATTTATTTTAAATTCGGAAAAACTTCTGAAAGCTATACATTTGAATTAATTCATTTAAAAATGGCTCTGGCTCTATTTAAAGTACGTAATCATCGAAGTTATGCAATGTTATGCGTGTACGCATTTGGATGGGCGCGTACGTAGTGATTTCAACTTTTTGCTGACTTTTTTGGAGAGAGCCACCAGCGGCCCGCGATGCACTACGGCGTGCTCGTGCACCTTTATTGTTGAATGTCCCGCACATACTATTCTAAGTCTTAAAAAGTTTTGCAGACAGGCTACACGAATAATAATACACCTTACTGTCAGCGAAAAAGCAGCGGCTCTCGACTCTAAGACATCGTTTCGCTCGGTCTATGATATATGTATGTATTCATATAAATTATATTATTTTTAAATTATATTTTATAACGAAGCGATACAGCGAGTTTTTTTTTATTATTCTATATCACCGCTTCCACAGACATTATTACCTGCTTATATTGTTTATGGTCTCCAATGTTTTGCCAGTAAAATATTATTTTACTTGACAGCGAGTTATAGTCCGGTACATTGTTTTCGGGATAATTAAACAAAATTTTATGTGACGTAATTATGTCATCATAATATACATAATTATGCCCATACTACTAAATCCAACTTTGGTAAAGTTGCCATTAGCGATGGGCAAAAAATAACGCTATTAATATGGTTTTTATTTTAAATAACTATTTTAAATAACATTATATTTTATCGACCGAGTGAAGCGAAGTTTATAAAAAGATTAAAAAAAAACAACACAACAGATTATTTCCCATCACAATATACATATATACCTAGTACTTACCTACATTTATTATGTGACACCTACTCAATCGTATACTTTAGGCGGCCGGACTATAATTGATGCAATTGGTAAATATTACGCAATATACTAAAAAGTAATCTTATTGAAAATAAGATAAATTGCTTGAAATTCACGAATTATTGGACTTTATCGTTATTAATTCTTTAACTTGATCTACTTGCCTGCTCTTTCTTGCCTGTAGGATCTTTCTCAAACCTCATGTACCTAACAAATTGTGCAAAACATTATAATTTAGTCATCTCTATAACTCTACAACCCATGGATCGATTTAGCTCATTTTCGAACTTGAGAATTCTTTTAGTTTATACTACCTGATCGCAAAGTTCCATTAAGATTGGAACTTTGGTAACGTTGTAATTAAGCATTTTCTATTACTCTAGAACCCTGCGACCGATTTGGCTCATGTTCGAACTTAAAAATTCTATGGATATATACTACGCGTTTGCAAAGTTTCATCAAGATTGGACCATCGGTTTTCAAGTAATCGCGTAACAAACATACATACAAACATACATTTTTGATAATATATTTATGTAGGTTATAAAAAATGTTTATAGCTTAGAAAAAAAATTATCAGCGCACCAGTTTTGAAATTATCGTCAGATCTATCGTAAAGACTTTAAGTCACTTATATCTCTGCAACTCTGAAGCCTATTTGGATATTTTTTTTCACTATAATCGACCGAGCGAAGCGAGGTCTTAGAGTCGAAAGCCGCGAAAAGCCTGCGTTTCGACCAGTTTAACGGTTGACCTCTGGCGCTTAGGTTTGATCGACATTTATTCGAAAACAGTTAATCCAAATTAAATGAAACTTTGCACACCAGTTAAGTAGGCTAATAGAATAATTATAGTGAAAAAAAATATCCAAATAGGCTTCAGAGTTGCAGAGATATAAGTGACTTAAAGTCTTTACGATAGATCTGACGATAATTTCAAAACTGGTGCGCTGATAATTTTTTTTCTAAGCTATAAACATTTTTTATAACCTACATAAATATATTATCAAAAATGTATGTTTGTATGTATGTTTGTTACGCGATTACTTGAAAACCGATGGTCCAATCTTGATGAAACTTTGCAAACGCGTAGTATATATCCATAGAATTTTTAAGTTCGAACATGAGCCAAATCGGTCGCAGGGTTCTAGAGTAATAGAAAATGCTTAATTACAACGTTACCAAAGTTCCAATCTTAATGGAACTTTGCGATCAGGTAGTATAAACTAAAAGAATTCTCAAGTTCGAAAATGAGCTAAATCGATCCATGGGTTGTAGAGTTATAGAGATGACTAAATTATAATGTTTTGCACAATTTGTTAGGTACATGAGGTTTGAGAAAGATCCTACAGGCAAGAAAGAGCAGGCAAGTAGATCAAGTTAAAGAATTAATAACGATAAAGTCCAATAATTCGTGAATTTCAAGCAATTTATCTTATTTTCAATAAGATTACTTTTTAGTATATTGCGTAATATTTACCAATTGCATCAATTATAGTCCGGCCGCCTAAAGTATACGATTGAGTAGGTGTCACATAATAAATGTAGGTAAGTACTAGGTATATATGTATATTGTGATGGGAAATAATCTGTTGTGTTGTTTTTTTTTAATCTTTTTATAAACTTCGCTTCACTCGGTCGATAAAATATAATGTTATTTAAAATAGTTATTTAAAATAAAAACCATATTAATAGCGTTATTTTTTGCCCATCGCTAATGGCAACTTTACCAAAGTTGGATTTAGTAGTATGGGCATAATTATGTATATTATGATGACATAATTACGTCACATAAAATTTTGTTTAATTATCCCGAAAACAATGTACCGGACTATAACTCGCTGTCAAGTAAAATAATATTTTACTGGCAAAACATTGGAGACCATAAACAATATAAGCAGGTAATAATGTCTGTGGAAGCGGTGATATAGAATAATAAAAAAAAACTCGCTGTATCGCTTCGTTATAAAATATAATTTAAAAATAATATAATTTATATGAATACATACATATATCATAGACCGAGCGAAACGATGTCTTAGAGTCGAGAGCCGCTGCTTTTTCGCTGACAGTAAGGTGTATTATTATTCGTGTAGCCTGTCTGCAAAACTTTTTAAGACTTAGAATAGTATGTGCGGGACATTCAACAATAAAGGTGCACGAGCACGCCGTAGTGCATCGCGGGCCGCTGGTGGCTCTCTCCAAAAAAGTCAGCAAAAAGTTGAAATCACTACGTACGCGCCCATCCAAATGCGTACACGCATAACATTGCATAACTTCGATGATTACGTACTTTAAATAGAGCCAGAGCCATTTTTAAATGAATTAATTCAAATGTATAGCTTTCAGAAGTTTTTCCGAATTTAAAATAAATGTACTTAAAGTCTGCCAAATTTTATAAAGATATGGTAACGGCAAGTTCCCTATGAATATTGATTTATTCAGAGGGTCAAAAAAATTTACGTTTTTGAAGGATAAACGGGTGTATTTTTTTCTACGTTAACTTTGAAGTTTAATTTCACGGGCACCAAGCGGTCATAGACCTGGGTATATGGTAAAAATATACAATTCTACGAGATCTAGAGTAATTGGGTCTTGACAGACATACGACGACCAAGTAATCCTATTAGGGTTTCGTTTTTCCTTCAGAGGTACGAAACTCTAAAAAGGATTATATTCTAAAAATCACGGCATGTAAGTTTTTTGAGTTTTAATTTCTCTGAAATTTGGTATTTTGCGTTTTAATATTAATGTTAAAGTTCTTATATTAGGATATTTAGTTGAGTTGAGGCATAAAGTCTAAGGTTAGGGTCTAAGGTTTACACGGAAATTGGGCTGCGAGGTCCCAGTTCGAGGCGAACTACTAGTTATTCTATTAGCCTACTTAACTGGTGTGCAAAGTTTCATTTAATTTGGATTAACTGTTTTCGAATAAATGTCGATCAAACCTAAGCGCCAGAGGTCAACCGTTAAACTGGTCGAAACGCAGGCTTTTCGCGGCTTTCGACTCTAAGACCTCGCTTCGCTCGGTCGATTAACTGGTGTGCAAAGTTTCATTTAATTTGGATTAACTGTTTTCGAATAAATGTCGATCAAACCTAAGCGCCAGAGGTCAACCGTTAAACTGGTCGAAACGCAGGCTTTTCGCGGCTTTCGACTCTAAGACCTCGCTTCGCTCGGTCGATAAATAAAATAAATTTTCAGGACATTTCACACAACGCCACCTAACCCCAAGCTAAGCAACTTAATGCTTGTGTATATGCTTGTGTTATATCGATGCAATATTTAGTGCAAGGATATTCATTTATTGTACTTTTTTATTTGTTAAAATTACGTTATTACGAAACGGGTTTTTCGAAGTGCTGTTTAGTCGAAAGCATGCTTTTTTATTGGTATCTTATCGTTAAATATTTAGGTTTTCATTGATTAAAGCAAATTGATATTATATAAAATCTGAAAATTAATTAAAATGCTCATTTTATAATGCTATAATATAACTTTGCATTCTCGAATAAAAGTTTTAAAGACTGATTATGTCACATAAACTGCCAATTTTGTATGCATTTTATATTTTTTGTTACATTATAATGTTAATAATAATAATTAGGTTTAAGTATTAGCTTTAACACTAACTTAATGTAAATACATAATGTAATTTTGTAATCTGTGATATTTAAATAAATTAATACAAGTGAAAAACGTCGTTGTTTTTATTATTGATCCTTTGATTTATTTATTATGTTATAGTTATTTGAATTGCTCGTAAAATTGTAATTTTATTTTATAAGTGACTTCTATTCAGCGTTCGTGTAAATGTTCACATTAGGCGGCATCCTTTTTAATCTCTTTCAACATTTCTCTGATTTAGCACTCTTTCATATTCAATTTATTCCCACAAATCGACTTAGCTCCACTCCAGTCCTTAATCCGACTTGTCTGCTTCAATGTTTCCTAAAAAAATATAACTTAGAAGTCTTCAGGTCGAGGTTTAATAGGGTTGCCTGCATCTTTACTTACTAACAACTGAGGCTATAATGGTTAAACCATAAAAAAACACATTTTAATTGCAGTTTTTAACTCCAAAATCAAATAAAAGTAAAGTTAACTTTTATCAAATTTTTATTGTCCAAAACCTTATTACACAATTACGAACGCCCCTCAATAAAAGCAATTATTACTCGATCAAATGTGGCTTCATTTAACCCAATTCTAACATATTGTAAACACATTTCGGTCAATCATTACATTCTGCTAAATGAATGCCGATGGACTGATACGTCGTTGAATCATACGGACCAACCACAGACTAAACCAGACCCCGCTTATGTGATTTTCTGTATGAAAACAAGTGAATTTTAAACAAGCTTTTATTAATATTACGATCTAGTACCAAATAACTCGACAAGACAAATCAAATGAGTGCAAAATCGATGGGGTTGCGTCGTTTAATTACGGAGTTCCTATTGCATTGTCATTCGATTTATACATGCATGCAAAATTTCAGCTCAATTGGATACCGGGACGTGGATCAAATTAAACATGCAAGATTTGATTACAGACAGACAAGCAGACAGACAACGGACAGGTGGAAGTAAATAAAATATGGCGGGCTTGTAATTAGAAAATCGTCAAAATATGGCGGGGTGCGTAGAGTTCATAGATACAAACTCTTTGTGAACGAGACTTACAATATGGCTAGTTTTGTTTGGGTCGTTCATAGGAACTCCTCAGTTGTAAGATATTTGACGTACGTATGTTATGCAGCGTCAGTGCATATCGTTGGCGACAACATACCTCCGGTAGTACGCACTCTTATGGTTGAGTCGTTTATGGGACCACCCAAATGTTACATCTATTAAAAATACATAGCGTTTGGAATAAAGAATCTTCTTTATAATGAACTATTTTAGATATTCGATTTATCGTACCGATCTAAAAATAGTTGGGATGTGCCCCTTATCTTTTATTTATAAATGGAATTTGGTTTTTAGGGTTGGTATTTATTTTTATGGTCACATCTCTAGGAAAGAACAATCTATGGAGAGACTCATCGCGTAGGGTTCGATTGTAGGAAAGAGAACTCGAGGTTGTTCCCAACTCGCTGCATTGACCTTATCAAGAAGGCCACATATTGACCATAATTTCCCAGCTACCTATGACCCAGTGTTCTCGTAACGCCATTAATAGATAAAAATGGCGACACATCGTTAAAACCATAGGAAAATCCAAGCAGAAGACCAAGCTTCAGAGCAATCACGACGACTTTGACAAGAGTGTTCGACTTAGGAGAAAAATTTCTTTATTAATTAAATACAATAAATAAATATATTTCAGGACGTTTCACACAGCGCCACCTAACCCCAAACTAAGCAACTTAATGCTTGTAATATGGTGGTTAGGACAACGGATATAATACTTATATACTTTTCTTTTGTACATACATATAGGTACTTATATTATAAAAGATATTGAAAAACCACCCAGACCAGAAACAAATACCTGTGGATCACACAAACATTTGTCCCATGCGGGAATCGAACCCGCAACCTTCTGCGTTGCAGACGGGTATTAGCCCACCGCGCCACAGAGGTCGTCATTTACTGGTCAATTACTGGAACGATTGAGATGAAATTTGGTATTTTAGCCTAGAATATACAGCGTTATCGCTAGCGAGTGAAGCCGCAAGGCGTTGTTAGTCTATAAAATATATTTATGTGTTATGAGTAGATTTTATATATTGAAATAATCCATAGAAATAAATAAATAATTGAGGTTTATACACTTAAAAAAATATATTTACAGTGTAGTTCCAAAATCTAACCATACAAAGGGACAGACAGACAGCCGGAAGCGACTTTGTTTTATACAATGTAGTGATGATCTACTAACGTACCCAATACCTAATACCTACCTGCTACCTACCTATTTAAAATCTCAAAAGATCGCATCGTATAAAGATCTTCTATAGAGTAACAAATCAGTGTTATTTAAATCATACCATTACTCAAGTACGCAAAACAAGTTCAAAGTCTTGAACACATTTGTCAGTTTCAATCTCTAATTGGTACCATTTAGACACTTTCTGGTACATTTTGATTTAGTCTTCTTTGAAATCGTAAAAATGATGAATGCTTTCTTGTGAAAATTTCATATATTTTCTATTCATATTTTAATGATATTACCTACATACATACAAAATGAGATTTGAATACATTTTGTGTGATAAATGTTCCGTAGCAGACTTCATATAAAAAAGTGGTTTTTAATAAGTGAAATCGAAAAGCATTCCTAGTCCTGCATAACATCTTACTAATATTATAAACGTGAAAGTTTGTGAGAATGTGTGAATGTCTGGATGTATGTTTGTTACTTTTCCACGCCTAAACGGGTGGACCGATTGAGCTGAAACTTGGTAAAGAGATAGCTTAGACCCTGGAATAACACATAGACTAAAGAAAAGCGAGTAAAACCGCTGGGAGCAGCTAGTTATTAATATATCGATAGTTGCTCCCCTCTCCCTAAGGTTTCAATTTCTCAAGATTTTTTTGTTACTTCTTTTTTCTTCTGCTACAAATATTTTACCAACGAGATCAGTATATAAGTAATAGTAAAGAATTAACAAGCTTTCACATAATAGTTCATATTCACCATAACTCCCATTGTCAGTCAGTTAATGAGTTAATTGATTGATTGCTGAACCAATAATGAGCGAGTTTCCGGCAATTAAAGCTCGCTGCCGTTGCGCTACGATTATCATTCATTTAAATATTAATGTTCAGAACTAGCTGGGTTCCGGTTGGGAAAAGGAATTAATGAGTATGGTTACTTTGTATTTGATTTGTGTAGGAATAAAATTACACCAATTTACATGTTGAGTAGAAAAAGTTAATTTTATCTAATGGTAGATTCAGTATGAACCATATTTTATGAAACAATCTTTTTATCAACACTCCACCGATTGGCACTTATCTACGGGCACTGTTCTGTTGGAGTTGAAGATTAAATTACCTCAATTATATTTTTCGTCCTGCAGTTTCTTTGTTCCATGGTTGTAACCTACTTTTCTAGAATATTCCTGACTCACGAGCAAAACTAAATGACCTTGTGACTTACTCATGTTTCCGAGAATCGTAGGACTAAGGAGGGTTCTATGAATAACGAAATAGGAATATGACTCACATTCGTGTGTCTAAATTATGTACCAAGTTGATGCTTCGTAGTTTTATTTTCTGAAAAGAACCATAATATTATGTTGATTTTCTTTTCAGGATCTGAAGCGACTTTTCGTTTCAATAGTTAACCTATGTATGTAATATAAGTACATTTGTCCTACTTATTAATATTCCCCGATTGCATGCAACTGATTGTTTTTTTTATACAACGAAATAAGAAGACGAGCAAGACGCTCTTCTTGTTGGTAAGAGATACGAGTAACGCTGCCCATAATTAGAACAGTGCTACCCAGTGCATAAGATGTTAACTCTTCAGCCCAGTAATTTCCCTAACTACAGTGCCCTCCTACCGAAGCACAGTAAAGTTTGCACATCACTGCTCAGGTGGTAGAATAACTGGCAGTGTTGGGGTACCCACCTAGTCAACCTCCTGCAAAGGAAGTCTACCCACTAGTCAGGTAGGATGTGGTCAAACGTAGGCCTATCTCGTATAAAAAAAAAAAAAAAAAAAACCCAGTTTATGTACCTACTAGATGCAAGATTTTATTATAGAATTTCTCTCTTTTAATTTTTGTTTGAAAGTGTCCCTGACTTTACCGGACCCATTTAAATTTTATGGAAAAAGATCAAGCGGTTTTCAGGTAATCAATAAAAATGTGCGTCTCACACTCGTTTATTGAAAAAAAAAAGCTTGAAGTTAGTTTAATTACTTATGTGCGGTTTTCTTACCTTATAGGTAGGCTTTGGCCGTGGCTAGTTACAACTTACTGGAAAAACTGCGTCACCAAGCGGTCATTATGTTCGTATTCCGGCATGATGTTCAGTGAAGCCAGGGAGGTATTCACCGCGTTCTCGGTTTAGTCTGGTACCATCAACAGTTGCATCATCGCCTCGCCGTGATCCTGGTCAAAGGCTAACTTGTAATGTACTAGCTGCGCCCAGCCGTTTTACCCACTGTACTATAGCCTATGTGTTATTCCAGGGTCTAAACTATATTTATACCAAATTTCAGATCAATCGGTCCACCCGTTAAGGCGTGAAAGAGTAACAAACATACATCCAGACATTCTGACATCCATACATTCTTTCACTTTTACGTTTAAAGTATTAGTAGGATTAAAAAAACCTAGACAATTTCCATATCTGCTGATATTAAACGGTATACATTCCAGTTACAGACCAACAAGTACATTTCATCTAGTCTAGGCCATTTAGAAGATCAACTCACCAATAACGAATCAATAACTAATAATCACATGCCAAGCTGATTTATACCTTATTTCTAGAGTTATAGCTGCTAAAATTCTTAGTATAAGCTATATGTAATCGAGATCACAGGACAAATAAGGACGAGGAAAAGACGATAAGCTTTCAAATATCGCACACCTAATGAAAAACCAACATAACATAAAAAAATATCTTTTTACATTAAAACCACAATATCTATCTGTGCGATATTTCAACTCAATCCGTCCGTGGATTAAGCTGTATGTTGTATCGATTGACTGACTAACTGATCTACGAGTATAGTCAGTTGGTCACGCATTCGTCTTATGTATCAAGAAGATTGAAGTAAAGATAAATGTGTGATTAGGTACTAAAACTTACTTTTTTGTTAAGTTCATGAGTCCCAACTTTCACATTTCGTAACTTTGTATGCTCGAAGGTTCCGTCACTGTCCGAAAACTGATTGGATTCCTGCATTTAAAAATAAGTCTTTATTGTCTGATTACTAACAAATAGGTACCGTGTGTTTTATTTTATTTCATGTAGTGTAACTTATCTCATTCTGATCAAACCTTTCCCAAATCTCAAATGTTCCTTTCTCGATGTCAACCATATCAAGATGTTTGTTACAAATCTTTTGTAATCGGCTATAAAAATATTTTGTATGGTACTAGGCGTCGTCAAGGCCGACCTAGAAAAAGGTGGCGAGACGATCTAGACGCGCACCAGACTGACTGGCCAGAGGTGGCGCAGGATAGAGATGCGTGGAAGTATTTGGGGAGGTTGTGGGATGCTCGTGCGGTTCGTGTAATTTTTACAAATCCAATCTTCCCTATGATATTATCACTGCACTGGCTTTTATATTAAATTATGTTGTATTAACGTAAAATAATATTAAAACAATAATTTGGTGTGGTGAGAATGTATAATGTCTACTTCACAGAAGGTCCACTTGAAAACTTATCTACTTACCAAACTAAACATAAAGAGACTTGTCGCCAATAGACAAACTATTCCATAGACAATAGCGTTACCACCTTATAAACTAGTGACGTTCCGTTAGTGGAACGCCACAAGGTCTTTGCCCAGCAGTGGGACAGTATAGATTAAAAAATGGAACTTAAGGCCGATCTAATCATAATAACTAATCAACGTTCGAGACAGTATTTGCGTAGACATGAGTGGCCACATATTCATTAAGATAATTGTTCGGTCTGTAGCGAGAATCTACTGCGTTCATTATGAATTCGGATGGTAAATGGTAACTATGTATATGGTAAATGGTAACTGTATGGTAAATGGTAACGGTATGGTGGGATATATGCGGCTTTGCACTGTCACAGGCGAGCCAGGATAATTGCATTATTAAGGACTGAGTATTATGAGAGACTAGGTAATTAAGATTTACACTTCAACAAAGTAGATTACTTTAGTTGCATTTTCCGAGTCAAACCATTTGTGGTTTGACTCTGACAGTGTAGCATGCTGACAAGGTAAAAAAATGATATCAAGTTTTTTTGTTTTGTGCAAAAAGGATTAATAAATAGCTGATTTTTGTAGGTTTTCGGTTTTGGACGCGCTACGGCTTGACTTGCTGTGATGTAGAACGTCGTAAAGTCGTAATGGTGAAAATAAGTTTCTTGCCCGTTCTTCTCATAGATGTGCTTTCCGTATGACCTGTTGAGTCCAAGAAGTAAACTAAGTAATTTAAATTAATTTTAACGTTATCAATATCTAATAGCAATAACAAAATGTATAAGATGAATATCAGTTTAATCTTCGACAACAATTTTTAGATTTCGAAACCGAAACAGCCAATACACGACAAGCTTCATTCACGGACCAAAACATTCCTCCAAGATTTTGCCGTTTGCCACACGATTTTGAGCCTTAATTCAATGGTTATAAGACGGTAAGTTGTAATTGTTTTGAGTAGATTCCCTGTTATTCAGCTTGCTGCAGAATGTTGCCGAGATGTTCGATTGCAGTGAATCCGACGTTCCAACTACGAGCTTTGAAACGCTTGGCGTTAAAATGCTGCTTCAAAGTTTGCTGTAAATTCACGATCGGTCAATTTTACCTCTATGTTATGATTATAATATATAATAGAAATGTGTGAAACGGTGGAGGCCAAAGGATTATTTGATTTAACAATCAAGATTACCGAATTTAAGAGGCGTTTCTTAGCTCTGTTATATTCGACAGTTGAATTATGTAACAAAGTTTAAAACATCATAATCTAAGTATTATCTCAAACTGTTTTATGTCTATAAGAACATTATTAATTATTTTTGTCGGTATTGTGTAAATTAGCAAAGTTAGGCCTAAGGCTAGCTAAAGGTTACAAGTCAACAAAAATCTTTTTAGGTAAACTTATAACGTATCATAAAAAAGCTTTTTACAAATCGGCATACCTCATATAATATTATTATGAAAGGTAAGTACAAGACGTGTAAGCGTCATTTTATCGCTCCACACAGCGTACGTCCAATTCTCAGACATCCGCAGCGTGCTTGCGTCGTGCCACTCCAGGATACGTGTACCCGGTACCCTCCACTGTGGACTGCCTACCGCCTGCCCGCCTGGTACATATTGCGGGGAATCATCTGATGCTTACTGTTATATAGGTACACATATCACACATACTGGGGGACTGAGGGCCTATTGGCTATTGCACAATAATGTCTATGACATTTTTGAAAATATTTGTAGACAGTATTAGAATAAGGGTGCGAAATGTGTAAGCGTAATTTATTAAGCGGTCCATACAGCGTAGGTACTCAAACATTCGTAGCGTGAGGCTTACTTTCATATAGGTACACATATCACACATACTAAGAGACTGTGAGAGCTTATTGGCTATTGCACAACAATAGAGTGATTCCCAGCTCGTCCTACAAGCAACAATAAATAAATAGTCGCCTAGTGACGGTATTGGATTAAGGGTGCAAGATGACACCACTGCAGGATACGTGTACCCTCCACCGTGGACTGCCTACCGCCTGCCCGCCTGGTACATATTTTGGGGAATCATTTAAGGCTCTATACAGATACATATTACACATAGGGACTGAGAGCTTATAGGCTATAACACACTGTCTATCAATCACATTTTTGACAAAAAATGTTTGGAAGCGGTATTGGACGAGTAGGTTAGTTGGTCTTTCACGCAAAAACTACTGAACCGATTTCAATAAAACTTAAAACATGGATAACTCAAAACCTGGTAGGAGACAAAAACTCTTACGCGAGAAAAACCGTCGGATGCAGCTAGCATAATCTAAACATCACATAAAGAAAAAGTGACAGATTGACTGACTGATCTACCAACCCGCACCTCAAACCGCTTTCATTTTTTCATTCGACCATTCATCGTGGTGCAGCGCGGTCGTGTCTGTATTGCGAATATCGATAAGATGGACAAAATTGTTCGCTTGTCGTGGTGCAGTCAGACGTGTTAGTGTTGCGAGTACCTATCGATAAAACATAATAACGATAAGATGGACAAATTCGTGGTGACGAAACGTCTTCGTGACGAAGCTCCCGGCGAAACAGCAGGTGAACGGTGGAGGCCTCCGAAGAAGTTTGCTGTCTCCAAAGGCACCTCCAGAAGTGAAACCACAGAAACTTCAAACAGCTTTACTGGTTTACCAGTGGACGATGAAATCACGGAGTCATTTAAGAAGGCAGCTACGAAGAAATCAGCCGGTCAAATACCTCCTATCCTGATTGAGCTCTTGGGAGACTGGAGTCACCAGAACATTAAAGGAGTTATTGAGAAATATGAGAAAGGGTTTCATCTGGAATATAGAGGCCGCAACAGAGTTAAAGTTCAATGTTACTCTGTGAGCGGACACCAAGCTGTCAAAGATGGTCTGCTGAAAGAAAATGTAGTGTTCCATACGTTTTCACGAAAAGACCAAAAACTTCCAAAAGCTGTTATAAGAGGCTTGCCTAGCTTTCTGCAGGATTCGATACCTTCAGAGCTAGCATCTTTAGGCTTCCCCGGAATTACTGCAACCCAGATCAAGACGCTGTATGAGACTGAATGTCCACCACTGCTTATCCAGCTACCAAGTGGAACTGACATGCGCAAATTTAAACAAATTAAGTATCTGTTGAACTGCGTAGTGGACATTCAGAAGTTCAGACCTAGTACCAAACAGGGTACCCAATGTTTCCGGTGTCAAGAGTTTGGACATGCGTCCAAAAATTGCAACAGACCTCCAAGATGCGTTAAATGTGCCGCCGCTCATCCCACCTGGGAGTGCTCCAAGAAAGACAGGGTAGAAGCTGCTCTTTGTTGCAACTGCAAACAGGATCATCCTGCAAACTATTCACGCTGCCCAGCAAGGCTCAACTATCTAGAACGAATCCAGTTGAGACGTGAAAAGCTACGTAACCTTGTTCCCTCCACCGGGAAGATATCTAACGCTCCAGCAGCAACTGAACCTAATCTTCCTACATCATCATGGGCCCATGTCACCGCCCGCAGCAGAAGTCAAGCCACAGTGTCAGAACCAATAAAGTTGACACAAATAGAACCCAACGTCGCCGCACTGGCCAAACCCCATAATCATGCCCGAGTTGCCCCAACACCTGGGCAAGAAGAGCCGAAACAGCTACTCTCTGGGAAGACGACGACCTCTCAAGATTTTGCTACTGCTGAAATGCTAGAAATATTAAGCAATATCAGGACTCTAAAACAAGAATTTTGCAGATGTGAAACTTTTATAGATAAAGTTATTCTTATATTGACTTACATGGGCCACTATGTCTAGTAATAATGCAGGGCTGCGTGTTCTCTACTGGAACGCTGATGGCGTACGCACCAAACAACAGGAACTTAACCTATTGGTAAGTGAGCAGAGCATTGACATTCTCGCAGTCTCGGAAACTAAACTGTCCGAACGTGCTAACTTCAATATTGCGGGTTTCTCTTGTTATCGCAAGGATAAACGCCTTAATGGCACAGGTCAAGGCGTAGCTATACTTGTAAGATCGGATATAGTCCACAGTTTAATTCCTTCCCCAGTCACCACTCACCTTGAAACCGTCGGGGTATCAATCAAACTCCATAATAGACAAATACACATTTTTGCTGTTTATCAATCCCCTAACTTACCCCTTGTAAAAAGTGACTTTAATCAACTGATGGCTTCAGGAACCTCTATACTGGCTATGGGTGATCTTAATGCCAAACATCCCTATTGGTCACAAGGTCCCGCTAACGCGCACGGAATTAGTCTATACGAGCATATGTTAAATGGTGAATACTTTATTCACAGTCCTGAGGATGCAACATTGATTCATTATTGTCCAAACTTCAAACCTTCGACCCCCGACCTTTTGCTAACCAAAAACGTACATAACCTTAACAGCATAGTAACATTAAAAGCGCTGTCATCTAACCATCTACCAGTTTTTGCTTATTTTGACGCACCTATTGCTCGTAAACCCATCACCATACTTAATTACTCAAAAGCCGACTGGAATAAATATCGCGAATTCATGAACAGTAATATCTATCTATCCAGCCATACATATAATACCACGGATGAAATTGATACTGCTATTATAGAATTTCAAACCACCATAATTCAAAGCAGAAATGCATCCATACCTACTACATCTCTAAAACCCTGGATTGCAGTTCTCCCCCGTCGTATTAAACGGTTAATTAGACTAAAGAATCGTCTCCGTCGCCTTGCCGCCTCGGAGTCTAACACCTTATTGCGTAAACATATGAATCATAAAGTCCATCAAATACAGGTAGAGATTAGTGTTGCGATCAAAAATTACAATGATAAACTGTGGGAGTCAAAATTGAGAAAAGTTGACAAACCTGGACCTGACTTATGGCGTGTAGTTAAAGGGCTTAGATCTAATTCTTCCTTGATCCCTCCTCTCAAACGCTCTTCAGACATCCTCACAAGTACTGTGCAAGAGCAATGTGACACCCTAGCTGATGCTTTCCATGATAATATGTTACTTACCCACAGTTGGATGAGTGCTGTAGAACAGGAACATGTTTCTGAATCTCTAAGTAAATTAAGTAACACCATGCCGGAAGACAACGACTGCTTGCTAGTTCGCCCTAATCAAGTGAGAAAAATTGTCCAAAAACTAAAATCCCGTAAAGCTCCCGGCCCTGATCTTATAAGCAATAAACTTATTAAAAACCTACCCCAAAAAGGTATCGTACTTTTAACCAAAATTTTTAACGCTTGTTTGGCATTCAATTACTTCCCTCACGTATGGAAAACCGCAAAAGTAATCGCCATTCACAAACCTGGCAAAGACACTGTTAATCCTACATCCTATCGACCAATCAGCTTACTCCCTTGTTTGGGCAAGTTATTTGAAAAGATAATTTATCTGCGGTTGTCTCAGGCCTCGCACGATCGACTAATTAACGAACAGTTTGGCTTTAGGGCAGGACATTCTACAGTTCAGCAACTGGCCAGAGTTGCTGAAATAGTTACCCATAACTTAAACTCAAAGCAGTCAACTGGTATGTTCCTGCTTGATATAGAAAAAGCATTTGATACAGTTTGGCACGATGCGCTTATACATAAATTAATTAACTTTAACATTCCCTTAAACCTAGTCAAAATTATAAAATCTTATCTGGCTAACCGTAAATTTCAAGTCTACATTGGCGATTTCTACTCATCTCTCAGGTCCATACCAGCTGGTGTCCCCCAAGGTTCAATTTTAGGCCCTTACTTATTCCTAATTTACCTTAATGATATACCCGTGCAACCGCGCACTTGTATTGCTTGTTATGCAGATGACACCGCATCCTTCACGTCCTCCAGTGACATTGACTTAATCATCAGTAGATTACAACTTTCTATTGACCTTCTACTGTCATATTTCCACAAATGGAAACTCAAAATCAACTCGGCTAAAACAGAAGCTATACTGTTTACCAGGCAGCGTTCATTACCAGTACGTAGACTGTCGATTGACGGCTACCAGATTCCCTGGAGTGGTTCGGTCAAATATTTGGGTCTAATACTAGACAATAAACTGAACTGGACTGCTAACACGGAAAAGCTCCGTCAAAACGGCCTCAAAGCTCTTAATGCGCTAAGTCCCGTCCTCAACAGAGGCGCTCCTCTTAGCAGCTATACAAAAATAAATATTTACTGTACCTTAGTTCGCCCCTGCATCACATACGCGTGCCCTGTCTGGAGCAGTACCTGTATTACTAACGTAAACAAACTTCAAGTTGTTCAAAACAAAGCCTTAAAATACTCTTATAATACTCCTTTGTACACTAACCTCAAAAAACTTCACCTCAAAATTAAATTACCCAGTTTACTAGAATATATTCTTAAAATATCCAAATCATTTTATTTACATAAAAATCCCACGAATAAAAACAAACTAATAAGAAACATTTGTAAAACCCGCAAGAAAGATCTCAATTACATCGATAAATACAATCGGTACAAGCTCCCCCATCACTATTTCCTCGACTGCGATGAATAGCTACAGTGTCATACATGGACTCGAGCTTGCGCCGGCGGACGCCGTGCGCGCGATTCTGACCCGAATTACATCGGTATACGGGTAACTTCGCGTGGCGCGTGCGGCGGCCGGCTCCGGCTGTGCGTGCGTGTGTGACATTCGAACAATGCGCTCACTCTGTGTGTAACCTGGCAAAAAAATGTCATCGCGCATGCGCGGGCTGTGTGTGCGTGCGCGCTGCGCGTTCCGTTCTCGCCCCTATCTCCAGTGGATACGGACGAGAGGCGCGCGTGGCCGCCGTGCACTCCTGCTCGCGCTCGCTTGTATGCGTGGCCGGCTCACGTCGTGCTTTGTTGTTGTTGGCTGCGTGCGGCTCAGCTCAGTACCTACTCGCTTCATTATTATCATAGATCATCCCTATTGATTAATAAAGGTAATAGCCATATTCCGGAAACTAACATAGCGGCTTATCTCTAAATCCTATGTATAAATGTTATTATGATAATATGTATAAAATTTATAAAGTAATTATATAAAATATTATAAAAATCCTCATGTTAAAAATTTTAAAAAAGCTGTGAGCTTATAAAATGTTCCTATAATGATTTGTAAATACCACTAGGAGTTAACGTACACTAGTGTTTTGTATTTATTTTGATTGGAATTTTAATAAAGACTTTTGAAATGAAAAAAAAACCTCAAACCGCTGAACGGATTCGCTTGAAATGTAGATTGGTTTAATTATGTAGACCTCCGCTAAGAAAGGATTTGACCACGGGGGCAAATCCACGAGCACAAGCTTGTATAATAATAATATGCCAGTTTAACAAGTACATCCATTAGTTATACATGGATGACCACTAGTTACTCATTAGTTAGTAATTACATTATTAATGAAAACAATTGATGCAGGATAGGTGCACCGTCCCAGTTCATTTCACATAATATGTACGAGTAGCTCCATTAGTAGTTAAATAAACACTCTGCATAATATAGCAGTTTTATTTTGGTTAATAAAAAATAATAATTGGAGGTTTATACTCCAACAGAACAGGTTACCCTACTTACATTGTCAAAGTCACAATTATTATAGGCTGTGTGGCCAAATTATAAGTTGCAATTTCAGGTCGTTAATGAAACAAAATCAAAAAATTAGTGCACATTCTAACTATGCCTTTAAATTTAACATCTCTTTCACAGGTTTTTTTTATGGAATATTGATGGACGTTACTTTATTTGCCAGTGTCAAGTTTTGGGAAAATGAAGTAAAAAAAATCACACTATAGGTATGTACAGTCAACTACAAAGAGATGTATCCATGCTAGTCTTACAAAATGAAGGAACTTTTAGTATGCAAAAATTATATACCCTTACTTCGTGACATTTTCAGTATCCATCAAATCTTATACTATATTCGATTCATTTTAAATGCTATTATTATGTATCACCTAAGGAAAAGTAGTGGAATACATCATTGTTGCATATTAAACGAGTCGATGATAATATAAAGTTTGATTGCTACTAGAAATGTCACGAACCAAGGGTAGTTCATTGTGAAAAATGAAAATTTACTTCATTTTGTAAGCCTAACATGGATACATCTCTTTGTAGTTGACTGTACGTTTTTAACCTAATTACCTAATTATTATAATAGTTTTTAACCTAATTATTATAATAATTATTATACTGGTGTCACATGAAAAAACCGTGGCCCTAAGTGGTCATTATGACAGTGTTCTGACATGATATACAGTGAGGGATTTATCCCGCCTTCTAGGTTTAGTCTGCTACCTCTACAACCGCATCGTCGCTTAGGATCAATAAATGAATATTTTTTTTATAATATAGCAGAGGACGGTGTCATGTCACGTTTTCACTCAAACAATGAACTACCTTATTGAGCTAAAGTTATATAAATTTTATTTTTTTTACTCCCTGAAATAATACACAGTATTTTTATCTCGACTAAGGCTGCAGGGCACAACTAGTTAACAAAATATGATAACAATAGATGCAGTCGCAGTTCATTTCCCAAATAGCTCCATTGAGCTCCATTGTCACCTAACATGGCGGGATAAACACACTAATTAATGACACTCATTTCGACACTCAATGATGCGTGGATGACTGTTTGTCATGGCATGGTGAAAGGGTATTTTTGAAAATAAATGTGTAGTTTGGTAAAAACAATAGGTAATACTAGTGCTCGTGTGCTTTCTAGGCATTTTACATTGTTTTTTGTCTGTCTGTAATCAAATCTTGTCTGTTATATGTCTGTCTGTAATCAAATCTTGCAAGTCAAATTTGACCCACTTTTCGGTTTCCGATTGAGCTGTAATTTTGGATGTATGTATAAATCGGATGACAATGCAATATTATTATGACATGGAACTGATCTGATGATGGAGCGGGAAGGTGGCTATAGTAACTCCGTAATTAAACGACGTAACCCCATCGAGTTTGGGCTCATTTGATTTGTCTTGACGATTACTTTATGGTAATAATAATAAAAGCTTGTTTTTAAAAAGTTTTTTTAAAATTTCACTTGTTTGTCTGTCTGTAATCAAATCTTGTCTGTTATTTGTCTGTCTGTAATCAAATCTTGCAAGTCAAATTTGACCCACTCGACGAGTACTTTATGGTGCTAAATTGTAATAATAATAACAAAAGCTTGTTTTTAAAAGTTTTTTAAATTTCACTTGTTTGTACCTATATAAAAAAACATTCGCTTGTTTACTTTTAACCTGTCATAAGTGTGGAAAACGACTACACGGGGTGGGTCATTATGACCCGGTATTTTGACTTACGATAATTCTATATTTTCAAAAGAAATTATGATTGTTTTCAGGTGTAAAGTTTTATTGTTTAGAAAAAAAAACTAGAATTTGTATTTCTATAAAAAAGTAAATATCAACATATGCGGCATTATTTAGCGTAATCTTACTTATAGATTTTTTTAAAACTTAAGTAAGGCCTTAGCACCCTTTATTAAAAAAAATGTATAGAAAAGTCATAATATTATATTTATTTTATACGGTAAAATACTGAATGTTAATAATTACGAATAACTCATACATAAAAGAAAGGTAACAATAAAAATTTTCATTCAAATTATAATGTCAAGCCATTTTACGAGTAAACATGAAATACTCCCCGCTGATCACAGAGATTAACCCATACAATAATGACAGAGAAAATAGACAATCTAATTATAACGAGATGGTTTTTAAATCCTTTCAGGGACCGATCGTAAACTATCGAGCATCATCGTTAATGTTTTGAAAGGTAACATTTCAAATGATATACCGTAAGGGCGATTTGTCTCGTGACAAAAATTTGACGTGTACGACTCCAAACCGACCTATGATGATAATATTATTATAATACTTGGATCACAATTAGACTGTAATGGGTTAGGTTTAAGTTTTTTATTGACATGTAGGCATACAAAATGCACTTATGTGGCGGTCAGTGTTATTAAGAAATTCTACTCGAAAAGAAGAAGGTTAGTGGGATAAGTTTTCTAAATGTGTAATTTTACGCTTATTCTTTCTAAAACTTATAACACACATCTAAAGCAGCGTCTCCAGCACCTGTTTTGGTTCAAACATTCAACATGAACATGACAAAATTCAAAAAAAATCTCGATGATTTTGATGAATATTGATATTATGTTTTGTTGTACGTTCTTTCCATCGGAAATGGAGAGCTAAAACTTTGTTGGAGCAAACAAAAAGTGTAGTTTGACAATGTTTGGTGAAAAATGTTGAGATGTTTCAGGTTTACAAAAATTTTAGGTGTAACTAGGTTGTATATTGGTATTTTAGGCTCAAACAAAAAAAAAATTTAAAATTGTGAATTCGCGGCAACCATCCAAATGTGTTACTAGTGGTACAGACTCGCTAAATAAGTTCATAAAAATCACATCCCACCAAAAACATTCTGTAAAAAACTAGCCAAGTCTCGATGGAGCTGCTTGTTTATCTCTAAAAAGTAATGAAATCTAGACAAAGTCGTGCCAAGTATAAGGTTCCTTACTGCGATTTCTTTATTATTATAGTTAATGTTGTGTGACTTGGCCGTTGAAGGGTACACAAGGGTACAAAACCAGATGCTCCATGACACTTGGATCGCCTAAACATAAGTATTATTGAAATACGCAGCTTTATCAAGCCTACAATTAACTGGTTATCCAATCAACGTTTTCCAAGTGGAAATTTTCTATCGTGAATGGGTAGCGGACAGATTGGTGCAATAGTGTCATGGAGCACCTGGTATAATACCCTTGTGTACCCTTCAACGGCCAAGTCACACAACATTAACTATAATAATAAAGAAATCGCAGTAAGGAACCTTATACTTGGCACGACTTTGTCTAGATTTCATTACTTTTTAGAGATAAACAAGCAGCTCCATCGAGACTTGGCTAGTTTTTTACAGAATGTTTTTGGTGGGATTTCACTTATTTTTGTAGAAACGCTATATTATAAGGTTATCAGTAATACAAACCATAAGCGCGTTTTAAAATACAGTCAGCGCCATCTAGATACGTGTGCGTTCACTCTTAGTCCAATGCATCATAATATTATACCGGGAAGTGGGCCTAATTAAACTTGCAAGATTTAATTACAGACAGACAGACCGACAGACAGATAGACAGACAGGTGAAAGTAAATAAAAGCTTGTAATAAAGGCGGTATGTCGATCTCTTCTTATAGTTTGGTTGGGCTCTTATTTTAGTTGGCCACGCTAGATATCGCCTGATCATAACTGACGATTTACGACACATATACACACTCACATATACATATACTATGCCTTAAATATATTTTGAATTAATAAGTTGGATATTACACAATTTTAACAATTGACTGCAAATGTAACTTTGTAATCCTATACATTTATATGAGATTACAAAGTTATTTATGCAGATGAATTATCTCGAAAACGAGACCGAAATTGCATGTTTTTTTAGTTTTCCTATGGCTTATACAATAAATTCTAAGTTTGTACCAAATTTCAGCTCTCTGAGTTTATGGGAAGTACTAGTTCTATTTTGATGATCATGAGTGAGTGAATGAATGAGTGTCGAAAATGCGAAACTTTGCTTTCGCTTAACTTCGGAACTTAATGACCTACAGACTTGAAATTTTGGATTTTAAGTATGTAATTATAGCTTACTGGATGACGAAAATTTCTGTGTTCTGGTCTTATCCAGAGGTTCTCAAATAGGGGCCTGAAAATGCGACGAAATGGTTCCTGTAAAGATGGTACGGCAGTGCTTGCTTCGCGCTCGACTTGGCGGGGGCACTACCGTGCCCCCAGATAAACGGGTTAATTTATGTTAGTGCTCGCGTTAACTTGAAACATGGCCCACAAACCGAGGTGGACGTTTATGGACTTAAAGGTTAAACTAACTACAGCTTTTTGTGTCATTTAACTCATCATTTAGATAGAAACTGAGTTACGAGTAACTGTAATTAGTAAGAATTTAGTAAATAATGTGTCATAATCATTACTCTCCGGTTCATCATCATCGTCATCATTGGGGGCATCCCGTCTTCTAGGTTTTGTCTGCTACCATTTACGGCCGCATGATCGCCTACCCTCAAGCGAGATCGTGGTCAAGGGCTAACAATATAAATGATGAATCATCATCATCAGCCTTCAATTGCCCACCTTTTTTATACAATGAAGTCAGAAGACGAGCAAGACGCTCTCCTGATGGTAAGAGATAACGCTGTCCATAATTAGTACAGTGTTACTGCCACTACCCAGTATTTTTCAAAGGTAAAATTCTGGGTGCACTACGCCAATGCTTCTTACTTGTGAGTCATAAGACTGCACTGCTTGGCATAGGCTTCCCTTTGATAATGATATCTCTCATCGATTTATCACTGGCTAACATCAGGTTTCTTTTTCATATACTCGTAATTATACCTATCTTTATTTTTTTATGATAGGATGTAAGAAGACTAGCTAAACGCTCTCCTGATGGTAAGAGATAACGCTGCCCATAATCAGTACATTGCTACCCAGGATTTCACAATGATGTAAAATTCTAGATGCTACACCAACGCTTCTCACTCAAGAGTCATAAGATCTTAAAAGACTCGTCAGTCCAGTAATTTTACACTAGCTACAGTGCTCTCCTACTGAGAATAACCACCTAGGAGATAAAGTTAATTAAAAATATCAAACATTATCGCCACGTATTACGCACAGGGTACCACCCTACCCTGTATTTTACCTACAGGGGTTTTTGAAGGGCTTGCGGTCCATATAGATCGTTATAATTTCTTTCAATATAATTATTGTCTAAGTACAATAATTTCAAGCTTACACATAATCAAAGTAACATTCAAAATAGACCCCAGATCAGGCTCCATTCATACAGCCCCTATTTTGATTACTACCCGCAAAATGAAAGGCACTTCCTTGAAACCCTTTAATCAAGGAGCCCTACATATAATCCCTTGTGATACTCAGGACCGATTAGTTTGAGGGATGAGCAAGTTGGAGTTAGCAAAGTCTAAAATTTTATATTTTCTCTTCTCTCCCTCTTTTATTTTCTTTCCTCTCTTAACACAAAAAAATAAAAATAAATTCACAATAATAATTAAATAATAATAATTTAATATATAATTTTTAATATAGAATTTTTTTGTAAATGTCACATTAGGCGGACGTAGAGGGATCGCATTAATATTTGTTCGCATAAAAAATTACAATTTTATCAAAAAAAACTTGAGAGGTGTCAAGGGACACCCGGATGGAACGAAGTTCATTTCGATTAATGAAAATATCTGGCTTGCTTTCTATAAGAGAGAGAGACAGACAGAGAAACATGCGCACGCCGCACAGCTTACAATAGCTTACTATAGCAAAAAGTGTCTTGACAACTTTTCGTAATATTTTTTTCCGTCTAGCCCCCTTTCACAACGCGCGATAAGGAACTTCGTTCCAATATAACGCAATTTTGGTTTATATTCCAACAGATCAGGTAGGTAACCATTGTTAGAGTTAAATCACAGTCATAGTTTATGTGACCAACCAATAAGTTGCAGTTTCTAGCGAAAAACCTGCCTCCTTCAGATTTTTTGGAAACAACCGGGTCTGTTCCACAATTTTAGATGCTCTGGTAGCGAAACATTTTTTTTAAAACAATATGAGACTAAGACCTGTCGATGGTAGTGAACAAGAAAGAGAAATTTTAGCGAGATGAAAAACTTATAAACACATTATATTATAATAATACGAGTACATATCCACATTTTTTTTGTTTTGTAAATATAACAATATTATGTTTTGTAAGTACACATACAAGTTTGTCATTCTACTTTGTCTGTGTGTCCCACACAGGGGCTGTGATTGCAAACCACTCAACTAAACCGCAAATTATGCTACTTTTTGCATTGGACGCCGCAATTTTCGATTAGATCTCGTATTTCTCTCGAGACATCTGCGGTTGCAAGAACATTCTAGACTAAAGATACGAAAATTTCTAGAAGTAGTTTCATACAGGAATATTGAAGCAGTACGGCATCAAGATAATATTTATATAATCATCAGAGAATCATCGGGCAAGCGACAGTATAATCTCATACATCTGTACTTGTAAAAAGTCCGTAGTTAGTCCACTCATTCGAAGATACACAATATTTTTTATACTCACACACGCACTTTTCTGACAAACACTTTTAAACCATAGTTATACCATGGTTAGCATGTGTATAATATTATTAAATAAATAAAAAGCAATTTATTGACAGTAAAAAAACAGAAAAAATACACACACTAAAAAAAGTATACAATTTTTAAACAATTTTATTATTGTCAATTGGGATAAACTCAGCTTTTTTTTTAATTATGGTTATTTGCGTGCGTGTGGGTGTACAGTCAACTACAAAGAGATGTATCTATGTTAGGCTTACAAAATGAAGTAAATTTTCATTTGCCACAATGAACTACCCTTGGTTCGTGACATTTCTAGTGGCAATCAAACTTTCGACTCGTTTAATATGCAACAATGATGTATCCCACTACTTTTCCTTAGGTGATACATAATAACAGCATTTAAAATGAATCGATTTGGTGGATACTGAAAATGTCACGAAGTAAGGGTAAATAATTTTTGCATACTAAAAGTTCCTTCATTTTGTAAGACTAACATGGATACATCTCTTTGTAGTTGACTGTACAAAAATAAATAAGAAAGATTTAGCGTTTATAATTCGACAGTGGTACAAACTAATTTGAATAGCACACGTGTACGAAATAAGCGTGTTATCTTACTATGGGTGACTCATTTATTTGTTTTAGGTAACTCTATCCAGTATTTTTTTCGAGAATTCTAGATTTATTTTTCCAATTCCATGAGCTAGGAACGTAAGAAGAAACTTCTTATCTCTGATTTCCGATACTTGTAAAGGAAGATGCGGATTTCTCGGAGACGGAAAGGAACTAGATGGCTGTGATGGTTATTTGTATAATACTAATATATTATTCATTCTTCCATTGCAGTCGACTAAGTGGGTACCACAACAGTGTCAGTTCTACCGTCTGAGCAGTGATGTGCAAACATTACTGTGCTTCGGTAGAAGGGCACTGTAGCTAGTGGAATTACTGAGCTGAAGAATATTAACATCTTATGAGAACCGTTGGTGTAGTGTACCTAGAATTTTACATAATAATTATGAATTTTTAGGTGGCACTGTGTACTGATTATGGGCAGCATTATCTCTTACCATCAACAGAGCGTCTTGCTTGTCTTCTTACTTTTTAGTAAAAACATTTGCATTTGATTTAAGTTTTTAGCCAGATGAACGATTCTGCAAAAAATTGCCTGACTTTAGAATTTATGTCCAATCATTTTCCACTTTACGACGTCTGTAAGTCATAAATTGTGAAAACATTCGTAACAAGCATTTCGGCGTTTATGCAAAGAAAATCACGGTGTTGCCAGCTGAAATCAAATTACCCGGGTTTTTTATTCTCCCCGACTTACAGGGTAAATATCAACAACGTCGTGGTCGCCAATAAAGCACTAATTTTTTCCTTGGTTAGGGTTGTAGCTTAGTGATAGCTAAGCGATAGAGAATATCACACGAGATAGAGAAATTGTTCTGAGCGATAAGACTGCCAATTGGTAGACCATTAGCTTTAACTTTTATTGTACAATGTACTTTTCTATGTGGAATCGATAATGGGCTTAAATTTAACTAGTAGAAGGGACAAGTTTGGAATATTATTACATTTATTTACTCACTCTTTAGGTAATACGTATTAAACAATAATTTTACAAATATTATTAACGTGAAAGTTAGTAAGAATGTATAGATGTCTGGATATATTATTATGTTTGTTACTCTTTCACCCCTAAACGGGTCTGCCGTGCAGAGACTAAACCGCAGTATTCGACATTTTGCCAATTTTTAGTTATATATGCCACCTTATTGCGCACAAAATAAGGAATACATCAATCTAACCCATTTGTCAATTAATAAATTTTAAGGTAGTAAAAACCTTGATTGAAAATAGTTACTGCGGGTCACATTTGAGCACTTTTTATCAAAACACTATTTAAAACACAGTAAGAGCATTTACGTCTTTTGTGACCTATAGACTCCCTAGTTAAAATGCAGTACACGTTGTCAATATAACGCATAGTACTGTTTTATTCACAAAAACCAAAAATGATTCATTAAACGAAAATGCAGTAACACGATAATGTACTGAAAATAGTTATACTGCATTTTGGTTTTCGAATAACATTACTGACGAAATTGCAGTAAAATATTTTTTTACTGCAGTATGGTTGGTTTTCTAGCAAATTTTAAAATTATAGTTACTACTGAATTTGCAGTTTAAGTTCATTTTGGCTGCATTTAAATCGGCATTTTGGATAGTCATTTTGGAATTTACTTCATTCGTTATAGATCATACTGCGATTTAGTATGCATCTACCCTTGATTCGTCGAGTAGTGAAAGCGTCAGTCGGATTAGATTTGATTTAACCACACCAGTTTGATTGAATAAACAGGTTGGCCCACCAAATCTAATGGCGTATAGCAATTCACTCAAATATCACACAATAATTATGTTATATTACTACCCTTATCAAACTTCAAAGATAAAGAATAATAATCCTACATTTTTGACTCCTTAGTTCGATTCGATTTTTTATAAAAATGAGTAATGGTGTTGCATAAATGAAAAAAAGTTCTACCGTTTGGTTCATTTTAATCTAGTAAAATAAAATGCAAAACAAACACCAGTGTTTAAAGCAAAAGGTTTTCTTAAGTCAAAATCAAACTAAAGAATAAATAACCACACAAGCCAGTGAAAGCGGAGAACTATCTACAAATACAAGGATGGGTAGAAGAAACTTTAAAAATACTAATAGAATCGCCTCCTACTCAAGCCGCCTGAGCAGTAATGTCCAAACATTACTGTGCTTCGGTAAGAGGGCACTGTACCTAGTGAAATTACTGGGCTAAAGAGTTTTAACATATTATGACACTTGAGTAAGAAGCGTTGGTGCAGTGCACCTAGAATTGCACATCATTGTGAAATTTTGGGTAGCACTGTACTGATTATAGACAGCATTATCTCTTAACATCAGGAGAGCGTCTTGATCGTTTTCTTACTTCTCCACATAAAAAAAAGGTAGACACACCTAAGCCTTTTAACACCAAACTACTCATAACTTAAAAATGATGACAAATATTATTATGATAATCTTTTTATCGATACATCTGTAAGCAATCCAGATTTTCATTTTATGAACTGTCAGAATATTCTTAACATAGACAATATCAATATCTAGAAATCATTCTGATTATTAAGCATAACGAAGATTAATAAATAAGGTTGCCTAATAGTACCCAAGTCATTTCACATGATAACGAATATAACTTAGGACATAACATTTAAATGACAATCGTTTAAAGAAAGATTTGTAAAGCTGCTACAGACACAAAACACACCTACATAAAATTATAGAAACAACCTCGCTATACTATCTGAAACAGAGAAACCTCAAAGTGCTACAATGATTTGAACAAGAATAAAGAAGTGAGCCACTAAGTCTTAGAATTCGGTTTGTCTGATATTCGTACTAAAATTCTATAATTTTATTTGAAAGTATCATCCATCTACCGTATAAACTATCTAAACCGAAATATGAGACATAATTCTGACAAAACTGACTGAAAGCATATATAAAAGTCTAAAATCCAACTTATATCAATACTAGCTTATGCTCGTGGCTTTGCCCGCACGCTTTGCACTTTGCGTGAAATCCTTTCTTAGCGGTGGTGTACGTTATAAAACCTATCTGTGTTCCAAATTTAAACCCAATCTGTCCAGTGGTTTAGGTTGTGCGTTGATAGATCAGACAGTCAATCAGTCACTCTTTCCTTTTATATATTTAGAAGATAAATAGAAACTTATTTATTTGACATATTTTTAAAATATACTTGCCACATTTATATAATAGTATTTGAATTATTAACATACTGCTGAAAAATTTATTCAAGACATAAAATTAAAATGCAGTAAGTTCAGCTGGATACTGCAAATTAGTTGTTAATGTTAAACCAAAATTAGAAATTTTGCAGTAATGTGTATTATTGCTGCACTTTAATTAGTTAATATATACTAATTTGCCTGTAGTAACTGACACCATTTTCAAAAAATATTATTTTCTATATTATAAAACAAATATTTTCATTATTTTTTCTGCTTAAATTATACTGCTGCGGTATCAAGTTCCGATAGAAAAAAAATATTTATTGTTTTTTATACATAACATATAAAAAAACCGCTTCAAAACGTTTTTCGCGATTTTCTCGAAACCGCGATTTTGCACTTACTGCGGTTTAGTCTCTGCACGGCAGCGGGTGTGGACCGATTGAGCTGAAATTTGGTATAGAGATAGCTTAGACCCTGGAATAATACATAGGCTACAGTATAGCGGGTGAAACCGCTGGGGGCAGCTAGTATTTTCCATATTAATACATACATTGTTTATTTTTTTTGTACCAGCAACTACTTTCAAGAAGCAATTACATCTTATAATAATTATAATTAATCACATGCATACGAGTATACCTTGTCCACTCCCATTAAAGCTATCATAAAAATTACTATTGTTAAACCATTGTCTTCGATATAATATTATTCATGAGGCTTAAACGAGATCACTGATCGCAAAACGAGATATTTGACAGACACCTCATTACAAAATGAATGAGCATGTATGATTTATGAAATGGCAGCTAATAAGACAGGGTGAAAGTAAAATAAATCTGCGCCAAAGGCTTTAGGGACGGCGCAGACGGCACACTTTTTGTACGATTGAGTCTGCGGCGTACAAAAAGTCTGCATGGCGCGCAAAAAGTCTGTTGCGGATTTTTCACAGACTCAACGCACACGACGCACATCTTCGATCATTCTGTCGGCAGAGCTGTAGGGACGTAGACAGGCCCGGATTTAGCCAAAATGCCGCCCTGGGCAGTGAGAAAATGCCGCCCCCCTCCGCCGAAATATTATTTATAAACGCTCATCGGCTAGACATTTTGCTAAGAAATTTGTTGTCGAGTTCTTTCATATTATACGTAATTATGAATATTTATAAAAAAAAATATACATCTAACTACGAAAGCTGTGTGTATAGCTTGCTTTGAAAAAGAGAAATTATAATTGAGAAATTTTATAATGCTAACTACAATAAGACCGCTGATTGTGAATTGTGACCCATAGATTATAATATCGGGTTTTTCTGTTTAAGTTTATTTTTCAATGTTTCAATAAAGTGTTTTATCTACCTATCTATCTGTCTACGACAGGTGTGCGTAAGACTCGCTTGGAGTGGCAAGAAAATTATAATATTATGTGTGTGTGACTAAAAAGACTGCGAGCAGCTTGCTGCGAGCGAGAAAATTTTGTATATTTGACTACACAACAGTGGGCGCATACTTCACCCTGAGTGCCAAAATCGCTGTGAGCACCGAGAAAATTTTGTTTTTGTGACTATATAAACAATGGATGCATAGTTTGCTCCGAGTGTTAAAATAAATAAAAAATATTATTCAAAGCGCGAGAAGTTAGCTGCGAGCACCAAGAAAATTTTGTATATCTGACTGCAAAAAGTGAGTGCGTAGTTCGTTTTGAGTGCCAAAAATAAAAAAAAGAAGGCGAGCAACTAGCTGCAAGTGCCGAGAAAAGTCTTGCTACGAAAAGTGGACGGATAGTGGATAGCTCGTTTGGAGCAAAAATCTTGAGTTTGTGTGGCCAGTATTCCAGACTTCTTATTATGAGTGCAAAAAAAAATTATAATAATAACCAGCGTGATTGAGAATACAAATTTTAATTCAACATCGGATGTTTATGGATTGAATATTTTTTTCTCGTTTCGAAATTTGCCGCCCTCAGTAAATTTGCCGCCCCCTGAAAATTTGCCGCCCTGGGCACTCGCCCCGAATGCCCCTAGTGTAAATCCAGGGCTGGACGTAGACGCTATGGAAATCGTGCAGAGATCGCGAAGTATTATTTTGTACATGAAGTACAGAAAAAGAAGAAGAAAGAAGCGTTACGTCCACCACTAGCAAATGCAGATTGCAGACTAAAATGTGTGCCGTCTGCGTTAGCGCGCGTTGAAGCAAACGTTCTATTTTTTTCACACACTTTTTGTGCGGAGCGGCGCGACGCGGCGCGATCCGGTCTGCCCGAATTACACGGATTATTTGTGTGCCGGACTTTTTGCGCGTCGTGTGCGTTACTGCATATAATTGCATAGGTTCTATTTTCACAGACTAAAAAGTGCGTCATGGATAGTCTGTCGTCTGCGCAGCCCCTTATTATAATTATATTTTTGAGTCGTGAAATTGGAGTGATAAGTAGGTATGGTTTTGTTAATGTGCAAGTTATGAGCATTTTGTTTGATAGACAGGTGAAATTTAAAACTGGTTGAGTTTACTAATGGGAATAAAGACTAAAAAATATAGTACTGCTCGTATTATTTTTCTTCGCGTGTTTATTTATTATTCAGCACAACGCTAGGACTAACTTAATGCTAAAGTAGCAATTTCTATCAGTGTTGTGCTGTAGTTAAAAAACGTTTATTAAATTTGTCATAATGTAACATAATAATATAGATTTCGGGACAAATTTGAAAAATGCTTTCTCTACTTTACCGCTCTATATGACTCTAAGAACATTTATTTATTTTTTGGTTGCTATCTAAGCAGCCCTTTGATCTTAAGCGATGGTACGCCCAAAAATGGTAGCCGACAAACCCTAAGGCGGGATAAATCCCTGGCTTCATTGAGCAGTAGAACCTAGAAATGTTAAATCTTCCACTGGTCTAATACCTTATCTCATAGACTGGACTGAACAGGAAATTAACTCGCGCCCTCTCGCGTGACAACTTTATTAACAATACTTTTGTTATTTATTCTTTTATTAGGTTTTTGTTTTATGGACGTGTTGAAGGCGCCGGTTACTCATTTATGTGTGTTTAATATGCGCTGGAGTTTGAATGTGAGTAAATGCACTTTTAGTCGTTAAATTTGGCTTTTTAAGTGTATTTAAATCACGTAAAAATTTGTGTGATTCATGTGTATAATCATGTGGGTTTCAATTCTTGTAATATATTAAATTGAATAATACTAAACCATTATTAAGGAATTAGTTTAGGGTTTCAATATTATTTTAAATGCTTCATAAAAAAGAAAATAAACATAATTTAAAGTGACAAAAGCTTTTTTTTTTTTAATTTATTGGTTAGCTTTTGACCACGATCGCGCGTGTTAAGCAATGGTCGTAGGCAGCAGACTAAAACTATAAGGTGGGACAAATACCCTACTTGGCTTCACTAACACATCATGCTAACTAGAACATAGTCATAATGACCGCTTGGCGACACGGTTTTGTCCAGTGGGGGATAACAAGCTACGGCCGAAGCCTACCGCCAGTATAGCGAGTGGAAAACGCACATAACTAATATTATTATATTCATTGGTCATTGACCCCAGAGGGACCGGGGTTCGAACACGGTGACCCAGAATTACATCTGCACCACATCACCCTTTGGCCACCACAGCTTTAAAACTTAAATCATTTAAATTGAGACGATTTAAGCTAATACAATTATTAGACTTACAGCTAAAGGTTTAGATGAACTGTGTGAAAGAGGATATGCGTGCAAGGGGAGTGGATGCAGATATGACGGATGATAGATCAGAATGGAGGAGAAAAACGTGTTGTGCCGACCCTACCTAGTGTGGGATAAGGGCAGGAAGATGATGAATTAGACTTACAGCTAAAATTGACACTCTAAAATGGATTTCAAAATCGAACAAAATTATACAGTAGCAATTTCAAAACATTTCTTTTTCTCAAAAAGAGACCAAAGATGAGCTTCCTCGAAATATTTTACATACAAAAAGCAATAACTAAGTGAAGCGAGTGCGACTAAAATGTTAAAGATAGTGCACACGCAGAATTGGCCCCTGGTTCCACGTACCTCCTCGGAGCGCGACGTTAAACTGATTTATGACGCGGAAGCGACCAATTCGCGTGAAACTCACTAGGTGGCTGTGCAAAGATTATAAGTTTTGTTTGGACATTTTTTCATAAATTACAACAAAATTTGAAACATCTTCAATGATGATGATTTCGCCAAAACTAAACATCGAATGTACAAAGAATTCTTCAACTTAAAAATTCTTGAAAATAAAAAAAACTTTTAAAAATAAATATTTTTATAAATATTGACAGATCGATTCTTATCATCAGCCTATGTTCGTCCACAGCTGGACATAGGCCTCGATTCTACCATTGATCAATTTGATGTTCATAATATCGAGAAATCACAAAAAAAACGTTAAAAGTTTATACCCAGAGGTCGGTTTAAACAAGTGAAATTTTAAAAATACTTTTAAAAAACAAGCTTTAATTATTATTATCGTCTTGTATCATAAAGTACTCGTCAACACGAATCAAATGAGCCCAAACTCGATGGGGTTGCGTTGTTTTATGACGGAGTTCCTATGGCCACCTTCCAGCTCCATCATCAGATCAGCTCGATGTCATAAAAATATTGCATTGTCATCCGATTTACACACGCATGCAAATTTTCAGCTCAATTGGAAACCGGGAAGTGGGTCAAATTATACTTGCAAGATTTGATTACAGACAGACAGACAGACAGACAGACAGACAGACAACAGACAGGTGAAAGTAATATAAAGCTTGTAAAATAGCTTCTATCCATGAACATTTTATTTAACTGGAAAATGCACTTTGAAATTGGTTTGATTCTACCAAGTAAAAAGTTAAGGTCCATAAAAACTTATCTATATTTCGATACGATAAAGGGCCTGGTTATTCTTTGCGAAGGTTCCAGCCAAACCGATGCAATATGCAGGAGTGGAAATCACAAACATTGTTGAGTGGCAAACGATCCGAGATGCCGTTTTATTGCCGTAAAAGCATGCATGTATACTTTTTTATACAGTTACTTAGGTCATGCACTTTGTTTTAAAATTTCACTTTTATATTATTATTTTTTTCACATTTGTAATCTTAGTCACTTTGTAAATAGATCAACTTTTGCAACAAATGCCAAATTCTCATTCAATATGTGCTTTTAGATTATATTTTTACAAGTTGTCTGCATTTTATTTTCATAAATATATCAAGTAATAGTGAATATTTGCAATTCCTAATAAATATGAATGGTGGATTAATAATTGTGTTAGTTTGTGTTCACGAAGCGAAATTGCCCATGAGGGCACGGTAGGTCGCTAGTTTACAGGGCTGAAGAGTACAATACACACAACACACAACAAACACAATACAATACACACACACTTACAACACACACAGGCACGCTTACAGGCACTTACAATTTTACGTCATTGTTTTTTTTTTATTCATTATAGGTAAGCCTTTGACCACGATCTCGCGTAAAGCGACGATGCAGCTATAGACGGCAGCAGACTATATCTAGAAGGCGGGATAAATCCCTCCCTGAAAATTGTAGATTTCACAACACCTACAATTACACATTGTAGGTGTTATACAAGACAATACAATACTCTTTAAAGATAACAAAAAAGACTTAAAACTAAACTATATAATAGGCGGCCTTATCGCTTAGAGCGATCTCTTCCAGGCGACCAACTTAGTGCTTAGCGTGTGTGTTAGCTTAGTGTTATGAAATCTGCAGGTGATTATGGGCAGCGTTATCTTTTACCATCAGGAGAGCGTCTTGTTTTCTTACTTCTTTGCTAAAAGTTCAGTCACTGCATAGTAGATATATGTAGTAAGTACCTACAGGTAGGCTACAATGGCCATTGGAAGCGGAGCTGTAAACAGCATGCAAAGATTGGACGTAAAACTCTCGTAAAACCAGTAAACGTTTGCATTTTTGTTATGAGCTTGACCTGGACATCGAGTTTCGTTTTAGATATGAATTCGAATAAAACTTGCATTTTATTTTCATGAAATTTTATTTTAGAAAATCTTACTAATATTATAAACGTGAAAGTTTGTAAGAATGTGTGGAGGTATGTTTGTTACTCTTTCACGCCTAAACGGGTGGACCGATTGAGCTGAAAGTTGGTATAGAGATAGCTTAGACCCTTCTTTTAAACCACGGAAAAATGCGTTACGCATCATCACCCTACACCGGGGTGCGGTATGGGCGGTATGTGGGACTCCCCCGCTGCAGATGGGCGCGGCGGGGATATCCACTAAAAAAACCTGGCGGTGTTCCTGCGGGTCGCCATAATGCCGGGGCAGCGGGTACGCCGAAGCATTATCCGCGGCCTCGACGGCGTAGAGGAATAACAGAATAACATAGGGTACATGTACAGCGGGTAAAATCGCTAGGCGCAGCTAGTATCTTTATAAAATATGTAAAATGTGTAGGTCATTATGGCTGTGTTGCGGCATGATGTTCAGTGACGCTAGGGAGTGATTTATCCCGGCTTCTAAGTTTTGTCTGCTACCATCTACGGCCGCATCCTCGCTTAACATTATGCGAGATCAGGGTCAAAGGTTAACCTATAAAATGTATAAAACAAATCCATTTAAATTTAATAATTCTTTGTACCTAACACTTTCGCGATTAACTCTTATTAATACGACTCTTTTTAATTTTATTTGCAGAGTATCGCGTAGGTATACCTTGACCTTGTAATTCCTTATTCAATTTCGTTATATTCCTATTACAAAATACTCAAGCAGATAAAAATAAACGCAATCTTCTAACTACCCACGTTTTTCTCAATTTTCCGAAACGCGTGAGTGAGTGAGACAAACAACAGCAATCCATCCTTATTACGCCGCGCCGTCGCGATATTAATTCCGGTATTACAGATGGAGGTTTATTGCGAAAGATGAGCAAGAAGCTTTGGCGGATACAAACATTTGTTTCAATTTTGTTACTACTGACCTAGATATTGTACTGTGTTTTTATTTGAAAAAATGGGGAAAAAAATCTTAAATAGTCAAACCGGTAACAAACATAATGTTTTTTTTTTAACACGGTGTATGTAGGGTAAGATTTTGTAGAGTAAGGTAAGATTTTGACCATGGTGGTCAACATTTTACACATGTTTTTGAAGTTTCAATGTGTCATTGGTAATTATTCCGAAACATCTTTTAAAATTTTAAGAATAGGTAGGTACCGCAAAATACATGTATGGATCATGTCTAAAATATTTTTTAATTAAAAAAAAAATAAGCAGATTTTTAAAAATAGCATCTTGTATAGTAGCAGCAAAAAATGGTCTTCCGCCCATTCGGAAAATGTATCTTTGAGCTGATAAGAGTTCCATTTTTTACTAATCATTGACTTTACCACAGTATCAATTATTAACATAATTTAAATATCTTCCAAAGAACCTATAACGAGTTCTTTCAAGGGAACTATAACTACATCTAACGAGAGACAGACAAACACAGTAACAGTAAGCAGTCCTAACAAGAACAATGCCGTGAAATTTTAATTAAAAACACCGCGTGAAACTTAGAAAGTTTGTTGAGAACAGACTTGTAATAAATGAGATACCGGGGGCCAAAACAAGAAATATGTATTTAGTACTTGCAAAAAGTAAATAGAAAAAAATAGGAATTCATAATTCTCCCTATTTCTATAGGGATTAAAAATAAATACTATTTCGATTTACAAGTATGTACTTAACTTAATTTACTGAATCTTAGTGCTACAAATATGTTTTTAATCTCTACACTTCTACAGGTTATGGCTCTATTACAACCACAAGGCATTTTTTTTTTACAGTAGTTTAATTCATATTCTTGTTATTTTTTTACTATGTATTTAGATAATTATGAGACGTCGTTCTGGAGATTTCGCTTACAGTCATTTGAAAAACTTTAATACCTACTTTCGTATTGCGTCAGAATGCGGTATCTATCTTCATTCCAATAGTCTGTGATCGTTAACTAGACGCACACGAGGTATAAAGGGAGTACTAAGTTCTTCTAATTAACACAGTTTGGTATAAAGTTTTAATAAGGTCAGTACATCGATTGAAATTACCGAGTAAAGTTAAAAATTAGATCAAATTTAACTAATATTTTATAAGTGAGTGTACTATCTTAGGGTGCCAGGCGCAGTGCCGCGCAAAATTTTGAATTTGAAACTTTGTGTGTTATATATTGTAAGGTAAAAAGTAGGTGAACCGTTTAGACGTAAAGAAATTACAGAATATTACTATAATATAGTGGGCAATATTCTGTAATTTCTTTACGTCTAAACGGTTCACCTACTTATAACTTACTTTTTACCTTACAATAATTTACTTCTACACAATAATTTGCTAATTTTATATGCTAAGAGTAGTCTTTTTTATTTTTTCCCAAAAAAATGAGAAGACTTCAGAAATTAGCTGAAACCTAATCTTTTTTATTACAGAAAGCTAAAGTTCAACGATATTCGAAAGCCAACAAAAATAGAAGATTCATTCGTCGTTTTAATGAGTGAAAAACCTCAAATCATTAAAGTTGTACGACTTCAGATCGATACTGCAGAAATGCAAGCCTCAACAAAAAGGCAAGGGGCGGTCGGGTAAATACCGCACGCTGCGGGTAATTTACCAATTTACCCCTACCCGCGGGGAGACTGGGTAAACTTTGGACTTAGGCTTTTAAAGTAACATGAGAAAAAAATTGCTTCAGAAGAAGTCTGTCTTAGTTGGAAAGTCGTTTAGTGATTGGAACTTGAAATTTTCTATATCATAGATTTATACAGATCTTTCTTTCTGTATACTTATCTGATTCTATTTTCTTTGTATATTACTATTGAATTAGGTAGGTCCAACTTCGAAAAAGAGGTCAACCGCCGAATCCAACTCGGTTGGGCAGCGTTCGGGAAACTACGCAACGTCTTTTCGTTCGACATACCTCAGTGCCTCAAGACGAAAGTCTTTAATCAATGTGTGTTACCGGTGATGACTTAGGGCACAGAAACGTGGTCCTTCACTATTGGCCTCATCTCGAAGCTCAAAGTCGCACAGCGAGCTATGGAAAGGGCTATGCTCGGGGTTTCTCTACGTGATCGAATCAGAAATGAAGTGATCCGTAGGCGAACTAAAGTCACCGACATAGCCCAGCGAATTATAACACATAGCGCGGAGAGCGGATGGCCGATGGGGTCGAAAAGTGCTCGAGTGGAGACCACGGACTAGCAAACGCAGCGTAGGACGTCCACCCACAAGGTGGACAGACGACCTTATAAAGGTCGCCGGAAGGCGCTGGATGCAGGTCGCTTCCAACCGGTACATATGGAAGTCCAAAGGGGAGGCCTATGTTCAGCAGTGGACGTCTTACGGCTGAGATGATGATTACTATTGAGAGTGTATGACCGACGAGAGGACATTATGGTCGCGCTACGTCATTGCTATTCAATAACGTGCGGCGAGTATCGCTGGGACACTACGCGACGCATCGCGTCCTGTGACCGTTAACGATTTACCATCATCATCCTATGTTCGTCCACTGATGGACAGGCCTCCCCCATGGCACGCCACTTATCTCGGTCCTCCGTCTTTCTTCTCCACCCACCCCCAGCGACCCTCCGGATATCATCTTTTTTTTTTTTTTTTATAGAAGACTAATCAAGCGTTTGACTGCAATCTCACCTGTTGGTAAGTGACGATGCAGTCGAAGTTGTAGCACGCTTGTTTAGTAAGAACCTATTCACTCTTGATTTGAACAAACCCACGTTATAGCATTCGGGAAACACTGAGAGTGGTAGCGAGTTCCATAACTTCGCCGTTCTCATAATGAAAGACGAAGCGAATCGCTTAGTCCGAGCTGCTGGTATACTCACCAGATATTGGTGGCGCAGTGCCGTTTGCCTGGAAGTTCGGTAGTAAAAGTCATCACCACATCTCGGCCATAGGCGCTCTACACTACGTTTATTAGCGATATACTAGCGATTTACCAGCTATTTACCAGCGTCTGGAATGACTTCCACAAAGTCTCACACGTCACGAGAGTCGACAGCCTTATTCGCACAATCAACATACATTCTGACTACATTGATCTATTAAAATACATAGTCCACACTCCAGTCCATTGCTTATTGCTTACTGATATATTATATTGATCTATTACAATATACAGTCCACACTCTCCGTGGCTACAACAGTTGATGGCTACTCAAACAGAATAACATTGGACGCATGACCGACTCACCCGCACTCACCGTGTGCCTGATAGTGATCTACATTGATACTGCTCACTGATATATTGATCTATTACAATATACAGTCCACACTCTCCGTGGCTACAACAGTTGACGGCTACTCACACATAATAACATTGGACGCATGACCGACTCACCCGCACTCACCGTGTGCCTGATAGTGATCTACATTGATACTGCTCACTAATATATTAGATTGATCTATTACAATATACAGTCCACACTCTCCGTGGCTACAACAGTTGACGGCTACTCAAACAGAATAACATTGGACGCATGACCGACTCACCCGCACTCACCGTGTGCCTGATAGTGATCTACATTGATACTGCTCACTAATATATTAGATTGATCTATTACAATATACAGTCCACACTCTCCGTGGCTACAACAGTTGACGGCTACTCAAACAGAATAACATTGGACGCATGACCGACTCACCCGCACTCACCGTGTGCCTGATAGTGATCTACATTGATACTGCTCACTAATATATTAGATTGATCTATTACAATATACAGTCCACACTCTCCGTGGCTACAACAGTTGACGGCTACTCAAACAGAATAACATTGGACGCATGACCGACTCACCCGCACTCACCGTGTGCCTGATAGTGATCTACATTGATACTGCTCACTAATATATTAGATTGATCTATTACAATATACAGTCCACACTCTCCGTGGCTACAACAGTTGACGGCTACTCAAACAGAATAACATTGGACGCATGACCGACTCACCCGCACTCACCGTGTGCCTGATAGTGATCTACATTGATACTGCTCACTAATATATTAGATTGATCTATTACAATATACAGTCCACACTCTCCGTGGCTACAACAGTTGACGGCTACTCAAACAGAATAACATTGGACGCATGACCGACTCACCCGCACTCACCGTGTGCCTGATAGTGATCTACATTGATACTGCTCACTAATATATTAGATTGATCTATTACAATATACAGTCCACACTCTCCGTGGCTACAACAGTTGACGGCTACTCAAACAGAATAACATTGGACGCATGACCGACTCACCCGCACTCACCGTGTGCCTGATAGTGATCTACATTGATACTGCTCACTGATACATATTGATTTACTAGTTACTAATCAATATTTTTTGTGGTTTACACCCCATTTACACTATTATATCGTAAATATCTGTGTATGATTTATGTTTATATCTTTTAATAGGTACTTTCTGTGTTATTAGGCACTTATACAACTGGACACTCTCTCGCTCGCACAATTTGATACATTTTACAATATAAATTCATTGAAATAACTTTTTGAAAATTTCTCAAGAGAAGCCCTGCACAATATTATTGCACACATTTTAAAAGTGTTTTGAGATTGATATTTTAAAAAATGGCATTGCGGGATTTTTTAACTTTTTTTTTTTTTAATTTTCTGACTGAAAACCTGAAACTACTTTCCATGCCGATTTTAGAGTTACGGTACTCAGTGCTTTTGGGTGGAGGCACGGGTAGTAATTATTTAAACATTAAATCGATACCCTTCAGAAAATCCGCTTTCCTCCAAGATCCTGAGGGTTCTGCTCCCCTGGTAGCTCCCCCATCACGCTCTATTTGTTGGTGGAGGTGCGCCCTCGCATTGTTGTTGAAGAATGTCGCTGAGATTTCGGATGTGTCAGTCGGGCCTGTCAAGTTAGAAGTCGAAGGGAGACGCGGCTAGTAAGTTAGCGGATTTTGTGTTCATTTTAAAGTACAGTTTTGTCTCAGATTATAAGGCCCTAGTACACTTAAGTTGTATATGTACACTTAAGTTGCAATAACGTTACATTTACCTATACAAATAATTAAATAAGTTATTAGCGATTTTCCTATTTTTCCGATTAATACAAGATGATTAATTTATTAGAAGACTTATTAATGTCGTGAAGACCAATTATATATATTTAGTTTTACATTTTTATGAATTTGGGTCTTTATACAAGACGATGATCAATGTCGTACCAATACCAATAATTTGTATAATATTATTCCAGTTTATGGAGAATGGAGGCACTTCACTTAGTTTTTCGGATGTTCGCGTTTTCATCGGACAAAAAAGTTTGTGTTGAGGTAACGTCACTGTTAATTATTAATTGGCAAATATAGACGAAATGGGGAAAACACACGAAAAGCAATGACAAGTGCCACCTTTATTCAAAAAAATTTTTTGCTGCCCGCCGTTATTGTGGCCCGACTATCCCCAGTCGCCCCGCCATCAAGCGATTGCTTACACTACGGGCCATATTGAATAACATTTTGTTTATTTTTGTTCTGACGGTAACAGCCACCGTATACCGTCTCTCAGATGATCGTAGACAATGCACTGATTCAATATTCACGTCGGATAATTGGTTTATTTTGTGACGTAAAGAAATATACAGTTCGAGGTAAACTTCCTTTGATATAGTTCTCGTGTGAATTGTTTCAGGTGTTTTAAGTGTTTGGTCTGGTGTTGATTTAGTTGGCGCTTTGGAAATCTGCTTTCTTAGCCATGGGTGAAAAAGATTTAGGTACTTTATGTTGGATACCGAATGGAAAAGCAGTCTTATGGCCGACGTTTTGTCTGCACTCTGCTCTAGGACCTCCTATTTAAATATTATCAAAATCAATCAGTTTTCAAGTGATGAATTGAAACCTTGGTCTTTCGTAGCCTATCTATATAAATTAAATATGCTAAATAATTTTTTAATGATGATAAGACGTTTTTATATGTACTGCGGTATATCTGTTTAGATTCAACATGGAACTTTAAAAGGCAAGTGAACAGAGTCTTGAAAGGTAGCCAACGTGCCAGCGGTACCACTGGTATTACAGGTATCCATAGGCAACGGTAGCTACCCACCATCAGGTGGGCCGTCTGCTTGTCACCTATTACATAAAAAAATCATTTCTGAAATATTTATTATTATTATTTTATTTAAATTTATGTGGAAATATTCTCGATTTAAGTAAGCAGATTTTTTCGATATGAAGTAAGACGTTCTGTGTTCAGCCTTTTATCAAAATGACTACACTTTACCTACACATTTTCCCTTTCCCCATAAGTTTGAACCTACGGGAACGTTGATGGTGAATGTATGGTGCATTGAAACGGTCTGTTTACCGTCTGGCTTGATGGATCCGCCTTTTTGTAAGCTTTCACTGCCAGATGAGGGGGCTCAATTTCAGGGGGCTCATGGGGTGGTGGGGTGTTGAATCTTTGAGATGAAAATTATTTACTGAGGATATCTGTTGATTTTTAAAAGTGTTTTTATTTTACCTGACTTATAGAGATCATTATTGGTTTTATGAAAATAGAATTAACAATAAAAAAAAATATATTATATTCTTTAACTCGTCCCATGTGGGACGTAGACTTGTAAGACGAGTTTATGAATTACTTGGTTTAAAGGCGGCTAATTATGACTCTTCTTAATGTCAAATGCTTTGTGATTATTAAATTTTATTGTTAAATAGTATTTTTTGTAATAATTGGTAGCGTGCAATAAAAGCTGGATAATAAATAAAGGTGGCAAATCTGTCATTTCTTTACTTAAGTGTGACTTATGTAAACGACTATACAAGCTAAAGCAAACAAAGTCGAGAGCATCAACTAGTTATCTTGTATACAAATAGTGCTATAAGAATAATAACTAATAATTCAAACTGTTAACAAGAACATGTTAAAAACATAATTCCTTAACACCCGCAAAGCATAAGCTCCGGGCAAAATGGCCGGCAAATTGGCACGTCTGAAGGCAAACTCTAACCTATAATAAACGTATATTCTAGTGGGTTTGTGTCCACGGATCCAAAGATCAGATTGAATCTTGATCTTGTTTGTCTGTCTCTAACGTAAAAAACAAATAGAACCTGATTTCAACAAATCTTTGGAAACGAATCCTAATTTCTTAAATCTCTATGTTTTATTAATCACTTTCGTTTTATCCGCTGTACTGTAGACTATGTGTTATTCCAGGGTTCCAGGGCTATTTCTATACCAAATTTCAGCTCAATCAATCCACCCGTTTAGGCGTGAAGAAGTACAAATATACACACTCACTCACAAACTAATCGCATTTATAATATTGGTGTGATTATAGCGGAAATATCTATAATATACCTCTTTTTGGTGTCTGATCTCTTGGTACATCATCTTCAGAATCAAGTTCAAACTGTGTGTCTCCTTATAAAATTTAATAACAATCAGAGATTTATTAACCCTTTCAGAACTGAATTATTTTTATCATCCTAAGGAATTGGTAAATTCCATGTGTCTAAAGTATAACTGACTTTAAAAAAAATAAAAAATATAATCTTCAACTTTTCGGAAAATTCTAGTTTTTATTTATGTGAACAAAAGTTGACTCCCGTTTTACTTAGTATTAAGATTAAGGTATGCAATTTTTTTTCATTATAATATCTTATGTCTACAATTGTGCACGCCAGTTCTGAAAGGGTTAAAGTGGGATCCGTTACTAAAATAAAAAAAAGGTTAAGTTATTAATATTTAGATACGATAATATGTTTGTTTAACAGTATTCAGGTATCTGTAAATATCATTTTTCATTTATTTTCAACAAATCATTTTTCATTCATTTTCATCTGTGGATAAACTACGTGGTATCAGTTTTTTATTAAACTGAACCAAGAGTCCATGGACACAAACCCATTCAAATAGCTGTACCAATATTGATGATACTCCAAACGGAGCGTCTCTCGAGGAGGCAGTTCACCGCAAATTGCCAAGAGTTGCTAATTAACGTTTACTGTGTCAGTTGATGAGTGGGGCCACGAAATGAGCGATTTAATTTGTAGTTTTCAAAGGAGATTGTTTGATTTATTATAAAGAAAGTGAAAATAGTCAATATTGGTCGGTATTGGTCGATTTTAGCATAGCCAGATTTAGGGGGGGGGGGCAGGGTCCAAGTCCCCCCCCCCCCCCCCCGGAAGCATTGTAGAGTTACAAATTTTGCACATATTTCGTGGTCAAGATTATAATTTTTTTCAGAGCGAGCTAAACACACACTTTTCGTAGTAAAAATTATAATATTTTTGCCCGTCTCCACCTTGGCCTCCCCCCAGGACCAAATCCTGGATCCGCCTTTGGATCTTAGCATACCTTTTTTGACCAATTCTATAATAACAATCTAAACAACTAGTTGTTACGGTTTTTCCATACGCTATACTAGTGATGGGCTTCGGCCGTAGTTACCACACTGGACAAAACCATGTCGCCAAGTGGTCATTATTCCGAAAGGACTGTGTTCTGGTAGGATGTGCAGTGGAGCCAGGGAGGGATTTATCCCGCCGTCTAGATTTACTCTGCTACCATCGTAAGATCGTGGCTTATATAAATATACTCGTGCTGGAATGTTACTGTGCATGTCCTCATACAATATGTTGCGCGATTTTGTTCGATCGCGATTTCAAAAGAAATCACAAGTTGTATGTGTATCGACAAATTTATTTATTTATTTATTAAAGAAAAGATGCGGTGGTACATGGTAACATATAAATTAAAAACTAATTTCTTATGAACTAATAGATTACCTATGGAGTCCACTAGCCCCACACTAGGATCCCCTGTGTTGTGGTAGCTAGTCTCTTCCCTAAATAATTTTCTATTATCTACAGTAAAAAATATGGCCAGAATATAAATCATAAATGGAGAATGAGAATTTTTTTTTTTTTTAGTAGTTGAAGGTAGTAAATGATAGAATAAAGCCTGCCTCGGCCTAAAAAATAATTAATTTGAAAAATATATATTCTTAAACGCGAACTTTAAAGCCCAATAGCCCAAGAGGTGCAACAGTAATTGACGTTTCGGTGGAGACACATTTCCGTCCTCCTGTTATTTTGAATGCTTGCAGTAAATTTAAGACGAAACCAGAATACCTGGCTACTGGATAATTAGTGGACTAGAAGACTAGAATTTATTCAGTATATCTTTATGGCTGTTTCTGCAGTATAAATTATTTAGGAGAATCATCATAGATAATATAAAGATAGATAGATATTTAACGCTTTTTGTAATACCCCAATAAATTAAAATTTAAAACTATAACTTATTAAAAACAAAAAGTATGCAAAGAAGCAGTCTCTTCCTGCCAAACAAAAAAAGTTAAACGAGATAATATGTTGCAATTTGAAGTATATTTATTATTGTGGTAGTAGTGTTAAACATTAAACACATACAAACAAATATTTCAATTTTAATTTATAATAACGGAAGTAACTATACTTTAATAGAAAGATTAAAATTATTATGGTGTAGGATATGAAGCTAAATCAGGAAAACAAAATCATTTTCGAGAAAGAAAGAAGTAAAAAATCTAAAAGCAGATGCTGTCCATTATAATATAGTTTGTACCTACTCAAAAGATATGGAATTTATGTATAAATCGCTTAAGAAATTCTAACGGTGAGGTATGATGATAATATTATGATTGAAAGATTATAATATTATATCCATACTTAGCGAAATCCAATCGTAAGAAATATTTGAAAACTACGCGTTGTAAAAGGTGTTAATGGTAAAATCAATTTGGATTAAGAAGTATTAATGATAAAAAATTATCCTACATTTAGAAACGAAATTTACGATTTAGCCTACATTTAGAAAGTATGTACCTACCTATTTAAGTATAGTGTGCTACTTTTTTACCTAAACGGCTAAACTGACAGCTGAAATTTGGTACATAGGTAATTTAGACCCTAAAATAAGAGGCTACTCTTTAGTCTTTGACCACAATCTCGGCAGATATTAAGCGACGATGCGGCCGTAGATGGTGGCTAACTAAACCTAGAAGGTGGGATTAATCCCTCTCTGGCTTCACTGCACATCTTGATAGAACACGGTCATCAATTCAGTCACAATGTCAGTTAATGTCATCATAATTCTTTTTTTTTATTTTTTTAATCTTATTTTTTTGGGACTTTTACCCTTAAGGGCATGCCAGTCCCATCATACCCTAAACTTGTACTATCAAAAATAATATTATACAACATCCATCCTTCTCCCAACTGCAAAGCGACTCGCAACCCGCACATCATAATTCTAAAGTCTTTTTAAAAACTTCAAAATATGCGATGAAAATATGAATTTTAATCAGCATAAAGTTTTGTTTTTTTATTATTTATTAATGGGCTTTGTCGCTAAGCGACCACATCGCAGCATAAAGTTGATATCGGATCGTAAATTTATGTGAGTTTATGAAAGGCAATCATAACTTGGACGCTTTTATTGAAGCAGGCATAGGGTCTTAATTTACAGTGACATTTGTGTGGAGTCTGGAAGAACAGAGGTCATTTACATGGGGTCATCGAAAATATTTTATTTTGATATCATATTTATTGGCTTCCAGACCAGAAAGAATATTTTGCAAGAGTGATTTTTTTATTTGAAAAAAATCAGAGGTCATATTGAAACATACAAAAATAACGTATCTTTAATATTATCTACTGAATTAATTTCGATGAAACTTTCGATGCACTGAATTAAAAAAAAAACAAATTTAATGTAATATAAAGTTCAAAACCACCTTTACCGGGGGTAGACTTCCTTTGCAGGAGGTCGTCTAGGTGGGTACCCCAACAGTGCCAGCTACTCTACCACCTGAGCAGTAATGTGCAAACATTACTGTGCTTCGGCAGGAGGGCACTGTAGCTAGTGAAATTACTGGGCTAAAGAGTCTTAACATCTTATGACTCTTGAGTACGAAGCGTTTGTGCAGTGCACCTAGAATTGCACATCATTGTGAAATTCTGGGAAGCACTGAACTAATTATGGGCACCGTTATCTCTTAACATCAGGAGAGCGTCTTGCTCGTCTTCTTACTAATCCACATAAAAAAAAAACACACTATAATGTCTTGCTCTTATTACACTCTTTCTTATACATATTATACACTAGTAAACCATCGAGGACTTCGTAGCGCCTAACGGAAAATTAACAGTGTTACCTTGCAATGTTATGCATAGCATATTATTATACATAAACTTTCCACTAGAACCACGTTTCCTATAAGATATGTAGGAGGCAGTCGTCAGGTCATGTTCACGGCGACATGCAACGTATAGGTTGGGCACACAACCTATTTAATTGTGATTTGACTCTGACAGTGTAAGAAGGGTAACCTGTTCTGTTGGAGTATAAACCCCAATTATTATTAATTATTATTATTCATAAACTTTCTTCTTGAACAACTCATAAAAAACCTTATCAAAATTCGTTGCGTAGTTTCAAAAATCTAAGCATATACATAGGGAAAGTCAATCCTTTCCCTTGGGAGTCGCTTTAAATAGTATCCCACCAAAAACATTCTGTAAAAAACTAGCCAAGTCTCGATGGAGCTGCTTGTTTATCTCTAAAAAATAATGAAATCTAGACAAAATCGTGCCAAGTCTAAGATTTCTTACTGCGATTTCTTTATTATTATAGTTAATGTTGTGTGACTTGGCCGTTGAAGGATAGACAAGGGTATTATACCAGGTGCTCCATGAAAATATTGCACCAATCTGTCCGCTAACCATTCATGATAGAAAATTGCCACTTGGAAAACGTTGATTGAATAACCAGTCAATTGTAGGCTTGATAAAGCTGCGTATTTCAATAATACTTATGTTTAGGCGATCCAAGTGTCATGAAGCATCTGGTTTTGTACCCTTGTGTACCCTTCAACGGCCAAGTCACACAACATTAACTATAATAATAAAGAAATCGCAGTAAGAAATCTTAGACTTGGCACGATTTTGTCTAGATTTCATTATTTTTTAGAGATAAACAAGCAGCTCCATCGAGACTTGGCTAGTTTTTTACAGAATGTTTTTGGTGGGATTTCACTTCTTTTTGTAGAAACGCTATATTATAAGGTTACTATAGGGCCGACAGGCAGACAGGCGAAAGTAAATAAAAGCTTTATACAATTTTAACCATTGACTGCAAATGTAACTTTGTAATCCTATACATTTATATGAGATTACAAAGTTATTTATGCAGATGAATTATCTCGAAAACGAGACCGAAATTGCATGTTTTTTTTAGTTTTCCTATGGCTTATACAATAAATTCTAAGTATATACCAAATTTCAGCTCTCTGAGTTTATGGGAAGTACTAGTTCTATTTTGATGATCATGAGTGAGTGAGTGAGTGAGTGAGTGAGTGAGTGTCGAAAATGCGAAACTTTGCTTTCGATTAACTTCAGAACTTAATGACCTACAGACTTGAAATTTTGGATTTTAAGTATGTAGTTATAGCTTACTGGATGACGAAAATTTCTGTGTTCTGGTCTTATCCAGAGGTTCTCAAATAGGGGCCTGAAAATGCGGCGAAATGGTTCCTGTAAAGGATGGTACGGCAGTGCTTGCTTCGCGCTCGACTTGGCGGGGGCACTACCGTGCCCCCAGATTCTGTAAGCCTCTCAATGTATGCTAGAAATATGCAAGAGGAACCACTAACAATAATCTCTATTCGTTTTTATTTAGTCTCCGTGCAATCATAGAGACGCGCATGTGAAGGATTTATTGTGGACTCGGAGATAACGGGCCACTGGGGGACGTATCAAGTGCAGATATTTCAATGTAAAGGTGACTTTACATTTTAATAAACTTTTAAATTTTTGGTTTCTAATGGTTATGTCTCCTTCTATATCTTTGTAACCACTGTCACCCTATTTTGTCTTTCCTTTCCCTGCTTGGTCGTCTGGAAAAGATCGCTATTAGCGAAGCCAATTGTAACACTTGGTTGTAATGTGTAATCTTATTTCTAAGCTTTATTTTATTGTGAGTTTTCTATTCTATTCTATCTCGAGAGATGGGGCAGGAAAGGAATAAGCAGAAGGATTTGGGGGTGAATTTATCCAGCAGTGAGACAGCAGAGACTAAAAAAAATGCAAAGACTTTGCAAAGGTATGGACTTTCGTTCATCACCTCATTCATATGCACACATATTATTATGTAAATTCTATGCTCCGAGCGATGTTCAGAACTTAGTTCTTTAAACACCGTCAGCCACCCTATTCGCTATTACTTTACCAATCCACAGTCAACTTATACTTGTTTCATCCGAAATGATAGTGCGATACGCACTTATGCTCAGGTTGCATAGTTCTTTTTAAAAACGTACCGTAAAAAGCTTCTCCATGTAAAATCCCCTTTACAATTCTTCCATAGCAGTGCGCCCAGCATGTAGTCTCGGGTCTCGTCCCGCGATTTATTCTCATAACGTCATATTATATGTACATAGCTATACCTATGACCATAAAGAATGAGGCTGAAAATTGAACTCTATGTACTATGCAAAATGAGAAGGAATTTACTAATTTTACAGACTACAGTTTTCGTTGAATTGGTGATTTTTGTCTTACTGCATGTAAGCTTAAGTAGTTATTAGCGAAAGTACGGATGTGTGTATTTGTGTGTGTTTTTTATCTCTTCAGGTTTAAAGGGCTGGAACAATTGGAATTCATATGGCCACCTTCCAGCTCCATCATCAGAACCTGGTTACTATATAGTGTGAGACATCTAAGAGGTATCTGCTGGATATATTTTTCATTCTTTTTATATTTCCATTCTGTACATTTCTTTGTTTTTCTTTGTCTTAATATTTCAATCACAAAACAAAGCTTGACCTCATAAACTATTCGTCTTCATAAAGACCATAGACATCTATTACATTAAACAAATCTATCAAAGTACTCGTTAAGACGAATCATACTCGTATGAGCCAATAGTGCTGCTCGCCAGTTCTTTTGCTTGAACTTAACTTGATTTGTCTAGATCATAGGTCACACACAAATATCATCGGCGAAATTAAGGCACACAGACTTCGCTGGCTCAGTCATGTAGAGAGGATGAGTGAGGATCCATGAGAGGGTGGGGTGAAAAAAAAAAGGATCGTGCGGTGAAACGTGCGTATCTCGGACGAGCGACAGGCAGGCGGCCGGTTGGACGTCCGCGATATCGCTGGAAGGATGAAGTGAAAAGGGATCTGGAAGCGCTTCAAGCTCAGTCATGGCAAGAAGTATCCCAGAATCGGGAAGAGTGGCGTGATCTTGTATCGGAGGCCAAGACTCAGTTTGGGTCGCTGCGCTGTGTAAGTAAGTATAGGTCACACACAGCGGGTAAAACCACTGGGCACAGCTAGTAGACTATAAAAATAGAGGAACGTTACTATGACACATTTCCCCAGAATTATGCAAAGCTATGCACAAAACGACCGGCGGCCGGATATCTGGTTATAACATGCGCGAGAGTTTATGTTCCTATTCAGTTGATGATAGTTTGACAGTTTATTCATAATTTTGTGTAAATTGACGTTCGGATCAGATTTATTGGAGAAAAGCGTGTTATGTTGTAGATACAACGTATTGATTTCTATTTTATAGCTGTTTTTAATATTGTGCATATTTTTATAAGTTTTAGTTTACTCGTATTTTCCTAATAAGTACGGTAACTAACTTTAAATAACAAAAAAAAATGTATTATAAGTTGTTAGGCAAAGTAACTTTTACAGATAGAGCAGCTATTGTAGCAATTAGCAAATTCAACTTTCTGGCAACATTGGCTAGCTGAACCAATTAAATTATAATTAATGTTCGGCAAAGGCCTTGGATTTATGAAACAGCTAGATCCGAGAAAGTTGCAAAAAAATTGCCAGTACCAGTACTATAATAGTCAATCATTATAGCTACAAGAGTTCGTTGTCAACTTATTACCGTAATAAAGATAGAAAAACTCTTTTCACGGGTAAAGCCACTGAGCGCAGCTAGTATTAATATTATTGACTTTTACTATTATTGATTAATATTTGACAACTGACCCTGAAGTAGCGACAAATCTTTTAGTAAAAACACTTTCAGAAGTCATCAATGTACATACTGCGTGCGTCCCTACGCCAAATCGTAGGCGCATCAAAAAGCCATGGATCACCCCAGGCCTTTTGAGGTGTATCCGAAATAGAGATAGGCTCCACCGCAAATTTAAAAAGAACCCTGAAAATGTTTTACATAAAACTATATATATTAGGTACCGAAACTTTTGTAATAATATACTTAAAAAAGTAAAACGTGAATTTCAACGCAACGAATTAAAAAAGGCTAATAAAAATCCTAAAGCCACATGGAAAATAATAAAAGATATTGCAAACTTAAATGCCAACAAAACTAATTCTTCCGAATTATTAAAAATTTCACAAAGCCCCTCCATGTCTGTTAACACAGTCAATTCATTCTTTTCCAATGTAGGAAAAAAACTGGCTGAGGACATAGTCCTGAGAACACAAGCTACATCATTACCTGAACCATCTAATCAACCTAACTATCTTCAAACAAATTCCCTAAGCTCTCCACTACATTCTATGTCTCTTTACCCTGTCCATGATGATGAAATTGTTTCAATTATTATAAACCTTAAAGATAAATGTGAAATTGGTTGGGATAATATATCTTCACTTGTAATAAAATCTGCTCGTCATGTTCTTGTCCCAATACTTACATATATCTTTAACCTTTGTTTTTCAAATGGTATTTTCCCACAAGCGTTTAAAAAGGCCATTGTGCATCCAATTTTCAAAAGTGGAGACAGACACAGTGTGTCTAATTACAGGCCGATCTCTGTGCTTTCTGCGCTATCCAAGATTCTCGAAAAGCTCCTTAATAAACGCCTTGTCCGGTTCCTCGATGACAAATGTGTCTTAGCGTCTAACCAGTTCGGCTTTCGAAGTGAGAAATCCACGGATGATGCCGTTTTGGAGCTGACAGAATCTGTCGTCAGGAACCTTGACAAAAAACAGAAAGTTGTAGCTGTCTTTTTGGACCTTTCTAAGGCGTTTGACACTGTGTCTGTCCCCCTTTTACTTCGAAAGCTGGAACTTGTTGGAGTCAGAGGTGTAGCTCTGAATATGTTTAGCAGCTACTTAACAAATCGTTCGCAGCAGGTACAGATCGATACTTTCATTAGCACCAATATGCCATTAGAGTTTGGAGTTCCCCAAGGTAGTGTCCTTGGACCAACCTTATTTTTAGTTTATATTAATGATCTTTGCAAGATCACTCTCCCCCAATGCAAAATAATCACATATGCAGACGATACAGCCTTACTTATTCATGGCAAAAGTTGGAAAGACGTAAAATCAAATAGTGAAGTTGTACTCAGGTCAGTAATGCATTGGTTAGACTCCAATCTGCTTACGCTCAATGTATCGAAAACCAAATTTGTACCCTTTTCAACCAATCTTTCCTGTCAACCACCTGACACTTTTTCTATTTCAGCTCATGTTTGTAATTTTTCAGACCTACCCAGTTGCAATTGCGCAATAGTTGAACGTACATCTGTTATAAAATATCTTGGCGTTATGATAGATAGTACCCTAACTTGGAAGACACACATAGGGGTCACGGCGTCACGTATACGTAAGCTTATATTCATTTTTAAAAATTTGAGACATGTTCTTGACCCGGAATCGCTAAAAACAGTATACTTTGCACTGGGGCAATCTGTCCTCTCATACTGTATTTCCTCTTGGGGTGGCGCGGTCAAATCAAACATGATAAGATTAGAACGAGCACAGAGAGCCGTTCTTAAGGTAATGCTCTTCAAACCTATTCTATTTCCTACTAATGATTTATACTCACTTTCTAGACTTCTAAATGTTAGACAGACTTTTATATTATGCACACTCTTGCGCAAACACTCGGAAACTGTTTATGATCCCTTAATTGCTACTACGAAACGTAGATCCAGTTTAGTCTGCCTTACCGAGTCCCGACGCACAGTGCTGGCGAGTAGGCATTACTACTGCATAAGTACCAAACTGTATAACAGATTAAACAAAGAATTGAATTTTTACCCTCTTCCTTATGTTAAATGCAAGAAAAAATGCATGGAATGGCTGTTGTCATTGACGTATGATGAGACAGAAGATCTTATGCGCTAACGTATACACATCTTATTATATACCCAATCTAGATGAGACCAGTGAACCAAAAACAGAAACTCTCACACTCAATCACACACATACACACACATACACACACACACACACATACACACACACACACACCTGCTAATCTTACATTGCTTATGTAAAAATTAGGTTAAACCCTTCATTTGAATTATTTTACTAATCTTACTAACCTGCTTATTCATTTAAATTTTTTTCTAACCTTGTTTTAATTTCAACTCACCTTATACAATTAACTTTAGGATTGTTTTGGATTGTTTGTGTCACAAGTGTAAACCCGGAGGAGGGCGTTGGTGTCTGCAACACAGTCTCACGACTATCGCAGGCATCATCGTTCCATAGCATAAGTTTCATTGTAACACTTTTCCAAAATAAACTATTTGTATTTGTATTTATTTGTATTATGATATCATATTTTCCCTACAAACTTTCAAATGCCAATATCACTGGCCTGTAACTAAATACTAAAAATTCAATTGTTGGAAATATTCCTATTTGAGAAAAATAATCCTACCCTCCTCCATAACAAACCAAATTGCACCTTACTACTTAGACAATAACATTCAATATCATTTGACTTTACTTTAAAAAGATTGGCGACTAACCACCCGTTACTATGGTAACGGCACGGACTGATAACAAAGACTGAAAAGCTGGTTCATTAACACTTAATACCAGGTATTAAGGTTGGTTTTTCAGTGTTTTGAGTGTGAAAAAGAAAGTTGTTGACAAATAACAGACTCGAGTGAAATGGACAATGGCATAAAACTGTTTGTTTCATTGAAGAGGGCTTAAGGGCTATTAGAAATGTCTACGAGTCTCATAAGAGGCCTCTCAGGGAATTCCGATTGGTGTCCCATTGTAAGATAGCAAATGTTTGCACCGACCGACTTAACATTTTCTCAATGTAAGTTGTAGAGAAACATTTTTCGTGTCTCCGCATTCTTAAGGGCTTGCATTCCTTTTGTCTTGTGTCATACAATTTTTTTATATAAAGTCGTATTGTATCAAAAGTATGATATGTTTAAGCGTCAATTTGCACTTTTAATTACATAAAATGAAACATAATTCCAAATTATTTTTAAATATGTATCTTCTAATACATTATGGCATTTAAAAAAATATATTTCATTTAATTGCGATGTTTTCTTCAATGAATGTAAGAACTATTTTGTCATGATAGATGTAGATTATATAATAATATATTATATTATTATGATAATATAAATTATCTTATAATATATTATGACGTCATAAATTTTTACACTAAACGATTCGTGAGTATTTAGATTCATCTTTGTGAATATACGGCATAAACTCACTTGTATTTACTTCGGCTTCGTGCCGACCGTTTCGATGTACGAGGATCTTCTTCAGGGAGTAGCTGCGGTTATGCGCGGAACCGGTCGGCACGAAGCCGAAGTAAATACAAGTGAGTTTATGCCGTTTATTAACAAAAATAACGTTATAAATATTAAAGCTTCGAAAATCAATTGGCAAATCTAAAGTAATTGCTTTATTTTGCTATGAAAGCGCTACTTTCATTTACGGGGAAAGTTTCATAATACCTCTATTTAAGAAAAACTCTTTTTTAGAATCTTATGAGGCCAGGCGTCTAAGCACCAATTAAAAATAACTTTTACTTTTTTAATTAGCGCAAGGAATCGGGGAAAAGTCCCGGCTCTCGAATTATACGGATTTAATTAAAGTTGATTGTTAAAAAAGGACAAAAAATGGTCACGACTGTTTCGCAGTTCTCAGACTGTTTCACGATACTTTGGAAAAGTTTTTCCGTTTTTTCGGAAGTTGGTTTTTCACTGTTCTATTTTTAGGATAAAACTTTTGGGAAGTAAATTTTGGTTTGGCTTTAAAATATTGCACAAAATTTGCTTAGATTTTGGGTGATCTATGAGGCATACTTTATATATAAAATTTTATCATCATCATCACCGTATTACCGACCGAATGCTAGGCAAAGGCCATAGGTACAATTGAAAAGTCTTTCTTAACAGGTTACACGACCTCGTGAGTGATTGTCGGAATTTGATCAAAATTTACTCGAAGGCAGGTAGGTAGCTTTAAAGCAAAGCGTTCGAGGCTTAGCGGGATTAGGTCCGGTTTTGAATCCATAGCGCGGGTTTTCCAATCTCATCAGCTCATCACACCTTGGTAATAATACCATGAAACATGTAGCTTAAAAAGTGTAACATTGCAAAGCCAGTCCAAATATATTTTTAAAATTATTTTAATTTTCATAAGTAAACATAGACAAAACAACATAATGTACATATACACAAATATGTTAACATAGCTATATTAGCAGAATTGTGGCGGCCATCTTAGACCGATTTTCACCAAACATAGCTAAGAACACTCTCGACTGATTTTACTTTCAAACAAAAAAACTAGATTAAAATCCGTTCATCCGTTTGGGAGCTACGATGCCACAGACAGACACACATACACACACAGACAGACACGTCAAACTTATAACACCCCGTCGTTTTTGCGTCGGGGGTTAAAAAGCATATTAACTATACACAATATTCCTCGTAATTACAACATTCTAAGTCCAAGCTCATTAATTCTTTCTGCGGCATTAAATAACTTAACTCAAGATTTACGAGAGGCACTCACATAATTCTGTATTGTGTTTGTTACTCATTAAGACATCCGTATGTAAAGTTTGTAAGTTTGTTTGTTTGTGTCTGGGACTTGCGACGCAAGAACACTTCTGCATTTGGTGATTTGTCAAAGTAAGCGTTGCGTGTGGTTTGTACTTTCGTACGAGAAACTTCTTTGATATTTCGAACATTTATTTTTTAAAGCTAAAAAAGCACATACAATGATCTCGTGATTTCTTTGTCACTAAATTGGAGTGGAAGGACGTAAGTAAAATTATAAATTACATGCAAATACGATTTTTAAACTACCGTAAGTGTTATCCATATTGGACATCGTAATTGTCCGAATCAGTGGTAGAGACATATCTTAACGAATAATAATTAACGTGAGTACAGCCGTGTCGTAATTAAAATACATACAAATACATGATATAAAAGTTTTTACTACATTATATACTTTAAAGTTTAAAATATATCTAAAAAGTTTTGGATGAACTGTGTGAAAGCAGATAATGTGTGCTAGGGGAGTAGATTAAAAAAATCGTGAATAATGGAGTAGAATAATTGGAGGAAGACGTGTTGTACTCACTGCTCCACCCTATTTAGTGGGATAAAAGTAGGAAGAAGAAGAATTATATACCTAAGAGAGAACAATATATATTATACAACGAAGTAAGAAGACGAGCAAGACGCTTTCCTAATGGCAAGAGATAACGCTGCCCATAATTAGCACATTGCTACCTAGTGCACTGCGCCAACGCTTCTTACTTGAGAGTCATAAGATGTTGACTCTTCAGCCCAGTAATTTCACTAGCTACAGTGCCCTCCTACCGAAGCACAGTAATGTAAATAATATCCATAAGAATATTTAGCACGACGCTACCAATGTGTCATACGTGGCTGGAACATTTGTCACTCGCCTCCGCTAATTGGCAACGACTCCTGCGCATGAGGATCGAGTTTAAAGGACACGAGAACCAATTGATATTTCCGAGAAGGATAGACGGGAATATCTGCGATATGCGAGGTACTACGATATTCGATATCTTGTTGCAATGTCATAAGAAATACACGATATTATGAAAATATTAATAAATAATAAATTTATTTAATAAGAAAGAAATTTTACAGAAAAGTTTGTAAGTCTAGGCTTTTACAATACTTCCCTTAATGTGTGTTAGTACCATTACGTATATGCTGCATATCTAGCGCCATAATATCTATTGTAATGTACCTAATAATAATAATCATTCTTTGACAGATAAGCATTTAGTTTGTACGTAATGTTCACGTAAAACCCATCATGGTTCAAAAAATTATCATAAAAATTCACCACTTTTTGACAAATCATGTCTCTCATATTTAACACCATTATGACCCGAAGCTGTCAAAGTTTAAAAAATCGTAGTACTTTGGGTACACCGTATTGTTCATGCGGGACGTGACTGGATTGCCAAAGCGGCTGACAGAGCGGCTTGGCGATTGTTGGGAGAGGCCTATGTGCAGAAATGCACCACAAGAGGTTCTAATGACATGCCTTCTTAATTCCGAGTATTGTCTATGTTGTAGATTTATATACTTTAAACGATTTAATATTATCTAAGCGTTACTTTTAACGATTTATTAGCTAATTTTGAAGGGTTTTGGTATTTTTTTTATTTATTTTAATTCCTGTGGTATCTCTATGTATCGAATTAAGTCAGATGACCTAATTCCCAAAACATAATTTCTATAAATTATTATAATATAATCGCTGCTATCTCAAAATGATTCACACCAACTCCGCATAACTAGTAGCGTACACTCTCCAATCAAAACACAGTAACTGGCATTACAAGAAAAATAAACAAAATTCGACCGCTTACACTGTCACATCACTTGCGTGACCGTTTGCTTATTTACAAACTTGGACAGATACTTTGTACGAATCTTATGGCTTCAAAAATAAGTGTTATTTTTGCTTGATTTAAGTTGTAAGTTAGTGGTAATGTAAACAGACAACTTAATGTCAGTCTGTCGTTCGTGGATTATGCAAAGTAGCCAGCGATAATTTCTTTTTTTCTTATTAACATAATGCAGAATGTTGATAAAGCTACGTGGGAAAGACTAATACGAACTGTGCATTTTCCGGGTTGAGTTGTCAAGCGAGATAAAAGGGTTTTCTTAATTATTTCCATGCTTGGACATTGGACAGACTTCGTTGCTTCGTTTCACAGGATTTGTGTCTTATTAGTGCTTGTTTACGCTATAACACGCGGGCGCGGGCGCGACAGACTTTGCTCACACCGCACGTGCGTTGTACGTGAACACCTTCATAGCACGTCATATGTTTGATATTTCGCGCCCGCGCCCGCGCCCGCGCGTTCACGTGAACAAGCCCTTATTATACTTTCATGATTAATTTGATCCTTAATTTGAGCAAAAGCGCAAAAACTGGAGTAGTACCACAACCCTCTACTAAATACCCCCACCTCACCTTTGTAAAAAAATACTAGTGTATTGTGTAGTGTAAACAAACATATATACTAGTGTATTTCGCAATAACAAAAAAAAATGAAAATTCGCGAGGAGATAATTATTTGTTCAAAGTAAAACGCTGTCTTTATTGTCCAAGTCAAAATATTATAATTTGAGTAATTAGACAAGTCAAATTCAGAATGAGCTTCCTAGATTATCCAGTTTCTCTAATACCTCTAAATCTCTAAGTTTAGTTCGTTAACATCTTTGGCATCATCACTTAAGATTAGACAAGATCGTAGTCAAAAGCGAATTAAAAATACCAAGAAAACTATATTTTACCAACTCCTTTACTTTATTTTTAAAGAGTCGTCTTATGACTCTTGAGTAAGAAGCGTTGGTGCAGTGCACCTAGCTTTCACATCATTGTGAAATAAGTAACACTGCACCAATTATAGGCAGCGTTATCTCTTACCACCAGGAGAGAAAGGAAAAAAAACGGAACCCTTATAGGATCACTTTGTTGTCCGTCAGTCTGTCTGTCTGTCTGTCTGTCAAGACCCTTTTTCTCAGGAACGCGTGGAGGTAACAAGCTGAAATTTATATGAAATACTAAAATCCATTGCCTCTTAGAGCTGTAAAAATTTCAAACTTTTAGGCCAACGTAATCAAAAGATATAGTCGAATATGTCGCAAATTTCAGCAATTTTTCGACATTACCAAATAAATCAAAACCTACGGGGCACTTCCCGTGAACTCAGAATCTTGTAATTTGGCACGAAGTAACTCCTTAAAGCACAGGAAAAATTGCGAAAACCATAAATTTTTATTTGCATCATATGAAAAAAATATTTTGAATAATTTTATACCTACTACCCCTTTTCACATGTACGCGTGGACGTATTAAATTGAAATCCATATCCAATACTCAAGTTCATAATACCTTTAAACTGTAATCACATCAAACCTCTATGTCAACGCATTCAAAAGAAACAGCAATTTTAGTCGCAATTTTAAACTCGCAACTACTCTCAAAAAATCAAAACCTACAGGGTATTTCCCGTGAATTTAGAATCTTGAAAATTGGCACAAAGCAACTCCTTAGAGCACAGATAAGGGAAAAATTGCGAAAACTGTACATTTTTAGTTACATCATATAAAAAAATATTTTTAATAATTTCATACTTACTACCTTATTTCTCATGAAATACCTGCAGTATTAAACTGAAATTCATATCAAATACTAAGGTCCATAATACCTTTAAACTGTAATAAAATCAAACTTCTATCTCAACGCATTCAAAAGAAACAGCAATTTTAGCCGTATATTTTAACTCGCGACTACTCTCAAGGGAATCAAAACCTTCTACTTGCCGTTAACTCAGAAACTTGAAATTTGGTACGCAGCAACGTCTTAAATCATAGGCACAGGAAAAATTGCGAAAACTGTAAATAATAATAATAAATAAATATTTCAGGACGTTTCACACAGCGCCACCTAACCCCAAACTAAGCAACTTAATGCTTGTAATATGGTGGTTATGATAACGGATATAATACTTTTATACTTTTCTTTTGTAAATACATACTTATAATAGATATTGAAAAACCACCCAGACCAGAAACAAATACCTGTGGATCACACAAACATTTTTCCCATGCGGGAATCGAACCCGCAACCTTCTGCGTTGCAGGCGGGTACTATAGCCCACCGCGCCACAGAGGTCGTCAAAATTTTTAGTAACATCATATTAAAAAAATATTTTTAATAATTTTGTGTTTACTACCCCTTTCCTCAAGAACGCGTACAGGTATTAAATTGAAATTCATACCAAATACTCAGCTTTATAATAACTTTAAGCTGAAAAAAAATCAAACATCTATGTCAACGCAATCAAAAGAAACAGCAATTTTAGCCGCATATTTTCAAACTCGCAAGTACTCGCAAGGGAATCAAAACCTACAGTATATAATATTATACCCACTTTTCCTTAGGGTTCCGTAGAAACCCGTAGGTTTGTACGGAACCCTCGGTGCTCGAGTCCCACTCGTACTTGACCGGTTTTATTTACTTAGTTGTATAAAAAGAACTCCGTAATTAAATCCAATATGTGTACATTTTAAATGAGTTTAACGCCTTTTAGTCTTAAACTATACATTAAAACAAGCTGTAGCAGTAATTTTTCATCCACTATCAATCAATTACAGTGTAAAAGATGACACTACTTACACATATCTAAACTATTCAATTGACGCACTTTATCTACTAAAGTGGTGGAAGTCACCACGGTATAAATATTGCAGGGGATCGGTCACGAGTTTGTCCAAAATCCTATGCCTGTACATAATTACTGGCAAACGTAACTGACTTATATATCAACGCACAGGGCAAAGTGCCACCAATTCTGTTGATATTTTACACCAAGATAGGAAAAAAACGTTAGGCGTTTTAGGCTGAAAAATGTTATGCCACATTAAATCAGGACTTGAAATTTTATGCGAGCCAATATGGACCCTTATGACGCAAACATTGAATAAGAAAGGATTTCTTGATCACAGTGAATTCGTAAACGTAAGCTTGTATATTGTATAGTACCTTTATAATAATAAATGCACACATATTTTACTAGCCGTTCAGTCGCTCACACATCATTCTCAACTCTGGTTCTTCTTTTTCGAGACTTCACTCTATGTTTTATATTAATCTTTTCTTCCCCATGAAAATAACTTCCATTCTGTTTGGTAACAAAAAAGAACTTAAACTTTTAGAGAAAACGTGTTTTATTTCGCAAATCAGCTGAATAGAGGTTCAATAAAGTGCCTTACCGCAATGAGGGCTGCCAGAATACCACTGCACTGCACTGGGTGTCTCACACGCAGCAATATGCTGAGGCAGCTCACATTGGGCGGCTTAGTGTCGCACTTTTGTTATATATTACGTCTTCGTTTGTGTTTCATTTAAAGCAGTCGAATAATATTTTTTTTTCTTTCTATAATAGCCGATCTATTCTCAAAACTTATCTTTAAAAGTGACAAAATAACGGGACTCAATGTCCCAAAATAAGTGTTACTTTGCGCCTCCTTTTGTTTTGGATGGGATTTTTAATGCATTTGAAATGCGTCTCTAATGGAACTAATGGGGGAGAGGGAGATAAATGTCACTTACATAATATAATGCCTTATTTATTGGATGGTTTTTAAGAGGTTTAGATCAGAGCAAGTTGTTGACGTAACATATACAATCACATTATGTAATAAGTGGGTACAACGAGTTTATAGAAAAAACTAAATAGAGGACTTTTTTTAACCAAGATGGTTAAAACTTACTTCTTTTAAAATATGGATCATCAATGTTCTTATTTTCGAAATTTATATTATGTACAATTAAATAAGTACAAGTTAAGGGGCCCGTCTTTCAGCTGTTGCTGCTTCCATACAATTTTATTTAGATTTTGCTTTTTTTTACACTGAAATAAATCTTGTAGTCAATATCACAAACTTTATCACAAAAATTCATGTAATATTAAAACTTTTGATATTTCGGCTACCCCTTGTAAAATAATAAATAGAAAGAAAATTATACATAAAGGGGTGACAGTTTTCACAGTTGAAATAAAAATGTTTTCTTCAACCTTCCCCTTTCTTTCAGAACGTTAAAAATGCGAAACTTTTTTTTATCAAACGCCTTGTTTATTTCACATCAAAGTAGCGTTTAATAATGCAACGTTTTATTAATAGGATATCTCAACGGAAGTAAAGCTGCGATCGTAAGCTAGTTTGATAAAATTATATTATTTATAACTAGCTGCGCCCAGCGGTTTTACCCACTGTACTGTAGCCTATGTGTTATTCCAGGGTCTAAGCTATATCTATACCGAATTTCAGCTCAATTGGTCCTACCGTTTAGGCGTAAAAGAGTAACAAACATCCAGGCATCCATTATTACAAACTTTCAAGTTAATAATATTTTAGAAAGATTTATGTAATTCACAACGAATATAAATGAATTTTTATTTTTTCCCATTTTACTTGGGTAAATACTGTACGTGTTGTCAAGTGTAGCCAGGGAGGGATTTATCCCGCCTTCTAGGTTTGATGATATCAACAGCAACAGTAATCGCGTGGTAGTAGCCACGCGATTACTGTTGCTGTTGATATCATCATGCGAGATCGTGGTCAAAGGCTAACTAATGCATAAATTGTATATTTTTTTTTTTTGTTAATAGAAAATATTATGTTAATAATAACAGGGAAGTTGGCATTTTTTTCTTTCGTTATTATGTGCCTCTTTTTTTAGGGAACTAAGTCTTGTAGTTTTCGTTAAATTGTTAGCTATTTAGAAACATCGAAACGTCCCCTAAAGTCAAGGGTGAATAGAAATAGAATATTTTATGGATGTATGTTTAGAACTTGCTACACCATTATCCGTTAAGGAATTTAAAAGAAAAATAAATCGTTTGTGGACGTTTCGGTAATAGTGTTTTTTTGTGTTTATGTGATAGTAAATTAAATCTTGTAGATTAAAACTCAGTCTAAATTCAATTTCGATATCGTTAATCTTCTTCTTCTTCCTGCCCTTATTCCACACTAGGTAGGGTCGGCACAACACGTTTTTCTCCTCCATTCTGATCTATCATCCGTCATATCTGCATCCACTCCCCTAGCACGCATATCCTCTTTCACACAGTTCATCCAAACCTTTTTCGGGCGCCCCCTTCCCGGATTACCACCTATCACCATATTCATGGACTTTTTGGTAACATGATTTTCATCCCTCCGCATAATATGTCCATACCAGGACAATCTTCCACTCTTTAATTTCTCTGTCACTAGTCACTGATATCGTTAATAATATTTACTTTTTACATTCATTATAGGTTGTCATGATGTTAAGCAACAATCCAACTGTAGGTGGCAGGAGACTAAACCTAGAAGGCGGGATAAATCCCCTGGCAGTGATACACCAAACATCATATCGGTACACGGTCATAATGACTGATTGGCGACACGGTTTCGTCCAGTGGGTGGTAGGTTAGATATAGTTGAAATGAAAAAAAAAGAAAAATGTACAAACATCTCAGATTTTGCAAGAAAACGACATAATATCAGAACATTTATACACGAAACGGTCGCAACTGAGCATGTAGCCGACTATACAGCAGGAGCTGGTCTTCCATTGTGGTAGGGCTCTTTTAGGTATTAGTTAGGGACCAATTCTTGGGTATTCAATAGGGTGGAGCGAAATTTTTTTTTTTATGAAACAGTAATGTAATAGTTAAAATTCGATGCATTTTAGGCTCAAATTAAGTTATGCAAAATATGATTCAGTTTGGTTTAGAGTAACTGCCTCCGCAACGTCATTGAAATTATGAAAATAGTTAATTTTAGATCCTATTAGGACGCTATGTTAACGTAAGCTTTTTTATTAAATGGTCCATTATTTAACGTAGAAACGATAACTGATATTGTTAATTTTCGATAAAAAATCTTGACGTTGTTTTTAGATTCAAATAAATGGCGTGAATGGACATTTAAGTTCATACTTTTGTCGCGAAAATCACCACTCAAACAAAGGGTCACATTGCTCGCGCGTTGCTTCAGTGCTCTTATTTTCTAAGCTCGTATTAGTCAAACCCTCGATTTTGTATCGCTGCAATTATGCAAAGAACTCGGAGTGCATTGAAATGTTCTCTTTTTGGTGATATATGTGAGATAAAAGGAAATGTTCTACCTACTTACGAAGATGTAATGAAGTACTATGAATGGACGAGACATCAACTGAAATGACAATTAGAAACTGCAAATGAACCAACATTCGCAGAGATAGCATATACAGTGATATCCCGGATTGAAAATGTATGGCAAACTGCATCTATTCCAATAGTGACTAGAACAAGAATCATACAGATGTTAAAAGCATATCATTTAAAATGTAAAAACCTACAAAAATCTATTAAGAGGCTCTCCCCGGAAAATTTACAAAGTTTTCGACAAAGCAGTGAACTACTTTTCGATATTTCAGCATGCAAATGCATCGACTTTGCTCGATGTATTTGCCCTAAGATAAAAAGGTACCTAAACAAGAGCAACCTTTTTTAATCGACCAAAGAACGTCGCGAATATTGGTAATCAGCGTCATCGACGTAACTGCTACAAGGAAGTTGCAAAAACTTTTAAAATTAAGCATGAACGAGAAAATCGCCCAACCACATCCTTAAGCACTTCAACGTTAGAGGAATTAGATATTAGTACATCTTCAACGACATCATCAGCATCAGAAAAACCAAAAAATACTACAATCGAAAGCGGTCCTGAAAAAAAAAAAGAAGAAAATGATGTCCGTCGATTTCCCTACGTTATCGATGACCTGTGATAGGTATGGGGTATCAGATAGAGTAGCAGCAGCAATAGCATCATCTGTATTGTTCGACATTGGATCTGATTTGGAGGTTATCGATAGATACAAGCTATGTAGTGAGAGAAGCAAAAATAGAGAAAAATTAATGAAAAATGCAACTGTCACAGAGCTTTCGTCTTTATACTTCGATGGCAGGAAAGATATAACTTTGAAGAATGTTAAAAAAGATGGTAAATGGATGGTAAGGGTTGTGATGGTACCAATGTCAATACTGGAAAGTATGGTGGGATCATAAGGCTGATTGAGAAAATATTACAAATGTGGATAATTTGTTTACTGCACATGAACTAATTTCCTATTGGACACCTGTTTCTTAATCTCGACGGATGTACCTACTTCGGGACCTAAATCTTATTCTGGTCCATTAGGGAAAGCTCTAGAAACCTGAGAAATGCTGCCTGTTAAAAAAATTACATCCATCGAAGGACAAGTGCTCCCATGGCTATGAATTATATGAAATGGCTAAAGATTTAATTAGTAACAGAGAATTGATATTTTTAAGGCTTTCATGTCATACTCAAGCGGTTGAAAGAGCTGTGACTATTACAACAGAAGCTTCCATTTCACAGTGCACAAAAAAAGCAAGATTGGGTGCAATAAAAGCCAAGATGGAATCACGCAATGCCTAAATTTAAAACTAAAAGAGATTTTAGTGCTAACTAATAGTATATATTTTATTTTATTTATTAATTTTTGCACGGGTTTTTATATTGTAGAATTTAAATAAATGTCAAAACTTTAGTTTTTTATTATTTAATACATAATAATAATTATGTTAAGCATAATTTTTTCACCTCAATTTCGTTAACTATTTTACAATTTTTTAAAATTTTTGATGTCACTGCGGAGGTAGAAGAAGTCCGTCAAATTAAATAAAAATTTATATATATTTTAACAATAATATAAGGCACCAATCCCGCACTATTAGAACTCCAAATCTAAAAAAAAAAAAATTTCCATACATCCGCGCTCCACCCTAGTATTCAAGTTCATATCTCAATCGGGGTTGTACTGTCGGGCATGCTTGATCTGCGGTGCATAATGGCATGGAAACCACCTACTTAATAATTTTATTGTAGTTTATACTTAATCTAGCTTCGGTTAAAATAAGTTCAAAATATGGCTTAAGAACATATTATATTATATCAAGTGACACTTTTAAAATGTGTGTAATAATATTATGCAGGGCTGATCTTGAGGAATTTTCAATAAATTAATTCAATGAATTTATATTTCAAAATTTGTCAAATAGACAGCAAGAGAGCGTTCCCCGATATAACACACGCTCTTATGAGTTTTCGTGAAAAAAAAAAAAAAGAGTAAGGTGGCGTAAGGCACAAGCTGGTAAACATGCCTCCCGGCGTAGTCGAAAAACGCAAGATCTGCTCAATGAGACCTCATTTCCCCGCTATTTGAGCGAAAAGTTTACATAATGCGTCAGACTTCCCCCGGGATGATCGCAATTTCCAGGAAAAACAAGGGTTGCAAATGAAATAACATTAATTTATAATGCTCATCGATTTGTATCGCAGCGATGTTTTTTCCGCCTGAAGCGTTTTTGCTTGTTTGATAAGTAGAGAAAAACTCTATAAAATGCAAGGATAAAGTGTGTTTGTCAGTAAAAAGGATGTCTTTGATATGTTTATTAAAAGAAATAAACTAACTAAAATTTTATCATGACCAAGCCCACTTTTAATGGGCGAGTGCGTGATACATAATATTTGAAGTCATAGTAATATAATTTTATTTTTTAACTATTAGGTAGATAATTTTTGATGTTTTCAAATTATTGGACTTGAAACGTACTTAGAGGTGTAACTTTTAGAGAATTTTTCAAATCGGTTCAAACGCCTTCGAATAATCGGCGAAATCTCATAAAAATAGATTTTGAAGAATTGTACGCATTTCCTTCTTTTAATTCGTCTATAAAACATCGGATGAAATATAATATCTAATAGACAAAACGATAGGTTTAGATCCTATTGGTCATAAGAGTTATCTATAACAGAAAGATTCTTCTTGGTCGTAGCCTCATGACTGAGGGACGTGCTCATGTCACCACCCTGACACCACTTCCTTTCATCTATGCCGATCCTGCGCCATTTAGATTGACACTTGTAGGGTGGAACAGAAATAAACAAAGTTTCTCTACAATTTACCATTACAAGTTGGTAAGTGGTAACGTTGCCAGTTACCATTCAGCCTCATAACATTGACTTCCTAATGCAGTCAATGAGGAGCCTGTACACTTAGTTAATTACGTAGCTAGTTAGTGATCATAATACGTTACAATATGCAAATAGTTTTAGCCCTGAATACATTACTGAGATCTCACTGGCTTTACTCATATTAACTAGCCACAAGACTTGACATAAATAAATATTTCAGGACATTTCACACAGCGCCACCTAACCCCAAGCGAAGCATCTTAATGCTTGTGTTATTGTGGTTAGGATAACGAATAATTTCTTTTGTAAATACATACTTATAATAGATATTAAACCACCCAGAGCAGAAAGGTATAATATATAGGTACGCAACAAGATGTGAAATACAAGTCTGGAAACATTTTGTAAGTAAAATGTCAATAATAAAGCCTCTTTAGCATAATAAGACATTGACATAAGAGTAGCAACTCCCCGTCCCACTGTCAAGACTAAACTGACACATATTAAGACTACTCTTGCTACTCGCGCTGTCATTGCATACAATTTGCAGCTACTCCCAATGTCATTGTGCTCTTACAAACGTCAATTACTCTTGACAGCGGGAATCGTTTTTAACACGTCAATGTCACGGTGTGCTACGCGGGCAGCTATGAGGATATGAATAATAGGATAGTTCCTATTATTCATATCCTCTCAAATAAGGGTATTACATATTTTTAATTAAAAAGTTGTAATATCTTTGTTGGTTTATTTGGTTTTGCAACTTTATTCAGTCAAAATTATTTTATGGTAAGAATAACACTTGGAAAAAATGGATGTCAGATGTCAATATAAAGATAGATGATTCGCACAGAAACGAAAAGTGTGAGCCTATACCGCACTAAATAGGCAGATAGTGGCAGATGCGAGACACTATATTTAACCTAATTAAAAACCTATCTCACTTACAGAAATGTATTACCGTTATGTCATATCTCTGCTCACACCAGTAGTAAATGAGTTACAGTTTAACTACCTACGTCTCACGAACTACCGAGTGCGAGTATGTTGATTACTTAATTATGTTGAATGGTGTGTACGTGTCTTAATAAAGTTTACATTTGTAATTCAAACTTATGTATACTTACATAATATTATATGCTATATAAATATTATGTTATTTAAAAAACGTATGCACGTTTGTATTATTAAAGTTTCCCGAACTTTTTTCAAGAGAAACTCTTTAAATTAAATTTTGTAAGTTTGATATTGGGAAAGGATATAATAAAGGATAATCTTAATCCCATTTTTTTACAAGCTTTTATTTACTTTCACCTCTCCGTTGTCTGTCTGTAATCAAAGTTTGTTGTTCTGATGATGGACCTGGAAGGTGGCTCTAGGAACTCCGTAATTTGCGTAGTTACGCAACCCCATCGAGTTTGTGCTCATTTGATTCGTCTTGACGAGTACTTTGGTGCTAGATGGTAATAATAATAACAGCTTATTTTTAAAAAGTTTTTTTTTTTAATTTCACTTGTTTTAATATCTGCAATGACACATACGAATAGTTGGTTCAAAGTAGCGTTTCCAAGTAGGAGTCATCATTCATTCGGTTTGCAGCGAGTGAAAGATAAATGTACTTCTATTCTCATAACTCTACGAGTGACATATTAATTAAACATCATATTTATAGAGAACTAGCTCATGCACGCAGCTTTGCCTGCGTGTACAAAACCTTTCTTAGCGGAAATCTAAATATAATAAAAGGAAAGAGTGACTGATTGACTGACTGACTGATCTATCAACGCACAGTCTAAACAGCAAGACGGATAGGGTTTAAATTTAGTACACAGATAGGTTTGAAGACGTAGACCTTCGCTAAGAAAGGATTTTGCCACGTGGGCAAAGCCGCGAGCATACAATACAATACACAATACACAACTCTTTATTGAAACTCCACAAAACAAAAAACTTAAAAATATTGTTACATAGTATACAAGGGTGTTACAATTGGCGGTCTTATCGCTAAAAGCGATCTCTTCCAGACAACCGTGCAGGGAAAGGAGTAACAAAAAATCACACATAAGCAAAATAATAATAGCATAAGCTAGTCTAAGTTATAAAATCTCTCTGTATTCTAAAATTCAGCCCAATCCATTACATGGTTCTGTCTAATGGTAATTATAGCTATTATAGCCAAAATCTACTACTAGTAGATATAATGAGTTCAGAACTTGACATAACACATTATAGGCGCTGAGCTGGGATTCGAACTCTGTGATCAAGAATGCAAAACTACAAATACTTTGGCCGCCACCACTTACATTCTAAAGTAAAATAAATTTAAAATTACCTACAATTAAATTTCTTTTAAAACACTTTTATACAAAAAAGTAAGAAAATGATCAAGACGCTCTCATGGTGGTATAAGAGATATCACTACCCATAATCGGTATAGTGCCACCCAATATTTCACAATTATGTAAAATTCTAGGTGCACTGCACCAACATAAGATGTTAAGAATCTTTAGCTCAGTAATTTCACTAGCTACATTATCTACGTACCGAAGCACAATAATGTTTGCACCTCACTGCTCAGGTGGTAGAATAACTGGCACTATTGGGGTACCCACCTAAGCAACCTTCTGCGAAGGAAGTCTACCCCCGACACACTATAGCAGAATGGAGTATAAAAACTGATTATTATGAAAATTTTCAAGCCGAATTGAATACGTATTTTTAAATGTCTTCACATAATAATAGAGTAGTAAATCATCAAACCTGTCGAGATAACAAATTCCAAGTCCCCATATTAGAATCCAAGAATTGAATGCGAACTTCCTGAGACATGTCATATTTCTGGATCGCATCCAAACTTGTTCAATGCCGCCCTTTTCATGTCACTGTGGGTTTAAAAATATTGTTGTTATTTTACTTTTTTTTGTATTAATACGATCGGTTACATGTTCGGGTTATTGCGTTGTTAAAATTATTATTGGACTTACTGTGCTTGTGGACAATGTGTTATTACAGGGTCTTAGCTATCTCTATACTAAATTTCAGATCTATCGGTCCATCAGTTTAGGCGTGAAAAAGTAACACACATTCACACTCATAAAACTTTCACCTTTGTAATTTTAGTGGGATAAGGGTTTTATGGAATACATATTACCTATAAATATTATTAAGTTTTAATATATTAATTACTGCAGTATTTCAATTTCATTTATTTTTGATTGTAATAAAAATGATTGATATTTTTGATTTAATTATTGATAAGAATATTTTTGTAACTGACTCAAAAGACCCCGTGTGTATCCTTTATACACAAAAACCTTTTCTTCTTAAAAAAACCCTTTGTTCCAATAAAAGCAGTTTTGGGACCAAACAGCTTATTGTATTCTAATTATTATTAACACTGAAATTGATTTTTATTTATTTTTAGCTCCGACAATTTATTTCCCATGAGCGAGTGCATGATTGTAATAAACCACTCCATGGGGTTTAGTTGGATGATGGTGTTATTAATAAATGGATTTAATTGTTTCCGGGATGTCCGAATTTGTTTACATTTAGTTATTATTTTCTTGTTAATGTTGGATCTACATTAATATTTGAAATTAAACCTCAATATAGAAGATGTCTATGTACTCTATATTTTATTGTAGCTCACAGCTGAAGACGCCGCGCCGATTAAAAATGGATATCCAAAATATACAAAACCTAACTTATAACTTATATAGGTATTATAAGACTTACCATATATTTTTATATAATAAGAAAGCAAGATATACTACTTGTATATATTGATTTCTTCATCATCATCATCATCATCATCTCAGCCATTGGACGTCCACTGCTGAACATAGGCCTCCCCTTTGGACTTCCATATGTACCGGTTGGAAGCGACCTGCATCCAGCGTCTTCCGGCGACCTTTATAAGGTCGTCTGTCCGCCTTGTGGGTGGCCGTCCTACGCTTCGTTTGCTAGTCCGTGGTCTCCACTCGAGCACTTTTCGACCCCATCGGCCATCCGCTCTGCGTGCTATATGGCCTGCCCATTGCCACTTCAGCTTGCTAATCCGTCGGGCTATGTCGGTGACTTTAGTTCGTCTACGGATTTCTTCATTTCTGATTCGATCTCGTAGAGAAACCCCGAGCATAGCCCTTTCCATAGCACGCTGGGCGACTTTGAGCTTCGAGATGAGGCCAATGGTGAAGGACCACGTTTCGGTGCCGTAAGTCATCACTGGTAACACACATTGATCAAAGACTTTCGTCTTGAGGCACTGAGGTATATCGGACGAAAAGACATTGCGTAGTTTCCCGAACGCTGCCCAACCGAGTTGGATTCGGCGGTTGACCTCTGTCTCGAAGTTGGACCTACCTAATTGGACTACTTGTCCTAGATAAATATACGAGTCCACAACTTCGAGTACCGATCCTTCAACAGATATTGGGGTGGGCACAATATTGGCATTTGACATAACCTTCGTCTTGTCCATGTTCATTTTTAAGCCCACCCGTTGTGAAGCTCGGTTGAGGTCATCGAGCATCATGCTGAGTTCCTTCATCGACTTTGCCATGACTACGATGTCGTCGGCAAACCGAAGGTGAGTGATGTATTCGCCGTTGATATTGATGCCAAGTCCTTGCCATTCCAGGAGCTTGAAGGTGTCTTCCATTACGGCCGTAAACAGTTTCGGAGAGATAACGTCTCCCTGTCTTACGCTTCTTCTTAATGGAATCGCCTTCGTGCTCTGCTCCTGTACTCGGACTGACATAGTGGCGTTCTTATACAAGCACTTCAACACTTCAATGTACCGATAGTCAATATGGCATCGCTGAAGTGACTCGAGCACCGCCCATGTTTCCACCGAATCAAAGGCTTTTTCATAGTCCACAAACGCTAAGCATAATGGCAAATTATACTCCTCGGTCTTCTGTATAACTTGCCGCAGCGTATGAATGTGGTCTATGGTACTAAAGCCTCTTCGGAAACCGGCTTGTTCGGGAGGCTGGAAGTCATCAAATCTGTGTTCGAGACGGTTCGTGATGACCCTTGAAAACAGCTTATAAACATGGCTCAGAAGCGTAATGGGCCTATAATTCTTCAATAGGCTGTTATCACCTTTTTTGAAGAACAGCACCACCTCGCCTCTGCTCCACGTCTCAGACGTTTTGCCCTCGGACAAGACGGAATTAAAAAGTTTCTGGAGGACTTTAAGTACCGGTGTTCCACCCGCTCTCAGAAGCTCTGAAGTGATTCCGTCTTCGCCCGGCGCCTTGTTGTTCTTAAGCTGCTTCAGGGCCATCCTAATCTCGTAAAGACTGATGTCCGGGATATCTTCGGTATAGTGTCGGGACAGTTTGGCTCTTGGATCTCCTATCAAGCTGTCAACGGGCTTTGCGACCGAAGTGTAAAGCTGTCCATAGAACCTCTCGATCTCCCCTAAAACCTCTGCTTTGGTCGACGCTATGCTGCCATCTTCCCGTTTCAGCTTCGTCAGCTGGCTTTGCCCAATAGACTTGTCCTTCGCGAACACTTTGGAGCCTTGGTTTCGCTCAATTGTCTCTTTAACACGGTGAGTGTTAAAGAGACGCAGATCATGACGCAAGGACTTAGATATACGTCTATTGAGCTGCCTATAAGACTCGGCGTCATCGGGAGATTGCAACTGTAACGAGCGTCGTTCAGCCATAAGGTTTAAGGTTTGATCAGCCAATTTCTGAGGTCTATCTTTACGACGGGGTCTAAAAAACTTGGACCCTACCGTGCGTACAACTTCCACTAGCCCGTCGTTGATCTCGTCCACTGATGCTAAGTTCTCAAGGCAAGCAAAGCGGTTTGTGAGCTCGAGTTGGAAGCTTTCGGGGTTTTGAATATGGGCACTGGTAGGTCGGAGCGTAACCTTCATCAGACTGGACCTTTCTAGCTTAACGTTTATATTTAGTGAGCCTCGTACAAGTCGGTGATCACTGCCGGTTTTAACCCTGTTGATCACAGAGACATCACTAAATATCCGTTTCTTGTCGGTCATGATGAAGTCTATCTCATTTCTCGTGGAACCATCGGGGCTCATCCAGGTCCATTTCCTGTGAGGCGGCTTCTGGAAGAAAGAGTTCATCATGAAGAGTTCCTCTCTCTCCAGGAAATCAGCCAGCCTCTGTCCCCTAGGGTTCCGTTGCCCATACCCAAATCGCCCCACTCTCAACTCATCGCCGCTTTTCTTACCCAACTTCGCGTTGAAGTCCCCCATAACAACAGTGAAGTAGGTTTCGGAAGTATGTATGGCTCTACTTACGTCCTCATACATAGCCTCTACTTCATCATCGGAGTGTGACGAGGTCGGCGCATATACCTGAATGACCTTCAGCGAATACCTTTTAGATATTCTGAGTATAAGGTATACCACCCTGCTCGACACACTGTCGATGGTTATGATGTTGTTTACGAGGGACTTGTGAACGAGAAACCCGACACCACCTTGGGACTGTTGGTCGCCCTCCCGGTAGTAGAGCAAGTTACCGGACTTCAGGGTTACGGTGTCCTCCCCCTCTCTACGGACTTCACATAACCCGACAATGTCCCAGCGTAACCTGCTCAGTTCCTCTTCCAGCTCGCAAATCTTCTCGTCAGTCCTCAAAGTGCGTATGTTGTGTGTTACCAGGGCCAGTCGTCGTGGGGATGGGTAGCCGGGCATCTGCCGGTGATTCTTAGCACCCCCTGCTCCGCCGTTACCTTGACTGCTACCCGCGTCAGGAACAAGGGAGCTGCCGGGGACTGGGGGCCTGGTATCTATATTGCTCGTCATTGTAAGGGGGGTTTTGCCATACGCGCCACGCTTGGCAGGCGGGTTGGCGCGCGCAGTTTTTTTTTTTTTTTTTTTCTTAAGTTGGTATAAGCTTTCTTAATAGGTATTTATTTATACTTACTACTTACTAGGTTGGCACAAAAACCCAAAATGAGTTTTGGCCTCCGACAATAAGAGCCTCCAGCTGGTTCAGTCCTGTTCCACTTCCTGTCAATTTTCAACAATAATATTCATATTATAATCTGTATTCTATATGTAGCGATATCACAGCGATTTTTGATTAAATCTATTAAATACTTGTCAAAATTTTTAACTAAGATTTTAACGAGCAAAATTATATTTTTGGCTCATCCCTATTAAATTTTATACACACCATAATTCAAATAGCCCTATTATTTTAGGACAAAGACAAAGGTACTACACAAGTACATCTACGTGTGTAGTCCCGTTCCGGAGCGGAAATTAAAACGCGCGTGGAAACTCCATGGTCCGTGGTTCCTGAACTAAATGGATTTCCATTTCACTATTTATAACCAGTGTGCTGTTACTGTGGGGACATCTCGATCAATGGTTGAACGGTGTGAGAAATGTTGTTTTGGAATTTGTAAGTGAATGAAATAGATTTCATAAGCTAATTTCTAAAGCGATGGTGGCCAAGGGGTTATATGGTGTAGATGTGATTCTGGATGACCGTGTTTGAATTCCGGGCCCGAAACACTAAAGCTCACGTCACACTAAGCCAGTTAAGCGAACGCGATCCGGGACGGAATTTTGTAATGTTCTAGTTTGCATGTAACCTGTCACACATAAAGCGAACGCGGGCAGGAACAAAATGAAGATCGCGACCGCTTTACCGTTTCGTCCCGTCTCAGTATGAGGTAAGCTTAAGTGGCTAGTTACTACTGGACAAAACCATGTCGCCAAGCTGTCATTGCGACTGTGCTCCGACATGAATTTCAGTGACGATAAATAGGCATTTTTCTGGCATCTAAGTTTGATATTTATCTCACTTTTTAGGTTTAGTCTACCATCTGCCATCTAACTACGGCCTTATAATCTCTTTTGATCATGCGAGATCGTTGTCATAGGATAACTAAGTTATGTGTAGTTGTTGTAAATCCAGCGATAACAAGTAAAAAAAAAAAAAAAAAAAACAAGCTTTTATTATTATTACCATCTAGTCCCAAAGTACTCGTCAAGACGCATCCATTGAGCCTGAACTCAAAGGCGTTGTGTCGTTTAATTACGGTTTTCCTACAGCCACCTTCCATCGACATCAACCTCGATTTATATTATATTGCATTGTCATCCGATTTATACATGGATGCAAATTTTAGCTCAATCGGAAACCGGAAAGTGGACCAAATTAAACTTGTAAGATTTGATTACAGAGAGACAGACAATGGAGAGATCAAAGTAAAAAAACCGTTTAAAAAAGCTTATAATATAAGAAATTATTATTTAAACGCATATGTAATGTAAATACACACGAAATTCAAATGTAGAAACGAAACTTCCTAAATCATCCACGCTTCGCAAATCACCGTTACGCTCAAAATTAATTTCCAAAATGGCGGCAGGTGTGTTCAAAAGCTCCAACTTTTCTATTAGTGACGTTTGAATTTGATTTATTATTGGGAAAGGCTTTGGAACTTTCAAGTGAAATCTACTTTTTTGATTAATATTATTATATTTATTTTAAATATTTATGTTTATGTAAAGTAGATATTTTAAGGTAAAATAAAAAAGAAAAGGGTTCAAATGTCAACGTGTGATAATTTTTTCATCTGGATGTTAAGAACATTTATTACTAACTATGGGAATAAAACTAATTACTATTTTTATTGCAAAAAAGTCTACACTTTCTGGGGGGACAACGCAGATCGACAGTGGTGTACACTAATGAATTTACTCGTAAGTTCGTAAAAATTTAGTCCCAATTAACATGGAATATAACTTTTTATTCTTTACCTATCAGCCGAACTAAATGATTCCAAATTCAATATAAAAATGCCCGAACTCCACCTTCACACGTGTAAGTTTATTGCTGACATCCTGAAATGCCCTTAATTTATGAAGTTTGGAATCGCCAATTTACTACTAGTTTGCGGTTGAAGAGGTCCTAACGAGCCAGACGCCTTCGATAGATTTGGTGATTCAGAAATGTGCAATATCTCCCTTCGGATAGATATATCTTTATTTTATCACAAAAAGATAAAGAAATAAAACTGAACAATGTTTTTCCTACATTTATTTGATTTTTGAAAGTAAATCTTATAAATTTATTTTATTTTGTTTTACAATCTTAGGAAAACTTACATCTAGGTCTTAAATGAGGGTACTTAAATATTGTAATGAAGAACATTTACAAGTTTCCACATATAGTTTATGCCTATATTCTTTCATTTATACCTGTATTTTAAGAATGTTACTAGCCTAAATTAATGATTATGCTTGCAATAATCTTAAAAGAATGCTGGCTCTAAAGTAACATTTTAGTGATTTTTTTAGTTAATGGAATTAGAATTTAAAAAATGCTGGAGTTTTCAAACATTATCACTATCATACCTCAAGCTAAGCTACTGTATATTCTTATACGGATGCCGGAAGTAATTATTTTCTTTTGTAAATACATAATACAAACAATATTATGTAGATTCAAAAAGAGACCCAGACCAGAAACAAACAAAAAACAGACAATATCTTATAAACTGTTTCAATTAAAAGATCACCTATAAGTAAATCTTTGTAAAAACTGTTTGTATCGAACCATACTTAATAATGTATTACTAATAAAATAAATATTCTGAAATGCGAGTACTATTTTAATATGACAAATATTAAAGAAAATCGTAAATCACAGAATCAATTGCCTTAATCGAAAGGTAACAAACGATAGGAAACACCTCAGACGAGGAATGTGCGGATAATGTAGATAAGTGATGGCAGCGTGTCAAGCATGTAGAGACTGCACAGACGAGCTTTATAACGCGACATAGTTAAAACTACTAAGGTAGGCAACTCAAGGTGAGCTCGAATGAGGAACAGGGCCTCTTCGTAAATAGAACCAAGACGAAGGTCATGGTTATAGACCGTGCGAAAAAGCTGAAGCCTATTGGGTAGTCAGATCAGCTCCGCACCACTCTCCAAGCTCCCGTTCACGAGGCCCTGAAAATAGCATCGAGCAGACCTAGATGGCGCTCTATCATAAGAGATAGCATCTTACAAGGGAGGGGTCACGACCCCCAGTAATGTGGAACATGACTCAAGGAGGAGGACGCAGCTCGGGGTTAGTTACAACTCGGACGTGGAACGTGCAGTTTAAAGTATTAATAATGATTACAGCAATAAAAATAATAATTCGGAAGAATTATAATTTGTTAAGTAGAGAAATCTGAAAAAGTGTTGTTACTCATCGAACTGGAAAATAACTACTTTCTTATTTGTTCTTATAAATTGATAGATTATAATAGATATAAAATGCGATCAACACACTTCATTCTTTAAAAAACTCATAGCTACGTATCATGTCATGATACCTACTGTAAGGGCAATGCGCATAATATTTTCGCCATTTAGCGTAGGTATGACAAATAATTAAACTCCTAGTAATTAACACGCTCGTCTGCAGCACCCGCACGCATGACCTGCATTAAAATCCGTCGTCTGTGCCTACACGCACGCCACAGAATTTTGATCGATTCCTACAATGTTTATCCATTGATTTATCGATGAGCTGAATGTCATATCCGTGTGAAATCATCGCCTACTGACAAATAATAATAATTACAGTTTTTTCTTCGAATAGCTTTGCGCTGTTAGTCCGAATTTATGTCCAAAAAAGCTAAGCAACCACAAAAAAATAGCTTAATTACGTCTGCTGCTGTTATATCGTAGAAATAATAAAAATACATTTTATATTAATGTGTCACATCGGATTTCCTCTAATGCAATGTTAAAGTAAATCTTTATTTCCAAACCGCTATGTTTCCTACAGGGTCTCAAAGTCGACCTAACTAAATTATAATACTATTAATTAATGGCAAACAATCGAAACCCAGGTACAGTCATATATGTATATTTTTCATCCATGGTACCAGTTAAGCGTTCTAAAATACAATATTGATAAGATAAATAACTCTTTACAACAATACGGAAGAACATATAAAAAAAGACGGTCGACGGTCATTGCGTTTTTAACAAAAACAAATATATTTTTTTGAGATTTGAACTCAGTGTCTTCAGTTTCAAAACCCGCTCTCTTGCACACTGGATCCCATTCGTCAAATCATCTCCAACTCAAGCCTGTCAATGCACAGTTCACTAGCACACGTATCAATTACCACCCCACTGCACTGTGCGGTCATGTTCATACACCGAATGAATAAGGCAGAAGAACGGTTGAGAAGTGTTTATGATGACTATGATATAATGATGATGACCTCAGAGTCTCTAGATAAAAACTATAAATAGATTAAGCCCACCTACCAACTACCAAGGCACTGAATTCCATTCAAATCAGCTCCAACCCAAGCCTGTCAATGCATCACAGCTCACTACCACGCGTATCAATTACCACCCCACTGTGCACTGTGCGGTTATGTTCCTACACCGAATGAATAAGGCAGAAGAACGGTCAAGAAGTGTTTACGATGATGATGGTGACGATGGTGAGGATGGTGATGACCCAGAGTGTCTAGTTAAAATCTCTAGTTAGACAAAGTTTGCCCACCAAGGCACTGAATTCCATTCGAATTATCTCCAAAACAAGTATTTCAATGCATCACAGCTCACTACCATACGTATCAAAATTCACACTGCACAAATGATACGAATTAACGACGACGCGACGTGCGACGTTTTGTATCATTTCTTCATTTTTTCTAGCTAAGTATCGCGTAACCACATAACCAACACTAACAATTAGTTATAACCCTTAGTGCATGCATATGCAGGAGGGCGGGCGGTGCACTCGGTGGTGGAATTAATATACTAAATACTATTTTGGTATCGTTTGAATTCCTCGCCATCTCTTAAGAAACTAAGTTAGACTCACAAATTAATTTAGAGCGGAATTCACACTAAATATTAATTAATAGCTAATAATTATTGTAATGGATTTCCGCAAAGTAACGCCTAATTCCATTAATAATTATTATACAAAATTTGATAAAAATCGTGTGGTTTTGTTAATAAATCTATGCAAAATAACCGATATAATCTCACTAAGCAAACCGTTGTGTTCCACCACTCGATTATCGGCTGATTATTCACGCACTCGTCATCACCACTAGCTACCGAACGTCTGTTTATAATGATCGGGACACGTGGCGGAGCGGTCGTGCGTTTGATGGATTGTTAATCAACGGTTATAGTTGCCAGTTTGGATATTTGGACCTTGTTTTGAAGACTGCTTGACTGTAAACTGGAGTAACTCTATCTATAATAATATGGTGTCGTCCATGTTCTTGACGATAGAAAAAAAATGCATAGTTTTATAGTGATAATTAATGCAACTTTTTAATGCATTTGTTCAGTTAGGTTGCAATGGGATATGCTTTTTTTGAGACGCCATTACTCTTCTTCTTATTATTACCAAGTAGGCACATTATAATATTATTATGAACGCGAAAGTTTTTGATCATATTGACCCATTTTTAAGGTGAAGATTTACTTTACTCGAATACATAATATGCAAAACGACACAACAAACTTGCTTGTGCAATGTAGGTTCCTTTACATTTTGACAGGTTTTTTGAAGTGAAAACTTCTTTAGCGGCGCTGAGCACTTTTTTTTGTATGGGTAAAAACTTTAAAACTCGCGTCAGGGTCACGTGATGCTGATCGAAAAAGCGTAAGATCGAGGGGAAGGGAGAGGAACTAGTATCTCCCACTCTTTCTACCGTGCCTGAGTGTGCTGCTCTGTTGATGGTGTAAAAGTCGTCGAAATTATGGATGGAAGTTGATTTTTCTGAGAGATAAAATTTAATGTAATATATAAATAACGATATAATATTATAAATACACATATAAATTGTCATATTTGTGTACGATAGCGCAATAAATAAACATTGTATTCTACCTCATAAATGATAGTACTTTTATACTTATAATTAAACACAACGTTAATATTGAAGTTTTCACTTCTGCCGGCACTCCCGGAGTGCTACCTTTTTTTTTTTTTAGATCTTATATTCTAATTTAAGTAATTTTATGAATACATAGGCATTAGGACTTTGCTCCATGTTTTAAAACTCTATAAACAAATTTTAAAGACCAACCAATATTTTAAAGGCCCACATAAAATTGATTCCGTCATAACATCCAATATTTGAAACAGAACATTATAATGTAGTTCAAGTCCCAACAATGGGTAACAATCAGGCAGCGAGAGTTATGTCGTGTGCGAGGGCACAAGGCTTTTTAAAAAGACAAGTTAATTGCTTGAAGAGCAAGATCAGATTAACCTTTATTTCAAATGAACTTATATTTATAAACTTAATCTAACAAAGGGTTATTTGAGGAGCTTCCTGTTATTGAACCTATCTGCCGGGAAGCGACATAATCCTATTACTAATTGTGTCATTACATTACATTATGTGTGGTCTTTATGATATAAGTATCTATTAACATTATGTCGTGATAAGCTATCTGAATAGTCTTATTACAAAGGAACTATTGTGTATATTGTTCGTTATAGCTACATAACTCCTCCCCCCTTAAGATGAAGCCGTATCGAAGGTTGCTGCTGGAGCTGGATTTCTTCTGCTTCGGGCTGCATGGCTGCGATTCGCGATGATCTTGGTTTCCACCAAAATTTGTGTATTAATGCTGCTATTGCTGCCATGAGTAGTATACAATATAATGTGATTGAAGTCCAACTTGGTGTGCTGGAGATTATTTCTATATTTTCAGGAATCTCGATGTCTTTGGATTGCTGCATAGTTTTGTGAAGTTCGTCTAGTTTAATGTTTTCTAGGTTTACTTTAATAGGTGAGATGTTTGCTGTTTGCTGTGCTCTAGGTAGCGGTATAGTTTCCCTTGTGTTAATATAGCGTTGGTGGGTCATTAGGGTCTTGTCTAGTATTTGTACTTTACAATTGTTATCTGTTGTTATCAGGAAAACACCCTTGCTTCGTTGGTATTGCACGTCATTGTTACAGATTGTCTTCACAACTTCTTCCTGCTTCATTATGACTAACCAGCTGTTATCCTTGATTTGTTGAATGATGTTATTTTCATAACTTGCTTTTGCGTATGTGCAGTTGTGTGGTTCTTGGTGTTGTATTAGCTGTGCGATGCAGTCATTTGAGTGCGATAGCGTATGCCATTCCAGGTGTTTGCAGATGACGTCGTCTTCCAGGATCTCCGTGCATGGTTCGTGGGGATATGCAAACTCATTATTTCCCAAGACAAGGTAAGGATTTTTAGGAATAAGTATGGTGTCATTATCGTTGGGAATGGAGTACAGGTGTAATAGGTTATAAGGTTGTTCAGCTACTATAGGTATATCTAATATGAAGGTTATTGTTTCGTTTGTGCTATATGCTTTTACTAGAATTGCTTTTTCCCACAAATGAATGCTTTTTATATTAGGGGCAAATGCTAACATTCCCTGTATTTCATTTTGTATGGTATTTAATTCCTCTATTAAAAATGCCGGGTCAATTATGCTGGTATGCATTCTCTCTAGGTGTGCAAATGTTAATGCATTTCCTAGGGTTTCTAATCTATCGTATAGCTGCTGAAACGAAGTCTCAATTTCGTAATATATATTTAGGGTTATAAAATCTGTTTCAAAATCGGTAGCTTGCTGTGAGAACCTATTGATTGTTGATGCTATTTCGTTTTGATTATTTTTTATGTGATTTAAGCTGTTTTCATAATTGTGCATAAAGTCTTGCATTATGCTTAGTGTTTGCTTTTGATTTGATCTATCTTTATTAACGGCTGATTGCATGGCTTTTATTTCGTTATCAAATTTAATTGCATCATTTTGATCGAGGTTACCAGTTATGGCTTTTACTATTGATCCTAAACCGTCGATAAGCCCTCGTTTATATCTATAATAGTTAGAACTAAATCCTACGTTTTCTAAACCTAAATATAGTAATCTACTTTCTATAGTGTCTATGAGGTAGTTAATTTGTCTTACAATACTTTTTGTGTTAGTTGTGTTTCCTAACTTTAATCTTATAGTATAATAGTTACTACATATGTCTAAGTATATATCTTTAAGTTTAGTAATGTTGTATATTACTGCTAAGTGGTATGTGTCTACTTGATACTGAGCTTTAGCTTCCGTTAAGACAAGTACACCGTTGTGGTTGTCTATGGGCTGAATGACTGCTGTGGTTGCGGCGAGTCTGAAGACTGCGATAACGGTGATGGCGTACCTGAAAAATTTCCCGGTCGCCTTAGTAAGCGGAAGTGAACGCGTATGGTTTTTGCGTTTACATGTTTACCTACTATTTCTGCTATTTGTTCTGGGTGAATGCGGACAATTGTGTATGGTCCTAAGTATTTTGGTTCTAGTTTGTTAGCTCGAGCTGTTTTTGCTACTTGTTTATAGACCAAGTCTCCTACTTTAAATGGGGCTGTTTCTGTGTTCAGGTTTGCTTTTTGGATTACCTGTTTTTTCTCGTTCGATAGTTTTTCTCTAATTAGTTTATTTGTGTTTTCCATTATTTGTCTGTGTTTTAATACATATTCTTGGTAAAATTCTTTAGGGCAATGTAACTCTAATGGGTTTCTACTGTCTGTATGTCCGTATAATAGTTCAAATGGTGTAAATCCTGTTGCAGTGTGGATGGTGTTATTGTATGCTATTATCGCGTATTTCATTAAAGATATGGGGTCGTTATTGTCTGTTATTCTTTGGACTCTAATTAGTTCTGCTAGAGTGGAGTGGAATCTTTCTATGGGCGAGTTTGAGTTTGGGTTGTATGGTGTTGTGAAATGTATGTATATATTATGCATTGCACATATTTCAGTGATTACATCGTTGTCGAATTTTGAGTCTGAGTCTGTCGTTAATTTCTTAGGTACTCCTATGACTGAGAACATTCCTAGTAGAGATTCTGCTATGGTAATGCTGGTGGTTGAGTTAAGGGGCATTGCTTGGGCATATTTTGTGAAATTATCTATTAATGTTAAGAATGTTACACCTCCACTACTATATAGGTCCATAAACATATGTTCCATGGGTTTGTGTGGGGTATCTGTTAATGATAAGGGTAATTTCAATGGTTTTCTTTCATATTTACTTTTCAAGCAATGATCACAGTTATTTATGTATTGTTGTATAGTTAATAACATTTTGGGCCAGTGGTAGTTACGATGTATGTGTTTGTATGTTTCTTGAATGCCTCTATGTATTGTTTTACCCTCGTGGTATCTCCTTATTAAATGATTTTGTTCAGAGATATTGTCGATTAATGTGACTCTGTTCATGCATCTAATTAGTTTAGGGCCCCTATTATCAAAAATGTTTTTATAGACTTCGCAAAATATTGGGTAGAACTCTTCGTGGTGAAAAAAACAATGAAAAACTCTTGCAGGAATGGTATGTTCTTTAAGGAACTTAACTATTTCGTCTCTGGTGTCGTTAATGGGTATATAAACATCTTTTATTATTATTTTTCCTTTTGAACGGTCTTCTATTTTGTATGTGTTACCAGCTGTTTTCCTTATGTGGAATTGTTTTAGCTGCCTATCAATTGCATCCTCTATTTCCGGTATTTTGTTATCTATATTATGTGAGTCTACTTGTGATGCCGCATTTTCCTGTGAGTCATTAACTACAGGTGTCATTGACATGTCTATAGAAGATGTTTGCGTATGTGTGTCGTTTTCTGTATTATCCTGTTCTACGGGTGTTATTGGCATGTCTAACAGTGTTCTTATGTCTATATTGGATAAATCGGTGTCTATATCTGTTGTTGATGTACAAGGTTGTGGTTCTGTAGGGTTTTTAGGTTTTGTTTTTTTATTATAATGTAGTATTTTGACCCTAGATAGGGCATCTGCATTTGTGTTTGATTTACCTTTTTTATACTGAACGTCGAAATTGTATTCTGCTAGTCTTTGGCTATTGTAATTGCTTGTTCTAGGTTTTGTGCCTCTGCTTGTTTAATTGTTACTGATGTTATAGGGTTTATTTTGTCTAGAAATGCATCTAAAGCTAGTTTTTCATAAAATGTTTTTCTTTCTGGAAAACCGTTAATTAATGCGTTCATAATATATCTCATTTTATCACCGAATTTGTCTATAGAATCATTATTTTTGTAAGTATTTGTAAGTTGTTGGGCCAATTGTAATTCTGATCTAAATTCGCCGAATTTGCTTTTAAGAATCTCTTTTATTTCATCCCAATTTTGGATGTCTTGCTGCTGAGACAACGCTTCAGCAGCCTTGTGTGTCAATTTACTTAATATAATAGAACTGACGATTAAGTCATCTTTATTTGTAACAATGTTGAGTAACCTATCAACACTATTTATGAAGTGGTTAAGAGTACTTCTACTACCGTCGTAGTTTGGTATCAGTTTCTGGAACTGAGTGAAGTTGGCCACTATTGGCTTCTCTTCAGTGGATGTGTCAGTATAACCAGTCTTGTCCACAGACATTTTTAACTGTTGATTTGATTGATTACTACTTTGACAGGGATCTATGAATATTACAGTGTTAACAACACTTTTTTGTAATATATAATATACCTAGATATACAGAACAACCTATCGGGTATTATTGATATCTATGGTAGGAAATAGGGAGTCTCGGGGATAATAAGATTTTATTGCTTACCCCACGAACATTGCCGATGTGTAGGCGTCTTGAATCTGCTGTTCCTCAGGCTGCCTTGCTGCTGTGCCGCGCTCACTCGTAGGTTGTTTGCCGAAAGAGGAACAAGGACTACACGAGGATTTTACTCTATGTAAAACTGTTACACTTCTTCCGGTTTACCGACTGCGCCAGTTATGTCGTGTGCGAGGGCACAAGGCTTTTTAAAAAGACAAGTTAATTGCTTGAAGAGCAAGATCAGATTAACCTTTATTTCAAATGAACTTATATTTATAAACTTAATCTAACAAAGGGTTATTTGAGGAGCTTCCTGTTATTGAACCTATCTGCCGGGAAGCGACATAATCCTATTACTAATTGTGTCATTACATTACATTATGTGTGGTCTTTATGATATAAGTATCTATTAACATTATGTCGTGATAAGCTATCTGAATAGTCTTATTACAAAGGAACTATTGTGTATATTGTTCGTTATAGCTACATAACTCGAGGCGCAATAAAAATATTCGCGTGCGCCTGACACCTGTCCCTACCACGCTACTGTTTGTACATCAGCATTTCTCTTACAAATAAATGGGGTTTCAGTGCGGATGGAAAACATTTTTTTTATTAAAGGCCTTTCACCACGATCTCGCGTGATGCTAACTGATGCGGCCGTAGTTTTTTTTAAGCAAAGAAGAAGACCAAGTCCTTCACTTGATGTTAGATATTCTGCCCATAATCAGTAATTGCTAGGCAGGATTTCACACCATTATGAAATTCTAGGTACACTGTTCCAACGCTTTTTACTCAAGAGTCATAAGATGTTAAGACTCAGACTAAGACAGATGGTAGCAGACTAAACCTTGCAGGCGGGATAAATTCCTCCCTGGCTTCACTGAACATTATGCCGGAACACGACATAATGCTCAGTGAGAGTGCTTGGCGACACGGTTTTGTTCAGTGGGTGGTAACTAGCCACGGCCGAAGCCTACAACTAGTAAAAAAGTAGTGGCATAAGTTTACAAATATAGAGACAAAACAAAGGTTATTTCAAATAATATAATTTTCATAACTTACATATTGAAGCATCCAAATCTGAATATTACAATACTAGAAACGCAATATCTCAGGGCAAGAGTAAGAACAGATATATTGCAATATGAGCCTCATATGAAGGCTCTCTTTGTAACTCGCGTTTGCTTTCCCTCGCTACTTGCATTCTGCAATGTTATTAAATTTATTCTAATGTACAGTTTCTATTCTTTTGTATTTTTCTTGGAAATTTAGACTTTTTTATTATTAAAGAAAACTATGTTTAGTAAAAAGAGCTTTTGCACTTTTAATAATATTAAAGTTTTGTGTGTGTTTATTTTAGAACTTATTATGTGAAACCAAAGTCTTACCAGTATTGTATATATCTTCTCTCGCTCAAATCAAATTCAGTTCAAGAACAATTATGTTTTAAGCTTACTTGAAAAGGTATGTCAAAAAATAAAGCTACCAAAATACTGTTATAACAAAAGTCTTACTAATATTATAAACGTGAAAGTTTGTAAGAATGTATGGATGTATGTTTGTTACTCTTTCACGCCTAAACGGATGGACCGATTGAGCTGAAATTTGGTATAGCTTAGACCCTGGAATAACACATAGGCTATTACAGTAGCGGGCAAAACCTAACTGGGCGCAGCTGGTATAATATAATATTACTCGTTATGCCAAATTAAGCTAAGACAAATAATGGCGGAAAAAGGGATCCCACGAATATCTTTACACGCCTGAACCAATTGTGCTGAAATTTGGTAGCTTAGACTTTAGACTCTGGCTAATGCACTGGCTATTTTCAGCAGATAAATCAGAAACAAACATTACATTGGCAAAAAATTCCACTGTACCTACATAAACGTACTCTGAATACATTTAGGGTGCGTGAAAGTATACGCGTACCTTAACATAAATAGAAAAATCCATAATGCCAAATGATCTAAAATGTATCTCTCCCCTAAAATAAAAATAAACCGATCCAGTAAAATAAAACTGTCATCGCCCATTTTCCTTTTGATATACAAAAGTATTGTATTACTAAACAAGTGGAGGGAACCTGTTTATGCGTTTAGTCTTCAAATATTTTTACAAACTTTACTTCAATATTAAACTCTATTTCTTAAATGATAGGGTTGATTTTGAAAGGTTGTTTATGAGTATGGGTGTTTTTATTAGGTTTTTCCTTTGTAGGGTAGGTCGGGGGTGCGTTTCCATGGAAACGGCACGACTGAATGATGGACGTGAGTTTAGTTTTGCTAAATGTTTGTACACTGCACTTGTTTGTATTTCAAACTATTTACCCCCGACGCAAAAGAGGAGTGCTATAAGTTTGATAGCGGTCTCTGTCCGTGGCACCGTAGCTCTGAAGAAAGTGACCGATTTGTTTTTTTTTATTTGAAAGCATATTTTTTAACGATGGTTTTAAGACGTTTCATCAAAATCAGTACAACCGGTTAACAGTTCTTATGTTAGCTTCGGTAGGAATATTTCATAATATAATATAATCCTTTAACTCATCAAATGATCGCTTCTTATTTTTTTGAGTTTGAGGTTTATTAACTCTTAAAAAGAAAAATCGTCATAATTTACATCATTTTCAAAGTCTGCAACATTAGGTTCTTCAATATATTTTCAAAATCTTAAAATTTGACGATGACGAAACGAGACATGTATTTGGTTGTGAATAACGTCCCAGTGTGATAGGCAATAGGCCCTCAGGTTTGTCATTAAGGGCAAAAAAGTGCCTAAAAGTTGTACCCTTCTAAAGCACCTACTTATTTCTAATTATAAAAATCCCCATGTCACAACAAAGGTCTCGACTGACCCCGGATAAGTCGTTGGATTAATTTATTCGTCGGATAACGAGGGCCTCCATTCGCGTGTGAAATTGGGTCGGAAATCGTTAAGAACTCGCCGATTTCCTCCTCACTTTGATACCATTCTTGAGAAATGGCGACTGCGATAAGGATCTTATGTCCCTAATTATTAAAATTTGCTGAAGATAAAAAATCATACAACATTTATGTGAGAACAAAAAATATTAAACCAGTTTCAAACTCGTTTTCAATGCAATTCAAGTCACTGATTCAATTCATTGATGATTAATTTCATTTTTTTATGATTTTTAATTGATTGATTGTTATTTTTTATTCATAAATTATTATTTATTGTAACATTTAATTTTTTAATTACTAACCCAAAAACTATTCACTTTAATAAAATCTTAAGTTCAGGTGTCCAGGCTATGAGAAATCTGTTAACAAACATTTCGATGAATTGTAAATGCTAGAAAAAAGATTTTTAACGCTACACATATTATGCAAAACTGCTAAATATACATTTATACGCATAGGATCTCTTAAAATATATAACATGGCATTAGATTTAGGTCTATGATATCACTACAACTAAGTTAAATGATGTATTATTTGCTTTTTGTCAGATAAAAGTTTTTTTTTGTGGCATTTTTTTTATGTTATGAAGTAGAAGACGAGCAAGACGCTCTCCTTATGTTTAGAGATAACGCTGCCCATAATCAGTACAGTGCTACTTAGGATTTCACAATGATGTGAAATTCAAGGAACACTGCACCAACGCTTCTTACTCAAGAGTCATAAGATGTTAAGACTCTTTAGCCCAGTAATTTCACTAGCCTTTATTTAGACAAAACAAACTTACAATACTACAGCTACTACAGCAGTTAAGAACATTTTTATTAACCGCAGATCGGCCACAAGTCAATCTACAGAAAATCCAAGTGCTCCAAACCACTGTCAGAACCAGTGCCCAGAATGCTGGCAGCATTGCCACGTTGAATGGCAATACTTATACGTTGGTCCAAATATACCCCAGCATTTTGGTCACAAGTCGCCTCGACGATAAAAGTTATCGAATGCATCTTAACTAGTGTGAAGATATACTGAGATATTATACCTCTAATAAATACACCGATTAAGTCTTAAAATATTTTATTCGTCACTTAAGATGTAAATTGACAAAATATTTTCTACTATTCAAATCAGTTCAAAATGTCTTTGACCTAACACTAATAAAATCAAACAAAATAAAGTTCGATGACATAATAATTATTTAAATTAATTCCTAATTATGCTTATTTAAGATTGTGGACTCAATATGTCGTAAATGTTTTGTTGGCAACTGTCGTCGTACCATTTCGAAAAGTCTATTTCGCCCAGTTCATTGCAGTTTGTAATTTCATTTCTGTAAAAAGAAAGTTAAGTTTTTTTTATTCAATAGAGGTATGTATCTATATAATAATAGGTTAGCATTTGACCACGATCTCGCGTGATGTAGATGGTAGCAGACTAAACTTAGAAGGCGGGAAAAATTATTTTCTGGTTTCACTGAACATCATGCCGGAACACGGTCATAATGACCGCTTGGCGACACGGTTTTGTGTATAGGCAATAGGCATCTTACTTGATTCATCGTCGATCGCTTCTTCACTTTCCATCAGTTGGGATGTGGTCAAACGTAACCCTATTTAGTTCAAAAGAAGAGAACTCTTACCCAGGTCCTGCTCTCAAAAACGGTTCAGGTTGGATCTCGGTGACTGAATCACCCACAGTGCACATGAACTTTGCCATTGACATGCTTCTTATCTCGAGGAGTTGTGCTGAAATGAAAATTAGAAACTTAAACATTATTAATTTGAATAAATGGGGTTTATTCATTCTTCAGATCTGTGATTTATTCCTAATCTGACCCAAAATAGGCTACAAAATAGAAATCTCAAGGAAGTAAATTTTACAATTAAAAATATGGAAGTAACATCTTTAATAATTATGGGCAAGAAAGAAACTACTTCTGCAAAGCATTGTTATTTTAAATATTATAATTTGTTAACAATCTTTATCTTCGTTGAATTTCAGTTTCACCAACAGATTTATCATGTAGTAGAGATTTGTCTTCTATAGGGTTTTCCAATAGGGACGCTCGAACTTTGACAGCTCATTGTGGCCATGTTGTTTGAGTGACAGATGTCAAATGTGGTGTGTTATATTCATTCAGTCCTCCCAAATCCACTGAGCATATAAAGTGACTGTTTGGTGCGGATTTTGGGCCGGAGGCGTGATTGGTCCGTATTTTTTCGAAAACGATAATGGTCAATGGTGAGCGATACCGGTCTATGATAACCAACTTCTTTTGGCCTGAAATCGAGAATATGGATCTAGACAACATGTGGTTTCACCAGGACGGCGCTACGTGCCACACAGCATACGCTACGATGGATGTTCTGCACGAGCAATTTCCGGACATGGTCATTTCGCGCGGCGGCGACGTCAACTGGCCACCAAGATCCTGCGATTTGACCCCGCTGGACTTTTTTTTGTGGGGTTTTCTTAAGTCGCAGGTCTATGCCAACAAGCCGCAAACCACCGATGCCCTTAAAGTCAACATACGCCACGCCATCGATCAAATACAGCCCGATTTGTGCACCAGAGTCATCAAAAATTGGACCTTTCGTGTGCGCGCCACCAACCGAAGCCGTGGCGGTCATTTGAATGATGTCATATTTCATACATAATGGGGTCAAGGGACCTATCAAATTAAAAAAAAAATCGTAAATATCTCTCCTACAAGTATTTTTTTTTTCATTTCAAAGATCAAGCGCCCTTAATGGAAAACCCTTTATGTATTGACTTTAAAAAAGGATTTTCAAATTAAATAAATCATACAATTCAACAAAGATGCTATGTTGAACATTGCTCTACTACTCACGTAACGTAAAAGCATTAGGCCTATCCCGCCTCTCAAACCAGTGCCGATCCATCATCACACTCCTGACCATCTGGTCTGCCACCAGGCAGTACAGGGTGGTAGGGACGTGACCCCCTGAAATAGGCCTCTCCACCCAAATACCAGCCATGAGGTCAATGTCTTCCACGTCCTCGTAGTTGTCTTTGAGGATTTCTATTCTCTGTAAGGAAAATAATATTATTTCCATCATCATCATTATCATCTCAGCAGTAGGACGTCTACTGTTGAACATAGGCCTCCCCTTTGGACCTCCATATGTACCGGTTGGAAGCGACCTGCATCCAGCGTCTTCCGGTGACCTTTATAAGGTCGTCTGTCCATCTTGTGGGTGGATGTCCTACGCTGCGTTTGCAAGTCAGTGGTCCCCAATATTATTTTATTTTTACTAAAACAACAGTGCCTTTATTTTTATTTTGTTTATTTCTTTATCTCCATATTCTTTGTATTTAATTTTAGAAAGTTCTTACATTACAATTTGGAACCTTCATACGACATGATTTGGGTTTTAAAACAGTTTAATATATACCAAGATTTTTTTTTAAACATGGCTAATGCCTTTATCGAGAAAAACAAACCAACAATACTATAGCTATTACAGCAGTAAAAAACACTTTTATTAACCACACATCGGCCACAAGCCAATCTACAGAAAATCCAAGTGCTTCAAGTGGCAGTGTCCAGAATTAATTAATTGATTTCAAATAAGATATTTCTTTAAGTTTACCTAATTTAAAGATAACGCTAATAATAAGGATATTGTAAAGATCATACACAATATTTAACAAAATTATACTATGAAATAAATGCATATTAAAATAAATCGTTTAGAATTAAGTAGGTGTATTAAACTTAATGGGGAAGTTCCCGGGGTGGTCGGGAAGTTTGGGCTTGGTATACGTAATGATAGGGGAGATCTACTTGTACAATTCTGTCAGGAAAGAAACCTTTTGATAACAAACACCCAGTATCAGCTACCACCCAAAAGGTTGTACTCTTGGACATCACCAGCTCATACAAGCACCAAAATAGTTCGAAACCAAATTGACTTTATAATAGTAAATCAAAGATTTCGTAACAGCATAACTAGTGCTAAAACTTACCCAGGAGCAGACATATGCTCAGACCACAACCCAGTGGTTGTCAATTTAGTATGTCGTTTGAAATATAATTGCATAAAAAGATTTAAATGCAACAGAGTAGACGTAAGTAAAATATCTGACCCACAAGTAAGACCTAAGGTTCATAACGCCATAAATGGCTGGGATAATAATTGGAAGCATGACAAGACATCGGATATAGAGACTCTTTGGAGGAGTTTGAAGACCACGATTTGGGATATTAACACAAACATCTTAAAACCTAACCTCGAACGCAAAAAAGAGCCATGGATGACAGACTCTATTATCAATCTTATAGAGGAAAGGCGCTCTTATAAATGCGTCGACCCAGACAAATATAAAAATACTCATAAACAAATTCGTCGCGAAGTGAGAGCAACTTATGCGAAGTGGCATGAAAACAAATGTCAACGCGTTGAAACTTTAATGGCTAAACATGATTATTTTAATTTACATAAAGAAATTAAACACATGGCAGGTATACACAATAAACCATGTCAAAACTTCCTGGTCGACGATGCGGGGAAAATTATCTTAGACCCAGCTAAATTGAGTAAAACTTGGGAGGATTATGTTTGCGATATGTTTGAAGATAAAAACCGTAGCCCATTCCAAAATGTAGAGTATTGTAATGGGCCAGACATCCTTAAATCGGAGGTGCTCCATGCTATACGGAGAGCCAAAACGGGTAAAGCTGCAGGCCCGGATAATATGTATACATATAGAAATCCTCAAACTCCTAGAACAAGATCACATCGATGCACTGCTCTATCTTTTTCGGGCCATTTATGATAAAGGTGTCATTCCTCACGACTGGTTGAAATCAGAATTTATCACTCTTCCAAAAAAACGGAACGCGAAGAAATGTCAAGAATACCGTACTATAAGCCTCATGAGCCACGTTCTAAAGCTGTTCCTGTCAATTGTTCACCGCAGAATACAATTCAGATGTGATGAACAATTGGGAGACAGTCAATTTGGGTTTAGGGCGGGCGTTGGAACCAGAGAGGCCCAGTTTTCACTAAATGTACTGGTACAGAAATGCAGAGACATGCAACAGGATGTATATATTTGCTTAATAGATTATGAGAAGGCATTTGACCGTGTGAAGCACGAGGTTCTATTAAATATCTAACATAAAATCCAGCTAGATAGTAAAGATATACGCATAATAAAAAACCTGTATTGGCAACAAACAGCGACAGTAAGAGTGAATGGCAAGGAAACCAACTCAGTCAGTGTACAGCGAGGAGTTCGTCAGGGTTGCTTTCTCTCCCCGTTATTATTTAACTTATACTCAGAGAACATAATAAATGAGGCACTAGAAGACGTGGAAGAAGGAGTCGTTGTCAATGGGCAGCTTATTAACAATATACGTTACGCTGATGACACTGTCCTGATTGCATCCACCTGCGAGGGGCTTCAGACTATTCTGAACAGAGTATTCGAATGTAGCACTAAAGTGGGACTTAATATGAATGCTTCCAAAACGAAATTCATGGTAATATCCAAGGTTCCTCAACAGTGTCAGATAAGGGTTGGAACTACAGATCTAGAGCGGGTCAACAAATATCGATATCTAGGATCTTGGATGACAGACTCGTGGGAGAGCGACACGGAGATCAGAGTTCGGATTGAAACTGCAAGGGCATCTTTTATGAAAATGCAGAAAGTGCTCTGTTCGAAAAGGCTCTCCATTCAACTTAGAACTAGATTATTGAAATGTTACATATGGCCGGTGGTACTTTACGGGTGCGAGTCATGGACTGTTAAGGAAGACCTACGAAAGCGACTAGAAGCCTTCGAGATGTGGACTTATCGTCGCATGCTACGTATAAAATGGACGGACAAGATTACGAACACAGAAGTCCTTAATCGTATAAGACTTGAAAAGCCCGGGCTGGTCAGAATTGTGAAGCAGAGAAAAGTTGCACATCTAGGTCATGTTTTGAGACATGACCGTTATCAACTGCTGCAAACGATTATGATGGGTAAAATCCCAGGGAAACGATGCGTAGGAAGGCGGAAACTGTCGTGGCTCCGCAATATCAGGCAATGGACCGGGATCAAGAAGGTTGAAGATCTGTTCAGGCTTGCCCTGGACAAGGAGAAATTTAAGAAGATGACTGCCTACCTTCAGTAATGGAGAGGCACTAAAAGAAGAAGATTAAAGTTAATATAATTCTTATCTTTATATTTATAATTATTTATGATCAATGTTTATTCCGTAGTATAATATAGAAATAAAATAAGATTGTTTCTATTTGTAATGCATTTTAGCGATATAAAAATGTATTATTTTCCTTATTACCTCAGGGTCAATGGCATCCTCAAGGTCTTCAAAGCTTTTGATAGTTTTTCCGTAACAAAACTCCCTGTATTTGATGTAGGGCTGAAAGCCAAAGTATCTCGCTTTGGCGACGTCGTTTGTGCCAAGGTCTAAAGCTCTCTGATGAGGTCCCATTCCCACATCAGCTACCTGCAACATGGCAGTATTGTTGACTATTTTAATGGCAAAAATATATAATATTGGTTAATATACTACGAGCACATAGAGAAAATTAAAATTAAAGAACAATAATTATATTATAACTCTTTCTCTCCAAGGAAGATGTGAATTGTGAATGTGTACGAATGTAGGCTAATGATGAGTTCAACTACTTACTTGTTGAATTTCAATGGCTTGAAAGATTTATTTTAACCTTTTGCTAATTATTTTAACTTATATGTATATCTACAAAATATTGGGATATCATAGACTTTTAATAGGCCTACATGAAACATCTACCGCCACATTGTCACTGCCTAACAGTGTAGTCAAACGCATTCTTATAAAAAAAATAACTTAATACAAAATTGAAGTATTTCTTACATCAGGATCCACAACATAGTCAGTAGCAGCAGACGCCTGCCTGAAAGATCCTTGAGTCATGTAAACTATGTTATCATCTATATCAAAATATCCTGTTCGTAGTGTCAAGTTGACTACTGGCACTTCCTTGAGGTAATATCCTTCTGTGTCGTACATTCTGAAAATATCTTTCACGTTACCATTTTAAACAGTATTGTCAATATCCACTGAGAAATATTAATAGCCTTTGATGCCTAGACAGTACTGTGCTGTTTCGTACTGAAGAAAAAAAACTTAATTTTACCATTTTTTTTTTATTAAAAAAAAAACTTAATTCCTCAGTCTTTTGTAAACATTTCAGCTGTAATGATGGAATGTATTATGAAAATTGACGTTTACACCAATTTTACCCCTGTTGAGTTACCAATAATAAGGGGACTAAGAAAAAAGAAATATGTTATAATATTATATTATTACAAATAGCCACTCATGTAGGTAATATTCTTAAATCTAAGTTCAAAATTCTTAGGTTATTGTTAATGAACATAATATGAAAAACGACTTACTTCATTCTTCCTTCTTGCATGGTGTGAAGCCATCGTAAAACATAAAGATACTCCAAAGATATCTGTGGTACGATATTCTCGTCATAAATCTCACGGAAACCGATAGATGGTGATATAACTCCAGACTTTAAAAGATTTTCACGCCCTATAAAATATTTTGAAAAAATACTATTTTAATATTAGCATACAATAGTCAAAATTTATTTAGTTAGTTTAACAAACTGAAACCAATTTTTTAAGACAGATTTAAAGTGTGTAAAAAATAAAATGATTTGTTACAATCAAACAGAAAACTAAGAGCGGGCAAAGATCAGAAGAAAGGAGTGATTAGAGGAAAGGTGTGAAAAAAATGGCATTTTATCACTGACGTCGACGACTGAGTCAAGGTGGCGCAAGAAAGGGCAAAAGTTCTAAAGTAGATGATTTTATGTTCATAGGCAAAATAGCTTACCAAACAGAAGCGGCGTCATTTCATAATAATACATCTGAAGAGCCATAGCAATGTTGATATCCCTGGCAACAGTGAAGAGTTTCTCATCATCCCAACAGGGGTTGACCTTAGACAGCAATGCGGCAATGTGGTTGTGCATCCTCCAGAACCAGATGGAGTAAAGATTGACGCCGGGTAAACTGTTGATTCCTTGGTCAGCTATAAAATTTAGAAAATATAAGTTACATAGAAATTTGGAAATTCTTAACATTTTTCTAAATTGTGGTTAGTCCAAGTCAAATACATTTATTATGAGGTGCCCAATTATGTGTTTATCATCACATCGGATTGCATAATACAGGCTCGTTTTGAATGCGAAAGGGATGTCGTTATTATGATTGTCGTCCGGTACGATGTTCCGTGAATCCTGGGAGGGATTTAGCTCACAATATCACTGGTGTTGCAGATTATGGGCGATGTCAATAAGTAACATGTAACCTTTCATAATCAGGCGAGTCGTCTGATTTTGTATCTCTTTCATTAAAAATTTGTAGTATATTATATTAGCTAAGTAGTGGAAGTCTGCAGATTGATGATGACAATGTTCAAACCATTGTCGATTGTACAATTTTTCCCTATTAATTTATTTCACCAGTTTTTATGAGTCTTATTATAAGTCTGTTAATGTTTTCAACATGTTTCATCTTACGTGAATCGTGACATCTAGTTTCAGCAGGCAGTTGATTCAGTCGACAGATGATGGTAGGTTTAGCCTTCATGGACGGTGGCCAAATCCTACCATTACTGATCTCAAACTTGAGGAGACCACCTTCATACTTCCTCAGCTTTGCCTTTGAATCCTTCAGAGATGATCCGTATATTGTTGACAAGTCGAAGTATGGTGTGCTTGATGTTATCTAAAATGAAAATAATGCCTATAAAGGTAATGAATATAATGGTAATAAACTAGTCACCTACTCTTCTTTGCCATTTGAAGTGGAAATAGAATAATCTATAGAGATAATGTCAATAATAGGTTGTTGTTGGTAAGCATCATGTTTTCCCACATCAGATGTAGTACTACCTAGTATTTTAGGATCCAAAATTCTGTGCAGCACTACCCTGTGCCTGTCACCTTGAGATATGTGAGGGTTGATAATAATTAATATAGTAAACTGGAAATACTTTTAAAAATAATAAAATAATAGGTTCAGAGCTTTTTTACCCAGAAACATTATTATACAAATTATAATTTTAAATTCCTCATATCGTGCGAATGAGAGGCACGCAAAGACGAGGTTCTTAGGTGCACAAGGTTTTTATTCTTACAAATAGATTTAAAAAAATAGGAAGATGCCGTACTGACGTTTCTAACATGGTCAGCTTCAATTAGGCCCATGGAACTAATTATTGCTGAGCGGAAAATTATGCCTTGGCACAATTTTACTTCGGCGCGCCATCCTACACTTTCCGGCCCAAGTTGGGCATAGCAACGATAGCGCTGGTGCATCTTCCCATTTCCTTTAATCTTAGTTCTTACCCTATCAGGTACAGTATCATTCTTGACGCAGCCAACTGACTGGAAGGACTCAGGCCTGGTCATGTTCATGCATCGGATGTTAGAGAACCGATGCACCGGGTCGTCATCAGGGATCTTGTTCGGCACGCAGGCCCGGTCCGTTTTTCCTTTAGCATCGCAGCAGTACGGCTTCCACATTATGTAGTTCACTGGAAGGAAAGATTTGTAGAATAATCATGCAGTAACTTAAACTAAAACTTTGCTTATTCAAATAGACCATAATGAACACTTTTGCAAATCATTTTTACAATGATTTAGTACTATTTTCAGACTCTACCACATGTTTGAAAAGCTACTTAAACCCATAATACCTATATGGCTGAGAATAAGAGCTTACATTTTTGCAGTATAATTTAATTTCATGTTTTTTAGGCCATTTAACTTTGTTAGTGAAGGTTGAATCCCTGCTAATATTTTATTAAAAACTGCACTGATTTAATCGTATAAATTTAATGCCAATCGAATATACGAAGAAGTTATCACCCCAAACAACGCAACGCATTCAAAATGTGTTATTCGTCATTTTGGGAAGGCGGCCATCTTGAATTTTGAATTTATTATAGTGCGTTGTATTCTACTCGTTAAGACGTTTCATTTGATACCCATATTGAAGGGGTTGTAGAAGAAAAAAAATAATCCGCCATTTTGTAGCGGCGGTCATCTTGGATCGATTTCTACCAAACATGGCTAAAACACAGACAGACAGGTCAAACATAGTTTAACACCCCGTCGTTTTTGCATCGGGGGTTAAAAACAGATGATTATCTTAATTAAATACCTACCTGTATCATGCTGTGACACAACATCCGCAGTCAAATACACCATGAAGTTGAGAGCCAGGTGTGTGAATTTGACGCTGGGCACAGATCCAGTTGAGAGTAGTTGGGTACGAAGTCTTCTGGGCAGAGGGAGGGGTCTACCTGATTTGGATGGACGAGGCTCGAAACCTTAAGTAGGAAAAATCCAGTCAGTGTTTTATTTTACAAAAATTGCAGGTAAAATGAATTATTAAGCCCATTACACACGGCGCTATACTATATCTTGCTATATGACTCCTGGTACCATATAGTATCGTATCGCAAGGCCTTGCTATACTTCGCTATGCCGTGCTATATTATTTTTAGTGATGGCCGGGTTACTGATCGGAACTATATTTTTTAATAGTTCATTCTTTGTGATTGAATCTTGAGTCGATCTTTGAAATAAAATCAAGTGACATTAACATTCCTTTTTTCACAAATCAAGTGATATTAATGACTACTTTTTTCCTCTTTACAAACGCACTCAAATATTTGGAATAACTTGTCAATGAATGCTTTGAGTGCATTTAGAATAGGTTTATTAATACAAAAATAAAGAAAATTTATATTATTTCAAAATAAAAACAAACAAGTGCAAGTTGGACTTGCCACATACTTGTATGAAAAAATGTTATCAACATGTTGCGTATAAAATTACGTATAAAATATTATTATTCCAGAAATCTGCCCTTAAGGGGAAAAATACGGCATTTAAATTGGAAATCTGTAACCGCTGCTCCTCTCTATCTCTCTTCTCTCTTAATATTAACGTGGTTCAGTCTTCAAAAAGGGCACAACAGTTTTTTTTTTCCTTTGCGGGGTCTATTTTATGCACTTTCATATATGCACGCACGTTTGTGCTTAACAGACCACTTTTCATCAGTTAAAAGCTAGTTAATATTTTTTAGGAAGTAGGTACCAGGAGTACCAGAAGTAGGAACGGAGATTCAATCACTTGATTGCATATAGTTCCACAATGATTCCCCAACACTACTTAAACAAATGAATTTGACATTTTTTTCTACATAAAGGATGTTTCTTTTTTCCTTGATTTTGGTTTCGTTCCAGTCTGCTCCTGGTATAATTTAAAAAAAATGACGATTCAAACTACGTCAAGAAATCCAGAAAACTTTATTCGAAATTATCATCGTTTACTAAAAGTATGAGAGTTCATCGAATAAGATCGATTTGAGTTAGATTTGACCGACTTTATCAGAGAATTCTCGAGTACTTTGGCCAAATGGCATGGATGGAAATCTAGAGATGGTCATTGTTTCGGGCAAAATCAAAGGAAAGCGGTCCCAAGGCGGTCCGATGTGCTGGTCAGATCAGATCCGCACCACCCTCGAAGTTCCTGTTAAGATAAGATAAGATAAAAATATATTTATTATCAGTTCCAAAAAGTACATACATGAAAAATTATACACATAAATATAGTGACATGTTAGTATGAGATACGAACAGAAGATAATAAAACAACATAAACAATAGGTACCTACACTGATAAATGGAATAGGCTCAGCATAATGCTGGGCAGGGAGGTCCTGCACAGCGCTGATTTTCAGCCTGCCCCGTGCTCGACTAAGATGACGCTGTTGCTGTTGTCCTGTTGTCTCGTGGCTCCTGGCCATGAAAATCGCATCCAACCAACCCAGATAGCACTCCATCATCAGAAATCGAATCCTACAAAGGAGGGGTCATGACTCCCAGTAATAGAGAATATGACAAGGACAAGGAGAAGAACTCCAAACGATCCATTTCCGAGCATAAATATCGAAAAAAAACTAAAAATAATGATTTGTTTTTTTTTTTTTTAGAGGTACCTACAAAACCCTTGAAACAATGTGTTTGCATTATTACAGTTTTAACTGACAATCACTTTTGTAAAAAAAAACCATGGCAAACTCCTGGTACGTACTTTTTAAAAATGTGAAAAAAAAATCATGAATTTTTTCACACGTCCTGTATAAGACTCAAAGTTGACATTGTCAACAGCCATGTTGCTGTAAAACCATACGATTTGGCAAATTCCATTTGAACTAGATAAAAAAAAAATGCGTAGCCATTTTGTAGCATGACTTAGCCGGTTAAGCGAAAGTCTACTGCAAGGTATTCAAAGCTTTCAGTTATTCGGACAAATAATCATTATGCATAATATGAGCATCTATTACAAGTAAATAGGAGGTGAAATTTAAAATACAAATTAAATTAATTTGTTTCGAAATACTAACACAAAGAACTGTAAACACAACAAAATATTTAATAAAAATAAAAAACATTTTTTTCTAATTTGTTACACAGCGGTTAAGCATTTGCTACTATTTAGTTTAATATATCGCGTAGGTAATATGAATTTGTTTTCTTTTGTCTCCGTAATACAAAACGGCTTAGTCATTTTATCACCTAGTCAAAATGAAAAATGGCGGATTCTACGCATCAACTGTAAATTATAGCGCGATATAGCGCTATATGTCATTTATAGCTACGTGTGTGACGGATGCCGATTTGTACTGAAGCTATGCCGCGCTATGTGAAGCTATATAGCGCTATATAGCGACGTGTGAAATGGGCTTTAGAAGCGGACTTTTCAGCTGGCTAACCTTACCACTTTATTGACAAGTAAATCTGTGCTTTAAAATTTCTTTATTTTTTAGAATTTTGGGTACATCTTAAAAATAACAGTTTTCATTGACTTTCTGTATTTAAAGCCAGATTATGTATCGAGTATACTAATACGATTATACTTATACGATTATACAAAATATTTTCCCAAGAAAAAATGCCACAACTTATCTAGCTTAAAAAAAAAAGATCTTTATCGTATTCTCGGATCAGAATCAGAATCTTAGACTAGTAGTTCGCCGCGAACTGGGACCTCGCAGACCCAATTTCCCTCAAAATAGGTATACATGGGTAAAAGTTATAAGTATCTACGAAATATAATTGTATGTACACTTTAACCTATAATATTCGTAAAAGGAAAGGAAAATGCCAAAATTGAAAGTAATTTTAAAACTCAAATACGTAACGGATATACATTAAAAAAATCTTTATCGCTGTGACTATTTTATTGTAGTGATCAAAATTTCAATAATAATAAAATATGAAAGGTTATGTGTGTATTCACTTGCAGAAAATAATAGAATAAAATAAGAATGCCGAAGAAGGTTCTTTCCATTTTTAGGTTTTTTGCTTATGCCAATTCGAGTTTAATGTGCCCAAACTCGACGGGTTTACTAATAGCCATTGAAGAGGTGCAGTAAACACCTCCTGGCTCCATCATCAGATCAGCTCAGTGGTACCAAATTATTGAACTGTCATCATATTTCTAGACATTTACAAAGTTTCATAATGGTACGACAACCTGAAGTTGGTCAAATATTACTTATACATATAAGATTTTTTTACCGACTTTGTATGGAAAACTAATTTCAGCATCTTAAAAATAGACCATGTTTGGAAGCTCATAGCTGGACAACGATTGGATATAGATAAAAAATGTTAAAGCCAAAGTTGTAGGAAATTTCAAAGCTTTTATAATGTAGTACAACAAAATATCGTACTACGCCCAGTTTTTGACATTTAGGCAAAAAACCTAAAAATGGGACCTTCTTCGGCCTCTCCGAGGTGATCCCGAGGGGTAGGGACTTTTAGTAGGTATGTTAATCTCCTGAATAGTCCAAACAAAGTTCCTAAGTTAGTTTTTCTGCTTTCGACTTTTCGATCCACATGCCTCTTTTGGGCACTCATTGACTGGACTACTATTTGAATAAAAAATGGGTTTAAGTTTCACCCGCACGATCATTTAAATTCATAATATTTTGAGTAAGTCAACATGGCTATTTACTTATCCGTTAGGGAACCGAACCTAGGACCGAATTATCAAAAATGTATGAAATGACGTATTACGTCGTATCGATTTTTGACAATTCGGTCTTTGGTTCGGTTTCCTGACGGAAAACTGAATATCCCTGCAGTTCTCATAATATTATAATCGATAAACATTGTAATTTTGTATTCTCTATAACTCTACAACCCTTGCACCGATTTGGCTCATTTTTGGACGTCAGAATTCTTTTAGTTTGTACTACCTGTTTAAAAAGATTTTATCAAGACTGGATCATCGGTTTCATTGTAATACAGCAATCTCTTTAACTCTTTAACCCTTCGACCGATTTGGCTCATGTTCGAACTTAAAAATTCTATGGATTTATATTACGCGTTTGCAAAGTTTCATGCAGATTGGACCATTGGTTTTCCAGTTATCGCGTAACAAACATACATACAAACATACACTTTGGCTAATATATTTGTGTCGCTTATAAAAAATGTGTATATGTTAGAAAAAAAATTATCAGCGGTCCAGTTTTGAAATAAACGTCAGACCTATCGTAAAGACTTTAAGTCACCTATATCTCTGCAACCCTGTAACCTATTTAGCTATTTTTTTCATTTAAATTATCAAATTAACCTTCTTAACTTGTGTGTAAAATTTCGTTTAATTTGAATTAACCATTTTCAAGTAAACATCGACCAAACTTAAGTATCAGAGGTCAAGCGTTAAACTGGTCAATACGCAGGCATTTCGCGGCTTTCGACTCTAAGACCTCGCTTCGCTCGGTCGAATAGAGGGATGCAATATTGGTGTCTCATCACCTTTTAAAATACCCTTTAAAAATAATACTCTTACCTTTATCATAAACCGAGGGTAGAACCTTCAGGAAAGGAGTATGTCCAGCTCCTCTAGTAGGATGCTTCAGATTGTTGCAGGAGCCATCGATCCTGCGCCCTTCATTAGGGTCACATGGTTCTATTTCGGTCACGCACCAGCTGTGTAATAGAGAGTTAGAGTTAATATTAATCAAGAGTCTTCTAGAAGTAGTGGCTGAGCCAAATATCATCGGCGAGACAAAATCACGCAGATTTCACTGGCTTGGCCGTGTAGAGAAGATGGGAGTGGATTGGGGTGTGAAACGAGTGTACCAGGGACGATCGAGCGGTGGGCCACCACTGTAGATATCACTGGAAGGATGAGGTCGAGAAGGACCTTAGCAGTCTCCACGTGGAAGAATGGCGAAAGGTGGCGCAGGACAGACCGAGTTGGAGAGACTTGCAATCGGAGGCCAAAACCCACTTTGGGTTCTCGTGCCAACCCAGTAAGTAAGTCTTCTAAAAGTGAGTTAGAGTCAGCTTCGAAGATGATCAATAGTATGATCAGTTAATAATATACTGGACATAATACGTAAAATTTTACAAAATAATTTACTTTAAAACGACTCTTGCTGTATTCTCAAACATTTGGCAAATAGATAAATTTGTGATAAAAGAATAAGAAACCCACTGAGAAAAACCGAAAGTCAGATAAAATGGCTAAAGTTAAGATAAAAGTCATCAAACAATATAAAAAGAAATGTAGGAAATTGGATACAAAACTAAAAAAATATTAAATCACTTCTTACAAAGTAGTATTAGATTTATCCCTCTGCTTCAACTCTTCATTACTCAAAGGTGTGTCCGAATAAGCATCATAATATAAAGCACCACTACAACAGCTCAAAACTAAAGTTAATACTGCAATACTTTTCATAATTATAATCTTTTTTAATCAATTATAAGAAAAAAACACATTTATAGCTTAACGTGTCTCCAATTCGAATAGATTTTTACAAATGAATAAATTTTACTAAAATTTAATATTATTATTTCAGCGCATAAATTTAACATAACGGTATAATTAAAATTAACTAGCTGCGCCCAGCGGTTTTACCCGCTTTTTTATAGCCTATGTGTTATTCTATGGTCTAAGCTATCTGTGTACCAAATTTCAGCTTAATCGGTCCACCCGTTTAGGCGTGAAAGAGTAACAAACACACATCCAGACATCCTGACATCCAGACATCCATTCTTACAAACTTTCACGTTTATAATATTAGTAAGATATATTGCAGAATAAAACTTCTAGACTGTCTTTTTTATAAAAAATAAGATTACCTATAGAGCTATTAATTTAAAAATCAATTAGAAGCATACATAACTTTTAAAAGCTTCTGTTTTTAATAAGTTGCTGATTTACATTTAAACTATAGTCATCTCAATATTTAAATTAAAAAATTGAATAAGAAGATTTCGATGTTTAATCGTGAGCGTGTACCGTAACGAAAACTTGTTTCTACATCGAAATTATAAGAAGTTACAACTATTTTAAAGCTAGAGTCACGGTATGACTGTTTTATGGTGCTCGCATATCTATCCGCATCGACCGCGCCGAAGGAATCGAATTTTGAATTCTTTATAATATGAAATGTCATGAAATCTCGCACACTGGCGGGAGTCGAATCCAGTGTTGCCGGTGCCCTATCTTCAAAAGTAACCTCGTCAAGATAAAAAAGTAACGTAAATCGTTACGTTTACAAGAGAAGTAACTCGTTTTAAAATTTTCATATTGAAATGCAATATACTAAGTCAGTACATTTTAGTCATTATTTCTTAATTTTTCAGTTTATTACAATAAGAACTTGTAAAACATCATGCTACTAAACCAGATCTCTGCTCTACCACCTCAACTATTATTTACCATTATAAGGAACATTCGTTCGTTTATAATAAAAACCTTTTACCCGAAAAGTAAAGTGAAAGTAACTTTTCTAAACAAGTAACGCAAAAGTAACGTAGAGGGTCAAAAAGTAACGTAAAATGTTACAAAAGTAACGTTCTGGCAACGCTGGTCGAATCGTCCGAATCGGAAGAAGATTTCCTATACAAAAATTCTTTTGGCGCGGTCGATGCGGATAGATGTGCGAGCACCATAACACAATCATACCGTGACTCTAGCTTTAAAATAGTTGTAACATTTTTTTTATATATATACATAGATTACAACTGCGTTTGACCACAGTCTCACCTGTTGGTAAGTGAAGACGCGGTCGAAGCTGTCGAGCACCATTATGGCGTTTTGACGTTACGTTTCATTAGGGTCTGTTATTTTCGTTTCATTTCATATGGCTAGAAACACATTATTACTATGTGTTTTATCATCACATCACACACACTATAAAACTTAACATACGGGACAAAACCCTCCCTGGCTTCGCTGAAACACTGTCTTAATGACCGCTGGTCGATAAGATATTGTCCACTGGGTGGTAACATAGCCACGGCCAAAGCTACCACCAGTACCACTAGTATCCATAAAAGGAAAGAGTGACTGATTGACTGACTTTTTTTTTTTTTTTTTATGTTATGAAGTAGAAGACGAGCAAGACGCTCTCCTGATGTTAAGAGATAACGGTTGCCCATAATCAGTACAGTGTAACCTAGGATTTCACAATTATGTGAAATTCTAGGAGCACTGCACTAACGCTTCTTACTCAAGAGTCATAAGATGTTAAGACTCTTTAGCCCAGTAATTTCACTAGCTACAGTGCCCTCCTACCGGAGCACAGTAACTAACTGGTCTATCAACACACCCGACACACACAGCCACACCACAGATGATCGTACAGCCCGAACCGCTTATCGGATCGGGTTGAAATTTGGAACATAGGTCGATTTTATGACGTAGACCTCCGCTAAGAAAGAATTTCTGCATGCGGGCAAAGCCGCTTTAAGCTTGTTAAATACATTTGCAATTTTTTTTAATAGACTGATTCCAATTTCAGTATTCAAGATTTTTTTTTACATAGATTAGCTTTGACCTCCGTGGCTTTAACAATGCGGTCGTAGATGTTTGCAGGCTAAACCTAGAAGGCGGGATAAATCCTTCTCAGCGTCATACCTTAGTATGTAAATCCAAGAGTAAAACTGCCACTCTTAATCCCGCGGCTTTACCGCAATATCTTTGGACAAACTTTAATATTTGGGTTCATCCGGGAAAATCCGGAACATCAACACACCGTTTCATAAACGTGTATTTGCGAAAAGATTTTCGGTGGATTACTGTTTTTAATGAAGATGGCTGGACTGAAAGGTGGCTACATATTATTATGTTTTACTAGCCGCGCCCAGTGGTTTTACCCGCTGTACAGTCACTAACCTATCTCTATACCAAATTACAGCTCAATTAGTCCGCCTGTTTGAGCGTACTTGTTGTAAGTTAATGGAATTAGGCGTTAAGCTTACGTCACACTGAGCGGACAAAGCGGACGCGAACCGGGACGGAATTTTTGTAATGTTCTAGTTTGTACGTGAGGCGTCACACATAAAGCGGACGCGAACAGGCGCGGTCCGGTCTGCCGCGCCGGGCAGATCGCGTTGATGACAACTGACAACTTGTCAATTGGACCGCTTTCTGCGGCGGAATGCGTTCGCGGACGCTGTATTGTAGGGAAGTCAATACAAGCCGTCACACAGAGCGAACCGGGCGCCGTCCGTGCCGCGACGGCACGCGGTGCGGTAGAACGAGTTGTATTTTATTACAACTTCGGTGCGATTTTAATCATGAATCTAATGGAAATTTCCAATGAAAAATTATGATAATTAAAGCTAAGCTTGAACTCTCCCGCTGCTGGGCTTGAAAATCAAAGGTGCAACTCAATTAATATTATCTTACTTATGTAAAAAAATCTTACAACTCAGTTATAACGCAGAATTAGCTAAATAATTGTAGCATAATGGTAATTTATAATAAATCTGGTATTTTTTGTGTTATCGAGCTGCACTGATGATGGAGCCGTGACACACCGACTGAGAACCCTATGGTGACTGAACGGTTGTTCATTGTTCATTCCACATGATGTAGAGAGGGTCTGATGAGCCGTAATATAGTTATCGAAACTACCTTACGAAAATTGAAGAGCTGGCAAATGAATATCTAGCGACATTTCATCAGTTAAAAAAGTATACTTCTCAAACGACCTGTTTGTTACATTTTTAGTAATGTCAAATTCACATTGTTTTTCTTTTGTTCTCTTTGAAAAATTAAACCAACAGGAAACGAAGCCAGATCTAATTTTTATGTGAAAAAATTGCTAGTTTCTGCAGGGGGAAAGGAAACGCACACTAATACTTATAATTATATCACTAATGATTACGCACTACGCACACGAGAACACATAAATATATACGACACACAAAAAGACAACCTGAATTATGCCAACTAGTTTTATGTTCATCTTTGGAAATAAACGGCATACACTAACTTGAATTTACTTCGGCTTCGTGCCTGTACGAGGAGCGGGGCACGGACGCCGGCGCGTAACCGCAGCTACTCCCTGAAGAAGATCCTCGTACAGGATCGAAACGGTCAACAAGAAGCTCAAAAACTCACAAGCAACAACTCACTAATCGTTTAGTGTTAAACTAGTTTTATGCCCAGCGCTTCTTGTTTTGGTGGCGGGAGACGCCTAACTGTTACGTATCTGGCTGGTATAATGATCTAAGAAAAATCTAGAAGCGCGAACTTTTGAAGTTTCAATGTCATAATAATAATTTATTCAGTGTCAAACCGCTGTAAACTGTCAACCGCTTTTTCTGTTGGATCAGGTGAACTTGGTCACATTCGCAAAATGCCATTTCGACGAAAAATGTAATTTTCCCACATTGTCATACGAGGCAAATACATTCGCCAAGAGCGGATTATTAAGAGTATTCTTTCTATTATCGCCCATTTTTACAAGCTTTTCTTTACTTTTACCTATCTGTTGTCTGTCTGTCTGTCCGTCTGTCTTAATAAAATCTTGCAAGTTAAATTTGACCCACTTCTCGATATCCTATTGAGCTGCAATATTGCGTGCCTGTATAAATCGTATGACAATGCAATATTATTATAACATGGAGCTGATTTGATGATGGAGCTCGAAGGTGGCCATAGGAACTATGTTATTAAACGGCACAAACCCATCGAATTTGAGCTCATTTTATTCATCTTGACAAGTACTTTTATATTAGATGGTAATAATAATAAAAGCTTGTTTTAAAAAAAACACTTGTTAACTACTCTGTTTATGCACAATTATATTGAGAAAAGCTACAAATCTCTTTGCAATGACAGCGGTAGTACTCTTGACGCAACTTAAGAGTTGATAAGTCTTGACATGTGTTTTCCTACGCTACCAATAGTATTAACTTTTATTAAGTATTTTTATTACCAAAATGATAATATTTGCTACAATATCTTATTGCTACTTTGATGATATGCTGCTATGACAATAATATTATAATGCTACTGCGACATTCTGCTAATATGACAATCCGCGTTTTTTTATGTCCATTTGAGAATGTGACCAAACACGCCTGATCCATTGCCCGCCTGCCGCCGCGAACTGCGGACCGGTCCTGTGTGACGTGGTTCGGTTCGCGACCGTTCGCGTTCGGATCGCGGCCAGTTCGCTTTGCCGCCGTGCCGCCTCAGTGTGACGTATCCTTTAGGTACTTTGCGGACATTATATCCGGATATATATTTGATCTACGGTTATTTATCAATATTAGGTTATTTGTTAATACTGCTCTAATTTGTGAAGCTAACCAAGTTTTAAGAGGTAACGAGGAGGAGAAAAATATAGCCTATATTAGTCGTTTAATCCTTTTTCATATTAGTACCTACTTGTTATGTTGTCTCGCTAATTTTATAAGGCTGCACTTAAGCTGACCATACGCCATCGAGGACATATCCAATAGAGGGGCAATAGACAAAGTTTTCCTTGAAATAAATTTTTTCACAATTTGACGACTCCGCCCACTTTTCCTATTGGCTACGCTGGTTTTAGTGATGGGCAACGAAAAAGTTTCAATTTAAAACTCGATTATGCCAAATAATCGATTACAAAGCGATAATATAATATTTTTGACTAAGAGGCAAAACATACGCACGGTTGCAAATCTGATGTTTTGTTTTAAATGGTGTTAATGTCGGAAATCATAAAGGAAGACTTTTGCTTTCCAAAGACGTTGTTAGTTCCGATTTCATCTTATAGCAAAAATAGCGTTTTAGTTTTAAACAAGTCAAATATAAAATACTAGCTTATGCTCGCGGCTTTGCCCGCATGGCAAAATCCTTTCTTAGTGGAGGTCTACGTCATTAACCTTATTAATATTCCAAATTTCAACCCAATCCGTCCATCGGTTTAGGCTGTGCGTTGATAGATCAGTCAGTCAATAAGTCAGTCACTCTTTCCATATATAAATTTAGATTCTTAAAAACATCCGATTTATACACATGCATGCATAGTTTAAGCTAAATTGAAAACTGGGAAGTAGATACTTGCAAGATTTGATTATAGACAACGGGACAGGCGAATGTAAAAAAAGCTTGTGAATTAAATAAAAAAAAAATTGCCCTCTACGCAACGCTTTCCAAATTACCTATTTTGTGGATGGTGGCCATCTTCGATTTTAAATTTATCATAAAAATATTATATACTACATACTACTACTAGTCAAGCCCTTTCAACTTTAATTTGATGCCCACATTGACGGGATTATAGAGAAAATAATTAATCAGCTATTTTTTAGCGGCGGCCATCTTGGATTTTAAATGTATTAAATGTAATGCATATATATTACTAGTCATGTCCTTACATTTGACAAGGTTGTGAAGAAAAAAAATAATCCGCCAAATTGTAGCGGCGGCCATCTTAGATCGATTTCCACCAAACACGGCTAAGAAAACTCTCGACTACCTTTCGACTCTACATTCAAACAAAAAAACAAGATCAAAATCCGTTCATCTGTACGGGACCCAGAAGTAAGACAAAGTACATGAGCAACGATGCCACAGACAGACAGACAGACACGTCAAACTTATAACACCCCGTCGTTTTTGCTTCGGGGTTAAAAAGAGGTCAGGTTTTTATGTTTTTGGTGAATAACTTTTAAAAAGAGTTTTCATTTCTTGTTCGGAACTTATTTTAGTCTATAACAAAAAATGACGTTTTCATGATGTGGATGGTATATTCTCATCCGCTCATAAAAAAGAAAATATTAAATTTGTAGGGTATCTCGATTGAAAAAAAAAACAGGGGAATGGCAGCGGAGCATTTTTATATTTTAGCAAATTTTATATTTGTATATCAATACTGTAGGTTTTCAGTTTTCACTAACCTACTCGCAGCGCCGCGTGATGCGACTAAACAAGAGATTATAATATGATAATATTGTAAATATTATAAATAATAGACATAATATTATAAAAGTATCTCCCTGTTGTATAGATAATGAATTATACGTAGCTTTTTGTGCGCAAGTCTGACTCGCATTCGCCATAGGTTTTATATACCAAAATACGAGATGATCTTTTGTCACGAAAAATGACGGTAACTTTACGCAACTTCACGTGTCATATTTTTTTGATACATCCTAAAATACCTACTTACTTTACTTTTTATTTATGTTAAAATTTCGTTGAAATCAAATTTTTAGGGTAGTTCCCGCGTGCCCCACTATCCGCCCCACTGGTGGGGCAGGTGAAACTGTCAAATAATTTTTGTGTCTCACGCACCCCACTGATCGCGTTTTGGTGGGGCAGGTTCTTCCAAGACACCATCAGCCTAAGACTACGAGAACTTTTCGAGATATTGATATTTTAATTTTGATAGCTGTCATTTGAAATGAAGATTTCCTCAAGACCCTTCATTTCTTCCATCACTTTCACATATTTGCAAGGTAGATAACAAGAAAAAGGTACCAGGAGATCATAATTGAAATGAAGTCGTACATACGAGTATTCGTTGACTTGTACTGCTTTGCCTGTACCTGCGTCTATTAATGAAAAAAACACATGTTATCCCATTCATATAAATTACACAAAGGTACATAAAAGTTCGAATTAATCAGGAAAGTGCGGCTCAAATAACCGCAATACGAGATTTTAATAATATATTATCAGATGGGATGATTTTCTTATGTGTTGTTAGTCTTCTATTTAGAAGTTCCCATGTACTATTTAGTACATAGTTCCTTATAATTTCTGATCTCTTAGTTCTTCGCAAAATATTTGCATTAATAACACCATTCATCATTTAGTCGTGCCCAATTAATTATATTTTTGCATGAGTTACAGCGCCCTGATGGGGCGCGTGAAGTGTACTTTTTTTTAATAATATCACCCGCCACACTAAAACGCAATCAGTGGGGCGCGTGAGAAGCAAAAAATATTTGACAGTTCCACCTGCCCCACTAGTGGGACGAATAGTGGGGAACACGGGAACTACCCAATGTTTACAACACAAGTGAATTAAATTAAAAATTCCCCCAACGCATTCAAAATATGTAATTTTGTGGTTGCAACCATCTTTTAGTTTTTCAGATGTTAGTTTATTAAAATCTGTTTTTTATAGTTTGTAGTTTTCTACTAATCAAACCTTTTCGTTTAATTCCCATGTTGAGGGAGTTGTGGAAAAAAATGTAATCACCATTTCATGGCGGCTAAGAACACTAGACTATTTCTACCTAAAAAAAACAATCACAAAAAATCAAAAAAAATCCGTAATACAGAGACAGACAGACATGTCATACTTATAACACCCCGTATTTTTGCGTGGGGGGTTAAAAATAAATTGTGACGTTACTGCCATGATAAAATTTTATGAGAATAACCCTCTATAAAAAATCATCTGCTCTAGTTGTCAACTTATAAATGACATGGACTTCAAGGTGACTGTCCATTATACCGTATCATACAATAATAATAATTGTCTTAGGAACATGCCAAACCGAAAAATAGCATCGGGCCCTTTTTACACTAAACGATTCGTAAATATTTAAATTCACCTTTGTAAATAAACGGCTAAACTCACTATTTTTTTTATGCATAAACTCATTATTTACTTTGGCTTCGTGCCGACTGCAGCTACTCCTTAAAGAAGATCCTCGTACAGGATCGAACCGGTCGGCACAAAGCCGAAATAAATACAACTGAGTTTATGCCGTTTATTTACAAATATGAACATCTGGCCCATGCCATTATTGCTCATAGCTCAAAATTAGGTTTAGGTAGATAACCGCATTATATATATACCACGGCAGTATTGTATGCATTGAAAAGGAAGAGAACATCGTTGCGAGCCTTGCACGGAGCGTTAACAATAAATATCGCTGAGAATATGTTGCTGATACTGACAGGTCTATGCATGGCATGCAATGTTGTCAAACAACTGCGTGTAGGGACCAGAATGCAGTGAGTGTACGGGTTTATAGCCACGAATGATGACCGATAAAAAGATAATAATATAAACTTGTTTCCGTTATTAATAAAGAAAACTCATCAAAGTTCATCTGTTGCCAGTTCAACGAAAAAGGTTAACACGTAAAGATGCTTGAACATGTAAGCAACATATTATATTGATAGGCATGCAAAAATGAAAATGGTACTGCATTCTCGTGATTAGATTCTGTTTTGAACACGGGCAAAATACGAGAGAAAGAAGAAATGCAAACGGGCATATGGTACGGTATAGTGGGCAAACCCCTTAAAACTCATTTCTTGCAATGTTATTTTGGAATATTTTCTAATAAACATACACATTACACATTAGCTATTTTTAACATATTTACAGCTGAACTAATCAAATTTGGTATAATAGGTAGCTTAGGCTCTATAAGCCTCTCTAGGCTCTTGACAATAGGTAACAGTAGGTACTTTTCAATGGGTAAAACTGGATAGGAATAAATGAAGCTAGGACATGGGCCTACAAAACATTTTATGCGCTAGTTGTACCTAAAGATAGCATGCAATTAGACCTGGTCGAAGATGTGGTATGCATTTGTCCTCTAATCGATTATCATGCATCGATTCAATCGTCAAAATATTCACAACACTGGCTAAATACGAGTCAGTAGACAAGGATAGCTATTTGGAGAATACCCTTTATTAGAAAGAGAGGCAATTTGCCTGACCAGTATAACTTGATCCCTCGCTAGAACAAAAAATAATCATAATTTTGAGGATTATTTTACATTTCTGGGGATATTAAAATCGATTTAATAAATTAAGATATTTTATATGTATACTTTATTATATAAAAATACAGTAAACAGTTTTATAAAAAAATAAGAAGTCGTGATTTTTTTGTTAAAGAGAATATTCCGTGAGGCCCGCGTAGTTCCTTAAACTGGCCGCTACTAAACGGCGCGTCACGTGGCGCTACGAGTGGGGTAGCAAATACAACCAGTGTTGATATACAAAAAATCCGCCGATGCCCTCCCCCTGCCATACGCATAGGGGTGTGCATGACAGATCTGCATGTACCATAATTAAATCTAAACCTGAGCATGTATTTATAATGATGCACAGATGTGCAGGTTTGCAACCAAACTTGCCTGACGCGTGTAACTGTGGGTATGTGCGGCCCTTTCGGGTGCACCCTTGCGTGTATGTACCTACTATGTTTTACTTTAAGAACAAATATATTGTTAAATATTTTATTATTAGCACTATAAGCCCTATAACTTAAACTAAATTTAAAATACTGTTTCTCATATAAGTGAATTGTAAATTCTTTTTGAGAAAATAAATGATCTTTAACCCGAATCCTCGCCACTTATTAAAACTTAGTTAGGCCCACAAATTAGAGCGTAATAAACACTAAAGCTTACGTCACACTGAGCGAACACAGCGAACGCGAACAAGTTGTCATTTGTCATCAACGCGATCTGCCCGGCGCGGCAGGCCGGTCCGCGCCGGTTCGCGTCCGCTTTATGTGTGACGGGTCACGTACAAACTAGAACATTACAAAAATTCCGTCCCGGTTCGCGTTCGCTTTGTTCGCTCAGTGTGACGTAAGCTTAAGTATAAATAACTAATAGTCATTTTTATTGATGTTTAGTTCATTTTTAAATATCACAGTGTTTGTAGATTTAAGTTAAATGTTATCAATAAAGGAGACATGCGAGAGTACACTTACCTCGCGTGTTCCTCTGACAATGAGATATAAAGCTAGCATTAACTCTATGGTGATGATTAGGCATTTCTCTGTTGGACGTCTATTGAGATAAACAGGCTTTGTAGGCATGTAGGTATGGGTTTTGTTGTTATTTTGTTACATTATTTGAACATGAGTAGTATAATTGAACTTTTTTGAAAGTCAGCAAGTAAAATTACTTAAACTGAAAGATTTGATCTTTGGTATCACATTCTAATTTAAGCAAATTTATTCTTATTTCGGTTAATCAAACGTTATTTTATTACTAAGTATAACATGTACGGATGAAATAATGATTAAACTTGAACCTATTACTCAAAAAATCTTAAAGTAAATTAATTTGTCGAAACTCTTTAAAATGAGAATTTTACACTTCGCTATTCGCGTTAAATAGAGAGCATAAGCCTCAGCCAAATCTTATACTTGTCCCTTTGCTTTTCTGCGCGAAAAAACATCATCTAATGTTATTTTTGAAAAGAAGTTCAAGTATAAACAAGGCCATTACAAAAAACGTCCACGAGTCAAAGATAACGCATATTACTGCAAATAAGGCCGTTTCCCCGAACATTTTCACGAAGATTAGTATCACATTTGTCCAACATTTGTCGCGAGCAACGTTGTGACAGTATGGAAATATGAAACAAAACTAGTTAGAATAGAATAATATTTACACAAACCAAATTTTACAAGAACCCCCCGAACTAAGTGTAGACTTGTATCTCGGGAGATAGGCCCCCCTTTCCGTGCAACGGCTGCATCCAACACTAATTATTCTAATATTTACTAGTTAAAATACATTATATGCATACCAAATAATCTCAAAGAAATCTAACTGTTCTAGATAACGTAATCAGCGGCCTTATCACACAAGACAATTTTTTTGGGGAGGGTGAAATTATTTGGGATTCTATTTGGCCGAATTTTTGCAGCACCACAGTGAGCAGGTTTTTTTAGTTATTACAGGTTAGCCGTTGACGATGATCTCAAGTGATGTCAAGCGACGATGCGGTCGTAGATCGTAGGAAACTAAACCTAGAAGGAAAATAAATTCTAGGTTTCACTGAATATCATCTGTCATAATGACCGCTTGGCGACACGGCTTTGTCCAGTGGGTGGTGTTTTTTTATATTAAATGATTTATTCATTAAAATAGGTACATAAAATCTAATGATACAGAAACATTTTGGGTACAATAAGGTGTTATGATGGTGCAATTGATCTATCCGAAACTAGATTTATCTGTGCCTTCGGTTAGAGCAAGATTCCTCATATTTTGTGAATCATTGCTTGAATTCTAAATTAAATGGAAACTAGTGCATATTTATGTTATATAGATTTGTCACGGCACAGCCACCAGTGTAGTACCATCTGTGCAGTTTATTAAATTTATTTTTCGCAGTAGTTTATCAGTTAACCTACCGCAAGTAGTGTGTTTCGTTTGTGAAAGCGGACACGTACGGGCAACCAATGCTACACAAATGTGTATCGATTACCATAATACGAGACGTGAATCTGAAATAGATTTAATGCCGAATGTTGGCCTGTTTCTATTTTCGGTGACATTATTTAAATAAATGATCAAAAAACTAAATTATCTATAAAATGGCTCAACTCACGTGCAATATTTCTGAAAATAGCGCTCTGCGTAAGAAAATTGTAGGTGCACCAACGCTTCTTATTCAAGAGTTACTCAAGATTCTACAGCCCAGTAACTTTACTATAGCTGTAGTGCCCTCCTGCCGAAGCACAGTAATGTTTGCACATTACTGCTCAGACGGTAGAATAACTGGAACTGTTGGGGTACCTACCCAGGTGAGTACCCCAACAGTGCCACGACGCGTGCGTGCGTCGACTAAGTAGTCGACTTTCTGCAAAGAAAATCTACTCCCGAAAAGTAAATATAAAAATAATAGAATGTAATTATCCATCCATTTAGAATACACATCCATAGCCTAGTTCAAGTAGTTTCCATTAATTAGCAATAGTCCTGTCACTTTGCGGAGACTGTCTTTGAGCCCATTTTGTATAGATGGACTCACAGATAGACTCCAATAAGTGTGACCCATTACATTTATATTAAAAGCTCAAAAGGGCCTCTGCGTGTTGGACTTTTTTGTCTCCGTGCAAGCCTATAAAAAGGCCCGGGCTTAGCCCGTGTTTAAGAGCGACATAATAGTATGTAATATATCCGCTGCCGAACTTTAATTGGTTTAAATTTACTTTTGCTTCTATTATAATAATAATAATATTTTAGACGCAGCTTTTGAATTAAAATACAGCTAGTGGCCGGTCTTATATGCTTTATAATAGTTGCTGTGTGCCTGCAAAACGCCTAAGTCTTATTTTACAGTGTAATTAATTATGAATAATGACACCAGTTAATTAAAATATTCATAAAACCTATTTTCACCTAAGCATCAATTTTCAATTGCACTTAATGACGAGTCGCACTGCCCTTAGCATTCAAAACCACAATAAAACAATAAAACGTGATATAGTCCTTAATTACAAAGTACATAAGTACTAAAATGGTATGACATGATGTTTGCAAACGGCACACTATGGTTGTAATTTTATTCTATGACAAATTTCCTAAAACTACCGCAAAATTTGGTGCAAACAATTTTAGTCTCTATTTCGATTGAATAAGGTTTATGATAGTTAACAGTAAGTGTATGAATAAATGTTTGATGCTTATGAATAGGCAATAAGATGTCTTGAGGCGTTTGATTCTGTGCATCAGTTTAATGGTAGGCAATGTTTATATCTTAGAACATTTAACCACGAGAATAGAACGCACGAAGTTCTAGTTTTTGCGGGGGGAGAAAGAAGGAATAGAAAAAAAGAAAATATTTTTCATCCCCCCTCAGCGAGGAAATAATTCAATGCTAAAAGTTTTTTTTTAAATTATTCTCACCATGGATGCGCACAGTGTTGCCAGTGCACTATCTTCAAAAATAACCAGTATTCAATTTTAATTTACGTAGGTACGCTTACTTAAGAGTCCTTTTCACGAAAGAAGTCCCACGGAATTTAGCGGAACTAATTTTTTATTTTATTATTATTGACTTCATATTTTAAATAATTTTTATTTATTACATAAAATAAATACTTTTTTGATTAAGAAATTAAATATGAGAAATTATGAGGCGTTAAAAAGTTAAAGGTATTTAAACGTTTAAAATGTGCAATAGTGGCGTCCCGCAAAAAGGTCTCCTTTCGTGAAAAGCACTCTACCTATTCGTTTTAGTGATTATTTTCTCATTTTCAGTTTATTACAGTGAGAAATCGTTAATAAAAAAGTTACTAAAAAGTAATACTTAGTAAAAATATTGCTACTAACTAGATAAAGTTATAAAAAATTGGCTTATTCTATTAACTCTGCTAAATTAACTCAACTATTATTTACTATTACAGTACTATATATTATAATTCATTAAAAACATTGCCTCGAAATGTAAATTATATCTAAACAACTAACGTAAATATAGTTTAAAGGAAACGTAATATGTTACAAAAGTAACTTACTGGCAAGGCTAATGGTGCGCCCAAAGCAAATTAAAAAAAAAGTTTACTAAAGAGGTTCTTACTCCGAGTTTTTAACAAATTTAAAAAAGTTGTACGCTTATTTCGGTACCATAGAGGTGGAAGTAAATAGGTTTAATTATGTTTTTGTCTCTAGAGGGTAAAGTAAATTTGAATTTCTCTAGAGGATAATATGGACTTTTCCAGTCAGATATCGAAGCGCAAAAATACACTTTCCGAGGTGGGGGGATGAAAAATATTTTATTGAGCAAAAAGACAGGCACAAAATAATCAAAAAAAGAGCAAGAAAGTAAACATAAAAGAAATACTAAAAATCATACCATAATATACCTATTATTAGTACTAATTAGCTTCAGTGTGTATTACATGTAGATACACATCCTGTGCCGTCGTGTAGCCCTCACTAATGAATTTTTAATGACGTCACTAGTCACTACGCACACACCCGACAAATTGTGAAACACTGGCATAAAAATATACTTACACTAGTACACACAAAGGGGTAACCTGTATTGTCCCAATTAGTTCTACTCCCAGCGGTCTAAATTTTTTGGCAACGGTGGACACCTGCCAGTGGCGTATCCAGTTGGATGTCTAATCGAAGGTGTATGTAGATGAAGGCCTATTTTGCGGTACTAGCGTTCCTGTGTTATTTGCATCTAAACTGTCAATACACTGACACTGGTTTAACAGTAGTATGGTTAAAAGATGTAATTATTATGAGCCTTTGAACTGGTAGATGATGGTATATTTAACAATAAATCGGCCAAGCGTTAGTCAGGCTTCGCACAATGTAGGCTTTCGTAGTACTGGCAGATATATTAACTGCCTTATCTTTCAGTGACAATATCTCCAAATTCGTTATAGTTTTATCTTTACCGTAATAGTTTTCCTGGAAAGTTCATGACTTTTAAACCATATCTCAAACTTTTCAATTCCACTTTTTAAGTGCTTGAAAGCCAGTAAGTAGAAAAATTCAGATTTTAGAGGTAAAAAATAGTTAAAACGTGCAAATTAAATATGTTTTATCTCTACATTAATTATCATTTCTTTTAATTAATACTTCTCAACTTGTAATTTTTTTGTGTGGTGTACAATTAAACATTATATATCTATTTAACCAAGTGCAATAGATATAAAATGAACATAGAATAGTCGCAAAATAGAAACGTTCACCGGCACATTTGAGGGCAATCGAGCGTAGTACCAAATGTAGCGAGCTCGTCCACTGAAATAGCTTTATTTATGTCATGTTCTAAAGGGAAGCCAATCGATGGAAGCGGTCCTGAACGGAGAAATCGCTGCTGCGCTAGTATTTCTTAGATGTTCTATTCAGTTTTATTTCTTTGGCTATGTACGAGTAGGTAGACTTGAAAATTTATATAAAGGATTTCGATATGAGATTTCTTATTGATTTTATTTTGTAATTCTTAAAAGCTCTTTCTTTGCATGTGACTTTCTTGATTTGACGAATTTTATCATAATAAAAATATTCAAAAAAATGCCCTATTTGAAAATGTCTCTCTGTATAGATAATATTTTTAAAATTATCAGCCTGATAATTTGAAAATTGGCAAAGAGTTTCCAAAATACAAACGTATTCTTTTCTTGATGATAACGTCATCTAACTGGAAATATTTTTAAATAGTAAAATAAAACTTTACCTTGCAACACTCTCCGATTTTATATTTAAGTATTCGTCAAAATGATCGAGCAAGAGAGTAGCACGTAAGGACGAAATTAATTATTAATACAATAATTAAAAAATAAATATTCATTGATATCATAAAACAAAATTACTCTCTAAAATAATATCCCATTTTATGAGTTATTAAATCACAAAGCTTTGCATATAGGTAGGCCCTTTAATATCTTCCAGTGGGTGCAGAAGTCGTGAAAAACATTTTAATTTCCACCTCCAGTTCAGTGGGCCATGAATTTTGTGAGTCAGGTGGAACCTTAGAATGTAAAACCAACGGGAAACGGCGCTAGAACTTGCTTCATTGCGAAAAAGTCTAACAGTAAGGGCTTGTTCACGTGAACGCGAGGGCGCGGGCGCGAGCGCGGGCGCGGGCGCGAAATATCAAACATATGACGTGCTATGAAGGTGTTCACGTACAACGCACGTGCGGTGTGAGCAAAGTCTGTCGCGCCCGCGCCCGCGCCTGCGCCCGCGCCCGCGCCCGCACCCGCGCCCGCGCCCGCGCCCGCGCGTTATAGCGTGAACAAGCACTTAGGGCAGAGATACCAATAATGTACGAATGTATGGATGTCTGGATGTATGTTTGTTACTCTTTCACGCCTAAACGGGTGGAATGTTTGAGCTGAAATTTGGTACAGAAATGGCTAAGACACTGAAATAACACATAGGCACACACTACACACGCACCCGAGAATTGTCAAACAAACGTGGCTTTAAATGTACATGCACGAATAACATGTATTGTGAGAACTAGTTTTTTATAACCGATATGTTCTGACTCAGTGATCTCTTTTTTGGCCGCGGTTACGTCTGAAAATGACGTATCCAGTTAGTTTTATGATCTAAGGGTGAAAGCTGGTTCAGACGGTGTAATATTTATGGAGACATAAATTGAAATGATTCGCGACCTTTTGAATATATTATTTTATATTGTTGATTTTCATAATCGAAATGTATTATTTTTGCAAAGAAGTAAGCGTAAGACGAGAAAGACGCTTGCCTTGTGGCAAGAGATAATGCTGCTCTTAATCGGTACAGTGCCACCCAGGATTTCACAATAATGTCAAGTTCTAGATGCACTGCACCAATGTTTATTACTCAAGAGTCATAAGATGTAAAGACTGCTTGACTGATCCATGAACGCACAGTTCTAACTGGCTGAAGGGATTTGGTTGAAATTTGCCACAGAAATAGGATTTAGTAAAGTATTTCCACCTTTGGCTATGATAATTTGACCGTGTTTTTCCAAAAAAATCTGGCAAAAGCTTCTAAGTCAATAGGTTCAGCTATTATAAATATTATTACTCTACACTACATATTATTTTCTAAGAGATGTTCTTTTACAAAATATTAACATACACAAACACATTACATAATAATATTAAGTTTGCTATTGTTTTGTTTTATTTAAATTTTAATTAATTTTCCTTATAAAACTTTGACAATGTTATGTGTTTCTGAATTGTCAAATTATGAATCAGATTAGCGATCCACCATTTTATATTCATATCGTTTAATAAATATAATTCATTTGATGTAGAAACACTGCAAAAAATTAATACATATTATTATTATCATGTAATCATGTAATTTCCCTAATATCAAACCTAATTATACTAAGTAGGCTTACAGCATTCAGACCTATAGGTACCTGTTACCTATACACACCACTTCGTCACTAATTGCCATCAATTAATACAAGCATATTAATTAGATGCCATATTGCTGCCAATATTGGGGAGGTAATGCCAAATATAATGCCTTGATTGGGCTAGATTGACTCTAGTATTTGTATTAATATATTGATGACTAGCTGCGTTCACCGGTTTTACCCACTGAACTATACTAATATAGGCTATATTCCAGGGTCTACGTCCTAAAATCGAACAGTGTAGTCTGCCAAATTTCAATCCAATTTTGCGTTGATAGATCAGTCAGTCACTCATCATTGCTTTTATAGACTAAGAAAACAAGTGAAAATTTAAAAAAAAATACTTATATAAAACAAGCTTTTATTATTGCTAACATCTAGCACCAAAGTACTCGTCAAGACGAATCAAATAAGCCCAATCTCGATGGGGTTACGTCGTATAATTACAAATTTCCTATGGCCACCTTCCAGCTCCATCATCAAATCAGCTCGATCTCATAATATATTGCATTGTCATCCGATTTTTTTCTTTTTTGTGATGAAGTAGAAGACGAGTAAGACGCTCTCCTGATGTTAAGAGATAACGCTGCCCATAATCAGTACAGTGCTACTTAGGATATCACAATGATAAATTTTAGGACCACTGCAACGACGCTTCTTACTCAAGAGTCATAAGATGTTAAAATTCTTAAGCCCAGTAATTTCACTAGCTACAGTGCCCTCCTACCGGAGCACGGTAATGTTTGCACATCACTGCTCAGGCGGTAGAATAACTGGCATTGTTGGGGTACCCACCTAGACGACCTCCTGCAAAGGAAGCCCCTGGTAAAAAAATGTATACCTGCATGCAAAATTTTAGCTCAATTGGAAAACGGGAAGTGGGTCAAATTAAACTTGCAAGATTTGATTACAGACAGACAAACAACAGACAGGTGAAAGTAAATAAAACTTGTAATTACATGACTACGTGTCCTTATTTTAATGAAAACTGTTATAATAACTATTATTATTCATATCACGTTTATATTTACAAGTACAGCCCTAACGTAAATCAATAGCCATACATATTGAACTTTACCAAACACTTACTCTGTCACTTTCATGCTATATTAATTCATCTGACGATGCGAGAAAAATCTGATAAGCTTCTCAAAACCAACACTTCAAAAATACACCCTAATTTTATAGTAATAGAGTTGAATATTGTTTGTGGGTGTAAAGATTTAAGGGCAATAAGTGGCGATCAAATTGAGATATTTCGCGACACGTGCAAGTTATTGGGACACAAGTGTTTGGACAAACTGGGATATTGCTCGTGCATAACGCCGTCCAAGGGTCCTTGGTCGGTGATGACTTAGCGGAAAATGTTCCTATATTTTCTGGTCACTTGGATGGTTTTATCGCGTAATGAGGCAGTGTTTAAACTGTGAACTCTGTCAAAGTAATGAATGTGTTAAGAGCTGCTGACTGAAACTGTTTCTTTATAGCTTTAAGAGTAAAGACGAATATATTATTATAATTATTAACACATTTTTAAGAGTAGTTTGCAAAATTTCGTTTTGTTTTAAATGACCTCCTTAAAATTTGATGTATATATTACTAGGTATGTGGATTTGCTCGCGTGACAAAATCCTTTCTTAGCGGATGTCTACGCCTTAAAACCTACCTGTATGCCAAATTCAATCCGTCCAGCGCAGCGGTTTGGGCTGTGCGTTGATAGATCAGTCAGTCAGTCAATCAGTCACTTTTTCCTTTTATATTATATTTAGAAGATTATCGAAGACTTTAAAAGTAATAAACATGTTCAAATGTAGAAGTTTTACATTTATTTTTAATATTATGTACCTATCTAAGTAAAAATGTTATATAACATTTTTAATCTATGCTTAGATCTTTGAAAGCAAAAATATATTCAATTTTATAAACAGAGTATACCTAACGTAATGTTTTCATCATTTTAAATAGTTTTATTACGTAATGATATTCTGGAAATTAAAGAAAATAATAGCACGTGAATAATATTAGGCATTAACTTAATTCAAACTTAACTTAATAATTTAAGTGCCTACCCACATAAATAAAACGGATCAAAATTGTAAAAAAAAAAATAATAATATCTCTATATTTCGTATAATTATAACTTTTCGAGAAATTTCGTGAAAATTCGACTATTCTGATAAAAGTCTGAGTTGGTTGGTCATCAATGTCAAAGTAAAATTAATAAAATGTCAAACAACGTCAAAAGCGTTGTTAACACATTAATATATCGACGTTAGCAAGTCATCGTATCGGCATTACCACCATTAATCTTTCATAGCACATTATTGATTTTATTGGATAACTTACAAAAAATAACTTGTAGTAGAATCTTTGGGGTATCCAAGGATATACAAAATGTATTTATCTGTATGTATTTATCTGATTTTAAAACGATCTATGAAAGAAAAGTTACTTAAGTAGATATTATTTGTAGGTCTCCAACAGAATAGGTACTCTACTTACGTTGTCAGAGTCAAATCACAACTAAAGGTTTCATAAGAACAGACTTTATTGGAGTCAAACCACAATGAGATAGACGAAATGGAGGCTCTATCTATGCTTTGTGTTATTTGCTATTGAGTTTTCAATAGGAGCGATATTTTTGTTATGTTTCAAAGTAATGATGAATGAAGAGAAGTAATGAAGATGAATGAGCGGCATGTTATGTTTCAAAGTAATGATTAAATTAGTTTACTATGGCAGACGCCTTTATTGAGAAAAACAAACTAACAATTTAAAACTACAGCAGTAAAGAACACTTTTGTTAACCACAGATCGGCCAAAAGGCAATCTACAGAAAATCCAATTGCTCCCAAACCACTGTCAGATAGCAATGGCAATTATTATTATTAATAATAATACAATTTACCTTGCACATAAATTAATAAATTAAATAGTAAATTTATATCTAAAATTAAAATTGATTTATAGTACGAATAATAATGTAATTTATTATTTATAATTAAATTTATTGAAATTATGGCTTGTAATTTTTTAGCAATAAATGGACTCATGTATGAGTATGAATCTTCTAAATATATAAAAGGAAAAAGTGACTGACTGACTGATCTATCAACGCACAGCCTAAACCGCTGAACCGATTGGGTTGAAATTTGGAACACAGATAGGTTTTATGACGTAGACCTCCATTAAGAATTTAGCCACGCGGGCAAAGCCGCGAGCATAAGCTAGTTATAATATACATCAGATTGAAACACGATTTCCTGGTGATTGTTTTTCAAGTCTTTGAGTTCACGCATAAGTTGCGTTAGAAACGACCTGCGAAATCGTTTCAAGCTTGTTCCTCGAATCGGATGTTTTTCTTGTCCAAATTAATGGCTGCCCTAGCTATTTCTGTGCCGCGGGAAGTTGGTCTCATTAACTGCTTTCGGAGAATCCGTGTGTGAGAGGAGAAATGCAGGTGAGACGAATTATAGCAAGAAGCATTTTAATGCAGTGTTAGTTTTTGGAATTAACAAATTTATTACTAAGGCCCAGCGGTGTTACCCTTGTAAAACAATAATATTTTTTGTACTGTGATAAAAATATTCTATGTCTTCTCCCGAGATATAAACTACCTTTATAGTAAGTTTCATTTTAATCTGTTCAGTTCATCAAACAAGTCAGATGGATTTTAAAAAATATATAGCATCTGCTAAGTTGATATTTATTTTTTGTACCTATAAGATTTTGTACATAAGATTTTCTTATAGAAAAATAATGTAGATGGAAATTTCTAGATTTGATTTTTTACTAAAAGTCAAAGAAATTCGTTGGAAAATTGCACTGAACCTAGAATTTTTCTGATCTGTGACTAACCTAAACACTGAATTATTAAAAATTTCAAACTCTTTATATTTCGGGTACTCCTAAAATAAATATCTCAGGAACAATGAACTCATAATAATATTTTCTCCAACAATTTCATCCAAATTTTCTTTCTTCCCGCCAAAAACGCAACCGGAAATGAATGTGTCTCGAAAACTCCTCTCTCATTCAATACCTAATACATTTTATTTCCGCTCGTATTTTAAAAGGGCAATTCCGAGTAGAGTTGGAATGATTTATCGATATATATATTTTATATCAATATTTTATATCGATTAAAATAAATATAATACGAATAGACACAAGCCTAGCTAGATTTCGTTCTAATGCCGCTTTAAAAAATAGAAGGTATATGTCCCTCCAGTTAGTTTGCTACTTTAACGCTGCACAAACTTGTTTATTGCAAGGTATAATAATAATAATTATTGACAACTTTCCTGTAAACCTATCTATCTTTAATTTAATTATGTTTATTGAAAAGTTTTTAATGCTACAAATAACTAAAAAATACTTCTAATCTATTAATCGAAAAATGGCACATAAAAATCGATTAAATTTTTATCGATAAAAACCGAACACTAAAAACAAGTAAGTTTAAAACAATATCGATAAACCAACAATCGATTCGCTAATTCCTCTTCTCGTGACGTCTTAACTCGATTCAATCGTAAAATCGAGTTATTGTACCGCCTAATACATTTGGCAAACAAGTTCATTCGATATTCGTTTGCTTGCACGTATGGTTCGTCCCGCAGGCTTTCAAAAGAATGCAGACCTCGCAGAATAGACAAAGTGAAGTTCAGTTAAAATTAGGTCAATAAAAAAAAACTAAACATAATATTTTTGCATTTTGTATGATGCAAGTCAAAATCCTTTCTAAGCGGAGGTCTACGTTATAAAATCTATCTGTATTCACAATTTTAACCGAATCCGTTTAGTAGTTTGGGCTATGCGTTAATAGATCAGTCAGTCAATCAGTCACTCTTTCCTTTTGATATATTAAAGAAGATTAAGGAAAAAATGAGACAGATAAGATATACGATCTAGGCATAATATATATATATATATATATATATATATATTTCAGGACGTTTCACACAGCGCCACCTAACCCCAAACTAAGCAACTTAATGCTTGTATTATGGTGGTTAAGATAACGGATATAATACTTATATACTTTTCTTTTGTAAATACATACTTATAATAGATATTTAAATCACCCAGACCAGAAACAAATACCTGTGGATCACACAAACATTTGTCCCATGCGGGAATCGAACCCGCAACCTTCTGCGTTGCAAGCGGGTATTAGCCCACCGCACCACAGAGGTCGTCGAGAGGTAATAAAACATCCTCTTGAATGTTGAAAACATATTTATAATAAGAGTGAAGTCAAAGTTCACAATTGTGTCTATACAGCCTGTTTTAGGGTAATAAAAATAGTTATAATATTTATTCTACTAACTAAACTGGTGGTAGGCTTCAGATGTAGCTAGCTACCACCCACTAGGCAAGACCGTGTCGCCCAGGAGTCATTATTACCGTGTTCCGCCATGATGTTCAGTGAAGCCAGGGAGAGATTTATTAATCCACCGTCTAGGTTTATTCTGCTATCTACTGCCGCATCGCCGCATCATCGCTTAACATCAGGCGACCGGGGGGAGACTTCCTTTGCAGGAGGTCGTCTAGGTAGGTACCCCAACAGTGCCAGTTATTCTACCGACTGAGCAGTGATGTGCAAACATTACTGAGCTTTGGTAGGAGGGCACTGTAGCTATTGAAATTACTCGGCTAAAGAGTCTTAACATCTAATGACTCTTGAGTAAGAAGCGTTGGTGTAGTGCTCCTAGAATTTCACATCATTGTGAAATCCTAAGTAGCCACTGTACTGATTATGGGCAGCGTTATCTCTTAACATCAGGAGAGCATCTTGCTCGTCTTTTAAGTACTTCATCACATAAAAAAAGACATTGTGGTCAAAGGCTAACCTAACACAAACTTCTATAAAAACGTAACATTTTTTTAAATTTAGTATTTCTTCCTAACTATAAAATGCTCAATCGTATTTTGTGCTTTTGTGGAGCACGATATCTATCTATATTATTACAGTATGTATGTATGTTCGACCTATTTCACTGGAGGAAAGTCGAATGTGTCACTTATGAATAAAAAAGTAAGTCGCGTCGGGCAGAATGGTACATTTACGAGGACTTTGTGTTACGACTTAGAACTTTATGATTTTAATATAGGTATGGAGACTTTTGTTTCTTCTTCTTAATCGGTTCGTTCTTGGCAGAACGGTCGTGGTCATCATGATGTGTCTACGTTATGGGCTGCTGTTGCTCGCCTCACTATATTTCGCCATTTCTCCCTATTATTTGTAAGCCGGGAACACTCATGCAGGGGGCCCCCCACTGCGGTTTTTATTTGGTCGGTCCACCTCATAGGCGACCTACCCCTTGGTCTTGTGCCCTCCACCTTTCCCTGCACCACTAGCCTTTCAATGGAGTCCTTCTCTCGCCTTGAAACGTGCCCGAAAAAAGTTAATATACGACTTTTGTTTATTTATATTCATTATAATCTTAAATTATGTTTTACTAGCAGCGCCCAGCAGTTTTAGCCGCTTTACTATAGCCTACGTGTTCTTCCAGGGTCTAAGCTATCTCTATACCAAATTTCAGCTCAATCAGTCCACACTTTACGGCGTGAAGAAGTAACAAACCTATACACACTCATTCACAAACTTTCGCATTTATACTGGTACTGGTACGCGGGCAATTTTCCGCAATTAGGCCTCTTGGCCCATTTTGCGTGCGGGTGGGGGTGTTGTATCACTCGAGCCACCCAAGCTCTCCGAAAAATCTCAGCAGCCCTCTGGGGTTGCCGACGACATCGGAGAGCGACCCCGGGGATTCGAGGTGTTGTGCCCTGTATGATGCCACTCCTGTACATTCGAGAATAACATGAGCCGCTGTTTCCTCCTCTTCCATGCATGCTCTGCATAGGGGACTGTCTGTAATCCCTAGAACAAAGAGGTGTTTATTGAACGAACCGTGTCCTGTTATGGCACCTGTCATCATCCGTATTTGGGGTTTATTCGCATTTATAATATTTGTAATAACAAAAAAAATCAAAACAGCAATGAAGGGATTTATCCCGCCTTCTAGATTTAGTCCGCTATCATCTACAGCCGCATCGTCGCTTATAATCACGTGAGATCGTGGTGAAAGGCTTTGACAAATAAAAAATGAAGAACACATTACTATACCTATAAGTAAAATATGTGGGGTCAACTAAGGTGCAAGGTGGACAAGAACTTCGGCCTACTAATAAAATTCAACAAATAATAAACATCATAGATTTCCGCAAAGTAACGCCTAATTCCATAAATCTAAATTTTCAAGAGGAAAGAGTGACTGACTGACTGACCGACTGATCTATCAATCATCACAGCAACAGCTGAACGGATTAAGTAGAAATTTGGAATTTAGATAGGTTTTATGACGAAAACCTCTACTAAGAAAGTATTTCTCCACGCGAGTAAAGCCGCGAGCTTTAAATAGCTTTTATTAATCAATATTGACGTTTGGAACAGACAAAAGGTCTTCCCATCGGAAACGCAATTCAACACAAAATCCAGACATATCGCAAACAAGCCATTTATGAAATTGCGATTGTTAATCAGCAGTATTTGTGCCCCCCGCTCGCAATATGCTAATTACACGAACTACTGTTATTAAGGCAGATACCACTCAACAAATACCAAACTGAAGCCAAGTTTAATAAATACTTAGAACATTATAATATGTGTTGGATTAAAACGTAAAATTACAGGGCTCTTTAGCCAACAAGACTTTGTTGTTTGTTTTAGCAATTTTCTTCGGCTTTGTGGAGCCTCGTTGATATTTTCAGCTGTTGCGTATCTTTATCTATTATTTTTTTTATAATAAAAAGGCATACTTTTGCCCACATTCCACCTGATGAAAAGTGCAGATGCGGTCGACGATGAATCTCGTAAGATCTATTCACTTTCAGATTCCCAAGTCGTATCGCCCTTAGAGCTTCTCAGGCCACATGAAATTAGATTCAATATTATGATTGATACTTGCTACCTAAGGCCGCCCTCATAATGAGCGACAGCGGCACTCCGTCCGGCGACCGGCATGTGTCACCGAGTGGTCGCCGCGACATTGCGACGTTGAAGTTGCGGCTCTCCAACGACTTTTGTCACCCGCTCAAGAGACACTGTTGCCCAATGTGGGTCAGCAAGGCTATTAACTTATCCGTCAGGGAACCGAACCGAAGACTGAATTGTCAAAAATGTATATGAAATGGCGTATTACATCGTATCGATTTAATAATACGTCATAGAATAGAATAGAAAACTCGTTATTGAAACACTACAAACATACAGAAAACTTAAAACTACAACACAAAATCACGACATAAGTGTCATACGTCATTTTATACATTTTTTAGAATTCGGTCTTGAGTTCGGTACCGACCCTACCTAGTGTGGGATAAGGGCAGGAAGAAGAAGGTCTTGAATTCGGTACCCTGAAGGATAAGTGAATAATATCCTTGCAGGTCTAAAAGGCGTCCGTTTTTTGCGGTGTATCCCATTATTACAATGTTTGTGGCTGATTATTGATTTGATTAAGCGATATCCGATTGGCACGGATGTTTAACGCGTTCAATTGATTTGCAATATGAACTTTGCTTATCAATCAATTAATTATAGTGCATTGGCAACAAGGATATTTTAGCTGGGTAGATATCATGAAATCACCTTGTTTGCTGCTTAGTGTACTTGTAGTAACCATGAGCTCAGAATTCCAATCCGCAACCTCGGCAATAGGTAAATAGGTAGTCCTTTAAAGAATCCTCACTAACTAAAATATGTAATCGATTGTTACATTACTTAATTTACTACAAAATATAACAAATTCTAAATTTAATCTCCTCGACCGTCGCAGGCTCACGTCAAACGTTACATGTTTTTATGTTCAAACACGAACAATTAAAATTAACTGAACTTTTAATATCTTAGTTTAGAATGAAACAAATAAAAATAATCACTTAATTTTAATACAAATTGACATATGTATTAACGGCATGAGTTCTGATATATTATAGTGAATTGTGTATAATAATGTCATTTATTATGATTTTCATAAATGATGCAAGGTTACTGTAATTCAATTGAATGAGATTAATTTCATCTGATATATGTGGATATTTTGATCCTTTAACAAAGTAATTTATTAATAAATTTAAATGTAAGTTTAGACTTCATTATCTCCACTTTTTTCATTTTTATCTTTACTTGTATTAATAAAGACTGAAAGGTCTTCTTGACTCTTGACTCAGGAAAGTGAGTTAAGCGTCGTCACGGGTGGTGAGATTCTCCAAAATTTCTCTCCGAATTTATCGGCACGGCGGCGTAAAGGTACTAAAATACTTGGGGGTGTTCCAGCGGGACGCTATAGTGCTGGTGCTCAGGGAACATCGAAGCTCTCATTTGTTATCCTGATTTTTTAAAGTTTTTTTGTAAATATGATGCTTATCATCACGCACTTTATGCCTCATATCACTCACTATCTTTAAAAAAACGATTTAATAAATGTAGGTACATATTATTAATACATATTTCAATATTGTACCAATGTATTTTTCTCGGTAGTTTTTTGCTATTTTTCCAGCCGTACTAAGCGAGCATCGCAATCAAAAAAGCATCGCGAGAAGCAACTAGCAAGTAATTACAATTGCAAAGCGAAACGCGTCGCATATTCGCATATCCTAGGGGAGAGGGCATAAACAACACTCGTATGTAAAACTAGAGAAGCTATTGGAAACATAATTTCGTTTCTAGAACAAAACTTGTTGAAAGTTATACTTTTGGATTTCTCAGTATTACTCGAGTTATTATTTTTATTATAATATTTAATTTAAAACAAGTAAACAATAAAACTCGAGTTGTTTGTTAAATAGAGGTAGGTATAATAATCCCCATGAGATAATCTTGTCTTCTTTACTTGATTCTTCTCATTTAAATCTAAATATATAAAAAGGAAAGAGTGACTGATTGATCTAACAACGCACAGCCCCAACTGCTGGACATATATATACAGGTTTTAAGACGTAGACGTCCGCTAAGAAAGGATTTGGCCACGCGGGAAAAGCCGAACGCATAAGCTAGTAAATTATATGTCTAAAAGTGCGATGGAGTTTTATTTATTATACTAGAAAAATTATAAAAAAACAAATGTCATACGAAAATAATTGTAGCTTTTATTTGTAACACAAACTTAAAGGTTGAATAAATATCAAAGAAAACGCAAAACGGATTTTAAAGTCTTATAAAGTTTTTTTCTTTTAAAATCTAGCACTTACGAACTTAAGACAAAGCAAGCAACTGAAAAGTGCGGCCACATGACCGCTGTGAAAGGTAACATAACAAGCATGTGTGGCATCTTCTCTAGTACATTATTATTACACACAACTCAATGGTAAACAAAACCTTTTGTTTTACTTTTAATATCTCACTCCGGGTTGACTTGAAAAGATTCCTGTGATTAAAGGACCCTTGGAAAATGTATGATTTTTCATGTGTTTTGATTTTTGTTTTAGTGAAATGTAAATTTTGAATGTGTCTTTTAAAGGAAGGGTGGGTTCTTTCAAGTGAAAACTGCTCTTTTTGTTTGAAAAACTGTGATTTTATACACTAGACATAGACTTTTGTTTTTTACTGGGGGTAGGCTCAGCCGTGGTTACATACCAGACAAATACAAATATATTTATTTTCCATAAGAACACAATACAAAAGCATTTCTAATGGACCCCACACTAGGTCAGGCCTATCTCGTGGGGTCCCTATGACCGAGTTTACAAGATATGGAATTAAGAACTGTTTTAAAAATTTACAATAAGTGCCTAAAATAAATATGTAGGTATATTATAACACAAAAACACTGGACGCTGGACGCAGGTTTAGGAAGTGAAAGAGGTATGTCAGGATCAAGCCAAATGGAAGGAAATAGTATTTGCCTACCCCAGTGGGAACCAAGCGTGAATATACTATGTAGGTATGTACTGGACAAAACCGTTTCGACAAACAGTTATTACAGCTGTATTTCGGCACGATATTCAGTGAAGCCAGGAAGACATTCCGGTTAAGCTTGCTCCCATCTTCAGCCACAGCATCGCTTAAGATCAGTCGAAATAGTGGTAACGGCTAACCTATAAACCCTACATTTCATAACAAACCCTTTCAAAATACTAAAACGTTGCGTTTTTAGGGTTCCGTAGTAAACAAGGAACCCTTATAGTTTCGCTTTGTCCGTCCGTCCGTCCGTCTGTCTGTCCGCGGCATTGCGGAGAAATTATAAGTCCTAGAAAAGTGTAATTTTGTATACAGGTAAGTAATAATAAGGGTAAGAGAACGGTGACAAAAAATAATTTTTAATTAATTAATTTAGGCTACCTCCCGTACACGTAAGATGGGGATGATTTTTTTTTTCTGGCTGATACCATCGTGTGGGGTATCGTTGAATAGGTATTTTAAAATGAAGGACGGTTTGCTAAGAAACTTTTTCGATTTCATGTTCTGTTTGGAAGATATTCAAGTTTTAAAAAAAAAATTGAGCGTCCCCCCCTCTAAAATCTGAACTACTAGCTTTAAAATTCTGAAAAAAATCAGAGGTATGCTTTCAACCATGAACTTTCCAGGAAAACTATAGCGGTTAAGATAAAATTATTAGTTTCGGTAAAATCAGCAAAATAAGAATACCTAAAGCTAACTTAGCCTATAGTTTATTAATGCATAACTAGATGGCGCTAGTAGTAAAATTAGATCGCGCAAGCGAATGCACAAATAAATCACCATATTACAGTGTTACTTAGCTCATAATTTCTAACTTAAGTTTTTTTATTATAATTTGATATAGCTTTATATGCTCAGTGGATATAGCATGGTCAAGGCTACTTGTGTGAATGATCCGGATATATTTTTTTAATTTGCGGAGAATATTATGCTCAAAGAATTCCGTTTGAATGTGACAACGTTCATAATTTAGGCTTACAAAAATTACTTTGGATACTCCCTGGAAATTAACGACAAGCCTTGGATTCCCCAAAAGTTATGCAAAACGTGTGTTGAGTATCTACGTTTGTGGACAAATTAGAAAATAAATAGATTTTGGTACGAAACCGCTATAATGTGGAAAGGACTCGAGAACCATCACGATGACTTATTTTTGCTTAGTGTAAACATAAAACTATTGTTTTGATTTTATTAAAAATTAAGTATGCGGAACATAACTGGCTCATAATGTGTTCATTTAAAAATGGTTTACTTTGTTTTAGGCCAATGGTGGTTATATTTTTTTTTTGTAAAGTAAGAATTATTTGGACTTTTCTCAACACGTCCAAAAACTAATGCGTCACTTTCAAAGGCTCGAATGTGACATAACCATCAAGTTACACTCTCTCCACGACCACCTAGACTATATTCATGACAATCTTGGGGTACTAAGTGAAGAATTGGGCAAGCAATTCCACCCGAACTTTTGTTCGATGAAGTAACGCTATCAAGGCTTCTGGAACGCACATATGATGGCTGAATATTGTTAGAGCATTTAGAATAGCCCTTAGAATAAGAATAGCATTTAGAATAGCTCTGCCTTCAGTTTCAGCAAGAAAATCAAATAACATAAAGAGTTTTTCAACTTAAACTTAAATTAATTAGGATCATCTCTACATTGACCACCCACAAGGTGGACAGACGACCTTATAAAGGTCGCCGGAAGACGCTGGATGCAGGTCGCTTCCAACCGGTACATATGGAAGTCCAAAGGGGAGGCCTATGTTCAGCAGTGGACGTCTTACGGCTGAGATGATGATGATGATGATCTCTACATTTATAGCGTTTTATTACGAAAACAACATAATATGTGTCATATCTTTTTAACTAGAGCTGGTACAGAAATTTCAGTCACAAATTTGAAATCGTCGTCAAAAATCATCCAAAATGCTGTTGTGCAGTGTATTCAATCTACTAGAACTACGGAACCCTACATTGTGCGTGGCCCGACTCGCGCTTGGCCTATTTATTTAGTAAAGACTTAGACAACACCACTTTTTCTCTCACTCAATACAACGCATGCTTTGTAACATAATGGAGATTTATAATGCACTAGAATTTATAATAAAGAACCTTCCATGAAAAGAACTAAATCAAGTAAAGTGGGGTAACCATCTAGTACATTTCCCGATGACATAGTCGAATGGGCTCTAAGAAACACCAACATTACAAGAAGTTTTAAAACTCTTACTGGTTTAGAAATAGAGTTGAAAATTCAATATTTTGGTGGACGTTTAAGTTGGTTTTGAAGTCTTTGTTGGGTTACTTTTGAAACAAAGTGATGTTCACAAAAGGCGTTCTCCGTCTGATAGTAGCTCGTTTAGATAGAAATATATTGTTAGTTTTGTTCAAGAAATTTTCTCAGCAATATTGTTCAGAGATCGCATTTTGTTGAATTGAAATCGAAGTTTCTCATCAAAGTAAAAAGATATTTGAAGAATTGTGGTTTAAACTACAACAGAAAAAGTATCCTAATGCTCTTTGTAGACAAGTAACTTGTATAAGTAACTTTCTGGCAACAATTAAATTTCGGCAGCGGTCATCTTACTCATCATCATCACCGGCCTTTTACATCTATAAAAGATGATTTAAGCAGCGTCCATATTAAGTGTTCGACACTTACGAGCATGGCTCGTAAGGCCGATACGGGAATGGCAACGTCGACCGCAAAGTGTACAGACGAATTGTGTCCCTGGTGAAGCTGGAGGAATAGCCGCGCGTTGGTGGCGCTTGTCTCGTTTCTGTGCTAGTTGCTCATACGAGTACTAATATTAAAAACGTGAAAATTTGTAAGAATGGATGTATGTTTGTAACACTTTCGAGCATAAACGGGTCTACCGATAGAGCTGAAATTTTGTAGAAAGATAGCTTAGACTCTGAAATAACACATGGCTACAGTAGAGCAGGTAAAACCGCTGGGTGCAGCTAGTACAGTTATAAAACAGCTTGTTAGTAGAAAGTTGAAACGGTAAATGAATGTGGTGATGGCTGGTGCTGATGTTATTCTGGATTATACTGCTCATTATAATCAGCTTAGTTTACCAGTCAGTTACTAGTTACTTACCCAGAATTTCGCAATAATGTTAAATTCTGCACCAACGCTTCTTGCTTAGAATCATATTATGATGTTAAGACTCTTCAGCCCAGAAATTACACTAGTAACAGTGCCCTCCTAATTAAACACAGACTAATAATGACATTTACTGGGGGAAGACTTCCTTTGCAGGAGGTCGACTAGGTGGGGTACCCCAACAGTGCCAGTTATTCTACCGCCTGAGCAGTGATGTGCAAACATTACTGTGCTTCGGTAGGAGGGAACTGTAGCTAGTGAAATTACTGGGCTGAAGAGTCATAACTCTTATGACTCTCAAGTAAGAAGCGTTGGCGCAGTGCACCCAGAATTTTACCTTCCTACGTACGTAAAATCCTGGGTAGCACTGTACTAATTATGGGCAGCGTTATCTCTTACCATCAGGAGAGCGTCTTGCTCGTCTTCTTACTTCGTTGTTTAAAAAAAACATAGGATTCAGATACTCTACTAAAACCTAGTATTTGAAACATCGTTCAGAAATATCAATGCAATATTCCTGTGAATCATTCAGTGCATTGAACACAACAGTCCTTTGAAAGTGCTCGTATAACAAGATGCAAAATGTTTCCTCTTTATGTAACTCGATATGAGGAGTAGCTCACTAATGGTGTGGCAAAAAGGATGTAGTTGTAGTAAAATGTAAGTAAGTTTATTGTGCATGGTATACTTTATAAAACAAGTGAAATAATTTAAAAAAAGTTTTTAATAACAAGCTTTTATTATTATAATTATACCAATTAACATCTAGCATCATAAAGTACTCGTCAAGACGAATCAAATGAGCCCAAAGTCGATGGGGTTGTGTAGTTAAATTGCAGGATTCCCAAAGCCACCTTCCAGCCAGACTACAGACAGGTGAAAGTAAATAAAAGCTTGTAATAAAACAATAATAAAATAACAAGATTGTATAAGACGCTCATGGGGATGCTATCCTGAATGTCACTGGAAATAGATGAAAGAGGAAGACGGAGGACCGAGTTGAGTGGTGTATTATGGCGGAGGCCAATGCCCAGCAGAGGACTAATGTATGCTGATGATGATAATGAAAATAAGAAACTAGGTACCTATACATATTAAGAAAGTAAAGTAACAGTGCCAGTTATTGACACTGTAGCTAGTGAAATTACTGGGCTAAAGAGTCTTTACATCTTTTGACTCTTGAGTAAGAACCGTTGGTGCAGTGCTCCTGGAGTTTCACATCATTGTAAAATCCTAAGTAGCGCTGTACTGATTATGGGCAGCGTTATCTCTAACATCAGGAGAGCGTCTTGCTCATCTTCTACTACATAACATAAAACTTTAGTATATTAAACTCGATTTCAAACTCGATGTTAAAGGGTACTGAACTAATAATGTTAGGTAAAAACTGATAGTGATAGGTTATACTGAAAATGATAAATAGATAGAGTCAATTATAATTGAACTTATAATGCCTAGATCCATAAAGTAGGAAAAAAAAATCTATAACTAAACAAAAACGGCACAACTCACGTCTAATATTGTCGAGAATATCTCGACCAGGGTTGGGACAATTACGATGTCCTTCATCAGGAGTTCACGCCTGCAGAAACGTGTGTGGTGGGTTGGGCCGTTGTTGTTGTTTTAGTTATGGAGAACACTTGCGATACTTTTAAAAATCGTAAAATAAATCTAGTAGGTACTATTAAAGACTTCTTTACTCCAACTCATTCTAAACAAGAACAGACTCTCAAACATCCCAACCTCCTTACTCTGCAATAAACAGCTAAAGAATTGCCAAAAGGGAAAAGGTCCACAGATGTTGCGGACATCGTGATTCCGGAGAATTCTGACGTAAATTTATTCTGTCCCTCAAAGAGTAAATTACATGAAATATTGTCGCCGAACAAATTGCTTCGTGAATTTTCTTTTAGGAGGGCGAGGTAGGCTATATTATTGTTTTGTATCTTTTCACTTGATGTTTATTCTTCGGTTCACATTTTATGCGCGATGTTTGAATACAATTTAGCCTTGCAACATTTTTTAAAATCTTTTCCAAATATTTTTCTATCAATATTTCAATCCCTTTGAAGTAGTCTGGAAGAGATCGCTTTTAGCGAGTCCCCCAATTGTTACACTTAAGTCTTAATTTTAGGTTTTGAGTTTTCTACACTCTAAACAGATTTCTTTAGACGGTTTTCAAGGGGATTCTTAGGTGAACATCTTACTTATATTGTAAACGTGAAAGTTTGTAAGAATTAATATATGGATGTTTGTTACTTTTTCACGCCTAAACAGATGGACCGATTGAGCTGAAATTTGGTATAGAGATAGCTTAGACCCTGGAATACATAGGCCATAGTAGTACAGCAGGTGAAACCGCTGGACGCAGATAGTAAGTACATAAAAAAACAATTACAACACTTCCTCCATGTTTTAAAGTTGGTTAAGCAGTATAGAATATATTGTAGATATTTTCGATCTGATTCTAATAACATGGTGAAATAAAGTCTCCTATGAAATACTCGCAGGGGTAAATGTCAGACGCTACTTATTATCGAATGTATTATGAGTCACAAGTCAATATTTCTTCGATTCCCCTAATCATGAATATTCGAGTAAGACAGTGTCATTCCAACGTAAAATTACCGGTTTTTCCTGATTCCCTGGTAATAAGAGACTCAGTAAATACATAAAATTAAACTGTAATACAATATCATACTTATTATTAGGTAGGTATGTAAAGTTATGTACATAAGTAGGGTTTAGAAGTAATATATAACAAATTATCAAAAGTCATATAATATCACATTTTGGTTTAAGCTGTTAGCCGCCTGGTCCTGGGAAATGTTTTGAAAATAACCCTGTATAATACCAGTATATCAAATACGTAAGTAAAGTGTCGTGACGTCACACAATTAACAAACACTTATGATTCTGACACGTCACGGGCACTGTAGCTAGTAAAATTACTCAGCTGAAGAGTCTTAATATCTTATGACTCTCAAGTAAGAAGCGTTGGTGCAGTGTACCCAGAATTTTTCCTTTGTAAAATCCTGGGTAGCACTATACTTATTATGGGCAGCGTTATCTCTTACCATCAGGAGAGCGTCTTGTTCGTCTTCTTACGTCGTTGAAACACAGTATTTATTTAATATTCAGCACAAAGCTAGGACTAACAGTGGTGTGGTTCTAGCTTAAAGATTCACTTATAAATAAAACATAGGGACATAAATATTATTGATGAAAGAGATGTATAGCTATTTTATCTCCAAAAGAAGAACAGTAAATAATTAAAAATTATTATGAAAATGGGTAACTTTGACGAACTTTGGGAAGCCATGAAAAAGTTATGCGATTGTTCGAGTGTACGAAGATAGAACTACCCACATAAAACAAAAGCAGTGGAAAGATCCAATAAACTATCCAGAGTAAAGTTTAATTAAATTTTGTATTGTCTTTAAAAATCTGGTCTAAGTTCTAGGAGATTTTTTATTCATCATAGTACGTAAATTAACGGCATAAAGTCACTTATATACATAGATATAGATTTTTTATTTATATTCATTATTGGTTGGCCTTTGACCACAAACTCTCGTAAACTTAAGCGATGGTGCGGCCGAAGATGGTAGCTGATTAAACCTAGAAGGTGGGATAAATCCCTAAGTGGTTTCACTGAACACAGTCACAATGACCGCTTGGCGACACGGTTTTGTCCAATGGGAGGTAACTAGCCACGGCCAAAGTACAGCGTGTAGAAAAGCCACACATAACTAATGACATTTTTATTTTATTTTAGTCGTTATCGTCCCACTGCAGGGCAAAGACCTCCCTTCCTTCCTTCCATTCCTCACATGCAAGGGCCATGGTTTGCCAATTGGGACAAAAGGAGTCCAGTTCGTCCGCCATCTCCGCCTGGGTCTGCCGGCGGCCTCGTTTAACGGTGCTGGGCATCCACTGAGTGGTACGCTTAGCTCTGACATGCGGCAGATGTGCCCTGTCTAGGTCGCAATAGTTCGTTGTTTTGTCCGTAACCATGATTGAGATCTCACCAAAATTAATACACGAGAGCAGTGTCATCTTTTAAAAATTTATAGAGCATTTTAAAAGTTTAAAGGTCTCCGTAGCAATTTAACTCAAGAAAATTATTTAACGTAATTTAGTTTGTAACTTAAGCTGCACTTTAAGTTATCGCTATAGTTTTAAAAGTCGGTGCAAAGTCTTCGACTTGGCGCGCTTCACTGATCCAACTTGAAGCGTAAAATTTTAAATTTTATCATTTATCATTTGTATGAAATAGTGAAGAGTAGGTTTTGCTCGTTGGGATGAATTTAAATCGAATGAATATTAATTGGAAATTATATAAAATTAGCTATAGCAGTCGGTTTAGCTTAGCGGTATAAGAAGTAACGAATTACAAAAACTGTTTATTAATTACTACGGTGGGATTTATCCCGCCTTCTAGGTTTAGTATGCGACCATCTACGACCGCATCATTGCTGCTTAAAATCATGTGAGATCGTAGTCAAAGTCTAACCTATAATAAATAAATAAATAATAAAAAATCAAATTTGGTATAGTAAGCATTGAAGAAAGGGTAGAAAATAAGAAAGTGTTAGCAAATTTTTGAATGCGGGCTAAGCACTAGCCTATGTAGTAAACAATAAACCAATTATTATATCTAATAGCAATTTCTTCCAGACAACTGAAAAATAGTGAAGTCATAAAAAATTCCATAGTAGCGACTAGCGACATCGACATTAATATAAATATAATTCCACAGAAATTTCTGCATTTTAAGACGGTAAAAACAACAAAATGTCTGCTTATTTCAAAGGTGCTTATTAATAATATTGTCCCTTATAAGTTCCTATAATTATAGCATGAAACAGACCGTGTCGTCCTATAATATTCTGTTTTCCGACCCCGCCCATTTAAATTATAGTGTGAAGTGGCGTCTGGATTCCGGATAATGACATATTCACAGACAGTATTTACTTAGGGTTGTGGCTTCTTGTAATATTAATGCGTTGGAATTTCCACTGAGTCAGTGTTTCTTGGTTTTAGTGTTTAAACATTTTTTTTTTCAACGATTTATTAGAAAAATTCTATAACTTCTTAAATAAAATAAAAAATATTGCGTACCGAGTTGCAGGCAATAGTTATAGGTTTTATAGGACGTTATAACAAATTACGTACTTATTGTTTACGATAAGTTTAGTAATATTATTGTTATACTTTATAATATTTTGTTATAAGCGTCTTAGTTAGCAATGCTATTCGCACTCAAAACTGAGTAAAATATGTTTAATGATTAAAAATTATGATTTTAAGAGAACAGCAAAAAATTAACCACTTGCTGGTGCCAACTGTTTTGAGAGGCGACTATAGCCTGATAAACCAACTAATTTCCTATGTTAAGTATAGCTCAGTAATTTCGCTGTGTTGTATTATGTACTCTTATTTATGTCAATAAAGAACTTTGAAAATGAAATGAAATGAATAGTTATAGGTAGACAATGCACAAAAAAGCTTACCTAAGTTAAACAATCGGAGGTCTAATTGCAAAGAGCAATCTCTTAAAAACAATCTGATTGGAAGGAATATAGAGACCATAATATTATTATACAGTGCAATACTAGTACTAATATTATAGAAGTTATTCAGGTTTAAACGTAAAAAAAAAATATAATTCTATTGTAGGCCATAGACTACATTCAGTTAAGGACTCACATTAGCCACAGATTTGAATTAAATGTATTTTTTTTAAACTTAACTAACTAAAATAGTGCAGAGACGTAAACTGAGTCTTGGTCTCCGACACAAGAAGATGCCCCTGCCTGTCCTGCGCTATCGCTTCCCAAGACTCAGCTTGGAGCGCTCTCAGGTCCGCTGGAAGAATGAAGTTCTAAAACTTAATAAGATACACGTATAAGTAACAATAAAACTAACTTCTCAATAATCCCTTTTGATTTGTAGTCAATCAAACAAAAACAAAGGCACCCCATGGGAACTAATACCCAAACAAAAAGAAAGAAACAATACAAATCGGTAAATTCAGCGGTTGCACGGAACGGTGAAAACATACACCACTGTGAAAAATGTAAATACCACGCATCAAAATAATACTTTACGTTGGTGTGATTGGTCCCGCCTTTTTAGATTCCACAACTGTATTGTCGCTTAACATCACGCGAAATCGCGTTAACCTATAATAAATAAAATTACACAGACATGACAGACATGACGAATCCATAAGGGTTCCGTTTTTTGCCATTTGGCTACGGAACCCAAAAAAGTTACATCAGCGGCATATCAAGCACGCACTTTTTGTATTATTAATAATTTCAATTTGTGTTTTACCACTAGAGTTTCAGACATTATCATTATAAGTAGAAATACACATTTTATTAAACATTCAACAAAAAGGGAAAGAAAAGGTAAAAGCGTATCTCTATTTATTTTCGGACGAAGGACCGAGTTAAGTGGCGTGCCATGGGTTAGGGCTATGTCCAGCAGTAGACGAACATGGGCTGATGATTATGATGATGATATTATATTCTCACGAAAAAGTAGATATTCGCACTAATCCAAACGTTTTCACATATGACTAACATAACATTTTACTAAATACAACTTGCTGTTACCAAACCTGTATATGGCCTCATTTTTGTATCAGAGCGCGTCATCTGCCTTGTTTTCAAACATCTGTGAGTAAAACTAATTCAATCAGCGCGCGCTATCCCTTAGGATCGCAAGTTTGCAAGGGCTTTATTCTTCCATAGTTTTGTGGATTGATACAAATTAGTTTAGGCTGCGGGGAGAGGTGCTATGTGGAAATATGTGAATATATAGTTTTTGCTGATAATAATTTAATTATAGGTAGTAAATAAAATGTTAAGAAGAGCTATTCTACGTAGGAAATTCATAGTTAACTTTTGAGTTAGATTTATTTATTATTATAGTTAATGTTGTGTGACTTGGCCGTTGAAGGGTACACAAGGGTATTATACCAGGTGCTCGATCTAGACAAAGTCGTGCCAACGTGTATACCCTTAATCGGCCAAGTCACACAACATTAACTATAATAATAAATAAATCGCAATAAGGTACCTTAGACTTGGCACGACTTTGTCTAGATTTCATTATTTTTTAGAGATAAACAAGCAGCTCCATCGAGACTTGGCTAGTTTTTTACAGAATGTTTTGGTGGGATTTCACTTCTTTTTGTAGAAACACTATATTATAAGGTTACTATAAGGCCGACAGACAGACAGGTAAGTAAATAAAAGCTTTACACAATTAAAGGAAAGTAAATAAAAGCTTTACACAATTTTAACCATTGACTGCAAATGTAACTTTGTAATCCTATACATTTATATGAGATTACAAAGTTATTTATGCAGATTAATTATCTCGAAAACGAGACCGAAATTGCATGTTTTTATAGTTTTTCTATGGTTTATACAATAAAGTCTAAGTATGTACCAAATTTCAGCTCTCTGAGTTTTAGGGAAGTACTAGTTCTATTTTGATGATCATGAGTGAGTGAGTGAATGAATGAGTGTCGAAAATGCGAAACTTTGCTTTCGCATAACTTCGGAACTTAATGACCTACAGACTTGAAATTTTGGATTTTAAGTATGTAATTATAGCTTACTGGATGACGAAAATTTCTGCGTTCTGGTCTTATCCAGAGGTTCTCAAATAGGGGCCTGAAAATGCGGCGAAATGGTTCCTGTAAAGGATGGTACGGCAGTGCTTGCTTCGCGCTCGACTTGGCGGGGGCACTACCGTGCCCCCAGATATTTTATATGCAGTGAAGGTAGTTTTGTATAGTATCATATTTATTGCATCATGAAGTTTGTTATTTGCTTACCTAAATACTTATAATAAAAATCATCATAGCGGAACTGCTGCTCGTATTATTTTCTCTCTATTAAATAAATACTTTAATATGGCGCAGTCGGTAGGATCACGCAAGATTAAGAAAAAAAAGATCTTTATTTAGGTAGCATGAAAATATTTCAGAACATGATCTCTACGAAAAGATTTTTGGTGTATCTGATTCAGATTTCTCTCTATTACCTACTCCTTGACCAAGGGCTACTTCATAAATAAATCAGTTAAACCACAGTCCCTTATCTCAGCCCCTGTAATGTATCAACTATCGATACATTTCCCTCAGGACTCCTATTGATTGAGGCTGGATTCAATCAACCACTCGATTAGTTGCTTGATTGACGTGACATTCAAGGACTGATACCAACTTGTCTAGTCCGGTGGCAGAAACTGGAACTAAAAATATTGAAAGGAAGATGTCATGTTAGGAGCGACACTAGCGACGACATTGCTGTGTTAGATAAGTTGGTGATGTATTCTCATTACGTTTCTCATTTTCTGATTTAGTAAAATATGCGATAATAAATTAGGAATTTTAAGATTTATTTATTCAAGGACAGTCTTAAATTGTTTCTATGCGTACTTATACTTGAAATTAAATAATAGTTGGCGTTTATACTCCAACAGAATAGGTTCTCCTAGCAATGTCAGAGTCAAATACCAATTAACATATTATTATTAATTAACGTTAAGGGTTCAGGCTAAGATGTTTACAGAATTTGAACCTAAAACCTCCAGATTCCAGTTGATAAAGGCTCATGTCATTATCTGTCTGGACGAAAGAAAATCAGACTGCGGTCATCAATGTGCTTTTTGGGAGAGTCTTTACTAAAATGCATAATATTCATATCAGTATTTTTTTATTTTTGTTCAATTACTATATTTAAAATACAACTACACCTTTTGTGGCATCTTGTAGCATAACCAGGGTATTATGCTCGTTTTATCAAAAACCTTCGTTGAGCGAAACAAAGACTGCGCTGTCATGGAGCCTTTACAATTTTAATTAAAAACGGACAAGGAAACCGGGAGGTATGACCGAAGAACATTTACAGTGAGGCGACTTTAACACTTAACAAGTCAAATATACCTACATAATGTGATTCCTTGAAGTTTTAAGTTCAACTTAGCCTTCTTTCTGTAATTGTACTGCCAAGCTAGATACTTCTATATATAGTATTGAAATTGGTAATATTTAATCATGATTATCATCAGTATGATTTTATTAAGCAGTTTAAGGTCACCCCCACATTGAATGACAGCGACACCCTACGACATTGTCGCGACACTTTGGCGTTGTTATTGCTATCTCTGACTATTTGACGGGTCACCAGCAACCAGTGTGTACTAGTATCAGAGTGATCGCCGTAACATAGTAACACTATCGTTACCTACTCGAGAGTCGCTGTTACCTAATGCAGGCCAAAGCAATAATAATAATAATAATAATAAAAATTGTTTATTCAGCCAATTCAGACCATAATTTGTTAGTTACATGTTTCTTATATATCTAGTGTTAGTTTACATTTTAATTTTGTTATAAATTTAAAAGTTTTAAATAGGGTGCCAAGAGTATACAGACATTATAATAATAATAAAAATTAATAATGAACATGTCAATAACAGCTACTAGAATAATTCACATTAAAATTCTAAAACAATTTAATAAATAATACAAATAATAAAATATTAGAAATTAAATCAAATAAATAATAATGTCATAACAATTAAGATAAAAATATATATTGGTGAATTAAAAGTCAATAAATTTCAAAATGATATAGAACAAAAAAATAATAATAATGATATAGAATGATATAGTGGATTGGACAGATCAAATTTAGCGTGGTATGTACACTTGGTGAATCACCCTCTGCACAAAAGCTTTCCACATAGGGGAAGTATAATTGTCGGCGATAGTTTTCAGGATGCTATTGCTACTTCCTCTCACTCTGCCAATAAGAGACGTAGTTTTTTTACGGAGCATGGCATGAAAGCCATCCGTGTGGGCTTTAGCGAACATCTCAGACGCACTACAGCATCGAGGCAGTCTCAAGAGCATCCTGAAAATATTATTATACTGGACGCGTAGTGCATCCAGCGACCTTTTGGCATATGCAACCCACAAATTTGCCGTGTACAGCCCCTGACAAAATGCCTTAAACAAAGTAATCTTGACCTGGTCCGTACAGCGGGCAAACCTGCGGGCCAACATATTGCCTCTGACCGCCAGAGCCCTACGTTCCCTCTCAATGTCTACATTGTCCTTGAGGTCGTCAGTGAGAAAGTGACCCAGATATTTAAATTGGGTGACCTTCTTAATATCCAACCCATTCAGAGTAAACCCTGTTGTAATGTCACGTTTCTTACCAGCGACCCCAAAGACCATGTATTCACATTTTTTAACATTGTACACGAGTCCGTGACTCGCAGCGTATGCCTCACATACCCTAAGCATGTCTCTCACTCCTCCCACAGTTGGTCCCAGCAGCACCATGTCGTCAGCGTAACTGCGTAGCAATGCCAATGCAAAAGAAATGTGTTTTCTTTTTTTCTTTCTTTCTTTCAATGCAGGCCTAACTTGTTAGAGACTAAAGCCGCGTCTCTAGCTCCTGTTTTGATTCAACATGGGCATGCCAACATCCAAAAAAAATCTCGCTGATTTTGACTTCTTGTTTGCTCCAACAATATTTTTTGCTTTCCATATCCGATGAAAGCACGTAAAACAAAACATAATATCAATATTCACCAAAATCGCCGAGATTTTTTTTGGATGTTGTCATGCCCATGTTGAATGTTTGAACCAAAAGAGGAGCTGGAGGCACGGCTTTAGATCAACTAAAAATTAACAAATTATTTCAAATATTCTCTGGTGATGATAACGTAGTAATTATATATCATTACATAGTTTCTTTATAAAACAAAGTGCTTTCCCGCGTCTAGTCTGTCTGTCTCTCTGTACGCTTATATCTTTAAAACATCGAAACGGATTTTGAAGTGGCTTTTTTAAATGCCTCTAGATATAATGATTTAAAAGGTTTATATGTGTAAAACATGCATTATAATAGCAGAGAAATACTATTAATTTTACGTTAGGCGCTATGAAATGCGTGGGTCTACTTTCTTATAAAAGCAAGACAAGTCTACTGCGTCGTTTTATTCTGTGCAACGATGGAGACGTAAACTCCGATTAAGCCCGGTACAGTCGGGTAATCATTTAATTAGGTGACGCAGCGGAGTTAAAGAGTTTGTCGGGATCAACCGGCTTACAGACTTTATTTCTAGTTACGACTTATGTACGGGACTGTACCTGCGTTTAATAACAATATATGGGTATTTTTACACTAAACGATTCGTGAGTATTTAGATTCATCATTGTAAATTAACGGCATAAACTCACTTGTATTTATTTCGGGTTCGTGCCGACCGTTTCGATCCTGTACGAGGATCTTCCTGAGGGAGCTGGTGCCGCCCCGCAAAGCACTGCGCGAATACAAGTGACTTTATGCCGTTTATATACAATGATGAATATATAATATATGGGTATTTTTGAATGTGTTTTTTGAATATGATTATTGAATTTTATTATGTTTCAAAGCTTGATAGATGTTTTTATGCTCAATACGTATTCTTACGCAATCTAGTGGTAGGGTAACAATATATTATTAGCCATACACAATATATTAGCATTATAACCCAGTAGGTTGGCGCAAAAACCTAAAGTAGGTTTTGTCTTGCGATTACATAAGTTTCTCCAACTCAATTGTCTATTGCTACCTCCCAGCATTATTCCACTTTGAGATGTTTCAGGTCCTTTTCAATCAAAAAGATGATCACAAAAATTCAGTAGTTGGAACATTCTGATTCGATAAAAGTTTGTTTTTGAAAATGAAACATTTCCAAGAAAACAGACACAAAATATAATTAGAATCAAATAACAATTTATTACGAAGGGGTTTCAAGGAGCAAAATGCGATCACGAGGAAAACTAAACTCGAACCTTCTTTTTTGAGTAGGTTTAATAAATGTCATAAGTCACTTCTAGACTTTATTACACATTGCTGTTTTTTTATACAATGAAGTAAGAAGACGAGAAAGACGCTCTCCTGATGGTAAGAGATAACGCTGCCCATAATTAGTACAGTGCTACCCAGTGCACTGTGCCAACGCTTCTTACTTGAGAGTCATAAGATGTTAAGACTCTTTAGCACAGTAATTTCACTAGCTACAGTGCACATTAACGCTCAGGCGGTAGAATAACTGGCACTGTTGGGGTACCCACCTAGTCGATCTCCTGCAAACGAAGTCTACCACTGGTGAAACTTCCTAGTAACTGATACTTGAGACATAAGATTGTTAAGTCACATAAGTCAGTAACAATCTGAAAATAACCAAACATTCGTTAACAAAAAGTCGAAGTGTCACCATCTTAACGTTTCAACACAGAGTATATAAATTCGCTTCATTTAAAACACATTTGTTCGACGAAATCGTAATTTTGTCATCAAATTAACAGACAGACAGACATAATGGGCCGTGATTCGTGATGTAGGGATGTCTCTCACAAGTGTTATTGTTTTGGACATCAAAAGGTTATTTTTGTTTGTCGACAATGCTGAATTAATACAATGTTTCATGAGAAATTATGATTCAAGTTTTTGGAAAAATACATTATGTCTTTCAAAGTTCCGTTTTTAGAACGATTATGGATGGATAAAGTGTTAGTTACATTTCAATGAACAACAATAATATTATAATTCAAAAAATGAACAAATTTCAATTAAAAATCTAAAGATTAAATATCTACTTATTACGTTAATTAAAATCATATTTTTTTAGTTACCGGAGGTAAACTTCTTTTGCAGGAGGTTGACTGGGTAAGAACCCTAACAATGCCAGTTGTTCTACTGTCTGAGCAGTGATGTGCAAACATTACTGTGCTTTTGTAGGAGGGCACTGAAGCTAGTGAAAATACTGGGCTGAAAACTCTGGGATTTACATCCTACTAGTATATCAAAATAAAGTACCTTTTTAGTACTATTTGCTATCTCAGCAGTTGACTGTAACATTGGTATGAAATTCAAATTTGGGTTTATAAAATGACACTCTTTTTCTTACGTCAGTATATTATTATCATTACACTTTTCAGTTTCAAAAAGACGACTGTCCAACCAACTAATCTAACTATTAGATTAAAGCTTTTATATTGAAACTAGAAATAAAATACTTTTTTCATGTATTTATTTTCCTTATTCCGCGTAATTTAAATAAACATTCAGGAGGGTAATCCTTTCAAAGCATTTCATAACGTAATCGACTGTAAATCATGCTCTTATCTAAATCCAATATTTCGGATTGGCTTCTACAGAACAGGTTTTTCCGACAGAAGAAAAAATGCTAAACATCGGTGACACACTGGTTGTCAAAATTATGAGCAAACAATATCTGGTGCACTAAGTTACTGTTAATTTTAACAGCATACTTGTTGGGGCAGATTTGTTGGGGATGTATTAATATGAATGATAAGTACGTGATTTGGAGAATCTTTGTATATTAAGAATTACTTTAAAGTCTATGATGAATGCACTGATATGATAAAATGATAGAGGAGTGTTTAGCCCATCGAAACCGATTGCACTGATGTAAAATATATCGCGGGCGCTTAAACTGCAGCGCCCGCAATAGTCGGCTATAGCACTATAATGCTGTGTTAAGTGTTCGGTGCTCCGAACAATATTATTTAAGGAATTTCAATACTATTTTTATTGGCTATTATTATTGGCTACTTTGATCAGTCCAATGGCGGACCTAAATCAGAAGGTCGTAATGCGTTGTGATGTACCTCTAAAAAGTCAGCTCTATTTGCACAATATTCTCGATCAAAACAAAGTGTCAAAATCACATTTTCTTTGAGAATTTGATACTGCGCACGTACATTTGCTTCTATCTATCTAGATAGATAGATAGAAGCAGTAGACGGCTATAGACGGTAGAGTACGGGCTGAGTATCTACTCACTGCTGGGTATAGGCCTCCTCATGTTCACGCCACACCGCCCCGATCCTGTGCAAGTCTCATCCAGCTCCCCCATACATTTGCTTAAAGCTAATAATTTCGTTTTTTACAATTTATTTTGAAGAATATATTTAATATTTGTGCCCTTTACAGCAGTAGCAGTCTTATCTAAAGTTTACTCATATTTTTCTCCGTATATCACTTCTTTAAGACTGTGTATCGCATTCTAGAGATTACCACAAATTCGACCAAAACTCTACCACGCAAAATCAACCTTTATGCTTTTCAAAATAAAGGTGAAAATAAACGCATTATAAAGGTTGTTTTTCAGTATTGCGTGAAAAATATGGCACTCGATGAATAGGAAATTAGATCGCAAAGGAGATGGGATATTGTAATAGATGGTATTTTCTTACGGTGTAACAGAAAAACATCATATTTTTCTTGTATTTATAAAAGGGGTTATTTACGTAAATGAATTTTGGAGGATAAATTGGGGGCACGTGTGTGTACTTACAAGTTAAATGATTCATAATAGTATACTTTTTAACTTCTCCGGTTTATAAAAAAGTGTTTTTTTAATGATGAATTAAAGGAGATAAACCTACAAATCTCTAGAAATTCTGATCTAAGGAGGATTAACTAGCCCCTGAAATTTATTTGTTCATGAACCTATTACGGTATGGCACCTAAAATGTTACTGCTAAGATATCAATAATAATATTATTGTTGTCAAAATTATAAAATCTTAATGACGAAACTTATTGAGCTGAAATTTTATTTGAGATGGATTATGTACCCTCATAACACATAGAGCTTATTTTTAGCGGAACAGGTAACACTGCTTGGCACGACTAGTAAGGAACACTAATACTTGGTTGTCTGTAAGAGATCGCTATTAGCGATAAGACCGCCAATTGTAATACTTCTTTCTGTGTAATCTTAGTTCTAAGTTTATATTGTTGTATTTGTGTGAACAATAAAGTTTTCTATTCTATTCTATTATATAAATAAATCAGACAAGGTCAAGTCGGACTTTTCGGACGTCAGATGGCGGAGTTCTTGACGAGTAAATAGGACTTGGCAGACAGACAGACGAACAACCGAGTGATCCTATAAGGGATTCGTTAAGAGAAGTGGTTCGTATAAGACAGGTATAAAACCCTAAAAATGTCTAAGTAATATTATTATATTTGTTCTAGTTCAGTGAATCGCTTTCCTTTTCCTTCGCTTGAAATATATTTATCCAGCCGGCGGCCCAATAAAGATTAATATGGCCTAATATTAGGGTCGTGTTTTATTTGCAACATTGGCTTTTATTGAGGCGATTTTATGATATCTCTCAGGTTTAGTTTTATATGACGCTACTTGAGAACCATTTTGATATTGAAGGTTCGGTTTTCTGAAAGAAATAACAAGACACCAAATCAGTAGGGCTATTCACTTATCCGTTATGGAACCGAACCGAAGACCGAATTGTCAAAAATGTATGACGTACATATTACGTCGTATCGATTTAATAATACGTATTATATTTAATATACGTACATAATTTCATACATTTTTACAAGCTTTTATTTACTTTCACCTGTCTGTTGTCTGTCTGTCTGTCTGTAATCAAATCTTGCAAGTTTAATTTAATCCACTTCCCGATTTCTGATTGAGCTGAAATGTTGCATGCATGTATAAATCGGATGACATTGCAATATTATTATGACATGGAGTTAATCTGATGATGGAGCAGGAAGGTGGCTATAAGAACTTTGTAATTAAACGACGCAACTCCATCGAGTTTGGGCTCATTTGATTCGTCTTGACGAGTATTTTGGTGCTAGATGGTTATAATAATAAAATCTTGTTTTTTATAAAGTTCTTTTTTTAAATTTCATTCGTTTATGACAAATGACAAGACGAACAAATCAGGTTCCCGATGGTGCCCTTCCTTCCATGAATAGACTCATATGAGTCACCCAGAATTTAAACGATTTTTTTTCTGGTTTTTGAATAAAATAAAAAATGGCTGAGATATAACGCTAAGAAACTTAGAAGTTATTGGACGGGGACGCGCTACGTCATTATATAGTTCAAAAAGTGACGTTATGAACTCCGACCAAGAAACTTTCGTGATTATCCACACATATTTTTTTTTTGATAAAACATGCTGCTAAACATTTTTAGAATTAGTCGTATACCTAAATACTGCTCAAAGTATAAAGAATAAGAGTATAAGAAATGCTCTAAACGATTCGTGAGCATTTAGATTCATCATTGTAAATTAACGGCATAAACTCACTTGTATTTACTTCGGCTTCGTGCCGACCGTTTCGATCCTGTACGAGGATCTTCAGGCGAGGATGTCGGCGCGTAACCGCAACAGCTCCCTGAGGAAGATCCTCGTACAAGATCGAAACAGTCGGCACGAAGCCGAAGTAAATAAAAGTGAGTTTATGCCGTTAATTTACAATGAAGAAATGCTCTTTACAATACTGAAAACAGAACTGAAAACACCCGTGATTAACACCTGTATATTGTGTTATGTGGTAGGTATAATATAGCGGGCGGAGTGGTTGCGGAGTGCAGGTAAGCACCGAGCTCTACGGTAATTCATCGGAGACGCGGTTATTCGACTTAGAGTTAGGGAATATTCTAGAAGCTGGATAAGAAAATAGTAGGTTTTGTTTTATGTTTGAAGTTATCTTTAAACTTCGTGTAAACACTCCTGCTCGACTGCCAAGAAAAAAAGTTTACAATCTGTTCACTGTACCATACTCTAAAACCAATCTCGGCTATAACGCACCCATGTCACGCCTCTGTAGAAATTATAATTCACTATCCAAAAGCCACGATTTAGACATAACTGATTCAATTTCGAAATTTAAAAAGTCACTTAAACAAGCTACAGTATCTTAATTTAGTAATTTTTTTATTTTTGTTAATACATCTGTTTTTATTTTATTTTGTTTTGTATAAGAAGAATTATTTTGTTTTGTATAAGAAGAATTTCATTTCATTTCAGTTTAATTCAATTTAATTTTATTTTGTGTTATTGTTTGTTTTAATTTTTATTAACTTTGTCCTATTTTGATAATCTTGTAATGTTTAGTTGTGCACGCTGTGGCATCCTATAATTGTAGGATCACACAGACTAAAGACATAATAGCCTTAAGACTTTTAATTGTAATGTGTTTCCTGCGTTGGCTGTCCTTAAATAAATAAATAAATTGTGGTTTCATCTTTATTATTAACAAAACTGGGTTTCACGCGCGGCTTCAACCGCCTGGCAAAATCCATACTTAGCAAAGGTCTTCTACTGCCTATCAATTTATCATCGTCTTTTTGACCACCTTAAAAAAATAAAACCTTTACGATTTTTTGACAGTAAAAATAACAAGACTCAAAACTAATCACTGACAATAATAACGTAAAAATATTCATTCTTTACAATAATTTTACTCGTAAAAAACAATTTATAATTTATTATGAGCTTTGTTGTTAAGGTATTTCAATTCAGTCTATTGATTCGTAAATTATAGTATTTTATTCAGTCCCGATATGAGACCAGAATCGGGATCAGTAATCGGGATCCAAATGGAAGTGAGTGCAGTGTGAAATACGGCAATTACCTCAAGAGCGGCGTGTCACACATCCTGCTAACTCTCTGCTTACTAGAGATGAGGATACACGCTCTCGAATTCATATCGATGATAAGCACACGACTTGGTCACATTTACTTGTTTGTAAGCCCAAGCTGATGCCCAATTAGTTAATTTACACTGGTGACAATCACTATTAGAAGAGTTAAGTTATACGACAAATAGCAAACTTTCTCAAACATGGAAGTAAGCGCTCAGATTAGACAAATTGCGGCTTTACAAAAAAAAATATCTAGCGGAAATCTGCGTAATAATACTTTTTAACGCGCATAACTATCTGTATTCCAAATTACAACCAAATCCATTCATCGGATCAAACTGTGCGTAACTGGATCAGTCGGTTAAGTTTCTTTTTTAAATATTTCGATACATGAATAAAATTGTAAACAGTCGACAAACCCTATCGATATTTGCACATCTCTACTGGAGCATACGGTGCGACAGGCGTCTCCGAGTCAAGTCCGAGTCCTCAAACACGACTGCGGTCTAATGACCCGCCAGTCGCTTCTACTTTGAATGTTTTGCTTAGATCTTATACACATAATGTCTCTGGGACAAATATAAGGTCAATGGTTTAAAAAAAATCTTGCAGAAATGCTCCATTGTAGCCTTTTTGAATAAATTAATTTTGGGTTTGATAAGCTAAACGTGCGACCAGGTGCTTCTTCTTTGAATAATAAAAACTACCAAACCATGTTATGTACTATCTAAATCATGTTTTATTCCCGAGATCTAAACTATCTCTATTTTACAAATTGCATCAAAAGCAATTTAATTTCTAGTAGTACGAGTACGTAGACTTTTTTCCTACTTCACGCCGGTATTACTGATCGAGTTAAAATTTTATCAAAAACTAAAAAATAAACATCCAAACGATACTAGAAACTTACTATCAATTAGAAAATAGAATAACAACATGTTAAACAGCGAGGTACATTTAGTAAATCGCTCCTAAGATCAACTGGAAAATCGTCGACCGAAGCGCAAAACACGACTAACTGCAAAACTTGTAAAACCGCAACCGCCTTAGGGCTGCGTCACACAAACCGTGTTTATCTTGATTGATGCCACTTGTCACATGCTAATTTATGCTAAGAAATTACCAATTCACTCAAACAAAACAACAAGGAATTTTAGACTCTATTTGTGAGTTGATAAAGTTGATTGTAACTGCATAGGAAAAGTTGGAATTTTGTAATCTAAGTGCCACTAGCCCTCGCGTTAATACAACCGTTAACTATGTAAAGGTTTTTTTTTTAATTTTCACCGCTTTTGTTTCGCTTTTTATTGGCCAGCACGATTTGTCGACATTTTACTTTATTGTTTAACCTGCGGGCGTAATTTACTTACTTTTTAACACTTTGCTTGGAAACTAGAAATATGGAATTATGGTGTTTGTTTCTGCATGTCGGATTTTTCTTGTATGTAAATTGTAAATGTTATTTTGTTGTCGACATGTTGACTTTAAAGTTTTTTGCCTTTTGAACTGCCTCTGTTTTTGCATTTGTTTATGCTTTATTATGATGCATGCCTTGGATTCTACATAAATGCGGTAGCAACACTTAATTAGGAAGACTCGTCATTCGAAAATGGTTAACAGTTTTGTTAATGACGATAAAACACATTATATTATTATTGTTCATCTTTAAGTTTTTGTTTGTCAATTTTATTCATGTTTTTGATATATTTTTATAATTTGTTTCACTGGTATCACCGTGGTGCATTACTAGTATAATAATATTCCGCCTGAACAGTTATGTGGAAACATTACTCTTCGGTAGGAGGGCACTGTAGCTAGTGAAATTACTGGGCTAAAGAGTCTAAACTTCTTATGACTCTTGAGTAAGAAGCTTTGGTGCAGTGCACCTAGAATTGCACATCATTGTAAAATTCTGGGTAGCACTGTACTGATTATGGGCAGCGTTATCTCTTAACATCAGGAGAGCGTTTTGCTCGTCTTCTTACTTCTCCTCATAAAAAAATCATATTACACCTTTACCTATATTTTAAAAGTTTAATTTTGTAAACAGAAAAGGTACATTTTAAAGTATAAAAGCTACATTTGTCACGAGTTCCATCTAATCCAAGCGGCGACGATCGCGACAAAAGTAAGAAAGTTACACGAAAGCATTAATTACTTAGCCATCGGACATTTCTGCACAGAACTGGATAAAACTGGCCCACGGTATGAAATCAAGCGGATATTGATTTAAAAATATTGACATCAAATTCTTGAAAAAAATATAGATCTTTGCCTTGAAACGTCACTTTAGAAAGAAAGAAAAAAGTTTTATTTACGGCAAATAACAATAATTTGAGTATATAAGTAGGTACATAAAACAGTATTATGTTTGCCGCAAAAAGGCCTCAGCTCAGCATATGCGCACTATATTGCGCTACCGCTACTATGCTGTGCTTTTAACACTGTTGCAAACCTCGCGACCGATTTTCATAAAATTTTAAAGAGACCACCTGAAAATTGTAAGAAAAGTAGGCTTCAGTCGTTTTTAGTTACCACCTACTGAACAAAACCGTGTCGCTAAGCGGTCATTACGACTGGGTTCCGATATGATATTCAGTGAATCCCTCTCTAGGGAATAATCCCGCCTTCTAGGTTAGTCGGCTACCATCTATTGCCACACCGTTGCTTAACACCACGTGAGATGGCCAAAGGCTGATCTATAACGAGTAAAAAAAAACAGACTCTGAGTTTAAATTTTGAAAGTCACATTATTTACACGGCATTCTTCTTAGCTAAGTTTCAAATAGCCTCAAAGTGCATTTAGAACTGGACAAACACAGTTCCAAGTCCAACTCTACTCGCCAGTCGTCCACAAGTTGGATCGCCAAGATGACCAGAACCGCAAATGAATGGGGTCCATTTAATCTCGTGGGCTGTAATTGCAGCACCTTCGATTGGACCGGACCATTTATTGGGTCCAAGATTTATCGTCTCCAGTCCATTTCTCCCGGCTATTTTTTCTCCTACCCGCAAAACATAATTTCACGCGTTCGCTGACCACATAGTTATGGGCGCTATTAGTGAGTTTTAATGTGTTAAATCGTTGAATTGTATGTGCTAATAGAGCAGCTCTCCATAGCAAAAGTCTTGTTTCATAAACAAGAGAATTACAAAAAAAAAACTATGTTAGACTGACTGATTTCGATTATTGGCGTGATGCACATTTTAATTCATAACTTTAAAACAGCTGGACCGATTTTGTTAAAAAATAAGCCATTGATGTAAGCTGGTGATACCATTTTAAGTACCCCTTGAAACAAAAGTGGTTCTTTGACAAAATAAAAACAGTTTTTCAGGAGTTTTCGAGTAATTAGTGAGTCAAATTTCAATTCATCCTTCATTTTGAATCGCTGCAAATTCTATAGATCGCAGCTTTACAAGAGTTTTATTGAGCTTTTTTAACCTATGAGGTCCTAATTTATTTTTTTGAAATATTATTTGTTTAAAATCCATCAGTAGGTCTGTATTATATACGTTTATACGCTCTAGAGCATTCAAGTGACTGTATGCATTGCAGTCCAATAGCTGCAGTGGAACGGAACAGTAGTTATGAGTGGGATCTTCTCTAGTAGAAACGTTGTTCATAAAATTAAATGCAGAATGTTTTGCGTGAACCGTGAAATATGGCTAAATTTAAAATTGCCTTTGTAACCACAATTCTGTGGGCTACAGATTTATTTTTAAGTTAATAGTACTTTAGTCTTTTATTAAAATATTTAGATAGAGCCATCGAAGTCTGCAGGTACGGAGAGTTAGATTTTCGTGACCTAAAACAACACAACATAAAAGTTTCAGCAGTCAAATACACATTTAACATTATTTTTAATTATAACAAATGACTCGAAAACCATAAATAAACAAAATAAATCAACGCATTCGTCACAGTAACCTCATTACTGTAGCGCACCACCCTTATATTGCACATAATTTCCTAAACGTCCGGAACACTTTGTTTGACTTATAAGTGTAATTATAAAACGGTCGTGTGGCATATATCATCTTGGAATAATTAAAAAAAATGTTTGTAAAAAGTAAATTATTTGAAATATTAACTTCTCACGATAGTTAGAAGCGTCGAATAATTTGAGACACATGCTTCCCCGAGGGTGCTACTAATTACATAGGAATATCTCCCTCAGAAACTATTCATTAATGTTAGAGTATGAAACACGTGTGATACCTTGTATAATTATGATTTATGGGACACCAAATAAGTCCTCGTTATTGTGGATTAATTTATTGAATTTGGAATTTTTTGTAAGGGCGTTTTTTACGAACTATTTTACACATTTTACTCAGGAAAAATGCGTTACACATCGTCAACTTGCGCCGGAGGGTGCAGAGCAGTGTGTGGGAAGATGGGCGCGGTGGGGATACCCACTAAAAGACCTAAGGGTGTTCCTGCGGGGCGCCTTAATGCCGAGGCAGCGGGTACGCCGAAGCACTCGTCTGCGGCATGTACTCGAATTTTTACGACCTGAGCTTACAGCTGAACTTTAGACTTATATTTTTTATTATAATATTATTTTTTAGGCACTTATCAAAATAAAAGTTGTTCACAGGGCAAACGCAGAGTTACCAATAAAAGAATTTGAGAGTTATTGATGTAGAATTGATGTATTATAAATTTATCGATGGTAGAGGCAACAAAAAATTCATCATCTGTAAAAATTTTCACAGTCACGGTTCATAAAATACAGCCTGTGGGCGTATTGGCTAATTCTCACCCACTACGATTGATGACAACTTCAATTTCAATATACATACGACTACATTGCTGCGTTTGTTATTTTACTCATATCAGGAAGTTTAAACAAGTAATGTACGCAATTTCGTCTATGGATTCTAGTGTTTTTCATGTTGTTTGGCGATAGCCAATAGGCGCTCAGGTGACAGTCAGACGTACGGACAACGAAATCTTAGTAATATTGTCCCGTACTTACCCATCAGGTACAGACCCTAAAATGTAGAGTTTTAGGTCACCAAAAGACACATACTTCACAAAGGGTCAAAACGAAAATAAGTTTCACCCTTCTATAAAAAAAACATTTTAAAGTGCAATTTAACCCTGACCTAATGACTCTGTCATCAATGACCCCAAAATAACAAACGGGTCAAAATGACCCATATCAACAATTTACCGGTGATTCGCGCACTGACGCGGGTCCAACGAACAGAAATTAATCCATTTAAAATACATGCGTAACCCTAAAACGGTGGCTCTTTGAATAAATAAAAACTGTATTACGGTGACCCAAATACGAGCTTAGACAATTTGGGGAAATCAAAGAGAACATAAATTATTGGAAGTAGATTCATTAAAAAATATATGAAGCATGTAAGCATTAAGCATACATTTTGTCTGGCTGAGCTTGATTAGTGATAACCATCGTTTTTGTTCTATTTTTTTTTGATAATAATTTAAGACTACGTGAATATTTATTATACAAACAGGACATCGTTATTGTCTATTTCTCAACAAATTATTATGTGAATACAGCCGTTTCGTATTTATAATGGATATCTAATACACTCACGGTAGTTTCCAAAATCGTATATTTATTTTATACCAAGTGGAACGCCGCCCTATCACTAACCTGTTTTAAAGAGTGTGTATATTTCACAAAATATTTTAACTCCAAATGAGCAGGTACAATGAGTTTGTGTGTAAGTTTCTATTCCAATTTTTATATGCTGTAGTTTATTGTACATAGTTTTATTTATTGAAAACTTATTTAGTCTCAACAAAGATTAGTTTATATTTGTATTATTTGGTAAATGAGACTTACTAAAAATGCCTCATATCAAACTCAATCCAGAAGTTTTTGGGTCTATGGTGGAAATCTATTTCCACCGTGGTTTCGGAGGGTTGACGTGTATATGCTATCTAAGTTGCAGGTGCTGACCTAATTTTGCGTAAACCTTTTTAAATTCTCTGAGGACAGTGCCCATTTCAATTATTTTGATTTTGGTTTTACGCTCGGGACTTAAAATAAAAATTCCAAAAACAATTGGGAAACTTTTATCTTTTAAACGATTTAGGTCACTTTCTACTAGCTGATAAAGTTTTCATACAAATAGCTGTTATTATTCTAAAATCCTATTATTACCTAAATTAACTAATTTTTTATTTCGAGCATTAGCATTTATTATTGTTAGAAATAGCAGTATCTTAGCACTTCATTTATCAATCTCATAATAGTCATAACATAAATAACTCAGTAAGGACAAATCTGATTTGTTTTAACATCTTAATAAATTATGTATGGAACGCAATAAATAAATATGAATATGATTTTCAGACCTGTGTTCATAACGAAGGTAACTACTGGATTAAGTTATGTGAAAAGGTAATGAGGCACTAATGTAAGCCCAAATTTTACGTATTTTCAGAAAATTGTGGTTTTAGTGCGCAAGCGCATGATTGTGTGAGCGTGTGAACTATCGACTAAGCTTACTCTAGATGCTTCATTTCTTTATTCAGCAAGCTCATTCTCACTTCACATAACCTTGTCGCTAGTAATTCCAATAAAGTTGAGTTGCTCTTACTGATATACTAGCAACATCGAGAAAAAGGTGTCAGTTGAAATTTGACGTAGACCTGTCAAAATTGACACTTTCTAAATTGTCCGAGCCCTTAGGTGTGTGACCAATCAATGCGAAGCGTGAGAGATTTTGTGAGGCACCTTTGTTAGACTGGACAAAAGACGAGGTGCCAATGGAGTGTCGATTTTTTTAATGAGTTCGTGAGAACAGTAAATTAGGTGTTTGTGTGAAGAATAAAGAGTTATTTGTAAGTGAATATATAGGTCGAGTGATTCAATTTAAGATATTTTCTGAACTATCACATTTTTTAAAGCAAAAAGTTACAATGAATTTTCTTGACATAATTTTTTTTCCTTTGAAAATATTTATGTACTAGCTGCGCCCAGCGGTTTTACCCGCTTTACTACTGTAGCCTATGTGTTATTCTATGGTCTAAGCTATCTCTATACCAAATTACAGCTTAATCGGTTAACCCCTTTAGGCGTGAAAGAGTAACTAACATACATCCAGACATCTATACATTCTTACAAACTTTCACGTATATAATACTAGCTGCGCCCAGCAGTTTTACCCGCAGTACTTATGTAACCTATGTGTTATTCTAGGCTATATCTATACCAAATTTCAGCTCAATCGGTCCACCCGTTTAGGTCTGAAAGAGTTACAAACATTCATCCAGACTTCCATTTTTACAAACTTTCACGTTTATAAAATTAGTAAGATATCTCTAAAAGTACTTTTTATGCATCTTTTGATCTTACTCATCTTAATTTTTAGATCGATTAATTACACAAAAGATCTAGATGTACGATATCAATCACATCCTCTTTTTATATTAAGAAGATGACAATAACCCGCATGACTCACAGGAAACCTAAATTAATGCAAAAGAAGGATCGATCATCCGTCAATCAACTTAATTCAAATCGTAACTCGATACTCGAACCACACAAGTATTCATACAATTTCCTCCTTAACTCTAAACAGAACAAAAACAAGCCCTTCTGTAACCCAACACTATTCTCTATATAGAAAATGCAAAATTAAAAAGACTTCTAAAGCATGGGAACAAGAATAGTCAATAGTCACTTCATATTGTGTTTGTTGTGTAAACCATATGAGGTTCCGCGGTATCGTGTTACTTTAAGACTATGGTAACCGACACATCTCTAAAAGTCTTCTTTGCGTGTCCATTGCTGCTTTTGCACGAGCTTTTGCATCACTAGCGGGTATAAAGAATACGTGAGGTATAGGTACCTAGTTAAAATGCTTGTAAAAATGTAACATCTATCAATATGATCGTATTATTTTTATTAATGAAGAGTTTTCATCCTTACATATAACTCTCACTCTCTCTCGCTAAAGTGCTAAACTGTAGCCTATTTAAATACCTACCTAAATGCTTTTTGATTTCAACTGACGATAAAAAGTAGGAGATTTCTCGATTCGACCATATAAATAAATAATATTTTATAACCAAGCAATGTATGCGTAAAAATAAAATAATCGGTGATGCACTTTCACAACAGCTCTCGTGGTAAAAGTCAGGACGGTATTCTACAGGAGTGAGCCATGAGTTGAGAGAACTCTCATCCATATTGCGTATGATAAAATCATCAGTAATTTAATAAATATTACGTAAGTTTCTTGCTTGCTTTTCTCACTAAGGTATACTTTCCAAAGACTCTACCGTCTTAAAATAAAATACTTTGTGAAAATTTACTTGCAAAACTGTAATACTGTAACCTTTTAAAATATATAATTTAAAATAATACATTTTGATTTTTAAGCGAAGATAAGAAAGAAAGAGGTGGTTTTAACTTATTTTAACTGTAATATATTTTTACCAAGCAATGTATGCGCAAAAGTGAAACAATCGACGATGCACTTTCACAATAGCTCTCATGGTAAAAGTAAGGACGGTATCCCACAGGAGTAAGCCACGAGATCAGTGAACTCTAACCCATATTGCGTATAATAAAGTCATTGTAGGCTTCAAATTGTAAACAAGATAGGAGATGTCAATGTGGGATGGTGCAAGAGGATGTTTGGCGTTGATACAGAAATGGGTTAATGAGAGTTTCGTAAGGTAAACGAAAACTGAGGAATGTTGGAGTAATTCGTTTACTACAAACGGTGATACCTACTGAGATTAAAATTGTATGAATATATTTTAAATAAAAAAAAAACACAATCCTTTCCCAAAAATCAAATCATTGAGGTGCTTTTCGAACCGATGGTTGTAAAATTGACTTGAAAAACTGCTCCATTGTAACCTATTTGAATAAATAAATTTGTATTTAAGTTTAAAAAAATATATCGTACCAACTAATATAAATGCGAAGTTTGTATTTAAATGGATGCTTAGATATATTTATAAGTTCCATGTGTTATTCTGTTTGTTGTTAGGGTGTAAAATTAAATCCTAAAATAATTAAAACAATTTTCAACAAGCAATAAATAAGAAGGCGCTGCTTGTTTCCAAAATAAAAACTTGCGTAAGTAAATCTTTCCATGTGCCAAATTTCAACTTAATTTATAGATAGGTATAGGTTTGAGCTGTGCTTTGATAGTTCAGTTAAGCTTTTCTTTTAATACGGCAAATTAATAAAGCAAATTTTTTATGTAAGACATTTTTCACTTTAGTATTATATATTAACATTTTACGTTTTAGTAGGTTTCTAATTGATTGAAGTCTAATAGCTATAAAAAAACATAAAAAAAAAACACAATTCAAACAAGCGTATTCTATTTACAAAAATTATAACGGTTTCTGTACGAGTACCTACCAAAGAGTTTTTAATACGTTTTACCTCCTTTCTACCGCAGAACAAATTGCAAAGAAAAAACGAGCACGTTGTAGTGACAGATGTCACGTCGCAGCGGTGTCACGCTGGCGTTGCTCCAGAATTCGCAACAATTGGACTCTTCCATTTTTAAACGTGAACTTTAGCGTGTCGCCTCTTGACATGGAATATTCTAAAATTAAAATGTAACGTATCCTTTAGGTTTTTAAGCGAATTGGAATCAGTGGAATCTATTTTTAAAAGTGTAGAAAGCTCGAGTTTTGTGACCATGGTATCGACCACTGACGACTGTCACTATTTTTTTATTATTCAGCACGACGCTAGGGCTAACTTAATGCCAAAGAAGTTAGTATTTTTTTATTTGTCTTCTAATAATTAATAATTAACTTTATAAAAAATTATGTTATTATGACCTGTAATTATTATAGTGCGCTAAATTACATTTTTTTTTGCGTGATTCACTAGCTCGTTTCATGACAAATTTAAGAAAGGTCTTTTAACTTTAGCACTATGATTCCAGAAACATTTTATTTATCAAGATAGTAACTAACTTAATAACTTATGAATAACTTTTGTATTGTTTTGCTTAAAATCGTTTTATTACTGGCCAATGCTTTCAAGGTGGAAACACCTATAGAGATATTCAAAGTAGGATTTATAAGTTGCTGTTGCGCCCAGCAGTTTTACCCGTTGTACTAAAGCCTATGTGCTATTCCAGGATCTAAGCTCTATACCAAATTTCAGCTCAATCGGCTCAGCCGTTTCGGCGTGAAAGAATAACATACATACATCCAGACATCCATATATTCATATAAACTGTCACGTTTATAATTTTAGTAAGATAGAACTGAAAGAGTAGACCACCGAGCCAGCGTCACGATCCCTACATTCATTCGACGAACATCAGCGTTGTCGCATATTTCATTTAAGTTTAGGAATCTGGTGCAATTTATGAACTTTTCATCATGTTATAATTCGAACTTTACTTATTGTAAAGTTCGAATTATAAACGCCAAAAATTTATATAGTAAAATACTAAATTTATTTAAAAAGCAAACATATAGTAAAATACATCATAATATACCTATCATCTGGCGCATCTAAACCCTTTTGGACAAAGTCATAGGATTATTTTAATTAATTAAAAATATTTTTTTAAATAAAATAAATAGGCCAATGTTTGACCATATCCCACCTGATGAAAGTGTCAAAGCAGAGGGTCGATTGTGAATCACGTAAGATGCCTAGAATAGTACCTGTTCATTCTCGGAGATTTCCAAGTTATATCGCCATGGAAATACGGATTATTTCAATGTGTTCCAAAAACATTAACTTTTTTTTATTATTTATTCATTATAGGCTAGCGTTTGACCGCGATCTCGCGTGATGTTAAACGACGATGCGGCTGTGGATGGTGGCTGACTAAACCAAGAAGGCGGGATCCCTCTAACTCTTTTAATTTGTACCAGCGGCTAAATTAAAGCTTCTGTCAAACGTTGATTGCTTTGCATCTCGTTAAAGTCGCGTAACAGACGTGTCTCAGCTTCATTCGACGATCTCTCCGATAGACGCGTTCAAATATTTCTACCAAATCGGCCTGAAGCATGAACAGAAAAACTGAAACTTCTGGAGTGAGTTTACTGTAAAAATGTGAAGCACAATCACTTATTGTCCCTTGTGTCTTGTGTGGTTTGTTCACACAAAGATTTGAAAAGTCGCCATCGTAATTGTAACAGCAATATGCCCTTAAATATTAATAATATTATGCATAATAATGCTTCCGCCTGCGCCTGTTTGTATTTCCGTTGAGTTTCAATGTGGCATAATTAAAAAAGACAGTGAACAAAGTCTTACATAGTTGAGAACGTACCGGCGATGCTCCTAGTATACTAAGCGGAGGCGGTAACCAAATAGATTTTTTTTTATGTATTATAATGGTGGAGTTTGCGTGCTTCATATCTGTTTATATAAAACTACTTCTATCATCTTTTACGTTCTTCGAGTCCGAAGTATGCGCGGCATTTCTCCCGAAAATCCAAGTGAATTTGTCGGTGGCCAGTATTAATTAGAATTAATTGCGTTCGGTGCAATAATATATTGCGGTATTCTTAATTTAAACTTGAATTATGTTCTGGAATTTATTTAATTTTTAAAACAGTAGCCGATTTCCAATTTAATTATGCATTTATTGTGGTATTTACGTGACTTGATTGATGACCATTATTTGTTTAAATTAAGGAAAGTTTCAAACAAATATTTTCCCCTTGGTTTTATTGTCTGTAAAGATTGATATTATTGTGATGAATATATATAATATTCGTATTTTTAATTTTTCACAATTTTTCCCTAAGACAGCATAAAAATATATTAACACTTTCAGACCTGAATTATTTTTTTCATCCTGTGAAATTGGTAAATTCCGTGTGTCTAAAGTATAGTAGAGGAGACTATTAAAAAATATATAAAAAAAAATTTAGTCTTCAACTTTTCGGAAAATCTAGTTTTTCTTAATGTGCATAAATGTGGACTCCCGTTCTACTTAGTATTAAGATTAAGGTATGCATTTTTTTTCATTGTATCTTATGTCTACAATTGTGCACGCCAGTTCTGAAAGGGTTAAAGTACATACTAAAACATAGTCACCATTTGCGTATAAATAGAAAAAAAGTTATCGTACTATTATTATCATAGCGTGAAACTATATCCAACATGCAACAAAATCAAATTTATGACTTACGACCATATTCAATATTCATATACAATGTATCCAGAAAAAATATAATCTAAAATTACTCAATTATGGTCATGATAAGCGTATACCTACCTACAAATAGAAAAAAAAGGGCCCAGTCCGGGTATTGTGACATCTTATTTCTTTGCATAAAAATAGTTACTCGTATTATCTGCATAGTATGAAACTGTATCCAACATGCAACAAAATCGCCTTTATCACTTACGACTTTATTCATACAATGTCAGTACATTTGCAGCCAACTACTCAATATATCGGACATTTAATGCGGCCCGTCTCGTGTAATGTCTGAATCTGACAGTTCCTGTGTCCACTGGACGTTCCACGGAAATAATGGCGTAGTTGTAAACAGACATGTTGTGCGACCAATGTTTGAGCCAATATTGGTATCTGACGCCGCATCTCCAGCTAGTGTTTTGGCTACTTCACATGCTACACATTCAACACAAACATGATAACATTCAACTAAATTCTAGGCGATTATGATGAATATTGATAATAATATGTTTCTGTTTTTAGTGCTTTCCATCGGATATGGAATGCAAAAACATTGTTGGCGCAAACAAAAAGTGTAGTTTGACAATGTTTTGTGAAAAATGATGTGATGTTTTTGTTGATCGTGTACACCAAAACACGCGCTGGAGACCCGGCTATATGCACACGTTACTGTTTGAAATAATATGGATGGAAGTTATATGATCAACTTTGTCTTTTAATAATTCTGTAACCTAACACTTTACGAGGCTGGATGTTACATACATATCTTCAAACCTTTCAGGTTATAATAATTTATTTATTTTAACATTGACTCTAGTATGTTTTATCATATATTTTTCCAAAATATTGATTTGTCATACTTTTTTAGAAACAAAAATAGAAGTTTGCCAGATATTTGATCAAACATTTGAACGCACAACAGCATCCAAAAGACAGTTATAGGTGGAATTCCCACGTGGTTTCCATTGCATAGGAGAGTGGAATATTGGCGCAGAATCTGTGGCACTTGCATTTTACGACTATTTGATATTTAGGGCGTGATTTGAATGCGACTGAGACTGTTTCCATTCATGACTTCATTGCGGTGATCTGAGAACGTTTATAGAGCTGATACAATATCTATATTTTAAAGTAAATGAGCAGCTCATTGTCAATTGAATTTTAAAAATCAATGTTTTTATTGTCAGACATTTTGTGTTTTCTCTATTTTTAACCGACGAAGTAAACGTTTTTTTAATTTGTCCCATATATATTTCAGCTGTTTAATATTTAATTGATTTTCAAGGACAAATAAATAGAAGATAAAATTACACGCTTTACTATTTTATCGAATCGTACTTATTATATGCTTGGATTTATTTTAATTCATTTTTTACATTTTTTGAACGACGCGACGCCTAGTTTTTGCCAAAATCAGAGATGTAACCCTACTAACACTGTCACAGTCAAATCACAATCGCAGTAATAATAATAGGCTCGTATACTCTGCAGTTTCAGGTTACGAAGATTACTATAAAGCCTGCAAAATAACCTAATAACTCTAACCTACTTATAACAATGACTACTTAAAACTTTTTTTAAAACAATGTTCTAAATTACTGTATTTTTGTAAAAACAATTTGATTAATATATGTTTACTTAATACAATTTTTTTATCGGTTTTATCTTAATTTTGTAATTATTATTACGCTTAAAAGCCCTTGAATTTATATCATGCAATTTGCTATAAAAATGCCTAAATCTCCCAACAGCAGCCGTCGTGTGTCGACCGACAATCGACAAACATGGACGCGACGAGTGTACGGCAAACAGCACTGCGTTTTACTTAATTGAATGCTTAATCACTGCCTACATCGAGCCACGAATCGTACACGCCTGGAAGATTCCAGTTTAGGGACAATTATACAAGCTTTTATTTACTTTCACCTGTCTGTCTGTCTGTCGGTCTTTAATCAAATCTTGCAAGTTTAATTTGATCTTATTGTGACATCGAGCTGATCTGATGATGGAGCTGGAAGGTGGCCATAGGAATGACACAACACCATCGAGTTTGGGCTCATTTGATTCGTCTTGACGAGTACTACATGATGCTAGATGGTAATAATAACAAAAGCTTGTTTTTAATAAGATTTGTTAATATTTCACTTGTTCACTTTGAAATAAATAAAAATAAAATGCTATTTATTGCCAGAAAAGAATATAATAATCCTAAATGTACTTTTTGCTTAGGCAACTTACCTACTTACCCCTATTACTTTCATTTTTCATTTTCATTTTTCATATGTGTTACAGTCCGAATAACGTCGTTGAAAACCTTAACCAACTTTCGTTAAGTACATTCTGCTAGCACGTATTTAAAAAACCTACAAATTTTTCGTAGATCCTAGGCATTTCAGTTTAGGTACACATTTGGTACCTATTTTTGCTTATTGCAATAAACGCGGAGGAAACTGTCAATATTGTGTGTTAATTGAATTTTACATTTGGTTTGCATCCAATCGGCGGGAGTGTCGCGACGGGATGGAAAAAATACGAAATGTTGCAATTAAGGCTGATTTGGTGCAGACTTGTTTAATTGATTTCATAGAGAAAAATAATTATATACCTTTAAAATTTTGTCGTAAACATCTAAGGTTTCGTTTAAATATTGAAAAGGATAGTTGATTAACTGATCTTTCTATCAACGCACAGTTTTGAACGACCTGACGAATTTGGTTAAAATTTGGCACAGAAATAGATAGTGCACAAACAGTTGGTTAGCCTGAAATAAATCTTTCAAATTGTTTTAGGAACAAACCATACGTATTATTCCCAGTAAATAATTTTGTTTTATTTCAGATATATGGAAAAACAACTATTGAAATTTAGATAGTCCTAACATAAAACTAGGATTGTTTTTTACTAACCTAATCTTATGATTTCAATAGTCTAACTCCAAATAACAAGTGAATTAAATTAAAAATTCAAAAAGCCCCCAACGCAATATAAATTTATTATAATGTGTTGTATTCTACTACTAAGTTACCCTTTCATTTGACACCCATATTGACGGGGTCGTGGAGAAAAAAAAGAAATCCGCCATTTTGTAACGTCGCGTCGGCCATCTTGGACCGATTTCCACCAAACCTAAGAAAACTCGACTAACTCTACTTTACAAACAAAAAAAACTAGATCAAAATCCGTTCATCCGTTCGGGAGCTACGATGCCACAGACAGGCAGGCACACACACAGACAGACACGTCAAACTTATAACACCTCGTCGTTTTTGCGTCGGGGGTTAAAAATATGATAAAGTGTATCAAAACACTGGCACGCAGGGACGCCGTATTAATCCGCCGGCGGATTCCAATTACCTAAAAACGTTGACCATTCAATTTGGGTCCATCGTTGAACTCTGGACGGTGGGATATGCACGTATATCAGAGGTAAGGGATTCGCTGTGACGACTCCGGATTAGATACCGACAAATACACGTAAATAATAATTCATACATTAAGCTATAATCCAAAATAGCTGTTTTTTTCTTCTTTAAGATTATAGTGGTAGGATTTTGTGTACTTCTAGTATTTAAAAGGAACACTTTTCATTGAATTGAGACTGGGATAAAATTCCGCAATTCAATATTTTAGGAATGTGATTATATGACAATGACATAGATGATTTAGAGATGATTATAGTTAGAAAAAAAAAATGTATCCGAAATTGTCAATCTTGAAAATTATAAAACAAATTATAACAATATTATTATTGTTCAAAATGACTCTAGTTTTTTTTTGGGTATCTCTACAGTTTCTCCCGTGTGTGGGACAGGGATTTTATTTTCTGTCTCTGTTTTCTCCTCTAAATATTTCCATTCGTTGCGCTAATGAGAGCTGTTACAATTTGTCTCATTTCTTCGGTTTACTACTCCTACAACTTCTTCTCCAAATGACAAAAAGTCATCTCGTTTTTTCCCCTTTAATTACCTCTTCTATAGTTTCGGCTGTTAGAGTCGTTTCTTAATCACCTCTAGTATATTATACTAGCTATATACTATACCATCATAAAAATGTTTACTAGATTTAAGCATTGTGTTTGCGTTACATTAACTGAATCGAACATCAATACAAACATTTAATTCCCTTTTAAAACTCTACCTTGGTTCAAATTCAATGTCATTAACGAGAATGCCTCCAGTATCTCGGCTGGCACATTTCATATCTGCGGAAGTCCATCGGCTGCACTCCCGAACTTCGTTATGATGCCCAAAAATATACCTATAGATAGTACCTCTACTATATATATAGGATCTATAATATTATGTAGGCTTCGCATCCCTATTAATTTACTTTTTACTTTCATCTAAAACTGGGGAGTAACCGTATATATAAAAGGCAGATTTTATGAAGATGTGGGGATGTTTTTTTTTTAATCAATTACAAAATATGTTATCTTATTGAAAAAGTAAAAAAAAAATTCTAAAGATTGCATTTTGATTAAAGATAAAGCGCTGAAAAATTATGTGAATGGTTTTTTTAAAACGTTTTATCTCTTTAATAATTATATAAGTGTTGTTAAATTAAAACAAAATCTGTTCCATGAGTGCATTATTTCGAAATACGTACCAATAATAAGGCCTCTACAGTATTTTAATGACACGTTATTCTTATAATATATCTAATAATTACTGTAAATTTTTATGTATTTGTAGGTCTGAGAATAGGTCATAATGTAGTATTATCATGTACTCGCAGATAATGTTGTGCGCGTGAAATAGAGTTTTTTTTATATTAAGAATTAAGAAGACGAGCAAGACGCTCTCCTGCCCATAATCACCCACAGTACACCCTGGACACGACGTCCATACGACGACCGTTCGTTGGTACAGTGTCACCCTGGATTTCACGATGATGGAATTTTCTAGGTGCACTGCACCAACGCTTCAGACTCAAGACTCTTCAGCCCAGTAACATCACTAGCTAGAGTAGGCACTATAGTAAAATAAGAAAAGGAGCTGTGTAGGTTTTACAAGCTTTCACTAACCTAAACCTACATATTATTATTATACCTAGTTAAATAAGTAATGTACAGGCATTGTTAGGACAATAGAGTCCAATTAGGAGGCCGTGTCTCGCCCACTGCAGCAATCTACGATTCAAATCGTTACATTACGATTTTCTCTTACATTTGCATGTGCTGGGTTAATTTAGTTGTGTTGTAAATTGCAACTACCTTATGAAAATCCATTTATGCCACACAGCTGCAAAATCGCGCGGGAAAACGGGACGGATTTTTTGTAAACTTTGTTTTGTATTGTGCCCGCTTTTCCGCGCGATCCCGCGTCGTGACGTCCGCTAGTGTAAAGATTTTTTTGTTGCCGTTTTAGAAGAAAACACTAATAATATTTACTGCTCGATTTACTGACTAGTTTACGCTCGCCCGCGTCAAGTACCTATCTAGTCTTTTCTTAGCGGAGTTTTTTTTTATAGAAGCTTCCCCTTTATTAATCTGTTTTTTTTTGTTGGTACTATAATTTAGTATGACGCATAGAGTAAAAAGTACCTAAGATCTTTACAATTATTTTGTAGAGGTATTATGTCAGCGCTCCGCTGCGAAAGTCTTAAAATAGTAGCATATCTGAATAAGTTAGTTTTGGGTATGAGTTTGACTTCGAGTTAATATTCGCGCAAAGGTAAAGAAACAAATTTCCCATTGTAAACCTACTTAAAAAACTTTTAAAAAAAATGTCATTTTGAGCAAAAATTTACACGAAGTAAGACTAGCCTATTAGCCACATGCACTTTGAAAAATACTTTCCTTTTCATTTATCGCGCTCGTATTTCTCCAAAGTAAGTATTTGAACACCGAACTAGTTCACTCCAACCACAAACCAAATTAAACCTAGTTACACTAGCAATACAGTTCAAAATCGTTTAGCAAAAGTAACTTTTCTAGGCTGTGTACACACAATTCGTGACCAAAATACTGTATCTTTGGGTGTTCCGGCAGCGTATTTACTATTCTGTGGGTTTGAGTCGGCTAGATAGGAAACAATTACGTACCTAACGTACCTTTACTCGTATGTACCTAAGTTTATAATGCAATAAAATAAACGACCTTTACAATACAACAAATTCGGTAACCCGCCATTTTGTAGCGGCCATCTTGGACCGATTTTAACCAAACATGGCTTAGAAAACTCTCGACTAACTCTACTTCAAAAAAAAAACTAAAAATACTGTAACATAGTATACAAGGATGTTACAATTTGCGGTATTATCACTAAAAGCGAAAAGGTCTATCAAAAATCCTTGCAAATATTTTCCCTAAAAACCCATTTCCCCAGCAATAAAGTTAGCAATTTACCAGTAAGTCTACAACGTTTCATCAACAACAATGATGTACGATATAATTACGTGACCAGCAATCTGCTAAATCAAAATTAGTATGCTGCCGTCTTTGAGCATCAAGATGCAAATCTCCTCCGTTGGCCGTCCAATTTAGTTATAGCGAATGGGCCTAGCTTTCGAATAGGGATGGGAATCAGTAGCTGAACTTGGGCAAGATTTTTCTGGAATGTTTTTTTTTTTCAAGCAACGAAGTAAGAAAACCTGCAAGACTGTTCCTGTTGGTGAGAGATAATACTGCCCATAATCAGTACAGTGCTACCCAGGATTTCACAATCATGTAAAATTCTGGGCGCACAGCAGCACAACGCTTCTTACTTAAGCGTCATAAGAGATGCTAAGACTTCAGCCCAGTAATTTTACTAGCTACAGTGCCCTCCTACCGAAACACAGTAATGTTTGCACATCTCCCCCCGGTAAATGACGTATTACCTATGCTTTATGCGTTAGAGTAAACAGGCGCATAAAAAAGGCGTTTGCGCAATGCACATCTAGCTTTCAGTGCATTGTTTCTTGTGACTTATTTTTTCGTATTAGCATGAAAAAATAATAAACTACATAATAAGTAAATTTATTAATAAAAAACCTTTTTTGTGATTAATCTTATTTATATAGGATCTCATTTTAAGAAATACGATATTAATATAAAAAGTGTGACATCACAAATGAATGGTATCTCTACAATTGTGCGTAACTCCCGGATACTGCCGTTGACACTCCCAAGATGCTCATCTTGCAACCGAAAGATTAATTAGAATTGTAAATGATCCAACAGTAAGTCCGCCAAATCCTCCCAGTTAACTTCGAATCAAAATGTTTACTGAAAACAATCCTTTTGAAGATTAACTTGGAGCGGAATATTTAAAAGGGTTCATATTTAGATAGAATCTTTGAACGGCTTATTTCCGGGCGATCCGGCCGAATATTTTGTTATTGGGATGAATCTAAAACCATTGTAACACTCGTATAAGTTAAAATAAATTATAAATAATACTTACGAGTTTTGAATTTCAAATTTAAACGAAGTAAATACATGATTTATTATATTAATATTTTAAACAAATGTTGAAAAAGTTTCAATATGTACCATATTAAAATTTGAACTTGTAATTAGTATCCTACTAATATTATAAAAGCGAAAGTTTGTGTGTATGTGTGTGAGTGTGTGAGTGCGTGAGTGTGTGAGTGTGTGAGTGTGTGTGTGTGTATGTTTGTTACTTCTTCACGCTTAAACGGATGCACCGATTGACTTGAAATTTGGTATGAAGGTAGCTTGGACTCTGGAATAACACATAGGCTACTTTTTATCCTGATAAATAAAACAGTATCTGAGAGAATTGATGTCAAATGAAAAAAACAACTTTATTTTTGGCGTCTCAATGGTGGCTCCTATTACCTCCAGGTACCAGGATACCAGAAACTTTAAGGAGGTCTATAGTCGAGAAGAAGACGAATCTAAAAAACCATAGATCATCAAAATCGGTCCAGGCGTTCTTGAGTTATAAGTATTGAAACTTTTACGAAGTACCAGGAGACCAGGAACATGTAGGAGATGTTCGGCTCATTTCGTGAAATTCCGGTGAAGTTCGGATTTGACAAATGACAAATTTGACGCGTTCGATTTTCAATTTTTTTTTGAAATTCGAATACGTCAATGACGTAATTGTCAAATCCGAACTTAACCGAAATCTCACGAAATGAACCGAACATCTCCTACATGTTTCTGGTCTCCTGGTACTTCGTAAAAGTTTCAATACTCATAACTCAAGAACGCCTGGGCCGATTTTGATGATCTATGTATGGTTTATTAGATTCGTTTTCTTCTCAGTATATGGATGTTAAAAAATATCAAACAAATTAGGTAGGAAAATTATTTAAAAAATCTACCAAATGGTAGACTTTTTGAAAAATCTTCTAAATGGTGGAAAAATAATTGGTAGTTTTTGGTAAAATATTTTTATGGTAGAAAAAGCTACCAAATGGTAGGAATTTTGAAAAATCTACCAAATGGTAGAAATTTTAATAAATCTACCAAATGGTAGAATTTTTTTTAAAAATTACCAAATGGTAGAAAATGAAATGGTGGTTTTTGGTAGAATATTTATATGGTAGAAAAGCTACCAATGGTAGAAATTTTAAAAAATCTGCCAAATGGTAGAAATTTTGAAAAATCTACCAAATAGTAGAAAATTTAATGGTAGTTTTTGGTAAAATATTTTCATGGTAGAAAAAGCTACCAAATGGTAGAAATTTTTAAAAATCTACCAAATGGGAGAAATTTTGAAAAATCTACCAAATGGTAGAAAATTAAATGATAGTTTTTGGTAAAATATTTTCATGGTAGAAAAAGCTAACAAATAGTAGAAAATTTTGAAAAATCTACCAAATGGTAGAAATTTTAATAAATGTACCAAATGGGAGAAATTTTGAAAAATCTACCAAATGGTAGAAAATTTAATGGTAGTTTTTGGTAAAATATTTTCTTGGTAGAAAAAGCTAACAAATAGTAGAAATTTTAAAATGGTAGAAATTTTGAAAAATCTACCAAATGGTAGAAAATTTAATGGTAGTTTTTGGTAAAATATTTTCATGGTAGAAAAAGCTTACAAATGGTAGAAATTTAAAAAAAAAAATACCAAATGGTAAAAATTTTGAAAAATCTACCAAATGGTAGAATTTTTGAAAAATCTCCCAAATGGTAGAAAAATAATTGGTAGTTTTTGGTAAAATATGTTTATGGTAGAAAAAGCTACGAATTGGTAGAAATTTTAATAAATCTACCAAATGGTAGAAATTTTGAAAAATCTACCATATGGTAGAAAATTAAATGATAGTTTTTGGTAGAATATTTATATGGTAGAAAAAGCTACCAAATGGTAGAAATTTTGAAAATCTACCAAATATTAGAAAATTAATTGGTAGTTTTTGGTAAAATATTTTTTTTGTAGAAAAAGCTACCAAATGGTAGAAATTTTGAAAAATCTACCAAATGGTAGAAATTTTAATAATTTAAAACAATAGATTTTTCAAAATCTCTTACATTTGGTAAATTTTTTAAAATTTCTAAAATTTCCTAGCTTTTTCTACCATAAAAATATTCTACCAAAAACTACTATTTAATTTTCAACCATTTGGAGATTTTTCAAAATTTCTACATGTTTTTATAGAAGAAAATGTGACCAAATGGTAGAAATTTTAATAAATCTACCGTATTGTAGAAATTTTTATGGTAAAATATTTTTATCGTAGAATAAACTACCAAATGGTAGAAATTTTAATAAATCTACCAAATGGTATAAATTTTTTGGTAGATTTTTTAAAAGTTCTACCATTTGGTAGTTTTTTCTACCATAAAAATATATCACCATAAAAATTTCTACCATACGGTAGATTTATTAAAATTTCTACAATTTGGTAGATTTTAAAAAAAATTTACCATTGGTAGCTTTTTCTACCATAAAAATATTTTACCAAAAATTACAAATTAATTTTCTACCATAGGTATGGTAGATTTTTCAAAATTTCTAACATTTGGTAGAATTAGATTAAGATTAGTAAAATCGGTACAGCCGTTCTTGAGTTATGAGTATTGAAACTTTTACGAAGTACCAGAAACATGTAGGAGATGTTCGGCTCATTTCGTGAAATTTCGGTGAAGTTCGGATTTGACAAATGACAAAAATTTTTTTTTTTGAAATTCGAATACGTCTAATGACGCAATTGTCAAATCCGAACTTAACCGGAATCTCACGAACTGAGCCGAACATCTCCTAAATGTTTCTGGTCTCCTGGTACTTCGTAAAAGTTTCAATAGTCATAACTCAAGAACTGCTGTACCGATTTTAATAATCTATGATTTCTTCGATTGGTCGCCTTCTTTACTATATGCATGTTAAAAAATATCAACCAATTATTGTACGAATTATTTTTTTTTCAAATCGAAATATATTTGTCAAACCTGAACTTCACCGAAAACAGAATCTAACCGTATCCGAATTTTACGAAATGAGCCGAACATCTCCAACATTTCTGGTGTCAAGGTATTTAGTAAAAGTTTCAATACACATAACTCAAGAACGCCTGGACGGATTTTGATGATCTATGGTTTTTTCGATTCGTCTTCTTCTCGACTATATGCATGTTAAAAAATATCAATCAAATTATGTACGAAAAAAAAATAAAAAATAAAATAAATTTGTCAAATCCTAACTTCACCGAAAACCGAACCAAATAAGAAAATGAATTTCACAAAATTAACCGAATATCTGCTACATGTTTATGGTGTTAGGGTACCTAATGTACGAGTAAGCTTATATAAAGTGAATTATGTTTTTATAAGTTAGTTAAAATTAGAGATATTATTATTAACAAGTTTTATCGGCAACAACTAACAACTGTGCCGCGGGTAACACCGCGGGTCGCAGCTAGTGTATAATATTATTATGTAAGACTGCGACTAGGATCGTCATACTAGCTTAGGGCTCGAGACAATATTTAAAACGGCTTGCTATAAAAAAGAACCAATAGCCCAGTAAAAGAAGAAATGTGGATCAAAAAGTCGAAAGCAGAAAAACTAACTTAGTAACTTTGTTTAGACTAGTTAGGAGATAAACATACTAAAAGTCCCCACCCCTCCGAGGTGAGCCCGAGGGGGGGGGAGGCCGAAGAAGGTCCCATTTTTAGGTTTTTAGCTTATATGTCAAAAACTGTGCATTGTACGATATTTTGTTGTGCTACATTATTAAACCTCATAAAATTTCCTACAATTTCGGCCTTGCCACTTTTTATCTATCTCCAATCGTTGCCCAGCTATAAGCTTCCAAACATGGTCTATTTTGAAAACGCTTAAATTAGTTTTCCATACAAAGTCAGTAAAAAAATCTTACAAATAAAATTTGACCAACTTCTGGTTGTCGTATCATAATGAAACTTTGCAAATGTCTAGAAATCTGATGACAATTTAATAATCTGGTACTACTGAGCTGATCTGATGATGGAGCCAGGAGGTGTCTAATGAAACTCTTCAATGACTATTAGTAAACCCGTCGAGTTTGGGCACATTACATTCGAATCGATGAGACTTTTTCATTACACTTGCTGTCGAGGGTCTGATAATGGACCAGGAGATGCCTATGTCTCATCAATCCGAATGTAATGAGCCTAAACTCGCCGGTTTTACTAAAACTAATTTAAGCGTTTTCAAAATAGACCATGTTTGGAAGCTCATAGCTGGACAACGATTGGAGATAGATAAAAAGTGTCAAGGCCGAAGTTGTAGAAAATTTTATGAGGTTTAATAATGTAGTACAACAAAATATGGTACAACGCACAGTTTTTGACATATAAGCAAAATACCTAAAAATGGGACCTTCTTCGGCCTCCCCCCCCTCGGGCTCACCTCGGAGGGGTGGGGACTTTTAGTATGTTTATCTCCTAACTAGTCCAAACAAAGTTACTAAGTTAGTTTTTCTGCTTTCGACTTTTCGATCCACATACCCTTTTTGGGCACTCATTGACTGGGCTACAATCCTTATTAGAAATCTATTATACTCATAGTTTATGATTTTACAAATGGTAAAGTCAATATTTACAGATTGTCAGTGCAGCCTTAATTTCGTACAAAAGGAGGGATTTATCCCGCCTTCTACGTTGAGTCTGCTGCCATCTACGGTCGCATCAATTACGCGAGATCGTGGTCGAAGACTACCCTAATATATAAAAAAAGTTTGAAACCAAAATCCAAAAGTTAATATCCGAAATTTTGAAAAATTTCAGATCATGTTTACGCATGGGAAATATTGTTTCCGGTATAAACAGTCCGCGACTTACCCCTATAAGGCAATATTTATAGAAAATATCCAAAGGTTCGACTGTTGATGTTTTCAGAGGGAAAATTATGACGGAATTTTTGTTTTTAAATTCTTGGAAGAGAATCTGTTTATTGTTTTTGAGCCGGTTGGAGATGGAGTCAGCGAGTCGGGAAATTACTTTTGCTTTCACTTTGTTAACTGAGTATTGATTTCAAGCAACTTTGGTAAATTTAATTTATTTTTAAAAGGGTTTCATGTTTTCGGTTTGTAGGGATTGTAATTTTTGAGTTTAAATAGGTAATTTTGTTGTTACAATCATTTTTAAACCAAATTTGCTGTTTAATTCATTAGCTGTTAAAGTATTGGATGAACTCTCATCAGTAATAGTCACTTAGATTATTTTAATCAACTTTGTAAAAATTTCAGCTTTTACAATAAAGACAAGGAGGAGTGTACAATAAAGAGCATCATTCATTCTTGGATTCATTTATTCATTCAGTAAAATTTCAAGTAACATTCTCTTTTATCGATAGACACCAGTATATACTGCTTGTTTGGAAGAGATCGCTATTAGCAATAGGACCACCAAATGTAACACTGATTTTCTCTAATATGTAATGTTTTATGCTTATTTTAATGTATGTATTATGGTGCTCAATAAAGAGTATTTTTTCTATTCTATTTTATATTATGGTCAATTTGTAGTCTGGACAATTATTTCAATACACACAATGTGTATCTAACACTTGTATGATCACAATAGTTCCTTAGAGATTCCCTCCCGCCTATAACACCAAAATTTATCTCTACAATACACAACACAAATACGACACAGCAAAACAACCCTAACTCTCAGCTATTTGCCTCACATTCTCTAAGTGTATCCATATAATTTCAGTTGTTTGTACCAAATATTATGTTTGAATTAGACTTTGAATCACCATCAACAATGGTGGATTGCATTGAGTTATATGTTACTGCGTAGTAGAGATGGCACCACTTATTTATTGTGTTCCGTTTTTAATTATGCGGCCATACTTAGTTCCTTGCTTTGGACTTTGGAGTGAGTAAGTACCGTAATTTATACCTAAAGACGTCCATACATTAAATTATGTGCCCTCGTTTATGTAACGATATTTCAGTAGTTGTAAACACATATTTAAAAACAGCAATCCCTATGAGTTTCTTGCTCGTTCTTCTCATAAAGGTACCGTCTGAGCGGTAGAGTATTAAATAAAATGTAAAATTGACTTCTAAAAGTGCTTCATTGTAGCCTTTTTGAATAAATTAATTTTGAGTTTGTGTCAATATTTCATACTACTATACTTTTATTACTATCATAACAATAGTTATAGTCCCTCATTTAGAAAACATTTATTTATTTAGTTATTATTTCCACTAAACACTAACATTACAGGTCAAACATGGGAAAGTCTCTTGTTCCGGAAACGTTGTAAAAATTTCTTCAAGATATCTTCAAGAACTAATTAAAACCATTCTTTAAATAAATATTTGAGTAATTATAATTCAAGACGACGAAGGAATAACTTAGCAATAAGGAGTTTTTCCTAATTAAATGGAACAACACTCACGTTTTATAGCCTTACTAGTCGTACATAGTACTCAATGGTAGATTACGGAGTTGTAGCATCTCGTTTGCATAGTTCTCGAGATGGCATCTTACGTGGATAGTACCTACTCTTATTTGTGTGTACTTTAGCTTGTTTACAGAGTACATACTTAAGTGTAATGTACTGTGTTATAATAATGTTATGTACCTATAGGTGACGTATTAGAATTTATTTTGATTATAAGGCGAGGGAATAGCGAAGTTTCCTGAATAATAAACATTTTTTTTAAGGAGACAACTATGTTTTTCTAATTTTCTCTGGTATTATGCCTTTTTCAATATAATGCTTTTTAGGACGTATGTAGGTATGTTTTCCTGTTAACGCTTAAAAAATCTTTAATTAATTAGTAATAGAAACCAACTTATACATTAGAATAACACAATCTTTTCAGTTGATGAAAAAGGCGATCACAGCTATTCTAAAAAATTTGAAAAAAGTTGCTCTATTCATAAAATCTGATTCAGCAACATATCATTCTAGAATATCCATAAATAAAGTTAACACTGCAGTAATGGCATTAACACTCGCTTTAGTCTCGTTAACAGTAAACACGATAAATTACAGAGATGTTACATCCGACGTTAACATTCTGTCCGGTGACGCGTCACTTATCAACGTTCAACATTAGAACTAAAATAAATTTAGAGTAATATTATAGTGAAATTACTCACTCACATCTTATACATGATTGCTTCACTCCTTTCAAGAAATCGTATTTTTTTTTTTTTATATTTCAGGACATTTCACACAGCGCCACCTAACCCCAAGCTAAGCAACTTTATGCTTGTGTTATGAAGGTTAGGATAACGGATATAATACTTATATACATTTCTTTTGTTAATACATAGTTATAATAGATACAGAAAACCATCCAGTTAATCGGTAAATTATTACATTTACTTTGAATAAACTAAACTAAACTTTGAATAAAATCAACAGGAAACGGGTAGTACTAATTTTTATGTGGAAGAGTCTGCTAGTTTCTGCGCGAGGAGAGTGGCAACATCAATTATAATTATACTACACTAATGAATATTCGATCGTGTCACTACACACGCACCCGACAAATAACCTGTAATGTTGCAACTATACCTACGCCATAACTCCCGAATAATAATAATAATAATTCATTTATTTCAGGCAATAGTACACTGACAACAAGTACAGTGTACCAGAGGCCCATACCAATAAATACCTTAAAGTCTAAGATACATAAAAATAATAAACTTAAAAAATCTAGGTAACACGTAGAGCCGGCGACGTGTTGCGCGCAGAGTCAGCAGGAAGTCGCCCTCGGAATTTCCGAAATACGACTCCCTGCGGCCAGAAGTCTTCCTTCATGAAGGTCGGCAGAAGGCTGGTCAGCACTCGCACCACGAAGGAGTTAAAATTCGTAAATCGAATAATAAAAAAATAATAACTGGTAAGATAATTAAACATGTAGGAAAGTACAAGAACAAAGAAACCGTACAAATTAATAACGTACAATATAGTAGGTACTAATATAATGACAAACCACCGACGTCTGGCGTGAATAAAGAATCATGTGAACACACAACCTGCGAAATCCTCGCTCTGTAATTTAACGCAATTTACACTGGAAATGTTTCTTTGTATACTATTACAGAATTAGTGTAAAACGCTTTGTATTGTTATTTTAATTTTAGGAAATATTAGCTCTAGCTAGTGGCTATGTGCGCGACGAGTAATCCTTTCTTAACGAACCTACAACCTACTCGTGTTCCAAATTTCGACTTTGTCCGTTCAGCAGTTTAAGCTTTGGTAAATTAGTCAGTCAGTTACGTTATTTAGATATGTTCAAAAATTATAACTGAAATATGGGCTTAACATAGGTTCTCCTGAATATTTGTCATGCTATCAAGTTGAACAATCATCTCAGGCCCATTTATTTTCTTAATTTGTACTGAAAGAAGAATGCTGGGCTTCTCTCACGAATACTTCTACTCAGAATTAGCAACTCCCATTTCAATCGTTCGAATATCATTGCTCTATCTTCCACAAGGTCCAAATTTAAGGCAATAACTTAGAAAATCAAACAACCCATACTTTAAAAACTCCAAAACCAATCCAGTAAAAGAGGCCACATTTAACCTAAAACAAAAGAACCAACAAAACAAAGTCCCCAATATAAAATAGCCAGAAATATGATATTTCTTCAAACTATCATTCCCTGCTGCAATAAGCCGTCGAGTCATGCAATATGCATTAGCAAATGGCGTACCTACAATCGATACAGTAGACACTGGTTACAATGTAATCCTATACGCAGTACGTAAGCACTCATGTATTTTTTATGGAAATTTCATTTATTTTATTCCCAAACTTTTCGTTTATTATATTTTGAATTATTACACAAATATATAAATACTAGCTTATGCTCACGGTGTTCCCCGCATGGCAAAATCCTTTCTTAGGGGAGATCTACATCATAAAACCTATCTATGTTCCAAATTTCGACCCAATCCGTCGAGCAGTTTAGATTGTACGTTGATAGATAATTCACTCACTCTTTCCTTTTATATATTTATTAGATATAAAAAAAATACAAGCTAATAAAAACACATAATGCAAACACAAATAGAAATGATCATAAATTAACTATTCATTGTACATTATATGTATATATGTCAGAAATTAACAAACAATATAATTAATTAAATTTACATTTCAAAAAATCCACTGAGTTGTAGCACTCCTTTAACAATAATAACGCTAAGGTGTGTGTGTTTTTTTTGCGTCAGTGAACCTACGTTTTACCACCAGATAGAAATCCTAACGGCCACACACCAATTTAAAAATTAAAATGCGCCAAACCGCTGTCAACTGGCAGCGTCCCCAGAATGATGGCAACATTACCATATTAGACGGGAATAAGTACCTACTTACTTATTTTACTTAGATGGTATTATATAAAAAAAATCAATTACTGTCTTTCAGTATACGAATGTAGGTAAGTACTACGTTTATTCTGTTTGAGGAGCTGATTGCGGCTGTTTACGTCGCGTTTGTAATTCCCTTTCTTAGTTATTATTTTCGAAATATTCTTTGGAAATGTTACAATATTGTGTCTATTCTATGGCGTATGTAGACTGCTGGTAGGGAAAGATATATGCATGTACATAGAAATGGTAATGATTTTCTTTATTGATACTTTTATTTGTTATCAGAGTTAATACCTAGGACTTCGAATCTATTTTAAATCAGCACTTAATAAAAAAAATTGATTCAACAAAAAAATCGAATATAGGTAATATTTTATTGAAACATCACAAATATAGGTACAAAAACTTTAAACTAAAACAATTACATGGTTGGCAATCTCATCGTTATATCATCGATCAAACACAGGTAAACTTTTAAAATGATCTTAAAAAATAATCCTACTAATATTATAAAAGCGAAAGTTTGTGTGTATGTGTGTGAGTGTGTGAGTGCGTGAGTGTGTGAGTGTGTGAGTGTGTGTGTGTGTATGTTTGTTACTTCTTCACGCTTAAACGGATGCACCGATTGACTTGAAATTTGGTATGAAGGTAGCTTGGACTCTGGAATAACACATAGGCTACTTTTTATCCTGATAAATAAAACAGTATCTGAGAGAATTGATGTCAAATGAAAAAAACAACTTTATTTTTGGCGTCTCAATGGTGGCTCCTATTACCTCCAGGTACCAGGATACCAGAAACTTTAAGGAGGTCTATAGTCGAGAAGAAGACGAATCTAAAAAACCATAGATCATCAAAATCGGTCCAGGCGTTCTTGAGTTATAAGTATTGAAACTTTTACGAAGTACCAGGAGACCAGGAACATGTAGGAGATGTTCGGCTCATTTCGTGAAATTCCGGTGAAGTTCGGATTTGACAAATGACAAATTTGACGCGTTCGATTTTCAATTTTTTTTTGAAATTCGAATACGTCAATGACGTAATTGTCAAATCCGAACTTAACCGAAATCTCACGAAATGAACCGAACATCTCCTACATGTTTCTGGTCTCCTGGTACTTCGTAAAAGTTTCAATACTCATAACTCAAGAACGCCTGGGCCGATTTTGATGATCTATGTATGGTTTATTAGATTCGTTTTCTTCTCAGTATATGGATGTTAAAAAATATCAAACAAATTAGGTAGGAAAATTATTTAAAAAATCTACCAAATGGTAGACTTTTTGAAAAATCTTCTAAATGGTGGAAAAATAATTGGTAGTTTTTGGTAAAATATTTTTATGGTAGAAAAAGCTACCAAATGGTAGGAATTTTGAAAAATCTACCAAATGGTAGAAATTTTAATAAATCTACCAAATGGTAGAATTTTTTTTAAAAATTACCAAATGGTAGAAAATGAAATGGTGGTTTTTGGTAGAATATTTATATGGTAGAAAAGCTACCAATGGTAGAAATTTTAAAAAATCTGCCAAATGGTAGAAATTTTGAAAAATCTACCAAATAGTAGAAAATTTAATGGTAGTTTTTGGTAAAATATTTTCATGGTAGAAAAAGCTACCAAATGGTAGAAATTTTTAAAAATCTACCAAATGGGAGAAATTTTGAAAAATCTACCAAATGGTAGAAAATTAAATGATAGTTTTTGGTAAAATATTTTCATGGTAGAAAAAGCTAACAAATAGTAGAAAATTTTGAAAAATCTACCAAATGGTAGAAATTTTAATAAATGTACCAAATGGGAGAAATTTTGAAAAATCTACCAAATGGTAGAAAATTTAATGGTAGTTTTTGGTAAAATATTTTCTTGGTAGAAAAAGCTAACAAATAGTAGAAATTTTAAAATGGTAGAAATTTTGAAAAATCTACCAAATGGTAGAAAATTTAATGGTAGTTTTTGGTAAAATATTTTCATGGTAGAAAAAGCTTACAAATGGTAGAAATTTAAAAAAAAAAATACCAAATGGTAAAAATTTTGAAAAATCTACCAAATGGTAGAATTTTTGAAAAATCTCCCAAATGGTAGAAAAATAATTGGTAGTTTTTGGTAAAATATGTTTATGGTAGAAAAAGCTACGAATTGGTAGAAATTTTAATAAATCTACCAAATGGTAGAAATTTTGAAAAATCTACCATATGGTAGAAAATTAAATGATAGTTTTTGGTAGAATATTTATATGGTAGAAAAAGCTACCAAATGGTAGAAATTTTGAAAATCTACCAAATATTAGAAAATTAATTGGTAGTTTTTGGTAAAATATTTTTTTTGTAGAAAAAGCTACCAAATGGTAGAAATTTTGAAAAATCTACCAAATGGTAGAAATTTTAATAATTTAAAACAATAGATTTTTCAAAATCTCTTACATTTGGTAAATTTTTTAAAATTTCTAAAATTTCCTAGCTTTTTCTACCATAAAAATATTCTACCAAAAACTACTATTTAATTTTCAACCATTTGGAGATTTTTCAAAATTTCTACATGTTTTTATAGAAGAAAATGTGACCAAATGGTAGAAATTTTAATAAATCTACCGTATTGTAGAAATTTTTATGGTAAAATATTTTTATCGTAGAATAAACTACCAAATGGTAGAAATTTTAATAAATCTACCAAATGGTATAAATTTTTTGGTAGATTTTTTAAAAGTTCTACCATTTGGTAGTTTTTTCTACCATAAAAATATATCACCATAAAAATTTCTACCATACGGTAGATTTATTAAAATTTCTACAATTTGGTAGATTTTAAAAAAAATTTACCATTGGTAGCTTTTTCTACCATAAAAATATTTTACCAAAAATTACAAATTAATTTTCTACCATAGGTATGGTAGATTTTTCAAAATTTCTAACATTTGGTAGAATTAGATTAAGATTAGTAAAATCGGTACAGCCGTTCTTGAGTTATGAGTATTGAAACTTTTACGAAGTACCAGAAACATGTAGGAGATGTTCGGCTCATTTCGTGAAATTTCGGTGAAGTTCGGATTTGACAAATGACAAAAATTTTTTTTTTTGAAATTCGAATACGTCTAATGACGCAATTGTCAAATCCGAACTTAACCGGAATCTCACGAACTGAGCCGAACATCTCCTAAATGTTTCTGGTCTCCTGGTACTTCGTAAAAGTTTCAATAGTCATAACTCAAGAACTGCTGTACCGATTTTAATAATCTATGATTTCTTCGATTGGTCGCCTTCTTTACTATATGCATGTTAAAAAATATCAACCAATTATTGTACGAATTATTTTTTTTTCAAATCGAAATATATTTGTCAAACCTGAACTTCACCGAAAACAGAATCTAACCGTATCCGAATTTTACGAAATGAGCCGAACATCTCCAACATTTCTGGTGTCAAGGTATTTAGTAAAAGTTTCAATACACATAACTCAAGAACGCCTGGACGGATTTTGATGATCTATGGTTTTTTCGATTCGTCTTCTTCTCGACTATATGCATGTTAAAAAATATCAATCAAATTATGTACGAAAAAAAAATAAAAAATAAAATAAATTTGTCAAATCCTAACTTCACCGAAAACCGAACCAAATAAGAAAATGAATTTCACAAAATTAACCGAATATCTGCTACATGTTTATGGTGTTAGGGTACCTAATGTACGAGTAAGCTTATATAAAGTGAATTATGTTTTTATAAGTTAGTTAAAATTAGAGATATTATTATTAACAAGTTTTATCGGCAACAACTAACAACTGTGCCGCGGGTAACACCGCGGGTCGCAGCTAGTTTCAAATAAAACCAAAAATATAATTCCAAAAAAATATGTACTTATAATATACATTTGATTTGTTTCAATAAAGAAACAATTTAACATAGAACGTTCCAGTTAACACCTTTAAAAGCTCACTAAAAGTGCGTGTGAAGTGACACCCATTACTTCATTTCCCTTCACAATACGTCCTTTGTCTCTATTATCCCATTCAGGGCTTATGGGAATGAATGACAAGACAGAAACTGGTTCTAAACAACCTTTTTTGTAAGGTTTGTAATTTGTTTACACTTTGGCTTTGTATTCAATTTTTTTTCAGTTTTCTAAGTTTACCATGAAGATTTCAAATATTATTATTTAGTGATGTGATTCTACATGAGTTATGTTGTGCTGCAATAAATTATTTTTTAATATTGAGGGCGGATCTTCTGTAATATTATAAAAATCTCCTATTTCTATTCCGAAACGGCTCGTCCGATTTTTTTTATGTGTACCGAATTTAACTAAACTTTTTTAATTAAAACATGTGAAGATGTTTATTTCGATACTCGCGCCGTTTATCTGCTTCCCGCTGTCTATCTGTTTGTATTTATGTATGCTTAGATCTTTAAAACTACGCAACGGATTTTGATGTTTTTTTAATTGATAAAGTGATTCAAAAGAAAGGTTTATATGTATAATACATGCACAATATTGTAGAGAAACACTGTCAATTTTTAGTTAAGCGCTACGAAGTGCGCGCGAGTCCACTAGTAAAATATAAACTAGGATAATAATAAGATGCTATACGTTAAGAGCGAGGTTACTCTAATTCGCTTATGTTCTCAACATGGTCCATGTAAGAACCACTCTCGCCCACGAGCAAACTGCTCGCAGTTAAAAGCGAAATGTCTTATTCAAAGCAATCCGATACTCGCGCCGTTTATCTGCCGTCTTTATGTTTCGTTTCTCGGTGGGCACTTTCAATTCTTATTTACAACTGACGATGGGCGTTTTAAATTAGAATACGAAATTGGAATTATTAAGTGTGATTGCTGATTTTGTAGGAGATAATTTTATTTGATAATAGTTTTTTTTTATAATTATTAGTGACACAACGCAATCAAGTACCCGATGCTAAAATATTATGAGCCTGTGTTTTGAAATATTGTATGTCACTCTGATATTAATTGTTGTATCTAATCATGCCCAGTAATTTTGTTAATTAGATTGTAATTCGAAAAATAAAGTTTGTATTCTAATTAAGTTATATCAAATCTGCAATTACTTTCAAATCTGTATAGACTATAAAAACCAGAGCGTAGGTGTGTTTGTAGGTCCAAAAACAGAAAATTCATTTTAAAGATAACAGATAATTATCTTGAGTTCATGCTAAAAGGAATTTTCACCAAAATAATAATCGACCGAGCGAAGCGAGGTCTTAGAGTCGAAAGCCGCGAAATGCTTGCGTTTGGACCAGTTTAACGCTTGACCTCTGGTGCTTAAGTTTGGTCGACGTTTACTTGAAAACGGTTAATCCAAATTAAATGAAATTTTACACACAAGTTAAGAAGGTTAATTGGATAATTTAAGTGAAAAAATTAGCTTAATAGGTTCCAGGGTTGCAGAGATATAGGTGACTTAAAGTCTTTACGATAGGTCTGACGATTATTTCAAAACTGGAGCGCTGATAATTTTTTTCTAACATATACACATTTTTTATAAGCGACACAAATATATTAGCCAAAGTGTATGTTTGTATGTATGTTTGTTACGCGATAACTGGAAAACCAATGGTCCAATCTGCATGAAACTTTGCAAACGCGTAATATAAATCCATAGAATTTTTAAGTTCGAACATGAGCCAAATTTGAGGGATAAGCGTGGAGGCGTGCCCGCCGCATTCCTTGCCGGTCCGGCGAGCACATGTGTCAGATCCTGATGCGTGTGCTCGCAGAACTGCAACTCCACTTAAACTCTGCCGGTGGTAGGGCTATTTCTATAGTCCGTCTGGATGGCTACCACCCTCCCGATTTGAGAGTGCCGCCAAGTATCGAACTCCTCGGATTTCGATATGTTCCGACACGTTGACGGGAGTACCAGTCCCACTCCGCAGTACTTTCTGTCTCCCCATTTTTGGGGCCCCGTGGTTGGGTGAAGGTAATTCGGGTTGACGGCCGTGTCTGATGGGCTCGGGGGCCAGGGAGACCCGGTGAAACGGTTGTCCGCTGGCCGCCCGCTGGACAGTAGGGGACCCGAACCCGGGGATCTCTTTGTATCTCCGCCCCGGGAGGCTGTCTCGCCATCCGGCGCATAATCCTGTAAGTTGCTGTCGTGCCGGAGTAGGAGACCGGAGTGGATCCCGGCAGTTTCTCGCAGGGGGGACCGGGGGCCCTTCCGTCCCCCGTGCCCACTATACACTCTCGCCGTCATCTCGTAATTAACCATATGCTCTACCGCTTTCTCTCTTTTCCCTAAGATGGGGAGTCTTTTTGTGCTGCCTTACCCCCACTCACTTCACACCTTATGGCCAGATCAAAATATAAAAAGAGTTACACAGCGGCCACCAACTCCACATTTCAAGTGGATTTCTGCAACATTAGGCGTCCGTGTTGTATGGGTATGGGTCCGTGTATTGTAGCGTCCGTGGCCCAGTGGTTATACACGTCCGACTTGTAAGCCGGAGGTCCTGGGTTCAAATCTCAGTGTGGCAAAGATTTTCGCCTGGACGCTACCGTGTTTCGGAAGGCACGTAAAACTGTGGGTCCCGGCTGTTTCCTATAAGATATGTAGGAGGCAGTCGTTAGGTCATGTTGCAGGCCCTGTAGTAATCTCGGCGACCTGAAACTGCAACATATAGGTTAGCCACACAACCTATAAATTGTGATTTGACTCTGACAGTGTAATTAGGGAAACCTGTTCTGTAGGAGTATAAACCCCAATTATTATTAATTATTTATTAGGGGCCTTCACGCTAACCTCAATGAGATTCACTATCACCTCGAATCTACTAAACCAGCCTTACTCTTTTTAACTGAGACGCAAATACTCGACCCAACCGAGACTTCCTATTTGCTTTACCCCGGGTACAATCTCGAGCATAAATTCATGCGTCGCGCCGGAGTATGTGTGTTTGTCCGGGAAGATATTTGTTATCGCCGTCTTTCTGGTCTCGAAGATCGTGATCTGTCAACTTTGTGGCTGCGTACTAACCATGGTGGTAAAACCAGAGTGTACGTGTGCCTCTACAGATCACATAGCGGGGACACGGAGACTACTCGATTATTCGAGCACATATCGGATGGAGCTGACCAAGTTATGGAGCAATTCACCTCCGCTGAGCTAGTGGTTTTAGGCGACTTTAACGCCCACCATTCCAACTGGCTAGGCTCTAGGACCACCGATCACGCGGGGCGTGCAGCATTCGACCTTGCTTCGGCCTATGGTTTATCTCAGCTGGTTTCTGAACCCACCAGAATACCGGATGTTGAGAGCCATGACCCCTCCTTGTTGGACTTGTTCCTGACGTCGCACCCTGATCAGTACCAAGTTTCGGTTGAGGCGCCGCTTGGCCGCTCCGACCATTGTCTGGTCCGTACGATGGTGCCAAACCATGATCGTACCCGCTATACTACCTGTGGTAAGCGTAAAGTTTGGCACTATGGGTCGGCTGACTGGGATAGCTTACGTGAATTCTATGCGTCCTATCCCTGGAACCAACTCTGCTTCTCTTCGGACAGTGTTGACACTTGTGCGGACTCCGTAGCCGATGTTGTGCTGCAGGGCATGGAGTTATTTATCCCTTGCTCTCTTGTACGCGTTGGTGGGCGGAGTCGTCCATGGTTTAATAAATCTTGCGCGGAAACGTCCCTCAAAAAACAAACCGCCTATAAATCGTGGACTGAGGCACTTGCTTGTCACGATCCCAACATCACTGACTTGAAGAAAAAGCTTAATAGCGAGTCTAGGTCCAGTAAGAAGGTTACTGCTAAAGCACGAGATGCCCATATAAGCCGAATTGGCGATCAACTTGCCGGATTCCCTACAGGAAGTCGTGCGTTCTGGTCTCTCGCCAAGGCTGCTGAGGGTAACTTTTGCAAGTCCGCTCTACCCGCTTTGCGTAAGCCGGATGATTCTCTGGCCCATAGTGCTAAAGAAAAAGCCGATCTCCTCGGCTCCATCTTTGCCTCTAACTCGACTCTCGACGACGGGGGTGCCACACCGCCTACAATCCCGCGGTGTGGAAGTTCCATGCCTGAAGTACGCTTCACTCAGAAAGCTGTACGGAAGGAACTTTTATCCCTTGATGTGCGGAAAGCGAGTGGGCCGGATAATATTCCCGCTATCGTCCTTAAAACTTGTGCTCCCGAGTTGGCCCCTGTCCTAACGCGTCTTTTCCTGCACTCCTACACAAATAGAAGTGTACCCTCATCTTGGAAGATAGCCCTTGTTCATCCCATCCCTAAGAAAGGCGACCGTTCTAATCCAGCTAACTACCGACCCATTGCCATTCAAACTCAAACTCAAACTCAAAATTCATTTATTCAAATAGGCTACAATGGAGCACTTTTGCAAGTCAATTACCTTACCTCCCTGCTCTGTAAGGTGATGGAACGAGTTATAAACACTCAGCTCCTTAGGTACCTGGAGGATCACCAGTTGATCAGCGATCGTCAGTACGGCTTTCGCCACGGTCGATCGGCTGGTGATCTTCTTGTTTACCTCACTCACCGCTGGGCTGAAGCCGTTGAGAGCAAGGGAGAGGCACTCGCCGTTAGTCTGGACATCGCCAAGGCCTTTGATCGGGTGTGGCACCGGGCACTTCTCTCCAAGCTACCTTCTTTTGGCATACACGAGGGGTTGTGCGAATGGGTTGCCAGCTTCCTATCGGATCGGAGCATTCAGGTCGTTGTCGACGGGCAGTGTTCCGACAGTAAGCCGATCAATGCCGGTGTCCCTCAGGGCTCTGTGTTGTCACCGACGCTGTTTATCTTGCACATCAATGATATGCTACAAACTAGTGGTATGCATTGCTATGCGGATGACAGTACTGGTGACGCTCAGTATTGCGGTCGCATCAATGCCCCCCGTCCCGTAGTGGAAGAATGCAGGAACAAACTGGTGTCAGACGTTGAAGCTTCTCTGGAACAGGTCTCAGATTGGGGCTCGCTGAATCTGGTCCAGTTCAACGCAACCAAGACACAAGTTTGCGCGTTTACCGCTAAGAAAGTCCCTTTTGTTGTCGCTCCTCGCTTTCAGGACACTCCTCTCAGGGTCTCGGATAGCATAAAAATTTTGGGTGTCGACATTTCTGCTAATGTTCAGTTCCGTGGTCACATTGCAGGTAAGGCCAAGCTCGCTTCCAAAAAACTTGGAGTGCTCAATAAGGCGAAGCGGTACTTTACGTCGAGACAGAGACTGCTTCTTTATCTAGCACAAGTCAGACCTCACGTAGAGTACTGCTCTCATCTCTGGAATGGAGCACCCAAGTATCAGCTTGACCCTCTTGATGCATTACAGCGTAGAGCTGTCAGAATTGTTGACGACCTCAAGCTAACCGAACACCTAGAACCGCTCAGTTTTCGTAGGGACGTAGGATCCCTTTGTATCTTCTACCGTTTATACAATGGGGAGTGTTCTGAAGAGTTATTCGACCTGATTCCGGCCTCGCGCTTTTATCACCGCGCGAGCCGTCACCGCTCGAAAGCCCATCCACACATTATTGATGCTTGGCATTCTCGCACTGTGCGATTCACTCGCTCCTTCTTGCCGTACACCTGCAAATTGTGGAATGAGCTTCCGCCCGCGGTATTTCCGATGAGCTATAACATGGGACTCTTCAAAAGGCAAGTGAATAGAGTCTTGAAAGGTAGGCAACGTACCAGCGGTACCCCTGGTATTGCAGGTATCCATAGGCGACGGTAGCCACTCACCATCAGGTGGGCCGTCTGCTTGTTTGTCACCTATTACATAAAAAAAAAAAAAAAAAAAAAAAAATCGGTTGAAGGGTTCAAGTGTTAAAGAGATTGCTGAATAACAATGAAACCGATGATCCAGTCTTGATAAAATCTTTTTAAACAGGTAGTACAAACTAAAAGAATTCTTACATCCAAAAATGAGCCAAATCGGTGCAAGGGTTGTAGAGTTATAGAGAATACAAAATTACAATGTTTGTCGATTATAATATTATGAGAACTGCAGGGATATTCAGTTATCCGTCAGGGAACCGAACCAAAGACCGAATTGTCAAAAATCGATACGACGTAATACGTCATTTCATACATTTTTGATAATTCGGTCCTAGGTTCGGTTCCCTAACGGATAAGTGAATAGCCATGTTGACTTACTCAAAATATTATGAATTTAAATGATCGTGCGGGTGAAACTTAAACCCATTTTTTTTATCAAATAGTAGTCCAGTCAATGAGTGCCCAAAAGAGGCACGTGGATCGAAAAGTCGAAAGCAGAAAAACTAACTTAGGAACTTTGGACTATTCAGGAGATTTTTTTTTTTTTTTTTTAGTCTATGCTGTCCCACTGCTGGGCAAAGACCTCCCCCAAATCCTTCCATGTATCTCTTTCTTGCGCCACCTCAGCCCAGCCGGTCTGGTATGAGTCAGATTATATATATTACATATATTCAGGAGATTAACATACTAAAAGTCCCCACCCCTCCGAGGTGATTCTGAGGGGTGGGGGGGGCCGAAGAAGGTCCCATTTTTAGGTTTTTTGCCTATATGTCAAAAACTGGGCGTAGTACGATATTTTGTTGTACTACATTATAGAAGCTTTAAAATTTCCTACAACTTTGGCTTTAACACTTTTTATCTATATCCAATCGTTGTCCAGCTATGAGCTTCCAAACATGGTCTATTTTTAAGATGCTGAAATTAGTTTTCCATACAAAGTCGGTAAAAAAATCTCATATAAGTAATATTTAACCAACTTCTGGTTGTCGTACCATAATGAAACTTTGCAAATGTCTAGAAATATGATGACAGTTCAATAATTTGGTACCACTGAGCTGATCTGATGATGGAGCCAGGAGGTGTTTACTGAACCTCTTCAATGGCTATTAGTAAACCCGTCGAGTTTGGGCACATTACACTCGAATTGGCATAAGCAAAAAACCTAAAAATGGAAACTTTTTCGGCCTCCCCCCCTCGGGCTCACTACGGAGGGGTGGGGACTTTTAGTATGTTTATGTTCTGAATAGTCCAAACAAAGTTCCTAAGTTAGTTTTTCTGCTTTCGACTTTTCGATCCACATTTCTTCTTTAACTGGACTATAGGATACAGTGCTTCACTTTTAAAAGTAAATTTTACAATTATTTAGATCCAAGTATTTTTAGACTCTACTGTTCGTTCGAAAAGCATATCTATGAGAAGAACGAGCAAGAAACTTATTGGGATTGTTATTTATGTATTTATCACATATCATTATGCCATTAAAACCATCATTCACTCTAACATCTGCAAACATCCCTGACGCTCTGTAGTATCGAGACAGCGCCAAAAGCATCCTGAAAGCATTGTTGTACTGGATCCGTTTTTTGTTAAGTTGTAGTTTCTAAAGTTCATCCACAAGTCTTTTGTTTAAAAAAATAATTAATAATTAGGCCTACGTTTGATCACATCCCACCTGATGGAAAGTGTAAATGTGATCGACGAGCTGCACGTTTAAAAAGTCTGATAATGCCTTGAACAAGGACACTTTGTCTTGCTCAGTAGCTGTAGATACATCTTGAAAACCTGCGAGCCTAGATGTTACGCGTGACTGTCATAGCTCTGCGTTCTCGCTCCAAGTCTAAGTCATCATCGGCTGCTACGACAAAAATGTTATAGAATTAGCTACAATATCAATATAATAACTGTTGTAAATTTGCTATATAACACAAGTAAAGCTAGATATTTTTTTCCAATTTATATTCTTCTAATGTCCACTGCATCGGCAACTTCTTCGTAAACAAGTGCTACAAACTATGAAGATTTTTTTTAAAAACTATAGTAATATTTATTATTTTATTCTATTATTTTCTGCAAGTGAATACACACATAACCTTTCATATTTTATTAGTATTGAAATTTTGATCACAACAATAAAATAGTCACAGAGATAAAGATTTTTTTTAATGTACCTATGACCTATATCCGTTACGTATTTTGAGTTTTAGCATTACTTTCAATTTTGGCATTTTCCTTTCCTTTTACGAATATTATAGGTTAAAGTTTCCATACATTTATATTTCGTAGATACTTATAACTTTTACCCATGTATACCTATTTTGAGGGAAATTGGGTCTGCGAGGTCCCAGTTCGCGGCGAACTACTAGTATAAAATAGTTTTATAAAATTCAAAACTATTTAAATCTTTAATTCTTAAACATCATTGAATGAACAATACAATAATAATATAACATTTCAAATGCCAAAGATTTAATTAAGTAAAAAAATCTATCAGACAAAAAAAACAATTGCAACAACGAAACAACAATGAAATCAAAATTAAGCAAACATGAACGAAGAATAAAAAGGCAAAAGCCTTATTTCCGATTCCAATAAGAGAAACAGAATTAGCACTAAAAACAATTGGTATGCAAATACTTTACCTTATTAAGTCGACAAGCTGGTAAATAAAAAAACGTGATGCAAGGGATAAGCGAATGACTATGTAATATTACTTTTGGGCTTTTTGGGCGAGATGGGGAGATTATATCCGGAGGATCGCTGGGGGTGTGTGGAGAAGAAAGAAGGAGGACCAAGTTGAGTGGCGTGCCATGGGGGAGGCCTATGTCCAGCAGTGGACGAAAATAGGCTGATGATGATGAATATAACTTTTATTATCCATCATTGGTTGAGCTTTCACCACGATATCGCACGATGTTAAGCGACGAGAATCTATGGTACCAGACTAAACCTAGTAGGTGGGATTATCCCTCCCTATCTACAATGAGCATCACGCCGGAACATGGTAATAATAATATCGCTTGGCGACACGGTTTTGTCCAGTGCCACATCCGAAACCTACCACCAGTAAAATTACTAAGAGATTATTACAAGGCCTGCAAGAACCTAATTACTGCCTTCTACATTTTATTTAATAGGAAACAGCGGGGACTTAACTCCTCTATATCTTAATGGAAATAGCAAGGACCTACAGTTTTACGTGTCTTTCGAAAAACGGTAGCATCCAGGCAAAAAACTTGCCACAAACTAAGAAAAAAAATCAGAAAGGCAGAATGTTCGACCACTGGGCCACGGGACACGTTACATGCTTATAATGTCTATCTAATGTAAAAAAAAGTAATACAGGATTTCTGGATTACAAACAGAACGTGGATATGATTACTGGGCCACGGACGCTACATAATATGTAGCGAGTATTATTTATGTCTGTCTCTAACATAAAAAATAACAAGTAAATCGCTATCTCTCATATCTCAAACCACATTAATCCGATTAGTGTAGTTTTAAAAGCGCCACTTTACAATCGTAGTGCAGCCTGACATTTATTCAGCCGGGCTAAGCCTGCGTCAGACAAATGGACAACTCAACCTTTGATAAACAACTGTTTATTCACATTGTTACTGAGAACTTTACTGAGGAAAGGAGACAAGTAGCAGGTGAAGGAGACAAGTAGCAGGTGTAGGTGAAGGGCTTGGAGCATTTAAACGGGATGAGTTTTTCAATGTGGTAAAATGTACTGATAAATAATATTAAATCTAGATATATAAAAAGAAAGAGTGACTGATTGGCTGACTGATCTATCAACGCACAGTCCAAACCGCTGAACGGATTGGGTTGTAATTTGGAACACAGATAGGTTTTATGATCTAAACATCTATACATCTCCTGTGTCCAAATGAAGAGTTATAATGTGTATTTATGCACTATTTTGTTATCTGGGCACATTGCGCAAACAATGAATGAAAAAAAATATTAAACAAATAAAATTAAATTTTGGTGAACATATTTCGCGTATTATAATTATAATGAATGTATAACGATGAAATTTTTGAACATATTCATCTGGAAAGTGCCAAAATAGCTCAGTTTGTAAATAAAAACTTACGGTAACTTTTTAGTAAACTGCAAATTTAACTAGTTATTCACATAAAAGTTACTAAAGAAATAATAAACTTTTTCAATTAATGTTAAAGTCAATTACAAAACAAAACGAACTTATATTTATGTTGGTGCATAACCATAAACGCTTGTGAACATCTCGTAAATAAAGATTTTCTTTTATTTTTATAAAGCAATTAATAGTATTGAACATAGACCATATACCCAGAAGACCTATAGGTTGGTAGGTTGGTCGACGACACAATAAATTTTATAATATTAGCTTTTTTTATTGTATTTGTCGTGTGCAATAAAAGAGTTTTCTATTCTATTCTAATATTATTTCTAGTATAAAACAATATTACTAAGCTGTTTACAAAAATGTCTGTGTTGTATTTTACGACCTAAGCAACTCACACACCAAACTTCAGCATTATATGCTTTTATTATGATAGGTATTGCTAGCTAGAAGAAGTTTTTTTATGAGGAAGCTCCATTTTTGTACCAATGTTATTGTGAAGTAAGAACCTATTAAATTTAAAATAAAATGTCAGTGAAATTCATCTTTACTTTGGCTTCGTGCCGATCGTTCGTGCCGTCGTGACATTTATTTACAAAGATGAATCTAAATACTCACGATTCGTTTAGTATAAAAAAATGTCAGTCAAATTCACTTCAGAATGAGAATTTTAAAAATTTTAAACCAACATTTGCGGGAAGTGGAACGCTTTCAGAAAAATGTGCATAAATAATTAATAGATAGCTTTAAAGTTATGTAGCGCTAAAAGACAGACTATTTACAAACCGTAGAGTAATGACACGTCATGCCTTTTGTGTTGAATATAAATTGCAACTTACACGAACAATTTCATCGGAATTTAAATAAGTTTTAATATTTTAATATGCAGTTTAATCGAAGACGATATTACATGTTATATTGTGAGTGGACATTAATCAATGTACAGGGAATATTTTTGCAGACATCCGTCATTTCAGTAATTCATAATCATAATCAGTCGGTATGAAAATAAAAGATAAGAAAAAACTAGGAATATAACTTTAATACATATATTTACAAGAGCATAGCCGCGATCTAAGCTAGCATTATATGTGTAGACTAGAGATAAATCTAGAAAGAGAGAGAAATCCTCTCTTACCGCATGTAGACATCTGAAGAAAAAAGAGACTTTTTTAAATTTCAATCAGCGTTTCAGTCAGCGGTTCTGGCTGTGCATTCAGGCTGTGAGTTTTTCGGCTGTGGTTCAGTCAGTCAATCAGTCACAGTTTCCTTTTGTATATTAGGTAGTGCTTGAAGTTTAATAAACATTATAAAACCAATTCAATTCCACGCCCTGAAATGTGTTAACATAAGTTGTAAAATCAGTAAATCACAGAAATGGCGGCCGCATTCCGGCTACCGATTGTAATAATGGTTATAAATAACTAATGGTTAAATAAACTAGTAATCAATTCGCAAATAATATATCTAAGGAACGACGGCTGACCACTTAAAATTGTCCATACATTTTTACGTTTTGTGGTGCAAAGGAGAAGTTAAAAGCGTGACAAGTTTAATGAAATTTTTCTATAATTTTAAAGTCTAAAAAATAATGTGTATGAGGAAACACTAGTTATTATGTAAATATTAATAAACAAAATTTCAACGTTTAAATAACAACGTTTGTTAGTTTGTCTTATGTCCTAAATAAAATTTATCTTCATATTTCTTCAAAATTATGTATCAAATTTTCAAGATAAATAATATTTATATACCACTTACATTTAGTACAACTTAATCTAAAGTGCAAGTTCCTTCACAACCTTAGAGTATTTTTAAAATTAAATTAAAAGATGCGTATCATTAAACCACGCAAATTCGCTCTTCGTAGGTACTCGCTTGAAGTCTCTTTATTTTTTTAACCCCCGACGCAAAAACGACGGGGTGTTATAAGTTTGACGTGTCTGTCTGTCTGTCTGTCTGTCTGTCTGTGTGTGTGTGTGTGTGTGTGTGTGTGTATGTGTCTGTCTGTGGCATCGTAGCTCCCAAACGGATGAACGGATTTTGATTTTGTTTTTTTTTGTTTGAAAGTAGAGTTAGTCGAGAGTGTTTTTAGCCATGGTTGGTAGAAATCGGTCCAAGATGGCCGCCGCTACAAAATGGCGGATTACTTTTTTCTTCCACGACCCCCTCAATATGGGTATCAAATGAAAGGACTTAACGAGTAGATTACAGTCCACTATATAAAATTTAAAATCCAAGATGGCCGCCATACAAAAAATGGTGAAATACGTATTGCGTTGGGGGTTTTTAAAATTTTTAATTTAATTCACTTGTTTAATTCACTAATGTGCTAAATGTTGAAATGAGTTTCCAAAGACGTAATAGACAAATGTCTTATAATTTAAACTAAACCTAACAAAAGGCACCCAGATAATTTTCTATTGAAAATGTCAGCGATTCTTGTTGTCGAATAGTTAACCGTATAATTTTTAGATTAATATTAAAGTACCGGTCGATAGAGAACGCTGATGGAAAATATTCAATGGTATCATTATGAGTGACGTGCCGGCATTCAAAGGGAATTTGACCTAAAAACTTATCTATGTGGTATTATTTGGTATAATGGTTGTATACGAAATGATATTATTTTAGTTAGAAAATAGTTGCTGGCTTTCAATAGTTCAATCGATTAATTTGGCTTGGTTTAAGAGTTTTATAATTAACTAAGGTACATAATTAGTTAACAAATAAGTCATAAACAAAAATAAGTAAAATTGAAAAAAAAACCCACTTCACTATAGAGTACAAAAAGCGCTGCATGAAAAGCGAAAGCTGTTTATAAGAACGAATTAAGCTCAGCGTTAATTTTAATCAACCTTTTTTTTATTAAAATAGTGACAAGAAAGCAAAAGGTCCTTGATTTATCTAATGAGGTACCTATTACTGAATACTAGGTATGCTTACCTAGAGAATTTTCCCGAAGTAAAAAAAGAAAACTTGATCGCAATAACAGTATAGGCGGTATAACTAAATAGTAACTCATACAAATTCACATTGTGTAAATGATTTAAAGGACAGATTTAAATTCATAGATCGATGTAACTCATGGTTGTTCTATGGGCAACTTACACCATAAACTCTCAAATTCCCATCAAACATGATGGCTTTAAATCGACAAAAAATTGACTATACATTACAGTTAAAACTCTCTTTACCGCAATGGATACTAAAGTAACGATTGAAAATGTTTTACGTCAAAACCATAGAATTTAAACCTGCACATACGTCGCTCCATAAAACGGAACTGATGCCATGTATTTAACACGAAGAATACGTTTTCCGATCAGTGTAATGCTAAATATCAATATCAAACTTTAAACTGTAACAAAATCAATCCTCTATGTCAACGGAATCAAAAGAAACAGCAATTTTAGCCTCATTTTTAAACTCGCAACTACTCTCAAGGGAATCAAAACCTACAGGGTACTTCCGAGTTGGTACGTAGCAACGTCTTAGAGCATACGAGTAGATAAAGAAAAAAATTGCGAAAACCGTAAATTTTCAGTTACATCGACTATACATTACAGTTAAACCTCTCTTTACCGTAATGGATATTAAAGTAACGATTGAAAATGTTTTACGTCGAATCCATAGGCTTTAAAAAACGTACATACGTCGCTCTATAAAACAAAACTGACAGATACAAATCTCACATTCAAAAATAATATCAGTCGTGTATGAGAACCTATAAAAATTATAGTTTAACGCGGTCATTAACAACTACGAAATACGCGCACGTTTTTTGCAATCGTGCATTTGATATTGACGACAAAATGGGAAACTGTATTCCAAAAGGTGTTGTAGGTATCTATAGTTTGATTATGTACGGTATCTGACTCTATGAAAGTCTGTGGCCGAATCATTTTGATATTTTATAGTAAGCTTTCTATGGGCCGTAGATAAGTAACAAATGGGTAATCTTTCGTAACGTAACAAAAACTGATGTAAAAACGTCGAGTGTTTGGAAATCGGTTTCTTTACTGCCTACGGAGAATGGTTGGAATGGTTGTTTTGTTGGTGTCAGCGAATTGTATGGAGTAAAATAAAAGTGTTAGTCAGTAAGACTCTTGGAACTGAGGACATAATATATTTGCCTCTGTATACACAGAACATAATATTATAACGCGTACGAAAAAGTACACAATCTGGTTTACATTTGTGGGTATATTATGTATGTATGTATGTACATTGTACATATGTATAATATTACTTCCAGAAAATGATGGTACGGCCGTGCCGCTTTTTTTGCTCGACTTGGCGGGGGCACTGCCGTGCCCCCAGATGTGTGTACATGCGACCAACTACGTAAAGCGTCGGCAATACTAATCAGCAATAAATTGCAGACGTCTAGGTATAATAGGCGTCATTAATCGTTATGTAGAAATAATTCCCAATGGCAAAGTACCCATTATAGCACCCTATACATGTTTTTACAAGCTCATGAAAACCCTAAAGTAAAGTGTCGCCAGTTTCGATTTGGATCTGCCCTTATTCGTCTATGAGCCTTTTAGCTTTAACACTCCAGTTAATTTTGTTGAATATACCTTTGCCACCAACGCTTCTATCGCTTCGCATCCTGTATAATCCAAGACAAAATTACGTTTGTTATAATATAAATAGTAACCACTTTATCAGTCACAAGGATAATATTTATCTGAGTCACGGCGATATCTAAGATCAGAACTAGTTCCCATATATTATAACCCGACCAAAAACAAATCACTGTGCGACAGATACAAGATAACCAATTTCGAATGCATCGTAAATCTGGACGTGTTACAATTAAATAAGTGGTTGTTTAGGGCATCTACACAATGTTTCTATTAAAAAATAATGCGAATTTTATGATTTGAACGTACTATTTGATTTAGATATATTTGTTTTGATGTTGATTGATTTTCATGCACTTTTTTATCTTACTTATTTAATTATGTAATCTAGATAGATAGATTTTTAAATTGAAATTCACATAATCACACTAATATGCGAAAGTTTGTGAGTGTGACTGTGTATGTTTGTTACTTATTCACGCCTAAACTGATGGACCGATTGAGCTGAAATTTGGTATAGCGATAGCTTAAACCCTGGAATAACTCATAGGCTACCGTACATCGCAGCGGGTAAAACCGCTGGGCGCAGGTAGTATTATATTATAATTGTAATATGTAAATGTTTTGTTAGTACCTATTTATTGATTTGGGGCGTAAGAATGTCGTAACATTTCGTCACCGAAGTCAACCTTGATGGACAACAAGGCATCTGATGATACTATAAGTACCTATGCACCTCTACTTTGCAATGTGGTTTTTTGAAGCTAAAAACCCCTCATGGATCTTAAAGTGTGACGTGACTATGAGGACACCTATTAATTTACTAAAAAAATACTGGGCTGAAGAGTCTTTAACATCTTATGATTCTCAAGTAAGAAGCGTCGGCGCAGTACACTCAGAATTTTACCTGGGTAGCACTGTACTTATTATGGGCAGCGTTATCTCTTACCATCAGGAGAGCGTTTTGCTCGTCTTCTTACTTCGTTGTATAAAAAAATGCCCGGATACTTGCTGAGTAATAGAAGAGAGTAAATATAGAGTACTACTGCAGAGCTGAACTCTCTCGATATTTTATAATATAGAGATAAACTACAAAATAAATTGCATATTGTACTCACACCTTAACAACTCAAGTCGATTCTTGTACCTGCACAATGTAATTGGACCGTCTCGATATTGATCGATATTTATCTCGATTGAAACGAGCATTTCTATTCGATGCTCGAGATTTATTTACCGATGTTTCTTAGTCAATATCTAATCGAGCATGAATGGAAATTGGTACGTCTAGCTTTGTTGTTTATGATGAAAATCTAAGTTATCGTTAAAATGGTTGCACCTGTGTTTTTTTAATGAAATTGTTTTTTTTTAAATCTGGCTTGAATACCTAACTAACCTTTATAAACCTTCCAAGATTTATAGAGTTTGTGATTTTTTTAATTACTGTTAATTACATTACAGTACATTTGGAGCACGAAGGTCAAAAACCGTGTATCCTTGGGCGTATTGACCCTAAGCTACACTCTTCGATTTTAATTTTGAAATATAAGCTAAAACTATTAATATTATGGTACTATGTCATTAAAAAATAACATAATTGAAACGTCGTGAGAGATAATATAAGTATTTTTTTCTCTTTTGGAGTTCTAATTCAGATAGACGTTCTTCGACCACAAAAAAATAATACAAAAAATTACAAGTTAATTAACAAAAAAAAATACAGTTATCATTTTTTACGAGAACAGACACAGCCCTTGTAAAGTTGTAATAATTACATCAAAAATAAAATTATAACAACAAAGTACAATCCAGAATGATCCAGCATGCCCGATCAATCATCATTGTCACTCTATTATAAATTGTCTGATAAAAAACTAAAACATATCAAATGTCAGGGTGACAGTAATTGAACGATTGATCTCGAGGGGAGCAAACGTTTTGTTGGGAATATTGGTTATCTTTTGTGGTATTTAGTATGCAATAGGCACAATAAATTTATTATAGTCCTGAGAATAAAAAGGTTAAATGGTTTTAAATATAAGAGACAATTGCCGGAGATTGATGGTGGCAGACCAAACCTAGAAGGCGGGATAAATCCCTCCCTAGATTCACTAACAACATCATGCCGGAATACTTAGATTAAAAGAAAATGGGTAGATGTGACATAGCGCCATCGTTGCTATGCCAAATTTGGGCCTGTTGGGTAGGAATGTGTCGGTTGCCGCACCGACTCACGCCGAAGTAAAATTGTGCCCTGGGCCTAATTGAAGCGGACCATGTCAGAAACATCAGTAACGCATCTTCCTATTTTTTTAAAAATCTATGCCGCACGGTCATAATAACCGCTATTCGGTGGGTGGTAACTAGCCATAGCCACGGACAAAGTCTATCACCAGTTTAAGCAGTATCACTGGCTTTAAATAGCTGCCCAAATTGATTATTTTTTAATATTCCTATTCTCTTTCCCTCATTATAATTTTTATTAATTACGAAAGACAAATATTGTAGAAGTAAAGCATAAACAGCAATAATATGGCAAAAGCACTAGACGCACCAATCATTACATATTTTTTTAAAATAATAATATGATATAACATCTCGCGCCCCTCTAAAGTATCAAATTAGTGATCATCTCGTTCACAGGTCGCAGGCCATCTTTCTTCATCTCACTAATTAAAACGACTATATTTAGAGTATCACCCGCATGGGCGTGACAATCACCATTGTCATCACTAGAGCCTGTTTAAAAAGAAAAGACGTATGAGAATTGAGGGCCGTGCTTGCTTATTTACTTGCAACAGTCAAATATAACAGAAAACTCCTTATTTTTGTACTTGTGGTGTAATCAAGTCATTACACCACAAGTACAAAAAAATCTTTAAAAATAAAAAGATTGCACATGCGACGGTGCGGTGGTTACAAATAAAGACAAATAAATCTTAGAATTTACAACATTATGTTATTAACTAAAATACAATTAAAATATTACTACTATCTGACTTATAGGTTCCCACAAGCTGGGAAAAGTCTTTTTCCAAGTGTTTTCATATACTAGGAACTTTATTTTATCTTAATCTAAGCCACTTTGAAATTTTCAGCTCTTGGTATGTGTTCAAGTTATCGTGACACTCAGTCACGACTTTTCGCCTTTAAAAATAGATAAATTTATTTACAACATATAAAATGTTAAATGTTTGGTAATACTAAAAAATAAATAAAAAAGAAGACATTTTAGTTCACCCTAAATGCCACCAATTGCCATCTCTTCTCTTTTTGAATAGAATCTATTAGCCGTTTTATGATTAAATAAATGGTGTTGCCCTATCGTTTTGTTTGTTACGATTTGAATAAATTAACGCTTAAGGTCTTCTTTCACTAACATTTCCTTGTAACATAGAATTTCACTTTGAAAAAAAAGCTAGTTACAAAAATTATGATAAAAACTATTGTAACACCATCATTTTCGTCCATAAAAGGTGGAATCACCCATGTTACCAGATTACAATAGAACGTTAACTTGTTTGCCAGCTATATAGGCACTTGGAATAATATTAAAATTGCATTATTATAGCATATTAATTTCCATTTTCTTCTTCAGAACTGCCTAAACGTCAATCAGATTTTTTTGATAACATTGTGCACACATTTTATTTACATTTGCTTTCCAAATATTATGGCTAATTCTGATTACATCGTGTACTGCATATTTTTCTTTTTGTTAAATAAATATTTTCATTTATTGTAATGCTCGGCTCTTTTCTCTTTAAAGCTCAAGTCTGTAACGTTACATTACAAGACAGATCTCAACGAAATAGCACCTTAAAGATTCTCATGCTCATTTCATACCTTTGTTAAAGTTAAGATAGTCTTTTGTTCTTTATAGTGCGTTTTATTATGTCTATTAATTAAGACGTGTGTCATTTATATTAACCGATTTATTTTATGTTCTTTATGTCACTTTACTTTTTGATATTCCAAATTTAAAAATTCTAACAACAAAACAAAATTTAATTAACGACGTATTGTTTCCAAAATTTCAAAAAGAACACGCGTTCGAATTCGGAATAAAGTTGACGTTTGTAATGGGCTCGTGCGCACGCGCACATCAAAGGACCCGGCGTTATGCGTTGGCGGTGATACGGTGACAATTACAAAGAATAGCCACACAGAAGGGCCATAATTTTTACCTACAAATGTTGAACTCAATGGACGAGTAAATGCGCTACTCTATTGGTGTTAAGTACGTAGATTTCTTAGTTGTAGAATTTAAAAAACTTAAAACCTGCGTTTAATCATGACCTACATTCGTGATTTTCATAGATGTTGTTTATTTATTTGTCAGAATTGTGTAATTGATACAAGGTGCAGAGGTGTTCTTCAGCTTTTTAGGATTACGAACAAGAGTAAGAACGGAACCCTGTCGAGGCGAAAACTTAACCACACGGAGATTTGAACCCAGGGCGATCTCAAGCCTCTGAGCCAAAGGACGCTACATGTTTCAGAGATATTTTCAGCTTTTTTACAAGAGGTTTTTTTTTTACTTAGTACGTTTAATACCTTGCCTTACAAATTATTGTCCTATCTGTGCATCTTTATTCTCTAGATGACCACCGCGGTCGTGACACGTGACGGAAGCGCGCGTCGCTTTATTGAAATGTACTCGTTTTGTGAACAAACTAAACATTCTAGTTGTTGAAAACATCTTTACCTAATACTTTAGCACTTCTTTTATTGGAAACTTTTAGAAAAGTATTTATTTTAGCGTGTTCAAATAACACTTAAAGAAATAAACTTACGTAATTAATTCATGCCTTTTTTAACCCAAGAAAAATGCGTTACGCATCATCATCCCACGCCGGGGGATGGGAGTGGTATGTGGGACTCCTCCGCCGAAGATGGGCGCGGCAGGGATACCCACTAAAAACCTGGAGGCATTCCTGCGGGACGCCATAATGCCGGGGCAGCGGGTACGCCGAAGTACTCATCCGCAGCCCCAATTAATTAATGCCTACACCTACCTACTTCTTTTTCGTCTATGTTGTGCCTCTGCTGGGCCAAGACCTTTTATCAAGTCTCTACGTGTACGTATTTATCTTGCATCATGTCACCTCATCTGAGCTGGTCTGGTAATCAAGGTCGTTCCGCCATCTTTTTGAACCGGTCTCGGTGACGAAAGTTTCCTATCAAGATATTTTTTTATTTACTTGTAAAAAAATAATTAATCTAGATAAATAAAAGAAACAAGTAGGTATCAGGTATACACCTAATTTAATAAAAAATAAACTGACTTCTAAGGTCTGATTATTAACGTTTCGTTAATGTCAAATTTTCATTCTCATATGAGGATTTGACGGAAGACGCTGGATGCAGGTCGCTTCCAACCAGTACATAAGGAAGTCCAAAGGGGAGGCCTATGTTCAGCAGTGGACGTCTTACGGCTGAGATGATGATGATGATGAGGATTTGATATTTTGCGGGAACATTTACTCGGGGTCCTTAAGATAAATTTACAAGTGAGTTCTTTAAATCATAGTAATCACAAATAATACCTTCGTATAATATTAAACACATAAGGGTGATAATTACACTTACAACCCTAAAACGATTTAAATTATTCACACATCTAACCAAGATGTTACCCCAATTTACAAAGATTCCCTCGGGACCTCAATCCTTACGGTTCGAAGATTTCGTCGTAAGTTATGTTGACATAGGACCACAAACTGCAAATATACCGGTTTGTCCCTTATGAGGACCTTGTCTCAATAACGTTTCCTAAAGAATAGGAGTTTCAAAGATAAGAGAAAATAGCTGTATCCAATATAAAATTGAATTCTGCCGATAGCATCATTAATAGAAAATTACTCAATGCGAGAGATGTGGTGTGGGTTAGTGACCGCTTATACTATATTCTACCGCGATTTACTGTGACCGGAAAGGTAAAGTGGCTTAGGAATTTACTGGTCTAAAGAAAACATCTTATATATCTGACGGACAACAATAAAGGTTCCAGTTCTATGTTGACTACGGAACCTTATAAACAAAACCTTTCAAAAATTTTTTTAGTGCAATATGTGTTTTTACGATAAATATCTTGCATTATATTTAATATTTATTCATTTTACTTAACCAAACTAACCTCAAGTATCAACCAAAATAACTTCATAGGTAATATTAATCAGCAAAACGTTGACATGGGAACGCAATTACCGCACATTGTATCAAGTGTGGTCAATTACAAGGTGCTTCAGAGGCGTTCAATGTACCTACTCGTACTCGAACTGTGTGTGTTCGGCTTAATTAATAACGGGATAATTTCTGCTTTGAAGTTTGGAGATGATTAGTTTAATTGTTAACTACCTTTATAACGTCGCGTCGGCTTAAATTGTAAACCTTCTAAGTCCATTTTTTTCGCTAAAAACACTTTTGAGTGGTGATTCGAAAACTTCATAGCGATAAAAATGGACTTAGGATGTTTATACTTTAAGCTGACGATATAAACTGAATAATATTATACACTTTCTCGTATATTAGTTGTATCGTCGATTCTGCTCTGTTCAACCTTTTTAGAGGTATAAGTTAATTTAAGTTCAATACTGGATAAGTTCAAGTCGCACTAGACCGCCGATGGCTTCATACTATTTGTAATTTATAATGATCTGCAAAAATGAGCGAAAAGTTGAGGGACTTACGAGTGGTCTTATAAGGGTTTCGTTTTTTCCTTTAGTATATCAATCGTCGAGAAACCAATGTCGTTTCGACTTGGAGTACCGTTTTTCCCAAAAAGGTGGAGGATACTAGAGTCGCGGGGCGAAGATACTACTAGAAAAGGAGTTAGTATTTTTTGCCAGAGTTATTTATATTCCAAGCAGTAATGTGTAGTCACTATTACTGATGGACAATGTTACTAGCGAATTGGACATGCCAAGATTTAAAAACTAATATTTCAAGGAGGTAGGCACACACAAATGCTATTATTCGGTAAAATACAATTCAGCATTTTGGCCACTGATACCTCCATCAAACATTTGAACATATCTCTATGCAGCAAGGTTTATAATTTCGTTTAGTTTATTTTACCTTCATTTACACAAGACGAGTGCCTCAAAACATAACAAACTTTCTTCAACAACACTTTCCCACATCCATAACGCAGCGGAAATGACCAAACATAACATAGACTTACAAAAGAGTACAAATTGCTACATGTTCCGAACCAATCTGTGACGTTGTGCCCCATGTTCTATGCAAATGCGAGTCCGGTTGGGATGTGTTTCCTATGACAATGTACCTACTATGTATTGACAGGAAGTTTTGCTACTCGGCTCGATTCTCTCTGTTCAGACGTAATTTAGACTGGTGGCATAATACTAAAGCCGACAAAAATAAAATGAACAACATAAAGAAACGTTAGGTTAAAAGGCGGTTCTTATCTCCGGTTTTGTTGTATACTACACGGTTGGTGTATCTTATTCATATTATAAACGTGAAAGTTTGTAAGAATATATGGATGTCTGAATGTAGGTACGTTTGTTACTCTTTCACGCCTGAACGGGTGGACCGATTGAACTAAAATTTGGTAAAGATAGATTAGCTTAGACCCCGGAATAACACATAGGCTAGTACAGCTGGTAAAACAGCTAGGGCGACATAATGAAAAGAAACGCTTGTTACTTTTCCTCTTTTTCGTGAAGTTAAAAAACCATATCTTTGAAACGTCTGTGGTCCAGTGGTCTTTAGGTAGTGCTCGTAGTTAGTAGGCTTTCGGTTAAAATCTTATTTAGTGGCATTATTCCTATAAACTACCGTGCCTAGAAAGGCAATTAACCATTAACCTAGGTACGTAGTAAAGGCACGAGCTTAGCTAGTAAAAAAACTTAATAAATAGACACAATTAAATTAATCCCTTTTTAAAATTACTTTGACATTAAACGAATATTTCAAACGAATACTTTCTCCGCATTATTTTAATTTGCCTCATACATATTAAGTGGAATGATAGTGGAGTCACGATCCTTATGGACCGACCATATTTGTATCTTTTATTCCTTTTATCTAAGCTCACAGTTTCATAGTCATATTTTTGTTTGGTCAAAACCCGCTGGTCTTTTAAAGAGTACATGTTTTGAAATAATTTTTAGTTACGATACCTGTGGTATATTTATTATTTATCAGATTTTTAAGGTTTTTTTATTAATTTTTCATTTTATTTAACTTTATTATTAACATAATTTTTTGTTTTTCTTTTTCTATGATATCTGTTATAGTAATTATTTTTACAGCTATAAATTCTTGTTAGACCTTTTTATTTTTGAGCAATACATGTCGTAGCCGTTGTATACAAAATACTGCTCTAAGCGATAAGACTGCCAATATTACACCATTAATTTCTTTTTCTTAAAGTCGTTTGAAATAAAATTTATTGTAATTTTTTTTTAGCGACTTTAAATTATTTATTCATCGTCGGCAATTCTTAAGTTCTGACAAAATTATTACAAAGGTTTAGTGAGTTTAGACCTTCCAATAGTAATCTATTACAACAATAAGCTTCTTGTAGTGATTCTGTAAGCGACAGTAAGAGAATTTCGTATAATTTTCTTATTACTTATATTGGTTTAAGTTCATAACGTAGATTTAACTCACTGAGAGGGTGTAAGTCGAATTTCGATTTGTACCTATTGTTATAGATGAGTCACGTTTAAGTTAAAATAAATTTTACTTGTTAATAAAATAGGTGAAAAATGATATGAGTTTTTGAATGGTTTACCTTTAAAAATCCAATTGTAATCATTGTTTACTCGATTAACTAGAAAAACGTTAGTCACACTTATATTATTAATGTGAAAATTTGTGAGTGTGTATGTTTGTTACTGTGGGAGGAACTGGCGATTGTTGGAAGAGAAGAAAGAGAGAAACTTGTTGATGTTGATATAATTTGTTTATACTTGGTAAAATTGCTTCTTTTCTTTAAATAATAATTATATCTAAATGGTTGGTAATGGTATGGTAATTGTTAAGTGCAACTTGTATGGTGGCCGAGGTTTGTCATGCCTAAATGGGAAGACCAATAATTGAGCTGAAACCTGGAATAACATAATATAGGCTACAGTAAAACTACTGAGTAATATTTTTAATTATAAGATGCCTTTATTATAGAGCGTGTTAGTACGTAGATATAATTATTACTATTTATTGATAATAAAAAAAAAATATTGAGGTGTATACTCCAACAGAACAGGTTGCCCTACTTACATTGTCAGAGTCAAATCACAATTTATAGGTTGTGTGGCCAACCTATATGTTGCAGTTTCAGGTCGCCGATATTCCTACAAGGCTTGCAATATGACATATCGACTGCCTTCAACATATCTTATAGGAAACAGCCGCCCACAGTTTTACGTGAATATTTTTTGATACATTTTATTTTTCTGACTTTATAATTTCTTAAACTACCTTAACCATTATTTTGATAAAATGACACATTATTAGGTTAAATACTCCAAGTATAATCAAATCAATTTTAAAAACAAGTTTCATTTAAAATCTCATTGTAAACTACAAAGAAAATCAATTCGTTCCACCTACCTTTCGGATTTGACCAAAGACTACTAAAGTTTTTTTTTAATACACATTTAGGAATATTTACGACTGCTGGGGCCAGTTGTTGCGAATCTAATTAATTTTGTGACGCCCACTTTTGTTCCATTGTCAAAAATAGTTTGTCTGTGGGTGGTGTCGTTTTGTATCTTTTAACGGTGTTTCATATTTATGGCTAATTAAAATGACTGTTTGAGTGATTAAAGCTATTAATTAGAGCAAAACTTTAAATGCTACTTATCATTGAATATAAATAGATGTTTGTTAGTTCTTTAAGTTAAAATTACTGATTAGATTTGTTTGAAGTTTAATTTGACCTGTAAATATTATACATTTTCAAAACAGATATCTATGGGAACGATTGTTAATAATTTAATTATAATAATTATAAATAAATAGAGTAATAGATAATATTAAAAAAAACTATTAACTGATTCTATCCCATTCACAAATTTCCTGAAAGATATTGCCTAAAGTGCGATGTCGTCGATAGTTTTCCAATAAGTTTAGCTCAGTTTCTTTAAAATTAATAAAAATATTGTATGTACAATTTTTTATTCTGTGGAATAATGTATACCTATTGTATAACTCTTTTCTAATCCAGGAACTAAATTAACTTTATAATTTGATACTCAATAACCTTAAACATCCAGAATATTAAATCTCATTAATATCTTAACGCGGCTATTACCCACACATAAGTAAACTCGTCATCAGAACATTATGTCTCGAACTGGCTAATAAGGACCGTGGTGACACGAAAAATGCCCACTAAAAAGTTATTTCTGTGCATTAACTTCTATATGCAACTAGAGAAGCTTTTTTAAGCAAATTCTAGCCTTTTTTTTTAAATTTAAAATATTATGCAATAGATATCATATGACCCATCTGATGGTGAGTAGCTACCGTTGTCTATGGATCCGCAATTTAAGAACAACAACGAATATCGGTACGTTGTTGTCTTCTTAAGAAGGACTCCGGACAAGGTACTCGGTTTGCTCTCTTTTTAAAAATTCATAAAGATATAGCTTTCATTGAATTACTGCAGATTGTAACTCATTATCTTTGGTAAGAAAGAAGGACGAAATAATATTATTAACTTACAATTTATAAACTAAAGTAAAATGAAAATATACCTACCTATATCCTCAAATAAACGGAACTAGGTAATACACAAACTATCAAAAAATAATAATAAGTTTATTGCAAATAGTAAACTTTAATGTAATAAGTCTTCTTTGTGTTACTGGACTTAATGATTTTTATAGAACAAGAAGTGTTTTTACACTAAACAATTCGTGAGTATTTAGATTCATCTTTGAAAATAAATGGCATAAACTTACTTATATTTACTTCGGTTTCGTGCCACGGTGGGTAACCGCAGCTACTCCCTGAAGAAGATCCTCGAACAGGATCGAAACGGTCGGCACGAAGCCCAAGTAAATACAAGTGAGTTTATGCCGTTTATTTACAAAGATGAACAAGAAGTGTTTGTGGCCAGAGAGCCGCAGTTCAACGGAACACTGTAGTGAAGTGTAGCGTCATCTCTAGAACGTGAAACATAACACTCAACATTTCTGTCACATTTTGGAGTAAATCAGGTGATTTGAGTCCAATAACTTAGGGATATAAACAGGTTCGCTCATTAACGAGCTTTAGACTTGATGCTCCGTTTGAAGAGATTTAATTTGACGAGTTATTTGTTTGTGTTGTTCATTTTGAGGGGCAAAGAATAAAATGTAGATAAGACTTGTGATAGAAATAATAAAAGGCATAAAATTTTAAGTATTAGAATTGAATAAAAATAGCCCTTTATTGCATACCAAGTTTAAAATAATAGTTATGGTTAATTATACTTCGTTGGTTATAACTACAAAAGAAACTTGAAACTAGAGGAAAACAATTGGTGTTTTTATTGCATTGAGCAATCAGTTTTCATTCTTACTTTTTCCTGATTACTTTATGCGATAATAAACAATCAAAATGCAGTAATTTCACTGGACCCTATAGTCCGAAAACCTTATAATGCACTTCACTGCTTGGCGGATGAATATACCTTTCAAAGATGTTTCCCAGGCGGCCTCTGCCTAAGGGTGTAATCGCATTACGCGGCATACATTTTCATACAAAGATGGCCGCGCTGTACCGCGCCGCGCCGCTGCAGTGCAGTTGCCGCGTAGTGCGTTTATACCTTTAAGGCACTAAGAAAAATGTGGTAATATTTTTCACATGTCACATTTGTTTTCTCTTTAATCTTTGACCGAAGGAACGAAATCGACTGTAACGGGTGTACCGGGCACGCTTGATTGACATTTTTAATTAACAACGCTACTTTTGGATAAAACGTATATATTTTAAAATGTATTTAACCTCTCTTAACGACTCCTGGGGATAATTAAAAATAAATAGTGATCAGGTAATTGTGGAAATCGTAGTTTGTTATTTTATTTAATAAACCAGCTGCGATTACAGATTTTACCTGCAAAAAGATTGCAGGATACAAGTAAATACGTTAAAATTAAAGTGAAAGCTCGACCTGTGAATCGAAAAAAAAAACTTACATACAAAAACTACACACATAGACAGTACAAATAGATTATTATTATTGTGTTTTTATTTTTAAGTTATATTTTGTATATGTAGAATAGTGAGCCCCGCCTGCCTATATACGTATATGGTCGCTTTCTAAAGCCCCTCATCATTAGATAGTGTGGATATAACGGGCGAGGAGAATAAGACATCACAAGCATTAGCACAATTTATTATAATTAGACAATAGACAATAATAATAATTACTATGAGACCTAGCAACAGACACTACTTATCTTGATTTATTCGGTGGACTCGGCTAATATTCATATCATATCGCTAATATTCCCAGTTGTCCGTCCGTTCCCAGTTGTTGTAGCTTCCACGGATCCCAAGCCAAAAGTAAGCTCCTGCACCGAGATCCGTACCAAGTAAACTCGCTTACTAGCGCCACCCTCGGATCATTTCCACAACACTTGCTCCACGCTCATCGGCCAACAATACGCGTCCCCCGACTATCGGCCAATCACAGGCCGCCACGAAGCGAAGCTTTTATATTGACGAATCAGCGCCCGTTATAAGTGTTACGCCAGAGTTTGCCATTTTCAACTCTGCCCACCGATAAAATTAAAGGAAATGGCGTAATTACATTGTTGCCCTATCTAATCTGTCTACATATATTTTCCTGTGTTCAAAATAAAGTGTTTTCTATCTATCTACCCTGTTTAAAAAACATACAAGTACGTATACAGATAAACAATATTTCTAAGTCCTTTTCTCACAATTTTCTATAAAGTATTTTAAGATGTCATAGTGCATATGGCCACGTAGATTTATGACGTCATAAAACTGCTTCAGTGATACCAGCTATGGGTTTTGCAGGAAAATTGATATAGGATACGAGATCCTTGAGTATGGAATTTACTGCCTGCTAAAATAACTTTTATAATACTTTTCTAAAATAATACCATATTATAGGTTTTATAAAAATATGTATCTCTTATCACACAAATATTATAAATGCGAAAGTTTGTGAGTGTGTATGTTTGTAACTTCTTCACGCCTAAACGGGTGGACTGATTGAGCTGAAATTTGGTATGAAGATAGTTTAGACCCTGGAATAATACATAGGCTACAGTATAGAGGGAAATACCACTGCGCGCAGCTATTTTAATAATCTCAACCTAGAACATTTATTTCTAAAACTAGGGTTTAGCTCATGAGGTACTAGGCGTCCAGGAGTTCGTAAGAGATCCATTTAATTTTGCTAAGACTACTACAGTTATGTCATAACTAAGAAGTGAGTTATAATGAAATGAAGTAAATAGAATGCAAATAATTACAATAACCGGCACATTAGTAAAAATCGGTGGCTATGGTTGTTGTATGTATGTATGTATTGTATGTACTATTGTGGCATATTCGTTACAATATGCAGGCAGCGGAACTGTAGTGTACTATTTTACTACTTTTTTTTTGAGAACTGGAAATATTTCTCTAAAAACATATTATGTTTAATAAGTAACAATCCAGATTAAATCCGGTACCGCTTAGTCCAAGAATACAACAACAAAAAACTAAACCAAAACAAAAACAACCCCAAAGTGCACGTAACGCGACGAAATAAGAAACAAAAAGTTAACACCGCGAATAAAGATTGATGGGGAATCAATCGAGACATGTCCCACAGACTTCGATTAGACATCCAACTGGATACGACACAGTCAGGTGATCCTCAGTGGCTAAAGAAGTGAAAATATAAAAAAACTTATAAACACATGCTTTTATTATTATATTGTCCCATAGATATCTATTTTTGGTAACAATTTTAATTGTACTTAAGTATCTTAATATTATCACTTTATTTTTATGTGTGTCTCTCTTATATTTTTCTATTTCTTTCTGTGTTTTGTTGTCGAATAAAAATGTTTTCTTTCTTTTTTTCTATTATCATCTAGCACCAAAGTACTCGTCAAGACGAATCAAATGAGACCAAACTCGATAGGATTTATTACGAAGTTCTTATGGCCACCTTCCTACTCCATCATCAGATGTCATGTCATAAATTTCAGCATGCCAAATTTCAGCTCAATAAGAAGTGGATCGAATTAAACTTCCAAGATTTGATTACAGACAGACAACAGACAGGTGAAAGTAAATAAAAGCTTGTAAAAATTAGACCCAGATCTAGGCATAGATCTAGTTGTAACAATATCCCTGTGTGTATATTGTTTATACTTGTGCGTATATTTTATGCCAGTGTTTGACTATTTTGATGGGTGTCGAAAGTTCATTGGTGTGGTATCATTATTTATTAGTTTGCGTTGCCTCTTCCCGCAAAAACTGGTAGACCTTATTGTATTGAATTAGTACCCAGGTAGTTTCCTTTGGTGACTTAATACTCAAAGCCCACAGATAAAGTGAACCGGCCATACAATCAATTTTAATCTTGGGACTTCGCACGTGTCCACACCTCTCACTCCCACTTGCGACAATTCACTAAAGGTAGAAAGAGACAGTAAATACCTGTAAAGGTTTTGATGTAGGTGCCATTATGATCGGCCTACTTACGGAATTAAAGGCTAAAGAAGATTGAGGAGGGGACCTTATCTCCTAAGACAATGATGTAAGCAAAAACCTTGATGGATATTGGAAAAATTGGCCGATGAGTTAGGTATTTAGGGAAGTATATTTATAGCATAGAGGCGATAATATAATAATGTTAAGTAAAGGAAGGTACGTAAGTTTGTATATTAATAGAAAAAGATAATGAAAGTGGTAGTTTAAAACTAATATTTTGCTGTAGAATAAAACTGTTTACCCACTGAAAAACCAATGAGTTATTCTACGCATTTTCCTGGATAAAAAGGTCTGAACTACATTATACCAATTTCCAGCTCAATTGGCACATCAAATATTCCAATATGTATTATATGACCTAATACATGTTTGACTTAAATACGTCGTTAATTTAGGAGCTAAGCTTGTCTATTTTTTGAGGTGAAATATTAAAAGCTTAAATTAACTTTAAAAGCTGCAGGTGAAAATAATATATTAAAAGCTTTTTATTTCTATTCTAAAGGTAATGTCGTTATATTTTGAGGAAGTGTTATCGCCTGGAGATTTTTCAAATTTGGTTTAGGTTCAGAAAAACTACGTCTTGGTTCGTTACTGCGGAGTATCTTGGTGTTAATCCATTTCATTTTGCATTCTTCCGTTTTACAATGCTTTATATCTGGTATGAATTCTGCATAGCATTCTGCTAAGATTAGTAGTATTACTGTAAAAAGGTAAAAATAAATGATAAATAATATTAATTGAAATAGCAGGTTAATTTGTTTTCATAATATCTATAATATTATTGAAAACAATTAAACCGATTTTAAAACACGTATTTTTATATTGATATGTCGTGTATAGTTTACTTACGAGATAACATTTTTAGATTCTTCATTTTTCTTGTGTTTTAACTTAAAAATATAGTAATTTTGTTTTCGCTAACTGCTCATGGTTTACACACAAATGCAAATGCACGAGAATAAATTTACCGAATTCCATTATAACTGAACATACTCGTATTACTATTATTACCTATGCTTAAAAATATCGTCACATTTCGCGTAAAATTAACAATTAAAACGTCAATTTTTCGATTTCACACTTCAAAGTTAACAAATCTCGTGGAATTACTTTATATGCCACTTTGTTATAGGAGTGTTGTCTAAAAAATAATTGTCTATAAATAGTTGTCTAAAAAGTCCATAAAGTAGTTTTTTTAAGACTTAAAAAGTTATCCGCAATTTAAATTAAAAATGGGTCTAAAATAACCCGTGATTTAATTTAATAAAAAAGGTAACGCGTCTCCATAAAAAAATGGCGTTATATCTGAGCCGTCTTTTGTTACAAGCTTTATATTACTTTCACCTGTCTGTTGTCTGTCTGTCTGTCTGTCTGTCTGTCTGTCTGTCTGTAATCAAATCTTGAAAGTTTAATTTGACCCACTTCCCGGTGTCCGATTGAGCTGAAATTTTGCATACATGTATAAATCGGATGACAATGCAATAAAAGCTTGTTTTAAAAAAAAAAATTTTTAAAGTTCACTTGTTTTATTCAAACATCAAAAAATACATATCTAAATTTTTTTTAATTATTTAAATCATGGACTTATTATCCATTTTTATGACCTTGTTAACATCCTTTTTACAAGCTTTATATTACTTTCACCTGTCTGTTGTCTGTCTGTCTGTCTGTCTGTCTGTCTGTCTGTCTGTAATCAAATCTTGCAAGTTTGATTTGACCCACTTCCCGGTTTCCAATTGAGCTGAAAATTTGCATGCGTGTGTAAATCGGATGACAATGCAATATTATTATGACATGGAGCTGATCTGATGATGGAGCTGGAAGGTGGCTATAGGAACTCTGTCATTAAACAACACAACCCCATCGAGTTTGGGCTCATTTGATTCGTCTTGACGAGTACTATATGATGCAAGATGGTAATGATAATTAAAGCTTGTTTTTAAAAAGTTTTTTTAAAATTTCACTTGTTTATGACGCTTATCATATTTTTGACACCATAATAATAATTTCACATAATTTTAATAATTTAAAAACGATAAAACAATGACGATCTAGACGTGCACACCAAACTGATTGGCCAGAGGTGGCGCAGGATAGAGATGCGTGGAGGGATTTGGGGGAGGTTTTTGCCCAGCAGTGGGACAGTATAGACTAGAAAAAAAAATAGGTAGGTATGAATAATACACTCTATTTGCAAAATCGCCCTCCACAACTCAGCCAGAAAATAATTCCACAGCAGCCACGGCATTAATATTTCCATACATATTATATCACAAATTAAACACCTCCGGCGATTTCCACCTTACGCCCACATTGCAGTTTTAACATAACGGACCCCTGGGAACTGCCAGATGGTAGCTTTCATTCAGGGATGAAGGGGCGATGTGGCTTTTCATACTATTTCATTGTATGAGAATCTGTGGATTTAAGCAATGTTGAAACTACTGTACATGTGCGTCGTGTGTCAAGTTTACATACATTTCTGTTACGCACTTTGCTGATAGAGAGACTATTTCAGAATTTAGCCTGGCAAATAGCTGTTTTATCATATATCATAATAATACAACAAGTTTTATATTGAAAAGAACCAATTAAAGTTCTTTTATTTAATTTATTAATTAGTGTGCCAAGTTCAGCAGCGGTAAAATATATTTATGAAGCAGCTAGTGCTGCAAGTTTTAATTACTAGATTTTTTTATTTATGTGGTGAAGCTTTATTATCATTGTGGTTGGCCTATTGTGATCACCACTTATTATGGTGAGATTGACCTTGTTCACCACTGACCCTTGCAGCCTTTAAGAATAATTACAAGATTTTATCCAAATAAGTAGGTAGGTTTAAATGACTAGTTAATAGAGTTGTATACCGAATCGTTGTTATAAGGCCAGGTCAAGAGTATGAAGGATGTGATGAAAGTTGAGGAAGCGAAAGAGGTGTGTCAGGAACATACTAAGTGGGGGGAAATATGTAGTCTCTGCATACCCCAACGGGAACTAGGCGTGATTGTATGTATGTATAGCGAATAGGTCAAACATACACTTTATAGAGAGAGGGAAGAAATATATTACGTTTAACAAAAGCCTCATCCGATTTCCACAGTAGCATGCATCAAAGGTTTATTAGCCTTTTCCGGTAGTGTTATTCTGTAAGGGGTAACGCCCTAGCTATAAAAAATTCAGCGCGGGGAGCATTTTGACTTTGGTTCTCTAAGAGGGGTTTCTTGGTCATTTGAAGGCTATAACTAGTGGGCGTTTTTAGCATACTATCGCAACATGGTGCTTTTAGCTTGTCTTTTCTACTTCGGACACATTGTTAACTAAGATTTGTTACCAGTACCATAGAAATAATTATTTTTTTAAACAATAAGACACCTACGATGATAGATTTTTTTATTATTTTTGTTTTAAAAAAAAACTCAAAAAGAAGAACTATTTTTATTTTCCCCAAGTAGTCCAAAATAATAATAAAGTCAATTGTATTTTTTTGTTTGTTATCAGATCATGATTATGCTTATAACAACTTGGTGTGGATCTGATTTTTTGGTCCTAAAAATACGTACCAATTAATTATCCACATACATTGGTAAAATATTATACATAAAATATGTCACTCATATTTTAAAATTATTTGAAAAGTCCATAATTTATTTTGTCGACGCTCTCACAAGTTTAAATTCAAACACGTTTTTAAGTTTGAGTTTAAAAGTTTTCTTATAAAATTGAGATCGATGGATTGTGTGAATTACCAAACTTCGTCTAGTTTTAAACTGAAAACTTTAACTTCGCAGCTGTTTTTGAGTGATTGTGTTAAATTTTCAAGTAAGTTTTAAGCTATTTTATCCATAATGTGATTGATGTGATGTGTGTTTGTGTGTGATTTATTTATGATTTGCACTGGTGATGGTTCTTTCCAAATGGTTATCATTTAATGGATCGTTCTTTGAAAAAAAAAATCGACCAATTTCTATTAACGGTGGAGTGGTTATCGCTGCCTATAACTGCAATACTAATTGTACTGTATAATATGTAGCCTACCTTTCAACTTTCAAGACTGTTCTTTACTTTTTGAAGAGTAGGGGAGACCGAGGATGGTTAAAACAATTTATATTTAAATGAGCATAATATCCCTATAATGTGACATACATCGATTACTAAATCTATGCCTCGGTCTCCCCTAACATGTACACCAGTACATAGGTACTGCTGAGCATGTTAGGGGAGATGATGATGATGATGATGATGTCATATATCAATCATCTATCATATTAATATCACAATGCATTCCAAAACCAATAGTTCATTGTATAGTGAAATCAGATACAGAACAGTACACTGCAGTTGGACCACGCCTATTGGGTGTATGTCGATATTGGTTCAATGTTCTATATTGAAAGGTTGCCAGACTATAACATAAAGGGAAACACCACGCATTATAATTATAGTGACGCTAAATTCAATTCAAATGAACGTTACTTATTATAATACGGATTTTAATATTAGTAATGACAAATTGGCGGATGTCCGATGGGGTCGAAAAGTGCTGGAGTGGAGACCACGGACAAGCAAACGAAGCCTAGGACAAGGTGGACAGACGACCTTATAAAGGTTGCCGGAAGACGCTGGATGCAGGTCGCTTCCAACCGGTACATATGGAAGTCCAAAGAGGAGGCCTGTGTTCAGCAGTGGACGTCCTACGGCTGAGATGATGATGATAATGAATGACAAATTATATATTTGAACTATGATAAAGGATACGAGGCGGTCTAGTGACTATGTTCCGGTACGATGTTCAGTGAAGCCAGGGAAGGATCTATCGTGCTTTATCTGTAGGTATTTAGAAATTTGTAGTCAAAGGCAACGAATAAAAAAAAAATATGCAGAAAAACTAATTGCACTGACCAAAAAGTTAAGGAAAATTGTTTTCACTACCTACACTTACTAACTTTCAACAAATATGGGAAAGCAATGATCAAGAAAACGTATTCTTTTGTAGTAGGAACGTATTTTTTCGTAAAAGGTAACTGTTAGAGTCCGACCGAAACTGGTTTTACGGCCGAAACCGAAACCGAAACCGAAACTCACGTGGTCAAGTAAAAAATCTTTAAAATACTGAAATTTGGTGCATTTTACCCATTATTCTGCATTAATTAGAACATGAAATGGAAGCACAGCATAATATAGGTATAGTTTGTTGTTATCATTAAGGTTGTTGTACGTATCAATTGTAATATAAAAAATATATCAATAATATTTTTATTATTTTTAGGCTTCCGTGGTCAACAAGGAAGCCTTATAGTTTCGCTTTGTCTGTCCGTCCGTCTGTCCGCGGCTTTACGGAGAAACTATAAGTCCTAGAAACTGTAATTTTGCACAGAGGGGGGCAATGATTAGGGTAAGAGAACAGTTACAAAAAATAAATTTAAACCAATTAATTTAGGATACCTCCCAAACTTGTAAAATGGGGATGATATTTTTTCTGGCTGATCCCATCATTTGGGGTATTGTTAAATAGGTATTTTAATAAAGGACATATTTCTAAGGAAATTTTTCTATTAAATGATCCATTTGAAATATATTCAATTTTAATTATTTTTTTTGGGCGTCCCCCGCTTTCTGTGATCTAAACTATTGGCTTTCAAACACTGTTAAAAATCACGAATATAGTTTCAAGCATGAACTTTCCAAGAAAATCATAGTGGTTAAGATATTTTTATAAGTTTTAAAGATATCGTTGATGAAAATTAAGGCAGTAGATATACGATTTGCCAGTTCTACGAAAGCCTACTTTGCGCGTAGTCTGAATAGCGCTTGCCCTATTTATTTAAATTAACTTCTTATAGAAAAATGTTTATCAGTTATCAATTATAATCAAATCACTAATTGTTACTGTTTCATTAACTCCTTGATTCAGGAAAAACTTCTAGTTCAAATCAAAATTGACATCTATTATTTATAGCTGTACCGGGTGTAGACTTCCTTTGCAGGAGGTCGTCTAGGTACCCCAACAGTGCCAGTTATTCTACCGCCTGAGCAGTGATGTGCAAACATTACTGTGCTTCGGTAGGAGGGCACTGTAGCTAGTGAAATTACTGGGCTAAAGAGTCTTAACATCTTATGACTCTTGAGTAAGAAGCGTTGGTGCAGTGCACCTAGAATTGCACATCATTGTGAAATTCTGGGTAGCACTGTACTGATTATGGGCACCGTTATGTCTTAACATCAGGAGAGCGTCTTGCTCGTCTTCATACTTCTCCACATAAAAAAGCTACCTTAAAATAAGGTTCAAATTCGCATGCGCAGGTGCGGTTCGATCGAGCCGCTCGGGTCCCCGATACGGGTAAAATACTAAGTATTAGTATTTTGAAATCTTACTTATTGATACTTTGGTTTGTACCTATTTGTACTTAGAAGAATCATCAATCTCTTTTAGGTACCTCTACATAAAAATAATAATTACTAAAATTGCTATTACACGCTTAGTTCCAGTCTCAACAAAGATAATATTATCAAATCACACATTTAAAATTAACAAAACTATATCACAATCATAAGTCGTCCGCCAAAGCGTTGTCGCAAGAAACGAAGCTAGGCGAGCGTGCACGACAACTTCCGAAAGGAGTTTCGGTTTCGGCAAAAGTTTCGGCCAATTTTGGCCGAAACCGAAACTTTCGCCGAAACTTGGTTTTTGGCCGAAACTCGGCCAAAACCGAAACCGAAACCGAAATTTCGGTCGGACACTAGAACTGTCAATAGTGTTTTGTTTTATTAAGCGCGGTATCTACATTTATTGCTATGTTTTGCAAGCTGTATTTGTATGTTTGTATTAATTTGCATAATAAATGCTACTTTGATGGTTAGTTATGATTAGTATCTTTTTGAAGTTTTGACTTGGATTTATAGTCTAATCGACTTTTGAATAAAGAGGAATTTATAGTTGAATAAAAAAGTATTAAGTAAAATAGATACTAATTATTGACGAAAATAGTATTAGTAAGTAAGACAGTAAGATGTAGGTTTATTTTTAAATATTCTAGTTATAGCGACTTGGTAACACAATTTTCATAAATCAATAAATAAACATATCGTAGTTATAACAAAAAATAAACTAAATAAATTTCAAATTACAAATATGCCAAAAAAATAACAAATAATTGGTTGTATTACAATTAATTTATGAAAATATTTTGACCAAATAATAGCTACTGCAGGGATAAACTCCTTATGAAGAACATCATAATATTATGGGTTTATTATGTAGTCCCAATCTGTAGTTGAGATAATCTCAACAAAAAAATATATTTGAGTACAGCTGTTTTGTTTTTGTAATAAACATTAATAAGATAGAAATCAAATAAATTTATTTAGCTACTTTATATCAAATGCTAATTGAATTAGCGCAAACTAGCATTTAATGGCGTCTATGTAAACAGAACCGTGTTTTAGCACTAAACATGCAAATGTGATCTAGATTCAGCCTGACTGGTGGCTAGTCTAGGGTTTAAATAACACTTAAAATCTAAGATAAAATTTAGACGATTAAAGATAAACTTGAGTATTTATGGGGACCATAAACACTTTTTTATTCCCATAGATGATTACCCGTGATAATCATTTATTTATGACTAGTATATGCTCGCAGTTTTGCTCACGTGGATAAATCCTTTCTTAGTGGAGGTTTACATCGTAAAATCTATTTGTGTTCCAAATTTCAACTCAATACGTTGAGAAAGATAAGATAAGAAAACTCTTTATTGTTTCACCACAATTAATATCTTAAATCTAAATAAACAGTTTACAATACAAACTTTGAGAAAATGTGACAGTGAGAATTGGTGGTCTTATCGCTAATAGCGATCTCTTCCAGACAACCAAGCAGTTTGTTTGTTTGGTTTGTTTTGTTGAGCAGTTTGGACTGTGCATTGATAGATCATTCAGTCATCCATCGAGCTGATTAGGCTATAATCTTACTAATATTATAAACGTAAAAGTTTTTAAGAATATATTATATGGATGTCTGTTTGTCTGGATGTATGATTGTTACTCTTTCACGCCTAAATGGGTAGACCAATTGAGCTGAAATTTGGAATTGAGAATAGAGATATAGGTGCCTATGTGTTATTCCAGGGTCTAAGCCAGAGATAGCTTGGACCCTGGAGACCATACTTCAGCGAATAAAACCGCTGGGCGCAACTAGTTATACATAGGTACATGAACATACTCTTATACACACACATACGTATCTATTTTCGAAAACATAACCCTCCTTCTGACGCAGTAAAAAATGATATTTTTACTAATTGGAAATTGGAAACTTCGACTTTAACTAAGAGATATATCGTCCCATCTAAGGTTGAATATTTTCCACCCTGTTACCTCCCACACCCTGCTGTCACCTCGCGTCACAGCTCGGTTATCAAACATCCTGTAGATCTGATAAACCCGTCTAATCCATGGCGGCTACTTATGGCATATCTGATGCGATGTTGGTGGCATAATCATGTTAATCATGGGACCCGGGCGATGTGACTCAATTACCTAGTAGTTGAAATTTAAAGCTTTAGGTATAAATATTTTGCAGAGAATGAGTGACAAGATCAGAAAATCAGAAGTCTGATGGGTCCATTTTGATTTCCTTCTTGTCAGACACAGTGCCACCATTGAAATTCTTAATTTACTAAGTATTAAAACCATAATAATGACTATAATTCTTTTAATTTGACATCAAATCGAATTAAGAAAATGTACTGTGTCTACGCTCTGCTAAAAATCACGAAATTATGCGACTAAAAGGATTCAGGCCTTAAGCTTAGTAGAAAGGTTAGTAAAGTTCTTATTGAGTGTTATTGCAATAACAAAAATCAAAATAACGCAAAATTAGGGAATTTTATTAATCTACATAGAAAAAAGCTCTTTTCTTCTATAAAAGAGCTTCACTTCCGTAGCTTTCGACTTTCGACGTTGAAACATTGATTTTTACCAAATACTTAAGGGATCACATTTCTTATCCAAAAACCCTTTACGTATCCCATCCTGTAAGCAGGTGTATGTAACGCACACCCTTTAGTTCCTTCCCCATTCTTTATATCTCCAAGGACCGTGAAAGAGATGTACAGCCCCACTTAAACATAAATGGCGTCCTTACATTGAGTTCTATGGGATATAGAGAAGCTATGTCGAGCGAAAGTGTTGTTTCGTTTAAAAAAATAGTAGAAAACTTTTGATAAGCTTATAGATGGCATAACGTTCAGTGAAATCAGGGAGGATTTATGCAGGCTTTTACGCTTAGTTTGCTACGTTCTACGCTCGCATCGTCGCGATCGTGGTCAAAAACTAACCTATCCTACTTCCTATCCTATCCAACTTTCTTTTTATAGCATACTAAACAAGCGTTTGATCGCAATCTCACCTCTCATCTTACCAACGTAAGTGACGATGCAGTCGAAGTTGTAGCACGTTTGTTTAGTAAGAACCTTTTCACTCTTGATTTTTTTTTTATGTGATTAAGTAGAAGACGAGCAAGACGCTCTCCTGATTTTATTATTTATTATTTTATTATTTATCTGATGATTTTCTTCCCTACTAATATAATAAAGGCGAAAGTTTGTGAGTGTGTATGTTTCTTATTTCTTCACACCTAAAACGGGAGGACCGATTGAGCTGTAATTTGATATAGAGATTAGCTTAGACCTTGAAATAATACTTAGGCTACAGTACAGCGGGCAAAACCGCCGGGCGCAGTCAGTATTGAATAAAACAAATAAATGTATAGTTTGTTTAAAATCCTTCAATAATAACGCGCCGGAGAGCAAGCAACTGAGTAAAATGTGGCCAAACGGCCGCAGTTGAGCGGAACACGGTACTATGTATTTTGTCTTCTCTGATTCTTAGCACTCAATGGCTTCAGACGATCTTGTGAGCGTTGGAGCATTAAATAACTGGCATAAAGCTGCCCATTCACGGCGCTATTTGCTCATGTGTAGCTGTAAATGAGCTGCTTGGAAGCTACTTTAGTTGTGCACATTACGAGCTCGATGCAGTTTTGTGAGAAACCTTTAGTTGTTTTGGGTTGCTCAAAGTGGGGCAACAGTGCAATTTTCACTATTTTGGTTTTATTAACCAATTTAAAAACCGTAAAAGCAAGTGATTATTGTAAGATGCCACGAGTATTTTAAATTAGAGCGATGCGACACTCTATACCTAGGTATGGTGTGTCATGACGTATGAAAATCATATTGGTTTTATACATTTTATTAAGTTCAACGATTTATGTTAGTATGGCTCCACTACACTAATTATGTGTGTAATACTAAAATGTGAAGTCACACCTACACCACATATCGCCGACCACTGCTGCCCATCGTTTATTATATTAATGACAAGCAAAAGCCACTTCACATCTCAAATAAACTAGACCTAAAATCAGTAAAGCCTACCAAATTTCATTTCATAGACTTTTAAAACAATACACTGCAAATAAATTCTCGTCTATTTCCGCAGAATTTGCGCATGCATTCAGTACATTCACCGGGAACTACTATGTTCTTTGATGTTGCCCCAAATTGCTTGCATTATTAACAGTGCAGAATAATTCAGGTTTATTTTGAAACTAAAATGGCACAGGCTTGAAATTAAGGGAATCCGCTCATAAAGTACAGAATAAGTAAGTAATATAAAGTTATATGAAATCATTTACCTATTTTTTTCCCAGCAGTGGGAGCTGTCAATTAGATAAGAATAATAAAATTTTCTTTTTTTGGGAGTAATATATAGAAAATAAGTGACGCCAATTTGAATTGATTAAAATATTATTTTGTACAAAATGGGGTTATTTCACGTAACGAAGATAACAATTTCAAGGAATACTTTTTGTAGAACAAATGCCACATAATTCATAATATATATAAAAATAATTATATTAATCTTAATAATTAATACAATTTTTGCATTTAGCATTAAATTATGTTAATTAAGATATTATGTACATGAAATGATGTAAAAATCGTGTGTGAACCATAAATAAATAAATACAATGAGAATTTTGTACAAAAACTAAAGCCGTTCTAATACCTAATTCAAATAATTGTCATGTTTAATGGATAGTATTATATTTATTGCATTGTTTCAAATAATAACGGCATACGGAGACGATATCAAGAATAGTATACAGCTGGTTCAATAAGTTCTACACTGATTAGAAAAAAAATCTAGAGTTATAAGTTAAAAAAAGTTTCCTATTCAAGATAAGAGGCGGTGTCCACCTATTTTATTGTATTTGTGTACAAGGGTTTTAATTTATTCGCTACTTTGCTACATTTATTATTATACGGCCAGTTTGAGTTACTTTCTGCTTGGAGTTTGTAAGTTTTAGTAACGAGTTAAGGCTAAGCTTGGTTTTAGAAATAACCTGGTTAAGTTCAAAAATAAATAAACAAAACTTTTTTATTGTTTTTAGCTTTGTTAGTAAATAATGACTGCTCTTCTAAACTTTCACAACTACCTTAACTACTCTACTTCCTGGATAAGTTGTAAGCGAAACATCCAGATGTAGGAATGACCGGCTGCCGGCTACCGGTTGTCGGTTTGCATGAACAGTCGGTCCCGAGCTTTCGTCTGATTAGTGTGTTTACGAACTCGCCCGAGGTTTGCCGAAGTGTTCCGATCGTGTGTTGTGATTTGTGGCTTTGGATTTTCAGTAGCTGTTTATTTAGTGAATGCTCCTTCCATTTCGGTAAGCTTTTAGCTTAAAACTTTATTATGACGCAAGAGTTTGAGATTGATCTAAGAGAGTAGATAGAATGAAGTTTCTAAATGTTGCTATTAACATTTGTTGAAAAAAACTGCTAAAGTTTTTGGACAGTTTTGAAAAACAAGAAAAAGTGTGAGTTTATATTTTTCGTATATAAAACTTCGTAATCAAAATAATTTGTTAGAGTAAAATTGTTAAAATGTTGTCATCTGTTTTTAAAAACCACTTTTCAAAATCCTATTTCTATCAGAAACTTACGTTATCGTTCGTTAAGAAAACTTTCTCAGTAGATATTAATATATTATTTTAGAGTGCCGAGCCTAATCATCATCATCAGCTTCAATCGATCAGTCAGTCAAGATTTTTTACCATGAAAACAATGATATTCAGAAAAATTATTCAAGTTAAAATAAAACATAACTTCATAATACCACAATTGACATTGGATTTTTTATTAGGTATAAATATCGAATACAATACATACATTACGTATGTGAACTTATAGCAACAGCTATATTTTAGGTCATCACAAAAACACATATCATTAATTACATCTTGTAATCTTAACAGAAGAATTCGCAAGTCACCCACTCCATTGTTACTTCAACATCTGATTAAATGACAGGCTGATGATTAATTATGATTTTAAGATACGATGCGGCTTGATCTGTGGGCTTTTTATTGACTTTTTTATGTGCAGACTTTGTAATAAATATTTAGACTAGATACTACACCTCTTTAGTGACGGAATTCAGAATTCCCTGGACTTTGTTTTAAACAGTCATAATGTTGTTACATATTATATTTACGAGGTTACATATAATATTTAACTCCTCACTTTAAAAGTTGTAAGTGGTAAAAATCATAATTTTCAAAAAACGATTGCTAAAATTTTTGTTCCTTACGAACATGAATACTTTCAATACCAATCAATCAGCGGATGAAAATAGGTAGGTAAATAAAATTATAGATCATTTCTTTTTAATTCGAAATTTATATAATGACACATTTAATGAAAATAACATAAAATTTTAGATCAACTTTTTTAGACTTAAATTTAAATAATGATACATTTATCATATCGACAGTTAATAAACTTTTTAAATTAAACTTAAAATAGCAGTTTTATATATCTACATACTTCTAGTTATATAATATTGTATGTACTTGTATAGTCGCTAAACTCAAAATGAGATTAATGATCGCAACCAAAAAGTTAAGCTCAGAATCCTGAAGTATAACATTTGACCGGATGTAATATAATATTTAAACATGACTACCGTCTAACTTTCAGGAACTCTCGCTCTACTAATGGGAGAGATCTAATTAAATTTAATTTTAGGTTAACTTTAGCTGTGTTTAGAACATTTGAAAATTTTAATAGTGGGAGGTATCTTTGGTTTCTGTACCAATAAATAATTGGGAGTAATACTCAAACAGAACATTTTACACACAATAACTTCGAGAACAATGTTTAGAAACCTACTTATAAACATGAATGTATATATTAAGGGGAAGAGACTAGCCCCCACGACACAGGGTATCCTAGTGTGGGGGCTAGTGGACTCCAAAAATATGTATACCCTACTTTAATTTTCATTAAATAAAATAAAATAAACTATTATAGATTGTGTGGCTAATCTATATTTTACAGTTTCAGGTCGCCAATAATATTTCAAATCCTGCAACATGACCTTATTGCTGCGTTCTATATATCTTAAGGAATGAACTTAATTCTATAAGATAAGATAAGAAAACTCTTTGTTGTTTCACCACAATTTGTACAATATCTTAAATCTAAATAAACAGTTTACATTAAAAACAGTGAGACTTTTGGCGGTCTTATTGCTAATAGCGATCTCTATATAGACTACTATACTGTATAGAGGGAGTAATTTTTTTTTATAGAACGAAGTAAGCAGACCAGTAAAACGCTCTCCTGATGGTAAGAGATAACGCTGCCCATAATTAGTACAGTGGCTACCTAGTATTATAGTAGTTTTCAATTGTATTTATCCCGCCTTCTAAGTTGAATTTGCTACCGTTTGCTCGGGTCATATTTTCGCTTAAGATTACGGGTTATTATCTTCAAAGGCTAACCTTCCTGTAATAAAAATAGGTAAACTCTAGGCCACCTGACCGTCAGATCAGTTTTAATCATTTCAACCAGCGTCCGTTTCAAAGGCGTACAATAACGAACTAGAACAATGCTCTATTGTGCGATGGTGCTAATTTGTGAAACCGGCCTCGACTCTGTCCGGTTGTGATGGTAGATATAGATACGTGTGGGTTAACTAGCTGCGCCCAGCGGTTTTACCCGCTGTGTTATTCCAGGGTCTAAGCTATCTCACATGATGAACATGGGGCTTATCCAAGAGGCAGATTGCAGATTCTGCCAAGAAGAGGAGGAAACCGCAATGCACATCCTTTGTAGCTGCGGACCACTCATGTTCAACAGAAGTATCCATCTAGGACGACAAATTATGCTCCCTGATGAGATTACCGGGGGTAGACTTCCTTTGCAGGAGGTCGACTAGGTGGGTACCCCAACAGTGCCAGTTATTCTACCGCCTGAGCAGTAATGTGCAAACATTACTGTGCTTCGGTAGGAGGGCACTTTAGCTAGTGAAATTACTGGGCTAAAGAGCCTTAACATCTTATGACTCTTGAGTAAGAAGCGTTGGTGCAGTGCACCTAAAATTGCACATAATTATGAAATTCTGGGTAGCACTGTACTGATTATGGGCAGCGTTATCTCTTAACATCAGGAGAGCGTCTTGCTCGTCTTCTTACTTCTCCATATAAAAAAAAAGATACAACAAATCACCCCCTTGAAGATCTGGAAGTTCTTAGAAACTACAGGTTTAGGGAGTGAACTATAGCTCAAGTGGGCGTCACAATAGATCAGCAGTGGTCGAAGCGGCAAAACCCCTTGGACTAAACTCCAATAATAATAATAATATCTCCATACCAACTTTTAGCTCAATGGGTCCACTCGTTTAGGCGTGAAGAAGTGACAAAGATTCACACTCACTCACAAACTTTCGCATCTTATTAATATTATAAACGTGAAAGTTTGTAAGAATGGATGTTTGGATGTCAGGATGTCTGGATGTATGTTTGTTACTCTTTCACGCCTAAACGGGTGGGCCGATTGAGCTGAAATTTGGTATAGAGATAGCTTACACTTAGGAATAACACATAGACTATAGTGCAGCGGGTAAAACCGCTGGGCGCAACTAGTTTATAATATTAGTGTGATATAGACCGCACATTTTTTTTTTTTATGTTATGAAGTAGAAGACGAGCAAGACGCTCTCCTGATGTTAAGAGATAACGGCTGCCCATAATCAGTACAGTGTAACCTAGGATTTCACAATTATGTGAAATTCTAGGAGCACTGCACCAACGCTTCTTACTCAAGAGTCATAAGATGTTAAGACTCTTTAGCAAAACATCACACATTCGGCCAAAGGTAGAAACAATTATATAAATAAATATTTCGGGACTTTTCAGACAGCGCCACCTAACCCCAAGTTAAGCAACTTAATGCTTGTGTTATGGTGGTTACGATATAACGGATATAATATTTATATACTTTTCTTTTGTAAATACATACTTATAATAGATATTGATGACCACCCAGATCAGAAACAAATAGCTGTGGAACACACAAATATTTGTCCCATGCGGGAATCGAACCCGCAACCTTCTGCGTTGCAAGCGGGTATTAGCCCACCGCGCCACAGAGGTCGTCATATAAATAACTAGCTTATGCTCGTGGCTTTGCTCGCGTGCGGTAATCATTTCTTAGCGGAGTCATAAACTCTTTCTATGTTCCGTTCCTACGGTATCACCCATACTAATACTATATTATAAAGGCGAATGTGTCTATCTGTCTGTTACCTATTCACGCATAAACCGCTGAATCGATTTGGATGAAATTTGGTATAGAATCCAAGTCTCAAGAAAGGACACAGATAGCTTTTATACCATTTTTTTCTCACAGTCTAAACTTTTTTATCGTAGGGCGTTACTGGTTACCTATAGTATTTATAACATTTCTATTGCTTCAGATAGAAAGGCTATTCGCGGGGTCAAGAAACAATTAAGTATCTTTTGTAAAAAGGTTCTGAATGCCCTACCGGGGCATTTTCAACTTTATTTCATACAAGATAAGGTTGATAATATGATGAAGGTGAATGAACCTTGATCGATAAGCCGTAGAGCGATCGACTTCCCATTGTTAATGACTATTAACGTTCCTTGTCTAATTGTTTAGCAAAAGTGGAGCGATCTTGAAGGCAAGTTTGAACTTTGGTCAATTTTGTATCAAGTTTTAGAATAGGAATGTAGAAGAAATATTCTTTACTGTAATTAATATAAAACATAAATAAATATTTAAAGTAACATATTGACCCACAATTCACAATTAGTAGCAAGCAATAGGCCTCATTACTCAAAGCGACATTTTTTAGGCAAACAACCATAGGACAAATACATTTTGTTATGATGACGAAGGGTTTTTGTGAAAATGGATAGATAAATACTATTTTGCAATATAATACATAATAAATAATAATATTATGTGAGATAATAATAATACTCGAAAATCGTTTGTTTGTATCTGGGGATATCATACATGAAACAATCCAAATTTATCCGATTCGATTATGAAAATCGTTATAAATAAATCAAAACCACTCGATTCTAATTCCACGTACATTAATATCTGATCTGGTATCGATATATCATTGAATACACAATTAACGATTGCTTTCATTCGAATGAATGGGCTATTCAGGTTCCTTTTACTATTATTATACTGCATTGGATATTAATAAATTGTATTCTGTGCGAATAATTGACTTTGAAGAGAATTTCCACTTGCTGTACTGGTGGTAGCTGAGTTATAGCTAGTTACCACCCACTGGACAAAACCGTGTCGCCAAGCGGTCATTGTGCATGATTGTAGCGTCCGTGGCCTAGTGGTCATTCGTCCGGCTTGTAAGCCGGAGGTCCTGGGTTCAAATCTCAGGGTGGCAAAGATCGCCTGGACGCTACCGTGTTTCGGAAGGCACGTAAAACTGTGGGCCCCGGCTGTTATAAGATATATAGGAGGCAGTCGTTAGGTCATGTTACAGGCCCTGTAGTAATCTCGGCGACCTGAAACTGCAACATATAGGTTCGCCACACAACCTTTAAATTGTGATTTGATTCTGACAGTGTAAGAAGGGAAACCTGTTCTGTTGAGTATAAAACCCAATTATGATGTTCAGTGAAGCCAGAGAAGGATTTATCCCGTCTTTTAGGTTTAGTCTGGTACCATCTACGGCCTTATCGTCGCTTAACATCGCGCGAGATCGTAGTCAAAGGCTAACATTATATCGCTTTGAGCGATAAAACCGCCATTTGGTACACCATTCGTTTAAATTTGTGGATGTAAAATTTTACTTTACGTGGTATCGATAAAGAGTTTCTTATCCATATCTTATATAAAAAAATTTGCAATTTTATCGCTAAAAAGTTGCAATGCATAATTTATTCCACAGACTTAATTTAACCACAATACAGTAAACAAAGTCCGCAAACGCGACGCCTGTCATCATAAAACATGTCTTCGATGATTCATGTTACATGACACACTTGCAAATAACGTGCAAATTGCAGCAAAAGAATTGCATATCTTTAAAACAATTGCTGGTCAATAACCTTATGATTACTGACAAATATATCGGGATAGTTATCGCGAGTGTACGGAACCCGTATCGTATGAAATCTTAAGGTGGGAGGGTTTCTCAATGTCACATTTCATTTGGATGAGAAAGATCACCAGGAAAATTACTAGACTTATAAGATTTAACAACCTACGACTGAGGATGCCAATTGAATTGCAGCACAGAGCTTCAAACTTTTTATAACGTTATAGGTTAGTCGTTTAGCTTATGTCCACGATCACGCGTGATGTCTCGACAATGTGATCGAATTTGCCTCAGACTAAACCTAGAAGGTGGGATAAAATCCCTCCCTGGCTTCACTAAACATCGTGTCGGAACACGGTCGTAATGACCGCCTGGCGACACGCTTCATAATTCTTCGAATACCTGAGTAACATTTAGTATAAGCCGTCGTTTTCCCTTAACATTCATTAGGTATATTTTTCTCCTGCTAAAATAAAAACAAAAAACCACTTTAAAAATAAACATGGGTTTTTTTTCCTTCTAAAACTTGTTTTGTATGAGATTTTGATATACAGTGCTGCGCGGCAACTATCCCGCCATAACATCTATCCTTTCGATAGAATACTTACTTAAAAATGCAAAGGACAAACTATACAACGATGTATTAGCCATTGAAAACCCAGTAACCGGCTTAAGAAGAGCTCTACGACCGGTAAACTTCATATAAAGCGTACATTCAGTCATCAATGAGGTGTAAACGGGAAGCTCTTGGTAAACTGGTCAGTCAAAACACCCATAGTCTAAGTTGAACATCGATATCTGAGTGATTCGATGAAACGAAATAGCATTGAAATGTGAACAAAGGTCTAATATAAATATTATATAGAGAAAAAACGTACATAGATTGTGTAGCCAATGTCATTACGGCCACCAATAAGCAAAATTAAAAAGCTTTTAGGTTTTTTAATGAATAAATATTAGGTGTACGGAAAAATAGAAATTTCTTGTTCAAGGAAGATTATAAAAACAACGCCATCGCTAGATTTTAACTACTTCTATTTATACATATTATATATGTTTTCTATTTCAGCAGTTCATCCAAGTTTCATTATGATTTTTTTTTATTATAATATTATTAACCATACGTAAATTTTGACCATAAAGTCGTCATAGATAGAAGCTTACTAAATTAATTAGGCAAGGTTTTACACATATGGTATTGTGTCATTATTTTAATAATGTAATAATATAATTACATTCATATAGATCACACGTCATCGCTCTAAAAATGTGACTGCTAATCACACGTCATCGCTCTAAAAATGTGACTGCTCTATCATTGGTTTTTTCAGATCTGTGGAGATATATCATGTAATAGATTCTTCATGTCTAAGAATCGGATCACAAACATTCCTTGAGATATTGGTTACTTATTGTAATGTTATGGATGTAGGAATTTGTTACACGCTGTTTTAATGAGGACACGTTATGAATACGAAAATCTCGTACATATACTGAATTGAAAGATTTTATAAAGCATAATAAATATTTATATACGAAAGATGGAAAATATTGACTTAATTCTGCTTATTTCTGAGCCTCTGCAATAAATTTCGGTTATCATTCGTAATCCTCTGTTTGTTTCTTTTATGTTTTAACAATAATGAATTTAAAATTCTGTTTAATAAATATTACGTCGGCAGCAGCCATCTTTATGAAAGAATTTCAAGATTCAATGTTTTTGTTATGTGCTGAATTGATATTCATCGAACTGAATTGACCTACCAATTAAATTCGTGTGTTTAAAATATGCAAAGTCTACTAAATACTGCGCTTTGCTCTTCATCCTGAGACATAATATACATAGGTCATCAGTCATCAGTCCTTTTTAGTATGTATTAAAAATCGTTTAATTATTTGTCTGAAATCGAGGGTTAAAAGGTATTTAATAGGTCTGTGTACAACATCTTCGACCACGTCATCGCCTACCAACAGGTGACACTGTGGTCAAACGCAGCCCTATTCTTTATAAAAAAATAAAACTACCAATATTACAGGTAAAAAAATAAAATAAAATTATAAACAACAGCGGCGATATCATCGCTAACCAACACATCTTAATTTTGTACTCAATCCAAAAAAAATATCTCTGATTGAGTAACAAAACTCACTATCAATTTTCCACTGGCGCCACAACAACCTACATAATTTCACTTTATCAAACAATAAATTAACAATTATATTAAAAAAACTTTACACAATGCAGTATCTTTACGCACTTGACACATGACTTGAGTTATCAGTCGCGAAGTGTCATAATACACGCATTTACTCTCTCTTTGTTATCAGTGCGAGATATTCTTATCAGTCCTTTTGAATAATGAGTGTCATTGTGCTTTGTTCTTGAGGTAAACTTGTTTTATGTAAAGCGTTGTAAGAAATGCTTAACGGGCAAAGGTTAAAATATCCGCTAAAAGATAATCATATATTTTTTAACTTGTATCGAATATATAGAAGGAATCCTTAGTTTTGTGTTTTCGTCATAAAACTTATGTGTGAGCCGAATTTTGAATCAATTTGCCCAGAACTTTAAGCTATGCGTGTACCAGATTTTAAATCAATCTGTTCAGAAGTTAAAGCTCTGCAATGAAACTTAGATGATGGTATATATAAATGTATACAAAAGCATGACTGACTGACTAACTTATCATCGACGCACAGCCTAAAATGCTGAACGGATTGAGTTGGATTTTGACACAAATGTGGAAATTATGACCTAAAAATCCACCACGAAAACATTTCGGAAGCAAAACCGTGTGAATAAGTTTGTCTTTATAATAATATTATTATTATATTATCAATACATTACATAAGACGAAATAAACTTCCTAATAAACATGTCATTTTACTTTCCCAAGCTAACCTTTGCATCTCTATTTTCTAAAGTTATTCCGATATTATCTAATACATAAATAACACATAGATCGTAATCAAGTGAGCCTTTGATAGTGCCTCATTACTCTTGTAACATGCAAGCTTATGTATTTACAATTTAAATAAGACTTAACTACTTCTCACGGCGAATCTTATCTGATATATGGAAGTCTTTAAAAAGATATTAAAGTTTCTAGATGGTAATCTGCACTGGTCAGTTGCATCTATTAATGCAACAGTATTTTAGAATTCCTATATACATTCTGTAGGAAGACTAGACTAGTTGGATTTGTATTAAAACGATGCGCATATTAATTTTATTAATCGGGACTCTTCGCATCATCATCATCTTAGCCATAGGACGTCCACTGCCGAACATAGGCCCTTCCCTTTTAGACTTCCATATGTACCGGTTGGAAGCGACCTGCATCCAGCGTCTTCCGGTCCGGTCTATTGACTTTGTGGGTGGACATCCTACGCATAATTTTATTAAAAAAAACACTCGTGGACCCGCGCGCACTTCGTCGTGCTTAATAGAAAATTATCAGTGTCTTCTTCTATTATATTATGCATGTATTATAAACCTTCTTCTTGAATCACTCTATCTATTAATGAAAACCGCAAAATCCGTTTGCGTAGTTTTAAAAGATATAAGCATACATGGGGAAAGACAGACGCGGGAACAACTTTATTTTATACCATGTAACTCTATTTTTACAAGCTTTATATTACTTTCACCTGTCTGTTGTCTGTCTGTCTGTCTGTCTGTCTGTCTGTCTGTCTGTCTGTCTGTCTGTCTGTCTGTCTGTCTGTCTGTCTGTCTGTAATCAAATCTTGCAAGTTTAATTTGACCCACTTCCCGGTTTCCAATTGAGCTGAAAATTTGCATGCGTGTGTAAATCGGATGACAATGCAATATTTTTATGACATCAAGCTGATCTGATGATGGAGCTATAAGGTGGCCATAGGAACTCCGTCATAAAACAACGCAACCCCATCGAGTTTGGGCTCATTTGATTCGTCTTGACGAGTACTTTATGATACAAGACGATAATAATAATTAAAGCTTGTTTTTAAAAAGTATTTTTTAAATTTCACTTGTTTATTATGGTGGTAGGCTTCGGCCGTGGCTAGTTACCACCCACTGGACAAAACCGTGTCGTCAAGCGGTCATTGTGACCGTGTTCCGGCATGATGTTCAGTGAAGCCAGGAAGGGATTTATCCCCCGTCTAGGTTAGTCTGCTGGTATACAGTTCAATCCAAATGTATATAGAAAAATCTTAATAAAATGACAACAAAAACTTCATAAAAATAAAAATAATATTATTAAAAGTGGATTGTCCAAGTAGGTACTAGAAACATAGTTCGTACCCAGCTAGGTCACTGATTGCGCCACATCAAACCATTGCTGGTGTGAATAGTTTTATCAAAAGTGATTAATTCGTGTCCCTCTTATGTCTGCGTGTTAATTAAATGATCGTCTCGACAATAAATCAATACATTACGATTATTGCTTTTTGATTTATTTAATGTAATGTACTTGGACCAATCGGCACCTATTAGATGTGATATTTTATCTGCTGAATTGTTTGCGAATATGGTACTTTGACACTATGATCATTTTGACCTATTTGACAGTATCATTGGAACTATGAATCTAAATAGTCAGTATCATCACCAGCCTATGTTCGTCCACTGCTGGACATAGGCCTCCCTCATGGCACGCCACTTAACTCGGTCCTCCGTCTTTCTTCTCCACCCAACCCCAGCAACCCTCCGGATATCATTGCCCCATCTCGCCCAAGGGCGCCCTACACTACGTTTACCGAGACGTGGTCTCCACTCGAGAACTCATCTACCCCAACGGTTATCGGTTTTACGGCAAATGTGACCAGCCCATTGCCACTTCAGCTTGCTAATCCTTTCTGCTGTGTCGGTAACTCTGGTTCTCTGTCGGATCACCTCATTAATTAAACCAGTAAGTTAATAGTTGCAGTTTAGTTTACTAATAAAAGCAAATGCTTTTATTGAAATTTGCCATAACTGAAAAAACAAGCAAATAATACAGCTACAAAGATTAGTACACATACAGCAGACAGCCACACGCCGATGTACAGAAAATCAAAGTGCTCCAAACTGTCAGATGACAGCGTACCCAGAATGCCGGCAGCATTGCCACGTTAGATGATGTTGAGCCAAATAAACCCGAAAATTTTGGTCACACGACGAATCGACCAAGCGTCATTAAATTTTTTTCTGAAAACTAATCGCTAAATTTTTGCAATGCGTAAACTACACTTTTTTCAATGCGTGTGTCCTGGCGTGTTTTTGTTATAATTTTATGATGCAGTACGGCCTGCTATAGTTTACGCCAACCTTTACAGAGAATGTCAAGCGCAAGTTAGCCAATAAGTCGGCACTGTAAACTTGTAAGGAACTTCACAAGTAGGTCGCTACTGATTGCCGCTGTACTCGGGGCGTTCAAACAATTTTACTGTAGCAAACTTGGTGGAATTTCGGTTGATAACAATGGAACGGAATGCGCTTGGCTGTATGATAATGAAATGCTTCTGCGATATTAATTTTGTGTTTTACATGGTTCGTGAATCAGAAATGAAATTTTTCGCTTTGAAATTCAAGTTTGAAAAATTATTTAGGTATACTGAGAGATTCGAGGAAAACATAGTCTCCCGAAGTGTCTATTTGATTATTAAATTTTTTTGATTATGACTAAAATTGCACTCGAGAAAAAAAATACCTAACATATACCTACGAGTTCATGTGATAGAATCCTATCGCATATTAGGACATTTTTATGACTAGTGTTAATTTTAAAAAGAAAAATTCGTTTCAATTCCTAGCATTTTTACACACTGTAAGCCGTAAGCTTATAAGAACATTCTACAGAACCGCCAATTGAAACACTTCTTTCTGTGTAATCTTAGTTCTAAGTTTATATTGTTGTATTTGTGTGTTCACACGTAAAGAGTTTTCTATTCTATTCTACAAACAAGTTCATTATTCTTATTCAATATTTTATAAATGAACATATAAAGCTCAAATTGTCAAATAAGATTGCTGTCTCACAACTATCATGGGGTAAAATATTACTTTACATTCCATATTTACAAATTTCACAAACTCCAAAGGGCAAATGACTCAAGCAGAGCAGACAGATTTCAGTCCCGGTGAGGCAACTGCTGTCAATTAGACAAAGCTAAATTAGCGGCCTCCAGTGGGCGGATTACGGGCCAGTGACTCAGTTCGCCCTTACTGCTTGACCTGTTTTGGTTACTTGCATTAACGAGCTTCATATTGTTAGACTGCAGTCATTCATAAAATGTAAATTTCAAACATTTATTGGTCTTTGGATAATTGGTAGTGGTAAAGTCTGAAACTCGTCAGATTCATTATTGTGGATCTACCTTATAACAAAAAGATGCACTTTAAACACAAAAGAATCGATCAATTCCAGTATAGAGATGGGAGCTGTTAAAAAAAAAAGAAAAATCATGTTTTTCCTGAAAAAAAAAGGGTAGTCAAAGACTTTAAAGAGCTAAGTTCAAAAAAACGGTCGAGAGGATGACATTTTTTTCAACTTAACCCGTTTCCTTGGAAAAGGTTTAGAAGAGCCGATTTGAGGGCGAGGACACGACATAATATCACACGAATCTAAGGTCTCCTTTGGAGACACCACTCCTCAGTATTATGGCTCTAGTATTATTTTACTGTCCGAAGAATTTTATTTAGCAGATGCATTCATCTATTAGAAATAGAAAATTCCTTTCTATCTTTACACTATCCACGTCTAATAAAGAAGTTAAAAAACTCAAACATTTATAAAACCAAGCGGAGTAATAAAAGTTAAAAAGCAACAAGACATGGCGAAAAAAGCCACCTGCCCTTTGATCTCGGAGGAAAGTAAACAAGTGTAGTTTGTTTACGCGATCAAGAGATAATATAAAAGAGATCTTTTTTATTAATATCGATTTGTCTGATCCCTTTTTATGGGGTATCATCGGAGAATTTGTTTATTGTGAACGTAATTTATGGAGAGGAAATATGGTAATATGGGTTGGATTTCGTTTTTAGATTGTGTTTCGTGTGTGGCCTAATACGGAGTTGAGTCTAAACAGCTTTTTGAGCCATGCGTCAAATTCTTATAATAAACGCTTAAAATGTACTGGTATGACAGCAGTTTTTATTTTAGTACATTTTTCTCTGTTTTTTTATGAAATAGGTGACCAACAAGCAGACGGCCAACCTGATGGTAAGTGGCTATCGTCGCTTATAGATACCTGCAATACCAGGGGTACCGCTGGTACGATGCCTACCTTTCAAGACTCTGTTCACTTGCCTTTTGAAGAGCCCAAGTTGAAGCTTCTTTCCAGTTGGTACATTTTATTGGCATTGTCGTACTCAAGCTTCAATCGTTTATGGCAAAATTTCTCTCTAAAAAATATCATGGAATCATTGGAATTCGTTTTTTCACGTCCGTGACACTAGTATTTTTAGCGTTAGCCAGAAGCGTTTGGCGGTCAGCTTGTGGAGCTTACTAGCTCCACAAGCTGACCGCTGACCGCCGCATGGTTTTGTCCAGTGGGTGGTGGTAAATGATTACTAGCCACGACCAAAGATTTGTTTTTAAGGTCGTTTAGTAGCATTGAGTGGAAGGATTGTCTAATATGAAAAAAAATAACCGATACATGAAATACTATCTCAAATAAAAAATATATTACATATAGTGTGTATCGTGTGTCGTATCGTGTGTTGTGTGTCTTGACAACCCTGAGCACACTTTTGATCCAGTGAGGGTAGATGTAAATCTATCATCTCATACGCCGTAGGATGAACGCCTCTGCAGTTTTCTCGTGAACACAGTGAATGTAACTGTACCGTAACGTCGAGGTTGGTTTTATAATATTTTGTAGAACTAACAATATAATATAATTACGCAATTAGTCCCGATTAATAAATATAAAATTTAAAGTGTTATAAGGTAACTAATGTTTTACAAGTCTGTTAAAAATATTCTTCAAACACTATCCTCCAATAACACGATGAAACTAATCAAAGTTAATTTGCGTCTCTTATGGGCCAATGTTATCAATAAATAAGTCAATCAACCCTGTCTCTTAGCGCGAACAATGATAACTGACATCATCGCCGATGTAATATTACTGGATGTAGACTGTTATAACAAGTGAATTAAATAAAAAAAATATAAAACCCCAACGCTTTCAAAATATGTAATTTACCGTTTTGTGGTGGCGCTCATCTTGGATTTAAAATGTTTCATAGTGCGCTGTATTCTACAAGTTAAGCCCTACAAACCTTTCATTTGATATCCATATTGAGGGGTTTGTATAAAAAATAATAATCCGCCACTTTGTAGCGGCGGCTGTCTTGGATCGATTTTCACCGAGCATGGCTAAGAACACACGGATTTCTATCAAATGATTAACCCTTTTTTACATTATCTGCTACATAAATTAAAATTCAGGTAATAACCATACACTTTACTTAGTTCGCACATTTTACAGTGCTAACTAAACATCCCGCCTTCCATAAATCAATTGTGCATCACGGAATTAAGTCGAGTTATTCGGTGAGGCAATTGTTAATTTCCTCCAATAAGCTAATAGGCTAAATCCTCTTTGTGCTTTGTAATTGGTTGATTGGTTACCTCCCTAATGTTTGAACTTCCACTGGGACGTGGGATAAACTTGCTTTTTGTATTGTATTTAGGGTTTGTAATTCATAGTCCTGGTCATCTTAATCAATGCAAAATGTGACGGATGAATGGTTTTTTTATCCCACAATAATAATTATCCGATAATATTTACTGACAACGCAAAAGTATGGACGTTTGTATGTATGTGTTTATTACCTCTTTACTCTCAAACAGCTGAACCAGTTGAGGTGAAATTTAATATACTGTTACTTGAGACTCCAAATAGCACAAGGGAAACATTGTAAAAAAACGGAATTGTTTGTTTCTTGAACAGGAAAATCTTGAGCTCATTTATTGTGGTGTATTACCAAAGAAAAATGCCTTACGCATCATCATCCTGTAAGGATCGTAGGGCGGTATATAAAACTCCTCCGCAAAAGAGGGGCACGATGGGGATATTCACTAAACACCAAACTTTGGGGTGTTCCTGTGGGACGCCATAGTGTTGAAACTGCAATTACTCTGCACTGGTCCGCGAAGTGGTGGTGAGAAGTAGAACCTCATTATACTCGTATTCATCATCATGAAAGGCCTTTGCATCTTACAGACGATTTAATCAGTGTCTGTAGAATTTACAAGGCAATTTCTACGGTAGTGAAAAAAAAAAAACAAAAAAATAGAAAAACATAGAAACAACATACACAGCACACATACACTAAAAACACTTACAAACAAAAAACATTTGTATAATTTTAAATTAGGTATAATTAATTAAATCTAATAGCTTCAAATGTCCAGAACATCGCGACACTAAGTAACACTCATTGCATTTCCTTATAGTTCCACCGAACAGTAGCTCATAAAACGCAATACTAGAATCTCAGCCTCATCAATGATCAATAAAACAAAAACGCCGTTATCGCCAGTAAATTGTGCCTGTAACTATTCTCATTACTATAGATAACATAGAGCTTTTAAAATGGGAGATGTTAAGCGTGCTTTAATCAGTTAAAACGACAATATCATGTTCTTGTTTTCACTTCCTTTACTTTGCGTTTGCGTTTGTATAATAGTTTTTTAGCAGTATGCGTTTGTCATAATATTAAGGTGTTTTTTAATGAAATTCATATCAGATTAAGCGCCGTCAATAATTTAGGTACCTATACAGTTCAAGGTAAAAATGTAATTTAAAATCAAAACACCTAAATAGAGAATCTCCGAGAAACTAGAGAAAGACCCCTCTGTGTAGATTAAGTCTACTTTTTCATTTTTCGCCGCATCTTAGCTTAAGATTAGACGAGATCGTAGTTGAAAGCTAAATTATAACGAATAAAAAAATACCCCAATTCACAATGTTGAACAATTGACGTAAATATGATTAATTTTTCATACCTTCTACAGCATCTTTCTTTAAAATCAAGTAAACTAAAAACTAACTAATGAATATGTGTTATAGCAGCAATAATAATAATATTAATTATGTTTTCACATCCTCGTGTAACCAGAAACAAGTGTAATTTAAAAAAATCTTTTTAAAAACTAACTTTTATTATTATAACCATCTACCATCATAAAGTACTCGTCAAGACGAATTAAATGAGCCCAAACTCGATGGAGTTGTCTCGTTTAATTGCGGAGTTCCTGTGGCCACCTTTTAGCTCCATAATCAGATTACCTCCATGTCATGAATAATATTTCAATATTGCATTGTCATCCGATTTATACATGCATGCAAAATTTCAGCTCAGTTGGAAACCGGGAAGTGGATCAAATTTAACTTGCAAGATTTGATTACAAACAGACAGACCGACAGAAAGACAGACAGACAACAGACAGGTAAAGTAAATAAAAGCTTGTAAAAAAGATAAACTAGATTGTAACACAAATCCCATGTTGTGTGCTCTATAATAGAAATTAACGATTAACGCTAGCAGGTTTTGTAAAGCCTGTCCCCAGCGGGTGCTCGGCCATTTACGACCTTTTTAGGGCCATATAATGCCCTTAACTTCGGCGGTCCTTCATTACATTCTGTGTCGTAAATACTTTATTGAAACGTTGATGTAAAAAATCGCCTGTGTAGGACATAGAGCAAACTAGTGCTTTTAATTTTAAAATTCTGCAAGGCACCCGCTAAAGAGCGATTTCTTCTAGACAACCAATAAATGAGAGTTAACCATTAAACGGATTCAGATGAAATTTGAAATAGGGATAAGAAGCGTTGGTGCAGTGCTCCTAGAATTTCACATAATTGTGAAATCCCAGGTAACACTGTACTGATTATGGGCAGCCGTTATCTCTTAACATCAGGAGAGCGTCGTGCTCGTCTTCTACTTCATCTCATAAAAAAAAAAAAAAAAAAAAAAAAAAGTTCAAGTCTCAGGAAAGGACATGAGATGTTACCCCATTTTTTATCGCGGGACATTGCTTTTTTTAGATATCTATATATACCTCGTGACCATATGAAGTACCAATATTACTAACATAAACTGATTGAATGTAAGACCTTGTTCTCTGGCATACCAATATCCCTTTCTCCCGCAGCAACATTATATCAAACTAGTACATTGTACATAGTTTTGCTGACATATTGGGCCGACTACAGCCAAAAGGCGTGGTCTATCCTATCCAACAAGATCATTGGACATTAATTCAAGGGCTGTAGCGTAATTTAAGCGCATATCTGTGCTTGAAACATACCGTTGATTTAGGTGTCTGGCCTTAGCCATATTGTACATTGTATCATATTAATGCTTGTACGTACTTGGTTAGATTCTATGTTTGGGTATTTGACTACGCGAGTTGGCTGATATTAGCCAGTTTATTGAATGCCTAGGCCTTGGGTTGGGCTTACGCTTACGCTTTCAGGGTTGTGACTATCCCCCCGCTTACATGCTTGGCATTCTTCCATTGCTTGGCTGTAGGTGTAGCGTAGGTTTAAGCCTTCCTAAGTGATCCTTCTGATCACCTAGGAGCGGAATGGTCTTAGGGGAGAGTGCAACAGTCATGTAGATCCCTAAGACAAGTCAGAGAGATTATCCTGCTTGTGGTGCCACCTGCTATTGGTCTAATTCCATCAGAAATAGACAGAACTGAAATCTCATGACGTGAAGACCACAGGGCATCAGTGGCTGTGTCCTGTGGCACGACTCACACTAAAAACCTGTGAGGGTCGGTAGGGGGGTAAAATGGGGCAAAATTGGGGGGGAATCGTTATTTAGGGGAAGGGTGGGGGGTTGGTACGGGGAGGCCACCCGCGTATGAAACCTGGTCGGTCCAAGGGGCATATGTGACTGTGCTCCGAGGCGGCGACTCACACTAAAATATGTGAGGGTCGGATCAGGTTAGGGAGGGGGGGACGCGGAGGGAGGGGAGGTCACCCGCGTGTTTGTGCCGTGCGTGGAGACCCGTAAGGAAGGAGGAAGGGATCCTGGTGGCTGAGCAGTGTACAGCGCGGTGGTTGTCGTTGTGCTCTGCAACACTCCTCTTTGGCCCTGAATTCTTCTGAAACGGGAGGTCGTGGACTAGCCACCCGCGATCAATCGGCTGAGGCGTCCGGTCAGACGGTCGCTAGGCGAGTGTTCGGGAAAGGAGGGGTCCGCAGGCGGCGGTGCGCGGCTTTCGGTGTCTTGGTTAGATATCGACTGCCTCGTGCCGTGCGGTCTCGTGGGCACTCCTTTCATGAATGCTATACTGGATTGGTAGCCCTGGTGCCTATATAGGCATCCCCAGTGTTGAGGACTCCGTGGAGGGTGGGGAGCCAATCCGGCGAAAAATTTTATAAAAGTTTTATGGATAATAAAATTACCAAAATAACCATAAAACAGGATGACCGCAAGGGCGTCAAAAAGGACGATATGTCATTAGGCGGGAGGGCAACCGACCGCACTACGAAGGGGCAAGGGCAGGGAGGTCATTCCGGACAGGGGACTAGTGGGGAGTGTGGCAGAAAGTCATGCGTTCCCGCTGGGACGACTGGTACGGGAGACGCCCAGCCAATTGCCAATATTCCGGAGAGCACTCATGCAGGTCGCACCGTGCAGGGGACCGTCGGGCTGCCTAGCATCCAGCCGGGCTTGACCGTCGGGACGAATGCTTCGGGAGGCAAGCATAGAGGAATCTCCAAGAGAATGAGCGGGGCAGCCAGGCGCAAAAAATTGCTTGCTAAGCAGACCCGCACATTCTCAGGGCAGAGTGCACCAGCAGGGGCAACTGCAGGGACGGCAGGTGCAACTATCGCACCTGTGAAAAGAGCCAGGGAGTCCAGCGGGGAGCAGCCGACCAACGCACCCAAGAAACCGAACCTGAACAGAACGTTTAGGGATGCGCTCTCGGGATGCAGGATGGCAGTTATCCCGCAGAACTTCCCGGCTTCACAGATAACAAATGATGACGTAGGACCGATCGTAAGCGCCCTGTGGCAGAGGATGATCGGTCAACAAGATCCGCTGCCCCGATTTAGCGTCGGGACGGTCATCGCGGGGGCACTACATGTGTTCTGCGAGGATCAAGAATCGGCAGACTGGATCGCTGGACTCACTGGGAGGACGATCGGCGGCCTGACACTAAAAGTCGTTAGTGCCAAAGATCTGCCTAAACCGGTGAAGATGGCGTGGAAGTCAAAGAACGTGTGGATCACAGATCTACCCAGCGTTCTGTCGATGATGCAGCGCTTGAATCCTGCGCTAAGGACAAGTGACTGGAAGGTGGTAGACACTGTCATCGAGGCGTCTGGCGTGAGAAGGATTGTCCTTATGGACAAGACTTCTGCAGACTACATAAAGGCTCAGGACTACTGCCTCTACGCTGGCGTCGACAAAAGCTATTTTAAGCTGCTGGAAGACGAAAGTCAGTCGGGGGATAAATGCGCCGCCAGCGCAGGGGCAGTGGCCCCGCCACTTGCTCCACAGGGCTCTGCAAGCGACGGAGGGGCGACGGGCAGCCACCATCAGAACACCATCGGGGACTGCCCAGTTCCTTCACCGGCCACATCACACCTCACCGACGTGCTGGACGATATTGGCGAACTGTTCCTGTCGTCTCCTCCCCCCGACATGGAGGTGACGGAGGAAGACAAGGACGCAGGCGGCAGTCAATAAACGGCTGCCGACATCCCCCTCGAAGATCACCAATGGCGGGAATAAGGTGTGTACAAATAAATCTACATCACTGTAAAGCGGCGATGGCCTTACTTAGCCGTCAGCTCAAGGAACTTAATTTCGATATTGCCCTGATACAAGACCCATATATTAGTACAAAAGGTGTTGTCTCAGGTCTAGGTAAAGGGGGATCTATTTTCCACTATACTAATGAAAGGGCAAGGACGTGTGTGTATGTCAGAAATGGAATCGACGTCATGCCCTTGCCTGATCTATGTTCCAGGGACCTTACAGCTGTCAAGGTAATTACAGGGCGAGGTAATCGGAAGGCCGTCGTAATGGCTTCGGTTTATCTAGCATACCCTACTGAGGAAAGGCCCTCCTGCATGAGGGCATTGAAGGAACTCGTAGAGTTTTGCGGTCGAGAGAACCTGGAGTTAGTGATGGGGTGCGATGCAAATGCGCACAACATCATCTGGGGGAGCTCGGACACAAATAGTCGAGGAGAAGAACTATATGAATACCTGGTAAGTTCTTCAATTCATTTACTAAACAAAGGCAATGAGCCTACCTTTGTGGACTCAAGGCGTGCTGAAATTATAGATATAACTATGGCCACTAATGGCATATACAAGAGAATCGCTAACTGGCGTGTATCTGACGAAGTTAGTGGTTCGGATCACAGGTATATCTGCTTTAGATATGTTACAGAGGACTCGATCCCTAGTGTACGCAGAAGAAATCCCAGACACACTGACTGGAAGGTGTACACTAAAGAACTTAAACATGAACTTGGATCGGTCAAAGGTAAGTTAAACACTACGGTTGATATAGAGCTTGAAGCTGAAAGAATCAACAGAGCCATCAACACAGCATGGTACGCAAGCTGCCCAGAGAAGGTAGCAAAAGGAGCAAAGGTTCCATGGTGGACGCCAGAACTAAAAAAGAAAAGACAGACTACTCGCCAAGTCTTCAATGAAGCAAAGTCTAAAAAGTGCTTCAAAGAATATTCACGAGCGCTAACTGAGTACAATCTGGCGGTACGCAAGGCATACAGAAAATCGTGGCAATCTCATTGTCAGGACATTAATACAGTCCCTGAAAGCTCGAGATTAGTCAAGGCAATATCTGCAAGCAAGAGCATAACTCTAAATGCTGTTAGGACCAAAGATGGGAAACTAACGGAAACAGGTATAGAAACTCTAAGGATCATGACAGAGACGCATTTCCCAGACTGCAAAATTCATGATACTACGGATACAGATGATCACATGCCTGCATCAGAACAGAATCTGAGAACAGTAAAGGCAGACTGGGACACTGCTAAAAAGGTGGTAGAAGAACGAAAACTTAATTGGGTTGTGCAAAACTTCCAACCGTTCAAAGCACCGGGACCAGATGGCATATACCCAATACTACTACAACGGGGTCTTCCCACATTAGGCCCGCATCTGATGCGGCTCTTTAAGGCCTGCATAGCCTTTGGGTTTATTCCAAAGATATGGAGAGAAGTAAAGGTAACATACATTCCTAAGCCAGGTAAAGAAAGCTATGAAGAGGCTAAGGCGTTTCGTCCAATAAGTCTCTCATCTTTTCTACTAAAAACCCTGGAGAAACTTGTAGATGAATACATAAGGGATGGTCCACTGGCAAAGAAACCATTTCATAAGCTACAATGTGCGTACCAATCCGGGAAGTCTACTGAAACCGCATTGCACTACGTAGTCACTAGAGCAGAACAAGCTATTGACGGTCAAGAGATTTGCGCGGCGGCATTCCTAGATATTGAGGGAGCATTTGACCGCACAACTTTTGAATCGATTATGAAGGCCGCCAATGAACACGGCATTAACCGTACCCTATGCAAATGGATTGATTTCATGCTGAGAGGAAGGAGAATAGGATCCTCTTTACTAGGGGATGAAATTCATGCGACAACTACTAAAGGCTGTCCTCAGGGAGGGGTATTGTCACCAACACTTTGGTGTCTGGTGGTAAACTCCCTTCTTACGAAATTAAACAGAGGAGCCTGCTATGCTGTAGGATACGCAGATGATATAGTAGTAATGATCAATGGCAAATTTCCGGAAATTGTATCGGAACTTTTGCAAAAGGCTTTAAAGATAGTGGAAGAATGGTGTCATATTAACCATCTTTCCATAAATCCGAGCAAAACTACGGTTCTTCCTTTTACAAGGAAGAGGAAGCTAGGTAATTTGAAAAAGTTACGTTTATTTGGCACAGAGCTAGAATGGGCTACCGAAGTAAAATATCTCGGTATGACCTTAGACAAGGAGCTCACGTGGAATCTGCACGCCAAAAAGGTGACAGAAAAAGCTATGAGAGTTTTCAATATGTGTAGATCGGCATATGGCAAGACCTGGGGACTTAAGCCCAAGGTACTTAACTTCATCTACACTTCAATGGTGCGCCCAATACTAACATACGGCAGCGTGGTATGGTGGCCTAGAACCGAACTTACGGTTTGTAAAAGGGAACTAGGCAAAATTCAAAGGATGGCCACTGTGGCTATCACAGGAGCGTTTAAGACTACGCCCAGTAAGGCGCTAGATAGAATCCTAAACCTTAAACCTCTTCATCTAGTCATTCAACAGGAGGCGATCAAAGCCTTATACAGACTCCAAGCTATAGGAGTTCATGACTTCAATAGGCCAACAACAAGGCACACAAAAATGAAGCTCAATGAAGAGCTACAAAGGAAGATGAACATGATCAGCGACGTAATGCCGCACATTAAAATCTTCAAAAGAAATTTCAAAATACATGTTCCCTCAAGGGAAGACTGGAAGCAGCAACTACGCACACAAGACGCAGAATGCTGCATATGGTACACGGATGGTTCAAAAACCGGATCCGGTACAGGGGCAGGTATATACTCGGAAAATATCCAACTCTGGAACAGTCTGGGTCAATACACAACCGTCTTTCAGACAGAGATGTATGCTATTATAGCATGCGCTGAAGAAAACATAAGGAGGAATGTAAATGATAAAATCATCTACATTCTCAGTGACAGTCAAGCGTCACTAAAGGCCCTAAATTCCTGCAGAGTCAGCTCGAAGCTGGTCCTGGATGCTGTGAAGGCCCTTAATAAATTAGGCCGCAGCAACACAGTACGACTAGTTTGGGTACCTGGCCATGTAGGTATAGAAGGGAATGAGAAGGCTGATGAGCTTGCTAGAAGGGGATCAGCAAATGCTATGCATGGACCTGAACCTAGTATGGGCTTGCCTGCATGCACCATCAACATGGCCATAAAGGAATATGCTGATTTAAAACACACGCAAGAGTGGGAAAACAGTCAAGGGCTGAGACATTCGAAGAAATTCCTAGGTAACAGCTATAAAGATGCTTCTAAATTCATTCTGAATAATGGAAGAAACAAAGGAAGAGCAATCATTGGTGCCTTAACTGGGCATTATGAAACCAACGACATGCTGTTCAAAATGAGGCTCACTACAACAAACGATTGTAGAGCCTGTGGCGAGGGTACAGAAACCATGGAGCATATTTTATGCGAATGCGACGTACTGGCTACGAAACGCATGAGCCTCCTTGGGACAGCGTACCCCAAACCGGAGGAGTACAGGTTTCTTTCTCTTAGTGGGATCACCACTTTAATAAACCACTTCTTTGAGGAGTAAGAAACGGTAGGCAAGGGGTGAACACAATAGATCCCAATGGGTCGATGTGTTGCTGACTTTCTCAGCCCCCTATATAAGATAAGATAAGATAAGAATGCCTAGGCCGTTTGTTAAATGTCGGCAATGATTTAAGAAAAATAGCCAATTATTTCGATTTTATATTTGTTTTTAAACTTTAAATTATAATATTATTTATTCTCCAAAAGATTTTACATTTTTTCGTAAAAACCATTTTATGTAAATTTTAAAAACGGTAGAAAAACTTTTAATATAGTCAAAAAATCCACTAGAAGGACTTTTGGTTTGGAAATTAATAATTAATTTGGACTAACACGTTTTAACCAGTTATTTTATAGAATGTTAGTGTGCCTTTTATGTGCAATGTACGTGGTGGCTATAACATTACTTATTTAAAAAAAAACATTTTTCAAGAACCACCTCTTTTCCACGTAACATTATTCACATGCACCACTTTATTTTCCATATTCAAAACAGGAAAAGAATCCAGGGCATGCTAGAACGCATTACCATATGCAACTGTTGCTTAAACTTCTACAATTGTTTCGCAACTGCATCATAACTATTTTCAAATCATGGAGGAAAAAACCTACTGGAACGAGCTAACTGAAGCATAAGGCATATAATACACGGTTTTGTCCAATGGGTGGTAACTAGCCACGGCCGAAGCCTACCACTAGTATAGGGAGTGGAAAAACCGCACATAACTAATTAAAGTGATTGGTGTGAGTGGGGCCGGGATTCGAACTCAGTGGTCCAGATTTGCATCCGCACCACATAAGCCCTTTTTTTGACCCAGAAAAAATGCGTTACGCATCATCATCCCGCGCGGGGCGGTATGTGGGACTCCTCCGCCAAAGATGGGAGCGGCGGGGATACCCACTAAAAACCTGGGGGTGTTCCTGCGGGACGCCATAATGCCGGGGCAGCTGGTACGCCGAAGCACTCATCCGTGGCCACCACATAAGCCCTTGGCCAACACCGCTTCGAAAATATGTTTTTTTTTATACAAGTGAGCATACAACTGGTGCTTCAATCTTAATTTAGTTAAACCACGTCCAGTAATATTTATATTCCTTGTTTCGAATAAAAAGTTGTGCGAGCGTTGTGCAACGGAACGCAAAGAATTTGATAAAACTGCTGCTGCAGAAATTTTCAACTATGTTTTGCAACGCATCCGTACTTTTGGCGGTTTTATTACATTACTAGCTGCGCTCAGCGGTTTTGCACATGGTTCTGCTGTAGCCTATATGTTATTCCAGGGTCTAAGCTATCTTTGTACCAAATTTTAGCTCAATCTGTCAACCCATTTAGGCGTGAAGAATTAACAAACATACACACTCACAAACTTTCGAATTTATAATATGAGTGTGATACATTAGTTCTACTGACTAGTGGACTAATAATTAGTCTACTCGTATATCCCTTAATGCATGCATATGTGGGAGAATTATGTTTTAATTGGACTTATAGCCAAAAGCGATCTCTTTCAGACCATGCAGGGAGAAGAGTAACAAAACACACTTCGCATCAAATCTTCAAAACCTCAAAAATACAAACACAAAATACCAAGCCAAACCTAAGGTATTTCAATAAGGTCACCATGATGGGCCCCGATTACACCATACAATGGTCACCGTATCGAGGTCAGAATTCTATCGGGCCCAGAGAAATGAGGTCCCAAGTATTTCCATGTAAATCGTCATCTGGTTGCTGTTGAGCCTCGCCCGGTACTTGCCTCTCACATATTCAGTAAACTTGGGGCCAGTTCTTAGGTGTTCACAAGTTGTGGACACAAGTTATACTTTTGTGTGCTGATATGGGTATGAAATTTTCAGGTGATTTGTAACTTTTATAAGAATTGGGTTAATACTCCAACAGAGAAATAATGATCATCGTAGCATAGGCCGCCAATATTACCAAAAGGTCTGCAACAAGACATGATAGCGACTAACGTTTAAATTGGCGACCTCTGTGGCGCGGTGGGCTAATACCCGCCTACAATGCAGAAGGTTGTGGGTTCGATTCCCGCATGGGACAAATGTTTGTGTGATCCACAGATATTTGTTTCTGGTCTGGGTGGCTTTCTGTATCTCTATTATAAGTATGTATTTACAAAAGAAAAGTATTTAAGTATTATATCCGTTATCCTAACCACCATAACACAAGCATTTAGTTGCTTAGCTTGGGGTTAGGTAGCGCTGTGTGAAATGTCCTGAAATATTTATTTATTTATTATTAACGTATTTTATAGGAAACAATCGAGAACCATCGGTTTATCTGTCTTCGAAGCACAGTATAATTCAGGCATTTTTTTAAATCCAGTGCCTCGGGATTTCAATTCGGACTTAAGAGCACTTGGCGACGAACTTCACTTTGATGAATGTCCAAATGTAATAAATTTTAAGGTATGTCTTAGCTATAGAACACTGGGGATTCCGCGGATGAGTGCTTCTGCGTACCCGCTGCTCCGGCATTATGGCGTCCCGCAGGAACACCCCCAGGTTTTTAGTGGGTATCCCTGCCGTGCCCATCTTCTATTTAGTACCTGAAGAAAACAACAGGATTTCACCTGTCCACAAGGTCCTTGTAAACACACGCATTGACCCTACAGCAAGTCCGCATACATGATGCATTCAACCCGAGCTGGCATCGGAATCAATCCGGTGTTTGGTGCTGGACCAAGAACGTGCTTATGTAATGATGAGCTTAGCCCTTCAATGTATGGGACCTTTGGTCCTTGGCTTTAGTTTGAAGAGTTGTGAAAACACCTATTTGTAAAAATAATGAATGTTTATCAATAAGTTTTTCCTCCTAGATACTAAGAGTACCATACCATGCAAATTATAAAAGAGATCGCTCTAAGCAATAAGGCCGCCCATTGTGGTTTAATTTAGTTTTAGGTATATTCTGTTAACAACCATATCATGCAAAGTCTAAAAGAGATCGCTCTTAGCCATGGGGCCGCCTATTGTGGTTTAATTTCAGTTACCTTTTTAGTCTGTAGACCCTGAATGACACACAGGTTGGGGTCTAACCTCGGTGAAATATCAATCAAGTTAATAGTATTATTTATTGTAACATTACATCCAGATTTCACCTGCCCACAAGCAGTCCTTGTAAACACACGCACCGACCCTACAGTAAGGTCGCATACATTATGCATTCAGTCCGAGCTGGCATCGGAATCAATCCGGTGTTTGGTGCAGGACCAAGAAGCGCTTACGTAATGACGAGCTTAGCCCTTCAATGTATGGGATCACTTGGCTTTAGTTTGAGGAGTTATAAAAAGGGTTTCTTTGTGAAATCATATATTTAAGCTAGCGTCCGTGGCTCAGTGGTCGTACGTCCAGCTTGTAAGCTGGAGGTCCTTCGGTTCAAATCTTAGCGACGCAAATATTTTCGTCATGCGTCTCATCGTCGCATCGTATGCGAATAAGTAAATTAATTAAAAAATGCCATTTTCCTCTGTCCTCTGCCTCTCTCATCCACATCAAGGTGACATCAAGGGGAGTATTGGGATGTAGATACATTCCAATACTCCCCTTGATGTCACCTAACTCTAACTAATTTATCTATACGCTGAGTGACTTTTCATGTACTTAACAGTGATTTTATTATTCGAGTTAAGTGCCCAATCGATTACAGTTATTCACTTCGAGTAAAAGTTTTATCACCAAATTAAATATTGGCTTCCACTTAAATTAATGATTTTTATCAGATTGGATTTATTTCGTCATAAATTTAAGGCCCAATTTTTTGAATCACTGATTATTGTAGCAACTAAACTAAACTTCCTTTTTTACCAATGAAGATAAAAGGACGAGCAGGTAGGGAGTTTATTGATTGAAAAACGATTACTAGTGTATTAGTTATTTCTGTGATATCAGAATATTGCGTGTAGCAAGTAATAATATTATATATAGAGATGGTAGTGATTTTGCAGATGTTACATACATCTGCAAAATCACTACCAAAATACATTTTTTAATTTTTTTTAACCTGGACGGGTTAAAAAAACCCTGGAATACCTACACATAATGTGACGTGTGTGTGTGTTTACTCTATGGTCCAAAAAGTTAGGGCAAATGTACTATGTAAGTCACACGTTAAATTGCTCTTTTTTAAAGTAGTGATTTTCAAATAGGACACTATTCTACTGATATGTCGATATTTTTTAATATGTCACATCTTTTAAATTAGAGCAAACAGTGTCCAAACAAAAACTTATAATGCCCAGTACATTAAAAAATCAAAATCATTGATCCACGATTGAACAAAACCACGTTAAAACCTTGTCAAGATTTATAAGGCCAAGTTCATCCACATCCTCATCTACAACTTGAACTCCATCAAATGTAACGATGCGTCCCATTCGGAACCGTATGGCAAATTGCTAGTAATCTGGATCTCCCTTCCAATTCGCATAAAACCCTGCAGAATTATCGCTGTATCCATCTATAGGGAGTAAAACGATGCGGCGATTAGCAAATGTGCTCCACCACGCGTATATAAGCTCAGATAAGGGTCTGATAGCGCTTAATGCAGGGCGCAGGGGAATAGAGTACCTTAACTTTTGGATAAACGTTTTATTATAATTACTTATAACTTATAACCCTAACTTAATCAAGCTCATGGCTTTGCCCACGTGGAGAAGTCTTTTCTTCAAGATCTAGTTAATTAAATCTAGCCATGTTCTAAATTTCAACCCAATCTGTTCAGCGCATAGACAGGTCAGTCAATCATTGAATATTGCAATTGACTCCAAGACGGATTGTGGCGCTCGGATCATTTTATAGAATGCTGATTTAGCTGATAATATCTTATTCTCTCTAATTCCGATCCTTTAACAGATTAAATGTGTACTTAATCATCATGAAAATTGGTAAACGTAACAACAAAGATATACAGAAAATTACAATATATGGATTATTTCAATATACGAAATAACAAGCAAAAGATAATAAATTCTGTAAAGAAACGTGGGCTCTACAACTTAAAATAAAACTTGGCAAAATATTACTAGGAATGCTGAACAATTTTACGCTTACTACACGACCAATAATGAACACTCCATAGTCCATAGGCAAACCCCTTTTAGGATCGAGTAACCTTTCCTATCGACGTGAACCACTGACCTAACACTACATACGCGATTTAATGCAGAAACCCATCCCTCCACCAAAATACGCCAACATTAATTCTTGCGGTCGAAATAACAGTACAGCATACAATGCGGAATTTCACCCGATAAGCGAGACAACTGACCGACGTGGAACATTAATGGATTTCCGGCAATGTATAGTTCTTGTACGATCGGTTCGCGTGTCCTTATGCAAATGCACGAATAATTATTTGCCTACTTTTATAGTCGGGACTTGCAAATGTATAAAGAGGTATGGTAACACACAAATGTTAGCATTTTGTTAATGGGTATGCAAAGTAGGATTTTGGTACCAAAAATATTTCAGTTGTGACTTTTCAGCACTGGGTTGATTGGTCATTTATTGATTTTAGTATTCACCGAAGACACGGTGGAAAGACATACCCAGCAGATTAATATAAGAGAATGCGAGATCTTAAGTGACGAGGCAATGATGAGTTAAATGGGACGCATAAGATCAAAAAGGCTAATCTAGATTTATGTTATGAAAAACATCTTGACTCTATAAAACCTCTCTAAATATAATGTTAGAAGATGAACGAGATGAGGTTGACGCTTGCCTTTGAATATTAAGATTATGTTGATCAATTACAGACACATTGTAACCTAGGTAGGCATACTAAAGAATGCAAAGCAACACTGCTTGCTTGTCATCTTTAGATACGTCTTTGAGTCTCATACGAGGTGTGTTCAAAAAGTAAAGTGACTTTTCAAATTTCGCGGGCAACGTACTTTCGATTATCGATTTTTTTATTTTTTTATGTTGTTACACTCTTTCTGAACATCTGTACCAAGTTTCAAGTGTATAGAATTTTTTGTTTGGTTGTGAGAGGCGTAAAGGTTATAAGTGTTTTGCGTGCTCGGCGATTTCTTGCTATCGAAAAATATGGATCAAAGGATTTGCATCAAATTTCGTGTAAAAAATAGAATAAAGTGCTCCGAAACACTTTAAAATGTTGACAGTGGCATAAGGTGAAACTATTCTAAGTAAAAAAAAATGTTTACAAGTGGTACAAACTCTTCCAAGATGGACGGGAAGATGCCAATGACGAGCCTCGCTCAGGACGCCCAAGCACGTCAACAACTGATGAAAACGTTCAAGCAGTGAAGAAAATTGTTTTGGAAAATCGTCGAATAACTATCAGAGAAGTTGCTGAGGTTGTTGGTATATCGCTTGGCTCGTGCCATGAAATTTTTCTAACGTTTTGGGCATCAGACGTGTGTCAGCAAAGTTTGTTCCGAAATTGCTAAATTTTGACCAAAAGAACCGTCGCATGAGGATCGCTCAAGAACTGTTGAATGACGTCAACGACAACCCAGATTTACTCAAAAGGGTCATAACTAGTGACGAATCATGGGTATATGGTTATGATATCGAAACCAAAGTCCAATCGATCCATATTCTTCGATAGCAAGAAATCGCCGAGCACGTAAAACACTTATAACCTTTACGCCTCTCACAACCAAACAAAAAATGCTATACACTTGAAACTTGGTACAGATGTTCGGAAAGAGTGTACCAACATAACAAAATAAAAAAATCGATAATCGAAAGTACGTTGCCCGCGAAATTTGAAAAGTCACCTTACTTTTTGAACACACCTCGTACACTCAGTAATTTCTCTGGCTACCTTACCTTACCTTTCAAATTTGAGCGAATCGCGGCTGAATATTGGACAAGGTCGTAATAACTCACCCAGCCAGGCTCTATCATGATCATTCAAGAGCTAAAAGCAAAGTCAAGATTTCCGTAAATAAAGCCTTTTAACTGAATAAGATTCAAAATAGTTCAAAGATTATAATTTCAAAGTTAATCTCTCAATCTTGCTATTTCGGTAACACTAACCAGGAAAAATCAAGTTTCTGTTGTCACAGCAAACAGTCCAATGTTTTCCGTGTAAATTATTTAACGGCTCGAAAGTTAATACGATGAGTACATTCTTGAATATCGTGTTTGGAGAATATAAAATTCTCGGTGCTTAAAAAGGTTGCTAATTCTTGTTATTTGTCCGACAAAGAGTCGGTAATGTGTTAAAATTGTGTTTTTTTACGTGTGGAAAAGCTGTTTCACTTGATTTATGCTGTGGTTTGGTTGTATTTAGTGTTGCTTTCAATTTGTTTAAGCGATGTTTATCTACTACATCATTCATTTGTTTATTTGGATTTGTTTTATCATTAATTTTATTTGCTTTTGTCTTGAATTATTTTTAACATTATTGTGCCTATCATAGTGTATCAGAGTCTTGTCTTGGTGTCAAGTTGAACTGTCACCCTATACATTTTCTGACAGCAAGACAAGACCCCGCACACTATGAGTTAGGCCCTCTGTGATCGTGTCTATGAAGTCTCATTTGTTACAATAATTTGATTTAGTCTTTACTAGCTATATTTGTTTGTTTTGAAGAGCAATTTGATTCTTCGTCACTTTACTCTTAACAACAACTAACGATGCCTGCATGATTTGATCTGTAAGGAATAAAAAGCAACAGAAAATCAATTGGAAAAAATATGTATGTTTGCGAGGCTGGCCTAGAGTTACTAAAGCAGCGCAGTGTAATGTTACTTAAGACTTCATACGTAAGCTCTAGGCGTGGCATATGTTGCAAACATCGCGATTTAAAAAATAATATATCCTTCTCATTCATAACTAAAAAGATCCTTACAAAAAACTTTTCAACATTCAACAGCGCTTCCTATTCTCACTATAAATCGTAAATCGTACCATATTAGTATTCCCTCTGAGTCTGCCAATAGTCCATTAAAATACTAATTTATAATGAAACTACCTCACACATCCTCTGAATTCTATAGCATTAACAACAATGGCAATGAGTGTTATTGGTGATATTTTGTTTTAAAGCACAAAGCGCGCGTTGTTATGGCGATTTTCGTTTATCAGTGTTTGGAACAAGCGATGAGCGTAATGAGATAATTTAATTTCTTTTATAATTTTTATGATGAGTCAATTGAATGCGCATCTCAATGCCAAGATCTTTTTGTCGAAAAAACAGTGTCAGCCCTAACATTTTTATGATTTCGCATATTGAGACATAACAAAAGCGTACCTACATACAAGCGTCACATTCATGCTATGGCTAATTTATCTTATTGTTTTTTACGTCGCTACGTTCCGTTAAGTATTACATTTTCAATACCCATGTTTTAGTGTTATTGTTCATCATAACTCTACTATATTGTGCTTGTATTAAAATCTTACTAATACTAGTAGTTCGCCTCGAACTGTGACCTCGCAGCCCAATTTCCGTGGTAAACCTTAGACTTTAGGTCTCGACTAAATATATCCTAATACAAGAACTTTAACATTAATATTAAAACTCAAAATATAAAAATTCTGAGAAATTAAAACTCAATAAACCTACGTACCGAGATTTTTTGAATATAATCCTTTTTAGAGTTTCGTTCCTCTGAAGGAAAAAACGAAACCCTAATAAATAGGATCACTTGGTCATCCGTATGCCTGTCAAGACCAATTAATACTCTACATCCCGTAGAATTGTATATTTTTACCATAATACACAGGTCTATAGCCGCTTGGTGCCCGTTAAATTAAACTTCTGAGTTAACGTAGAAAAAAATACACCCGTTTATCCTTCAAAAACGTACCTAAATTTTTTTGACCCTCTGAATAAATCAACATTCATAGGGAACTTGCCGTTACCATATATTTATGAAATTTGGCAGACTATAAGTACACGGCCCGCGATGCATTATGGTGTGCTCGTGCACCTTTATTGTTGAATGTGCCGGCACAAACAATTACTTTAGGTTTTAAAGTTATGCAGACTACTCAAATAACCTTACTGCCACCGAGAGATCTCTCAACTCTAAGAGTTCGCTTTGCTCGGTCGATGATATTTGTATGTATTCATATAAATTATGTATTTAAATTATATTTTAACATAAAACGATTCAGCGAGTTTTTTTATTCTATCACCACTTCCACAGACATTGTTACCTGCTTATTATTGTTTATGGTCTCCACTTTCGTGTTTTGCCAGTGGCCGTAGCATGCCACACAGAATCCCGGCCAAACTTCAAGAGTAGAACTGTCATCCCATACATTCACAAAACTACAATGTATGGTATGACAGTTCTACGCTTGACATTTCAGCGGGATCTCGTTTGGCATGCTACGACCACTGTAAAATATTATTTTACTTGACAGCGAGTTATAGTCCGGTACATTGTGTTCGGGATAATTTATACAAAATTTTAGGCAATGTTACGTAGTTATGTCGTCATAATTATATTATATTATAATTATGCCTATACTACTAAGTCCAACTTTGGTTGCTTGCCATTAGCGATGGGCATAAAATAACGCTATTAATAAGGTTTTTTTTTAAATAACTATTTTACTTTATTTTCATACTACTTAAATATCTTTATTGAGAAAAACAAACTAACAATTAAATATAAAAATTATATATACTTAAATTAAATATAACATTATATTTTATCGATCGAGCGAAATGAGGTTTATAAAAAGATTAAAAAAACAGCACAAAACGTGTACTTACCTACATGTATGTGACATCTATTTCAATAGCAAACTTTAGGCGGCCGGACTATAATTGACGCAATTATTGGTATTACGCAATGTACTAAAAAATTATATGAAAATAATTAAAAATAAGAAATATTGAAAATATGATAAATTGCTTGAAATTCTCGAATTATTGGACTTTATCGCTATTAATTCTTTAACTTTATCAACTTGCTTGCTCTTTTTTGCCTGTAGGATCTTTCTCAAACTTAATGTACCTAACAAATTGTGCAAAACATTATAATTTAAACATCTTCATAACTCTACAACCCTTGGATCGATTTGGCTCATTTTCGAACATGAGAATTCTTTTAGCTTATACTACCTGATCGCAAAGTTTCATTAAGATTGGAACTTTGGTAACGTTGAAATTAAGCATTTTCTAAAACTCTAGAACCCTTCGACCGATTTGGCTCATGTTCGAACTTAAAAATTCTATGGATTTATATTACGCGTTTGCAAAGTTTCATGCAGATTGGACCATTGGTTTTCCAGTTATCGCGTAACAAACATACATACAAACATACACTTTGGCTAATATATTTGTGTCGCTTATAAAAAATGTGTATATGTTAGAAAAAAAATTATCAGCGCTCCAGTTTTGAAATAATCGTCAGACCTATCGTAAAGACTTTAAGTCACCTATATCTCTGCAACCCTGTAACCTATTTCGCTAATTTTTTCACTACAATTATCCAATTAACCTTCTTAACTTGTGTGTAAAATTTCATTTAATTTGGATTAACCGTTTTCAAGTAAACGTCAACCAAACTTAAGCACCAGAGGTCAAGCGTTAAACTGGTCCAAACGCAGGCATTTCGCGGCTTTCGACTCTAAGACCTCGCTTCGCTCGGTCGATTATAAACGTGAAAGTTAGTAAGAATGTATGGATATCTGGATGTATGTTTGTTACTCTTTCACGCATAAACCTGTGGACCGATTGAGCTGAAATAGAGATATAGATAAATATTATGTAATAACACATAGGCTACAGAACAGCGGGTAAAACCGCTGGGCGCTCTATACCTATTAAAAAACCGCATCAAAATCCTGGCACAGGCAGCGCCTTTGCCTTTTTTATTCTATGTAGTGATTAATGGATATATTTTAAAGCCTAACTCTACTAACTTGTACCAACCGAGCCGGATGCTTTTGTTATAGCGATTTTCATTGTTATCGATTCAATGAACGTAGTTTTTTGAATCGATTCGTTTCCAAGTGTTGAGTTATGAATGATTTATTTTTATCCTGTAATGCTGAGCTTTCAAACGAAAACCGACTCTAACTTACAGATAATAAGGTATCCTTTTAAGTGGCTTTAATAGCAGTTAAATATATCATTTGCTTCAATTGAACTCAGTAAAGAATGTCAAAATGTTTTAGAGAATGATTAATGAATATATGATCGGTACAGAATTGCTTATTGATTTATGTAATTGAGAGCATTAGATGAAGTCATATTATAACACGGTGGGTAGGTATTTGTAAAACAGATAATACTATTTGTAGGAGGTAGGAAGGTTTCTCGATAAGCGTAGATAAATTAACATACCCCTACTCACTTCTCGCAAACGTTAGCGCAAATTATTAATTTTTTACGAAATTTGACTCGTTTTAGAATTTCACACTTCGTTCGAACATTTGCACATAGTGGCTTGGTTTTAGGATAAAAGTTTAAGTTTTTTTAAAAAGTAAATTGTAGAAGTTTTTGTTGGCGATATAGCTCCCACTGATTTAGAAACTGAGTTAATATTATTTTTGATGACAAGCATATTGCAATCTTTTATTTTTACAAACAATCGTAATAAAATATCAAACACTTCTATTATTATACGCATAAGGCGCTTATACCTGCAGACATAACATATAATAAATAATATCTCACGTTACAACTGATCTCATCTTATTAACAATTTGTATTAGAAACATTATAGTTATGTTTAATATTTGTGAAGTAAATTGCGTACACTAAAAAGTACTCCATTGTTCAAATAAATCCTCATTATGCAAAACTCACAGCAAACCTCAAAACAAATTGCCTATCCGCACTCAAAATACTGGCCATTAAACGGGACCCCCACGAAGAAATAAAACTAAATTCTTTTTTCGAAAGCTAGGACGTCATAGCCAGGAGGAAAAAAAAGAAAAAAGCCGCCAATAATAAAATTATCGCGGTGCCGCCAGGCTATTAAGTGCAGACCGCCCGTGAAATATATGGACAGGACGAAGCTTCGAGAATACCGCACGGGCAAAGAATATTTAACAATTAGCTAGTACAGAAACGTCACTTCTGAAAAAATGTTGCCTACACGTGCTTTGTCGCGATTCGATGGTAAGTGAAGCAAGAAAGGAATGTATCCATATTCTCATCGTTTATCATCAGGCGAGATCTTTGTCTCAGGCTTGGCTTTGGCTTTGTCTTTGTTCACACTTGTGTATACTTTAATTGATCAAGGAAAAATTCGTTACGCATCATCACCCCACGCTGCTGGTATGTGGGACTCCCACGCCGAAGATGGGCGCGGCGCGGATTCCTACTAAAAAACCTGGGGGTGTTCCTGCAGGTCGCCATAATGTCGGGGCAGCGGGTACGCCGAAGCACTCATCCGCGGCTACACACATTGTGTATCGAACAATAGGGCAAAAACTTTTCTATTACTATATTGACTAAAAATCGATGTCTAAATAAATACAAAATCTACGTTAATTTAAGTCATTCTGCTTCCTTCTGACGGAGTTAGAAGCCACAGAAATACCCTCCAGCGGGTTCCCTCGATGCTTATAAGTTTCCGCCTATCGTCGGGAGAGAATCAACCAAGCACAAGACAGTGGATAGCGAATATTGAAATGTTTTAAGAAGAAAGGACATTATTTGCAGACGCAAGCTGATGAGGTAAAGTTTGTCGATTTGGTTTGGGAAGATGTGCTATTTGAAAAGAAAAATGAAAAATTACGAGTAATGGAAAGGACTTTAAAGTTTTATATAAATGAAAACTCGACTCCTGTATATGTAGGCGTTTAGTGCGGAATTTCGATAAATTATCTAAAATTTATAAACCCCCTCGCCTTATTGACAGAAACATCATCATCTAAATCTATATAAACAACAGTTACTGTTCACCATCAGGCAAACTATACATTTTTGCCTGATGGTGAACAGTTTTTTTTTTCTTTAGAAATAATTTGATAAAAATTTACATGGTCATGACATGTCTCAAATACTCTCAAATTTCCCACCGCAAAACTCCATTTCCCCCCTTTTTTTATAAAATAAAGGAGCTTTTTTCGTAATGGAACCCACTTACTTAAAAACCCAGATGAAACATAACATTTTCTATCATTTATTATTTATTTTTTAAAATGTGTCAAATAGTGCGAGTGAGAGAGCGTCCCGCGGACTAAGCAGCCTTTTAAAGCTAACCTTTAAGTTAACAAATCCTTTCTCTATTATCAAAACAAATTAAGCTATAAGACATTAAGTAGACAACTAGTTATTATCGATTGAAGATACCTCATTGTGTTGAAGACAATAGATCGACACTACATCAATGGGACATGGGAGAGACCTTTTATCGCCATAACATGACTTAATAGAAAGTATTTAGTAACAAAGGATCGATGGTACATTGATTTTAATGTTACGTTATCGAGAGATCATTTTGTACTATCGTACTCTATAGAGTTATTGTTTGATATTAGATAACTACTTTAATTTTGTATTATTGACATTCTAATGAATTTAAATTTTAAATAGAAATTGCATGCTCTATACGGCATATGTTGAGCCAATTATGGTAATAATTATAGTAACATTTGTTCCAGAAACCAGAAATTTTAAGGTGCATAGCTTTTTATTTATTACAAAAAAAATGTGAAAATTGGACCTATAGAATTCGAATATGAAATAAAAACAAAAACATTAGACAATAGTGATTATCCGTTTATCTCGTTTATCCTGTGGATGGCGATGTACACATATTTATTGCAATGATAAAAAAATATGTGATATGTTTGGCCTATATAATTATGTTAAAGTACCTTGTCACCAAGATGCCGAAAAGGTCTGTAATACATGACTTAAATACTGTCTATCTCCATCTATGTGTACATTGTACAGTACCTATATAAATCTCTTATCGGAAGCTTCCAGGATACGGCAAACACGATAGCACCCAAGACACTGTTGCGCCTATTGAACCTATTTGATCCTAGGGCTTTAAGATTTATGCTAGACATGCGGTTCACTGGACCACAGACTATACAAGTCTAAGTCTTAAGATTTACCTACTGCTCTGCCTTTCCGATGTACATAACAGAATTAAAAGATCCAAATTCTTTCATTTTTACTCTGTTGTAGTTTTTAGTTATATCTTCCGCCATTTTATTCTCCTTTGAAGAAGCTACTGTAGGGAAAAGGCAGCTCTATCTAACACAAATAAAAAAATAAGACTGATTTCAATATTATGATAACGTGTACTACCAAAATTCACATTTACCGTTTAAATGTTACTATATAAACATTATTTTAATGTAAATTCTCATCTACCAAGGTCCAGTGTCCTTAATCCGCTCCATTCACTCACTAAAACCTCGCCCCATGATATTTATACTTACTTTATGCGCAGAATATTCTCAGCACACCATCATGGACTTAGAAAACTACTTAATTTAGCCCCCTGAAAAATAAATGACGCACTCTTAGTACGCTCAACTCACTTGCACTTACATTGTTGGAAAATAGTGCGACCAATTTTATCTCTTTTTATGTACTCCTCACACAATTTGTTTCCATTCGGAACTCACCTTCATTAAAGGGGAAAAATGTTTACATATGTTTGTAATATGTTTGCATCCACTAAAATCACAACGTAGCGGCCCGAATGAAATCTTGGTTTCCGATACAAAAAACGCCACTCTTGCCGGCGCTGTAACATGCCAACTTAGCAAAAGTGGTTACTGTGAGTTTAAATTTGTTATGATAAGAAATTTACGTCTTTTCGAAAAGTTAATATCACCTTAAATTTAAATTTTAAAGTGATAATAACTTTTCGAAAAGACGTAAATTTCTTATCATAACAAATTTAAACTCACAGTAATCACTTTTGTGCTTTTTCGATTTATATAATGTCAATTTTTTTAAGCACACATTGATAGCCATGTTTGTGCTTCTTTGATTTGATAATGGCAAAACCCCCTGTTCCCTTTGCTCACAATTTACTGAGCTTAATTCATTTAGAGGTTCAAAAACTAAGCCCGGGATTTTCTATCGTCCTCCGTGCATGGTACAGGTTTGGAATATTCTAAAGCCTCTGAATATGGAATTTTCGGTTGGAATATCATTTCGTGTTCGTTATTACTGTATAATGAGATGTCTATGGAAATAAAGGGCAGTTTACATTTTATAATATTGTGATATAGCTAGTAAAAACCATTTTGTACTGATTTTTGTAAAATCTACCTTGTGTTTATTCAGAACTAACGTAATAAGTAAAAGTCAAAGCTATACTTTCACTTAATAATCAGATCTTTTTATTTCTTTTATCTGATTGACTGACTGATCTAACAACACACAATTGAACGGATTAGATTGAAATTAGGAGCGGTTTCATGACGTATACTTCCGCTGAGTAAGGATTTCTTCATAAAAAAGTAACAAACTTCCAAACATACATACAAAAACACACACATACAAAATTTCACTATAATATTATTAGGTTAATAGTCTGCATAACATGTGGCTTAGTTTTTTTTTAATTGTCATCACACGTCATGCTCATTTGCCAAATATTTTTTAATTCGTGTTTTATCAATCTCAAACAAAAAAGCCCATTAGGAAATTGAGGCAAGCGCACATGGGGTCCCTTCACCCTTTGAACCCACGGCGTCGTGTTACACCCATACAATTACTCATAACTCATACGACAAATATTTTAGACGCCCCCAACTGGGCACTACAGAATTTTGGAGCTCTGGGACAGAACTTGATAAATTTACTTTACGATGTTTCGTTGCTTTTTATCCGCAATCACTTTTGTAAATTTATGATTTTACCCCGACCTTTACATAGTTAGGATATGATATGAATATAATTATCAATACCAATTTCTTAAAAACAGTTTTATTACACGCGTTGAACAATAAAATTTGGTTCAACGAATATCCAAAACTTGATGTTTAATTGTGATCTTTTTTAATCCAAATGTTAGATAAGTAGAGAATTCTTAGTATATAATAATAATAATATTATGTATGTATATATTTTTAAGTTAGGGCTGGTTAAACTGTATTTAAGAATGTTACGATTTTAAGCTTTTACACTTTAAAAAACAATGAAGACCATGACTATGAAAATCGAAAGTTTACAACGCTCATTTATTTTTTGTTAATTTTGAAACAAATTCATTTATCAGGTTTTGTTCCGTAGCTCCTCACACAGTAGTTAGCACGAGCGGTGGTAACAATGGAAAATGAAAAGTCGTGCGTTAATTAGTGGCCCCCTAGCGAGAGTGCACCCGTGAGAAACTATGGGGTAGGTGTAAATATAGCTATGGAACATGACTAACCATGACTTAAAAAGAAGAGTAATATTTTTTATGAATTAGGTATTGAAAACACAAGTTCGAGGGATATTATAATGATGTCATCCACACTCAACACGTACGTACCTAATCTAAATATAATAAAAGGTAGATAGGCCAAGCTCAAACCGCTGGACGGATTGGGTTGAAATTTGAATACACATAGGTTTTACGACGTAGACCTCCACTCAGAAAGGACTTGGTTACGCAGGCAAAGCTTTGAGCAACTAGTAATAATTAATTTATTTGCTAAAATGGGTATATACCCATACAATAGGTATTTTACTATTATAAAGAAAACGTAATCAAAGATCGATTATAATTAGAGGTATAGTTTGCTTAACTTAATATCAAAATTTACGCCACAGTAGATGGGGTTGATTTCGAAGATATTTTGTGTGCCTTATGAAGTGGGATATTCCTATAACATAATATTAAGAACTTACACTTATTGTAAACCATTTTCTATTTTTCTCGGAATACTAACTTCGTGACAAAAAAATAGAGAAGAGACGCACAAAGATGATTCGCATTGATTCAAAGCCCTACAAAATAAAACTTTCAGAGATGTCACGTCAGAAATGTCACGCTCGTCTAGTGTCACGCTGTCACGCCGTTTGACGTCGGAGCAATTTAGAACGCTTGCTCCTGTGCTCTGCACATGTTTGCACTAAATTGAACCTGAGTTCGTGATACTGTCGACTGTCTATCTTTTTGTGTGTAATTGTTTGGTGAAAATTTAGGGACTGATTTGCAGTTTTTTTTTTTTAAATATTTGTTATATAAGATATATATAATGTATTATATCTTATTAATGTTTTTCTAGACGCGAGCCTATCGCTCGAACGATAAGGCGAAATTCGAAAATAAATAATTCATGAATTTACTAATTGAAATTTTAATTTGCGCAAAATTCAGATAATGTTCTTGTGTTAAAAATTACTTTTACTGCTATAGTTAAGATATACACCAATTTGTAAAGTCATAGATTTACTTTTTAAAAGATCTTTCTGACGAACTTTAAGGCAATATATTTGTTATTAATTTTAAAATTATTCCTGTATACAAAGCCTCTAGTACATTTAAATAACATTCACACCATTCAAAACTTTAAATTCACATTGGAAATCGAAAACAAATTAATATCTCTTGCAATCAGCGACCGTATCGCATTTCACACCATAATCTTAATAAAATAAACGTTTTATTTTATTTCCCGTCACTTAACAGTTAAGTAATAATATGTATTTACATAATAATAATATCAGTAGTCAAGCACCCCATTTATTTCACCGTTACCACACTTCGGCTGCAAAAGTGTTAACTGACCTTCAACCTTAAACAAAAAAAAACACACAAAAATCAACCTTAATTCACAAGAAACAAAGTATTAAATCAATTGGCAATGAAGTAAATAAGCTACGTATCAAAGTTATACAAAGAAAAGTCAACTCTATTCTCAAACTTAAGGGTTCCAAATTGTTTGTTAGGTTAAATCGTAAATCAAATACTGAAGTTATCATATTGGGTGATCTAGTGACACCTGCCTAACTCCTGAACCGTGTTGGTAAATTAATAATACATGCAATCGTAATGGAACTGCCATTTATATTGACAAACTGTGATCGGGTAAGGGATTTTTTTAAGAGATCACGATGTTTACACTGGATAGGAAAAAAATCTTCCCTTTCACATTTTGACTAGATGCTACTGTGTTTCAAAAGACACGAACAAGCTGTGGATCTCGGCTGTTTCCTATAAGATAAGTAGGAGGCAGTCTTAAGGTTATGATGCAGACTTTATGGTTATCTTGGTAACATTAAATAGAAACATAATATAGGTTGACCACTGCATGTTGCAATTTCTGGGAAACCTTATCTGTTGGAGTATAAACCTCAATTATAATTATTTTATTTCTTTTGTTTTACCTTCTAAATATATTTTTATTAAAGGAAAAAATAACTTGTACATACGTTATACTTAATAATATGACTGAATGATTGATCTATCAACACACAACTGAAACTGCTGAACGAATTGGGTTGAAATTTAGAATCCAGGTAGATTTTATAACACAGACAATTGCTGAGAAAGGATTTTAAGTAAAGCCGCGGTCATAAAATTGTAATACACAAGTAACAAATTAAAGTAGATAAAGTGTTTTTAAGCAGTAAATTTGCATAAAACTAATTTGATGTTCTTATTTAGGTGAAGAAGTTTGAAAGTTGAAAGCTATCGTTTAAAAGTAGTTCACTTATATAAAAGCTTTTAATGTAACATTGCTTTGAAAACAAAGACGTTGAATCTAGAACTTTCTGCGCTCCAATTAACTATTGAATTTTCTATAAGAAAAATAGCAGAGGTTATTTTGAAAGGTTAGAGACGATGGATGCAGGGTACATAATATTATTATGGAATTCAAAGGGGAGGCCTATGTTCAGTGGTGGACGTCCTACGGCTGAGATGAGGAAACCAAGTGTAGATTTTTTTGTTTTTTTATGTTATTAACGTAATTATATTTTCCTAAAATTTCTAAAAATACCTATCTATTCCCATACCACATCTACCATTACACCTTTTCTATAAATTGGGATTTGACTCTGACAGTATAAATAGGGTAGTTTTGTTGGCGTATAATCGCCAATTATTTTTTTCTTTCAAGTAGGATCTACCTTAACCTACATATTATCACTTTTACATTCATTTATTACATTTAATTATATTAAATTCTTACAACATTCTATGTGAAAAACGCTGCATATAACTAATAGCAAGGGCTTCCCATAAAAATACCTAATTCATTTTAAAAAAACTGCATCTCCTAAAAGCGGTCCTATAAATTATAACCGTTAGTCCAGTACAAATAAAGCCATATAAAAGCCTAGATTACAGGCAGTCTAATCAATCCGCCCCTACCCATAAATTAGTACAAATGTATGTATTCACAGACACAAAACAAACAAACTTAAAAACGGGGGCTCAAGTAATTTGCATATGGATAACTCGCAGATGTGTCACCTACGCCTACGCTACGCTTTACCGGGGAACTTTGCAGAATTTGATTCCGATGTGTTTCAAAGCTGTGTTTTGAATTTATCGAAAAATAGGTAAATTCTGCACTCTAGAACCCGTGTACTCCATCGGTTATCGGTTCTGCGGCAAATGTGACCAGCCCATTGCCACTTCAACTTGCTAATCCTTTCGGCTATGTCGGTAACTCTGGTTATCTGCCGAATCACCTCATTTCTGATGCGATCCTTTAGAGAGACGCCGAGCATAGCCCGCTCCATAGCTCGCTGAGCAACTTTAAACTTGTGAACCAATCTAACCGTAAGTGTCCCGCGTCTCGGCAAACGTAGTGTAGGTCGTCCTTGGGCGAGATGGGGTGACGATATCCGGAAGGTTGCGGGGAGCGGGTGGAGGAGGAAGACGGGGGAACGAGTTGAGTGGCGTGCCATGGGGGAGGCCTATGTCCAGCAGTGGACGAACACAGGCTGATGATGATGAGGTAAATTCTGACAGAAATTTAGACTGGCTGTTTACTTTTATACTTCGGCGGTGGCTAGTTACCACCCTCTGGACAAAACCATATAGGTATGTAGAATGTAGTCATTAGTTAACCGATCAACACAATGACCATTAATTAATGACTATTATTAGTTATGTGCGGTTTTTCCACTCGCTATTCTGGCTGGCTTCGGCCGTGGCTAGTTCCACCCTCTGGACAAATTCGTGTCACCAAGTAATCATTAAGCGTGATGTTTAGTGAAGCCAGGGAGGGATTTTTCCCGCCTTCTAGGTTTAGTCTGCTTAGATCTTCGGCCGCGATTTGAATCCACTTTTACCCTAGGACCTTAGTATTTTTTTAGAATTTAAATATAAAGCCAATAACATTGAAGACATACAGTCTGACAGGCATCATTAACACAATCTCTCACTCTCTCTCTCTCTCTCTCTCTGTAAAAATGTACTGTTATTTGAATTGAGTTTGAAAACTAAATCTTACATTGGTTAATCCAATACAATAATAACACGGTTGCTTACACCCAGGGGTAGATAGTAATGAATACGTTATCTAATCCCCCCTCCGATGTTTGTAGTGGGCGCGTGCTATTCGCAATTTGGCATGTGTCTCTGATAACCAATGAGTTTATCTGATAACGGACAATTTTGATGATAATTTTCTTGTTGGTGATAAGAAAGAAATTGAACATGTTCATAATTAAAAATACTACTGACTTATCAGCTTATGTTCGTCACCTGCAGGACTAGGGATGGAAATTTCCGGAAATATTCCGAAAGTTTCCATTACTTCCATGAAACTTTCCAAATTTGACAGAAACAATGGGGAATAAACCCCAAATCAGAAATCTGATTTTTTAAATGAAAATGCTAAGTAAAGTAAAATTACTGCTGATAGGATAGTAGGCTTAGTGCCTGTCTACAATACTCAATCAAGAATTTTGACTATAAAATTAAATTTCTAACTGATATACCAAGGAAAAGAAATACGCTGTTCATTGATGGAAAAATCATACCAATTACCAAAAAAACATTGTATTTTTGTTTTACTTTGTTAAATAGACTTATTCTTGTGCATATGAAAGTATATACACGTGTCTGTATGTAAAGAGTGAAACAGTGCAATGACTGATTCACAAGTAATAACCTGGCTGATTGGTGAGCTAATGTTAAAACAGAATTATATGAATTATGTTTATATAAGTCGGTATCAATGCCCTCTTTGGTTGTTTATAATCTTTATAATTGTAAGTCAAAAAAATGATGGGTTCAGCTATCATAAGTTACCAGTATCATAGTTTTTACTTTTTCTTTGTATATTTCCATCGTCAATTAAATATTCGTGGCAATTACCATCATTTATTATAGTTTTGAGATAGATAAGTATAATAACAAAATAAAAATAAACCCAGAAGGCCGTAGTAGTAAAAAAAACGCATTCAAAAATTCAGTGTTAATCTGGAAATTTTGGAAAGTTTCCTGCAATGTTTCCCTATATTTCCGGAAACATTGGAAGTATTCCTGGAAAGTTTCGGAAACATTCGGACATTTTCATCCCTATGCAGGACTTAGGTCTATCCAATGGTGTCGATGATGATTCTTTTATGATGGTTCTTTTTGATGATGATTCTTTTATAGATATTGTAAATGTTCCTTAAAATTATAACTAAATAAATATTGTCAAATCACTACCACACAAGACACGTTCATTTATAGAAAAGGGTCCTTGATAAACCCTTCTATTAGAATACAATGCAATACTGACCGTTACAGCAGCAGAATAAAATATATAACAAAAACATTCGCAACACTAAATTGGAACACATAATCAAAACCATACCCATAATCAGTAAAACTGAACGCCATGCGCGTCAAAATCAAGGGGGACTTACAAAAGCAACACTTCATACACGGTAAAGAAATATACAGTAATGTGACTCCCTAGAAGCGGGTGAAATCAAGGTCGCGCGAGTTTGCAACGATTTGGGATCAGAGTTTTGTAGGCAGCGAGGTGCCGAATAGGCGTTATTATTGTGAATTACTCAAAATAACAAAAAAAAAATACATTGCGATATTTTTACTAATTCACAACCATTATTCGGAACCCTGTTGCATTAAAACGTCTATTCTCGCTCACTCTTCTCGCTGCCTACCGAACCCTACCCAAATCACAACACAAGCATTAAGTTGCTTAGCTTGGGGTTAGGTGGCGCAGTGTGAAATGTCCTGAAATATTTATTTATTTTATTTATTTATTTAAATCGTTGCAAACTCCCACGATCTTACGTTCAACCGCTTCTAGGGAGTTACATTACTGTATATCTCTCTACCGTGCTTCATATTTGTTATTAGGAACGGGCGCGGGAGGGTTCCATTCATATTCAAATCACTTTCAAATCTAACAACTATTATTATACATTGTGGTCCTTCGGGACCTATATCATTATTCCATGTCCTTCAAATTTCCCCATGTAAAAGTATTATTGTGTTTCAAATCTCTGCGTGGGCTTGTAAAGTAGATGTTATACAGACGCCCAAAAGCGCGAGAAAGCTGTCACGAACCGCGCATTTTTTGTACTGTTAGAATTTGTACACATTTGTACAAATGAGTTGGCAAGATAATTTTTAACCGATACACATGCATATACCTTCATACATTGCAAGTTAAATAAAAGCTTGCAATATAAAACGGCTTTTTGAGGCCTTTTAACTTTCGTTCACTATTGTCCATCACTAATAAAGGTCATAATTTCATGCAGCCGCAGGTTCGTGGGGAAAAGGGGGCGGATTTTTTATAATGTTTGAATTCGTTCAGACGCTGCATACACGACACACCTCAAATCGCGACCGCTTATCCGCGCAATCCTGCATTTAACGTCAACTTAGAAAAAAATAAAATATTCTTAAATTCATTTAGCGTTAAAGTTGAATATAGTTCCGGCATCTGTGTGACGTCAGCTTAAGGCCGCCGGCTTAAGGGTGATTCAAAAACATTTTATATCAATTTACTACCCATTTACTATATTCCCATTCAAAACACGACTATTCAGGGGTATTTTATTGTGACACCATTATCGTCATTATAAAATTTTGGTCCACCAATGATTTAGTAACAATAAATAAACGAAATTTTTGTAGCAATAAAAATGTGTCGTAGAGATGTGAATTCATCGGTTCCTTTTGTTAATAATTTATGTGACGTTAAAGAGTTTTATGTTGGATAGGATACCAGTATCGGTGGATATAATGCAGGGAGTAAATAGGGGAAAGGAACGGCTTTTATAAACTTATTAACTTTTAACGCTTCGCACGTTAAGAAGTTTTCATCAACAACAGAAACACACTCTGTGCGCGCTGCCTCAGTCATTTACATCGAATCATAATATTATTATTTTTACTAGCTTTTATGTTCACGATTATGCTTCCGTAGAGAAACTCTTTTTCGGACCTATCATAACATTCTCTAAAAGCTGTCAAACCGTTTAGCGTTTTGAACTCTACGTTAATAGATCGGTCAGTTAATCAATCACATATTCCTTTTACCTATAGGTTAAAATATCCTTTAAATCATCCCCCCTCCTCTCTCTCTCTAAATAAATAACCTTAAGAGGAATATAATAATTATCCTTAGCACATAAAAAACCTAAAAAGGCTAATCTGATCTTCCAAAATGATCTTTTACTAGGATCGTGGTATCGCTTGCTCTAATGTGACTGGCGCCTGAATTCCGGCGTCGAGCCTCCGTCGGCGGACGTCCTATAATAAAATTTGTCCCGAACAAACACCAAGTTTTAGCACCCTCCCTTGTTTTTAGAATAAGCATGTTCTGTTATGTCAGGATCGTGTTCTTTTAGTTTGAATCGATTCATCATTCGCGCTCATGTTTTGGCAGTTATGGTTGTTTCAGATCTGAATAGGCAAGGAGAACGGACTTGTTTATTACGTGTTTTATCCAAAAACAAAGTTACAAATTAATATTATTATTGTACGCAAAAAAGGTTGCTTAAAATGTAGGACGAGACATTATCAGTGGCACAAGTGCTTGAATTAATATTATACCAGGGGTAGACTTCCTTTGCAGGAGGTCGTCTAGGTGGGTACCCCAACAGTGCCAGTTATTCTACCGCCTGAGCAGTGATGTGCAAACATTACTGTGCTCCGGTAGGAGGGCACTGTAGCTAGTGTAATTACTGGGCTATAGAGTCTTAACATCTTATGACTCTTGAGTAAGAAGCGTTGGTGCAATGCTCCTAGAATTTCACATAATTGTGAAATCCTAGGTAACACTGTACTGATTATGGGCAGCCGTTATCTCTTAACATCAGGAGAGCGTCTTGCTCGTCTTCTACTTCATCACATAAAAAAAAAATCATCGGTTTTACCCCCTGTGCACTGTAGCCTATGTGTTATTTCATGGTCTAAACTATCCTTATACCAAATTTAAACTCAATCGGTTACCCCGTTAGGGCGTAAAGAAGTAACAAACATACACACTCACAAACTTTCGCCCTTAAAATATTCGTGTGATTGTCATATTATAATAAAAATAATAACAATTAATTATATGTAACAAGTCAAGAAAATTAGAAGCAAGATGGTTAGCATCAGACGAAGAGTAAAAATAATAAAAATGAGCACATACAAGTTAAAACTTAGATCACTTGCAGAGAACTATAACTTTTGTAAGAGGATCATCACTTTTAGTTTAAATCGATTCATCATTCGCTGTATTTGTTTTGATGTTTCGTTTAGTTTTGTTTATTTATTCAAAGACAAGTCATAACATTGATTAATTAGTTACAAAATAGAGCAAAGGTTCATGACACTGTTGATAAGATCAATATTAAAACGAGATAAAGTTATTATACTTAAAAGGGGCAAGAGAAATGTTTGATATATTAGTATAACTTCTTCTTTTACTCGCTCAGGGTCGTTCCTGGTGCAAAGAATGTCCATCGCCATACAACGCGGAAACACTGCAAGTGTTATGGGCACCTTTCCACCGGGAACGCACTGGAGCGGTATTTTTGACATTTAAATATATTAATAACTTCTTCTTGTTAAATTCATGGAAACGGCTCTGTCCTACAAAACGATGGCAACATTGCGAGCTGAATAAACGCTGGCTGGATGAAGTGGCGACAGATCTCAGGAACAACTTGCGACCCGCGAATGCCCCTTAGATTAAAGGGGAAAATATACAAGACGGTAATAAGACCTGTCGTATTGTATGGATCGGAATGCTGGGCTACGAAAGTTGCGGATGAAAGGAGAGTGCATGCAGCGGAGATAAGAATGTTGAGATGGATGTGTGGAGTAACAAGAATGGATAAAATCAGAAATGAGTATGTGAGAGGAAGCCTGAAAGTTGCACCAATGACAGAGAAATTAAAGAATGGAAGATTGTCCTGGTATGGATATATTATGCGGAGGGATGAAAATCATGTGACCAAAAGTCCATGAATATTGTAATAAGTGGTAATCCGGGAAGGGGACGCCCGAAAAAGGTTTGGATGAACTGTGTGAAAGAGGATATGCGTGCTATCGTGAAAGAGGATATAACTGTGTGAAAGAGGATATTTTCAAAAAGTTAATTCTATGAATTTATATTTCAAAATGTATCAAATAGTGCGAGCGAGAAAGAGTCTAGTTATAAAGGCCCTCTTAAATATTTATTGTTATAACTTTCCTTTTTTTCACAGTCAAGTAAGTACAAGCCACAAGCGGATAATAATTAATTCAAAAAAATATTAAAATATGCCAGACACCCACTCAATATGCAACACACAAACACATCGAGTCGCTTACATCATCATAATGATCATACACACACTTCATACACACATTTACAGAGCAAAGAGGCGATCATTCCACATTATAAACACATATTATCGCCCTGTGTTTCCGTCGATGGTTTTAGAATTATAAATTCCGGATATGACAGTATAACCTCCATAATAAAGTAATTAATGCAGATATTGCGTGCCAGATACAAAAGTGAAGCCCAGTTTAATTAATACTATTGAGTAGCAAACTATTATATATTGGCACAAGGACCTCAAATCAGTATTGGCCATTAACACAAGAATATATTATTCCTATACTATCCCTATGTGCTACTTGCCAAGACACTGTGCTCCAATCAAGCGGTACTTTTCCATTACCATAGAAAACAGTGTGCATTGACTTTAGCAATAAGTGTATCCTTTTGGTCTCACTCTGATGGCAAAACGTATTCTTGATTCCCAACCTCATAAATTATTATCCTATGCTTGACTAAATGTTGTTTTACAGATAAAAGACTGTTTAATTGTTGTATGTCATGTGTAACGCAGTATTGCCTGTCTATAATATTATACTAGCTTATGCTCGCGGCTTTGCCCGCGTGGAGAAATCCTTTCTTAGCAGAAGTCTTCATAATCAAACCTATTAGTATTCCGAATTTCAACCCAATCTGTTCAGCGGTTTGGGCTGTGTGTTGATAGATCAGTCACTCAGTCACTCTTTCCTTTTTATATATTTAGATATAGATTGTAACATGATGAAGTTTCCTGTTATTGCCTTTGGAGTGCGGTATCTGACGTTTTATTATGATCTGTGACTCATAACCATTGTCTTAAAGACAATGCTGGCAGACAGACAAGAAGATGAATAAATCTTAATCGTATTTGGAGGCTCGAAAACTAGTTTAAGAGGGTTTTTTGACGCGACTCCGAAGATGCTTTAAATGGTTAATCTGTCTGCTTTAGATAACGATAAAATTTGGGGAGGTCCTTAAATGTATTATTAATATATATTATTATAATTATATGGATATTATCCAAAGTAACCAGTACTTACATTGTTTTTAAAGTTAGTATACAAAATATAGTTTTTGACCAAAATTTGAAGAAATCAAGTAAGAAAATATACCTACTTTACTTCTTGCATTATGTATTAATGAAACGGGTATATTATTATAATAGTCATTAATTATTATTACAACATGTCTTGTTTATTTTTTTTAGAAAATAGTAAACACATCCAAATCAATCAGTCAGTCTCGCCTTAATTAAAAACCTTGTCTTAAGAGGCACTCTGTTGTTTTTAATTTATCAAAACTTATTCCCTCACATAAAAAATCTCGTTTTACAAACCTCAACTAAAAATAAAAGTAACATTTTGTATGCTTTTTCTCCCAATCTAATTTAGGACAGGACAAAATTCACCGGATGCGTCCTCGCGTGGTTTTAATTAAATCTGCACACTGCGGCGTTTGGCTTAATTCAGACCGAAAACGCAGCAACACGTCGCGATTTTTATTGTAAAATATTATTTAATTTTGCATCAACTAGAGAAGATCAAAAAAATAATAAAACATACATATAATATACATTTACTTCAATATGATTTTTGATGACTATTAAAAGCGGCAGTGGTGGTATCCAAATTGTGATGAGGTTAGAATGTGATTGTTTCTGGATCACCGAGTTCTAGAACGATGTTTAGTAAAGCCAGAGCCAAAGCCATTTTATGTTTCATCATACTTCATATCAATAAATTCACTATAATTAGTGGCGTCAAGAATATGTCAACTTCTCAAGGTAATTAAATCATCACAAATGCAACAGAAGTTGTATGAAGAAGTATGCAGCGTTTCACTTCGCCGCGCTTTCGGTCTGAATGGAGCTTCATTCTCACCCTTTCAATGAACATGTCTTATCAAAGAAACGTCACAAATGACACTATCAGAGAGCGCAATCAGTGCAAACGTTCAATTAAATCACTCTATCGTAAACCTAAGCCGACGTCCCTCAAAAACGGCTTTGTTCGTTATTGTGCTGAATTTTTGATGGATCTATCGTGGCGTTACTCATTTTGGTTACAGTTTTTTTTATCTCACCTTTGTGAAGCTTTTCCTTTTTAGTCCATACTCTATAGAAAGCTAGTTATGATGATTCTTTAGAAATATAAGTTCTAATGGGGTTATTTTCTTCCTATTTCAGAAATTCACAATTCATCATTTCTTCTTCTTCTAATTAAGTCATACACTCTTGTCAGAGTGGTCGTGGCTGCTCTGATGCTTGGTCTTCTGCTTAGATTTTCCCGATGAATTTAACGCAGTCATCATTTCTATGTGTGTTAAAATAATCTATGCAATGATGAGCCAAGACATGAATTTGGTTGTGAATAACACCTTTGGACTCCCTGTCCACATAGTTTAGACTCCAATAGAATATTTGCTGCGAAGTTTTTATCCAATAGAAATGTTTATTTATTTTATTATTATCTTTATTTATTTAAAGGAGTTTTGTTACACTATGACTATGTCACTCCCGTAATAACATAGGTATATAATCAATACTCAGAGAAAAACAAATTTATTACTTAGATAACAATCAAAATCAAACATGATACACATTTTAAAGAAATGCCTGAGTTAGAAATACTGGTATGCATTAAATTAACAAAAAAATTGGCCAGTTTTTTTTGGTTTTTGAGTTAAATCAAAAACATTTACGACTGGACACATCCTATTTGCTTATCTGGATTTTCACAACACCTAACTTTCTATAATCACGCTAAATGCAAGTCATTAGAATTAAATCAAGATGTGTATCAGTAAGGCACCGTGACCGTCGCAAACGAGCCGGAAGTAAAGCCGCCATTAAAACAATACACACAGATACATATCTAATACGAATTAACATTTAGACCACCCATAGTTTTAACCCACGGCGTTAGGTTAAAGGGTAGGCCAGTGACATTTTAAGAATAGACGGTGAGACTACAGCAATAGTGAGAGAGATGCTGCCAGCTTGGATATGTTTTTATCAGACTTTGGCTTAGAATTCTTTAACAACTTTTGAACTAAGAACACCTTAATTTCCTGTAAAGTTTGTGTGTAGCCTGTAGATGGCTATATTTCATTATTTACGTAAAAAGTATGGACATAGATCGTTTGAACCAACGATATTTTAGGTATAAACTAAACTCTATTCAAATGCTGCCATCATCTTAAGTACAGTTCGGTACGTTTTAATCTGGATGTGGTTGGGACTAGTTGGTATTTTTGTAGGTTATCGTGTAGCTAGCCTGTAGTCTCTGTAATGAGGTAAAATTACTCATGCAATAAGATTGGCAAGTGAAATTTTTAAAATCTTTTTAAAACCAAGCTTTTATTATTATACAATTAGTATCTAAGTACTCGTCAAGATGAATCAAATGAGCCCAAACTCGATGGGGTTGCGTTGTTTAATTTCGAAGTTCCTATAGCCTCCTTTCAGCTCCATCATCAGATCAGCTTCATGTCATAATAATATTGCATTGTCATCCGATTTATACGTACAGGCATAATTTCAATTCCATCAAAAACCGGGAAGTAGATCAAATTAAACTTGCAAGATTTGATTATGGATGGACAGACAGATAGACAACAGACAGGTAAATAAAAGCTCGTAAAATAGACACATTATGTTCTTTAGGATTTTTTTTATTGGTTCTGCAGCAAGTCGAACTGGATTATGATGATAAATCTTACCATAAACTGCTCTATAACGCAACTCTACAATTTAAAAAGTCTTTGACAAATTTTTCATCCCCAATGACGTAACACCACTCCCAATAGATCATCTAGATACGCGAGAGCAAACAATTAGTCTTAACGAATGTCCCTAAAATACCAAATTAATCGAACAAATTGAACCTTAATCCCTTGCGATAGGGTTGATTTTAGTTTCTTGTATGGAAGGGAGCAATTATGCCATAAAGTGTATCGAGTTTAAGCTTGAGGTCATGTTTGATCACAATTTAGGCTGTGGGAAGGTAAATATGACTTGAGTCATGTTACGGTTTGGCTCGGTTCACAAGTCAGGCGTTGACGCGCGTTTGTTACTAGTAAATTAACTTTGGTGATTTTCTAAGGAAAAGTAAGTTGCATTGTTAAAAAAGAATTCCTTTCGCCTGATTTCACAAAATGCGTTATATTTTTCAAAATAATCATCTTAAAAATATTCCACAAATTTTTAAGCTATAGTCATATTATATCAATGTATTAATCGATTTTAATGTAATTGTTGAATTTGAAAGTTTGCTCGTCCACTAATTTTCAATAGAAACGGTTGCGTGGGTCTACTTGTAATTCCATAATTAGGATCTAAGACGTTACCACAAATAAATAACCTTAAAAGCCAACACAAAAACAAAACGCCAAAAATAGCAGTTTTAAAACGAATACATCTAAACAAAATGGGACTTGTATGGAAATGAGGGTAGGGACAAAAACTTCGGGGTTATGGTACAATGTAGATGTATGATAAGAATGTATGAATACTTGTATAGTAAGTATGGTGATAATGACTGATAATTTAGAGTCTTTACTGAAAAACATTAGAAAATAATGTTAATGAGACCAAGAAAATAAAGTTTAACAATTAATTACTGTTAACTTTTTTTATATAAAGAGTAGGGCTGCGTTTGACCACAGTCTCACCTGTTGGTAAGTGATGACGCGGTCGAAGGTGTTGCACACAGATCTACTAAATACCTGTTGACCCTCAATTTAAAGACTCCTAAGTTGTAATTTGCAAGAAACACTGCAGCAGGCAGAGTGTTCCAAACCTTCGCCGTCCGGATCATGAAGGTTGAAATAAATCGCTTCGTACGGACAAACGGAATATCAACCATAATAACGGAATATAACAACTATAATAAATATTGTTACTATTATGGAATAGAATAGAAAACTCTTCATTGCATACAACAAAATAAGCTTAGAACTAAGATTACACAGATATAAGTGTTACAATTGGCGGTTGTACATAAACCTTATTTAAAAAAACAATCATCATCATAATATATTTTAAAAATTAAAACTTACAAAGGATAATATTGTGTTGTCAAAATACTGGTGGCATTGCCTTTCTGTTTGTATTCAGCGGGCTGCTTTTTTGTACATACCTATATAATAATATATAGATCACAATTTTGACGACAATGGGTTGAAATTCAGCACACAGATAGGTTTTACGGCCTACACATCCGTTCATAAAGGAATCAGTGAGCCGTGCACGTCATCTAGTTACAACTATATAACAGCTTTTAAAACTAAAATCTCTTTGAATCATTCCAACTGCCGCCCAAAAGTAGCCTTACCTTATTCCCTGAGGGTTAAAACTATGAATATTTATATTAGCCCGCATACCTGTTCTGCCGCACGGATTCCATCTAAAAAGCTGTCCATATGCCGTTTTCATTAAAGGTATAAATTAGGATTCGTGTGTCTGGCCCGCGAGCAATGATAATATAGCCATTTGATTGACCATTGCATTGTTACTCGTATTAAGACGTCATGCCACATGGATTTTTTCTTGATTAGTTTGTAATAGTGCTTAGCTTGTGCAGTTTTTTATCATCGTGTCATTAGATTAAAAGTAGTTAGAGTTTTTTCCGTTGATTGCTTTTTTTGACCCATTAAAATTGCTTTACGCAACGTCACCCACACACCCGCCACGGAATAGGTTAGGAATTTGATAAAAAAAAATATTTTACGTATGTAACCCGAATGAAATAAAGGTTTCCATATAGCTTACTTAACCTTGGTTTAAAATAAAATTTTAATTTTAATCGATGCTCATCAGGCACTACGTAGGTAGGTACTAGGCGTCCAGAAATTTTATGAAGTGGAAGGTCTGTCAATCGGTAAATCATCGTTTGCCACTCCATATCGGGAGGGCAGGCGTTTTGTGTATTATACTTTCAAATTGCGTATTTCGCGAAAGTCTACATTTGAACCATCGTTATACTGACGGGTTCTTGTTCATCCTGTTTTCGACGTTAAAGACTTTCGATCGAAGCTCGTGTTGGATTATTTTTCCTGATCAAAATGGAAGGTTTTTCAATGGAGGCGGTTAAATTGTTAATAGGTTTGATGATGCTAATAAAACTTCATGTTCTTTTGTCTTCGTCTTTTGTGAGCTAACGTTTAATATTTCTCAGTTCCTATGTCTATTTTTAGTTTAAGATGAAGCATTATTTAATTTAATTCTTATTAAAGTAAGTAGGAGTAATCGCTGAATCAACTGAAGGAAATTAAATAAAAGACTATCGCTATTAAAATCAGCTATTTCTTTGCAGTTGCAGTGAGAGATTATTTATTTATTCTAGAGACTATAGCTGCGCCCAGGGGTTTTACCCGCTATACTTTATGTCTGTGTGTTATTCTACGGTCTAAGCTCTATATCAAATTTCAGCTCAATCGGGCCACCCGTTCAGGCGTGAAAGAGTAACCAACATACACACTCACACACTCACGAATAAAATTGAAAAATTGGTTGCTTGAGCAAACAATCTATAGCTTTAAGGAGTTTATGGAATTTAAATGTTCAATTATTTGTTTTATCATTATTTTATTAATTATTACTTTTATTTATTAATGATTGAGTAATTATTTGACTTTTTAATTTTCCTGTCTTGACATGTAATTTTTATTATGAATAAATTATGATTATGATAAATTCCTACAAAAAGGCGATGTGTTATAGAACCGGCGGTGTAATCCGTTTGTCGTCGCACATGGTAATCATAATTTTTATTCGGAGTGTTCCGGCACATTTGCGAGCGGGAATAGGAGATTACTCCGTGAATTATTGCGTATGGAGGCGCTATCTACCGTGTTTGTGTCGAGGTTTTGGCCTCTCTTCACTTTCGGTCATTATTTTGGGAGAAAATAACAAATAGGCAAAATTCAGGTCTAATTTTGTTGAGAATATCTCAAAAATTAAACTCAGATTTTTTTTTTATTCATTATAATTTACCGGTGGTAGACTTCCTTTGCAGGAGGTCGTCTAGGTGGGTACCCCAAATTAGTGCCAGTTATTCTACCGACTGAGCAGTGGTATGCAAACATTACTGTGCTTCGGTAAGAGGGCACTGTAGCTAGTGAATTTACTGGGCTAAAGAGTCTTAACATCTTATGACTCTTGAGTAAGAAGCGTTGGTGCAGTGCTCCTAGAATTTCACATCATTGTGAAATCCTAAGTAGCACTGTATTGATTATGGGCAGCGTTATCTCTTAACATCAGGAGAGCGTCTTGGTCGTCTTCTACTTCACCACATAAAAAAAGGTTAGGTTAGTAACCAATGCGGTCGTAGATGGTAGCTGACTAAACTTAGAAGGCGTGATAAATCCCTAGCTATATACTAAACATCTTGCCGTAATACGCTCATCATGACCGCTTTGCGACAGAGTTTTATGTAGTGGGTGATAAGCTATAGCTGAAGCCATTACCACTACCATTACCAGCCATTACCATTACCAGTAATTTCCGAAAATTACCAAAACTCTGTTTTAAAATGTTTTTACAAGCTTTATATTACTTTCACCTGTCTGTTGTCTGTCTGTCTGTCTGTCTGTCTGTCTGTCTGTCTGTAATCAAATCTTGCAAGTTTAATTTGACCCACTTCCCGGTTTCCAATTGAGCTGATAATTTGCATGCGTGTGTAAATCGGATGACAATGCAATATTTTTATGACATCGAGCTGATCTCATGATGGAGCTGGAAGGTGGTCATAGGAACTCTGTCATTAAACAACGCAACCCCATCGAGTTTGGGCTCATTTGATTCGTCTTGATGAGTACTTTATGATGCAAGATGGTAATAATAATTAAAGCTTGTTTTTAAAAAGTATTTTTTAAATTTCACTTGTTTTATAAAAAGATTTTAAGTTTAAACCAAACAATCCAAATCCAATATTTAAAACCTGTCCTAACTATTTATAGATACATTTTAAGCTTCCCCGAGTCCCTATTAGACCGAAACAATTCCTTCACAAAAAATATACAAGCCAAAGTTTTTTCATTCCAAGTTACGTGGGTCGTGTTAGACCCACCATTTTATTTTAAGGGACATTGATTGATTGAACCTTATGGAACATCTATGAGAATTGGTGATTGTTTTTTTATGCATTCGATTTTTTGGTACATTGTATCATCATTTAGATTATTCACTTATTCGTCTTTGTGGGCTTTCTGTTTTTTTTTTAAGTTTATTTTTTTTATTTATGGTTCGTTCACACACAATTTTTACATACTTAAGTAGATCATGTTTTATAAATTGTTTGTCTTCAAAATATAAGTATTTATAATGATCAAATCGATTGACTTTATATCAACGCACGGTCCAAATCCCTGAATAGATTTTGCCATGTGAGTAAAGCCGGAAGATTAAACTAGTATTTAATGTGGGTCTTTAAAAGCTTTAAAACAAAGAATTATAGACTCAGCTTTTAAAATTCTAAGTATATTTTAGATTTTAAGCTTTTTAAAATCTAAGTAGGCTTTAAGCTTTTTATTTTATAAGGTATCTTTAAATAATATAATTTAATCTGGTTATAATTTAAAAGTGTTTAAGGTGTTATCATTTTCGCTCATTTTGGCTAAACATGAGTCAGAAGGAAGTGTCAATTACAAATGAGATAATAATTATTACTAGACCAATTTCAACGGAATTCGATAACTTTGTTGACATGTGTTATCAATTTGAAGGAAGCAGATCTAATTTAAGTTTAAACGGTCAATAAATTATAATGTTCAAACCAAGGGGATATTTATTAACTAAGCAGAGGGCACAGTGTGATTATATGTCGTATTTTACATATTAATATGTATGTAACGTTAAGAAAATAGTCAAGGTGGCATATAATATACCTTCGTTTTTAACAACTAGGTCATTATTTTGTACCATTTTTATATTATGACGTTGACAAAGTAATATACATTGTTCCCTAAATGAAGACAAAATTCAAGTGGCAAGTCTGTCAAATTCATAAAGTAAAGAAAATAACAACTTAATATTAAATCACTTTTGTTATTAATGTATGTCCTAAGTATGCCAATAAAACTCATTCATTTTCATTTTCAAACTTTTTAGAAAATTAGACACTTCTCCCGAAGTAGAATCTTGAAGTTCAAGCATAATGTCTTATAATATAGACTCTGGGCGTACTAGGGGTGCATCTTTTTCAGGAGGCTGGGTTCAGTAGTTTTTAAGTCCGTGACTCAAATATGAGAAAACGGTTAATTAGAATTAAAACTCCCACAGTTGAAAGTAAAATTCTTTTTTTAAATGGTAATAAAATATAATTTAACACTGTAACAATAGGGAAGAGATTTTGAATAGAGGTGTGAAAACAATTTGTGGGTTATTTCGTTTTTACTTTTCGGTGTGAAAAGTCTTTGTTGAATATTTTTAATGCTTTTTTGTTTCCATTAACTTTTCTTGCGAGTTTTTAATCTCTTCACACTGGCATTATAAATTACTAGCTTATGCTCGCGGCTTTGCTCGCGTGGCTAAATCCTTTCTTAGCGGAGGTCTACGTAATGAAACCTATTTATATTCCAAATTTCAAGCGAATCCGTTCTGCGATTTGAGCAGTGCGTTGATAGATTAGTCAGTCAGTCAATCAGTCACTCTTTCCTTTCATATATTAAATAATGTAAAATCTCACTATTGTAATGTTGGCAAACACGCCACACACCAGAAACTTAACAAAACTGTAATGTTGTGTACAGTTTCTGTGAACTAGCAAATTTATAATCGTTAAAAGCTTGTTTTTTTTTGTTACTTTTAATAATATTATATTTGTTATGTTATTAAATAAAAGACTGTTTTAGGAAACCATGTGTATTGTTGCATGTATGTACAGCAAGTGTAAAATGAAGGTAGAAGGAAATAAATATAAACAAAATAAACTAAACGTAGGTACCCTACCTAATACATAACATACCTTCCCCCCAAGAATGAACACAAATCAACCTTAGTAATATAAATTAATATACTTGTTATATTAATCATAACTTAGGCCAAATACAATTGTTTAGGTCTTTCATAAGGACCCTTAATATGAGGGTTACTTTTACTTTTAATCTTACCCCCTGAATAGCTAAGCTCTCCCTCATTGGGTATACCTAACAACTCAGCCCATTTGTCCGGACTCGGTATCTCAAGGATGTCTTGCTCACATCCAGAGGGTTCCATATTTACATCTCTATTTTCCAATTCCATGTCAGCCTCTCCAGCACCTCCAGCGACTACTCCTTCCTCTTCTCTCCCCTCTTCTCGTTCTTGTTCCTTATTAGACTTTTTCTTCACCAGTTGATCAATATGTCGATTGACCACATCACCATCTTCTGTTGAAATTTGGTAGCTGGATGGGCCTTGTTTAGAAACAACCGTACCAGGTAACCAACGAGGTCCATTGCTGTAATTTCTGTACATAACACTCTGACCTACATTAGTTTCTCGGCGTGGTTTTTTAGCATTATTGGAAATTTGGTCTTGAACCTTTTGCTGAACCCGGTTATCCGGGTGAATTGTATCCAATAATGTGCGAAGGCGTCTGTTCATCAACATTTCCGCCGGACTCTTGTTGGTCACAGTACATGGAGTTGTACGCAGTCCCAATAACATATTTGGAATTTTGACATCCCAAGATAGGTTATTCATTTTTCGCAGTTTATCCTTAACTGTTTGAACCATTCGTTCCGCCAAGCCATTTGTAGCAGGATGATACGGGGCCGTCGTCGTGTGTTTGATATTATTTGCTTCTAAAAATTGTTCCATTTCGGCTGAAACAAACGGTGTTCCGTTGTCGGACACCAAGGTTTCGCACAGTCCATGAATAGCAAATAAATTCCTAAGATGTCGGACGACCGTCATCGATGTCATATTATTCACCACCATCACCTCAGGCCATCTAGAATACGCGTCTACCACAATCAAAAAATATCTGCCTTGGAATGGCCCTGCAAAATCCACATTTATTCGAGACCACGCCTTGGTAGGGGTGATCCAATCGGTCTTTGTTTTCGGAGGCATGTGTCGGTTCTCCAGACATTTGCTACATCCGCTAACTAATGTCTCTATGTCGTCATTGAGTTTTGGCCACCAAACGTAACTCCGGGCCATCAGTTTCGTTTGGACAATGCCACTGTGTGTCTTGTGTAAGGCACGCAGAATCACATCACGTAGTGACGGTGGTACTACCACTCTACATCCGAGTAGGATACAATCCTCGTGCAGCGAGAGCTCCGTACGATGCAACCAGTATGGACGCAGTTCAGCATCGGGCGCTCTGGCTGGCCATCCACTCAGTACATAATGACTGACACGGGATAATATCTTGTCACGTTTTGTAGCTGCAGCAATCTGATCAGCATCCACAGGAAAATCCGTCGGCGCCTCCGCCATCAGTAACACGTCACACAGCTGCTGTTCCGGTTGGTCAGGAACAGGCTGTGGCCACCGGCTCAATCCATCCGCGTGACCGATCTGTGGACCCGGCTTATACACGATGTCATAACTGTGCGATGTGAGGACAATCGCAATTCTCGTTAGCCGAGGTGACAAAACCGCGGGCATCGGTCGTTTCGGGTCGAATATACCCAACAAAGGCTTGTGATCAGTCACAATCGTAAAACTTCTTCCCATAAGGTAGTTGTGAAATTTGCTAACCCCGAATGAAATAGCCGTCGCTTCCTTGTCCAGTTGTGAATACCGACGTTCGTGAGTGTGTAGAGTCCTGGAACTCATCGCTACGGGCCTTTCTTGTCCGTCCTCCATGATATGAGCTAACACCGCCCCTACGCCGTATTCTGAACTATCGCAAGTGAGTACGAGCGGTTTGTTCAGATCATAGTGTACGAGAGTCAACTCCGAGGATAGCACCCGTTTCGCCGTGTCAAAACTCGTCTGTTCTTTGTCTGTCCATTGCCAAGATTGTGATTTGTCCAGTAATCTATGTAGAGGTTCCAGAATGGTAGCCTTGTGTGGTACGAACCGCTCATAAAAATTATACAAACCAAGGAACGCTTGTAATTGAGGAACGTTCTTCGGAGCTGGTGTTTTGAAGATAGACTCCACCTTACTGCGGGCGGGGTGTATGCCCTCTGCGTCTATGATAAATCCTAGGAACTCCACTCGTTCCTTGGCAAATTTACATTTAGTTTTGTTGAGTCGCAAACCTGCTTTGCCAATGCGTTCTAACACTGTGTCGAGTCTTTGAGTCATCTCAGGCATGGTCCTGCCACTGATTATGATGTCATCAATCAGCACCGCCACACCTGGAATACCTGCCAGCAATGACGTCATCAGACGTTGGAATATTCCAGGGCACGCTTTCACACCGAAAGCCAATCTGTGTACAGAAAATAAGCCCTTACAAGTATTTATAGTCAACAACTTAGCGGTAGCATCGGTGACGACCACCTGTGTATATGCTCTCTCGAGGTCGAGAGTAGTGTAGAATTTACCCCCAGCCATCGTAGCAAAAACTTCACTCGCAGTAGGCATAGGATAGGTATCCGTCTCAGTAGCCTGATTCACTGTACTGCGATAGTCACCGCAGAGCCTGATGTCCCCATTCCGTTTAGGGACGCCGACGACTGGAGTTGCCCACTCTGAAAAAGGCACGGGGCGTAATACCCCCTCGTTGACCAAACGATCTATCTCCTCTTCCATCTTAGCCTTTCTAGCATACGGTACAGATCTTGCCTTCAAAAACGTAGGAGTAGCATTGGGCTTGACATGAATGTTGACTGGATCCCCTGTGTAGGTACCGAGTCCATCCCTGAAAACCTCAGAATGTTTATCTACAATCCTATCAATTACAGACATGTCAGTTTCAGATATCATATTTACATTTAAAGTTATACCCAATGCATCAAACCAATTACGCCCTAATAAATTCGGCCCTAAGCCCTGAGCTACAATAACGTTTAAATTACACTTAATGTCCCCGTATTGAACTTGCACAACAGTTTGTCCCATCACATTCACCGGTGAATTGTTCCAAGTACACAGACGATTAGGTATCTCCATCAGTGTGCCACGAGTCTTCATTCGCTCCCAGGTGTGCTGGTTGACCAGGGAAAATGCAGCACCAGAATCCACTTCCATGAGCACCGGCACGCCGTCCATCAATAGGTTCACCTTGTAGGCTGGAACGCGTGTACAATTGTTTGACACGTTGTATATTCCATTCAACTGAGCGTCATAATCTGCACCCGCAAAGGTAACTTTTTGTGAATGACCTCGCTTCTTGGAGATACATATCTTCTCGATGTGGCCCTTCTTTTTGCAGTAGTTGCACACGGTGTTAATGAAGCGGCACTCTCCCGCATGTCGGTCTCCACATCGATAGCACTGTCGATCGCCTCTCTTAGCTTGCACGGCGTTGATGTCCATCGGCTCGGGCGGCGGTGACGTCACCGCTGCGCCTGACGTCGTCACTTCGTAGCTGACCCCGGCGCCCTGTATCATGCGCGCGTCCTTCTCCGCAGTCTCAGATGCTAACATCGTTTGTACTACAACGGCGTAGCTTAAATTGTCTTTCTTTAGCAGTTCCAACCGTAAGTCACGATTGTTCATGCCGCACACCAACCTATCTCGAAGCATTCGTTCCATTTCCGTAAAATTACAGTGAGCACTGATTTTTCTAAGTTCCGCGATGTATTCCGCGGCGGATTCATCTCGTTTTTGATCGCGTTTGTAAAATTTGTAGGACACTGAGATCTCATTAGGTTTTGGGCTATAATGTTTCGTAAGTATTGATTCTATTTCACTGAACGTCACTTCACTTGATTTCTTGGGAGTTATTAACGCGAGAAGAGTCTCAAACACTTCAGAACCACATATTGTGTAGAAATTTGCGCGTTTAGCAGAATCCAAGACGATGCCATTAGCCTCAAAACAATATTTAAGTCTGTCGATGTAAAGGTCCCAATTATCACTTTTCACATGAAACTCTTGAAACTTTACAGCTTTGTGATCCATTTTGCGTGTTTTTAGCCTCGTCGCCACTGTTATGTTATTAAATAAAAGACTGTTTTAGGAAACCATGTGTATTGTTGCATGTATGTACAGCAAGTGTAAAATGAAGGTAGAAGGAAATAAATATAAACAAAATAAACTAAACGTAGGTACCCTACCTAATACATAACAATATTGCTATACATAAGAATGTAAAAATATTATTATTATAACGTTTGACGGTGTGACAGCTTTTGAACACAAGAAACACTTTGGGTTACCATGAATTCACCCATATTGTGCAGCAATATTCTGTTAGGGCAATATAATTTCGTCACCCATACCGCAGTGTTTGAAGACTAAAGTCTTCAACCAATGCGTCCTACCTGTCATGACGTACGGCGCAGAAACGTGGACACTTACGGTGAGACTAGTCCATAAGTTCAAAGTTGCTCAGCGAGCTATGGAGCGGGCTATGCTCGGTGTCTCTCTGAAGGATCGCATCAGAAATGAGGTGATCCGACAGAGAACCAGAGTTACCGACATAGCAGAAAGGATTAGCAAACTGAAGTGGCAATGGGCTGGTCACATTTGCCGTAGAACCGATAACCGTTGGGGTAGACGAGTTCTCGAGTGGAGACCACGTCTCGGTAAACGTAATGGGGCGATGATATCCGGAGGGTCGCTGGGGGTGGGTGGAGAAGAAAGACGGAGGACCGAGTTGAGTGGCGTGCCATGGGGGAGGCCTATGTCCAGCAGTGGACGAACATAGGCTGATGATGATGAATATAATTTACTGGGGTAATAAATGCACTTAACATTCTGTCTCTGGATGAATTGGTAGTTCAAATACCTAGACTACATTGAATCTGTAATGGCCCTCCCATTATAGATTCAGACGTCATGGACTCGTTTATTTGCTAACCATAGATGGTTTTTTAAGTCTACGGTGCTAACATAAAAAAATCCACAGAGTTGAAAAAATAAACTAAATAAGGGGCGCCCAAAATGTATTTACATGAAATTGAAAAAACTTTACGCAACTGCAAGGCGTAAGACGAATATTTGTAGGTTAGCCGTTGTCGATTGAATAAGTGTTTCTTTATTGTTGTAACCTAAAATGATGTAAAGTAGCTGTAGATTTTTTAAAAATGTCCCAGAAAGTGTGAATTTGTACTCAAGAAAACTGCTGAATCAATTGATGAGAAATGTAGAGATTTATTTATTTATTCAAAATTAGTACGGCTAAAGCCAATTACACTAATTGATACAATAATTATACAATACTTATAACTACTAGTCAAGAAATAATTAAATTGAATAAATGGTACATAAAGAAAAAAAAATATGTTAAAACTAAAATTATACATACAATAAAAAAAAAAAAAACAATTGAAAATAATTATTACACAATGTCAATTTAAAAACAGATTAAAAGATAAAAGTACCAAATAGAACACAATTACGAATTCATACCTAACATTCACACTGTCTTAACATTTTTCGACAAAATCAAGAAAGGTACAAAAACAAAGGCGCACGCCGCCGGCAAAGAACAAATAATTCGACCCTTTGTCCTAAGAAATATGCAATAAAAAACGTCTTAGGGCCTTCTGTTTGCCGTTTTTTCTATTTGAAAAATAAATATTGTAACGCTACCTTCCTGTTTTCTACGTTTAGATTAGAATCTTTGTGTTTATTTTTAGTCTGAAAATTGTTCTAAATTGTACTTGAATTGGCTTCTAGAGTTAGGTTTATGGTGTTGAAATAATGTATTAAGAAAATATAAAAAGTAACTACATGAAAGTATATAAGAATGTTACCTACATATATATATAGGAGGGTGATTTTTTTGTGTGGAGCGTGGTGGCCTGCTCCGCCACTGATTTTTTTTTTGCAAAATCAAAAATTGAAGCCATAATCAACTTTGACGCTTAATAACTCCAAAACCTGACAATACAAAAAAAACAAAATGGCGTATCGTAGGTATAGCACAATTCTCCAGACTCCTTTATAATATACTAGCTTATGCTCGGCTTTGCCCGCATGGAAAAATCCTGTCTTGGCGGAGGTCTACGCCATAAAACCAATCTATTTTCCAAATTTCAACCGAATCCGTCCAGCGGGTCTCGCTGTGCGTTGATAGATCAGTCAGTCAATCAGTCACTCTTTGCATTTGTATGTTTAGATTTCTGGCATTTTTACTGTGCTTTTTTCCGTCGTTTATTATACCAAAGCTTAACGTGTCTTCATAAAGTACCTAAAATCGTCGTTTACCTTTAAATTAATTCAAAATTTAAATCAATTACATTCCCAAACTAGTAAAAATTCAAACGTTAAATCCATTTGATATTCATAGGTTTCCAATAAAGATGTATAAGTTTGACCTCGGGTTCAAAGCTAAACTGATTGAAATCTTGACAACACTGTACTGAGCTCGTTGGAAACTGTGAAGAGCTAACTGGATGCCATACAGGTTTTTAATGATGCTGCTTCAAACTTGGAATAGAATTTCTGAAAGCTCGGTATTGCAAGTGAAGTTTTAATATCAAATTGCATGAACTGTAGATTTAAACTGGTTTGGACTGTGTTTTTATTATGTAGAACTATTAAGATTGGTAACTGTTTATTGAACTTCATAATTGCATATTTGTATTAGAGACCACTTTTAATTAAACACATTTATTTGAAAAATTAGGGCGGCGAAATCCAGGTCGTCTAATGGCGCCAAGAACAGACGACATTAAGAAACAGGCTGGAGCTGAATGTGGCCCTGTCCACAGAGAGGGGAGAATGGCAAAATCAAAGGGAGGCCCTATGCCCAGCAGTGGGCAATTGAAAGCTGATGATGATTCCTTGAAAATTAATAAAGTTTAAGTATGCAGGTCTATCAGAAAATTATCAGTTTGCTCTACACTCTACCTATAAACCTTTCTCTTCAGTCATTCCATCTCTTCTATCAACCGCCAATTGTAACACTTAGTTTTATATTATAGTTGTAAGTTGTTTTTGTACATTTTTGTGTTTCAATAAAGGATTATCTATCTATCTATCTATCTATCTATCTATCTATCTATCAAATAGGTCGTTGTTTCCTCTTTTTAAAGAAACCGCATCAAAATTCGTTGCGTACCTAGTTTTAAATCTAAACACACATAGGGACCAGACAGATAGAAAGACGGAATTCAACTTTGTTTTACACTATGTTATGGTATATTACGATTTTTTGGTAATTTAAAACCTATGTACAGGAAGTATTTACCCTAAATATAGTTCACCATTTAATTAAAAGGAAATGTAATCCACAAACAATAATAATTATTATTTATTATGAATCGTTTTAATGTGACTCTCCTTAGGAACCCTCATTTAACTATAATAGCTAAACACTAACATTTCTCCACAATAAACTGTAACCTAACTCCGCTAACTCTCAGCAGAAGTCTGACATTTATGCAAATATTTCAGTGGTACTACTTGATATAGGTATGATACAGACACAGCTTGGCGTAATAGAAAGGTTAGGAAATGTTAATTTCATTCAGCTCGCGAATCGGACAGAGTTTACACAGTCTGTTTTATGCATTGTGTCGCAATCTGCATTTGTCTACCACGAGAGGGTTTTTCAATGAGACGTCTGAGTCAGTTACAAGCTTGTCCATTATTCCGCAATTAATTAAAAGAGTAATATTGCAAAAGAAATTTAACAATAAAAAAGAATGATCAAAATCGAAATAGTTACATTATCATCATTTATTATGATGATAATTTTTTTTTTTTTTATGTGATTAAGTAGAAGACGAGCAAGACGCTCTCCTGATGTTAAGAGATAACGGCTGCCCATAATCAGTACAGTGTTACCTAGGATTTCACAATGATGTGAAATTTTAGGAGCACTGCACCAACGCTTCTTACTCAAGAGTCATAAGATGTTAAGACTCTTTAGCCCAGTAATTTTACTAGCTACAGTGCCCTCCTACCGGAGCACAGTAATGTTCGCACATCACTGCTCAGGCGGTAGAATAACTGGCACTGTTGGGGTACCCACCTAGACGACCTTCTGCAAAGGAAGTCTACCCCCGGTAAAAAATGCACCCCCGGTAATGTGCATTCTAGGACAAAAACTTTGAAATATTGCATGTTTAAAAGCCTTAACTCTAAAGGGTTATCTGTAAATATTTCTACGTTCCAATAACATTAAATCCAAAAATATTGAATGAATAACCTATTTTTGTTAAAGTCAGTCAAAACTTATACAAAATCCAACAAAAATAAAAGTCCAAGATTGTTACAAACATAATCCCAAACACCAAATCAAGTAAGAAAAATAGCACCGACTTAACAAAAAATTGGAACATAACGGGACAGTACGTGACGGCGTCCCTTAAGGGCAATGTCGCTGAGGAAAATTTAGCTTTCGCTTCTAAATAGGACATTGTGTCATGATACGGCTCGACAACTTTATTTAAGTGGAGGGGCGTTTTGTTTTGATTGCTTTGTTTTTTGGGAAATTTACCTTCTTTTTTAACTTTTATAACTAACAGCTGTCTCTAGAGGTTTTCCGCTTTAAAGTAGCCTATGTGTATTCTAGGATCTATTTTTTTTATATACTTACTAAATTTCAGCTCATTTTATTCAGCCGTCAGTTGTCATTGACTTGATGTTCCTAAAAATAGATACTGGGAAAAATTGATAATGGATATAATGTAGGCCTTGGCACATAGGCAACTTTTCAACGTATGAAATAGGCGTAGCTAATCACACTTATGTTATAAAGGCGAAAGTTTGTGAGTGTGTATGTTTGTTACTCATTTAGGTATAAACGGGTGGACTGATTGAGCTGAAATTTAAGATAATAAAAAGACTCAAAACTAAACTATATAAAGGTCTACAATAGGCGACCTTATAGCTTAGAGCGATCTCTTCCAGGCAATCAACCACCATAAATAGAATTAAACTATTAACACAATCGTTCAATGGTTTCAATTCAAAAGTGTATTTCAATAATGTCAAGGTTACAATGCTGACCCTTATTTGTATCCTACAACTCCATCGTCCACATCTCAGCGAGTTTGTTCCGTTAATAAATCATCGCGTTTCAGACGTTCTCTCACCCTCGGGAGTAAGACTAATGTTTTATTTGACGGGAACACTCATTTTTCATGCTATGAGGATGTAGATTGTTTTAAAATTTCAGATCGGTGTCTTTGTTGTACACCACAAAATATGCAAAAAACTTTAAAAATGTGACAATGTGAAATAAATTATAATCTATGTGTAACATTTTTTGATAAAGGACATCGTAATTGTCCGCAACCCAGGGTCGAGCCTTCCTTCGAACATTATATTCGTGAGTTTTAGTCGTTCGTTTACATAGTAATATGGATAACACTAACGTTAGTTTTCAAAAACGCATTGATGTTATAGTCTAATTTTATTATGATTTCATAACAAATATTTGCACTCACTAAGGCTGAATATAGCTGATCACTACACTGTTTTTACCAACTAGACTAACCTATATTCGCAAATAAAGATATTTGTATTTGTTTTATCGCTAATAACAGCTTTCTCTCCTAGACAACTTTAACCTGGAGAAATTGTCACTTCGATGCATAGTCGCAAATCAGAAGTGGAGCTTGCTTGTATAAGGAGATGTAATAAGGAGAATCTTTTCTTTTGGAATTCATTATATCAATAATTATAATTTAACAGGTCAGGTCAGTTTTAGCCAAATTAAAAAGTGTTATACGTGACGACTGACGACAGAAGACAAGTAAACTACTAAGTGCACGCTATAAGCATTCAGACCCACGCTTGCCCACACTTGTGGAATGTTTGGAAGCCTGTTATGACCATTTCCTTTCCTTATTTATTCATATTCATATTCATTCATATTCATATTCATTTATTGATAACAAATGTTACAGGTCACAAAATATTACAAATACATAATGTATTCAAGAATATCAAAAAACAGTAATTGTATTTTTCATAATAAATAAAATTATAATAATTCAATTCATAAATAAAATTCAATATTTAAAATGTCCAAACAATTCGTCAAAATTATAAAAAGCTTTTTCCACAAGCCATTTTTTTAAACTACGTTTGAAGCCATCCACTGAGTCTGTGTTCCGGATCTCGTCAGGTAGACGATTATAAACGTCAGGTGCCATGACATGCACCAGTTTTGATGTCTTATTTAGCTTTCGCACTACAGAGCGCAGATGGTGCGCGCGCCTCAAACGATAGCGGTGTCCATCGCCAACTCTCCGGTACTCGTCCAAGTGTCCCTTGGCGTAGAGAGCGGCCTGGAGGATTACCAATTCCGTGAGGAATACCATAGTACATGGGAAAATGAGAAAAATAATTGTTATTATCTTGTAAATACATAACATACAATACTAATTAAAATACAATATTATGGACTTTGGACAAATTACAAAATTGCAGGGCTATCAAATAATATGTGTACCCTAAAATGTACCCCTATAGACTCATAATATTATATATGTACGTTGTAGTTTCAGCAATGTTTATCACACTTTTTTATCAAAATTAATCTAGTAAACTTGCAGCTATGTTTATTAAAATTCCCTTGAGCCTATTAGAAACAGTATCTAGACGAAAGAACAAAAACTTGTAGAAAAAGTGCACAGCGAATCTAAAAGAAAGCGCTAGAACCTTTCTATGCATTTTAATGACATTTTAAACAAGATATACAAGAATAGTACAGGAAACGAACTAGACAGGGTCGTGTTAATGAATTATAAACAAGGATCCAAAGAATACTAAAATGTCAGTAGTTTCATTGAAACTGTAGTGAGGCATCCTTTGGACGCCCATTTTCTTATTTTATTACACTAGCTGTGCATTCAACTGAGATCAAATAAATGGTTGAATTGATTTAGTCGTGAAAAAGTAACAAACATACTAAAACTTATTTTCTGAATATGGACATACGGAAAAAAATGTAAACATTAAAAAACGTGACCGATTGATCTTACAGCGCAGCGCACAGCTAAAACTGTCTGTTGGATCGAGTTGAAATTTTGCACACAATTTGTTATTATGACCTCGACTTCTGCTAAGAAAGAATTTATTAATAAGGAAGGTACGTCCTAGCCTTTATAATATTAGTGTTATACACGCCGACCTACAAAAAGTAAGCGAGTGGGCTGACAATGGGTGCCTCATTAATTTCCCAGCTAGATCAGTCTAGTAATTTCTTTTACCCATGAAAGAACCATTGTTTTATGGAAAACGTTTGCACTTTGCTGTGAAATGAAACTTGATGGGAATTTAATTGAATGAGGGTATAATAGTTTAGTCCTTATTATTTTTAAAATAACGTGTTTTTTTTATTACGTATTTTCTTGTAAGTTTTTATTGCCATTTTACCCCTTTTGGTTTATCTAATAACTAAACTTATATAGATGAATCACGTAAATAATTGGAAAAATAAAAACACATTTGTGTCTACACTATAAAAATGCTACTTTTTTATCTATAGATCAATCTGTAGTATGTAATAAAATTGTATTGAAGCAATTAAATCAAAATAAATGGTTACAAAAAAAATCTAAGACTTATCTAGGCATCGTAGATAACAATCAACTTAATATTATGAAAATTATTTATATCTATATTATTTAGGCAGAAACGAATCCAAAAGGGGGCTACTGGGCACAAACTCCCCACTACTGCATAACATTAATATTATTATGGCATTTCTTAAAATGTCCTGTTGAGCTCTGGTAGGGATTTTCTGGGATCACGTCTCGGCAAACGAACGTGTGGGGGCGTCCTTGGGCAATATAGGGAGACGATATTTAGAGGATCGCTAGAAGTAGTATTTATTTATTTATTTATTTAACTTCAGATGCTTGTTACGCTTACAGAATAGATCCAAGGCGCGTTACAAGCTAAAATACACTAGGTACATTGATTATAATAATATCTAGAAGCATGCAGTACAAGATATGTTACAATTGACTGAAGAAAGTAACACTCATATCTAAAAATTGTTTAACAGTAGTATAAAATATGTCTAGATCATTTTGTGTGATCAAGGCGTTGAGTAGACGCAGAGCTTGAGCGGTAGGAGCAAAGTATGAAGTATTAGTCATAGCCATAGGGACCATGAACATGCGTAATGCACACAAGCGTTGAATGCGGTCCGGCGTAAACAAATGACAGCGAGCTAAAGCAGTCGGATTATCTATTTTGCCGTTAAGTAGCAGGTAATAGTGAGTAAGTAACGCGCATTTACGCCTTAACTCGAGAGTATTTATGCCTACCATTCCAGCGACGAACAAAGACGGATACAAAAACGGATAATATCCATACAGTTTCTTATACAGAAAGCGAGCAAACTTACGCTGCACTCTTTCTAACATAATGGTATATTTAGCTTCGTGTGGATCCCAAATCACCGCATTGTATTCTAATCTACTACGCACAAACGCATAATATAGAGTTATTATAGCATTTCTGTCCTGAAAATTTGATGACTGCCGCATGACAAAGCCTAACGATTGAAAAGCTTTTTTGCAAATATTTATGATATGAGTATTAAAAGTCAGTTTTATATCTAGTGTCACTCCAAGGTCAAGTACTTCAGAGACACGCTCCAGACTGGCACCGGCCATGTGATAATTGTGTTGGATGGGTGCGCGTGATCTAGTAAAAGAAATTATTTTACATTTAGAAGTATTGAATTCTAAGTGATTCTCTTGTCCCCATCGCACCACATTATCAATATCAGCCTGTAGCGCATCGCAGTCTCGTGCGTCACCCACACCCAAGCAGAGCTTTAGGTCATCGGCAAACATGAGGCATTTAGCTGTCCTGACGACCTTCGGCAAATCATTAATCATAATCAGGAACTGGGTTGGACCCAATGTACTTCCCTGACTGACTCCAGAACAAGTCGGATAGCGCTCGGATTGAAAGCCAGATACTTGCACATACTGTTCCCTATTAGTGAAATAACTACAAAATAACTGTAAGAGTTTCGGTGTAAAACCAGCAGCTGCAAACTTAACCAACAAGACGTCGTTATGAACTCGGTCGAACGCTTTTTTAAAGTCGAAATAGGCTGTATCAACTTGCTTATTTCGATCCATCTCGTGGGCCGCATAGTCGACAAAGTTGATGTGATTTGTGACTGTAGACTTTCCCGATGTAAAGCCGTGCTGACAATCCGATAGCTGGGTCCAAACCTGCCTCGTGATGTAACGGTTGAGTATTGATTCAAATACTTTGCCGAATGCCGACAGAACCGCTATGGGCCTATAATTCTCTACGGATGACCGAGAGCCCCCCTTGGGAATAGGAGATACCCGAGATACTTTCCATATACTAGGATACACAGATGTAGATAAAGCTAGATTATATAGATATAGAAGTGGCTCTTCGAGGGCCGATGAACAATCTTTAAGAATAAATGCCGGAATACCATCTGGGCCAATAGCTGAGTGAGCTTTAAGTTTCCTGATCGAAAGTGCTAAGTCAGTTGAATCTATGCAGTCTATCGATACCCGTGAAGAACAGAAGGAGCTGGCTGATTGACGCTCTGCTTCCAATGCGGATAGGATGTGTTTATGTGGCAGAAAAACGGAGCTAAAATAAGATGCAAACGCATTTGCCGCATCTACTCTCGACACGGTTTTGCCATCATATATAAATTCAGTACATGACGACCTAGAAGCCTGCTGATCCTTCACATATTTCCAAAAGGATTTAGGATCCGTTTTTATATTCGCCTCTGTCTGCTTAATGTAGTAATAGTAAGCCGAATCAATGAGCTCTTTAGCGCGCTGTCTGTAGTACTTAAACAATTCACGATTGAATTCAAGATTAAGCTGCTTATATTTTGTCAAATGAAAATATTTCTTCTTTAAAACACTAATAATTTCTGGGGTAAACCAAGTAGGATAATTATATCGAAATTTATTGATATTATTATTTTTAAAAGGCACAAAGTGCGTAAAACAATTATATAGTTTATTATAAAAAAATGCAACAGCTACATTAATGTCAGACTCCATAAAAAGTGAATCCCATTCAATATTACTAATTTCGTCATATAAATTATAAAAATCTGCCTTCTTAAAATTAAATTCAAATATGTGGTGGTCAGGGTCCGGTTGTGAATGTGAGCGTGCACGGTCGTGCTGCGCGGGTCGCGCGCACCGCACGCCAACCAGAAGCGGTGGATGGTATGCATCCGCCGGCACCACAGGATCCGTTTCACTCACCTCTATCGACTCATCGCCCATATCACTCAACACTAAATCAAGAATTCTACCGTATTCGTTACATATTGAGTTATATTGCTTTACTCCACAATACGATAACAAACAATTATAATGTAGCATGACATTTTGGCTACAGGAATTCAAATTAAAATCACCTATTATGATCACTTTCAATTTATCATATTTATTTATTACATTTTCAAGAACGTTAAATGTATTTATATACTTTTGATCATTCGAGTTAGGTGGAATGTACACTACACAGCAGATTACTTTTGTATATTTAAATGTGATTATACCTATAACAATCTCGATATCATCCGAGTATCCCTCAATATCCAACACTTGTTTCACTGCATAGTGATCTCGAACAGCTAGAAGCACTCCACCCCATCCTACGTCACCGGCGCGGTCCCGACGTAGCACGGTGTACCCCAGGGGGAACACTTCCGCATCATTCAGTAGAGTTTAGTAGGAGGAGAAAGACTAAGAGGGCCTATTGGCTAACGCCCAACGACATGTAAAACACTGGAATTCATAGACGAAATTGCGTACATTACTTGCTTAAACCTGTTCATTAATATGCGTAAAATAACAAATGCAGCAACGTACATTGAAGTTGTCTTCAATCGTAGTGGGTGAGAATTAGCCAATAGCCCCTCTGAACTGAGTTGAGTGGCGTGCCATGGGAAAGGCCTTATGTCCAGCGGTGGACGTACGTAAGCCAATAACGATGACAATGTTGAGATTGTTAACATAAGTCAAAAAAATTCTAGCGTGGTTCGGGTGGATTTTAAGGATAGACAAATTTATAGAGGTAAATTGAACTGCCCAAAAATCCCCCTTTCTTAAAATTCTAGATACAGCACTGTATCTATTCAGCTTTTAATAACGTTAAGTAAATTTAGGCTTTATTTTGTAACACATAAGAGTTATAAAGCCTAAGTACTATACCGGTTAGTGTAAGCTGTAATTATCCGTTGATCAGTTGAGTCGATCCTTGTTTTTAATATTAGTGGGAGTGTCTGAATCTCATTGGAAATGAGCATAGGTATAAGATACTTGATAGATTTTTTATTGCAAGCCATAGAGTGCTGAGAAGGAGAGTTGATAAACGCCTCTTTTAGTGTGGTGAATTTTACTAATATAACTAAATATATAAAAGGAAAGAGTTACTGACTGATCTATCAACGCACAGGCTAAACCACTGGACGGATTGAAATTTGGAACACAGATAGGTTTTATGACGTAGACCAACGCTAAGAAAGGATTTTGCCATGCGGGCAAAGCCGCGAGCATAGGCTAGTTATTATTTAATTATATTATACTCATCTTTTCTTTCTGCCTCTAAACAATTTATATGAGTTCAATTATAATTGATGCAGAAATTTAGACGTGCGCGTCAGAGAGACACACTCAATAAGGGAAATATTTCACCCTTACACCCACAATAGTTTTAAAGAACGCATTTAGCACATCTTTTTATCGTTACGCACAAGAAGACTGTTCAATATTGACACCTCCCCTTTCTAAAATCTCTGTATTGAACTAGGAGTAAGGGACATAACTCACTACGTGAAATTACGAGCATGTCTACGAGAGACTTAAAATTAAACCCGAGTATTCTCTTCAATTTAATGACATGTACTTAGGTATAATCTGTGTATGGATGAGTCTATAGTTTAATTATAATCGTTGGTCCTAATGTGCTTAGACCCTAATGTTATATGTATTTAACTTCTTATGTGATTTAATATAGGTTTATCATTAAAGGAAAGCTATCACGTTTGCGATCGGAATCGTGATGAGCAAAACATTGATCGATTTGATTACGTAATAATAAATTAGAATATAATACCATCCATTTATAATGTTCGTCTGTAACCTAGTGTGCTAGGCATATAGCAACTACTAGCACTTTTAGTAGCATTTTTTTGGTAGTGGTAGGCTTCTATTGGAGATGCCTTCTTAAGACGTACCATAAAACATTTGCTAGTTATTTATCCACTAAGCAAAGAATCTTTCTATCTATTAAACAAATATACTAAAAACAGCATCTAAATCCGTTGTATAGTTTTAAGGTCTAAGCTTACATAGGGACATAAAGACAGTAAACGACTTTGTTTTATGATATACTAGCTGCCCCCAGCGGTTTTACCCGCTTTACTACCTAGTAGTAAAGCGTGGTAGACCCTGGAATAAGCTATGCTATAGTAATAGCATAGCTTATTCCAGGGTCTACCCATCTGTATACCAAATTTCAGCGCAATCGGTTCACCCGTTTAGGCTTAAAAGATTTACAAACATCCATAGATCCCTTCTTACAAACTTTCACGTTTATAATATTAGCACAGATAAAAGAATACTATATTAGTAAGATGTAGAGATGGATGATACTTAAATTGTACATTATCTCCAGCACTTATTCATTTTGTTATCTAGTTATTATAAAAACTATGAAAGCCAAGGAGGCTATGCAGCACGAATAGCTGGCATTCCGAGCAAAATCTTCTGCATTGCCTTATATCTCCGCAACCCAGTTTCACGGCAAAAAGCTATCAAAATGAATATTGAAACATCTGGACTGCAGTACATAAACTTTGCACCGTATTAAAGTTGTTTATGTGGATAAAACTTTCTTGACTTTTTTAGTTTGAATAATGGAATTATGCGTTACTTTGCAGAAATCCACGATAAGAATAATATTATCAATTAAATATTTAGTGTTTATTCCTTATTGTTTGATTGTCTTCATTATTAGAGTAATTAAACTCTTATCAATACTTTTTATTGGGTTAATTATTCCTTAATAAAACGCTGGTTAAAGCTGCAGTGTCAGCGCGCTGAATAAATGTTCTAATTGTTGCTGATTTTTCACAACCAACTATCATACCACATTTTTAGTATTTTAGTGTTTATCACAAGCTTTTAGAGCTTGGCTAGAGGGTCAGAATTGACCATGACGACCTCCCCATAACACACGACTAAAATTCAAAAATAAATGAATTTGTTTACTGCAAAGTTACACAGCAAAAAATGCATCAAAAACCAGTTATGCATTTTTTTATTGATTATTATTTATGGGTTAAACTTTGACTACGGTCTCGCGTGATGTTCAGCGATGATGCGGTCTAAACATAGAAGGCGGGATAAATCCAAATTAAAATGTCTATTTACCTAGATCTATTACGTCTTCCAACTACGTTGACACGCGTGTTGGTATACGAAGAAAATTTAGCTTGAGATTAGGTACCGCAGAGTTACACAGCAAAAAGTGCATCAAAAATTTACACATCCGTAGACAGTACATCTAGAAGGAGCAATTGTATGGAAGCCGCTGGGCGGGGCAGTGGATGCAAATTGCAGCGAGTGCCCCCAGCGGTAGACAAATGGGTTCGTGCGCCGACCGCACCGGTAGCCCACGATCTGCCGGCCGAGTGCCGCCGGGGGCAACCACTTGTGTTTATATTTCATAGGCAAGGATGGTAAAGGACAGATGCCACTATGCTAAAATAAGCGATTTCAATTACAGAAATTTTCGACTTAAAAATATCTATATCTAGACTATGTATTTTTAAGCTATTGCATAGCTTCTATCGCGGGCCTTGAGCGTGGGGGGAATTGCATAAAGTGGTTATTACACTTGGCTGAATTTAGTCACTAAATTCAGTGACTAAATTAGGATGCACGATACTTTCTTCTAAATTTAGGATGCTAAATGTGATTACACTTGACTAAATTCAGTGGCGACTGAATTTAGGCTTCTAAATTTAGGCAGGTGTAATAAGCCTTTAAGTTGATAAAAATGCTATGCAATAGCTTTACCGCGGCAGTCTCCGAGTGCCAGACGTATTTTTATTTGTTTTATAGGTTAGCCTTTGATGAGCCTAATATAATTTGCCTTGGAATTCGATAGATATAATTTGTAACCAGTAAACCTACTGATTCAAATACTATGTGTATAAAATTCATGTTTATTTTTCGATTTCCCTCAGTCATGAGGTTACGACCAAGAAAAAGAAACGCAAAATTTGAAGCGGTGGCGGCCAAGGGGTTATGGGTAAATCCTGAGATCGGGCATATTTAAGTGATTCCCGTGGCAGATTTTAAATCAAAGTATTATTGAATTTTACATGTAAAACATCAAATTTCCCATAATTATAAGCACATCCATCAAATAGGCATCATTATAACTTGTTTTGTTCGGAAGATATTTAAATTTAAATTTTTGGTGCCACGGGAATCAATAAAATGTGGCATGGGAATCAAAATTAAAACTATTTTGTTTGAATTCTATGTTGTTATTTAAATATTGACCTCTACATACTAATCATATAAAATAAAAATGATTAAAAACGGTGATCTAAACAAATATACACCAAACATAAAGTATTAAAAAGGTCTATATTGGCTTTCTATATAATAATCATGTAAACTAAATAAAATCAACGTATTGCTGTCTTAAACAATGTAAAAATATTGAATAAATAGTCCTAGAATATGAGATTAAGTTCTCAGTCACAGTCACTGACAAGATTCACTTCAGAAGCTGTCATCAGATTGTACATTTATCATTAGTTAGGTTAATCTGGACTGAAGTTGCAGTCAGCCTATAGTTTCGTTTTATTTTTTCATCATACATCATCTCAGCCATAAGACGTCTACTGCTGAACATAAACCTCCCCTTTTAGACCTCCATATATAAAACCGGTGTTGGAAGCGACCTGCTTCAAGCGCCTTCCAGCGACCTTAATAAGGTCGTCTGCCACACTTGTGGGTAGACGTTCTACGCTGCGTTTGCTTGTACTTGGTAGGCACTCGAACACTTTTCGACTCCATCAGCCATTCGCTCTACGTGCTATGTGGCCTGCCCATTACCACTTCAGCTTCCTGATCCGCGGAGATATGTCAGTGATTTTGGTTTGTCTTCGGATCTCCTCATTTCTGATTCGATCACGTAGAGAAACCCCGAGTATAGCCCTCTCCATAGCTCGCTGAGCGACTTATTTTAATGTGGGGATATAATGGTGCCGCATAAGCCAGAGCGGCTGTCTACTATAGTACAATATAAAAAAATCTGATGTATACAATATGAAAAAAAACATCTGAAATAATGAATATACAAATATAAATTGTCAAAATCACTTCCATACCTGCATCTTCGCTGTAGTTGGGTAAAAAGTGAAAGAATGCGCTAGAAAACTCAGGGGAAAATTGATCACCGTGGTAAAACGCCATGAGAATCAATACCATGGAAATCAAAATTGTATAGTTTTTTTGTCAATGTTTTTAAATACCACAATTATAGACCAATAATAATAAAATATATGATAAACAATACCCTTTTCCTAACTGCACACCCTAGTCAAAAAATCGTAATGGATAAAAAAATATTTTTAAACATGGAAATGGTAATCAATGATCTAGTGAACCAAAACCATGGTAATCAATTTCTCACCTTCGTAAATCCAGTTTATAACCACGAGAGGAGTAACATTTCTTCACGATGTTTAGAGCGCAATTGAAGTTAGCCAACAGCGTGCGTACAAACTTCTAAGTCTTGTGGCTTGTGAAATGTGAGTAGTTATGTCGCGCGCCATGGGAATCACTTTTTGTCCGGGGACAAACCTTAATTTGTTATTTTTTCTAAAACTACGCTATGTACAGCCTTCACGTATTTTTTTGATCATATAACAGTTCACCCTTTACAGCTTAGATCACAGCAATTAATAAAATTCCGTTTATAAATTGGTGTAAAAAATATATTTTGTTCCAAAAAAGTGTAAGGGACACCCCATGGTAATCAAATATCAGGGCTTTAACATTTTTTTTCAGATACTTGCAGCTAAATTTAACCTTATATCTATCATGCATAAAGTAGATTAAACCTTAAACTAACAAAAAAAAATACCCTTGGGTAGAATTTTTATGTTACGGGTAGTTTATTCCCCCAGACACGTAAAATTTTGTCTTTCAGGATTCACCCTTATGTGGCGCGGATGGAAATACGGACCACCGAGTTCGAATCCTGGCCCCGCACCAATGACTTTAATTAGTTACGTGCGGGTTTTCCACTCGCTGAACTGGTGGTAAGCTTCAGCCGTGGCTAGTTACCACCCACTGGACAAAACCGTGTCGCCAAGCGGGCATTGTGACCGTGTTCCGGCATTATGTTCAGTGAAGCCAGGGGGATTTATCCCGCCATCTAGGCTTAGTCTGCTACCATCTACGGTCGCATCGTCGCTTAAGATCAGGCGAGATCGTGGTCAAAGGCTAACCTATAACGAATAAAAAGGAACGGATGAAGCGCGGAAGTACGAGAAGCATACAAGATAGAACTGGAATGAATGCGTAGAGAAAATAGACTCTGCCAATGTCAGAGGTTCGTAAAAAAAAAAAAAAAAAAAAAAAGATGTGGACAAAGGCTCAGTTTATCTGCTAAATAATAAAGTAAATTTAAATTGTATCTTGCGCGTTATATTCATATTGTATCGCGGATCTGCCTTTTTATCATCAGATTCTGTAGTAATAACTCTGCAATACCTCAGTTTTATTTTATAGAGCTGTATCTACTATTATTGTTATAGTGTGTGTCCATAGCACGCTCGCTCAGTATGAATAACTGGACAATGCTTTGACAATGGTTATTGATGGTGTTGGTGTGAAAATTTCTTATTTGGCCGCCGGCGCGGCGTAATCATACACTATAGTAATTAAATCAGATATCGCACACCGTAAGACAAACTGTCGCCGTAAAGTTAGTACTGAAAATATTTTATCCAGGTGTACTATCAGCTGATATTAAGCGTAATCGTGTTTATCATAAAAGGAAATTATCATCTTACTTCATGGGATTTGTTTGGTTTTTTTTTACAACAAAAATGTAACAAGCTTTTAGTATAAATACGGTACAGGCATCTCGCAAATGAACCGCTCCAATAAGGGGCTCCAACAAGGGGCATGTTTATGCGCAAGTTTAGCTAAAGCAACGGTAACGTGTACGGTATCTTCCCCTTTTATTTTAATCATTTTTTTATACAAACAAATGAAATTTAAAAAAGTAAAATTAATAAAAGTTTTAATTATTATTACCATCGAGCTTCATAAAGTACTCGTCAAGACGAATCAAACGAGCCCAAAAACGATGGGGTTGTGTCGTTTAATTACCGAGTTCCTATGGCCACGTTCCAGCTCCATGTTATGTTGTGTGTGTTGTTCCATGTTGTGTTGTTGTGTTATATTGCATTGTCATCCGTTTTATAAATGCATGCCAAATTTCAGCTCATTCAAAAATCGGGAAGTGGATCATATTAAACTTCCAAGATTACAGACAGAAGACAGGTGAAAGTAAATAAAAGCTTGTAAATAGGCCTACGTTTGACCACATCTAAGGAAATGTTTGTGTGATCCACAGGTATTTGTTTCTGGTCTGGGTGGTTTTCCAATATCTATTATAAGTATGTATTTACAAAAGAAAAGTATATAAGTATTATATCCGTTATCCTAACCACCATATTACAAGCATTAAGTTGCTTAGTTTGGGGTTAGGTGGCGCTGTGTTAAACGTCCTGAAATATTTATTTATTTAATATACAGAGGTTTATTATTGTTTCAGTACGCCGCGCCGTATCTGCCATGATTACAGTGTTCGGTCATAATTTAGTGGAAGAATACGGTGGCAGAGTGGTGAGAAATGGTGACAATGTGCAGGATAAATTCGTGTCGATGACAGTACTCTCTATGCCCTAGGCTTCCGTTGCTCCATGGATATTGAAATTGCTATGTTTTATTTGTATTTGAAGGATTTAGGTTCGTTCCGCGTTTCTTTGTTGGTAACTTCCTGGTACTCGTATATTCATGGATGATATAATGATATTATATTCCCAATTATTGTTGAGTCATGGAGAGGCTTTTGAACATGAACTTGTCGATATTACATACTTGTTATATAATACACTATTTAGTATCTATTTTTAAACATAATAATATATAGTATTGCATATATTTTGGATACTGTTTGTTTATTTTATACTTCACCACCTACCAGTTTTTGCCATATTATCTTACTCCCTTCCTGTACGGTGGTCTGGAGGAGATCGCTTTTAGCGATGAGACCGCCGGTTGCAACATCTTTGTTTTGTTTGTTAATTACTGTTGTAAATTTTTAATTTTCATGTGGTGTTACAATAAAGTATTAATAAATAATATTACTTAGTAATAAATAAAATAAAAAAAAATCAACTGCATCTGTTAAAAAACATACCATTCTATAGGTCAAGAGTCAAGTTCTGCCAAATGTAGAGTTGGTACTCGTAGTTATTGACGATTCTTAGCGAAACAAAAGATTTTGCAAGTTTTCGCACAATGTATCAGCAACAAAAAGTTTCAGTTTAAGAAAAAAATAATATAAAAAACCGATACCTAGATTTAATTTAATAATAAAATACTTAATGAGATTCAAAGTAAGACACGATCCTTATCAGGTTTCCTGCCACTGCATAGTTTCGCACAAACTTTCTCAGACATACGAAAAGTAATCCGATTAAGATTAAATCATATTAAATCTCCCTATTCACATTGCCAGTGCGAATCCGACGCAAATATGACACTAAATGAGCGGCCACATTTAAAATTTACCAAAACCAAACTAATGTTACATGCAAATTGAATAAACCACAAGACAAATTACTTCGCGAGTCGAGAGAACACGGTAGCACGATCCCATCCCCATAACGCGTTTATAATTCAAACAACCTCTGTATCGAAGCTCAGGAGATTTTATTAGCTACAATAAAACCTCAGACTCGCGCTATTTTTATTTCCTCTCAGATCCCGCAGGGAAACCTCTTATTTAGACGAGATTCAGTCTCTATTTGCCAGCAAAGAGATAACACGGCAGACGAACCAGTTTTATCGATGACTCGCAACCAATAAAACAAAAAGTCTAGATGAATTACTCGGAGAATTTATTGACGTCGATGCCGATACGTTCGCAGTTTTTGCTGAATTAAACGATACAATAGAACGGGAGGAAAACGCGGAAAAGCATAACGGTTACGAGCGATTTCTCTCTAACAATAGGACAAGGTTCTCGACAAAAAGTTCAAGCAGCTTAATGGAATCTTTAGCAGTCGATCTGTCGGTAGAGAAGTCACGTAGAATATTAGAAGCCCTTTGAACATCGCACGATTTCAAACACGACGATTGAAAAACAAAGCGGCAACGAGTTGAACTGACCTTACATTAATTTCGGTAAGTTTAGTTATGAGCAATATTCTCGACGCCCGAGGCTTTGAATCAACAGTCCGTAGTTTCGAACTTGCAATGTTATTACAGAATGCCTGACGCAGTTATGCGATCAAATTTTAGTATTCGCTGTAGAACCAACGATAATAAAGTCTATTATATTGCGTCGAGTACGACCATTGAAGTGTTTCTGATATAAATGAGTGCAAATGGTCACAATTTGTTGTCGCTGTTTACTTAGTAAGCGGTGCTCTGTATCTGTCGAAATCGTTAGTTATCGCCTTTGTACCGATTGCTGTTACTTCATAATACGGGAAGGAGACTGGGCGAGGCCTAATGATTAGTTACGATCAATACACACGAAGAAAGCTCTTAATTCAACCCGAGAAAATTTAATGCTGCGATTGAAATTACAAACTTGAGTCATAAACAAGAGTAATATTCAAAGTAGGCTAGAAACATACGATAACCATAATAAATTACAATATTCGGTATCAAATTCTTCTGATAACTTGTGTCAGAACTTGAAAAGTCAATTTCTAATTTAAATGCATCAAAATTATCATAGCATTATCTCAAGTCGCGACCTCTCTGAGCACTCTAAAATCGACGCCGAATGGGGCATTTATCACGAGCTGTCGAACTAAACAGTTCCGAGTCTGCATTCCTCTACATTTCAATGGGAGAGAAGCTTAAATTGGCCATAAAGGAACTAGTATACGCCAGCGAGCGCGGACGTGCGCGTAAAGAAATTTCCGATAGGAATAAGAAGCTCATGGCGACGGATGGACGTACAGAGCGCGGACGCTTTTAGAATAACAATAAATTCCAGGGAGCCGGAGCCGCGGTCGCGAGCAATCAGAACAGCGGTTAGACCCCTGCAGACGAATTGTATAGCTTAATTAGCGAAGGGTAGAAAGCGGCAAAGAAACAACGCCGCGACTTTTAATTATCTCCAAATAATTCCGGAACAGTTGGAGAAGTAAAAAATGAGGCAATTTGTATAACGTATTTAGCTTATCAAGCGGCCGCTCGCGAAAGAAATCTCCATGAATGTGATAAATTTTTTAAAGCCATAAGAGCTGAGATTGCAATCTGTACGCATATGGTATACAGTTGCGCGCGCAGCGGTTGTAAAAATTATTAACGCGGTAGCTACGGGATGCCTGAGAACAACGGACGGCTTTGTCGAAATAATGATGCATCGAATTTGGGAGGATTATTAACGATGCTGTGCCCGATAGGGGTTACGAAAAATGTGATACGAATCAGCATTCTGGCAAATTACTCATCAGGAGCTTGATCGCTATCAACCTTAAAAATAACTTGCAGATTTCGTTTCAAAGTTTACAAAAACGAAGGAAAAGTTAAAGATATACGACATCCAATACGTTTCCCGGTTCACACTTTTTCAATCCACTTCACACGAGAGAAGCGGTCGTTCAAGTGAGCAGACCGCTAGAGACCGCGGAGCGACTCCTGACGACAGACGCCGGGTAAACTGCAGGGCGTCTCGCTGAGTAATGAACGCTCATCCATTACTCATTACCGTCCGTGACTGGCTCGTGTGAAGCGGCCTTATTTCAACGTTATACTACTGTTTGAAATGATTTATGCTATGTGGTTTTGCGGTGCCCGAGTTGTTATTAATCAGTGGCTGTGTCTTCATGTTTCTGACAACGTCTTTTGTCTCCCGGCGTCCAAGTCTTGAAGCTTTGTTAAAGTTAAACGGATACTGCTTTAAGTTTTGTTTGTTGTGCTACTTGTGCTAGTCCTCAGTTCTCCAATGACGCAAGCAAATTAATGTATGATGAATTTTGATTAGATATAAGTACATAACTCCTTGCGGATTAATACAGCAAATGATATCATATTCGAAAATGGATGGGCGAAATGAATGGACGGAAGGAAGTACTCCATATTGAATTTAATAATAACGTGAGAAGTAACAAATTGTAAAATGATTAACTTCCCATAGAGCGTAGATTACCGTCGTATACATCCATCAAAAACAGCACTCGCACACAAAAGTATACTCTGTATGGCCCCAAAAATATATAATAAGATTCCCAAAGAAATAAAAAAATTGACAAGTTCATTATTTAAAAAGAGATTAAAAACAATGTTAATAAATAAATCATATTATAGTATCACTGAATTTTTTGACGATAAATTTTGACTTTTTTTATTGTTACTTAATATAATTAGACCTATTACTTTATTTATTGACATTATTCATTTGACTTCTCACTAATTTATTGACATGCATGATTTTATTTATTTAATTTTTAATTAGTTCATTATGTATTTTTTTATCTTTATTTTTCAATGTATTGACATCGAGCATATTAATTTTATTACCTACTATATAATTTTCAACTCAATTTCGAATTTAATGACATCTAATTAAAATTTAAATTCCATAAATATTATGTATAAAAAAGAAATCTTGCATGTGTTTTATGTTTTATACCTTATTAAAATTTGTATGCCAGGATCGCTGGCCAGACATGCTGTGCCAATTATAATTATTGTAAATAACATCTATATTCTGTAACCATGTTTGATACAAATAAAATTACTTTACTTTACTTTACTTTACATAGATTTTTATCGTCACATTACATTTTTTTCCAAATTGTAAAGATCTGAAGAATACTTGAATCTGACAATATGATTATTTGTTCGCTGGCTAACGGTACGCCTTCCAAACATCTGTACAGATCAGGGTTTCACGTAAAATGAATCCCCGTCAATAATGGATCTCGAATTACTCGAAAAGTGAGAGAAATCATGGAGCCGATAAATGATAAGGTAATAACAGAAGCCGATCCTATCTTTTGTGTTCTTTTGTTCGGTGTCGAGCACAATGCAGTTGTAAATTTTTGGGTTCTTAACTCCACAATGTTCCCGTCATTAATCTAAGGCCGTTGTAACTCGAAGCCGGGGCTGGGATCAGCTTTTGTACCTGCTTCACCCCTCCGTGCCCTGACATGTGCAGGGACAAAAACCTTGCGCAATATATTGTCTGCCTTCAGACAACGATGATCTTTTTTAAATTATTTCAATAAAATCTTAAATTTCAACATTTTCAGAGTATAGATACCACATCTACTACTAAAAGTTAGAAATTACTCCTGAATTCACGTAAGTCCTAAGTCAATGCTTTCAGGCTGGGAACCGATCAATTCAACGGTTAGTCTAGTAAGCTATTTTTAAAAATGTCACCCGCGATCAACTCGCAAGTTTTTCTGGCACGTCGTTTCACCGAGCCCTTGACATGCATTAACACTTAGCGCAACTTTTTCCGTTCGATCCCCAGATGTGAGTGCATCATTAAAATCTTCTATGGCTCCAAAAAGATCAAAAGTTATCTCTTCGGTGGAGAGGTTCCCCCTTCGTCCCGGCGCCCTTCCCCTCGGGTGCCTGTCCCCTTTGAGAGTCAGTCAAACAGCGGCGGTGGTGCGCGTCGGTCGTGTCGCTCGTTCTCTCGCCGCTACGCTTTCGTGTCGCGAATTTGTGGAAATAGTTTTCCTTGGTGTCATTTGCATACGCGTATGAAGTGAAACCAATTTCAATTTTGCTGCCGCGTGTGATGTTGTGACTGTAACACCGGTCCGTGTATTAATTTTAACTTTGATGGATGTGGATTAACTTGATTTGTATTCAGTGAACTTATGTGCTGTGGATTGTGCTTTTATATTGTAAGTTTCTTCACACGTTCTCGACATATCAGATTCGTTCAATGTATTTAAAGAAGGGCATCAACTGATCCTAAATTAATGCTTCCAGGAAATTTGTCTGTACGGAAGTTTCATTAGCAACTTCATGTTGCAACAGCGAAAGCTTCAACAACAGCTCTATTACTACACTGATAACAATTCTACATACGCACCCACTTTCTTTATCATCCCGTTATTCCAATTATGAGTCGGTTTTATGATAACATCAAGATTTACGAGCTATGCAGCTATGCCTTTGATGATACCAGAGTCGAGGAGTTATCTTGCACCAAACTTTACAACGTAGTTGCTTCTAACAATTGTGATTGTTGCGACGATAAGTAGCCAGTCCAAGAGGATATATAGGCTAATGTCGAGCCCCATTACGATGGGCTGTCACGTGGAGTAAGATCATCAGATAGGAAGAAGAAAGCTTGTTACGTAGATCGTTCAGTTTTGATACAGCAAATTGCGGAATCGTTTTTGGGAACGAAATTACACTTTCAAAAGCATTCTCTTGTTTTCGTGTTCATGTGTCTTACGCATTATATTATGTTGTAAAAATTTTAATAAATGGTAGTTTAACGTGTGCCAGGCTATAAACTTGGTCGTTTTATTAAACTAGTTAATAAAATTTCAAACCATTTTGTAATCAGTAACTCGCTTTAGACATTCGGATTTCTAAATCGATTTTGTTTATGATATTGTTATTATTATGTCTTTACTTAATTCTAATTGCAGCTGTAGCACCTTAATCTTGAAATAGTTGAATTTTAATAGCAGATCAAGCGGTCAAGCGATCTTTAAAGAATAGAACTCTTAAATATTAATCTTTGGAATTTTCATTTCTTCACCTTATTTAAATTCAATAAAAGTAATAGGTATCAGATCATAATTAGATTACTTTTACCAAAGTCGTATCAAATGCTAAAAGAGATTGTTGAAATTATTATTATAAATTCATTTATGAAAATAAATATATATACTTAGGTATCTATACATATTAATTATATGAAGAGTTCGTTGGAAATTACAGGCTTATTCTTATAAAATGACCCTCACAATTTTTTACAGTTCATCATAAACTTCATCACATTATGGCGATATTACAACATATTGGTTGGCTACACTTATTGTGATTTATTGACTATCTTAAACTTAAAACTCAAAAAACATTTATTCAAATAGGCTACAATTCTACAATGGAGCACTTTTGCAAACTATGACAGTGTAAGTAGGGTCACATGTTCTGTTGGAGAATAAACCCCAGTTATAATAGTCTTGACCTTACATTTTGTAAGAAATAATTACGCATTTCAAATTTAACTACCTAATTATTTTTATAATGAATAGATATATATTTCTATAAATCATTCAAATCAAAGAAATCTGACAGGTATCCATTAGAACGTAAAGTTTAATTATAGTTTTTCTTACAGAAGATAAATCTAACGACCTTAATTATTGAATAGCCTTGATGTTGTATCGAAGACAGTTCATAAAAGCCCTTCTATGGCCAAGGTATAGGTATATGCAATGTATAGAATAAAGGCATTCTGTAAGGCAGGCTAAGAAAAATCAGTTTTACATTTTTGATCGAGATGAAATAATTGTAAGATAAATCGGTATATTTTATTTTACATCGGGATGAAATTAAATTGTAGAAATAAAGAACGTTGTAAGTTAATTCAATTCCTTTTTTAATGAAATTCGAATACAAACTAATATACATAACACTTCTGCAAATGTTAATTAAATTCAATTTTTTTTAACAAAATCGATAACAAACACCTCTGCAATTTTAAATTCGTTTTGAAGTTTAAAAGGAATGTTTTATATATCTAAATAGCACAATTCCAATGGTACCTATTACCTACAAACTTTACAAAAACATTAATGACCTTCTTGTCGAATAAAATGTTTTGAATATCTGAGTTTATAATACGAGTATTATCATTTAGCTTAAGAAAGAGAATTAATAAAATTGCTATAACTTGGCTTCATTTATGTGAAAAACACCAATTAATTATTATTATTCTAATTGGCCACTAATCTCGTCATATACATATAGTAACATTCACTATATTCTCAGAATAGCTTTTACTATTAACAGCAAGTAGTGTCTTCACCCTAATTGAATTTTATAGCCAGTATTCTGAAGTTACTTGGATTGCATACCAAATTAAAGAATTGGTCGCGCCTCTACCATCCGATTGAATAGTATTATTGTTAGTGAATGATTCGATTTTGTTTTGTAATGGTATAAGGTGATGGTGGTTTTTGTAGCCTGAGGAATTCACACCTTTATTTAGTTATTCATCCGCGAAGCAGTAATGTGCAGATACCTCAAAGTTTTTTTTTTTTTTTTTTTATTTATAGGCATGCGCCTCATACATGCATGTGCGGCATGCGGCGGTGCTGCTGTTGCAGTACCGTGTCTCATATGGAATTATGATGATTATCAACAGAAACCTCGTCAACAAAAAGCTCGTCTTCTGCACTCATCAATATCATAAAAAAACAATATAGGTATAATCGTATTTGCTGTAATAAAAAACTTTCAAAGTTAAGGCAGAGAGTAACTAGCAGCCAATGGAGTTACCCTCTAAAATGTGTTATTTAATATATCAAAATTCAGCCCAAAATTTTGAGTAAGATTTCCTAACTATATCGGTAGGTTACCTAGTTACCAAAAGTGTTATTAGTTATTAAAAGTGTTCTTAACTGCTGTAGTAGCTGTAGTATTGTTAGTTTGTTTTTCTCAATAAAGGCATTAGCCATTAAAAAAAAAAAAAAAAGTTACCAAGTGTATAATATAGGTACCTGCTAGTTAATCTAAGCATTAAACGTATACCAATTCATTATTTCCGCAAAGCTCCAATGGCCAATGAATGAACGCTTGTAGCAACAAAAACTTCCAGCGTTCTCAGAACGAATGTTGATAAATTATTATGTTAATTCGAATCATTTATATCGATAGCGGTAAAAAATATCCGACAACAAAATTAATGTTCACCAAACGTATCATTAGATTATCTTGGTTTGGATCTAATATAAGGCTTTGTAGGAATGAAGACGTTGGTTCTAAAATAGAAGGGACTTGCCTAAAGCATGGACCTAAGTTTTTAGATAAACCTTAAAATAGGAATGATGCTTCTCTAGTACGACGAAATCGAGTGTTTGTGGTTGTCACACTTTTTTTTCACGACACACTATGAAAGTATCCTCAATTTAACTATCAAATTATAATATGCGAAAATTTTATCTAAGCTGCTTTGAAAATTGATAAAAATGTTTTTGTAAAAAGTGACAAGAAGTTATTACAATGTATCTGTAGCGCCATTTTGTGCTTCTTTGACTAAGTAATAAATTACATAGCTTCTAAAACCAACTAAAAATACGTCTCAGAAAGGTTATAATCGTTATGACAAATTCGATACTAAAAATGATAAGTGTGACATATTAATTAAAATAATTTGACATCTGTATTAATTTAGGAATTTCTTTAACAAGTCGCGCGCAATTTATTAAAAAGTGGCGATGATACCTTTACGAGCGGAATTAATGAAATTTTTAAAGAAATCTTTTCAAAAACGTGTGAAAATACCGATTTGGATTTGGTTCACACCTTGGGTAATAACAATTTCGTCGCATGTGAAATGTTCCGATTGCACTCATAAAATTCTCGCAAAAGAGCCCACTACCTAAATGTTACTCCGAATTTGTAATCTGAACTTCGCTAAGCCGAGAATAAAAATAAAAGACTTGTCGATGGCCATCGCAGGAAATGTAATATGGACGGATATCGCGCACCAATGAGAATAAGTGAAACTAAGTTCAATTTGGCTTTGCTGAAAAAAAATGTAATCTACGAATTGTGTTTTAATGCTAGTTAGTAGTATGAAGTATAACTGTATTTTTTAGGTTATAATAATGAGTATCCTTATCTTCTTTTTATATTTTATTTAAAAAAAAAACATTATAATGTGTGATCAAGTGGAACACCTTATTTAAGCTCGTAAAAACAATAAAAACATGCATTTAAAAAAACTCATAAGACTCCGTTCTGTACTATAACTAGGTTCGCACTGATCGGTAAAACATAATATTCTTTAGTAATTTCATCTTTTGGGAAACGGGGTGAGAAGATGGTTATAATTATGATTGATGGTGGATGGTTGGATGGATGGTTGGTTGTGGCGTAAACTTTGCATCCAAATTTCTATCCCAATTTTTTACTATAGCTAACTAAGCTGGGCGCGTCAATTTGTTTTTTTTTTAGCGCGATATCTGTCAATATTAAAGTAGTTGGCACACAAGACTCGTTCGCACTTGTCAAAGTGTCGGTAACCAATGGGCGAGCTTTCAGTAATAAAAACGGTCGCGATAAGAAGCCAGGAAGCAGCCCTTATCTAACGAAAACAATGTGACGCAATCTGTTCTCAGTAATAAACCGAGTTACAATAACCTCTCTATCGAAGAATTGAGGACTCGATTAATAACTACCTATTTTTTTTTATTGAATCACGCTTTTGCAAGTCAAATTCTTCAGAACTATATTTTAATTGACTTTTGAAAACAAAAATAAATTTATTTATGTTTGGCTTACAAACACTTACAGTATTGAATAAAATCGTGAAAAAACCCTATTTGTTAAAAAAATTGGATGTAATTTAAAAACTGCCAATGAAGACTCGCAATAAGAGAGCATATGTTAGGAAACTAGCTTATGATCACAATTTTACGTATCAAATGATGAACAAAAATTTTTCGTATATCATGATAAAAGAATAGGCAAGCCAGCTTAGTTAGCTAATATAAAAGCTGACCTAAAAAGTCTAAATTTAGAAGTTATTCTATATATACATAGTATATACCTTTGACCACAGTCACGCGTGTTGTTACGAAGCGGCCTTAGATGGCAGACTGAACCTAGAAGTCGGGATAAATTCCTCCCTGGGATGAATTAAAACAAATTCGTATATTCAAGTCTCATTTCAATTTTCCGCTAACAAAACTGCCTCGCCGAAAAATCAATACGAAAGCGAGTCAAATTTACCTGCCTAGTAATGTTCAACAAACATTGAGGCTCACAATCTCTACATCTCACGTCTGCAACTTCGACTCCAAACTGGAGACCTTGGAAACTCGCAGGGATTAAAAGAGCGTAGTTGCCGAGAGTTAGGTCGTTTGAAATCTCTAGCTAAGCATGTGAGATACTTTTTTGTTGGCTATACGTTAATAGATGCCGAGAGTTAGTTCGTTTGAAATCTCTAGCTAAGCATGTAAGATACTTTTTTGTTGGCTATAGGTTAAATTTTAAAGTTTATACTATTTTTTAGGGTTCCGTACCTCAAAAGGAAAAAACGGAACCCTTATAGGATCACTTTGTTGTCCGTCTGTCTGTCTGTCTGTCTGTCTGTCAAGACCCTTTTTCTCAGGAACGCGTGAAGGTAACAAGCTGAAATTTATAGGAAATACTAAGGTCCATTGCCTCTTAGAGCTGTGAAAATTTCAAACTTCTAGGCCAACGCAATCAAAAGATATAGTCGAATATGTCGCAAATTTCAGCAAATTTTCGACATTACCAAATAAATCAAAACCTACGGGGCACTTCCCGTGAACCCAGAATCTTGAAATTTGGCACGAAGCAACTCCTTAGAGCACAGATAAAGGAAAAATTGCGAAAACTATAAATTTTAATTTGCATCATATGAAAAAAATATTTTGAATAATTTTATACCTACTACCCCTTTTCTCATGAACTCGTAAACGTATTAAATTGAAATTCATATCAAATACTCAAGTCTATAATACCTTTAAACTGTAATAAAATCATACCTCTATGTCAACGCATTCAAAAGAAACAGCAATTTTAGTCGCAATTTTAAACTCGCAACTACTCTCAAAAAATCAAAACCTACAGGGTACTTCCCGTGATCTTAGAATCTTGAAATTTGGCACAAAGCAACTCCTTAGAGCACAAATAAAGGAAAAATTGCGAAAATTGTACATTTTTAGTTACATCATATAAAAAAATATTTTTAATAATTTCATACGTACTACCTTATTTCTCATGAACGCGTGCAGGTATTAAACTGAAATTCATATCAATTACTAAGGTCTATAATACCTTTAAACTGTAAAAAAATCAAACCTCTATCTCAAAGCATTCAAAAGAAATAGCAATTTTAGCCGTATTTTTTAACTCGCGACTACTCTCAAGGAAATCAAAACCTACAGGGTACTTGCCGCTAACTCAGAATCTTGAAATTTGGTACGCAGCAACGTCTTAAATCACAAGCACAGGCAAAATTGCGAAAACTGTAAATTTTTAGTTACATCATATAAAAAAATATTTTTAATAATTTTGTATTTACTATCCCTTTTCTCAAGAACGCGTACAGGTATTAAATTGAAATTCATACCAAATACTCAGCTTTATAATAACTTTAAGCTGTAAAAAAAAACAAACATCTATGTCAACGCAATCAAAAGAAACAGCAATTTTAGCCGCATATTTTTAATTCGCAAGTACTCGCAAGGGAATCAAAACCTACAGTATATAAAATTATACCCACTTTTCCTTAGGGTTCCGTAGAAACCCGTAGGTTTGTACGGAACCCTCGGTGCTCGAGTCCTACTCGTACTTGACCGGTTTTTTTTTATTAGGTATATCATAATATTGTCTACATAGTAATTAAAATAATAACACGAACATTTTTTGACACTTCACTTTATATTTTATATCAAGAGAATAATTAATTATTTACTGTAGTATAGATTGGTACACTACACATAAGCTCAAATAGAAGTCCTATTTGTCAAACTCAAAGTTGCATTTATTAAAAGTGGAGCATTGCTCTACATTTTGTAGGCACGCAGAAAATGCAATCACACGATTTAACAAAAGTTCATTTATTGTACCTACAGTCACTACAGTCCTGTTTTTGGGCTGGAGCTTCTCCAAATCCTTTCACGAATCACTTTCCTACGCCATATCAGTCAAGCAATCCTATTATGAGTCTAAGCAATTCCACGCCTTTTTTGTCTTCGACCTTGGCGTCAATTTACCAAAGTACTTATTCCATGATGGATCTCGGCATCTCTCTGAATACATATTCGTGTTTCAACTGTTTGCTCCATTGAGCTAATGACGGCTAGAGCAAATAGGTATTAACCGTTAATTCGATTTACCGATTATCTCTGTTTGATCAATCCATCGGATTTGTTTTGGCCTGGTTTCTTGGCTCGTGGATCTTGTTTGGTTTTGGTGGAGACTTGAAAGCTGACTGACTGACTGATCGTGTATGGTGTAATTTTTAAAATGCGTGCAACATGTTCTTTATTTTTCAGTAAAGTACGGAGGGTTTTATCCCACCTTCTAGGTTTAATACTATGTGTGCCTACAGTAACATTATTGCAAGCGATAATAAAATTAAAGGCCATTTACCATTAGTGAATAAAGTTATTTAATGACCTCTAGGCCAATTAAAATGTAAGAAATGTCTATTAATAAATCCAAAGTGTAATATTTACATTTAGCGATATTGGGTTAAACAGCTTTAATATTATACAAAAAATATATTTTATTACGAAAATTAATAAATAAATAATATATAATATTATGTCCATTTCAACTCGAAAAGAAGATCACAATTTTAACACCATAAAAAATGCAAACATTACAAATTCGACTTTATATTGACAGTGACAAGATCATAAAATGGAAGCCATTTTACAAACATAATCTAAAAGTTATTCGCGGCGCCGTTAACATTTATAACTTGTTAGTATCATAACATAGTTTCAAGAAAATAACTACTTTTACAGTTACTGAACTTAACCATTGAGTTTTTTTTTTTTTTTTTTAATTATTTATTTATTCATAAAATAGGTACATTAGATCTAATGATACAGAAACATTTGGGTATAATAAGGAGGTATCATGGTAACTTACTTTGTAAGGCTTAGAACAAAAGAGACTTATCCCGCCTTCTAAGTTTAGTCTGCTACCTTCGGCCGCATCATTGCTTAACATCACGCGAGACCGAAATCAAATGCTAACTAAACTTCTAAATACATATTATATAAAAGGAAAGAGTGACTGACTTACTGATCTATCAACGCACAGCCCAAACCGATGCGCTTAGCCAATTGGGTTGAAATTTGGAACATAGATAGGTTTATTGATGTAGACATCCACTAAGAAAGGATTTCGCCACGTGGGCAAACCCGCACACAAGATAGTAATGAATAAAAATTAAATAAATAAAGAGGTTTTTAAATAAGGATTAGGAATTAAATAAATAAGGAGCTACGAATCTACGAGTATAAAAAGGGGATAGAAAGGAAGAAGTGAGTGAATATATTAATCTAAGATAATGTTGTCAACAAGTGATACCTCTTATCAGTGTTTATAGGTGGGCTACCGTGTGGGGCCACTTCATTGTTTAGCTGATAACGCTGTTTGGAAGCTTTCGGAAGGATTCTTTGTGGGTAGTCGATTTGCTCTAGATTCCAGTTTAATCTTTAAATATTTACACAAATTGCCGGCATATCACTGTTCTGAATGCCTTTGATTTAAAAAACATGGAATGAAAAGTTTGTATACGTTTTCAATATAAATATATCAATAATGTCTTATAATATTGGTATTCTCCTTTGTAAATCACTATCAATTCATAGTATAAAATAAAATTGCCCTTTCTGCATAGAAAGGGACAGACAGACGCAGCAATACAACCCTAGTTCGTTGATATAAAAGCATTTTTATATCAACGAACTAGGGATGTTTTTCGATTATTTTTCGTAGGCTTGTTTACAACTAGGAACGAATTTTGGTGCGGTTTTTATTTATAGATCCGTCCTCCTCAGTGATCCAAGAGGAAGGTTTCTATGTTATATAATTCATGAGTTATATAGTAGAAGAACACTGATAATTTTCTATTAAGCGCAACGAAGTGCGCGCGGGACCACTAGTGTTTTATAAATACCAGAATAATTGATCCCGTCATCTTGATGCTCACTGCTATCAATGCTTGAAGACAATCTTGGCTTCTTTCTATCTCTGTATTCTAAATCCTGCTATGGTCTTCACGCCTTTCTGGGCGTATATCTTTTACATCATTTGTATCACCTTAGCTCCTGACATAAAAAATTAGACAAGAAATCAATCAAACCGTTTCAAACCCACATCTGTCGATTTCTTCACCACAATTTCTTCTCACCCATAATAGCGCTTTTTTTTTCTAAATCGCCGCTTATTTCCCCAAATCTTTCAAAAAGGGTCCAATTAGTCACGGTGCGGTGCCACACAGAACTTTTAATGGTCTGTTCACACGAAACACAAGTGGCGAAACAAGTCGCTTGGTGATACTACTAATATTGTAATTTTTATCTGCAGTTGAATTTTTAAACAAGGTAATTAAATTAATTTCATTGATATTATTTATATTTCTATGTAGTTCGAAAATATTTTTTCTAGGTGTAAAAATGGAAATTATAATTAATCTTTAAAAATATTCAGATACAGAGGTAATAACAAAAATCGGTAAACATTTTGATCTCAACCAAAGATTGTGTTTGTATATTTTTAACCCCCGACGCAAAAACGACGGGGTGTTATAAGTTTGACGTGTCTGTCTGTCTGTCTGTGTGTGTGTGTGTATGTGTCTGTCTGTGGCATCGTAGCTCCCAAACGGATGAACGGATTTTAATTTTGTTTTTTTTGTTTGAAAGTAGAGTTAGTCGAAAGTGTTTTTAGCCATGTTTGGTGGAAATCGGTCCAAGATGGCCGCCGCTACAAAATGGCGGATTACTTTTTTCTTCCACGACCCCCTCAATATGGGTATCAAATGAAAGGGCTTAACGAGTAGATTACAGTCCACTATATAAAATTTAAAATCCAAGATGGCCGCCATACAAAAAATAGTGAAATACGTATTGCGTTGGGGGCTTTTTAAATTTTTAATTTAATTCACTTGTTAAAATGTTATGTTTAGCCCGATTAGTATAAAATCTAGACATAGTTATGTCCAGGTAGTTTGTATTACGATTACTGGTAAAAGAAATGTTTACATTCAGTTTATTTTAATACAACAGCATCATCATTTAAACTATAGAGAACAATGTAAACAAGCTAGTGGCAACAACTGTCAACTCAAAAATAATCTACAAACAAAAAGTTGCTGGAAAGTTGCCAATATGCACCAAGTGTGAACAAACCTTAATAAACCGACACCAACTAATGACTTGGTGGGTCTGTTCACAAAATTATGACTATCAGAAATATGGGCCTTTCATGTTTTGCGATAGTTATGTGCCACGGTAATTTATGGAAGGCGTTTCGGCGTGTCTTAAGTTTTTGTCTCGTCTTTATGGGCTAAAGTATTCGCGTTTTGGCGTATAATATGACTTTTTAACATGATCTGACATAAAAAGTTGAGAGAATGATCTTTTGTAGTGATTTTTATGAACTTTCATCACGATGCTCTAGCCCAATTGTTTTAAAAGAATTATGCATGCCCGCAAGTAAATTGACTTAACAATTTGTGTATGTCTGAGAATTTGAGACCATTAGCTCGATGTATAGGAATATTATTTGTATAGTAGGCTTGGAAATGAGAATTTGATAATATGATTTGCTCGATGTATAGGTATAGTTTATAGGAATAATTTACTTGGGGATTCTTTTTTTCTGAGACAGATAATTCAAAGAAATGGGTCCATATTGGCTCGCATAAAATTTTAAGTCCTAATTTAATGTGGCATAACGTTTTTCAGCCTAAACATCAAAACGCCTAAAGTTTTTAGGCATAACTTTTTTGGCCTAAATTTTTCTCCCATAATATTTTTAAGCATAATAATATTTACGCATAAAATTGTTACGCATATTGTTTTAACGCCTAAAATATCTTACCATAAATTTTTTTGGCATAATTATATTCAGCCCTAATATTTTTCGACATAATAATATCCAGCCCTAATAATTTTCAGTATAATGATATATCCAGCCCTAATTTTTTAGCAAAGTGATATCTTGTCAAAATACTATTACCAGGATTGTAATCGGCAAAATATTATTAATACTAAAAGAAACGAATTATTAATTTCAATGTTCTAACTTAAAACCTAACCTAGCCTTCTCGCGGTTTTTTTTATAGAACGAAGTAAGAATTCGGGCAAGACGCTGTCCCGATGGTAAGAGATAACGCTGCTCATAATTATTACAGTGCTACCCCTACAAAGTAAAATTCTGGGTGCACTGCGTCATCGCTTCTTACTTGAGAGTAATAAGATGTTAAGACTCTTCAGCCCAGTAACTTCACTAGCTACTGTGCGGTTGTTTTATTTTAATCTTCTCTATACCCTACCTTCTCTCTGAATTAGAAAGTGGATGGTCATTTTTGGAACTTTGTTGACCGCTGCCGTGGCACTGTGGACATTGTTCAAACCTAACCTAACCTAAATTATCCGAGTTGGTTTTGTGACTGTCAGTCTTACTGGGTGCCATAAACTACTTTCCTAAATAATTTTATTAACTTACAATATTAGTTGTATGCCTTAATATAGTTATGTAAAATTATGATTATGCCTGAGAAAGTTATGCGAAACATTTTCGGACAAATTAAATTAGGACTAACAAAATTATGCGTACTTATATTATGACATACAAATTTATGCTTTACAAATATATGCTAAAAAACGTTAGGGCAACTGACAGTTATGGCAAGACATAAGTATATCTAGATATGATTATGCCCAATTATGATTAGGCTAAAAAAAGTTATGCGAAACATTTTCGGCGAAACAAAATTAGGACAAAAAAAATTATGCGTGCGAATACGCTCCCCAAAGAAATACTTGAATGAATTCTATTTTTCACACTTTGTATTAGCCAACATTAAATATTAATTTTGAAAGACATGATAAAATATTATTATAATTTTGTGTTAGGTACCTATCACACAATGTTTACTCGTCATCTTTTTCATTTAAAAGTACATTCATATTTTTTCAAATACATATTTCTAAAACGACGACAATGCCCGCTGCACCAGTTATTCCAAAAATGCTCTCAAATGTTCTCAAACACGCAGCTCTCTCTAACTCAAATATGGTGTATTGTTTTAGGTGATGCCCTCGCACATGTGAAGATGGTGGGGGGAGGAGTAGCTCTCCTCTTGCTTTGGGTGGTCGCTGTCCATGCTGATGGCAAACATGGTAAGTACCATTTGGACCTTTTTCTTTTGTCTTTACCACATAAGAAAAAATAATCAAGGTAGGTACAGTTGAGTTCTTTTTTTATTTTAATTACTTGCTCCGCCCAGCGGTTTTACCCACAGTATGTAACCTATGTATGTGTTATTGCAGGATCTAAGCTATCTCTATACAAAATTTCAGCTCAATCGGTCCACCTGTTTAGGCGTGAAAGAGTAACAAACATCCTGACATCCATTCTTACAAACTTTCACGTTTATAATATAGTAAGATAGATAAGCCACGATGTCGCCTGATGTTAAGCGACGATGCGGCCGTAGATGGCAGCAGACTATACCTAGAAGGCGGGATAAATCCCTTCTTGGCTTCACCGAACAAAAACTGAGTTCAAAATTGAAGGGAAAGACTATACACTATTATGATCTAGTCTGTCATATAAACGAAAGGGCCTCCCTCTAATTCTTTCATGCCTCTCGATCTAGTACATCCTCTTGCCAGTCTGTTTAGTTTTATGTTTACGCCGTCAATTTAATAATTCTTAAAGATAACTCTGAGCTTTTATGTTGGAATTAAAATTATATTAGTAAAGTTGGACCAATTGTTTTGCTATATAATAATTATTGTCATCGACGCTCTACATCCCAGCCCCTCAACCAGACGCTGCGTAGACTTGTCTTACTGTCAAGTCAACTGTCATCCCATACATTCATAAAAGTATGGGATGACAGTTGTACTCTTAAAGTTTCGATGAGATCCCATGTGTCATGCTACGGCCACTACCGAGCATAGGTCTCTCTCGTATTATGAACACACACTGTATTAACATGACAATGTAGGTAGTAGGTACTACGTAATTCTAAACGAACAGACTTGAATAATTAGCTCCTATTTATCGTAGCGGGACATTGTCAGGAATCCAACAATGCACTTGATTTTACATGCAATATTAATTATTTCAATCTATGCCTCTAATTTGGAGCTTTAGAGAGAATAAAGGTATTCTCTTGGGTTTCTCTTGGTACTCTTGAGTAAGAAGCGTTGGTACAGTGCACCTAGTTTTCACAATGAAGCACAATTTGAAGAACTTTATAATTTTACTGATCAAGCCAAAGGAACACCTTAAAACTCGATTGTACATAAACCTATGAAGAATCCTGTTTTGTCCTTAGAAACTAGCGCTCCACAATTCGTCTTTGCTTAAGGACTACTTCAACTTTTTTAGTTTTATTGTTAAGATATTTACATTTTTGAGGACAAAGGGTCTAACAGGTTTCGTTATTGATTGTGCCTGTCATGTTCTTTGGAAATCAATAGCTATGTAGGTTTTGTTTGGTCCATTACTTTTTTAAATGGAAAATTAACGTAAATGAGATTAACTTGTAGAGAATAGGCTTGTATAGAGCTTCTAAACTTGTGCTGGTTTTGAAAGCTGAAACACAGTGTTTTTCAGGCTCTGAGTTATCTAAATACCAAACTGCATACTAAGTTTAGCTCAATCGGTTGTGTAATATACCTGAAGAAACATCTTGACGTTTCTATAAAATTATCGTCATAAATATATAAAAAAAACATTGGTTTACAAATTAACAAAATTAACATTTCTTTTAGCAAAGAAAATTCCTTTCAAAAGACGCACTCGAGCAAAGCTTGAAATTTTGCCCGCGCACCTTAATTTACTTCAGTTCTACGAAAAGAAGGCAAGTCAGCAATTAGAGACGGAAATCTAGGTCAACGCTTTTAAAAGTAACTATCCCAGTTAATTTTCACCATTATCTACGTAAAAGCTGTGCAGCACACATTTTTCAAGCTTATCTCACCTCTGACATCTTAAGAGGGTGCTGAAAAAAGTATCGGTAAAAAATGAAGAGTTTGCACCTAATCTTGAATCAGATACACGAACAAAAAGGTTACCCTTGGAACGACAAAAAGCAGAATAAGAAATGCTCGTCACGAAAACTTAGACACGATTCGAAGTCTATTGAAGACGTGGAGCCCGTCACGATTGCCTTGTACTTACACATTGTCTTGCTAAGTATCTTCCACTAATGATACTAACAACGAATGTAGGTCAGCTTCACGTGTGAAAATTAAGATCACTGATACACAGTCCAGCCAATGAAGCAACACACGAAACTCAAAACGAACAAGACTCGAACAAAGGGCAATTCCAAAAATTGCTCTGCGGAGCCGCAAAATTTTCGTTTTCTATTTGCCAAATGCCGATACTTCATGGCTAACTTTTCTACTGCATCCAAATCTGATTTTAGACGTTAGTGCCAAGGGCTTAAGGTTGAATTTTCTTGTGAGATTTCGTAAAAACACTTCGCTTAAAAAATCGTGAAGTTTGGGCGCATCAGTAGCCGACGAACTGAATATTTTGGTTCCACGAACATCGAGCGGTAGAAAAACTTCGCTACTCAACTCTATCTTTTATAGGATCGTAGTTCTACCTGAGGAGACTGCCAAATGCTTTTAAGTAAACATCACCTGACTCACGAAAGCACTCCCATGTAACATTCCGAGGCACTTCCCGATATTAAAATTTAACAAAAAATTCCAAGACAATTTCGCTAATGCAAAAATCGGATTTCCATTAACGTTGAAATCGGAAACGACCACTCGGGCACACCTCGCAGCTGCCTGCATGAATGAAACAGAAAATAATAGCGGAGACTCTGGAGACTCCATTATAACTCGGCTAACAAAGGGATTATCTTGTTTGGGAACCTCTTGACTGGCACTCGACTACTCTTTGTATGTATCGTGTTACATTTCAAGCAAAGGTGGCTATTCAAGCAGTTTTTGTGGGAGTGGTCCTACCTTTGTGCCAGCGATGTCTGGGGTGAGAATATGTCGGCGGTCTCAAAGAATACCAGCTTTTTGCACCTTGTAAAACGTATTGTTTGGGTACATTTTGATGGCGGAACTGGTGTAATTTGAAATGTATTTTCTTTTCGCTGATTTCTGTGGTCTCAACAGTGAGTTAAACAAAATGTCGCAAACAGTAATCGTTTATTAACATTTAATGATCTGTCTACATAATATCTAGACACGCGGCAGCGAGTCAAGCCAAGTTCAAGCAAAGGAACTAGCGACCGCGCCGTGTGTTATATTACACGAACCGTCCAAAGCGCGTTTTGACGACTTTTTACACCCTCGTTATACAAAAACTATAACACATAGACAAGTCAAATTTGGCATATATACTTAATTATACGAACTATATCTCTGTTCCAAATTCCAATAACACAGCTCAAACGGTTATTTAGATATAAACATCCAGTAATCGGTGAAGTTAATACATACTGAGGGATAGATCAAAAGTAATATCCCAGTTCCAGATGACCTAGAAAGCTGAAATTTGGCATCCCGATAGGTAATGTCCTAGTAACAAAGGGAAAAATCAGAAACTAGTATTTTTTTATCATTTTAAATTATTATTAATTTTTAAAAAATGTATGATATTAAAGTTTGGGACGCCTAGGAACGCATAAAGCAATACATGTTGCATGTTGCTATAATTTTTGTGTAAGCGGCTATTTTCTGTTAAATATTACGAAGTGCGCGCGAGTCCACTATTCCTACTAATATAAATATAAATACAAACTTTATACCTACTGTACGTATGGATATATGTTTTTTACTTTTTCACGCCTAAACGGGTGGGCCGATTGACTTTAAATTTGGTATAATAAAAAATATAGCTTAGACCCCTGTAATAACATAATATACACTACTGTACCAAACTGTATAGCGGGTAAAACAGTTAGGCACAGCTAGTCACTAATAAAAATAGGTTCCTGGTACCTACGTAACAATTGGATATCCTATGTAAATACCTATCAATATATCGACTCACCAGCACAAGGCGGCTCAGTAACATAGAGGTAATAATATTAACATTGTTTACAATAAAAATAATGTATGTATATCGCCTTAGGTGCTAGTTGGTGTAAACATTTTAGATACCTACGTACCTGTAACGTATAGTCATAATATTATAGGTATGTGGCGGTATCTGGGGGCACGGCAGTGCCCCCGCCAAGTCTTCGTCATTACAAGTCTTGTCGGCTTAGGTTTCTTTTGATCGAAATACTAATCCAGTTCCAGATTATCTAAAAAGTTAAATTTCCATCCAGGTAGACGGTAGGTATAAGATAGTTGGGTGAATATAGATAAATTTATTAGTAACTAGTATTGTTTAAAAATCAATTGATTAGGTACAATATTCAAATCAATAGTGCACATAAATGCTATATATAAATAAGTACTAAATTAATTATAGGTATAGGTATATCGAAGCACGGCGAGGCTCACGGGCCGCGGTGCGACGGCCGTGCCATGGAGCAGTGGGGTGGGGGGAGGTGCAATAAAATAATCATTTGGTATTAATCTTATTATGACTGGGTGTCTTAAACCTATTACATACTAAAAAGTACTGTACAAAAAGCAATGATATCCCATCAAAAACATAAATGTGAAAAGAGAGCCAAGTTCAATATTACGATGTATGTAATCATAGTTACCTATGATTTGGTAGTTGACTTCAACGACAAAAGAAGTGAGATCTAAATGGGTGCCAAGTTCAATGGTCAGTCCTGAAAAATATTTTCAACAACATAAAATATTTTATTACAACTTAAAAGATTATTTCTTCTTATCACTTAGAATTAATATTATTTTGAAGCCCAAAGTTTGACTTGGCTAGTTCTCATGGGTACCATACGACGAAGTATCATTAAGATAAGACAATAGATACTTTATTGTACACCACATAATGTTACAGAAAATACATAAGTACATAATTAAATTTAAAAATTACAATGTACGAGTGGCGGTCTTATCGTTAAAGAGTGATTTCTTCCAGACAACCAATGGATGGAGGGGACTAATTTACACGATAAAAGACGGTGGCGCACTAATTAACATTAAGTGCGTTTAATAGTGATCAAGCTGAAGTTAAGAGAGTACCTACCTAGTATATTATGAGAACTGGCCAAGTCAGTCTTTAGGCTTCAAAATAATATTAATTCTAAGTGATAAGAAGAAATAATCTTTTAAGTTGTAATAAAATATTTTATGTTGTTGAAAATATTTTTCAGGACTCACCATTGAACTTGGCACCCATTTAGATCTCACTTCTTTTGTCGTTGAAGTCAACTACCAAATCATAGGTAACTATGATTACATACATCGTAATATTGAACTTGGCTCTCTTTTCACATTTATGTTTTTGATGGGATACTATAATACTAACTAGCAAAGTCAAGTGGTTTTACCCAAATGTGCCTTTTCATGGTCTAAGCACCAAATTTGAATTTCATTATATGCAAGACGATTAGGCGTGAAGATGTGAAAAAAATTTGAACACAAACTTTGCAATATTATTTGATGTAATTTGTATGTAATAATATAATGGCTATAACTATGTCGATGGTATGGAATATAGAGTTAAAACTTAAAACATACATTTCAGACTAAGGACATCACAAACATCTGCCATTTTTGACAGTCACTCTAATTTAAATCATCCATCGCTTCTCTGCCCCATTAATTAGGCATGAGCAACAAAAAACGTGTCCCTACAGACCTTGGTGTTAGAAGCTTATAACCACTGAATAAATAAACAAGTGGATCAGCCAGGATATTTTCAAACGTACGAGACGTGTGAGGAAATTATTTAATTTCGTAAAGTCTAAGGGATATGAGGATGAATTTCAGTCTGAGGTAGCTATTCGCTTAGAAATACCTATATGGGGTCTCTTTTTGATACTTTGAATTTTTATAAAATTCTTGTATATTGTATATGTCACATCTTAGCCAAAAAATTCTGCAACCATTTGTAAATAAATTCAACTAGACTCACGCCCTCCATTTAGATTTCACATTCTCTGTTAAGTAAGTTAATGGCGCAGGCTGAATTGTTCACTCTTTATCCTATTTGTCCTTTTCTGCACTGATGAAGTAAGTTTTGATGCAAAATATCTCACGGCAGATAAACTTCCAAAGAACTAAAAGTTCTACTATTAAAAACTTAAGCACTTTGTGAACACTAAGTCGGTTGCTCGTCAATTTATGTTGTTGCACGCCGCCGCTGTATTTTTCCTCAAATTCCCTTCCAACCAGGTTGTCTGTAAGAGATTGCTTTATGCGATAAGACCGCCGATTCCGACCTCTATTTTATGTTTGTCATATTATGTTATGTCATATTATGTTTGTCATGTTATATTTTATGTTCATAACTATTTCTTGTATTTTGGTATGCAATAAAGTATCATTCTATTCTATCTTTGGCGCCGCGTCTAGCACGAAAATTCTCTGAAGTCAGATCTAATTTTGTAAAGTAATCTGCGGTCATAACCCCACGTGTCATTATACCCATATTTCAAGAAATACACGCCTACAGCGCATTAAACAGATCGAGTGCATCTTTTATGTCTCCCTTAGCGCTAAGTGCATTTACGAGTACCATCCTATTCTAGTCTTGACGACGGATGCTGAACCTACTTTATTATTCTTCGAACGTGGTAGATGAACTCTTTGTGGACTGGCAAATGGCGGAATGTGCGGTGAAACTGTTAAATTTTCTCTTTTTACAAGCTTTTATTTACTTTCACTTGTCTGTTGTCTGTCTGTCTGTCTGTCTGTAATAAAATCTTGCAAGTTAAATTTGACCCACTTCCCGGTGTCCGATTGAGCTGAAATTTTGCATGCATGCATAAATCGGATGACAATGCAATATTATTATGACATGAAGCTGATCTGATGATGGAGCGGGAAGGTGGCTATAGGAACTCCGTAATTAAACGACGTAACCCCATCGAGTTTGGGCTTATTTGATTCGTCTTGACGAGTACTTTATGGTAATAATAATAAAAGCTTGTTTTAAAAGTTTTTTTTAAATTTCACTTGTTTTTTTTGTAAATAAATTAATATTCTCTATAAATGAATAATATTTTCGTTTTTTAAACTAACGCGAGTGTGTAAAATGCAAAGGTAAAATGGCACAACTCACGTCATTGTCAAAAATATCTCAATCACTTTTTGGACTTGACACGACGGCTTTCATTAGGAGCTTACTGCTGCATATTAACGATCTAAAATTTAATTAAATTTGACCAATGAACTAAGTCTCTTTAAAACAAACACATAAAAAGCCAAATAGTAGTATTTATCATTGATTATAAAAGAAGATAGTGACTAATTGACTGATCTATCAACAGCCCAAACAGCTAAATGGATTGAGTTGAAATTTGGAACACAGATAGATTTTATGACGAAGACCTTCGCTAAGAAAGGATAACTCCGCACGGGCATAGCCGCGAGCATAAAAAATAGTTATTACATAGTTATACATAATTTACATAATATGTAATAAAAACTTTTTTCATAATTAATTTAGTTTTTGATAATTATGTAGGTATACTAGATAGATAGCATTAAGCGCGAAAATGTATGTATCTATAAATAATTTTGCATGTAATAATGTACGTATATTGCGTTGTCATTTAATAAATAAATAAAATAAATAGATTAACACTCTATTGAAACACAGAAAAATATTCAAAAGAAAACTTAAAAATAAAAACACAATATAATCTATGTGTTACTATTGGCGGTCTTATCGCTAAAAGCTATCTCTTCCAAACAACCGTGCAGGGTGAGGAGAATATTGCTATTCCAAGGACATACAGACCACCCTGTATGTATTTACACACCAAAGTCTATTCTAACTAAGTTCTCTCATATCACGAAGCACTCGAAACCAGGCGAGTGTAACGTCCGATATCTGTACCATTAGACGGTTTTATATTATTCGTTCCGCATTTAAGAGATACCACTTACGTTCCAGCACGCATCTGTTATGTTTCACAGATAAAAAAGAGTTAATGTAGCGCGCGGGTTGTGAAATTAATGCTGATACCGCGGACCGAAAACACAAGTGAAGTCAATTTTTTTTATAATATTGACATTCTAATTAATTAAAATAGTAAATAGAAATTGTATGCTCTATACGGCAGAAATATGTTGAGCCATCTATATTATAGTAAACATCTTATGTACACATATTTCTTGCAATGAATAAATGAACTGAGTTGAATTTAATAACGAACTCGTAATATTATAATTAATTTAAAAAATAGAAGCGATTGTTTCTGGGAAGGCAATCTGGTTAGCTATAAAAAATTTTAAACAGTTATACGAAAGCGAGGGTGTCTATAGTTCTGTGAATGTGTGTGTGTGTGTGTGTTCTACGTTCACAATATGGAATAGATGATCTTATGTTTGAAGGAGGTATGGAAACGTACCTGTGGCCCCAAAGAAGTGAGGGAAAACTACAAATAATGTTTTCAAAACTTAAACCGCATTCGATTACGTAACTGGGACAATTAGGTTATAAAGCTTAAAATCTTATGCAATTGTTTTCCACTAATACGGTGCCAAATCTGTTTCATGGATTGCAGAGTCTGACTTTTTTGAGTGTGTGGTTTAACCGATAAAAAAGTAAGTTAATGTAACGGTGTTCTTTTAAATATTTCTCAAAGTATCTCGTGTTTTAGATATTTTATCTACATTGACGACAAAATTGTCGTTTATAAGTATGAATAATTTTCATAAATTGTTCTAAGAATCGTTTGTTTTATCACCCCAAATGTTTCCGAAGTGTTACGTTTATTTTATCGACCGTCGATAATTGAACGACAAAGTCTCTTCCATTAACATTTTTGTTCTCGCGAATCAAAAGTAATAAAATACACGAGATACGTACCAGATAAGATTTTAATCGCGTGTCAGAGAGATATCAAAATATCTGGGGTAATAAATGAATAATAACAAGTGCAATAACATTCCGAAAATACGAGTTTATCGGCACCTTTCGATGCTGCTAACGGGTTGGTTATCAATTTAAACTGAACTCTCTTTTCTTTTTTTTTTTTATGTGATGAAGTAGAAGACGAACAAGACGCTCTCCTGATGTTAAGAGATAACGGCTGCCCATAATCAGTACAGTGTTACCTAGGATTTCACAATTATGTGAAATTCTAGGAGCACTGCACCAACGCTTCTTACTCAAGAGTCATGAGATGTTAAGACTCTTTAGCCCAGTAATTTCACTAGCTACAGTGCCCTCCTACCGGAGCACAGTGATATTTGCACATCACTGCTCAGGCGGTAGAATAACTGGCACTGTTGGGGTACCTAGACGACCTCCTGCAAAGGAAGTCTACCCCCGGTAAAAGTATACTATTATTTACCCTACCAATAGTTGAAGCTGTATTCTTTCATAATACTTTCGCAAAGAAAAAATATCATAATCTCTAACGAATCTTACTTCCAAAGCTTTAAAATACTTTCTTAATATCAACCATTTTAATTTACGAAGTACCAGGCTATCAAAAAAGGTAAGGAAGCTTTTTTGCAACTAATGAAAAATCTCAAAGGTTTTATGAACTCTACATTTATTTATAATATGGAACCCTCACTATGTTCTGTTGGCCTGGTACTTTGTAAACTAAATCGTGCAAGTGGGCTACCAACCTCATGTTAGCAGTTATTCTGGTATGAATTGAGCGCGAGGAATTCATTGCGGACGTTGATTAACTATGCCTCATCAATAAAGTCCTTCACAATCAAGAATAGCATCGATCCTCTTTAATTATTCGAATACCGGACCAAATGACAGGAGGCGGTCTCTTTCTTCCTAATGATTCGATTAGACATCCAACTAGATATGTCACCAAAAGGCCAAAAAATATAGCTGCCTAAAAATTAGACCACTGGGCATACAACTAGTAATAATACAAGTTATATCTGTATGTTTATGTACTTATATGAGTGAAGTTTATCCCAGTGTTTGACAATTTTGCAATTTTGCCGTTTTGACCTTATAAAAAAATCATTAGTGTGGTATCATTTTAGTGTACGTTACTTCTCCCCCCGCAAAAACTGACAGACTTTTTCGTATCGAAACTCGGATACTCGAGTCGCATCCTTTGGAGGTTTAATACTCCAAGCTTCCTTCCTAATGGGATGACGGCGATTCGATGAGCTCCAGTTTGTTTTTAGATCTCGTTAGTAAACTCCCCAAGAATCCCAACATCCATCAAACTAAACATATTTCACTTCGCTTCGCGGCGATAAGGCATTTCCCCATTTACATTCATTCCACTATCCCCAGAGCTCGTGTCATCATTTTAATCAGAAAACATTCCTTTCCAGTGCTTAATTTCAAGAGTTAAGTGAATTATGATCGAGAGGTCGACTCCGAAAGCAAAAGTACGTTGATCGATCTCTTCGAGCTCGAACAGTTTATTTATAATTTACAATCGCTTCGTGACGAGCATTCGACCGTTTTAGTTACGCTTCTTGTAACAGTACATCTAAATGGAGTTTCGTCACTTGACAAGATAACACTTGAAAAAGAACTGTTCTTTATAAAGGACGACCTACATTACGCAACTCGGATCACAAACGTATATATTAATGCGATAACGACTGTCGAAGTCTGGACGTTAATTAAAATTCGGATAAAGCTATCGACTTGTCGAATCTATCAGCGAATGGAGCGATTACGAAATAGATGACACAGTGATATTAAGGCCGGAGTGCTAAAAACCAATTAAAATAGACAGACCGGTTAAACAGAGTCACTCGGAACATGGGATAACTAGAAGTTAATCAAACGCCTCGGTGAGCCATCGCGCCCAAATAGATATTATAATTGAGAACCTTCGTCAGAATGAATGTGTGACGGCCGCTAGATTGTTTATATTGAGTGACGTTACTTGTTTTGTTTTTGTGTTCCGTGGAGCTTTCTTTTTGGATTCTGATTGCTCCACCACATCGTTACACGCTATTACATATTGGAATCTTATACTTATGTTAATCAGAATATTAATTTCATGTTTGAATTTTGAGACAGGTGCCAAGATATCGAATGAATTTATTTTCTTCACTTATAATTTCACACTACGAAACGACATATCAGATATTTTAAGATGCGTATAAAATATAAATTTAAAACATCGAAGAAACCTTAATAAACCCGGGGCACCTGAGAATTCTCGGATGGAATTGAAATTTTAATGATTCCATCCGCCGTCCGCTAAGCGCTTCGGAATGGGAAAAACTGCGCGAAACAAATCCTATTAAGGAAAAATAGATCCGGAGAGGAAATATCGTTCGGTTCCCCACCAAAACGGAAATAGAAATAAACCGAACGGAAGTGAAACTAATTAAGTTATCCTCGGTCGGAGTCGCGGTTTATTTTCGTACAATTCTCTAGTTCAAATAACAATCTTAGTAATACTGTCAACACTGCAACGGTAACATACACTGATGTTGATAACGCTGAGCGAAATTCACGTGGAGGAAATTTTAATTTAGACGTCATTGTAAATTAAACTTTAAGCTTTGGATTGAGAGACGGATTTAGGTTGAAGATTGATATGTTCATGAAGTAGGGTGTACGGTATCCAAATATGTACCTATGTTTGCGTGTAAATAGGCGCGAGTGAGGCGTCAAGCCAGGTGCGGACTGTGAGGGAAATCGATGGCGAAACTCAGAGGGTACATGTTATTATGGCAGATGCTATTTATGTGGAACGACACGGGATATATTTTGGGTTTCCTTAATTAGAGTAATAGCTGTTTAAACTATCGGGTTTCGTCAAGTTTCAATTCATCAGTATTTTTTGAGAAGTATGGCTAAAGGAACATAATTAAATGAAGTGATCTAAATACCAGGCTTAGCAAAGCACATCAATGGAGGTCTATGCTCAATATTAGATTAGTAAAAGCATACAAATAACATTTTATTATTATTTATATCATTAACCCTTCCGCATTATCAGAATTGTCAGTTACAAGCACTAAATAATCTGCCTAGAAACTAATTGGACTTTTGTTTAGAAAATCAGCGTGTGGCCAAACGGGCGCAGATATACATAGGTCAAACACACCACAACCCAAATTCTAAAAGTATTCGTTTCCTTGTTCCAGAACTGTCAAGTTCAACAGAAGCCGAGCACAGCACAGCGGTGTCGACGCCACCAATACCACTTCGACCTGAATACGCCCACCCTGCTGGCGTTGAAGCTTTAGACCCTTACAACTCCGAGAAGAACAACCAGCAGGGTAACCATAGAGACTTCAATTTAGAAGAAGACTATGATCACGAACATAAAGAAGATGAACATGAAAACAGAGAGGAAGCTGATGAGCTTCCATCTCTATCTGGAGATCATTTGCTGCAGAGCTCAACAGACGACTTACCAATGTTTCTCTTAGAGCCTCAACATGCTTACGTGGTGAGGAACAAACCAGCTATGTTGAGGTGTCGTGCTGCAAACGCTTTGCAAGTCTACTTCAAGTGCAATGACGTGAGATCGGTAGCGAGTACTCAATTCGAATTTGTGGATCCTCAGAGCGGCGTGAGGATAGTGGAAGCAGAGTGTAACGTGACACGGGATCAATTGGACGAATATTTCGGTGAAGACAGATTTACTTGCACGTGCTACGCTTGGAGTAGCAGGGGCGACATCAGGAGTCAGCCGGCTGTCGTCGAATTGGCATGTGAGTAGAGGAATTTAAATAGATCTGTCCGTTCTAAAATAGATGACACAATAGATACTTTGGCTCCCTTTTGAGATGTCTTAACAACTGTTTACAAACATTTTGTCCTAATGATTGAGGGACTATGTAAATTACTGCCATCAAATTCAAACTATTCCTACAATTCCCATTCCCATTCGTTGTTTGGATAATGTAGATTCAGGGTAAAGGAAACAATATCATCAAAATTTTATATCTACGACTGAGTAATAAAATCTAGACAATAAAAGAGACATTACGTAGTTTTATGTAACTACTGCAGCCATTCTGCGATATGAACTCGAACCTAGACTGTTTCCTATATTTGAGATCTTAATATTACTATTGAAACTTGGATACAGGAAGAATTTTTAGTAGTAAGTAAAGATGGTAGTAATGTAGGTCTACAAATTTATTAACTTTGAGGCCATTTTATAATCACATTCTGGTTTTTGGAATTATAAATTGTTTGATTTTCGAAGTATATCTAAATATATAAAAGGAAAGAGTGACTGACTGATCTATCAACGCACAGCTCAAACCGCTGGACGGATTGAGCTGAAATTTGGCAAACAGGTAGGTTTTAAGGCGTAGAGATCCGCTAAGAAAGCATTTTGCCACGCGGGCAAAGCCGCGAGATTGAGCTAGTAATTATATATAATGTTACCAATAACGGAAATTTAAAAACATATTTTGTATACCAGAGCATAACATACATTCAGTCAATATATGTAGGTATAGGTAGGTATTATTATTGGTTCAGCTTTTAAGACATGCAGTTTTTATGACTAGCAGATATAGAAGTTGCTATTTATTTGCAGACTTTTTCAAACGACCCCAATAAAATATATCAATGTAAGCTTACAAAATTTTAAAAAATATGATAAACTCTGTATATCGTCTATGCATAAAACTATATAGCTTCCGGTGCAACTGGAGCACGGTTGAGTATTTCATCAAAACTCATAATTTTCGTTCAGTTTCCGCGGTTTATTTTTAAGCAACCCAGTTTGGGCCATCTCCGGTCTTAGACACTTGTTTAATAGCCTGACTTTGCCCGCTTTGCTGCGGACGCGACAGTTCCGTTCTATATCGGGCAACAGTTTTGTTCACAGTTTTGACATTTCAAATGACAGGCAATTTGATTTTAACGTGTTTATTTTGACCGGCCTTTGTGATGGTTCGTTTTGTGTGTTATTTTCTATTATAATTCTTTAACGAGTCTCGTTTATAATTGCAGAGTTCTGTGGCTTTTTAAACTTTTTTTACTCAAGTAATTCAAGATCAGTAATTAGGTTCATAATATAGTTGAGCAACTTAGGGTGTTCAAAATTACATTGCATGAGGCTGAGACAATAATTGATATAAAAAGACAAACATATTAAAATAGTAATTCAATAATATAATAATTTATTTAGATACCATACACATACATACATTGCATTAACATGTGATACTAGATACAACAATATGGAACAAATATTTAAAGTCACCCATTAAATACATTATGTAGTTCAGCGACCTTAACTGAGTGTTACACCACTAAAACGCAGCAGACGGTTCTGAGCGACTACTTGCAAAGAGTCAACTTGAAGCGCCTCAAAATCTATTCCCATCTTTCAATCGCACAATATGGGCAAAAGCAAGACAATAGGCACATTAAATTTAATATAAAACTTAACTTCTAACCAAATCATTAATAATAATTTAAGGCCCATAACTGGCAACTTTCACAGAACACTAAAGTTTACTACCCATTCTATAATACGGCTTTTATTTATCAAACTATACACTTAAAATATTATAAATCAAGAGCAGGCGTTTAAATCCGTAAGTGGGCGAATTCAATGTCCATAATTTTCTATCAGGGCTCCGTTGAAATTATTTTGACAAGACGAATGGTTCCGCTATCAAAGTTTGGTGTTGCCAGGGGTAAGAAAAATCCCCAAAGTTATTAAAGAAATAAAATAAATCTTTTTCTTTGGTTATCGCACTTAAAAAAAATTAGGTCTAATAAATAATTCTAATGTATAAAAGTCTCACGTTTGTAATTTTCCTCTTCCTAAATGGCTTGCCCTATTATTATGCATATTTATTGAGGATATTTGTGGTAGGCTTGGAAAAAATAATAATCAGATAATATTCATCATACAAACATACTATAGATTATAATTAATTTTAAAGTAGAATTTAAACCTTGTTAGGGTTCCGTACCTCAAAAGGAAAAAACGGAACCCTTATAGGATCACTTTGTTGTCCGTCCGTCTGTCTGTCTGTCTGTCTGTCTGTCTGTCTGTCTGTCTGTCAAGACCCTTTTTTTTTCACTAATAAAACCAACACCAAACAGCGACTAAATAAAACTTTGTAAAAATCGTAATAAATTTCTTCAAAATTTAATTAACTTCTAAAACTTTTCCGAAACGAGGCTGTGGTTGATTTATGGACCACTAAGAAAAATGCATTAGAAATAATTCTATTGATTTTAATAGGCTCTTTTACGACAAAAGAAAGCCACTGCGCATAATAAATTATCTTGTTTGAATTTTAAAACAGCTAATCAATTTATCTTTAAATAAAACATCTGGTTAGATTGAATTTTAAAACATTAAATAAGTTTCATTTTTTATAGACCGGTGGACAAAAATAGGCATTATTCCGTGTTCTGGCTAGATGATCAGTAAAGGCAGCAAATGATTAAGTATCAGACGATATAGTAGTAAAATAACGCTATTTTGACGATAATTTTGATGTGTGGTGTAATTATTTCACCAAAATTAATAAATTTTTATTTTGGCTTCCTAAGTCTTAAATCTAGGGTCTTCATTATGTATTCTAGGGGTGGACAGTAACAGTAACTTTGAAGGTATTTTTTCAAAGAATATGCAACTAATTGCTACATTATTACTTTTTATACAAATAGCTAATATTGGATATCTTCAAGGCACGAGTGAATAGGTACCTTTTTAGGCATCTTACGTGATCCATCATCGACCGCATTTGAATTTTCCATCAGGTGGGATGTGGTCAAACGTAGGTCTATTTTGTATAAAAAAAAATCTACCACGCAATTTGTGTCAAGTTTTAAATAATTTGGGCGCTTTTAGAAGGTTCAACTAGCAACACCAAATTCAAGTCGAGCATTAATATTATTGTTCATAAAGTAATACGGTCGGACAGTACAATTTAATTCAATACTACATAGAGGTAAATCTTCTATGCATATTAAATAAATGTCGGTATGTCTGTCCATCGGATTTATGGCCCGTTGTTGGGCAACTAAAGAACCAAAGAATAAATTAAGGTGATAGGAACGGCCTAAACCAGATTCTAAACCCACCAAATAATGTGTGAGAAATAAGTACACCTAAAAAATAAATATTATATTCACCGCTTGTCGCGTTTACTTGTTTTTTTTTTCTGCATTAATTGGCGGCATCAGTTTATTTTGTTCGAAAATAACGGCCGAGCTGGATTTTCGCTTGATGTTTATAAATGATAGCTACTGCTTTAATGAAGTGTCACCGCGGGTATTCGCGGGTAAAAGTATGAAACCCTAAGCAACACTGCACTGTACTCGCCATTCTGAAACGGTTGTCACACAAGCAATAATTTATCTAGCCGTATTTTAACGTCCTATATTACACAAGAAAAGTATATAAGTATGATATCCATTATTCTAATTACCATAACACATGCATAAAGTTACTTAGCTCGGGGTTAGGTAGCGCTGTGTGAAATGTTCTGAAATATTTAATTTAATTTATTTTATTCTTAGAGAATCGTAGCAAAATATTGCCCATGTCTTAAAACTATCATGGAAGGGATCACCCTACGATCGTTAATTAATTACAAGTAATTTTGATACTAGAATTCAGTAATGACCTATCTTTTTTTATAGTGCGTTGATGCCCGATCTAATATTTGAAGTGATCTTTGATAAAAACTGGATAAGTTTTGTATGGCCGTGTATGTATGTAATTGGTTTGATGATGTAAATGTATGTATGTAGGTACATTGATATTAAATTATGGGTTTGAACATAACCTCCATACTAGATAGTGTAATTAATTCTCGCAATTGATGTTTCTTATGAATATTAAAGGAAAATTACTTTTACATGGTGTATCTAATATTAATATTATGCATATAAATACACCTATACTTTATATTTTATTATTTGTGCCCAGCGGTTTTACGCAATGAAAAGTAGCCTATGTGTTATTCCAGGTTTTAATGTACCTATGCACCAAATTATAGCACAATTGGTTTTGTTTTAAAGTGTAGAGGTAACAATGTATATGGGGGCAAGTGCGTTACATTCTACATAATATACTAAATATAAACATATATTTATGTACCAAAAACAGTTTTTTTTACAATTCATCTCTATTTACTATTGGACCCCACACTAGGCCATAGCCTGTGTCGTGGGTTCCTCGAGGGTTCAGAATTATGCATACTGTATAGTACCTATTTATTCTTTCGCATAAAATATTTCTATATTATTATACCTAATGTCTTAAAAGCCCAGGTGATCACATACAAAAGCTTAAAAAAAATCTAATTTGTCTTTAATCAAACAAATTTATTTTTAATCAAGAGCAACATTAAATTGGGACTTATGAATACCAAAAAAAGCTCTATAAATCGTCTCTACAGTTTATAGCTCTACCAACGTAGCGCAGAAGCTCTGCGGTTTAGGCCGCGACCAAACCAGACTCTACTGAAATAGACGTGACCTAGTAGAGACTTTATAAAAACATGTAGAGCTTGGAATATCGATGTATTGGAATTTTTAGATGATTCGAAACAGATTGGGAATGCTTTTCTAAATAAAGTATAACAATAAATATTGTTAATGTAGGTATTTCCATCTGCATTCGCCCATGTACTTGCGCTCATTTGCGGCAAAAGAGTCCCACCTGTCCTGTCCACCGCCCTGTGTCCTGAGTCTAACCCTGTGCCCCCTAGCGTGGGGTGACGATGCGTAACGCATTTTTCTTTATTAATCTGGGTGAAAAATAGGTATCTCAATCTTCTATAAACTTTGTAGAAAAGTCAGAGATACGGAAGTATTTTTTTTTTCTATAAGGTATTGAAAATGTGACAAACGGATATAACAGTTATTCCAAATAGGGCTAGTAATACCTATTAGTGCAAGTTCTCTTTTCCTTTTACATCTTATATAATTTTATGCGTCTTATGAAAAATGATTCATTAGTTTCTTCTATTTATATATGTTACGGCTAAAGTCCCAAGTGAGGCTAAACCTAGGTTTAGTCGGTTAAACCTAGGTGTAGCCGACCGCAGTCGGTTAAAGTTAGGTGTGAACAAAATGTTTGTAAAAAAAAACTTGCTTTTATAACGAAATTCAGGGCAGACCGGCATCAGTTGGTTAGGTTAGGTTTGAACAGTGATTACAACGTGCGAGCCGAGCGAGCGAAGCGAGCGTGCTGCGGTAGCAGCCGGCGAAGCACCATATCCGACTTTTTCTTATTCCAGAGTTTTCAATTCATCATTAAGGATTACTGAATGCTAATTTTATGACGATCACCATACAACAACAATTAAACCTGTTAATAACAACTTGTCTAACTTTTTAAACGCGTGAGGCCGAAAATAAATCTTCTACACCTAACTTTAACCGACCGCGGTCGGCTACACCTAGGTTTAACAGGCTAAACCTAGGTGTAGCCTCACTTCGGACTTTAGCCGTAACATATATACAAAATCTTCTGTTTCTGCAATGTCATTTCTCTTGATAAGGAATCTATACAAAACATTATGAAGTACAAATAATCTTTTTTTATCAAAAAACTTATACAGTTCGATTACTGTAGCTATGTCGCTAAATTACCACAATAGCTACATTTTAACCCTGGACTTAACATATTTATTTATACTAAAACATGTTTAGAAAGAAAGAAAATTATCTATATTTGATATAAAAAAAAAACCACATGTACTTAAATAACATAATTAAAACAATATACACAACTAAGTAAAAATGTGAAACTTTAATTTTCCCAAAACTCATCCTCTTCCGTACATATTTATACTAAGACATGTTTAGAAAGATAGAAAAGTATCTATATTTGATTAAAAAAAAAAACATTTCTACTTAGATTACGAGTACATTAAAACAATATATACACAACTTAAGTACAAATGTAAAACTTCAATTTCCCCAAAACTCATCCCCTTCCGTGCTCTAGGTAGCGAATCTGGGGAGGAAATGAAACGTACCGGGTAATTTATGAGTTCACACGAACTCTACATCTACTCTACACTTATCATTTACGCCCATCAACTGTAGAGCTTTTGTGCTCTACAAATAGAGCAGGGTTTGTTATTTGAGGTTGTAATTAAAATTCACTCTACCTTCCGTGCTATATGTTCGTAATTTTATATGTTGGTACTATTGGGGTAACTAATATATTAGGTTGTTTTATTTCATCATCATCTCAGTCAGCCGTAAGACGTCCACTGTTGAACATAGGCCTCCCCTTTGGACTTCCATATGTACCGGTTGGAAGCGACCTTCATCCAGCGTCTTCCGGTGACCTTCCTAAGGTCGTGTTTTATTGAATTTGTAACAATAGGTATTTTATATGCTTAAGTAATTTACAAAAAAAATATCCGGACGCCATTTTTTTATGCTCAGAATAATGTTAAATTTTAAGGATTTAAGGCATTTTTGTGACTTGCATTAATAAAATCAATCATTTTAATCTATGTATTTGTTATTTATCCAAGCAAACTGAAATAAGAGAAATATGGCATCTGAAAAACAATTTCTATACGTTTCTAGCCCGTTCTTTCATTTGAGATTTTTTTTTTGGAACGAGCCGTAGTTTTGTTGATATCTAAATTTTACAATTAAAATTGACTTGGAAAAGCTCCATTTATTTAAATATTTATTTTGTAATTCAGTATTCAGCACAACGCTAGGAGTAACTTAATGCTAAAGTAGCATTTATACTACCACTAGTACTTGAATAAAATAATGTTGACTTTTGACTTTTCATACAATCGCAAACACAAACCTTTTAAAATGTTCCCCAAGTGAAACATCACGAATTCAGTTCGTCTCTAAGTCGCGTTAACACATTTATATCGGGGGTACAGTCGAGTTGAATATTAGTTTTTCCGCTACGTGATTTGTTAGGCTTCGAGAGTTCCACAAAACTTTGACGGTGAGCGTACATTGAGATATTGGCATTTGAAATTGCGATTTCGAAATGTGAGAAGGTTTGAAACTGGAATAGAAATGATTTTGCTGTTTTTAGGAACTGAATGGCTTGTGTTAGTTTTTCATAGAAAAATAAAATATGTTCATAGATAGATAGATTCCCTGCTTGGTTGTCTGGAATAGATCGGTATTAATGATAAGACCGTCAATTGTCACACGTTTTCAAAGATGTGTATTTTTATAGCTTTTCTTTTGCACCTATTAATGTTGTTCAGTGTTCAGTAACGACTTTTTCTTCAATTAAATCATTTTATTTCGGAAATCTTCCATATAGTGTAGTAGTAACATTAACTTACAAAATCTATGTTAGTATAATATTCTACCTATGTTAGTATAATCTTTTGTATTCTACTCTATTTTATATATCGAAGGCACTTCAAAATAAGTATCGATCGGATTCCATGCCTCCTGAACTCAATTAACAAATCGTTCAATTGGTTAATGAAAGAGCAATTACTCGTGTGTTGTGGGACGATACGGCTGCCAAATTGTATAATCGACTGTCGCTGCGTTTCCGCTTATTGAGATGGACGTGAGAAGCTAGGATTGGGGTATGGATCAAATTATAAGCTGAAGCTTGTAAAAAAATAATTATAATTGTTTTCTTTAATGACGTCAATGGCGAGACCAAAGCACATCGACTTCGCTGTCTCGGTCATCTCTAAAGAAGAGACATGATCGTGGTGTGAAAAGGGCGTACGTGGGACGACCAAAAGGTCGTAGATCCGTTGCGTTGGTCGGCCCGCTGGAAAGATTAAGTGAAAAGAAAGTGTGCGTTGAAAACGCAGGAAGAAGCACAGGACAGAACGAGCTATAGGCTCTTATCGTCGGAGACCATTACTAACTTTGGGTTCTCGTTCCAACCTAGTGTTGGCTAAATTTTTCCCCGCATCTTTAAAAAAAATATATAGACTTATTTCTTACTCCGTAGACCAAACACCAAATTGCACAACCGCCACCGCTTTTGTATAACAATTATCGAATTAGTTCTAAAGCATTCGTTTAGTTCAACGTCGCTCAATCTAATTGATATTGACGGACAATTGTTATTAATATTGGTACTATTATAGTCTTTGTTATTTGATATGGCCATGTCAGCCCATATGGCCTATTTTTGTATAGCTATTAGCTATATGTTTTGATTGATAGAAAGTAGGTACCTGTAATCTATTTTTTAAATATGGTAAATTAATAAAATGAAAGCTTCAAAAATACACACGCTCACAAATACATAATAATATGTATTAAAAAATCCTTAAAAAAACACTTGTAACTCGTATTAGAAGTTTTTTCACGATAAACTTTCCAGCTTTTTAATCTCACTTTATTGATGAAAGTTTCATTAAAACACGTTAGGATTTAAACGTTCACAAAATCAGCAAAGACTTTCGAAGATCTTTTTAATCCTTATTCAACCCTTTCCACCACCAGATCTGAAGAAACCCTTCACATCATCACCATCACCGACGTCCATAGAGGCCGGATCAGCAGCATCACTCCGGTGTTCACCACCAGCCGCCGCACCACCTCCGAGGGTATCCTGGCTGAAGCATGGGGTTCCACTGCAGCAAGATCATAATGTGCTGGTGTCTGCTGAAGGGAACCTGCTGATTTCTAGGGCTACGCTACAGGTATGCTTTAATTTGATCAGATAATTAACCTTTAGCCTTTTTTTTTGCGAAAGATGTCAGGATCGTACTAAGTGGAGGGAATATAGTCTCTCTGCTTACTCCAACGGGAACCAGGCGTGATTACATACGTATGTATGTTTTAACCTTTAGTAGTGGTAGGCTGTGACAATATATTGCCGCAGAGGAGTGCCTCGGCATATCCGCTGCCCCGGCATTATGGCGTCCCGCAGGAACACCCCCAAGTTTTTAGTGGGTTTCCCCGCCGCGCCCATCATCGGCAGGGGAGTCCTACATAACGCCGCCCTGCGCACCCCCCCGGTGCAGGGTGACAATGCGTAACGCATTTTTCCTGGGAGAAAAAGGTTGTGACAATATGGTACCCAAGGCAAGGGCAAAGATCTCTAGGCAGACCACCAGCCCGATGGTCAGACGATATTGTCAAGTGTGTTCAAACAAACTGGATGAGACTCGGACGAATCCAGTGGACAAAGCCGTGTTGCCAAGCGGTGATCATGACTACGATCACGATGTTTAGTGAAGTTAGGGAGGTCCCTTCATATCATCATCATCACCGAAGTCCATAAAGGCCGAGATACAACGCACTAAAGTGGCTTGGTCGTGGCGTCACTGTCTGAACTCTGGTACATTTTTGGTGGGACGTAACCTATCCCCACCCGTAAAGTTATAAACTTTACAGCTCAGCTATTTTTTTATTTTATTTGCATACCAAAAATACGCAGGTATCTAGTATTTTCTTTAATTAGGTGGGGTATTTTTTTTTTATTGGGGTTTATACTCCAACAGGACAGGTTACCCTACTAACACTGTCAGAGTCAAATCAATCACAATCATCACAATTTATAGGTTATGTGGCCAATCTATATATTGCAGTTTCAGGTCGCCTAGATTACTACAGAGCCTGCAAAATGACTTAAGGACTGCCTCACCTTATACATACCTTTCTTATAGGAAACAGCCGGGACCCACAGTTTTACGTGCCTTCCGAAACATTTATCAAAAGCTTTTTGTAAAGGTCAATAACAGAACCTCAAAAACAGTTTTAGGGTCAAGTTACAGACGTAAATTGTAATCAAAACTTTATTAATTTTAAACACCTAAACTGTAATAAAGAAGCAATTGAAATATACAAACTTTCAAACCGACCGTTTGTTCTGGAACAAACTAATTTACATTGAAATCGAAATTAATTCGCCAGATTTTAGATTAGATATTAGATATCCAACTGGATACGTCACAGTTAGGCGACCCCCGCCGCAATTAAAATATATACCACTAGATAGATAAATAACCCTTTATTGAAACACAACGAAAATGTACAAAACAACTTAAAAACTAAAATAATATAACAACTAAGTGTTACAATTGGTGGTCTTATCGCTAATAGCGATCTCTTCCAGACAACCATGCAGGTAGAGGAGAAAAATTTGATATTTACAATTATATTATGGGTTAGGTGGTGTGTTAAAAATTTACCAGGAACTTTATATAATAATTATTTATACCTTAAGTTTTAACAATACAGGTTATCCCTGTGGGTAGTGTGTGTATTTGTGTGAGTATATTTTATGCCGGAATTTGACAATTTTCTCAGGTCTGTGCGTAGTGACGCTATCAAAAATGCATTAGTTTGGTATGTGTTGGTGTTATTAGTGTACGTTTCTTCCCTCCCCGCAGAAACTGGCAGATTATTTCACATGGAAATTGGTAACGGCTTCCATTCTCGTGGCTAAATGTTCTAAGGCCAGAGATAATACGATTGGAACTTTTATTGTAATATTAAATTCTGGAACGGCTATCAACGTCTGTTCGTATTACTGCTATAAAGATTTTAGAGAGTTTACTGGCATTCTCATTGTAAAACTAAGCCTACGTATTGTATATTATGCCACCCTTATAAGGATAATACCCAACTATTAAGGCCCACGCTCACTTGCCGCAAATTTTAATTGACTATAAATTACTGTTACGAGGCCCTTTAATAAGACCGCTCAGAAACAAGTGACTGATGATAATAGATCTGAAGTAAAAGCACTTGCAAGCAAAGTTGGTAATAAAACTGAAATAGATCCTGACGATGAAGCGTAAGGCAATATACAGATGGAGCAAATTGTAGCAACTAGCACTTTTTAACACCATTCACCATGCTCATTATATGAGCAGTGATGTGCAAACATTACTGTGCTCCGGTAGGGCACTGTAGCTAGTGAAATTACTAGGCTAAAGAGTCTTAACATCTTATGTCTCTTGAGTAAGAAGCGTTGGTGCAGTGCACCTAGAATTGCACATCATTGTAAAATTCTGGGTAGCACTGTACTGATTATGGGCAGCGTTATCTCTTAACATCAGGAGAGCGTCTTGCTCGTCTTCTTACTTCTCCACATAAAAAAAAATGAAATGTTCTTAAAAATGTCTATTATTTGATACGAAGACAATATTAGTTCCAATCTGAAATTGATTCCTAATTTTAGAGTATGAATGGTTCTCGATACAATCGCTAACTTATTGATTTACGCAAATACTATTTTATCAATATAATATTATTTAGATACTTCCAAGAACTGAAAAATTGTATGTGAGAGAATTAAGTTGTCTAAATATATACAAAACTTTATGATCCTGGCCAATGATATTATAGTTTAATTGAAGATATATTTTTTCCGTGTAGCTGTTTCTTATATCTTAATGCAATAAGCTAAATCGAACGGGCTTTAAATTGACAAGCTTCACCAATCACAGTTCAGGAGGCGATCATAGAATATGAAACAGCTGGTTGCTAGGAAGTTGCGAAAAAGTTGCCATTGTTGCAATATAGTTGCTCAGTCTGTAAACCGCCTAATAATTTAATACACACCATACAGTTTTTACTTACGACGTACGTAAATCGTCAATTCAAAAATGTCATAAACGACAACTTTGTAAATATAAATGTGGACTCTAAAGCTATCATTCATAAAATGTATAATCGAGCGTCAAATTTCAAAGTAATGAGTCACAGGACACACATGGTGGTTCAACTGATCCAGGAATAACAACAAGTGCTCCTAATGTTTTCATACATGTCCTACTTCACTCAAATGATGTTGCTATAGAAATTTATGATGACATAAGTATGTGAGCAGTAAATATAATTTAAAGTTTCAAAGGTTGTATGAAAGCAATTTATGAAGTGAGATGCTGTGAGACGCTTTCAGGATTATCGAGATGACTTTCATTAGCTTTTGATGGGAACCTTATGTTTGTGAGCATGAGAATGTAACTTCCTGAGGTGTTAAACTTAAAGTTTCAGTTTTTGCTGTTGTTAGGTCATATTGTTGGAAATACCTGCTTTTGAAACGAGTACCTAGTGTAAGTATAAATAAAATCTGAACTACTGTAACATAATTAAATTTGGAACTTCTATTAATGTTTTTTAACGGGCGTCATTGTGTCAAATCATTATAATAATAGCCGTGGTTGAAAATTTGCCTATATTATATTTATTTCTTAGGCTATATACCAAATTGGATCAAATCGGTTCAACGGAACTCTCACACACGCACAGTACACACACATTCATACAAAATACATCTATAACCTATTTTAATTATTACGCATAATATTATGCATTAGTAATGAAGCAAGTTAATATTTGAAAAATTGTTTTGTTAAATTCAGCAATCAGAAGGTTGGTATCTATAAATTCAATATTGCATTATACAATACACATGTTATTCTACAATAAAAACAAAATTCCCATAACAAATCACAAGCTCAGCCTATGTCTAGTTTCTATTAGACAAACAAGCCGGTGAGATGGTGCGATTGTAAACGGATTGACGGTAAAGTAGAATGTTAATGAGCTCGGCCGTTTGCATAGATACGCGTGTATAAGATACTGGCTTCGATGTGGCGGTAATAGAGCCAGTTGATGGCATGTATGAACTCGTGAGGAACATTTTTTGCCGATAAAGTGTATTTGGCGTAATTATTTGAGACAAGCGGGCTCGAAAAGCAAATCTGCATTTGTAATTTTAGTAAGATAGTTGTTTAAAAAATGAAATGAAATGAAAAACGTTCGTTCATGTACAAATATCTCAGATTTACTTCCTTTTTTACAAGCTTTTATTTACTTTCACTTGTCTGTTGTCTGTCTGTCTGTCTGTCTGTCTGTCTGTCTGTCTGTCTGTCTGTCTGTCTGTAATCAAATCTTGCAACTTAAATTTGACCCACTTCCCGGTGTCCGATTAAGCTGAAATTTTGCATGCATGCATAAATCGGATGACAATGCAATATTATTATGACATGGAGCTGATCTGATGATAGAGCTGGGAGGTGGTTATAGGAACTCCGTAATAAAACGACGTAACCCCATCGAGTTTGGGCTCATATGATTCGTCTTGACGAGTACTTTATGGTAATAATAATAAAAGCTTGTTTTTAAAAAGTTTTTTTTAAATTTCACTTGTTTACTATATTTAGACAATCGTTCTCCAATAATAATATAATTTATTTAATTAATATGTTATTATGTGTAGCTTATTATATACGTTTTAATGTAGTGTAGCCGAAATTTCGACAATAGTTTTTCAGGGACTTTACAACAGATTACTATTTGTTAATGTGTGATCTGCACACTATCTCGGTTGATACTATTGGACTGTATGAGGTATGTGTACGTGTGTATGAGGTGAGGAACGACTATTCAGATCTTCGCAAAACACCCTGGAGAAATAGAATTGAAGGGCATCACCAACCTTTAAATCCACGCTGCCTTGAGCAACAGCAGACATAGTCCAGCACGGCAGTCCTGTAGGTTGGCCAACCACTGCACTCCAAGAATAACCTCCAAAGGTTCGCAAACAGTCTTGTCACGGACAAGAAGGGTTCCAAATAGTATATCACACGCACACGGCGAGGGCGCCGTAGAATTTGGCAGGTTTAGCAATAATAATATATGCACGGCATAATAAAATCACTCGGCCCTGAATCACTAGGCACACCTCTGAGTTGAGGGTGTTCGGAGAAATTTGGAGCGAAGACAACGTGCCTTCGGCTCGGTTCCGATTTAAACATGCACTGACTGCGTTTTTGGCAAGACGCAATATTTAACATGTTGGTGGAGCAGTTTTCAAAACTACCCTCCATTATGAATTGCAAAGACCGAACAGTTAATGTACGCGTATCATTACAATTTTTTTTTGTATTTAAATTATTTTTAACTTCAACGATTTGGTTACCAACTAGGCTTGAAAGTTGTAAATTAAATATAAAATAAATTATATATATTCTTATTGAATTAATAATATCCCCTTTTCTTATTTTCTGAAATCACGCGCGACTAATAAGTGAATTACTAGGTTTATTTATATGTCTAGTCAATTACCTAGATTATCTGTGACCAACACATTTGAGCTAATTGAGTGCAGCAGAATTGACTACTTCTCGGAATTTGCTGGAGATTTTCATTACGGTTATCTTGATTAAGACTGACAGAAACGAGATGCAATTATGTCTTGATTCTTACGTTATTTGACACCGGGACATATCTTAGTCACTATATTTCTTTGGTAAGTTCATTACAAATTCAAAGGAACTAAATGCTTGGGTGTTTTGATGAGAAAGAAAAAAAAATTGCTTTCGGAATTGCTTAGTGAATTGCTAATTGTTATTTGGACTAGGGCAATATCAAACATTTTAAGATAAAAACATTAAAGATTGGTTAACATTCACCTCCTGCCATTAATTTGAATTGTTTTGTTTTTTCGTATTATAATTAAATGCAAGTTTGCAGGCAAGTATTGCGTGAGCAATAGTTAAGTATTTGTCATAATTAAAGCATTTTTACAAGCTTTTAATTACTTTCACCTGTCTGTTGTCTGTCTGTCTGTATGTCTGTAATCAAACCTTGCAAGTTTAATTTGACCCACTTCCCGGTTTCCAATTGAGCTGAAAATTTGCATGCGTGTGTAAATCGGATGACAATGCAATATTTTTATGACATCGAGCTGATCTGATGATGGAGCTGGAAGGTGGCCATAGGAACTCCGTCATAAAACAACGCAACCCCATCGAGTTTGGGCTCATTTGATTCGTCTTGACGAGTACTTTAAGATGCAAGATGGTAATAATAATAAAAGCTTGTTTTTAAAAAGTATTTTTAAAATTTGACTTGTTCTCTCTTACATATCGCACACCTAGTTTTATACTGGCATAACTCATAAATGATTTTTTTTATGATTTCAAGTAAGTAGAGATACGATTGTTATTGCAAAAACTTACTTCTGTAGATGAGCTCGACGACATGTTATAATTTTGGACCAATCCAGAATCCAGGGTAGTAGACGTGTGCGCCGCGCCGCCGCGCCGCCGCCGCCGGTCATTTTGGTCACGCCGCCGCCGCCGGTCATTTTATCGGCGTGAAATCGGCGTGACTTTTTTTCACTATATTAACGTTATTATAATATTGTTATCATCATTATCATCGAAATAAAATAAGTGAAGACACAAGAAATGTCCCACATAAATTTAAACGACTTGAAAGGGGTTGAATATAATTTTATACGGTATGTCCACATACAAATGTATGTAAAAGAATAGAAAAGAATGAAACTAGTCGGGGCCTCGAGTTGACACGCACCATTAACTGTTGCTTTTGGTACCCGAGTAGTAAATTACTAACATTTTGTGAAATTAAACGTATGATTTTCGTATGAAAATATGATCTCCACTTTCCACCATTATGTTCCACACCAAACAAGCGAAGCGAAAGCCAACGATGAGGTTCGTTGGCAATCGTTGTCGCTGTGTAGACTTGCCTTGATCGTTGTCGCTGTGAAGGACAACATAACGCTAGGGTCACATAACATCGCGGTCGAGCCCTCGTTGAAATATCTTGGACTCGTCCTCGATGGGCGGTACAATTTCCGGGAGCACTTTGCCCGGTTGTCTCCCCGCCTGATCCGTCCGCTACTCCTGCGGTGGATGGACAGAGAGCACGGGTCGTTGACCTTCAGGCTCGTGCAGTTGTTTTCCAGGAGTACGGATGCTTTGAAAAGTACTTGCATGCATTACGTAGCCGGCAGAGAACCGACCCCTGCTTGCAACTTCTGTGGCTACGCGTGCCCAGCATGGTTCAGTGAGCACCGTACCCTCATCGCAGTCATGGGGGAAGAACTCTTACTATCAACCATGGAATCAGCTAGGTTGATTAGCATTTGTTGCAAGTCTTGCAGCGTTCCTGACATGATGATGATGTCATCTGCAAATCTCAGGTGTGAAATGTAGTCGCCGTTGATATTGATGCCCCGTCCAGTCCAGTGTAGCGTCTTAAACACATCCTCTAGAGCGTTGGAAAACAATTTGGGGGAAATAACGTCTCCTTGTCTTACACCTCATTTTAAAGGGATGTGTCTAGTCTGCCGGTTCTGGCCTTGGACAGTCATTGTGGCGGTATCGTACAAACTTTTCAACACCTGGATATATCGCCAATCGATTTGGCTCCGGAACAGACCAGGTTTCAATGGACTCAAAGGCCTTTTCATAGTCCACAAAAGCTAAGCACAGGGGCTGATTGTACTCTTCGGTCTTCTGTATTATCTGCCGCACTGTGTGGATGTGGTCTATGGTGCCATAGCCTGCTCTAAACCCGGCCTGATTCGGTGGCTGAAACTCATCAAATCTTCGTGCGAGACGATTTGTGATAACCCTTGAGAAAAGCTTATAGACATGGCTCAAGAGCGAAATAGGTCTATAGTTCTTTCAAAAGGTTTTGTCACCATTTTTAAAAAAACATCACTACTACGCTCTTGCTCCACGCCTTTGGAGTTTTTTCAGAGAAAAGGACATAATTAAATATTCGCTGGAGCTCTCTCAATACAGGTGCATCTGCAGCCTTCAAGAGCTGCGATGTAATTCTGTCTTCACCAGGGGCTTTTCCATTTTTAAGCTGACCAAGGACCATCGACAGTTCGTCTACGCTGATATCCGGGAGGTCTTCGGTATAGTGCCGCGTTAGAGGGGCTCTTGGATCATTGCGGATATCAGGCAGAGGCGCCTGCGAAGCATACATCTTGCTATAAAAGTCTTCCACCTCAGCAAGAATCTCAGGCTGAGAGGTAACGACGCTTCCACCTGATGTAGTCAGCTTTGTCAACTGACTCCTCCGTAATTTCTGCACGACGACCTTATTCCCCCGTATTTGCTCTATCGCTTCCTGAATGGCGCGTGTGTTGGAGCTCCGGAGGTCTCTTCTTACTGCCTTGGAGATTGTCTTATTGAGAGCTCGTCTCTCTGACAAATTTGTTGGTGGGTCTTCACGTCGCTCCCTCATCAGCTGCAAATATTCCTGAGAAAGCTTCAACTTACTGCCTGTGCGTTTCTTCTCGCTCAATTTAGCACCTTCTTCCCACAAGATTTCTACCACTCTATTTAGATCCTGGTCTACGTCAACGTCAATTGTGGTTTCCAAGGCTGCGAATCGGTTCTCCAGTTTAATCTGGAATGCTTGGATCCAGCGACAGTTGGAAGTGGGAAAGGTCGGAGCGTGGACTTCATCAATCGGGCGCGTTCTAGCTTATTTTCACTATTTATTGATATTTAATTAATAATTATCATAGATTTTCGCAAAAAAAAACGGCTAATTTTATTAAATATAACAAATAATATTTAAGAAATGTAATTTAGCACGCTTAATTTTGATTTTTGTTGAATTTTACCCCCACGCCGATTTCACGCCGATTACGCCGCCGCCGCCGGTCATTTTTCGACCAGACGCCGCCGCCGGTCATTTTATAATCGGCGCACATGTCTACAGGGTAGTAACAGAAAGCAGAGTTTAACTTGGTCCATAATGATTATGCAAAAATGATACCTAAAGATAGATAGTGTAACTCAGACCGGCGACTAATTAGTCGAGAGCAACAGACATTTATTAATTGCGACACAAGTAGTCTTGTAACCAGAATATAGAAGTCAAGGAAGATGCCACGTAATAAGACAAATGTGAAGCCAAGTGCTACTAATATTATTGCTTTAAATAAAAGTTTATGTAATTTATTTATTTTATTTATTTATTTTATTAATAATAAGAAAACTTACAGCTAGCTTATGAGTAGATAGTTATATAAACACGAAAGGCCAATTACAAGTTTTCATAGATAAATACAGAAAAAGGTAAAATAGAACAAGACGACAATAATATAATTGTATGCACACTACAGCATTATGAAGAAGAATAAAACAAAAAACGCGATTTAAAGAGCTTATAGAAACTAATTATTAGTGAAAAGCAAATCGTTTCCCGGAACTAGAGATTTTTTTGGAAAATGTCTCCGTAAACAAAAGAAATTATAGAAACGATTTTTTCTCTATAAAATCATGAATAAAAATTAATATCAATAAATAGGGATAATCACACCGTCGAAAATAATTATTCTCTAGTACCAAAAAAACATGTATTTGAAATTTAATCATAGATTTACACTTGGATTTGTACTTAAGGTGCAGAAATCAATTTTAGCGGAGGTCTACGGCAAAAACATCTATTCATGTTCCAAATTTTAAACCAATTCGTTCAACAGTTTGAGCTGTGCGTTGATCAGTCACGATTTCCTTTTATATATTTTAATGATTTGTTTGTCTTATTCCAAAGCTTCAGTTTTGTTTCATGGGACGCAGTATCCATATTTATCGCTATGTGTTCTCACGACTTGTTCGTTTTGTCCGGTGTACCCTTTCAAAGCACGTTGATAAAGTCTCGGATAATTTCCGACTGCCTTTTAGTGTTCTTTAGTGTCGTTTGCCACTTTGTGCCTGTAAAATGTAAAATTAGATGTCGCTGTCTCAATTCACTGCCTTTTAAATATTACTTCCCTTTGACTAGACTTGGTAGACGTGGAACGGTGTTCTTAGAATCTTACAAGATATAGGTTATATACTAACTGAAAATTATAAAATTAAGGCACTGTAAAAAGTTAATTATTAAACAATATACAAAAAAAAAACAATTTTTATTTTCATTTAGCAAGTCAAATTGACCCAAAAATTTCATGTGATTAGATATTTGCATTAATGTGCATATTTGATATATATTTTGAATCCACACAATTATCATTGTCGCTAAGTCAACGGACTGGCAATACGGGATGAAAAATTAAAAAAAAGTTGTAGAATTAAATTACTTTAACAAAAACAACCACTTCATGGAACAACATATTTTGTAGTAACAATAAAAACTAAATGAATACTTAAACGTCTAAGATACGTCGATCCAAGAATAGACTAACAACAGACAAAAAGATCGCCCATCAACCTCTCATGATGTAGACACGCACCACTTCGCCCAATACTCGTATGTCCATCGCCTCGCGGCTATCTCCGGTTTCCGCTCCGAGGACCTCACTAATTGGTACACTAGATACTGAAGTCGGTCTCGTTTTTGGCCACAAAATTATGCGGCTATATTTGCGTTTTCGGGTTATAATCTGCTGAAACTTTGGACAAACCGAAATTTAGACGTAAATGACAAGTTTATGAATTCTCGGGCGTTATTACTACATATTTGTTTATTTTTAATTCAGCCTGTTGCATGTGTTTTTGTAAAGCTTGCTATGCTCAGGAACCGTTCCTATAATATTTCATTGTAATTTCTGGTTTTTTCGGCTTTAATGTCATGATTCAGTCATTTGGCCGAAACTAATGGCGAAAATAGTTTTAGGTGGTTTGCAATGTTTTGGTCATAAACAAACAAAATATTTATATTTCCTTAAATATTTAATAACTTATATGATGATTTTTATGAATGCTGAAACGGGCATTAATCAATATTTCTGGTGAGTTTTCGGCCAAATACATAATAATATCTAAAGCCGAAGTTTCATAATTATTTTCGGCCTAATCCGTTTTCGGAATAACCCGTTTTCGGCTAGAGTTCTAATTAGGCATCTCTCACGGACGTGCATTAATTGGCCTTCTGTCGTGTATTCTCTTTGTTAAATGAGAGACTGATTTAGTTTGTGGCGCACTTTGAGGGATGTTTTTCCCTATTTGCATTATGCTTTGCATTAAAATGTTTGCAGATTTTAGACGTAATAAAGTTTGTGAAGCAAAAATACGTGTAGAGATGATTTTTTAGATTGACGACGATGCAATTTAAAAACTGTTGAATACTGTCTTTATAATCACTATAGTGATTAATTAAACAAATTAGCTTTAACTATATTTAATGGTTTTTTTTTTAAATAAAAGTAACTATTAATTTCCAAATAAATAAGTAAATCAATATCGAATAATAATAATATTGTTGAAAACATACACCACAAAATACAATACATATTTTTTTATTAAAACACCACAAGAAAATAAAAACTTAAAAAAACTGTAAAAAGTTGCAAATAGTTACACTTATACAAATCTAACTAATTTTAATGACTCTGCATAATATTTTTATAACCCACTTAAGTCTAATCACTTGTCCTAAACGCCCTTCCATTGCTCATTATGGCGCGTCTATCTCGTGTATCATCTATGCTCGCATTATCCTCGTAGGTGTTAGAAGCACTTTCTTAATTAACGTAATATGCTTTTGTATTCGGACTGTTGTAATATAGGTGGATACCACACTGCACATTAAGACAAAAGTGAAGCTAAATATATTCAAGTTGATATTATGCAATTATAAAAAAAGTAAATGAAAAATTAGATGAAAAGTAGTTACCACCAGCAGATCGTAAAAAAAAAAACGGTTTTTGTAAAGTTTTGTGTTTCAAAAATGTAGCACTCAAGCTGAAAAAAATGTTGGTGAGGGACAAAAAACTCCCAATATGTTAAAGCTGAAGTTTCAGATTTCCGAAATTCCTACAAAGCCCCACATGACTGAAAGATTCCATTACAAATATTGTACCTATATAGCCAACAACCGATACCCACCGTTTAAAGTGGTATCTTTGAAATAAAATTGCTACTCTGAAATTTGAACGGATGATCGCCAAAACATAAACTTACATTTAAGTCATTAATCATCAAACTTACTTTTTTACGGCCACTGACGGCTACAAATTTAATTAAAAACTTCCAGTATTCAATACTTTAGCGATAAGTGATAAGACCGCCAATTTTAACATCTTAGCTACATTTTAACATCATTTTAAGTTTTATTTTTATAATGTGGAGTTAAATAAAGAGTTATGTATCTGTATAATTTTAAAGCGCGACGTCTACATTTGTTTCAAAGTGTGTGGATAATATGAATGGTCCTGTCCTCTCCCATTTCCACAAGTCTTGCTTGTAAAATATAATGTGTACGCGTAATGAACGGGGCACTGTGTTGGGTGTTATTACACACGTCTTAAGTGCCGAATGGAGTTCTGGCTTTTGCTTAATCTGTTTTAGCTTTTTTCTTGGTTTTTAGACGATATTGAATATTTTCTCAGAGACACACAGATATATTTTTTTATAGGTATAGAGGTAGTTATTTACCGGGTTTGTCTATAAACTAACAAAAATGTTACAAATATTATATACATACGTAAAAGTTTGTAAGAATTAATGTCTGGATGTGAGGATCGGTCCACCCGTTTAGGCGTGAAAGAGTAACTCTTTCACGCCTAAACGGGTGGACCGATTGAGCTGAAATTTTGTATAGAGATAGCTTAGACCCTGGAATAACACATAAGCTACATAAATACTGCGGGTAAAACCGCTGGGTGCAGTTAGTATGATATAAGATAGAGATAATAAAGTCGTCCACTTGCGATGACAGTGTGACATCTCATAAAGCGTTATTTTTCAATTAATTAATCTGTAATCGCAAGTGATTTTTATACACTTTTTGAGATGTCACACTGTCATCACAAGCGGGCGAACGCTATTGTAGCGAGTTGTCTAGATATCATCCCATAATTATTATAAAGTTAAACTAAAATAATATGATTCATAATGTCATTGTATGTCTACAGATAATTTAAAGATTTTCTTTTGTTTGTTCACAGGATATGGCAAACTACAGCTGCGTAGCCGAAAATATTGCTGGAAAGAGGATCTCAGAGCCTGCCCTACTGACAGTTTATGGTAAGTGTCGTGAATAAACTTATACTTTAGAATCCGGATGGAGGAAGGAATTACACGAACTGATTCCTCCAAGCTCGTATCATCTCCGAAAGTCACTAGTCACGACAGACGGTTTTATATGGTATCCATAGTGGCGCTACCAACTGCCCGTACCAAGCGCTTTACTTCTACTTTTCGAATAAAAAAATTTACGCGTCGACTTGTAAACCATTTTGTTTCGTCGTTACAAACTAGTCGTTTGAAACACATTACTGTCATTCATGTTTCCCGAGCGATACTACTTAAGAATTTAGGTACTTTTCTAAATATTATACGTGGTTCAACATCAACCGCATCTACATTTTCCATTAAACGTAAGACAAAATACACATATTTAGTTTAATAAATAAAGGCTACAGCAGCACCATTATTATTTCCGCATTGCACCTTAAAAACTACTTCTCAATATGTCATCTATTATAATGTGTGTGAAAGCGTTCTTACATCTATCTTTAAAATAAATCGTAAACGTTCAATCAAGCAACTCCAAAGTAATCATTACAAGCCATTTCTATCGTCACCCATTTAAGGACATAACTCATCAAATACCTAACATTTTCTAACGTCATTACGTAAACGATCGCCATCAAAACTGTTTAATACAAGAGCTACAAGCACAGAATAAATAGGGAGCAGGAATGGCCTTGATAAGCTTTTAAACACGCATGTAGTACACACATATATACTACACAAACGCGTGTGAAGTGAAAACAAACCATCTTATACATAGTGAGCCATAGTGTGGTAAGCGTCACATAAGTCCCTTTAACACATAAAGTAGTTGTATAAGTTTGTGATAGAGAGACCGATTTTTACCGGTGTTTTTGTAAAGTAGGTATAAGCATACGAGTAATTCTGGCCAATTTTTTATCAAAAACAATTTGGTACATTTTTAATGCATGTGCATATAATATGCATTTTAAAGCAACAATATGTAAAAATTGAGTTAAATTTTCATTCTTAATGCGTTCAACATTTTTTTTTGTTTGTGAATTTGCCATTCCCATTATTAGCCATTAGCCATAGCCTCAGCCACCTGCCAACCAATCTGATCTATTAAGTACTCTGTGGTAACATTATTTCAAGGTAATTTATTGGACAAGCGTGCTCGATGCTTAACGCTCATTTCACCCTCACGCGGCGAAATAATAACTATCTTTAGAGAAGGGTGCCATCAGTTTGAAATAAAACGTATAGTTTGATGAATAAGCCTTTTTGACCATTTTTTTTAATCCAAGATATTTTAAAGCGTGTCTGATTGAATTTTTTCAACCGATGCATTGGACTTAAATTTGGAAAATATTACCTCAGCCACGTTTATTGAAATAAGTAAGGCGTTGTTAGATTTGGCTTTTCAGCAACTTAATGAAATCTCTAAAAGGAACATTTCATCAACTGCAACCGTATTGACATTCTAACCTTTCAAAACCTTCCCCTGCTTAACTGTCCTTCAGGCTTTCTTACTGGAAGGTTTTTTTACCCTTCAAAACCTTCCCATATCATCCTACCTACAAAATGGAGTAAAACACTAATATTTGATATAAATTACTGCGTTTGATAAATATGTCATGTTAATAAGGAGGTTCAAGCAAGTAATGTACACAAAAGTGGACATCAAACTAAGTGGCTATGAATTAGCCAATAACCCTGCTAGTTTTGGATTTGGTTGTGTCTTTAACATGGAAATTAGAAAATTATCCATACCAGAATATGATGGCCACCATACAAGTGGATCAAAGGGCAGGCGGCGATGCGCACAATAATTGCAATGCGCGCGCGCACCATCATTAGACCGGCGCCTACGCAGCACTTGCCTCAGTATCTAATGTGAGAAACTATCCTCGAGTGCGTCGATAACTTAGAAATATTAGCGGACATTACGACCGTGTTTTGACACCATGTTAGTGATGCTAAGGGTTATACTTGAGAAGGATTTAACAGTTTTAAAACATTAAAGACGCCAAGACGTCTTAATCAGTAAATTAAACTGTCAGCGTTCTTAAAAATATTTCGATTTATATAAGGTATGAATATAGCTTATATCCTAATAAATGAGGTACTTAATACTGTTGGGCACATCTAGTATTAGAAAGAACACTAAACATCTAGGTCAGATTCGCGCACTATTTCCGATCCCAATCAGAATATGTTGTATCCAATTTTAGTCAGTCTTGGGAATCCTATAAGAGTAATTAGAGATTCTAAGATAAAAATAAATTAGTTGGAGATAAAAACATACGTGCCTATCTATGGATAGGTCTTAAAAAATGATATCGAGGCTTTTACCCACTTGTTATTGAATTTACTAATATTCGAATTCAGTCAGGCATTATCACGTTATCGGATTCAGATCGCATGTGGTGCGAAACATCTACAGAGGTCTATGTGCATTTTCAAATAAAATAAAGTACGTGTATAAGTATGATTCACGTACGCGTCAGTGCGTCGGGAACGTGGCAAGTCAAAGGTGTCGATTGCGATCAGTTAACACGACTTCGTACACAATTTGTTACGCGTGGCGCCTACTCGGACCATCATTTCCTGTGTACGTATTATATTGTAGATAATTTTATAAGCTTTGTTACTAGTAATGGGTGATATCTATATTTCTGAATATCGAATCGAAACTATATATTGATATTCAATATCGGATATCAAAACTATATATTTTACGAAACTATATACTGAAAAAATAACTCGATTCGAGTCGATGTGGTTATTGGTTATGATTTAGATATTTGAATATCGTGTCATCTTACGTCAATAGCTGAATATAATGTAGGTAACTATTATTTTTTAGCAAATCGTTTCTAAACAATATCTTCATTACAACAGACAGAATGAACTTACTTCCCTTCATACTTTACCCAGGCTTAGGACTGGCTACATTATTATTTTATTTTGTACATGTTACAAGTTATGATATTTATAGTAAAGCGAACTATTTTTAAACATAAATATTTTCTTAACAAGTATGCAGAATGCAGATATATGCAGAACAATAATGCAGATCGCAGGCGTATTTAGAAGTTCATTCGATTTTATATAGATGATTTTTCTATTTACATAATTGTACATGTTTTTCTATATTATATACATTCTTTACATAATTGTACATGTTTTTCTATATACATTATTTACATCATTGTTTATTATCGTACTATTTACACATGAAATCTGTCAGGGTGTAAATTCACCAATTCAAAAACCACGAAACTGAATCAAAACAAACAAAATGCAGTGTTAAGTGTTCAATTTATTTGTATCCACTTGTAACTTTCTTTCAAGGCCAAAAGGTCAGGTCAATATTTATTTTAAATAAAAAATCCTTAACTTTAGGCGATAGAGTCTATAATTGTAACATGCCAAAATTCTGCCAAATATTCAAAATCAATTTTTTATCTATTTTAAATACCGACTTAACCACTTATGAATTAAAGTTTAAAATAGCATGGTTGATCTAAAAATATATCGCATCTCGCTCTAACTCACGTGCGCTCTTTCATTAACCATCGTCTAAATTCGTGAGCGAATCGTGTAACTTCGCAAACACTATACTATCAAACACGATATTCAAACACGATATTTCAATATAGGGTTTGGGACTCGGGACGGCTTCGTTGTACAATCGGATATCTTCGTAAAAACTATTTCGTTAAACAAACACGATATTAAATATACGTTTCGGTACCGCATCGTTACGATTTTCTCCCATAGACAAATATAGTGTTTCGCAAAATATATAGTTTCTGCAAAGGTCGATATATAGATATCCGATATTGACGCGATATATAGTTTCAATATCTATATACGTTTCGTATCACCCATCCCTATTTGTTACATTAGTTTATTTAATAAGTATTTCTATATCACTTATGTATTATAATTTATGTTTAGAAACTAGGTATGGATTATGGATACATCTGACAATTAAGAAGTACATAAAATTAAAAAATGTCATGTGAAATCCCCTTAAAGTCCCAAGCGGCTCGATCGGGCCGCAACCGCCGCATTCAAATTTAAGCCTAAATTTAAGGATTCTAGAAGCTAATTTAATCCACCACCGCTTCGAAACAATTGAGAAGCGCTAGTAGCTAAGGAATTAAGTTACTTATGTAAATAAAAAACAACATGAAATTCTGCAATTTTAATAACAAAAATCTAAAACATCGATGACCGACAGAGCTTCAAGGGTTCAATGCTTAACGGAGTAGAAGATATTGAATTTTCTCGTAGCTTATTATCATCATCATCATTATACTATATTCGTCTACTTCTGGACGAAAAGCCTCCCCGCAGGCACGGCAACTAACCCGTTCCTCCTTCTACTCGTATATGTAAGGAGGCAGTCGTCAGGTCATGTTGCAGGCCCTGTAGTAATCTCGGCGACTTGAAACTGCAACATATAGGCTGGCCACACAACCTATAAATTGTGATTTGACTCTGACAGTGTAAGTAGGGCCACCTGTTCTGTTGGAATATAAACCCCAAGTTTTTTTCTTTGTACTCCACCCACTCACAAAGACATTTCGGATATAATAAATAAATATTTCAGGACATTACACACAGCGCCACCTAACACCAAGCTAAGCAACTTAATTTTTTTTTTTTTATACAACGAAGTAAGAAGACGAGCAAGACGCTCTCCTGATGGTAAGAGATAACGCTGCCCATTATTAGTACAGTGCTACTCAGTATTTTACAAAGGTACAATTCTGGGTGCACTGCGCCAACGCTTCTTACTTGAGAGTCATCAGATGTTAAGACTCCTCAGCCCAGTAATTACACTAGCTACAGTGCCCTTCTACCGAAGCACAGTAATGTTTGCACATCACTGCTCAGGCGGTAGAATAACTGGCACTGTTGGGGTACCCACCTAGTCGACCTCCTGCAAAGGAAGTCTACCCCCGGTAAAATATATTATATAATATTTGTGGTATGGCGATTAGGATAACGGATATAATACTTATGATATAGGGACAGCTTCAAATTCCACGAAAACACTGCTGAATTAAATAAATAGCTTAAATAATTAATATTATCCTCAATTAAAAGTTCCAGCAAAATATCAGCACAAAGATCCAATAAACGCCAGCTACCATAAAGTCCATGAAAACAAAACGAGTGAGCCCGAAGGAACACACTATACTGTATCAGTTCAACAGATCTCAGTTGAACACGCGAAGTCGCGTGCGATACCTAGCTTACCTAGCTGCTAAATCCAGGACCTAACTACCTGGGTGCTATGAAATATTCTAGCCTTTAACGAGCTTGCCGGAATTTGCTTTTTTAATAGTATAATAATTAGAGAAATTATTTTTTCATATAATTATTATTTGTTTGTGACCTTGTTTTTTAATAGGTGTAGGTACATACATATTTTAAAAGCCAAATGAATAAGTATTTTACCAATATTATAAACGTGAAAGTTTGTAAGAATGGATGTATGGATGTGTGTTTGTAACTCTTTCACGCCTAAACAGGTGGACCGATTCAGGTGAAATTTAGAGATAGCTTAGACCCTTCGGAGGGGTCCTCCTGTCAGTGAGGACCAAACGCCGTCGGGGCCGCGGATGAGTGCTTCGGCGTACCCGTTGCCCCGGCATTATGGCGTCCCGCAGGAACACCGCCAGGTTTTTTAGTGGGTATCCCCGCCGCTCCCATCTTTGACGGGGGAGTCCCACATTCCGCCCCGCGCCCCCCGGCGTGGGGTGATGATGCGTAACGCATTTTTCCTGGGATAGAAAAAATATCCTAGAATAACACATAGGCTATATAATATATAGTACAGCGGGAAAAACCACTGGACGCAGCTAGTTTTATAATAATTCTATTTCACTCACTATACCTACAGTTGCGGTGGCAAGCTTCGGTCGTGGCTAGTTTCCCACACCCAATGGACGTAACCGTGTCGCCCATCGGTCATTACGACTGTGTTCCAGCACGATGATCAGTGAAAACCCGGCGTGATTGATCCCACTTTCTAGGTATAGTCTGCTCCCATCTTTGGCACTATTAACGGTGATGATCAGGCAAGATTGTGGTCAATGATAAACTAATAGTACAAAGGTATTTTTTTGTAATAGATAAATACATCCATTATAAAAATCACCATACGAAGACCACCCAAGTTTTAAAAGATAATATTTTCCTGTAAGTGATCTTAAAAGTCGGCGGTAAATACTTTTGCTTTGCAAAATACACAATTATGTAGACTCAACCAATATTAAATTGCACCTGTAAGCCGAACAAAATGTTCCTAACGTCTTCGATAACGAACTGCATTTTTAAAGTGGTCGCACTGCCTATATTAAAATACAATGCATGTAAAATTACCTAAATTATAGGCCGTAATATTAGCCGATAAATTTTAAGCTAAATTGAGCTTAAATACGGAGTATTAAAGTGCAATTTTATAAAATATTTTGCAAAATGAATTTATTTTGAGGTAGATTTAACAGAGTATTGGTTCGCCGCTAACATGATTTTAGAGGAAAATCATTATATTATTTAATAGTGTCATATTTTGTAATATCGATTTGAATAATAAACTCGAAGCTTAGTAGCGATAATTCAATTTAAAGTACATAGATAACATTCTATTGAAAAAAAGGTAGAAAATGTACAATAAAAGCTTGTAAAAAGAAATATAAACAATAATTAATAATTAATCAGTATAAAAACTAAGTACAGTTGCTGTAGCATGCCACACGGGATCCCGCTGAAATGTCAAGAGTAGAACTGTCATCCCATACATTGTACTTTTGTAAATGTATGGGATGACAGTTCTACTCTTGAAGTTTTGTCGGGATTCCGTGTAGCATGCTACGGCCACTGGGCGTAATTTTAGCAAACCATTAAAAACGAGCTTTAAGATGGTTTTCACACTATATTTTCTTAAATTACTTGTATGATCAACAGAATCGCTTAAAATGCAAATTATATCTAATTTCAAAGAGATCATTAAACATAAAGATGCTTTTAATGATAGATAATACAAATAATATCTCTTTTATTACAAAACAGATACAAAATTAAGCTTTATATCAATAATGTCGTAATGACCCATCATTCCGCCACGAGCGGTGACCCCTGCTGTTTTAAAAATAACATTAATTAATTGTTATTGTGCCATATCCAAAATTATACAGATATTATGTTCCGCTTTCTAAATTTGGCCTTCTTTATTGAAATGATGCTATTCATACTAAATTATTCGAAAATACCATTTTCGATACTACCGTGAATAATTGAAGTTCTACTTAAAAACTCATCAAAGCTGCGACACAAACCTCCGTAGTGCAGAGTTCCCGAGACGCTGGAGACCGTGACAAGTGAAGGCGCATCGCGAGGGCTGTTTTAGCCAATAATGAAAATGCAGCATCAACCACGACCACTCTGTCAAGAGTGAACGACTAAGGAGGACTTAAAAAAAATAAGATTGAGTTAAGTGCAGTGGACTGGTATCGTCAAGAATCTAGAAGACCTATAAACAAGTGAAATAAAAACAAGTGAAATTTAAAAAATACTTTTTAAAAACAAGCTTTAATTATTGTTATCATCTTGCATCATAAAGTACTCGTCAAGACGAATCAAATGAGCCCAAACTCGATGGGGTTGCGTTGTTTTATGACAGAGTTCCTTTGGCCACCTTCCAGCTCCATCATCAGATCAGCTCGATGTCATAAAAATATTGCATTGTCATCCGATTTACACACGCATGCAAAATTTCAGCTCAATTGGAAACCGGGAAGTGGGTCAAATTAAACTTGCAAGATTTGATTACAGACAGACAGACAGACAGACAGACAACAGACAGGTGAAAGTAATATAAAGCTTGTAAAAAAAACTTTTTTACACATCTCTTGAGGGAAAACCATAGTCACTTGGTTACTAACACAAATAATCTAAAATATAAAAGGAAAGAGTGACTGACTGATTGACTGAGTGATCTACCAACGCTCAGCCCAAACCGTTGGACGGATTGGGTTGAAATTTGGAACATAGATAGATTTTATGACGTAGACCTCCGCTAAGAAAGGATTTTGCAATGCGGGCAAATCAGCGAGCATACGCTTGTAATAATATATACCTAATATCTAATCTAGAAAATATTTTGTAACAACACTACTTTTATAGCACTTTTTATCACCACCTTTGTTCCACAATAAAATAATTAATATAAAATACTAAAAATTACACAATTTAAAGTTGAAACTATTAAAGTACGGTTAGCAGAGAGCGTTTCACGTTACGATATCGCGGCGGATATAATAAATTTAAATATTTATGTTTGTATAAATAAATAAAGAACACGCGGCTAAGCTACGAGTTCCGAAGTAGGTCGGAATAGGGCTTCATTTTATTTATTAGATGGATCAAAAAACATCTAGAAATTTAAAATACAAGATTTTGAAACCGCTACATGATCAAATAAGTATATGCAGAAGATCGACTCGAGCGGATTCTTTTTACTAATGCTACTTATACTTATTTTACGATAGAATAAAATAGAAAACTCTTTATTGTTCACACAAATACAACAATATAAACAGCATAATATATAGCGATAGCATGTTATGTGTTTATATGTTAAAGATTTTTTTTTAATACCAAAGCATTTTAGCGTTTATCTTGTCTTGGTTATCTACCCTTACGTGTTACAAACTGACATACAGAAAGCCTGTTAAATAAGAGAGCAATATGAAAAGCATTTTGTGTAGATTGATTTGCTGTGTGAACTCCACCATATTATTATTTTTCGATACGATTTTTTTTGTTTGAGAATAAAAGAAAAATTGGCTGAATAATTTCGCTTAAAAGTTTTCCGGTAAGGACGTGTGACGTCATTTGTGGATTCATTTTGTATCGACTCGATCATCCACAAGTGACGTCATGTCCTTTCAGTCATGACGTCAGTCATGAACCTTTCCATGTAACTTCAGCCTTGTACATCACACTTTTTTTATTTAAATTACAAATAAAAAAACGTGTCCAATATTTTTTAATAGTTACATTTTTTTGTTGGGTCCCCTATTATTGCGCATGTATATCTTGTTCATGTATCTAGAGTTGGCGTTCTTTAACTATTTATTTATTTCATAAGTTATGTACGTATAAATAAAATATTATACACAGAAAAACATATATTTTTAGCTAATCACCAATAATACGTGATTTGTGACTCCGGTAGAGAATTACAAAACTCATTTAACCTAGTTTCAACTAATTTGATTACAATCATGAATTATATATTAATTTATTTTATTGTGTAAAAAGTTTACATTACCTTAAATAAAGTCATTGTTTAAAAACTTGAGCAATTCACGCTCTTATGTTAGTCAGAGTACTGACAGAGAGAGAGTCAACGTGTTCTCTAACCACGAGGCCTATTGTAACTATTAACCACCAAAAATAAAATATACTTAGAGACGCGGAGCGCTATATTAAAAAGGCATTTTTCAACTTTGCTGTGTAATCCACTAACATGTTACACGACAAATTTAAGAAATGTATTTTACTTTTAGCGGTATATGACTCTAAGAACATTTTATTTTTGTCGGTTACTAGTGATATAGTAACAGCCAATACGCCTTAAGGTGTTTGCCCAGTCACTTACATACAGCTCAGTAATCTAGCCACGTTCTAACCGACCAGGCTAGTTTATGTTCAGACGTCTCTATTACTCGGTACCCGCTATTAACAATCAAAAATTGTATCAAAAATAATCAAGATTTGTGCGAAGTAATCTATTGAAGTAATAAACTACGACAATGACAAGAAATTTAAAGCTTTTTCTTTCAACTTTAAATCCATAGTTATTTAGGTTCAAAATCGCAGAATTTTATTCTTTAAGTGAGATCTACCCACATGTTCAGACTTGGTAATAATGTAGCACAATTTGCACATAAGTGACACAAATTCCTCGGACACAAAAGGGCTCTAACAGCAATAAACGTAAGTGATCGCCGACTCACTCAATTAGTGAGTGAAAGAGTGTATTCATACGCCCATGTACAATGAAAAATGATTTATTCTACTTGTTTCGTTATCGTAAAATCTATCATAATCGATCGATTGGGTACATCACTAGCGGGTAAACGCAGGCCTAAATCTCCTGCGCGTGCCAATTCATTAGTTGCAACAGGAGCGCCGTCCGAAACGCATCGGTCCTCTACCTCCGACCGCCGCCGACGACGTGGTTGTGCTTGTGTGCCTAATCCGCCATTAGTGTATCTAAATTATCGAACATATTGTGCAAACATCATCTTAACATCGTTAAAAGAACCTAACCCCAAACATATACCGAGCTGTGCGATCATCACAAGATTGGAAGGTGGATCCGCGTCAGGGCAGTGGAACGCAGTCCAGGTGAGTTGGCACGTTTTACATTTGCCCGTGTTCAGTGAAAGCCTTTCGATCGATTCACAGCTATTCCCAGATGGTAGTAAGTCCACGTCCAGCTATTTCGGTATTTTATTTTGCGTGGACACTACATTTCTTTTGGTGACCGAAACCCGGGAACCTTATGGTGCCGAAAATATAATTAAATTCATTCTATTTCTGTGGTATTTAATGGTCAAAACGTAGGCATTAACTTTAATTCATTGGTAAAACTATCGGTTAATTATATTCTTAACTAGCTGACCCGCGCGCACTTCGTTGCGCGTGAGAGTCAATTAATAAAGCGAATTTGGTGCTGCTATGTTCACTATGATAGTATTTCCATCCCCGTGACTTTGTAAGCGTAAAATAAGGCATGGCTATATATTATTTGCTCCCGCTGTGGGTAGCGAAGAATATCGGGTTCAGTTTAAAGACATTTATTCCTCATTAAGACATACATTGGTAGTCACTAACATGAGAAACATTTAAAGTAAAAGTATGAAATAACATTATTGATTCGTCGTTCTTAGTCTTAAGTTAATTGGGTATTTCTATGCAGTTTTGTTCGCTACCGTAGAAACCAATCCTATGTCCTTTCCCAGAGGTCAAATTATCTCAGTTGAGCGGTAGTTTATCGCCTTCATAAATTTTCACGCCTCTTTTCAGGAATTAAAACTATTTGTGGTCCTTTCCCGGTAACTCTTTAACTTATCTCTACTGTAATGTACCTCAGCTAAATTATTATTCGTTACTAATTTCTCACACCATCCTTCCCGCGACTCAAATCAATTCCATGGTTCCTGAATTCCCATTAAATCTCTGATCCTCCTTCCCCCTCCTTTAATACTTAGTCTCCTTAAAGTTAATTTCTGACATAAAAAAACTATTCATTAACAGAACTTAACAAAATATCAGCTCATTTTCGGTTCAGCGGTTACTAATTTCCATGCAAACGTTTTTGTGAAAAAATTCCTGTTCTGGTGAGAATTTCACAAAATCCCTTCTTATCGGTCGCCTACGTTACATAAAGAATACGTTGTCCAAATTTTAGCTAAAACGAAGAAGCGGTTACCTTTCCTACATAAACTGGATCCCTCTTTCCTCCCCTCAAAGGTTGATTTCTGGGATAAAAAGTATCCCATATCTTTTTTTAAGACTTAATCTACCTTTGTATCAAATTTAAGCGCAATAGGGTCAGCGGTTCTAAATTTCCCATTAATTTCTGTCAAAATAAATATTTAATGTTCCTAAACACAACTCAAACCATGATTTTACAAAATTTCGATTCAATCGGTTTAGTTGTTACGGATTTGCATACAATTGTTTTTTGTAAATAAATCCCGTTCCAGTGGGAATTTAGCAAAAGCCCTTCTCGTGAGTCGCCAAAACCACCTAAAAACACGCTATCCAAATTTCAGCTCAAATAAAGAAGCGGTTAACGATTTCTTACGCAAACTTGCACCCCCCCCCCCCCCCCTTTCCTCCTCTTTAATGTAGATTTCTGGGATAAAAAGTATCCCATTTTTTAGGACTCAATCAACCTCTGCACTAAATTAATTTAAGCTGAATAGGGTCAGCGCAGCGGTTCTAAATTTCCCATACAAACTTTGACCCCCTTGTAACTAAGAACTAAGAACACGCTGTAACTAAGAACACGCTGTCCAAATTTCAGCAAAAACAAAGAAGCGGCTAACGATTTTTTACACAAACTTGCACCCCCCTTTTTTCCCTTAAAAGTTGATTTCTGGGAAAAAAGTATTGCATATCATTTTTTAGGATTAGATCTACCGCTGTACCAAATTTAAGCTCAATAGGGTCAGCGGTTCTAAATTTCCCATACAAACTTTGACCCCCCCTTTACCCCCCTTAAAAGTTAATTTCTGACATAAAAACTATTCAATGTTCCTAAAAACACTTCAGACAATCGTTTTACAAAATATCAGCTCAATCAGTTCAGCGGTTACAGATTTGGATACAAACGTTTTTTAGAATTAATTCCCGTTCCCGTGGAAATTTTGCAAAATCCCTTTTTATCGGTCATCTACGTTACATAAAAAATACGCTGTTCAAATTTGAGCTTTAAAAGATGGCCGGTTACTGATTTTCTACTCAAACTTCTACCCCCCCCCCCTCTTCCCCCTTCAAGGTTGATTTCTGGGATAAAAAGTATCCCATATCATTTTTTAGGACTCAATCTCCCACTGTACCAAATTTCAGATCAATGGGGTCAGCCGGTTTTAAATTTTCCATACAAATTTCGACCCCCCTTTACCCCCCCTTAAAAGTTAATTTTCGTCAAAAAAAAATTAATGTTCCTAAACACGATCTAAACAAACGTTTTACAAAATTTCAGCTTAATCGGTTCAGCGGTTACGGATTTGCATACAAACGTTTTTCGGGAATAATTCCCGTTCCCGGAAGAATTTTGCAAAAATCCCTTTTTATACGTCGCCTTCGTTACCTAAAGAACACGCTGGTTTAAATTTCAGCTTAAACAAAGAAGCGGTTACCGATTTCCTATTCTAACTTTGACCTCCTTTATCCCGCCTTAGAGGTTGATTTTTGGAATAAAAAGTATACCATTCAATTTTTTAGGACTCAATCTATCTCTGTACTAAATTTCAGCTCAATAGGGTCAGCGGTTCTAAATTTTCCATACAAACTTCGACCCCCCTTTACCCCCCTTAAAAGTAAATTTCTGACAAAAAAACTATTTGATGTTTCTAATCACAATCCCAACTATCGTTTTACAAAATTTCGGCTTAATCGGTTCAGCGGTTACGGATTTGCATACATTCGTTTTTCGGGAATAATTCCTGTTCCTGAGGGAATTTTAAAAAATCGCTTCTTATTGCACGATGAAATCTTCTTACGAATACGCTGTCCAAATTTCAGCTCAATCCGTCCAGCCGTTTGGGCTGTGCGTTGATAGAACAAAAGTGTACGAACGATTTTATATAATAGATAAGTAAATCTTTAGATAGATATAACTCTTTTATTTAAAAACCGATTTAAATAAAACCAATACTATTTACAAATTAGAGAAATTTGCAACGTTTTAGCGAAAACTGCATACAATTCGGTTGTGCCGTTTTATCACACATAAGTAATAACCTTTTTACAAATTAAGCCTAATAAAACTACTCTGGTAAATTTTCGTTTATGGCCACATCGATAGATGGCGTATTTTTAGTTTGTCGCACTTTTTGCTTTTTGATTTTTTTGAATTGAATTTACTTTATATTCTATTACTTTTACTTCGAAATTTTGATGTAAATTAGGGGCGATGTGTCCGATATAAATGATTATTATTTATTTTATTATTTTATTTTACGTTTCCCTTGGAAAAATTTACAAAATGTTTTACGATCTAGATCGCGCAAGCGACTTTTTCGCGTCGTTTTGTTCATATGCGTATTTTCACAGTTCACCTTAGTAAAGGATCACAATGAATGGGGAGAAATTTCCATTCTTATTATATGTATGGATTAAAACTCTCATTTACCTATTGCATTTTAAGTTATTGCATCATCTTATCTCACCTACCCTACCCAACGCACCGCGCGGGTACGGATTTTTACATTATTTATCACCATCGAACTATTATTTAGTTATTTCAACAACCGGTTAGATACACTTTATCGGAAAGTATTGTAAGAACTAATTAAGCAATCACAACAATCTATCGGTGCTTAATTATTTCGGTTTACAATATTTTTTATTTTCAAGCGGGTTAGGATCGGAAATTATTATAAGAATTCTCATAGTAGACAATCTCATATTTTATCGGTGTCTATTATTCTATCGGCTTGTAATAATTTCATATTTCAAACATCTAATCACATCGGAATTTATTTAAAGAACACGTAATAAGCAATCACTTTATTATCGGTGCTTATTATTATTTCATCGGCTTAAAATAAGTTCATATATCGCATTAAATCGGAATCTATTGTAGGTTAAAAATATTATTTAAGCAAACACTAACATTATCGGTGCTTATTTTAATTAAATCTACAATATTTTCACTTTCAATATCGTGCATTGTTTCGTTTAAGTAATTCTAAAAATAGAATCTCATAAATCATCAAGTTTAAACAATAAAATCGTATGATATTCTATTAAAACAAAAAATATCGTAAACAAGAGGGTAAGCCGTGTCAAACGAGGTTCAAAACAAGTTTCGCTTCTCGAACATTGCTACAAGCCGCGTACTACAATATAGTGCGACCTTTATCGTATCGATACTTAAAAAATATTAATTACTTTTAATATTATTTTTTTGTTATTGATTTCATTTCTACTTAAAACCGAGCAATTGTTCAGTGTTTCTCAAAGTTTTTTTTGTGGTAACTTTTACCGTATTTATTATCATGTCAGTTCCCACAAGAAGACTTTCTAAACGACTTATACCTAGTTTGAAAAAGACAAAATCGAAATCTATCGAATGTGAATATTCTGTTCAGGACTTACCTTCCCTACGCAGAAAGCGTACTATCGCATACAAACGTTTGACAAAGGCTTTAGAGATCGGCACTGTTTCATTGAGTGATACTGTACAGCGCGATCTATTCTTTTCTTATTATCAGGAATTGAAACAAATATCATCGAATTTCGAGAATGCGCACTTTACTATCTTGCAATTACAAGATGATGATGGTGATGATGATGATGACGAAATGCAAGAACGTTTTGATCAAATGTATTTTGAAGTTATTTCAATTTATCGTAAACTCACCCAATGCGAAACGACTAAATCATCGGATCGAAATTCATCATCATCATCTAACATTCGACTTCCAAAAATCACGTTACCGAGTTTTAGCGGCAAAAATGTAAAGGCGTGGCCACAGTATATCGACGTGTTTAACACACTTATTCATTGCTCAAGTTCACTCAGTGAGACCGAGAAGTTTCACTACTTAATCTCTTCACTCACCGACGAGGCATTATCGGTGGTAAAAGCGTTTCCGCTAAGCCACGAGTACTACCATTCTGCTTATGACGCACTCGTAGCGCGGTATAAGTGTAAACGGACCTTAGCTTTTGCTTGTTGGAGGGATATTCTTCAGATCGAATTTAAACAAAATAATCCGCGCGAGTTCCAGAAGTCCTTAGATAATTTCGATGAAAATCTCACTATTCTTAAATCTATGGATTTACCTGTAGTTAACTGGGATTTTATATTAGTCTATCACATTCTATCAAAATTGGATAAGGAAACCCGCCGCGACTTTGAAGAGAAATATCATCAAATCGAATTGCCGTCTTACATTGTACTTAAAGATTTTCTGCGATCGAGGTGCGAGGCTTTGTTGCGGGATACGCACTTTACAGAAAAGTCTGCGAAGTGTGTGTCGCAACTACCTCGACGTACCCCTGCGTCTCAAGCATTAATCGCCGCGAATGACCTCAACAATAATTCTCAACCGAAGGGAAAGAGTAGTAGTGATACTGAAGAGACTAAACCTAAACCTGTGTCAATGCTGAACAAGTGTCCATTTTGTAACGAACCTCACTCGATTATGAAATGTAAAGATTTCCTAGACAAATCACTTAACGATAGAATGACTCATGCGAAACAAAACAACTGGTGCTTTAATTGCCTGAAGCCGTCGCATCAATTGAAGAATTGCACTTCAATATTTTCGTGCCGCACGTGTAAACGTAAACATCATACCTTACTCCATCGCGACAATTCTAATATCGATACTAATCCTACCGGGTCGTCGTTGGTAGCAAGGTCCCCATCGAACACTACCGTGCTGTTGGCAACTGCTCTCGTGCAGGTTCAAGATGCCTCGGGCAATATGCAATCGTTCCGTGCTCTTTTCGACACGGGTAGTCAAAGTAACTTCATTACCGAATCTGCAGTTAGTCGCTTAAACTTGAACATGGCTCCGGCTACCGCGACCGTCAGTGGCCTGGGAGAAGCTGCCGCGCCGATCCTCGGTGACGTCACTTGCTCCGTAGGTACTGACGATCAAATTCGTTTCAAATTAGATATGCACGTCATTTCTAAGATATGTGGCGATCAACCTATCGCGCAACTGAATACTTCCGGATGGTCACATATACAATCGTTGCCGTTAGCCGATCCTGGTTTTGACATTCCAGGACCGATCGATATTCTACTAGCTGCAGACGTATTCGTAGACTCTGTGCTCAATCAACACGTTAAAGGAGGTGTCAACCAACCTACCGCTTTTAATTCTATCTTTGGTTGGCTTCTCTTAGGCAAGACTTTCTTATCGACTAATACGTTGTTGAATTCGTTACCCGACATCGATAATGAATTAAATTCAATCGTACAACGCTTCTGGGAACTAGATTCCTTACCGAACGTATCGACGTTAACTCCAGAAGAATTATTATGCGAACAGAAATTTGTAACCGAACACTACCGTGATTCTACTGGACGTTACGTTGTTCGAATTCCATTCAAACAAGACTCTGAACCAATCTTCGAAGGTTCTCGTGACGTAGCATTGCGAAGGTTCCATGCTATCGAACGTAGACTATCACGTGACCCGGTCTTACATACACAATATTCTGACTTTATGTCTGATTATATCGAAAGCGGTCACATGACAGTAGTTTCCGCGAACGAAATGGGTAAGGGAAAGTACTATATCCCTCATCATTGCGTTCTGCGCCCCGATTCCGCTACCACGCAATTGCGCGTCGTCTTCGATGCCTCCGCGAAAGACCTTCACTCTCGATCTCTTAACGACACCCAACTTACCGGTCCGAAATTACAGCCGAATATCCTAAGCATCCTTTTGCGCTTCCGCGAGCACAACGTAGTTTTCATGTCCGATGTGCGTCAAATGTACAGACAGATTCTGACAGCTCCCGAGCACTGTGACTATCAGCGTATATTCTGGAGGGCCTCTCCCAGTGAGAGTCTTCTTGAGTATCGCTTACGTACAGTCACCTATGGGTTATCGTCCTCCCCATATCTCGCCTGCCGTATTTTACGTCAGCTGGCTGAAGATGAAGGAGACGCATACCCACTTGCGAAGGAAATCGTCATGTCTGACATTTACATTGATGACGTCACCGCTGGATTTTCTTCCTTAGAGTTTGCGCAGGAAGCTAAAAATCAAATCATTGCTTTATTCGATCTCGGACGTTTCAAACTTCGGAAATGGGCTAGTAACAAACCCGAACTTTTATCGGATTTACCGCGTGAAGATTGTCTAACCGGTTCAGTGTCTCTCGACAATACGGAAACTTCTACTTTGAAGGTTTTAGGCCTCAAATGGGATCCCGTCTCAGATGCGTTTCTTTTCGAAATCAAACCCTCGAATCGGCCATGTACTAAACGTTCAATACTGAGCGAAGTCGCTCGTATCTTCGACCCATTAGGATTTCTTTCCCCGATCACAATTCAAGCGAAATGCTTAATCCAAAAACTCTGGATTCTCGGTATCGGTTGGGATCAAACGCCTCCTGATGAGGTCATACGTACATGGAATACCTATCGTAACGAACTATCGGACTTGACTCAACTCAAAATACCACGTCAACTTACTTCTCAAGACATTAAATCATGCGAATTACACGGTTTCAGCGATAGCTCAGAAATCGCGCTGGGATCAGTCTTTTATATGCGTGTCACTGACTCTTCAGATAACGTTCGCGTATTCTTCGTATGCTCCAAAGCTCGCGTCGCGCCTCTCAAACGAACATCGCTCCCGCGACTTGAGCTTTGCGCCGCCGTACTTCTCGCGGATCTTTACAAATTTATACGCGACACCTACCTCTCTCGCATCAAAATCGACGCTGTCTTCCTTTGGTCGGATTCCACGGTCGTTCTGTCGTGGCTGCACTCACACTCCTCACGCTGGGCCACCTTCGTGGCAAACCGGGTCAGTCATATCCAGGACCAAACTCCAATCGAGTGTTGGCATCACGTTGCGTCAGGCGACAACCCCGCTGACATCTGTTCGCGTGGTCAATTCCCTAGCGAGTTGCTTCACAATTCTCTATGGTGGGCGGGGCCCTGCTGGCTTTCCCAAGCGCGCGAGTCGTGGCCTGTAGGTACAGCAAATTTATCGAACGAAGAAGAGGACATCGTAAAAACCGAAGCACGCAAATCGGTCGCATTGATTACTAACGAAAGTGACGTAAGCGAACCTACCGTTCATGACTATCTGTTAACACGCTTCTCATCTCTGCATAAAATCGTTAGCGTGTTGGCTTACATCCGACGTTTCATTCGCAACTGTAGGAATCGGAGTCAAGATAATCGAATCAACAAGCTGTATACAACTAACGTTGAGCGCCAGCAAGCGCTCATGCAACTTGTCAAACACGTGCAAAAGCACACATTCACCGATGAGCTTAAGAGTCTAAATTCTAACAAACCTTTATCGAAACCCTTCCGTCGGCTCAACCCGTTCGTCGACGAAGCGGGTATCCTCAGGGTGGGCGGCAGGATTTCTCGATCCGGCTTAGAATATGAGCACAAACACCCCGCGTTTCTGCCGTCTGATCACCCATTAACTTCTCTTATTATCGACGACATTCATCGTAACTATTTGCATCCGGGTATTAATACTACCCATTTTCTGCTCTTACAGCAGTTTTGGATCGTGTCCGCTAAACGTACAATTCGACGTCAACTCGCGAAGTGCCTCAAATGTTTCCGTACAAAACCGCAACCGTTGCAGCCATTCATGAGCGATCTGCCTTCCTTCCGCGTCAATCGCGTAAAGCCTTTCTCAATCGTAGGCGTGGATTTCGGAGGGCCGTTCCGTATCAAGCTCTGCAAGCACCGAGGCGCTAAGATAGACAAAGCGTATCTCTGTCTATTCGTCTGTCTGGCCACTAAGGCCGTGCACCTCGAGGTAGTCTCAACGCTGTCGGCGGACGGTTTCATTGCAGCGCTCCGGCGTTTTGTAGCTCGCCGTGGTCGGTGCAATGAAATTCATGCCGATTGTGGAACCAATTTTGTAGGCGCAAGGAACCAGCTAGCACCTCTCATGCAGCAGGCTTCCATCGCGGAAAAAATCGAGTTCAAGTTCAATCCTCCATCGGCTCCCCACTTCGGTGGAGTGTGGGAGATACAAATTAAGGCGGCTAAATCTCATCTTTACCGTGTTGTTGGCGATCAGGTCCTGACGTTCGAGGAACTCATGACTTTGTTTGTCCAAATCGAAGCCGTTCTTAATTCGCGACCGCTTTGCCCGATTAGTTCCGATCCTAACGACGTACTAGCTCTTACCCCCGGACACTTCCTCACACTCGAACCGCTAACGGCCGTCCCCGATGAAGATTATTCTAATTCAAATCTCAATCGGCTTCATCGGTGGCAGCTGTTGCAAGCATTCCTTCAGAATTTCTGGTCCAGATGGAAAAACGAATATCTCAATTCTCTAACGCAACGCGCCAAATGGACCAAAGATTCCAAACCGTTAAACGTCGGTTCGATGGTGATCATCAAAGACGAAAACCGCGCACCACTTCAATGGCTCCTAGCCAGAGTTGTGGATCTCATACCCAGCGCTGATGGAATTCCTCGGATTGCAATAGTTAAAACGTCAAGCAACCATACTATCAAGAGACCGTTGGTCAAGTTATGTCCTCTGCCAATCGAGGCGTAACTTGAATCGTTTCAATTTTCATAACTTTAGTTTAAGATCGTAGTGTAGGTCAAGTTTATGCCCTCTGCCTTCAAGGCATAACTTGAATCGTTTTCATATTCGTATTTTTAGTTTTCACATCAATATTAACGTAATCAAATCATCGTTTTTGTTATCGTTTAGTACCCTATCTCAATACGTTTCTTACCGATTTCGTCCCTAAAATGATCGTTAACATTTTTCTTATGTTTTGACCTGAAAATACCATAGGCATTTTGGTGGGCGGAATGTTTCGTTATCGTAAAATCTATCATAATCGATCGATTGGGTACATCACTAGCGGGTAAACGCAGGCCTAAATCTCCTGCGCGTGCCAATTCATTAGTTGCAACAGGAGCGCCGTCCGAAACGCATCGGTCCTCTACCTCCGACCGCCGCCGACGACGTGGTTGTGCTTGTGTGCCTAATCCGCCATTAGTGTATCTAAATTATCGAACATATTGTGCAAACATCATCTTAACATCGTTAAAAGAACCTAACCCCAAACATATACCGAGCTGTGCGATCATCACAAGATTGGAAGGTGGATCCGCGTCAGGGCAGTGGAACGCAGTCCAGGTGAGTTGGCACGTTTTACATTTGCCCGTGTTCAGTGAAAGCCTTTCGATCGATTCACAGCTATTCCCAGATGGTAGTAAGTCCACGTCCAGCTATTTCGGTATTTTATTTTGCGTGGACACTACACTACTAATGTTATAAATGCCAAAGTATGGATGAGTGTATAATATGTGTGTACGTGTATGTTTGTGTACAACACGGCTCACGGCTGGACTGATTAAAATTACATTTGGTATATAAATAGCTCAAATTCTATCTTTAAACTTAAAAACCGCTGGGCGCACCTAGTATTACAACCATAGAGATATATATTTGAAGTCCTACGCAATAGATAGATAGATAACATTTTATACAAAAGCAATACTGCGATACTGCGTTGGACATAAAATACGATTTTTACGAGATATTTTCAACAATATTCGACGAGATTCGCGCCGCTTTGTTGATTTAGTTACAGACATAAGATGTTATGTCTCTTTAGTTACAGTTTTACTTTGATTACAAGACCTGTACAAATTTTGACCTGTAGCAAATTTGGTATATTACGTAAATGGACAAATTTGATAGATTTAATAACGAATATCAGATTTGAGAAATGTCATTTAATTAGATTTTCAATATTAGCTATAATTCCTATTTATGTATGTTTATGAGTGGCGAGCGCGCGTAAAAATAAAATATTTCTATGAAACCTCAATAGTTTTCGTTGAACAATATTATCTACCCATTACACCATAATTATCACTATACCGAGAACCGATCGTTGCGTGTTCAAATAATTACAATATTTTATTTTATTTTCAGTTAGTTTATAACTTCATCCGAACAAGGTGTTTAAAATGAAATGCTAATGGAAACCATAAAATACTACGTTTATTTTTATGTAAATGAAGAAAATGGTTAGAATTTTAATAGTAAAGCTTATGATAAATATGTTTGTTATCAAACTGCTGTAATTTTAGCAGATACCGCTTTTGAAATACAAACAATGATTTTTAGCTGAAATCAATTTCAATTTTATTTTTTAATTTTGCCACGTTTTATGTGCTCTATTTGAAGTAAATCGCGATAAAATCGGAAAAAATAGCCTATGATCCAGGTGTCCAGGTAAAACCATAAACTATCAAACCAATTACATTGGAAGATTCACTCAATCTATAGCTCTAAAGAATTACATTACAACACACAACAATTACAATTGTTTTATATTTATATAGTTTCTGTGCAGTTGTTATCTTAGTTTTATTTAATATTAAGTCATTTATTGTAAATTTCTTTTTTTTTTTCTTGGTCACAATAAAGAGTTTTTGTATTGTATTGTACATTGTACGGTTTAGTGGATTTTACGTGACAGAGCAACAAACATTCATACACCGATATAGAACTCACATCGCCCCGAACTTTTAACTTTATAATATTAGCAAGATATTTAGTAATTATAGTACCTAATATTAATCAAAAATTTCTTCAGTTAGGTTTAGGTGCGTGGTGTCTGCCGTTGCAATAGTCTGATTTCAGCACGATAAATATGTATTTCTGATCATAAAGTAGATGCCCATTCGCCGTGCTATTTATGTGTGGTTTGCGTTGCAGATTAACAATTTAAATGCTCCATCATTTTGCATCGATTCATCGTTGCATCGTTACTTACACTTGAATTCTAGGCTTTTGAGAAAGCTAGGTAAAGACTAAATTATCATCTTCATTTATAAAATAAACCTTTATTAGCAATGAATATTTATAACTTGTTTATTTTGATAGTATTTAGTTTCAGTTCCACTCTCATATGTGAGGTCAACTAAGCTTAAGACGTGGCGAGGAATTCAAACCAATACAATAATTAGTATTAATTCTACCGAATTTAACACCCTCCTCCCACATTAAGGGTAAAAAAGTTACTATACTAACTATCTAAAAGTCAAATCACAATTATTAATTGTGTGGTAAACGCATTTTACAAGTCGCCAAGATTTCTGCATACACAATATGACTTAACGACTGCCTGCTAATTACCTTATAGGCACAAAGTTTTGCGCCTCTTAAAACAAGGTAGCATTAAGGGCGCTAATAAAGGCATTTCTTATAATATGTACACACCAGACTTGAACCGAGGGCCTCCCGATTTAGGCCATGGACTGTACGTTAAAATTAATCATATATTTATTTTAAATGAAAATTGTTTATCCATGTTTTATTTATGTAAATTCCAGTTTTCTATTCATTAATCATAAACATAACATACTGTATTCGAGACGAGGTCAATATGAGATTTATATTCGCGGAATGGTCGGAGTAATTATAGTCTTTCCCACGTATCGTATTTATGCGCCACCATAGAGATAACTCAGAAAATTATGTAGTTTCTAACCACACACTGTTGTAACAAAAGCAGACATAGTAGGCAAAAAGATTTACTCTATACAGGAAAAAAATAAAAGTTAAAAACACATTTTAAGTTTCCAAAGCTACTTAACGCTAATCTCTCATAGACAACCGATTTTCACGAGGTCACCAAAAAACATTAATATAACTTAGTGTACTACTAATACTGTATAATAATTATTGACCAACGTACAAATCTGACGTACAAAATGTGTGTGTGATACATACAGGATTAAAGATAATGTAATTTACTTGCAAGAAGAAGACCGGGGGTAGACTTCCTTTGCAGGAGGTCGACTGGGTGGGTACCACCCCAACAGTGCCAGTTATTCTACCGCCTGAGCAGTGATGTGTAAACAGTACTGTGCTCCGGTAGGAGGGCACTGTAGCTAGTGAAATTACTGGGCTAAAGAGTCTTAACATCTTATGACTCTTGAGTAAGAAGCGTTAGTGCAGTGCACCTAGAATTGCACATAATTGTGAAATTCTGGGTAGCACTGTACTGATTATGGACAGCGTTATCTCTTAACATCAGGAGAGCGTCTTGCTCGTCTTCTTACTTCTCCACTACCAAAAAAAAGAAGAATATTTTGAGGGACTTCTCTCGCGTTTGGTTAAGTAGATGTTTTAAAGTTATCTTAGTATTTCATATTATTTCTGTACATATTTTGTAAAACCAATGATACTCATGTGGGCACATTAGTTGCAGTGATTAGGATAACGTATAGAGCAGAACCGTTTTTGTTTAAGAGCGTATATATCGATTGACGCTCTCTCGATCGCAGCCGCGGTATCTGACTAGATCATTATAGTCTGCTCCTAACTTATCTTTATTACTTTTTGATTTAACTTGAGTTTAAACCCGCTAGTCGTATGAATATTAAAAATATTTACGATCGGTTTTAGTCTTTAAACGCGTTTAAATATTTCTTGCGTTTTATGAACACTCGTTTGTATTTAGTTTGTGATTTCAGTAGCTTAACTTGTAATTTGTTAAGTTTTAGGAGATGTTCTATTGTTTTTGAATTCAGTAGAGATCTTATGTCTCTAAAAAAGTGAACTGTAAAATATGTACAATCATAAATAATAATCATAATCATTATCATCTATTAATTTCAGACTTAAGCTCTCGTTAAATAAGCGAGTATTTTAAAAGCTTACTTGTTAACCATTTGACAAACATTTAGGATTTCTTTGTGTACATATTCCACGTTTACCCAAACACATATCTGTTGATCCATTTTTCTAACAAAATATTGAAATAGTCTCTTACCGTAATCAGTAGAGCTATTTTTAATTCGTATTTACTGTAAAAGTGACACTAGGTATATGTATATCTAAAAAAAATGGCAAATTTTTTTCATTTCCGTATAACACCGAAACACAATCAAGTTTTTTGTTTGTTTTCTGTTTTATTTCCCATGTTTAATGTACATTTCTTTTGTCCCTAGTAAACGGCGGTTGGAGCGCTTGGGGTCCGTGGACTCAGTGCCGATGCAACGGACGCATAACTGGAGGGCAGAGGCGGACTAGGACGTGCACCGAGCCCCACCCGCTGAACGGGGGCGCCCCTTGTCAGGGCCAGGCGGTTCAGAAGACTGCTGACTGCGTGCCTTGTCAGAGTGGTCAGTATTTGATTTTAAACTTCTTGGTAAACAGTTTGGATGCGGTTGTTTTTAGAACTTTCCACAGGTCAGGCAACATAGTTTTCTATATCTGACAATAGTGCAACTCAGTGTATGATATTTAAAATTCTACGCGACACTGCACTGCGTGAACCAACATCTGCTGAAGCGTTGGACGACTTGTAGAGCTATCTCAATAACAATGTCTAATATTGTGCAGAATATTGTCGGTTTTGTCTCTCTAACGTGTGGTAGAATTGTCCAGAAAATGTTACAGTCGTATTCTATAGAAAAAAAGTTATAACCTTATATTTTGACATTGAGTAACTCGTCCCTACGTGGTCCCTTGCTGTTTTTTTGGTCGAAAATGCCAACCTTACCTCCTATCAATTCAAAACAAAATTTTACAGAAATGAAAACTAGAATCCTTCCCTCTATGACACACGTGATATATCACAATAATTAAACACTTTGTTCCAATAAATTTGGCCCCAACAACTATCAATTACCATCACCAAAGTTGGTGAAGTCATCAGTAACTATGCACCTAATTGACGTAACTATCGCAACTTGTATCACTCTAACTTATGCTTACAAAACTTGACTAACTTGAGTTCATAGACTTCCAAACTTGGAGGAATGGAGAGACATTTTAAGGTTGTTTTTGAGTTTTAAATATCCTATCTTCTTCTTTTAATGCTTACAATAAAGATGGATACATGGATCTACAAGGATACGACAATACACAGCAGCTGCTCATTGGTAAGTATTGATTAGAAACTAAATTAATTTTGTAGGAATAGCCATTAGAAAAATACACACTAAAACTGTTGTAGACATTCCCAGTATTACATAATTATTGATACCATAGTATTATAAAATTAAATAATGCAGTTTTTAGTTTTCAATCTGAAAAGTATGTATGTTGGATCTAAGAGTGTAATATACTTGAAAGACAAAGACATCATGTCTACATAGGTCATTCCAATAGATTCTAGAAATACTTACTCGTAATTATGCTGAATTGTGCGAAAGAATGTTTAATTTTCTTTTACTTAAAAGTTTCATTGATTTTTATTAAATACTTAAAAATGTTTTCATATTGTTTCTATTTCATCAGTGCACCATTCCGTATAAATATCTGCTATGAAAGAAATGTTATCTGAAATTTAATGAATCTGTATCATAAACCAAAGAATGCAACATACAAGCTAGGCGTTGCTCCAACCACTAAACCTCAAGTGCATCATTAAACTGATACATAAAGAACACGTGGCGTCTCTATACAAATGACCGTTTAAGTACCATATCTATAAAAAAACCCTCCATTGTACTCGGCAATAAAATGAAGTACTTGCACTGAATAAATACTGAGAGGAATAGACGTTGATAGGATAAAGAAAAGGAATATTATGTGCACGCGCAAATACAACCTCTCATAAAAAAACAAAAACTAATGAAGCCATCAATCAATGTCAAATGTCACCTGTATACGTCACAACAACCATTTCCGGATGCGAACCCCAATTTTCGCGCTCGTCCTGTCAACTAAGGTACCGGCAACATGCCTCCATTTTTTTCTCTACCAACAATTATAATTTACCCCAGTTGTGCGTACCAATTCGTACAATTGCATATGTGAGCCTTCATATTATGTGCCTTTCAACTCGAGACACTGTCGACAGTCGGTGGTGCAGGACAAGACTATGACATAGAGACTCCTGTTTTCAGTATTTCAAACTCAATTTGGGTTCACTCACTAACTTAGATATCTTATTCTCATTACATAGCCAAATTACGTCAATATCGACACTGCAATGCTGGCTTGCTTTTCGCTCGTACGGCGGATAATATTATTGCAGCTGTGCCTACCAGTTTACCCACTGAAAATATCAAATTAAAACTCAAATTAGTTAAGCCGTGTAGAGGTAACAGATAACACACATATCAATACTTTCGCATATATTTAATACAGAAACAAATTATAATAAATATGAAACGGAAGTAGGAGTCTGTCTTCGCGTGAGGCCGCAACGCCGACTTACACAAAACTACAATCACGGCCGATCTAACCACACAAATATTCTGTGACCAACAGATTAAAAGAGTCCGATCTGTAGATCTTGCATTGTGTAAGTACAATGAAATCGAGTGGTCTGTGATTTGTGACACGCGAGGAACACGATTGCCTGATAATAATGATTTCTAATGAATATTGTTGCTCACTCAAAGGGACAAACATCTAAATGTTTCAATCCCTCTTTATTAAAAGTAGCAATTTGTCCTGTTTGTCTTCTAAATGTATCTGCCATCATCTACGGCCGCACCATCGCTTAACATCATGCGTGATCGTGGTCTAAAGGCTAACTTATGATAACTGATGCTAAGGATTTTCAATCCTCAATCACAAAGACGATGCGGGATTGCCGCTAACTGTTATTTGGGTATACTCGTGCAATAATTGTCTTGCACGGGGTGTCCTACATAAACCTTTTGCACTCCCAAAAGGAGGGCTTTTCAACACATTATAGGCTAACCTTTGACCTCGAACTCGCGTTAGATTAAGCGACTTTGCGGCTCTAAATGGTAGACTAAAACTAAATGGCGGAATAAATGCCTACCCTCGTTGCCGCTCGTTTTTTCTTAGCGTTAACAAAAAATCCATTCAACTACTACTCAGCAGTAAGCAGGTTCATTTTATTAAAAAGTGAATAATTAAAAAAATAATTATTCCGACAATAAAACCCTAATGAAGCGGCTCTATTGAAGCTTTCAAAGAGAAAACATTAAACCAACGAGACCGGCTAAAGTGATCTTGTTCATGACTGAGTCAATTACATTAAACAGCTACTACTTTAATCCAGGCAGTTAAACAATAAATGCGTTAGCGAGTTCGGTTTTAAATTGAATTCGGGCAATAAAATACTGATAGTGGCTATTTGGTAACAAAAATGTAACTCTTTTATAGATGAACAGAATTGTAATTAAAGTCAATTTAAAAAGGTTCAACAGACATTCAGCTTGGTTTCATAATACGTAATGTATGTATATCAAGGGTTAGACGTATTTTTAAATTCATAACTTGAAGAAATCCTTCTGGAGGGATTTCGATAAAATATTAATGATTTCTGGGAATAAAAAAATACAAATCGCACTTTCTGTAGTGTGGTATATTGTGTAAGTGTAGTGTGTCACTAAGACACATTCTACTGCATTTCATCAACTGGATCAAACTGTGTCATCAAGTGGTCATTATGACCGTCTTCCAGCACGATATTCAGTGAAGTCTGGGAGGGATCTGGGAGATGTCCCGCTTTCTAGGTTAAGTCGAGATCGTTGTTAAAGGCTAACGTGTAATATTAAATTAAATCAAGCGTATCCACTATTTCTACATTCCACAATCGTCGTAGCTGTGTCTTGAGATGTCAGACTGTTATCGCAAATGGACGACATATCTACCAATACAACTAATGACAGATTTTAACTCATATAGTATAGATATGTAGTGTATGATTCGGCTCGTCAAACTTTCTCACCGTGTGTATCACCATAATTAACTAGACCAACCGGGTAGACAATAAAATCCAATCAAGAGCCAGCCGCTGCCGCCCTCTAATTGGTAACACATGTTAGGCGGCACGCTTGATGAATTTGAGAACCGTGTGTTAACTTTGTGTTTTAATTGCGACGGTTTGCGTTTCATTTGACTCTTACTAATAATTTGGACCTAGGGAAGGAGTTGTACCTTTCCAGAAGGTCGACTAGAGGGGTATCCCAACAGTGCCGGTTATTCCCCTGAGCGGTAATGTGCATACTTTACTGTGCTTCGGTAGGAGGACACCTTATTCTTCCTTCTAGATTAAGCTTACTACTTTAACTGCTTTTGTAGCAAAATAAAAATCATTTTTTCTAAAGAGTTTCTATCACGTGTTTTTCATTCAAATAGATTTTTTAATCTTTTCGTTCAGAACATAATTTTATCTCTCTATGAATCCTAGAACGGGCGAGAAATAGCCTACATTAAAGCTTATAATATTAAGGTTCCTGGGATAAAATCCTCATTACAATTATTATCCCAGCTAGTTACAATCTAGCACAAATTCAGTATATTCAACCCAGAGTGTTCTAGATTCCTAACGAACTATTAATTGCCTTTTAATTCTAACCTATCAACAATAATTAATGAGCACCCATTTAACCCTATGTCCTGTAGATCTTATCATATCAACCATACGTGTGTGGGTGTCACACACACATAAACATTCCTTATTAATTAATACACGAACACATAAATCACTCTCGGTTCGTTAGAGCGACAAAGGACATTCTCTTTTTACAAGCTTTATATTACTTTCACCTGTCTGTTGTCTGTCTGTCTGTCTGTCTGTCTGTCTGTCTGTCTGTAATCAAATCTTGCAAGTTTAATTTGACCCACTTCCCGGTTTCCAATTGAGCTGAAAATTTGCATGCATGTGTAAATCGGATGACAATGCAATATTTTTATGACATCGAGCTGATCTGATGATGGAGCTGGAAGGTGGCCAAAGGAACTCTGTCATAAAACAACGCAACCCAACCGAGTTTGGGCTCATTTGATTCGTCTTGACGAGTACTTTATGATGCAAGATGATAACAATAATTAAAGCTTGTTTTTAAAAAGTATTTTTTAAATTTCACTTGTTAAAACATAAATTGTACGTAATTGTCACCCTTAAAAGTATTCCATTTTTAAATTTATTCTTGTAGCAACACTGCCAACATAAGAATTGTATTACGATAATTTCCACACGTTTAAGGGGAAATTTAAGCGATGCGTGGAATATTCGTGACAAAGGATAAAAACCTCTTTTGAACATTTTGGGGCTTTCTGTCTTTATTTGCGGATGGAGACATTTTAACTTGAGAAGAAGTTTCTTTTTACGTAAAATACCCTCATTATGAAAATGTTCCGTTTGGCAGGAAATTCATTTCATGTGAAATTTGTTGGAGAGCTGGATGAAACTCGCTTAGGAGCAAATGTGAATTTGAGTATCTAGACTAATATAAATCACAAATTTTGAAATAGAAAATTTAGAAACACCATAGGTAAATAAGGTTACAAAGGAATGTATGACAGAAATAACAAGTAGGTATGCGAGATGGTATTAAGAAGGTATCAATTAGCATGAAATAACTTAGTGATAGCACCGACCGATCATCATCATCGTCATTTTATGGGAAAACGGATGAAGGAAAAAAATGATAAACGAAGAGGAGAGGGCAGTGTATACATGTATGAAAGACAGCCATTTTATTTCAACTAATGTGCCGGGAATTATCAGCAATGGAATTCTACAGGTAGAGCAAAAAAGCAAGCTTGGGTTTTTTATTTCTCGTGTAACCCAGAAAAATATCCCTTTGTCAACCATTTCAAGTCCCTACAAATCTAGCTCTCCAGGTCCTACAAAAGCTATAAAAACGTTTTTATTGTTTCAATTTCAACGTCGCTTATTCCAAACACGGCTAACTATAATTTCTTTTGTAAAAAACACGCACTGATTTATGCCTCACTCGCATGAAGGGTCGGCCATCTTGGCGATATAAAATGAATGCAAAAATTAGAAGCAGTTTTATTAAAACAGGTATGAAGCATGCATAGTAAGCTCCCTCACCGCATACACACATTCAAGCACGCACAAGAAGGCACGCCTATGAGGCACAAATATGAGAACAACTTACAATAAATATAATAACAAATGCGAATGTATATGTGTATAGTGTGTTTGTCTTAATAAATCAATGTCATATAAATCAATTCTACTGAAAGGCATTTAGCTTAGAGTTAATAATTAATAACATAATATTGTATAGAAAAAGCTTTTCACAATAGTAAAGCTTTTGCAGCAAATCATTAAACATGTTATAGTCTGCCAAGTAGACAAGCAGTATAATATTGGTCAGCTTGCTAGTTTGTGTGCATATTAAAAATAGAAACAGGACTTACTGTAAGTACCTCATGTGTTTATTTTAAAACCTAGTGAGCTTACTAAAAGTGTCTCATTATTTTCTCCAGCAAGCTCATTCCCATAGTTATCGTGTATAGCGATATATTTTAATTTCAATTTATAGGGCGATAGCTCAGATGTATTATTAGACACGCTATTTGTAATGTTAAACGGCCCGGTAATTGCTTTTGAAGGAATATTTTGAATTGCATTTGAACTCGCCTTCATTTTGATTTACTTAGAAAATATACTTTGAAATATTGGTAGAGAAAATAGTTACGGATATTTTTAATTTATTTAAAGTTTTCTTTATATACATACGTATAATCACTATTTCTTTATATAACAAGCTTTTAACGCAATATATGGTATAATAAGTAGACGTATAGTCATATTTTGTTTCAGGCAATTTTACAACAGCGTGTGTCTTTTTATTGCATATAATAATAACTAAATGTTTCGCTAAACAATCATACTCGTACTTCCTACTAATATTTTATTTAAATATATTTATGAAATTTACCTATGTATCTCACCTAGGTATCTAAATAAAGATAACAAGACATATAGATTTGATTTCTTATTTTAAATTAGTTAAAAATGAGATGATGCTACTTATTAATGTGATTTGTTTTCTGAAAACAATTTTTATTACGGTAAAACAGGATAATCAATGATAATTATTCAAATATATTTTATTACTCGTTATACCTAATTAAATGTTGTTAAATGCACTTAACCTTTGCAAAAACAAGCAAATGCCACATAAATTGCAATCTCCTTAAGGAAACGACTTAAATAAAGTGTTTATAACCCAAAAACGGCAGTGATTGAGACTTCGTAATTTTAAGTATTCTTCCAAATAAAGTAACCAGATTTTTTGTGGTTTCGCCAAAAAAATATTCCGGTAAATGAGAAAAGTTGGCATCGATTTAGTATTGGGATGTCGGGCCAACGCTTTATGTCCGAACTAGAAGAGGTGTAGAATGGTTCCTCAAATCTTTTATCTATTCATGTTAGTAATTTAAAATAGCAATATTATTTATAATAATACAAATAACGTCAGAAAATTACGTTATTATAAAAAAATCCTTGTTTTAATATCTTTAAAGTAATCGTACTCTCACTGCAACGCTGATATTATTTTTCTGCAATGAAGATCATTTCTCGACACAAGATCTTTACGAGCTTCATAAAAACTAACACAAATATAGTATTAAAAATAATAAATATTACCTCATTATAATTTTACTGTAATAATTTTTGCTGAGATATTATAATACGAGTATATACTTTTATGACATCGCAGCACAATTTAACATGAATAATTTTTTGTACTCCAACGTCCAGTCCAACAAAATCGTTGTGAGTCGGTAAAAAGTTTTGAAAGAAATAAGAAAGTGGCAACACCGTCACAGTCTGATTAATTACTATAACGAGCTTTGTAAGCTTCGAGTCGTGATCAATGGCGCCGCTTAGGACTCTTACAGTTCTTCCGTGAATAATTGCAATTATTATCACTTTTATTTGTGTTTGAAATGTACCTGCTAACTACGCCTTAAAAAATAATGCACTGTGATTCGACATTCATAATGTTATTAAAGGGACAAAGTAACAAGAAACAAGTTAAACCAATTTCGATTAAAGGGCCTAGTTTAATAGTGCTCGTGTGAAGACAAGTGACCATGAAATGTTTAAAAAAAACATTTTTTTTTTTTTTTTTTTTTTAATACGAGATAGGCCTACGTTTGACCACATTCCACCTGATGGAAAGTGAAAATGCGGTCGACGATGGATCACGTAAGATGCCTAGAAAGGTACCTATTCACTCGTGCCTTGAAGATACCTAAGTTGTACCGCTCGGGAAACACGGATGACGGCAAAGTGTTCCAAACGCGACCAGTTCTCATTAAGAACGACGAAGCAAAACGCTTGGTGCGGGCAGTAGGTAACGCCACTAAGTAAGGATGCCGCTTTGCCGTCTGCCGCGACGTACGTCGGTAGAATGGGCATGAAGGAATTAGTTCGTGTAATTCCTGCGCACACTCTCCAAAATGAATCCTATAGAAGACCGATAACGAGGCGACCATTCTACGGTGTTCAAGGCTCTGCAGCCGAGATTCCGTGAGCTTTTGGTCATCTACGAGCTTTTTGGCACGTCTCTCAATCGACTCCAGTGTCTGAAGCTGGTATTTGGCAGTACCATCCCAAAGATGAGAACAGTACTCCATACACGACCGGACTTGTGCTTGGTACAGCGTTAGCAGCTGTCCCGGTGTGAAGTATTGCCTCACCTTTGCCAAAATACCCAGCTTCCTGGCAGCCAATTGATCCTTAGATTCGATGTAACTCCCAAAATTAAGGTCAGACGTGAATTCTTCTTAAGTCAAAAGTTTTTTTTTTCATACCCCTACTGTTAGAATAAGTGTATCAAAAAACTACAATCTAGCCTTGATTAGACTAATACATAAGTAATTTAGTTCTAACTTAAACTGCTTACAAAAGTTAATCTAAGAAAGTGTCCTAAATAATCTAAAGTTTTCTAACATTTTTTTATGAACGAACCAAGCTAACTCCCAATTTCTTCTCCAGCTCTCCCCGGCCGTTGGAGTGCCTGGTCTGAATGGTCAGTGTGTGGAGCTGACTGCAGACAAACCAGGCGAAGGTCTTGCACTGGAGACACACCGTGTTCCGGAGCTTATACCCAGCAGGCTGACTGCGTGGGTGACTACTGTGGTGTGCACGGAGGTAAGGGACTTTGAAGGATATCTGGCATGTTCAAACCTAATATGTTCACTCATGGCGGTATCTAATATCGCTCAATCCTGAACAGGCCTTAATAATATTGTTGATAAACTGCGTGGGGGCCTTAAAATTGACTTTGGCTCATAAAATTATATAATATTTACAATAATAACTGATTACGTGATAGATCTTTTTTAAAATGTTACTTATTACAGTATACGAGGGTAAAGAAGAATAAATATTAATTGCATTTATTCAAATAAGGACAATGAGCAAGCTTTGGCAAGTCAATATTACAATCATAATAAAGCAGTGTCGTAGACCTTTAAATCTTTGAATTAGAATAGTGGTAGTTTGTATAGAAAGAAGGAGTACCTAGTGCAATGGCCAAAACTAAATTATTAAGATTAAAATAATGTTATCTCAAAAAAAATACTATTCTCTTGTTATGCCAGCTCTACTGTCATTGCTAAAATGAATGGTTATTATAGATGTTTTTTTTTTTCTAAAACTCAGTGGTTTATATCATAACTTATAAGTTTATATTATACACAACAATATGTTGTTAAAAATAGGCGAATCGATGTCGAAAAATCTGAAATCAGGTTACCAAATAGTTGTGGTGTTCTAATAGACATTAAATTCTTTATCGCTCGTCGTAAATAATTTCTACCTCATTAGTCACACCTCCATTCAACTTTCCTCATAATAAAAATTAATTAAATGCCGAACCAAACTTGAAACTACCACAGCCATAACACTTTCATCGTTGCTATAATAGTTAGTCGACCACGGTCCATAATAGTTCAAAATATTCCTAATAACCAGTATTTTTCATAATATTACACATTTCCGTCTTCTCTCGCGTATTTATTAGCACTAATTGAGTCAATATATCATATTTATAACACCCTCACTCCCCAAATAGAACGCCTGCAACGAATTTCGGCCAAGAGTTTACGGCTTGTCTTGCGGGTAATACAAATTATGAAACGGTTCCTCTTGGGACATATTAATTAACCGATTCTATGAAAAGCGTTTCGGTTCAACCAGATGCTATACAACTAAATATATACTTCCTTTTCCGCGCTCATAACTATGAAATGTTATAATGTTACACTGGTCTTCATAACAGGCTATCGCTTGGATTTGTTCGTCCAAATTAAACAGACCTCCGCTACCTCAGTTATCCTGAACTCATTATAAGTGAGTGGGGGGTGATGCAAGGATCAAATAATTGTGGTCGTGCTAGTAAGATTCGAGAGATACTAAAATCGGGAGCCGTGACCATCTGGGTCGTATCATACTATATATAGATGGGGGACAGGGACTTTATGGTATTCTTAAGAAAATGGAGGTAAAATTTTATGTGTAACTGGGTTATGACGGAGTTTGTCATTATTGTCTATTGTGCAGACATCAAACGCTGGATTTAATGACGCTTTACTGCCATTAAAGACACGTTCCGGAGGAGGTTTTACTGGCATGTTCGTCATAGTGTATGATATTTTTTCTCGTAAGCTGCTGCCGTAAATTATTCTTGCTATAAATCCAGAATTATTAGTATACTATCCAGTTGACATGTAGTTCTACATTTTATTAATATGTGGGTTAGTAAGTAACTGTAGTTTTCTTAACGATAGATATGAAGTCAGAAGTCTTACAAAAGTAGCCAACATATTAAAAAAAATGTTGGAACACTCTTTAGTCAACTAGAAAGAAACATCACCTCACAACCCATTTATAAAGTCTTTTTTAAATAGGTATCCAGAAATATGATGCAACACAACTTTATTATACTAGCTTTATTATGCTAGTTATAACTAGCGTTAATATTTTGAAGTAACCTAATCCCAAAACGTCTAGACACAGTCATACAAATATATTATACCTCAATTCTCAGACTTAAGTTTCAATTTATTCATACAATATCTGGTCCTACCTGCCCCTAAACTGTCATAATTCATGTAACTGTACCATTAAAATCATAATCTAAAATCGATTCAACCGAATTGTACAGCTATTAAGTAACATAAACGTTTAAACACATTTTACCATTCTCGTGTCTGTTGCTCCCTCGGCGGTCCAAATTCAATCTTCAAAATGGAAAATGATCAGTCGATATTTTGTTTATAATGGCAATAAATCATTTTCGAAGTCCCTGTTGACTCGGTTTCAATTTCCCCATTCTGGTTATCGTACATTTGATAAATAGCCTCAAGCCTTGTGCGTTGTTTGGTTTGTACAATTTCTTCTTTGCCACGCTCTCGATTTTCACGCTCAATAAATACACAATCTACTCCGCGTTTGCTTATAAATGGCTTTTGTTTATCTTCTCGCGCAGATTGATCGTTATTTATTGGATGGACTCTGCTCGCTTTTTATGGAAGCATTCTTGATACAGTTCTCATTGTGTGATGGATTTCTTTGTCGACATATCCTTCTTTTCAACATCTTTTTCGTGAATTTTAAAGTATATTTTAGTTGAATTCTAAAATAACCTTTACATAACATCAAAACATATTTCTATTTCACGCTCATCCCATTTATTTTCATGCAATTCAAGTAATGCCATAGAATGTAGACCATCAGTAAATTGCCCACATGAAAGGTGGTCTTTGAATGTAAAGAACGTCGGGAGGGCCATTCATTCCCGCCTCGCCGGCCCAAGCTACTTCATTAGCCTAATTGCCGGCTCACAAAGGGGAATGGTGAAATTTTATAGCTCTTCATCTTTTGTTGCCCAAACATCGTGATGTAGTGCGAATTTCTCACTTGGTAATGAGGAAAAGAAAGTGTGTAAATTGTGTAGAGCCATATTCATTCTCGTCTTTTACGGTTCTTCTGATCGCGTGTGCACGTGATTACAGTTCCATCAAGTCCAATATTTTTTGACATTTAAGCTTAAAACGTTACGCAGCATTAAAGTGATAAGTTCTTCTTAACACATCATTAGCTTTAATTTTATGACTTCCATTAGCATTTTCTACTTTATTAATGCCATTATCGTTCGATGCGTAACGAATTTTCTTTCATTATAACACATCCAAAATCATTATACTGAGATATCATTATATTATGTATCTAATCTCCGTGTGAGCTTCACGCGGAAGTTTCTCCGAAACGGGCACGAGCATAAATTTTTATTAGTGAAATATTATTTTGAATACAGCGCTTATTTCGCCGATTCCCATGTCAACTTGTTCCGTTTTGTCCACGATTTCGACAATACGGAGATTAATGAATAAACAAACAACAGTAAAATCCAATTTATGGGTAAATCCTGAGATCGGGCGTATTTAAGTGATTTCCGTGGCAGATTTTAAATCAAAGTATTATTGCATTTTACATGTAAAACATCAAATTTCCCATAATTATAAGCACATCAATCAAATAGGCATCATTATAACTTGTTTTGTTCAGAAGATATTTAAATTTAAATTTTTGGTGCCACGGGAATCAATGAAGTGTGGCATGGTAATCAAAATTAAAACTATTTTGTTTGAATTCTATGTTATTATTTAAATATTGACATCTACATACTAATCATATAAAATAGAAATGATTTTAAACGGTGATCCAAACAGATATACACCAAACATAAAGTATTAAAAAAGGTCTATATTGGCTCTCTATATAATAATCATGTAAACTAAATAAAATCAACGTATTGCAGTCTTAAACAATGTAAAAATATTGAATATATAGAAGAATATATATCTTAGAATATGAGATCAAGTTCTCAGTCACAGTTACTAACAGGATTCACTCCAGAAGCTGTCATCAGATTGTACATTTATCATTAGTTAGGTTAATCTGGACTGAAAGTTGCAGTCAGCCCATAGTTTCGTTTTATTTTTTCATCATACATCATCTCAGCCATAAGACGTCTACTGCTGAACATAAACCTCCCCTTTAGACCTCCATATATAACACCGGTGTTGGAAGCGACCTGCTTCAAGCGTCTTTCAGCGACCTAAATAAGGTCGTCTGCCACACTTGTGGGTGGACTGGGTTTGCTTGCCTGTGGTAGCCACTTGAACACTTTTCGACCCCATCAGTGCTATGTGGCCTGCCCATTACCACTCCAGCTTCCTGATCCGCGGAGATATGTCAGTGACTTTGGTTCATCTTCGGATTTCTTCATTCCTGATTCGATCACGTAGAGAAACTCCGAGTATAGTCCTCTCCATAGCTCGCGGAGCGACTTTTTAATGTGGGGATATAATGGTGCCGCATAAGCCAGAGCGGCTGTCTACTATAGTACAATATAAAAAATCTGATGTATACAATATAAAAAAATATCTGAAATAATGAAATATACAAATATAAACTATCAAAATCACTTCCATACCTGCGGCTTCGCTGTATATGGGTAAAAAGTGAAAGAATGCGCAAGAAAACTCAGAGGAAAATTGATCACCGTGGTGAAATGCCATGAAAATCAATACCATGGAAATCAAAATTGTATAGTTTTTTGTCAATATTTTTAAATACCATAATTATAGACCAAAAATAATAAAATATATGATAGACAATACCCTTTTCCTAACTGCACACCCTAGTCAAAAAACCGTAATGGATAAAAAAATATTTTTAAACATGGAAAAGGTAATCAATGATCTAGTGAACCAAAACCACGGTAATCAATTTCTCACCTTCGTAAATCCAGTTTATAACAACGAGAGGAGGAGCCTCTCTTCACTATGTTTAGAGCGCAATCGAAGTTAGCCAATAGCGTGCGTACAAGCTTCTAAGTATTGTGGTTTGTGAAATGTGGGTAGTTATGTCGCGCGCCATGGGAATCACTTTTTGTCCGGGGACAAACCTAAATTTGTTATTTTTTCTAAAACTACGCTGAGTACAGCCTTCGCGTATTTTTTTGATCATATGACAGTTCACCCTTTACAGCTTAGATCACAGGAATTAATTAAATTCCTTTTATAAATTAGTGTAAAAAATATATTTTGTTCCGAAAATGTGTAAGGGACAGCCCGCGGTAATCAAATTTCAGGGCTTTTACATTTTTTTTTAGATACTTGCAGCTAAATATAACCTAATGTCTATCATGCATTAGGTAGATTGAACCTTAGACTAACAGGAAAAAAATACCTTTGGGTAGAATTTTTATGTTACGGGTAGTTTATTCCCCCAGACACGTAAAATTTTGTCTCTCAGGAATTACCCTTATATGCGATGCTGCCGTCATTATTGGAGGTGGGCACGTAAATGATTTGTTGTGATTTCGTCGAGTGAACGCAGCGGGCGATCGCAAACTGCATTCACATGTCCCGGCGCATCTTCTACGGGAATGTGACCTTTAGGTTGTCACATTAGGGGTGATATTTGTGTGAATGGTTTAAACTGAGAGTTAAATTCAGCGATGCCTCCTACCACGTTATGGGCAAAACGACAAGGGTTTGTAAATTCGATTGGATTTCTATCTGTGCATCGGACAAGAATATACGAGCGACGGAGACGAATGTAAACACCGGGAACAAGTTTTGAAATGAATCTGATAAGCTGGCACTAATCGGTGGATAATTTTATTCGAGTACTGAGTTACTTGCGGTTTCAGTTAACGGTATATGAACCGAAGTGGCGGATGCGATGTGATTTATTGAATTTCAAACATCGGTCAGCTATAAACCTTACCGAGGCTTGGGCATACACTATTAAGAGTAATTGCAGACACCGCGCCTTGTAGATTAACATTTAAACTGTATCATTTTAAGTTACATATCGCATAAATGTGATTATTCAAGACATGCTCGCAGCTTGACTGTGATCTTTAAATCCTGTATCTACGTCTACGTCTTAAAACTTATCTGTGTAGATACAAAATTTAACCCAAACCCGTTCATCGGTTTGAGCTGTACTGTGTTAGAAAATCAAGCTTTATTTTTAAAAAAATATTTTTTTATGCAAAAGTGCGCGTGATTTTTTTACCTCTTCACTCCTATGCGGCGAAATCCCTAGCAGCTTTCATAGACTATTATTTTTTTAAACAACATATGCTACTAACTAACGAAAAAACTTGAAAATATACTCGGTTGACAGTCGTTGTGACAAATCATGACACCAATGTACATTTTGGTATTCGTGAGGTTGAACAACTTCTTTTGAACAAACTAGTGGAACTTCTATTGGAGTATATCCCTCACTTATTTTATATTCTAGGTGCTGTCTGACTTTACCATACTCCGTCTTAGGCTTGTTTATATTAAAGATTTATAGATTTGAAGTACATTGCGCCATTGAGCCAGACTGCGGGGAGTTATTTATTTGTGCTTAATAGTAATCGGTATCCGATCCCACTGATTTCATGCGTTTTATGCTTCTATTTGATGAATGGTTAGCGGCAGATGTGTTTTGTTACATCCCGTTGGAATATTGATAAGACTAAGGCAGAGTTTAGACTAGAGCATTGATGCTTTCTCAATGAGAACCTATCTCACGCATAGAATCCCAAAGAAAATCCTGCAGTTCCTTGAAACTGCAAGGATTAGTGGTAAACTATAACGTCGCGCCTATGGTGTGTTCTCACCCTCGCTAGCGGCGATCACAATAGGCCAAAGTTGGCCCCAAATAAAATGCAATGCCACACAAAGTAACTAAAAAAATACGCATCGAGTAGCACCTAACAATACTATTTTAACGAAATTGTTAAAAAAATGATTTTCAACTTTTATAAAGAAACCTTTTTTATACCTACCAAAGATTATAGTAATTTTAAGTAATGTTTTTTTTTTTATGTGGAGAAGTAAGAAGACGATCAAGACGCTCTCCTGATGTTAAGAGATAACGCTGCCCATAATCAGTACAGTGCTACCCAGAATTTCACAATGATGTGCAATTCTAGGTGCACTGCACCAACGCTTCTTACTCAAGAGTCATAAGATGTTAATACTCTTTAGCCCAGTAATTTCACTAGCTACAGTGCCCTCCTACCGAAGCACAGTAATGTTTGCACATCACTGCTCAGGCGGTAGAATAACTGGCACTGTTGGGGTACCCACCTAGACGACCTCCTGCAAAGGAAGTCTACCCCCGGTGAAAATTTAGAATTATAGCAAAAAGTTTTAGAGCAGGCGAGGAATTCAAACGGTACCAATATACATAGTAATAATTAGTCTTAAGTTGTTAAGTTTTAAATAAAATGAAGCGCATTTCCTCGGTATTCCGTTACCAATAATAAAACATAATATTAAACAGAACATAAATCATAAACAGCATATTAATTACAAATGTAAAGCTCTCAGAACTGCATACGTGCCGCAAGTACAACGTTCATAGAATGCGACGGGTATTGAATTTAAATTAGCCAACTATATCCGTAGATGAAAAACTACTGAAATTAGGTAGTTTTAGTTTTAAATGAAGCACTTATTGTAACCCCACTTGCTTGCACATATGAGAAGAACTTATACATAGTAGGTAAGCCCACTTCATCATCTTCCTGCCCTTATTGGGATAAGGCCCATACTAGGCACAACACGTTTTCCAGGAGAATGGAGGACCATTCTACTCTATCATTCGTTATATCTTCATCCACTCTCCTAGCACGCATATCCTCTTTCACACAGTTCATCCAAATCTTTTTCGGACGCCCTCTTCCTGGATTCCCACCTATCACCATATTCATGGTCTTTTTGGTCACATGTTTACTCATAGTATGAGATATAGATAACTCTTCATGGAAAAATCATTAATAGACGTATTGTAGATAAATAAGTTAGAAATATGTTATAATTGGCAGTCTTGTCGCTAAAAGAGACTTCCATGGATTAACAAATGGCGCTCTTATTGGTTCATAGTTATTGTCCTTGTGTATTATGGTTTTTGCCATAAATTACCCAACTATTTATACAAGAAAATGGATTATTAATTATTATGTGTGCTTCATTTTTTTTATTGGAACTATTTCTAGTAACTTGTGTTTTTGGCGCTATCGAATTTAATTTTATTTATAGCTTTTCCAACGTGCAGTAAATATTTGGTATATTTTGGATTACTGGGTCAACGTTTTAACTTGAATTTTAATTTGGCTATTGAATTATGGATTTACATTGATACTGGCTCGTTGTAGAATATATTATGTATATCTATGTCAACCAAACTTTTATAAATACTTGTTAGGATATTAATTGACCACATAAATACCTATTTTTGTCTTTGCATGTGTCCATCAGCGTCCTTAGAACATATTACTTTGTACTAAATTTAAGGTTTGTTGCTCGTGGTCCTACTGCTTGGTCCTAAGCCCTTTTTTTTTTTTTTTTTTTTTTTGTTAACGCCGGGAAAAAATGCATTACGCATACCCTCCCATCGAGGGAATGGGAGGGTTATGTGGGACTCCCGTGAAGGACAGCTGCACGGTTTACCCACTAAAACGACCCGGCGGCACTCCCGCATCGTCTAAGTGACGGAGGACTGGGAATCGGCAGAGCCTTGGCATCCAGTCCCCCGTCGACGACCGCCCGTCTTTATAAAGACGGGCCCTTCACGCCCCTCTCAACGAGGAGGGGCCCGGGAACGGTCCCGAGTGCTCGGCCGTTCCCACCGACGGTGGTGGTGAATTGTGCAATGCGGATGAAGGCGCCCTCACGCCAATCATCCGCTATTCACCACCGGGGGGCTGGCGTTGGCTCACGTAGAGCCGCCTTCTCCAGCCCCTTCTCCTGCGGAGCGGTTCTGCGAGGGGGCCATGCTGCCTCGTACGCTCCGCAGTCTCCTTTTGCGACATCACGTCCTCGCAAAAGGAGGCAACCGCGGCCCAGGCCTCCTCACTCCCCAGCATGACTGAGATCACGCTGGGGAGCGAGAGGTCCGGTCCGACCACTGAGGTCAGACCCTGGCGAAGCTCGGCCCACGACGGGCACACCTCGAGGGTGTGCTGGGCCGAGTCCTCCGTCGCGCCACAATGGGGGCATGACGGCGTCTCCCTTACCCCAATCCGGTGCAGGAACGTCCCAAAGCTGCCGTGCCCGGACAGAACCTGCACCAGCCGGTAGGAAAGGAAGCCGTGGGAGCGCTCGCGCCATCCCTCCAGGACCGGCCCGAGCGCGTCCAACGTCCGGCGCCCATAAGTGGCGCTGGCGGCATCATCCTTCCACTGGCGGAGGATGAATTCCTCCGCCTCCTTACGGACCGCCTCCCGCTCTTCCTGCGCAGGGGTTTCTCCGCGTGCCCTGCGCTCCGCCGTCCACTGGTACACCCTGGTGAGCACCTGCGCCTCGAGCTCCCAGGGCGGGGTGCCAGCCAGGGCGCACACCGCCGGAAAGCTTACCGTGCGGTAAGCTCTCACCATCCGCTGTGCAATGACCCTTTGGGGTCTGCGGATGGCGGTGGAGACGGCGCTCATCGGCCTCGAGAGGCAGTCCGACCAGATCGGGGCCCCATAAAGGGCCATGCTTTTAAGTATGCCGGCGTACAAGCGCCGGCACCGCATCTTGGGCCCCCCCAAGTTTGGCAGAAGCCGAGAGAGGGAGCCAGCAAAGCTGACGAGGCGCTTCGACATTTCCTTAAAATGTGTGCCGAAGCGCCACCCGCTGTCGATGGTAAGGCCCAGATATTTTATCTGAGCCTTCACTTCAATTCTGACGCCCTCCACTATGATGTGGGCATCAGTGGGAATGCGCCGCCGAGGGCCCCGAAAATAAACGGCCTCGGTCTTGTGCAATGCCACGTCCAATCCTAGGCGGCGGATCCTTCCAGCGATCAATGATCCGCCCGCCGAGGCCAACCTGGCCGCCTCTCCAAGGTCTCTCCCCCGGGCAGTGAGGAGAGTGTCATCGGCGTAGCAAATGACACTCGTGCCACGGAGGAGAGCTCCCCGCAGGAGCCAGTTGAAACCGACATTCCACAGGAGTGGGCCGAGGACAGACCCCTGTGGAACCCCGGTCTCAGAGCCATAGCGCCGCACGCACCCTGCCCTGTCCGCGAGTAGGACCGCACGATCCGACAAATAACTGCCGAGCAGTTTCCGCATGTATTGAGGCACTCCGTGAAACCGGAGTGCCTCCAAAATCGTCGAGTGGGGGACGGAGTTAAAAGCATTGGCTATGTCGAATGACACAGCCAGCACTCCCTCCCCCGCCTCCACAGCATCCGTTACCTGCCCCTTTAGTCGGGCCAGGGCATCTATTGTGGACCGGCCTCCCCGAAAACCAAACTGGGCGTCGGAGAGGTCCGGCCCCACCTCCCGGAGGTGGCGGTTTAGTCGGGCGGCGACTACGGCTTCGAAAAGCTTACCGACCTCATCTAGTAAAACGATGGGCCGGTAAGCTGAAGGCGAGTCCACCGGGCGCCCCGCTTTGCGAAGGAGGCAAAGCTGCCCCTCCTTCCATGTTTTCGGGAACCTCCCAGCCGTGAAACACGCACTGAAGAGGTCCCGAATTCGTTCCTCTATCTGCGAGGTGGCAATTGCCAACACTCGTGCAGGAACACCGTCAGGCCCAGGGGCCGTCTTTTTGCCGCGGAGACGGAGTCTCGCGACACCGAACTCCACCGGCGAGACTGGAGGGATCTCCTCGTCCAGAACCTCCTCTCGCGGGGGGTCCATCACTGGAGGGGTGAACTCGGTCCGGGGAGGAAAAAGGGAGCGAACCACCCCGTCCAGTGCAGACGGCTCAAGGGTCTCCGCCACAGGGGGACCACTGGGACGGAGCTTGTTCCGCGCCGCCTTATAGGGCCGGCCAAATGGGTCTTTGTTCAGCCCCTCGAGCATCTCAGCCCTCGCCGAGATGACCGCGGCTGATATGGCCGCTTTGAGGTCCTCCTTTGCCTCCACGTATAGCGCGTAGAGGCAATCTTCATTGGCCAGATCCCGCGGTCTGAGCCGACGGCTCCGCGTGAACTCCCTCCTCTTTGCCACACAGGCCGATCGGAGGTCCGCCAAATCCTCCGACCACCAGTAAATGGCACGACGAGGGGGCGGACGGCGGGACCGAGGCATGCTTGAGTTGCACACCTCGGTCAGGGACCTCCTGAGCTGCACCGCCGCAGCGTCTACGTCCAAGTCCTCACCAGGGGGCGCCAGCCAGTCCTGGAGGAAAGCCGCCTCTTCAGCCATCTCTCGGTCCAGACGAGAGAGGGCCCACCGTGGAAAGGGGGATTTGCCTGAAGGCACTGTCCCCCGGGGGCCCTGGGTGGAGATGTCGAACCGTATGTAACGGTGATCCGACATGGTCTCCACCATCTCCACCCGCCAGTTCACAACGCGGGTGGCCAGCGCAGGGGTGGCAAACGAGACGTCCACCACTGACCCTCCCTGCTGCCTCACAGTCGTCTGGACCGATCCCCTGTTAAGGAGGCACACTCCGGACGTAGCCATCCACATATGAAGGGCACGGCCCCGGCGGTTGCAGGTAATGGCCGTGTTGCCCCAGGCCTCCGATTTGGCGTTCAGGTCCCCACATAGGAGGACCTGACGCGGCGCTGCCCTTCGGATGACTCCGGTGAGGATGTCTAGGAATTCCTCGAATTCCGGAAAAGGGCGATTTGGGGAGAAATATGCGCCCAATATGGCCAAATCTCCCCATGCGGCGGCTATATAACCCAGTCCTCTCTCTAAGAGTGAGAGAGGAGGGGAGGAGGACCGCGGTAAAAGCGCCACCAGGTCGCTCTCATCGCCCAGCCAACGACCGTACACCGCGTACGGTTCGGCGACCACCGCGACATCCACCAACCACTCAGCCATGGACTGCGTTAGCAGATCCTGGGCAGCTCTGCAGTGATTGGTGTTCGCCTGGAGAATACGATGTGCGACTCTATCCATTATTCGGACATCGTATTCTCCTCCGCAGCCGCCGAGGTTCCCACAACGGGAGCGGCGGGCCGGACCGGCACCTGGGTTTTTCCCTTCTTGGGGGGAGGATTACAGTTCCTCCCCTTCATTATATGACCCGCCGGACGACCACTGGCTGCGCACACTGCGCAGCGCGGCGTGGCCGCTGTACAGGAAGCGGACTTGTGCCCCTCCTGGCCGCAGCGGTAGCAGCACTCCGACCTGTCGACGTTGGACGGACAAAGCGCCCGAGTGTGTCCGATGGCGAAGCACTTATAGCAGCGCATAGGCTGCTCATCAAGTGCCCGGACCACACTCGAGCTGAACCCAATAAGAAGCCGTCCCTTTGCAAGGACGGCCTCGGCTGCTGTGACTGGGCACTCCACGCGAATGGTGCCCAAGCCACCACGGCCGGGTCTAATATCCCGGCCTTTTACCGCTGCGGCATCACATCCGCTTATAGCAGCAATTTTCGCCACTACTTCTTCCTTGGTGACTGAATCGTCGAGGTCGACCACCTCGAGCGACACAGTCTTTACAGGCCGGGCTACTTTGGCCACATCCGCGATGGCCTCCTGCATCTTAGACGCAAAGAGGTCGGCGTTGGCACCGCCCTGCGCCCCCGGGAACTCGAAAATGCGTGCGCCGGTTTGAGTTCGGCGACACGCAACCTTCTCTATCCCGAGCTGAGCGGGATCAACGCTGGCGCGGGCCCGCTGCAGGACGGACATATATGTCTCGCCCTTCTTCGCGGCCTCCTCTGTGAGGGTCACCACGACCGCCGCGGATTTTGGAGCAGCCAAACGCTTCCTCACTCCGGCCTGTGCGCCCTTAGCTGCTGGAGCAGCAGTGGAGGGCTTGGGCGTCGTCCTCTTTCCTACACCCTTTCCCTTGCCGCTCATCTGAGATGGGCGTGAGGGAGCAGAGGCAGGTATAACTGCCGACTTTTTACCCTTCCCCTTCTTGACCACCTTTGTCCATGAATTGGACGGTGTGGTGGTGAGAAGGGCATCCTCTTCTTGAGAGGACGGTCCCGGCGTGAGCCCTACCTGGGTGGAGGGCGTTAACTCTTGGGTAGAGGGCCCTGGCGTTGGCTCTCGGGTAGAGGGCCCCGGCGTCGGCTCCCGCTGGGAGGACACCAACCCGCGTCTGACATCGGCCGCAAGCGGCGGACGGATGCGCTTCTCCGGCAGGAGTCTGTCCTCGATGCCTGCGAGGCAGGCTCTCGTGAAGGCCCTCTCCTCCATGACTACCTTGCGGATGATCTCCTCAAGGTTGGAGGGGGCCTCGACCGCTGTCCCCTGCACCGCCTGTGATGGCCGTGCGGTGGTTTCAGCCAGCTTGCTCCGCAGCTGGCTGACTTCGGCTCGCAGAATGACGACCTGCTCTAGGGCTTGCAAATATTCGAAAATATTAATATTCGAATATTCGATTTTTTTTCGGGCATTATTCGAATATTCGAATATTATTCGATTATTCGAAAAAAAAAATTTTTTTCGTAATCTACTATCTTTTAACGAAATTGGCGTGAATCCAAGGAAATGAGTGTGATTGTGAGGACATTTTTATGGAGGCGGCATCAGGGAACGTCAGGAGAGATCTACAGCGTCAAGAAAGTCATACTTCCACCTAGACCAGAGACCACCACCAGCACGTTTGCCGAGGAATAGTGGAAAGAAATATCGATATGTGTTCTTTGAGAACTTGAGCTATATAATCAACCATGGGTTGATGACGCGTGCATTAATAAGCTGCAGATACACAGCTTCGGTGCGAGTTCTGGACCTAAGTAACGTAGAACAAGTCATCAAGAAAGGAACATACATTGATGCGAACTTATGACGAAGATGTTTGGATGCAGCGATGGCAAGAATCATCCAATTACAGCGATATTTTCCCCACCAATGAAACTGATATCGAGAACGCATTAGTTACCAACACAGACAATGAGCGGCAGATTTTTCAAAGACCAAGAAGACTACCAGTAGCAAAAGAGAAAAAAGAGGAAGCCATGATTGAAGAAATGATAAAAGACGATGTGATTGAAGATGATTAAAAAGGTGATAACAGCCTATTGAAGAAATACAGACCCATTACGCTTCTGAGCCATGTTTATAAGCTGTTTTCAAGGGTCATCACGAACCGTCTCGAACACAGACTTGATGACTTCCAGCCTCCCGAACAAGCCGGTTTCCGAAGAGGCTATAGTACCATAGACCACATCCATTCGCTGCGGCAAGTTATACAGAAGACCGAAGAGTATAATTTGCTATTATGCTTAGCGTTTGTGGACTATGAAAAAGCCTTTGATTCGGTGGAAATATGGGCGGTGCTCGAGTCACTTCAGCGATGCCATATTGACTATCGGTACATTGATGTGTTGAAGTGCTTGTATAAGAACGCCACTATGTCAGTCCGAGTACAGGAGCAGAGCACGAAGGCGATTCCATTAAGAAGAGGCGTAAGACAGGGAGACGTTATCTCTCCGAAACTGTTTACTGCCGTAATGGAAGACGCCTTCAAGCTCCTGGAATGGCAAGGACTTGGCATCAATATCAACGGCGAATACATCACTCACCTTCGATTTTCCGACGACATCGTAGTCATGGCAAAGTCGTTGGAGGAACTCAGCATGATGCTCGATGACCTCAACCGAGCTTCCCAACGGGTGGGCTTAAAAATGAACATGGACAAGACGAAGCTTATGTCAAATGCCAATGTTGTGCCCACCCCAGTATCTGTTGTTGGAGGCTCGGTACTCGAAGTTGTGGACTCATATATCTATCTAGGACAAGTAGTCCAATTAGGTAGATCCAACTTCGAGAAAGAGGTCAACCGCTGAATCCAACTCGGTTGGGCGGCGTTCGGGAAACTACGCAACGTCTTTTCGTCCGACATACCTCAGTGCCTCAAGACGAAAGTCTTTAATCAATGTGTTACCGGTGATGACTTACGGCAACGAAACGTGCTCCTTCACTATTGGCCTCATCTCGAAGCTCAAAGTCGCACAGCGATATGAAAAGGGCTATGCTCGGGGTTTCTCTACGCGATCGAATCAGCAATGGAGAGATCCGTAGGCGAACTAAAATCACCGACATAGCCCAGCGGATTAGCAAGCTGAAGTGGCAATGGGCAGGCCTCATAGCGCGGAGAGCGGATGGCCGATGGGGTCGAAAAGTGCTCGAGTGGAGACCACGGAACAGCAAGCGCAGCGTAGGACGTCCACCCACAAGGTGGACAGACGACCTTATAAAGGTCGCCGGAAGACGCTGGATGCAGGTCGCTTCCAACCGGTACATATGGAAGTCCAAAGGGGAGGCCTATGTTCAGCAGTGGACGTCTTACGGCTGAGATGATGATGATGATTTAATTGAATCCTCATCCTTGGTGTTCTACTGTTGTACAGGTTTAGAAGAAGGATGGCAGTTAATATTTTTGTTTGTATTACCAGGAATTGGGAACTAAATGAAATAATTAGGAAGGCCCGAGGATCGACGCCACATTGGACACTCCAGTAGGAATGAAATGGCCATCATCGATCAGAAGTGTGGGGTACATGGCAAGTGAAAACAGACCCTTAGGATAAAGCGAAGACTGCATTTTCTACTGGAAAGGGCCTGTGGCAACATCAAGTACCTAATGCCATTCAGATAGTGTAATGCGTCTGCAACGTTCGAGAGGTTAATGGAGTTGGTGCTTGTTGGACTCGTTGGGAACGCGTCTCTTATATACATGAATGACACTGTTCATGAAACTGAGGAGCTCTCGCTCCTTTGAAGACCACCACCGAAACCTGGAATGTATGCTGATGAAGATCCGTGCGGATTATCTCAAATTGAGTCAGAAGAAGTGTTTAGGCTTCTAGCATCAAGTGGGTTTTTTGTTTTTGGGGGCACGTAGGCTGGAGGTGAACAAACTGATCAAGAGAAGATCTCTTCACTATTCAAGACAAAAACAATGCTAGACTAGATAATTTTTTTTTATTCTTGAGCAATCCTACTAAATGAAAGACGAAAAATGCAATGGGAGAATGCATATTGGCGGGAGTAAGCGTCATGGCGCGTGTGATGGTGTTGTATTGTTCTCCTATAACCCGAGTATATTCGATTTTTTACCCGCTAAATAGCCCAAGAGGCCGACCATTGTTTTTTTGTTTGCAGTTACCCTTTCAGCTGTGGTTCTATACCAGCTTAACTTCCGAATTTGAAAATGTTAAAAAATTATCGAATATTCGAATATGGCAAGTTTGATATTCGAATATTCGGCGTAATTTATTATTCGAATAATTCGAATATTCGAATATTCGAATGCAAGCCCTAACCTGCTCCTGCAGCTCAGACGTCTCATCCGCCACCGTCCGCTGCGCGAGCTCGCGGATGATGCACCTCATGTTGGTGGCCCGGCATTTAACGGACCTTTCCACAGCCCCCTTAATGGCCGAGGATTTGGAGACAGTTTGCAGGATCTGCTCCTCATCCTCCTGGGCCATTTGCTCCAGCTCCTCCTTTGAGTAGCTTGAGTAATTCATACTCAATAACCCCCTACGCCGGATTTTCTTCGCCTGCTCCTCCTCCAGATCTTCCTGGACTTGTGTACGCTCAAGCAAACTGAGGTGTGCCTGAGCGTCCGCTAGTCCCACATCGTGGGTGACTTTGGGGTTTTTAACCCCCTTCCCTTTTCCTTTCCCTTTCCCCTTCACCTTCTTGGCCTTCGAGTTATTCGAGTCCGAGCTGTTACCCTCGGCTCGAACCTTCAAGAAGGCCCTCTTGCGGTTTGGCCGGCTGTCGACGGACATCGCCGAGTCCGAGGCGAACCCCGTGGACTCGGGGTCGACGTCAACATCCGACCCACCCACACTCCTGAACAGGCTCGCCGCGGAAGGGGCGCGGCTCGCCTCTGATGCCGAAGCATCCATGTCGTTGGGGTCCTTAAAAGGACCTTTCAGGGAGCGCCCACGGGCGTCCCTATTCGGCACATTAAGTTCCGCCATGATATGTATTAGATAACCCGTCAATTTGCCGCCAAGTATCGCGTTCGAGATTTAGTCACCCGTCTGCCACTCCGTTACGGTGGTCAGACGGGGTCCAGGGCAGACTGCGAGGAAGTACTTCGAACACACTTGGGGCCTGCCCCTGGTCCTAAGCCCTACTAATAGGACCACGGGCATTTTTTTTGCTTCCACATCTTTTAAAATACCTTCCGCAACAATCTGAAAGAAAACATGACTGACTTATGAGCTCAACGAATTGAAATTTGATACAGCTAGGTACTGTGACGTGAATATTCGTTGAAAAATAAAATATTCGTTGAAGTATATCAATAATATTGATTTCTCAACAGTATCAACAACATTACAATCTCATCTAATGAACTAAATGAGGGCAATAAAACTCCCATCGGATATTACATGTACTTCATAAAATCGGTTCAATTGCATCACTGGCTCACAAATTAACTGCTAACCCATATTCTTCCGAATGAATGGAGTCATTCGATTACTCGAGCTATCTCGGTGTCAATTAAAATCACGCTGCGAACCTGGATTGGTACGGATAGAACTAGGAATTTGAGTTAGGTTTATTTTTATAGATAGGTTAATAGGTGTAGTAGGTAATAGTTATTATGTAAATTTTTTGTTTGCAATAAAGTGTTATGTATTCTTTTCTGAATATGTAAATGGAAGCATAACTGGCTAATCAATCTATCACAATTGAAATAGAAATCATTTTAAAAAAAAAGCCTGTCGAGTCCCACTGTTATAGTAATCCTCCTTTATGATTGTTGGATAAGTAGATTTAAAAAAAAACTGTAAACATTGTTTTATACTTTCAATAATTTTAATAAAAAGTCAAGATACAACGAGATAAAATTGTTGAGATGTTTCGCCGCGTACTACAAAATTAAAACATTTAATATTTAAATGTGACGTAGCATCCTCATCCATGTAAACTTAGCCATTTTAAATGTTGACAAATTAAACGTGTATATTGAAACCCTAGCTCTATTCAGCACTGCGACCGATCTGAGAAGCGGGAGCCTTTCTACACGTGAATTCTCAAAATGCGACTTAAATCCCTTCCGCTATTCAGCACCGTGACCGATCTGGGCTGTACGGGAGCCTTTACGTGCATTCATTCTCTAATTGCGACTTTAATCCCTTCCGCTATCGATCTGAACTCGGGGATTGTTTCCAGAGTAATATTTAAATCTGTTTGATGAAAACGCTTGTCTGTTGTTATTCGCGTTATAGTAAAAGAAATACAATAACTAACCTAGTACCAAGTAGAACAAACCTTTACCAAGGCAGCGATGAGCCCGATAGTAACATACCAGTTTACACGCGGTAGCGCGCATTCGTTGCACTGTTAATTACAGCTTGATGAAGAGGGAGATAGGGAAATATTTTACATACAAGTAGGTAATGTGTGTAGGGCAAAGTTAGGGGTAACCTACCCTCTTTTGATTCATCATACATGTCATACATGATCATACAATAGATAGATAGACAGACATACATGTCATACACGTCTTCTTAAAAAGAAATTTAAAAAATTTAATACAAACATGGTAATGTAGAAAAAAATGTTATTTCAAAGTTCATTATTGTGAAATTAGGTACAAAAAAAATCACAAAGAATAAATTATAACTCCGCTACAATCAGCTTTTCAGCGTGCAACGTGTAATGATTTAGTTAAATATTAAGTTTATTGTGTGCATTTTTTGATGAAATATTAATCATAAATCATAACTTATAACCTAAGTTATTTGCTCTAAGTCAAATTTTATGTTATGCCGTAGCTGACAACATAACTTAAATTCTCAAAACTATAAAAAAGCTCGTTTGAAATCCTCTCAATATGACATCAATTAAAACATCCAAAACCCACATGAAAACTATTCAACGACAAAAAATCCAAATCAATATTCATAGCGTCTCCCGCGGGGTAGTAAAATACCCCCTAGTCCTTACAAAAATTACAAAAAGACATTTACAAAAAAACTGAGCAAGCGCAAGTCGGACTCGCGCACGAAGTGTTCCGTACCATTCTCAATTTTTGCAGCAACTAACTCTATATTATAACATAAAGCATATTTTTGTTCAGTTTTTTTTCTTCTTTTTATTTTGTTTCACCCGTCCCGGTGTGTCTGTGACCAAATCTGCGAAAAAAACACTTTTGTTGTAAGGAGCTCTCCTGTATTATTTATTTTATTCTGTTTTTAGTGTTTCTTGTTAAAGTGGGAACAGAAAAAAAAATATGTAAACGAGTTAAATGGTCACCTTCCAGCTCCATCATCAAAATCAGCTCGATGTCTTAAAAATATTGCAATGTCGTCTGATTTATACATGCATGCAAAATTTCAGCTCAATCAGAAAACGAGAAGTGGGTCAAATATAACTTTCAAGATTTGATTACAGACTGATGGACAGACAGGCAGACAGACAACGGACAGGTGAAAGTAAATAGAAGCTTGTAATAAAAAGGGAAAATTTCGACTGTTTCACTATCACGGTTCATGCATCCTGATGACAGATAAAGGAGTCTTAGTAATAGAATCCGGTTTCTACCCTTTGAGTACGGAACCCTAAAAAGATCATTAAAAAACGTATCGTTAACTTAGACGCGATGACATAAATAATATTAAAAGGCTGCCAGAATCTGGTATCGGGTCGTATCCTGAAAAAATACAAAAGCATTTGCAGTTGCAGCAAAACAATTTAGTCAAATTTCAACTTTATATGCTTATAAATAAGGGTTATAGAATTTTTGAGGGTGGTATAAATTTTTGGGTGTAGGCTCTTTATAGCTTGGCGTTAAAAGCTTATCATATGCAGGTGGTAGCTCATTTCGTGGTTCGTTTTATAGTTGTATCTGCTTTTTACTGAATTCGTTTTCAAGATTGAGAATGCTTTATAGTTTTATATGATGAATACGTGCATTTTAAAACGGGTCATACTACCAAGATGATTATGTTTCCTTGGTTCCATTTCCTTAGTCTTATTTATATCAAAATAAACCTCTAGAATATTCTTGATAAAAGATTTATTTTGTACTGCTCCCATGTCTTCTCATTGTAGTTTTCATCCATCATCTATAAAGATAGATAGATAACGCTTTATTGATACAACATAAAAGAACTTAGAACTAAATACAATTTGTAATGTAGACAGTGTAACAATTGGCGGTCTTATCGCTAATAGCGATCTCTTCCAGACAACCAAAGATTAAAGATAATATTTTAAAAGTGTTTTTTTTATTGATTAGCTTAATCTTTGACCACGCTCTCGTCTGATCTTAAGTGATGATGCGGTCGAAGATGGTAGCAGACTAAACCTAGATAGCGAGGTAAATCCTCCCCTCGCTTCACTGTACATCGTGTCGGCATCGTACATGCACTGACGTCGTTTTCTTAATTTGTCCCAATTCTATCCCATAAATCTTTACTGGAAGATTCGGCATTCGATTCACATGAGGAACCCTACCGTGTATGTTCCTACCGTGACGAATTCCCAATTTTAAAGTATATAAAAAATTAAATTAGTTACCAACATTGTCAGTTGCCAGGGGAGTAACGATCCAGAAACAAGTTAAAAAGGAACACTCGTTTTCCCACGTAATAAAAGTTTGCGGGAATGGTAACTTCAGTTACTTTGTAATTTATGTTTCTTTGTTTAATCTTAAATGGTGCTTCCTGGATGCATTTAAGTTTGCCTCTGTTTGTTGTGATTACTCGTGTCTTCCCAGTTGATTTGTTTATTTTGTAGGATTAAATTATTATTCATATTTCTTTCTCGTTAGTAGGTGATTTTATTATGTTATTTGGTTTCATTTATTATTATTATTATCATTTATTTAGCATTATCTTTCTATATATTACCTAGCACTATTAGATTAATATTATGTAGTAGATGCTGCGTTTTTTAGTTCTTGTCGTTCTATTACATTGATAGTACCATGGCCAATATTATTTTTGGTAGTTATAAACGACAAAATATAAATAAGCTCTTTACAAAACCCATCTATAACTAATTGTTTATTATTATATTAACTGTTAAAATACCACAAAGCTTATATTCTATATCGGAAACTATAGTTGGCCAAATAAGGATGTGTTTATTTTGACAATCAACGATTGGTATTTTAATAAAATTACCTATACCGCTTAAATTCATGAATGCTCATAATTTTTTACTAGTATTTTTTTTATTTCCATTTATATTATCAAATTACCTCGAACACATCTAACCCCACCTTTCTTTACAGTGTCGGCCCACAGTGACATCCCCTTGTACATTGGCATAGCAGTCGCCGTGGTGGTCTTCTTGGCTGGTGCTGCAGTGGTCTACAAGCTCTTGCAGAGGAAGACCAGGGACCATTCGCTGTACACCATGACGAGGACTGGTAAGGACTATGTGTACTTTAATGATGGATTCTACATAACAATGCGGTGTTCGATTAATAATCGGGTATGTTTCTATGTACATTTATTAGTGTTGAAGCTCCAAATTAAATCGTCAGAATTTTGACAAAAATATATAGGTAGACGAATAGAGCCACTTCACCGTATTGACGAATAAGGAAGACAAGGAGATCAAGAATGATCGTGGAAAAAGGCTAAACCAAAGATTTTTTTAAAGCCAGCTTAAAATTATATATGTGCACACATCTTAGTCACTTTTGTGTATGTGTCAACTTTGCATACATTTTATTTATTTTTTTAAAATATTGCTAAGTAATATGTAGGTACCTCTCATGTATAATTTAAAAATATCATTCAATATCAACTTTTATTAAAATTCTATATTTCCTTTTTCCTCATGTCTATATTTTTTCTAAACAGATTTCCAACCAGAAATGTACCCGACGGTAGAGAAGCAATCTCTCTCACTGGCACCTGATCTGATGCAGCACCGACCTCCAAGATACGAGCATCCGCAGCCAGACTCCAGAGCTGAACACCATTATGATGTTCCACATCTCACGAACAGGTATCTAGGAAATTTATTATATAGAAAAACCAGAATTTATAGAGATTTTTTAAGTATGTAAAGAATAGAATGATACTTCATCGCAAACCACAAATTTACTAAAATAACCTTATAGAGCTAGATGGCGAGATTTTATAATATACTCTAGGTTTATAATCGGCGGTTTTATCGCATAAAAGGGATGGAAAGTGACAGAAAATAAGAAGATACTTAACTTGCTGTTAAATCAAAAATGCCTTTTTTCGCGCCCTACCATTATATAGTTTTTCTAAAAAAGAGGCAGCTCTTTCATCTTAGCAAACAAGTTTTATAAACGTCTCTCAAGTTTATTTTCTCTTTAAATATACAAATTATTGAATTGAGCGCAGATAAAAAAAATAATTTCACCTTTTTCTGATTGTATGCGAAATGTTGTCGATATAATGTTTTGTGAACAAACCATTTTTCGCAGTTAAATTACATTCATTTCTATACGTGTAAAATTTACATTAACTCAAACCCATTTGTTTGTTTGTACATAAAACTTCTCTCATTAGTTCTCTGTGTATGACACAGTTTCCATTGTTACAGCTACGCGTCCCCGGTCGACCATCAAGTGACCCCTTGCGCGTCTAGCAAGGGACAGAGCGATGACTACGACAGCAAACCTTATAGCGAATCTGAGCATTCCGTGTCCAGTTGTTTTACTAGTTGTAAGTATTATATATTAAACTAGCTTATGCTTGCAGTTTTGCCCGCATGGTGAAATCCTTTCTTAGCGGAGGTCTACATAATAAAACCTATGTGTGTTCCCAATTTCAACCCAATGATCTAGCAAAGTTAAAACTTTTATACGAATAAACGCATACGTTATTATATTTAGATCTGGATCTGGAAAAATATTTACTTCAGATTAGTGGTAGGTATAGTCTAAAAATATGTCTTAAAACTACGTAAAGTTTTACTGATTTAAAGCACATATTCAAAAAAATTCTAATTTCTTATTTAGGACATCATTGAATACGTCACTGAGAAATGAGAAAGGATTTAAATTTAGGTATTCTAGTCCACAACTTATACTTTTGTGAGCTTTATAACCAAGCCTAAGACCTAATAGACCTAGAAGACCTAATAGAAGCTTTCTTTCCAGCGGGCTCAATGTATGACGCAGCCAACGAATCAGTGACTCTCCAACTAGCGGAGTTAGTGTCCAACTCACCCACTTCTCAATCACTCTCAGTGTCGAGCGGAGGCGCCCGCCTGGCCCTCCCAGCCGCCGGAGTGGCCCTCTCAGTACCTGAGGCCGCCCTCAGCAGGGGCCGGAGGGAACAGATCTACGTAGCACTCGTCAAAGACGACAGATATCGACCCAGACTCGGAAAAGGTAAAGCACACCTACATTATTCATACCCCCAACTTCAAATATTTTCATTATTCTAACCCAGTATTTATTTAACCCCAAACTGATGAATATTTATACATTATAATTCACTCGGCCGGCTTATAAAAACAAATCGATTTAGCAACCATTGAAAAGTAGATAAATACCGTGTTGAGACTGGAATTTCTGCCGAGAAAAATGCGCCGTCGGCGATATCTACACGAGCCGCGCCTCAACTAGTCGATATAATAAGACAAATTTCGCCCCGCAGGTATCACGCAGCTGAGCCCGGTAGTTAAGTGCGGCCCGCCGCGGCTCCAGCTCAACAAGTCCGTCGTCCTTCAGATCCCACACTGCGCGAGCCTCAAGCACGGCTTCTGGAATCTATCCCTCTACGCGATAGACCACAACGCCAAACCCGACACCGCTCAACCGCAGTGGAAGAAAATAGTCGGCCTCGGCCAGGAGACGATCAATACACCCGTGTTCACGCAACTCGACGGTGATAAAATATTCCTAGTGACGGACATGCTATCCACCTTTGTATTAGTCGGAGAAAGCTTCAACGGAAAAGCGGTCAAAGCGCTTCAATTAGCTATATACGCCCCGGCCGCGCTCAGCGAAACCAGTTCCGAATATAATATTAGACTTTACGTGTTCGAGGACACTCCTTGCGCCGCTCACTACTGTCAGGAGCAGGAGAAGAAACTCGGCGGCGTGTTGCTCGAGCGGCCTAAGACGTTGCTCTTCCAGGACGGCGGGTCTAACTTGTGTTTGAATTTAGAGCACATCAGTCCCGGCTGGAAGGCGAAGCCGGGGATCGGGTATCAGGAGATACCGTTCAATCACGTTTGGGGATCAAATTACAACGCGCTGCACTGCAGTTTCGCGTTAGAGAGGACGCACGATTGCGACAACATCGACTTCACGGTGTCGGCGTGTCAAAGGACGAATCCCTCGTACAAGCAGACGTTTCGAATATCGCTGGAGGACGTGCGCAGTAGGTCGCCGCGCGGTCGTTCGCCCCGCGCCGAGTCGCAGCGGAGCTTCAACATAACAGAGAACCTACTGGAGGCTCGCATGTGCAGGAGCGAGGACGGGAGCGAGAGTAAAAGGAACGTTACGGTGAGCGAGGCGGGAGTGACCGAGTGCACGGGTGAAGGGCCTTTTAAGTTGAGCTCGAGGATAAAGCGTCAGCTGTGTAGCATTCTCGACCCGCCTAACGCGAGGGGGAACGACTGGCGAGCGCTCGCTGCGAGGCTCGGCGTCGACCGATACACCACATGGTTCGCAACTAAGAGTTCTCCTACTGAAGCTATACTAGAACTGTGGGAGTGTCGAGAACGTGGAGCCGGAGCTATAGCCGCCTTAGCGGCAGCCCTACGTCAAATGGATCGACACGACGCTGCAGACTTACTCCACGGTAGACCTTCCTGGTTATGAATCAACTCTACATAAACACACACTGCCAATTCCTCACGTTTCTAGTTCTGCGGAGTTATATTATAACGATTTATTGGTAAAGTAGTTAATGTTAACTTTAGAGAAAGTATATAGTTTGCGGCCTACGGTCCATGTAAAATTTCGGTAGTATATTTTGTATAGAATTATTCTATGCTGTAGATATGAGTAAGTTATATTATTATTAGCAATAATAGTGCCTACATTGTCTTATAAAGAAACAAAACCGAGAACATCGGTTTATGGTTATTTTTTTGTTGAGATTTTGGGAAGTGTTTGAGTGTTGGCCTAATTTTTTTTTGCTTATCTTATGTGCTTATTTGGAATTGTGCCAAATGTGTGACGTCACATGGCTTATGACGTATTTGAGCTTATTGTAAACATAGATGCTAAGCGTTTTGTTACTTTTATACCAAGATGTCTGTTTAACCCTTAGATTAAAATAAAAAGGTTCTTTCCTTTTTATTTGTTTTGTACGGTACGCGTTATCATTGCTTAAGCCAAACTTGGGCTTGCTGGGTAGGAAAGTGTCGGTTGCCGCACCTACTCGCGTCAAAGTAAAATTGTGTGCATGAACCTAATTGGAGCGATCCATTACCGTATCTTCTCTTTTTATTTTAATCTAAGGTTTTACCACGTAGTTATTGATGCGTAAAGTATATTAGCAAAAAATCTACTTAACTTATTAGCGTTTTATACCTACTCGTATTTCTCACAGAACAAAAATGTATATACAAAAAGTTGAAGTGATATTTAAGGTGTTCTTATATTGAGGAACTGAAGCACTAGAAAAAAAAGTGAATTACTGGTTTCCATTAATTTTATTAATTAATTTATAAATCGATTTTTATGCGGCGTTTCATAAAGACAATAATATTTTGTCGGGAAAATTTAATTTCATGTTATTTTTCTGAAACAAAAGTTCTTCTCTTAAATATCACTACACCTTTTTAACACAATATACGAACACCAAGATTTATTAACACTACAAATAAAAATATATTCTCATTTCTAGACACCTAGGTTCTTTTTCCTAAGCTAAGTTCACTGTCTCAAGACTTCTACTGCATTTATATCTTACTATGTCTAGAACTTTATCTATATTAACTATCGATTGCATTTTATATCCTTGTATATAACGTATCTATAGATGTACATAATGTAATGATTTCATTTTAATAATGGAGCAAAATTTTATACAAAATGAATGAAAAAAAAACTCTTAGCACAGAAAATGGATACCAATTTTATAACTTATCAAATCCTTTTCAAAACTTTAACTATTTCGCATTATGCTTTTGTGAAATATTTTATTTGTAATATATTTGACGATAAATGAGATACACACACGCGCATATTCATACATTATATACATTTTCTAAAGACGTGTGTTTTGTATCAAAATTTTCTTATTTTTCTTTTTTTTAGTATATTAACTAGATATTTTTTAAAGCACGTAAAAAATTCCAAGTAACTTATTTGACTACCAATTATTGCTTAACAGAGCATATTAATTTGCCATTCAAAAGTCACTTAGATGCATTTCAATTTAATTTATTCAAGTGGAAAAATGAACGTTTAATTTTTTGCATCAAGTTAATTGAAGCGGAATCACCCCTTCTTTAATAAATGAATAAATTTACTGTAACGAGAATTTACTTAACAATGCTTTGTTTTGTTAAAATAATACATGTAAATTTAAAAACATTAAATGTCAAATTAATAAAATCAAAATGTTTTTCCAAATTAAAAAAATATATAAACATTTTCTTTTTCTTATATGTATCTATATCTATATTGAGTGACCTTTAATTTATTACTATAAAAATCTCTAATCTTTTTGTGATCAAAATATAAATCAAAAGTAAAAAATAAAAATACGCTAACCCTGTGTGTGGTAAATATAAAAATAAAATAATTTTTTGCTCCATTATTAAAATGAAATGCAAAAAACGAGTAGAAACAATAATAACCATGGTTTTGTAAATGGTGTACGCATCGCAACTGTAGAACTATATTATATTTTTGTTAAAGTGATGACTATTAATTAAAATAAATGAATCTGTGATAATTAAAATAATATGAAATAAATTATGTTTAACTGTGCATTTTGGTGGTTTTATTGGCGATTAAGTCGGTTTATTATGCTCATTAGTTTGTGAATAATAATTAAAGTGCTTTAAGCGGGATTCGGGATAATTTAATTTTATATTGGTAACATTTTAAAATTTCTAGCCGTTTTCGTAGTCTAAGGGTTATTTTGTAGTGTGGATATGATCTAGCATTATTGACTACCGAGTTCAAATCTCAGCCCCGCATCCCAGGAATCGGCGCCAAGCGTCATCATCATCGACAGCCCTCCACATCCCAATGCTGGGCATAGGCCTCCCTTATGTTATGCCACTCAACCCTTTCCTCTGCCAAACTGGTCCATGTGCGACCCGCCGTTTTTACCAAATCGTCCATCCATCTGGCTGCTGGAAGACCGAAACTGCGTTTGCGTTTGTTAAGCGTCACTATGACCTTATTTCGCTACGATGTACAGTGAATTATGCCACCTTCTAGATTAAGTTTGTTACAATTATTTTCAAGTGCATCATCGCTTAAGATCAGGCGTGATCATGGTCAATAACTACCCAAAAAAACGAATAAGGATGGTACCTTCTACTTGTCCGATAATACGTTGGCAATAACAGTTATCGCATCCGCATCGCCACTGCGTCTATAGACGTCTTCTACACTAGACGTCTACTGACGACGATATCCATTAGACCAGGCGTCTGTGTCGAATTTATAAGATTAGTCAATCTCTGCTTTAATATTCAGGAATTACCGGGTATTATTATTTGGGTTATTATTATAGTTTTTACCGGGGGCAGACTTCCTTTGCAGGAGGTCGTCTAGGTGGGTACCCCAACAGTGCCAGTTATTCTACCGCCTGAGCAGTGATGTGCAAACATTACTGTGCTCCGGTAGGAGGGCACTGTAGCTAGTAAAATTACTGGGCTAAAGAGTCTTAACTCTTAACATCTTATGACTCTTGAGTAAGAAGCGTTGGTGCAGTGCTCCTAAAATTTCACATCATTGTGAAATCCTAGGTAACACTGTACTGATTATGGGCAGCCGTTATCTCTTAACATCGGGAGAGCGTCTTGCTCGTCTTCTACTTAATCACATAAAAAAAAAATATATTTCTTAAATTCTCCCGAGAATTTTTCTTGCTTAAACAGTAAAACATTTCAACAATAATCTTAATTAAAAATGTTAGTTGATATTTCCAAGCTCAACCTTGCTAATAAATTCTAAAATCAGACGTTCCATTCCTTGCATTCTCTAGATAATCTACTTCTCTGAAGATTCAAGGCATATTTATGATAGACATTTCTTTAACCTAGTTCTAAACGATAATTTACAGATATATTAGAATCCCTTCCGTCACTCTGTGTAAACAATGTGTAGTCCAGACCTATTTAAATTCCTTCTTAACAAAACAAACAAGAGTTCTTGGGATATTTAGGGGTGTTATACACTGGAGTTTTGTCTCCAGTGGCCGGTGACTTTGTCACTTAAAGCGGGAAAATTTAATATTAGTAAGTCAAAATATATAAAATTTTAGATTCTCAACCGGCGATCAAAGGGTTATTTCTAATTCGAAACATCAACTTCGCTTTTAACCTGACAAAACATATATAATTAGAGTACACATAAGAACGGTTAAGTAAAAAACCCTTCTACTATGATGTATAAATACGAGTACTGCTAAACAAAGAAATTATTAAAATTTTGTCATGAAACTTTTTTGTCCGATAAAATATTTTTACCGCATTATTAAGGACTTATTTATAGCTTTTTGAAAAAGCCTACCAAGTAACACTTATAATAATACACCTATATACGTAGGAAATTGAAATTTAGCTTGCTATTTTACTAGAGCCAGTAATGCCAGTAGGGCTAGTAGTGTAATTACTGGGCTTAAGAGTTTTAACATCTTATGACTCTTGAGTAAGAAGCGTTGGTGTAGTGCTCCTAGAATTTCACAGCATTGTGAAATCCCACTACTTGTAGCACTGTACTGATTTTGGGCAGCGTTATCTCTTAACATCAGGAGAGCGTCTTGCTCGTCTTCTACTTCATCACATAAAAAAAAACACCATAAGTCACATAGTAGGAAATTGAAATACAGCTTGCTATTCTACTAGGGCGTCTAGGGCGTATGTACGTCAAACACCAGTGCGTAATGGTCCTAAATATCTCAAGAATCCCTCAAGGAATCGATGTGACAAGCGAGAAAAGTGTAAATAAATGACAGATGTAAGCAAATGACATATGTAAATGAGGCAACCATTGTAAGGGTTAATGTGAGCAGTGAGCAGGTGTGAGCTTGCCTTTATGTCGGTGTGACTCTTCGCGCGTCACGGGACTGTGACCGATTGGGGTGTGGCGCTAGGTGTAGCGGCGCCATTATTTACGTTTCGGAAGTGTAGCGTAGCAGTTATAATATTAGAGGTATTCAGAAAAAATTATATGTTAAAAGTGAAATTTTAAAAATACTTTTTAAAAAACAAGCTTTTTTATTATTACCGTCAAGTACTCGTTAAGACGAATCAAATGAGCACAAACTCGATAGAGTTGCGTCGTTTCTTTAGGAAGTTTTTATGGTCACCTTCCATCATGAGATCAGCTTCATTTCATAATAATATTGCATTGTCATCCGATTCATACATGCAAGCAATTTCAGCACAATCGAAAACCGGAGAGTGGATCAAATTTGACTTGCTATAGTTGATTACAGACAGACAGAAATACAGACAACAGACAGGTGAAAGTAAATAAAAGCTTGTAAAAATGGTACATAATATAATTGTCCCGATAATTCAGTGCACCATTTTCATCCATTTCCATTTTCAGTGTGTATCATTTTTGTGTACTTGAAATCTGCAAGCCTATTTATTGGCTATCGCCCACTCACATTATGTAAAACACAAGAATCCATAGACAAACATACATTACTTGAACTCAAAATTCATTTATTCAAATACACACACACACATACCACATTGGAACACTTTTGCAAGTCAATTTTACATTTTTTCTATTTTAATACTCTACGGCTCGTTCGCAAAGCACCTCTATGAGAAGAACGAGCAAGAACTTGCTTAAACCTACTCATAAATGTGAGTAAAATACCAACAAAGATTCAAAGGTGATTTCCCGCCAACAGTAGCACCCCACCCTAACAGGAATTTCGGGCACACATTTAAATACATTATAACGCCATTGGACTGGTCATAAATAGGCAGGTGCAGCAATGAAATATAAATTACTGCTGCTACCGATGTGTGCCTAAAACGCATGTAATTTGGGGGATAAAAGGTGTTTTCTCACAATTACGTTCACACTTTGATACGATCTTTTTTTTTTTTTTTTATGTGATGAAGTAGAAGACAAGCAAGACGCTCTCCTGATGTTAAGAGATAACGGCTGCCCATAATCAGTACAGTGTTACCTAGGATTTCACAATTATGTGAAATTCTAGGAGCACTGCACCAACGCTTCTTACTCAAGAGTCATAAGATGTTAAGACTCTTTAGCCCAGTAATTTCACTAGCTACAGAGCCCTCCCACCGGAGCACAGTAATGTTTGCACATCACTGCTCAGGCGGCAGAATAACTGGCACTGTTGGGGTACCTACCTAGACGACCTTCCTGCAAAGGAAGTCTACCCCCGGTAAAAATCCGGTGATCTATTAGGCTCTAATTTCACGTGGTGTTTTACCCGCGATACGTTTTTTATCCCGTGGGATAAAAAAATGTGATAAAATTAGCCTAGCTATTTATAATAAATGCGAATGTGTGCTGAACCGATTTAGATGAAATTTGCTATAGAGATAGTTCAAGCCTCCGTCCGTGTCTAAGACTTATTATATAATAATTTGTTATCCTTTGTATACCTACTCTCGCAATAAATGACTTTGACTTAGAATATTTTTATGGCATTTTTTTTATTCTACGGGATAAAATCTTTCCTCTATTTCAACATCGCAGACCTTAACTAGTATTGTATAGCTTACGCTCGCGGCATTGCCCGCGTGGTAAAATCCTTTCTTTACGGAGGTCTTCGTCATAAAAACTATCTGTGTTCCAAATTTCAACCCAATACGTATCAGTAGTCGGTCACTCTTTCCTTTTATATATATAGATAAATTTTATTCTAGGATCTAAACCTTAGAACCAAGAATAAAAGAATGGATAGATTTCAGCGGGTTAGACTGACTGGTAGACATTAACAAAAAAAACAGCAGGTATTCTATAAATATCATCATTTGATCTGTATTTCCGTAATCTAAACCATTTACTCCAAATTAAACTTTGCTTGGAACCCTAGCTATAGATTATACCTATATAGATATACCTATAGGTAAAGCTATAGAACCCTGCTAATTTACCCTCCGTACTTACCCTATAGTTTATGCGGCTTCTACAAGACGCCCTATGACTGAAAGGGCCTGAAATGTCGGATAATCAATCGCAAAGGGCATCGGAGACGGCGACAAAAGGGTGGACTAGGGTGACAAGGATAAGCAACAAGTTTTGGAAAGAAATAATCACAACTATATTACAGATACATAGCTTTTTTGAATCACCAGGGGTACCAGGAGGAGGAGTTTGCAGGAGGTGGACTAGGTGGACTCTAATAGTACCAGTTATTCTACCGCCTGAGCAGTGTTGTACAAACATTACTGTGCTTTCTACCAAAGCACTATAGCTTGTGAAATTACTGGACGGCAGAGTTTTGACATCTTATATGATTTATGAGTGAGAAGCGTTCGTGAAGCGCATCTGGAATGTTATCATCATCATCATCTCAGCCATAGGACATCCACTGCTGAACATAAACCTCCCTTGGACCTCCATATGTACCGGTTGGAAGCGATCTGCATCCAGCGTCGGATTTTATATAATTGTGAAATCCTGGGTGGCAATGGCAATGTTTTGATTATGGGTTGGGTTATCTCTTACCATCACAAGAGTGTCTTGCTCGTCTTCATTTCATACTTACTTCATTTTAAAATTACAAACAGATATCCACCCTACCGGTACGCGTCAATTCATCAGCCAATGTGAGGTCGTCAAAGGGCTCGAGCAACTATTTCCTTTCACTATAAGGGCACGTTTTTGTTCCATATAAATTAATTTCGGTATTCGGTGTCGCGTGCGGAACTTCATTATTGTATGAACTGGTGAAGAAACCTTTAAAAAGTTGCTACACAATACCATTTCTTAAGGTTCACTTAAAGGGCGAGAATCACTTTTTGTTAGAAGTTCTTTTCCAATGCATCGCTAAGTCTTTTCCTCTTTCAATTTTGCCAAATTTTAAAACTTTTTTTGTAACCTAATTAGGTTATAAAATAATATGTTTGCTACATTTTTACGCCAAAAAATATGAACTGCTATGGCGCGGGCTATGCTCGGCGTCTCTCTGAATGATCGCATCAGAAATGAGGTGATTCGGCAGAGGACCAAAGTTACCGACATAGCCGAAAGGATTAGCAAGCTGAAGTGGCAATGGGCTGGTCACATTTGCCGCAGAACCGATAAACCGATGGGGTAGACGTGTTCTAGAGTGGAGACCACGTCTCGGCAAACGTAGTATAGGGCGTCCTTGGGCGAGATTGGGTGATGATATCCGGAGGGTCGCTGGGAGTGGTTGGAGGAGAAAGACGGAGGACCGACTTGAGTGGCGTGCCATGGGGGAGGCCTATGTCCAGCAGTGAACGAACATAGGCTGATGATGTTGATGATGAAATATGAACTGAAATTTTAGGAATTAATTCCAGAAACTTGATATTATATATATCATACCAAATTATTGGATTTTTGACAGTTAATTTGAGAGAAACCCTGTTATTAACTCTATTTTTTATCAAAAATCTCCCATAATCCAAACTATAGCAAGATAATAAAGGCAACAAACGTGATACAGTTGGTTCAGCGGACGGTCAGCCTGTGCCGGGGTCAGATGGTAAAGGGAGCGATGATATCTGCTGTCGCGCGGTGGCCGCTCGTGACTTACCTTACATGACTGTATGGGGCACGAGGCATAGGAGATTAGAGAGTTTAATGTTTACAGAACTAGAATAGAGCAGAATCTCTTTATTGTTAACCAACATGTACGTACGTACATAAGTATAAAATAATAGAAAGATAATAAAGTAAAGCAACAAACGTGATACAGTTGAGGCATAGGAGATTAGTAAGCCACACTAGAATTGTAGGAATTACTGTGTTACGGACTGAAGGTAAATAAACGAGTAAAAGTCTCAGTCATTCTGCTGTTTTTTTTCTCTTAATACCCAGTGGCATAACGAAACCATCCAACTTATGTATATCTAAAGGTGACAAGCGCGGTTTAGTGACGCGCAGAATTTTGAATTTTAAATATAACACTGGGTGGCACTTTGTCTAATATGGAAATCTTGATACTTACCTGATATTCGTCATGTCATGTAACATTTGTCTAAAGAAAAAGAATATTATTAATAGCTGCAACCACAGATCAGAAGAATTACTCCGTGGCTGCTACCATCTACTGCATCGACGCTTAACATCACCCAAGATCGTGGTCAAAGGCAATGCAAAAAAATAATCCATATAAAATAATCCGTCTAACACACACCCTAGCTATATATCAAAGCCGCAAAAGTTTGTCACTTGTACCACAATGTTAAATAGCCTGGGCAAAGTAGTGGGCGAAACTGGAATGACGCGAATGCAATTACAATTGTTTCAATTATTATTATGAAACTTGTTGGGAGTTCGGGCTAATGAGTCATTCTGATAAATAGGGGTACATTACAGCTTTAAAAAATTGTCCTGGAATCTAAGTTTAAACAAACTCCGAAAAAAAAATTGTCTCGGCCAGATCCACTTCCCGTTAATTTTTGCTCGAAGTTCAACTGCTGAGTTTTGACAGCAAAATGATAAAAACTTTTTCAAAAGAGAATTTATCACTTCACGCGTAGTAGAGTGGCGGCTTTACGCGCTGAATTTAATGAATTGCCTTCATATCGACTCAATCCGAAGGTAAGTAAAGTGTAGTAAAGTGCATCTGAACGTCATCATTTGTTGAGTTTGTCCAGTTCATAAATGCACTTATCCTTATTTTTATGTGAAGAAGTAAGAAGACGAGCAAGACGCTCTCCTGATGTAAAGAGATAACGCTGCTCATAAAACGCCCAGCACAGTGCTACCCTGGATTTCACAATTATGTGAAATTCTAGGTGCACTGCACCAACGCTTCTTACTAAAGAGTCAAAAGATGTTAAGACTCTTTAGCTCAGTAATTTAACTAGCCACAGTGCCCTCCTACCGAAGCACAGCAATGTTAGCACATCACTGCTCAGGCGGTAGAATAACTGGCACTGTTGGGATACGTCTTAGACGACCTCCTGCAAAAAAGTCTACCCCCGATAAAATCAAAATCCATGATACTCGGCCCATAATATGACAAAAGAGACTTTTTATTACAACTGGCCTTTTATTATTTTTTATTACAAAATAAATTTAATCTGTTTATTTATTCTGTTTAAATACTCAGTACCATAATATGCTTGAATAGTCAACATGAATTAAAAACAGCTGACAGCTATGTCCAGAAGAAACATAACATATAGTCAAATGTATAGTCGATCTAATAGGAAGTTACCTAATAAAAAGTTATCTAATCTAATAAAAAGGCACAAAACAATCTAATCTTATCTAATCCAGCCCACCCATAAACAAGAACGTCTGTTAACGATCACTTGGAACCCTTTTTGTCTATGCTCAATCTTGTAGAAGATAAAATGGATACACTGTACGATGGTTTACCAGTTACTGAGCTAGGAGGTTTTCAAATTCGCTACTGCAATTTGACTCTACCGATGGTCAGATATATGTTGAAAAATGACCAATAAAATAGTTTAAATTTGCTAATAATATTACCATATTCAATTACAAATTTTGTATTTTTGGTTGTGTTTGAGAATTTCACGAACCACATCGAACATTGAAAGGAACATTGGATGCTGCTCCATTGTAGTCAAACTTCTGGCGAAAAAAGAAGCCATTTGAAGCCGTCTGCCGTGCGTTCATGTTCATTGTTCATGTTGCATTATATTGTGTTCAAAGATTTACTTTAAATGACTTCAGAGGAAGGAGGAAAAGACACACAATTCGGTGGAATCTAAACTAATTTGGAAAATATGATATTTTTTGAAAGGTTTCACCTCACAGTCGGGTCCCTTCAGTATTTTCAGAACGTTTTTTGGTTAAGCGACAGCCAAATTATGTTCCCCCGAAAATTACGTGCGTTCCGTCTTTTTTTTTACAACGAAGTAAGAAGACGAGCAAGACGCTCTTCTGTAGGTAAGAGATAACGCCGCCCATAATCAGTACAGTGCTACCCAATGCACTGCGCCAACGCTTCTTACTTGAGAGTCATAAGATGTTAAGACTCTTCAGCCCAGTAATTTCACTAGCTACAGTGCCCTCCTACCGAAGCACAGCAATATTTGCACACTACTGCTCAGGCGGTAGAATAACTGGCACTGTTGGGGTACCCATCTAGTCGACCTCCTGCAAAGGAAGATTTTATAAATTCAATAGATTAATGTAACTGTGTCTCCCGTATACTGCGTCTAGTTGGACGAGCGCATGATTTTAACCATATCCACGTAATCAAACATGCAGTGATTAATCAAGATACATCGATTGAGTCCGATAATTGTGACCACCTACAGCGGTCTGTGTTCTCTTGTAACTTATTTGTTTGTTTTAGTTTACTCTATCACTGGATTATGTTTGGTTTTTTTTTTTTAAATATTTTTAACCTGCGCTCGTGTTGAGAGAAATAGATGAATATACTTACCTATTGAATTATGAGGTTTTAGGCCTTAACCTCCACAAGGTGGACAGATGACCTTATAAAGGTTGCCGGAAGACGCTGGATGCAGGTCGCTTCCAACTGGTACATATGGAAGTCCAAAGGGGAGGCCCATGTTCAGCAGTGGATGTCTTACGGCTGAGATGATGATGATAATGATGATGACTTAACCTTAGAATATGAAGCCTACCTAACCAGCCCCGCCGGCCTGGCTACCTATGAATATGTATGAGTTAGTTATAAGTGTAATGTAATTTTTGTATTGGTCTCAATAAAGAGTATTCTATTCTATTCTATCAAATAGTCTGGAAATTGGCAGACAACTATAACACTTATTCGTATTACCTTTTTGACCTAGGAATATTTTTGTTGTAACAAAAAAACATGCAATGTTCTGGGCGCAGGGTGAAGGTAGGACTTTCCCAAGGAAGAATACCAGGCGCATAATAGCGGCATGATTTCAGGGCTGCAGGCACGCCTAAGAACTGATTTGCAGCAATAGGAATGTTGACACATGTTACGAATTCATATAAACTTATGTTTTTCACATAAAAGACAGTATTTAAAAACCTATAATCACATTTTAAGGATCTATTTACAAGCCAAAATTGAATAAAATCAATTTTAATTTCAATAATTTTTGTTATTGTTACGCGAATGCGAACGCCAATCAGAGCGCGTGACGTCACACCACTGGCACGCACCGCACCGCATCGCTGACTTATGCTTCCTATGAAATAATGTTCCTGATTTCGACACATTTTAATATTATTCATAACTTAAAAACCACTGAACCAATTTTGATGCAACTTATACTGTGCCCTAAGTTGGTCCGAATTTAAGCAAAAAAAAGTCAATAACCAAAATGGATCTTATATTTTCAGAGAGACATTTCAGTTATTGACTTTATTTTTGGTTTAAGTATGGACAAACTAAGGGCACAGTATAAGTTGCATCAAAATCGGTTCAGTGGTTTTTAAGTTATGAATAATTAAAATGTGTCGAAATCAGGAACATTGCTTAGGAAACGTAAGTCCAGCCAGTGGTGTGACGTCACGCGCTGTCAGATGACAGTTCGGAACGTTTTAGCCGGAATTCAAAAAATCATTTTTATTTACGTATTTTTAAATTGAAATTTCATATATTTTTGCATAAAATATGATATTCGTGTATGAAATGGGTTTATCTATCATATAAAAAGAATTCCAAAAATTAGTCAACATCCCTATTACGTACTGTAGGTAGTTTGCAGGGTTGGAAATGCAGGGTGGTATGTAAGTCCCTGTCCCACCGAAGAATGAAGACACTGTGGGTGCCCAATTACATATGCCTTAAGGTGTTTTTGCGACAAAAACATGATACATTCAATGACTAAATTATTGCTTGTGCTTATCTTATTTTCAAAAGGGTTTTTACAAAGAGTGTTCCTGTTGTCTAACTTTCCCCAAATCTTGTCAACACATCAAAAAAGTAAAACATTAATAGCAAAGTTCGTGTTTTATTATGACAAGGGTCCATGATTTGTGACCCATTCCATCATCGAGGGTTGAATGATTGCAGTTTAAAACTTTGTTGATGTAAACCCTTCGATTGGAATGGATTTGGGGTTTTATTACCGAATTTGAGGTTATATTGATGGGGTAACTTTACAAAAAATAACTTTGGTCTTTTAAAAGTTGCGTCGAGATATAGTGAAATATGGCTTTAAAAAAGACAAGTTGACTACGCCAGGTCAGTAATTCATTCAGCTAGATAGTCGAGTCGTCGGCTAAATCGCTTTTCAGTCATAACATAGTATGTGTACCTACTACAGGTACACATTATTATTTTATTTATTGTTAAAACAAGAATTAATACGAGTATGAATTTTAAAATTTTCGGTAACAAGCTTTTTTTTAATGTTATGAAGTAGAAGACGAGTAAGACGCTCTCCTGATGTTAAGAGACAACGCCGTCCCAGTGCTACTTAGGATTTCACAATGATGTGAAACTCCAGGAGCACCGCACCAACGCTTCCCACTCAAGAGTCACAAGATGTAAAGACTCTTTAGCCCAGTAATTTCACTAGCTACAGTGCCCTCCTACCGGAGCACAGTATTGTTTGCACATCACTGCTCAGCTAAATTTGTTTTGTTCTAGCTAAAATTGTTTTGTTCTAAATTTGTTTTGTGCTAAATTTGTTTTGTTCTAGCTAAGGTTTCAGTGTGGATAAATCAATGAGTTATAATTTTTTTAAACACATTTTTTATAATTGACATGTTCATTACTCAATTTATTATAGTGTCTTTGTACTCATTATAGAATGAAAAAAAAAGTAAGTATTTCATAAATACTGCGGTCCAGGGAATTTAAATAATTCTATCAACATTTTGACCACACACACTCAAAAAGGAACAAAAATTAATGAAGCAATAATTAAATTAGAATGCAAAAAAAACTAAGGTTTCTTTAGGTCCACATCATGCAATAAAGCGCCAATAACTATGTTTATCTTCTTTAAATTTGACAAAAACGCGTAAAAACACTTAACGAACAAACGGATTAGGCGTGTTTTGTCACATTCGCAACGAGAGATTTAGACGCAAAATGCCATTTTCGCAAATCGTCACAGTAACAAAATGTCACAGTTGCAAATTATCACATTAGCATTTTGTCACATTCGAAAACTGTTCGAGTAGCAAATTGTCATAACAGCGAATCGTCACAACAGCGAAACATCATAATAGCAAAATTTCATCATTAGAAACCTCAATTTTCATTCATTATTTTTTATTTTTTTCTTACATGATGATTTTCTACACTAAAAATTTGCTATATTGTGATAATTTGCGACTGTGACCTTTTGCTACTCTGACATATTGCTACTATGACAATCTGCGTTTCTTATTAAGTATGTCAATTTAGGAATGTGACCAAACACTCGTGATCCGAACAAACACACCGGCGCCACAATCGTGCTAAATATCTCCTTATAAAGATTAAGATTGACTTAACATCGGTGTTTAAGGAAAGACGTGTAAATTGATATCAGTTTGGTGTACTTTTAAAAGAACTTAATTTGAAAGCATTTCTAATGTTTATTTAAAAAGAATCAGTATATATTATATTAAGATTAATAATTTAGCAAAAGTAATGCTGCTACAAAACCCTTCATGGGCGTGACTCGCACTTGGCCACTTTTATTTCTTGATTTAGTAAATAAGTAGCTATTTTACAGAAAAATAGAAAATACTAGAATACGGTACTATTTATTGTCGACCAATATTCACATAATTATAAAAAATCGAAACTAATATTATAAATTACTGAAAATTTGAAAGTGTTTGACTGACAAACATGCAGCCCTATAGCTTTAAGTGATCTCTTCCAGATAACATTGAGAACGGATTTAACTCCCATTGGTTTAAAACTTGAGTTATAGTGTGAAGCCAAACATAAAATTTAATTAGGTAACTTTTCCAGTGACATCAACAAAATACAAAACATGCAAGTTACATCTCTCTCGTCAAAATGCCCTAATCCCAAATAAAAACACATTAATGCAATTGAAAATAAAACTAAACAAATAACGCAATTTAATTTAATTCGACCATTTAAAACAATTTAAATACTTAATTGCGCGTGGGTGCAGCCATCTTTGAACAAAGCGTGCGTATCGCTTCTAAAGATCGGCTTTTAAAAGTCTTTATTGAAATTGATGGTGTTAACATTGAATATACCTTATTTTTACGACGAAAAAACTTTACCTATCTTATTAAATCAATCCATGTAAAAATGAATCAGGCATTTCCAGAATGCTTTAATATTTTATTGAATGGTATTCTAAATAAAATAAGTATGTACGATAGCGGTCCTTGGAGTCCGGGAGCTCACCGCATTTTCCAAAACTTATCTGAGCGCTTGGTTGAGGCGACGTGTGACCAAAATGCTGGGGTATATTTGGCCCAACGTATAAGTATTGCCATTCAACGTGAAAATGCTGCCAGCACTCTGGGCACTCTGCCATCTGAAAGTGGTTTGGAGCACTTGGATTTTCTGTAGATTGGCAAGTGGCCGATCTGTGGTTAATAAAAGTGTTCTTAACTGCTGTAGTAGCTGTATTATTGTTTTTTTTTTTCTCAATAAAGCCATTAGCCACATATATTTAATGAAAAAAAAAGAGTAACATCATATTTCTGAAGCTGAACTGTGTTTTAAAAGATACTGATGTACCTACGTAATTCGGGATCACCGAGTTCGAATCCAAGCCACCAGTACAAATCCCAGTACCAATGACTATTACGTGTGGGTTTTCCACTCGCTATACTGGTGGTGCTCTACCTCGAGCAAATGTTCGCGGGAGAAGTGTAAAATTCTGATTAGAAAGTGCCTTTGACGTTTTGCTCAAGAATGTACATGAAATTCTACTTACGATAGATATGCAATAAAAAATTGGTTCAGTCATGCAATATTCAAAATTGTTGTAGCACTTATTATTTATTTATAAAATAAGTTCTTATTACAATATTATTAAACGTGCAACCACCGGTTTACACATATTTAATATGTGGTGTGCGGTTAACGGTTAAGCATAATTTCGGTGAAAATTCCGGCCGATTCCCAATTGAATTTATCACGGCTAGATGATTAAAAATTGGAAAAACAATTTTTACCAAAAACGCTGCTATTGGCACTTTATATCATGGGCATAAATGGAATCGCATATTAATTAGTTTAACGACTCTCCTGATGGCTTTCGGTTTTAATTTGCGTTACTTTTGGGATGTGTTTGATTTTGTTTTGAAGCGCTTTTTAAAAGTATTGGCAATGGATAGGATTACATTGAATATCTATGACCAATAAAAATCCCATAAAGGATCCATTTATTTTGATTTAAATCACTTTTATAGGATCACATATATTTTTATTAATTCTCTTTCGTGATACAGTGGCCAAATATTCGTACAATCAGTGGTACCTGAGCATTTAATACAAAGCACTGCAATCTTCAAAGTATAACTTTATGCCAACTTTTACGCAGTAGCTTAACTAAATAATTAAAAAATATATTATTTAATATATTTAGTAGGTATTTAAATCCCACTCCTTCCTCGGTACTCCAAGACATGATAAATTAAGAAAAGGTGGACTGAATTAAATGGCTAAATGGGAAATAATGTAATCATTGTGACAATTACTCTTTTCAATGAGAAAAACTGATTAATAAACGAAATAATAAATTATTATGCAAAAATAATTTCATAAAATTATTTTTAAAAAGGTTTAAAACAAACAAATTAAAATATTCAAATGAGGTACCGGGTACCAGGACATCAGAAACAGGAAGGAGTAACGTTATACCTCGATGTCTCCATAATTGGTGAACATTCGACACCCAGATATGAGAGATAATGTTATGGTGATTTGACGGCGATTTTATACCCTCTACCATCGTTAAATTTAATTGGTATTCCAAAACCTCACGTAATAATGTTATGGAAGACATTATTATAATATTTCGGAATGTAATTGCTTCCACCTGTACTTTTTGTCTGGATTAAGCATTTTATTTAGGATTTTACCAAAAACTTTTTCTGAATAAATAAAAGGATACCGTGACTGCGCGAGTGTTTGACTAATCTAACAAAGTACAAACAAATCAGTCAGTTCAGTCAAATCATTGAAATTTAGACCAACAATTATTAATTATTACAATTAATTAATATTTTTATGATTTTGATGTTGAAATTTATTTTTGGATGCGTGCAAAGTCGCTATCAAACGCTAGTTAGTTATCTGGGGGTTTATCACATGCGGTACTAGTAGGTTTCGGCTATGACCGGTTTTGCCATTATAACAACATTTTTTTATTTACTCGTATGTGGTTAAATAAAGAATCTGAATCTACCACTGACAAATTATTTATTTATTTTATTTTAATTTTTTTTATTTTTAAAATCCACAGCCCTTAATTAACAAAGTTCGGTAATGATTTCTTAAAATTACGGCCTAAAACGGATTTTCATTTTGTAAACAATTTGAAACTTAACTAGGACAGTCTAATATAACAGTTAGCACACACAAAAATAAATAAGCTTGGTAATAGATTGCTTGTGAGTAAACGATTTTTTTGTATGGTAGCCAAATAAAACGTAAAAACTCCGTCTACGTTTCGTGTATAAATGTGTACTTTTATTATGTTTTGTAATTAGTTTTTTTGTTGTATCTGAGATGTTTGTGCATTAATAAACATTTTTCAATCATTCGTTAATTTATAAGTAAAAAATATAAACGGTATTTATTTGTTGCTAGAAAGTGAAAGAATAGAGATGTCCTCACGATAATATCGGATTACTAAAGTGAGTCACCACACTAATAAATACTCTTGAACAATTAAACAGGTACATCTCAATCTTAGGCCCCACGCACACACCCCGATTCTCGGAACTGCGGACTTGTACAAGAGGGCGATAAATCTGTGCGCGGCCTGTAATTACAAGTCGATGTTCATTAATAATGCATAACTCGATCAAACTAGAGGTATACCCGGCTTTGAGGGCTGTGTACATTGATATTATTTATTGCTTTAACTTGGAAATATAATATTATAATGTTTTGAAATTTTAATATTAACTGTGTAATTTTTAAACGTTTGGTTATTTTATTTTTGTTTTAAAGACCTGCAGTTTGTTATTTTTTTCGTTGGTAAAATTAACTAAATAAAAATATTTTTTAAATATTTAAAGAAAACTTTATCAAATACATACTAGCTGACTTGCGCAACTTCGTCTCGTCTGTGTCTGTGGAAAAAAGTTTTACGAACTTTTCTCATAAAAAGCACAAAAAATCGGTCAAGCCTCTCTAGCGCTTGAGGGGGTTGTATAACAAACACTGTGATTTTTTATGTATTAGTAGATATTTGTGCACTAAAGGCTACTTTTGCATCATCGTCAGTCTAATCAGAGTAAACAACCACACCAGCTGTAAAATCCTAATTTTTACTTTTAACAAGAATAAAACAATTTAAATCTATACGTCATTATGCATACGATTCTTCAACTATACTAAGTAATAAATACATTTATTGCAAATAATTCGTTCAATCACTTAAACCAATACAAGCTACTGTACTACACGTCTTTAGGCCCATTTACAACATAATACGACTAATTTAATTATGCCACAAACGGACAGGACCGCAAACAACCGGTCTTGATTTGAATTTACAGCAATGTTTCAATTTGCGTGCGAAATATTACAACATAATCGTGTCGTGTGCGCGCACCTTTACTTCCTTTAGAGTTTAGTATGCACGTAGAGCTATAACAATGCGAGATGACATACACACATTTATTTAATAGTCTTTACTGGGATATGACCATGCGTTCATCTCTTTAAACGATTAAAAAATAAGATTGTCGATTATATTGGCAGAATTTTATTTATTTCATTTATAACCGCGCTTTAACTTAATAACTCATGACAACCGAATTTATAATAGTTCTTATAGTTTGGAATGGAATAGGGAAATTTCTTCAATTTTAAATACACGTTTTTTGTATGAAATAATATAATACGATATATGAATTAGGTTTTTGCATATTTATTATTTCTTGTATGAAGCTTACAACAGAGTGAAGTGCAGATAAATTTAAAATACCTGTGTATCTTCATACTAAAAGAGCAAAAACAAATAAGTAAGTAAAAACAAAAAAAGGGAAACTATTCTCAACTCTCCTTCAGCCTGCTCTAAGAGAATATCTTTAAATTAAAATCCACCTTCGCACGCATAATCGAGTGGATAAACATTCGGACCTACCTGTGTATCTCGATTGTAAATCGATTAGATTTCAACTCTAGATAATGAAAGACTTTTATAATTTATCTTTTGTATTTTTTCTACGCATCTGTTTCGTACCACCCGGAGTTTATAATTAACTGCTATTTCATTTGTCTTTTCTGATTTTATAATTATGATTTTAGGTTGAAATTAAATTAATTATAGTATTTGGATAGGAGGAAAATATGGTGATATTTATGAAAAAAATAGATAAATTGCGCAACGATCATGTGATGACATGGTTTTGTCCAGTGGGTGGTAACTTGACACGGAAGAAGCCTACCACTCGTATAACGGTTCGAAAACCGCACGTAACTCTAATTACTAATTACTAGCTACGCTCAGCGGTTTTACACGCTGTACTGAAACTTATATGTTATTCCAGGGAGTAAGCTAACTCTATACCAAATTTCAGCTCAATCGCTCCACCCGTTTGTGCGTAAAGAAGTAACAAACATACACACTAACTCATAAATTTTCGCATTTATAATAATATTAGTGTGTTAGTAATTGGTGCAAGGCCGGGCTTTATAACAATAATTGGTAAATTATGAAAAAAAGTCGTAACAAAGTAGCTATAATTCGTAATAAGATAATTTTTTTCTATATATAATTAAAACATTTAGGAGTTGCTTTACCTAATTGAATTTAGTCAGAAATAATCCCCAGGTTTATAGTATTCGATCCTAAAGTAAGTAATGGGTATAATATTATATTAGTAATATAATTAATATCGATTAATAAATTAATATTAGGTATATTAATCGATACTAAAATAAAGGAATCGATACCCCGTAGTAACTTAAAATCGACTCACATTTAAAATGTTAATTACAACTTTACGTTGGGACACGTACGATATAATCTTTTTTCTTTCTTCTCACACAATGGAGCAAACACTCACTGTGAATAATTCTGTTGATTTTATCTTTACTTTGGTACAAACGCATTGTTTAGGTACGTGACAATACATTTTTATAATGATTTTTGTTTTGTTGACTTTACTTTGTATCGATTTGTATTGTATATACCTACATACATATTATGTTTAAATTAAATTTTGTTAAACACCAAAATAAGTAATTCTAGTATCACACGTCCGACTTGCGTACGTTGCGTTGAAACGTTACTTAGGTATCACCCATACGATTTATTTTTGTGACTTTTAAGTTTACTGAAAAAAAAAACAAGGAAAAAATTTTACAGAAGTAAACAACGCAAACTTATTCATCATAGAATTAATCATGTTCGGAAATATTTATTATTATAGATCAGATTAGCTAACACTTTATTGATACAACTTACAAGAGCTTAGAACTAAATACAATTTGTAATGTTAACAGTGAAACAATTGGCGGTCTTATCGCTAATAGCGATCTCTTCCAGACAAGCAAATAATAGATCTGTCACACGCCAATCTCCTGTAGATTCATGTAGAAAATGTAAAATATATGTCTAACGTACCTAAAAAAGTCTAACTATTGTTACAAAAATTAATTAAACTAATTGAACTTGTTTCTAGCGGTCCTAAATTAAATTCAATAGAGGTAATAAGTGCTTTACTAAAGCGGTTTTAGGTTTAGTTGTTCTATTCGAAGAAACGTTTATAATGCTTCAAATATCAAAACGAATATAATTGTCGGTAATTTTGGTGATTCAAAATTTCAAAAATTCAAAAACATTTATTTGCCAATAGATAAATAAGTATACAAGATTTCCAGTGGTTCCCGCACTAGGGCTCGCCTGTATCGCGGGAAACCTTACAATTTGACCAGAACGATTTGGTTTGCAGAGAATAATCTAGACTATAAGTCATTACAAGAGTATAATCGCGAGAAAAAGTGAACGATATTATATGTATTTATTTTTGTTAATAAAAAGAAAAATAAGTAAAATCTAAAATTGAGTCCTGTAGAAATATGTAATAAGTGTTTCTACTTGGATGTCTTTTGATTGGCAATGATATTACAAAGTCGGTTCTAAATAATGAACTTTTATTATAATAAAAATAATATATTTTAGGACATTTCACACAGCGCCACCTAACCCCAAGCTAGCAACTTAATGCTTGTGTTATAGTGGTTAGAATAACGGATATAATACTTACATATGTACTTTTCTTTTGTAAATACATACTTATAATAGATATCGAATCATGAATTAACTTTAAATTAGGGAGTAAATAAGCAAATTATATTTTTTATTGATGTAACGCAACTAGATACCATAATAACTACTGTAATGGTTCTAAGTAGGTACCTCTAGATGAAGTCCACTATTTTAAATGGGAAAAAATAAAAAGCTTTACTTCAAATTGGTATTTAAAATGTATTTAAAGCATTAAGGTCAATAAACAAAACAAACGCTTATCATACAAAAGTTATTAAACCGTTACAATATCGTCTAATACCATTACAATATCGTTATTCAAAATCGTCACTACGAAAATTTACATTTAAAATGGAGAACAAAGGTCGGTCCGGTCACCTGGGCCATTCACTAAAACGGGCCGGATTAGGCCAGCCCGATAATGGACCGTTTTAATTGTAAATGTCTATGGCGCGACCCGGATTTACCTATTCGGTGTAAATTAAGACTATTATGCACTAGCTTACGCTCGCAGGTTTAACCGCGTGGCTAAATCCTTTCTTAGTACCTTCCGTCACCCCCGCGGCGAAAGGGTAGTGCGAAGGCATTTTCCCCTCCACAAAAAAAAGGTCTACATCAAACCTATATTATGGATTCCAAATTTCAAGCCAAACCGTCGTACAGCGGCTGCCGTAAACGTACAACCGTACGGCGGTAGGAAATGCGTTGATAAATCAGTCAGTACAAAACTTTTATTTCTTGTACCATTTTTTTTTATTCGATAATATTACCTGCACTACCTTTCCTCACATCACAAGTGAAACTAACCAATTACAGACGTACAAAAGCCTCATATTTCCTGAACAAAGGTACCCCAGATGATTGGAATTAAGACATAACATTCCTATAGGGGCTGGAGTCATTGTGTTGGATTAATTGCATTCTCCCCCATGCACTATATGCGAGGTCACAGTACGACCTGAAATAACATGATAAGGTAAGAATAATCTTTTGTTTAATTTTTTTTTTTAATTTGTAAACCGCCTTCCAACCTCGCATAAAAACGACTAGAAAATATTACATTATTATTATTGGAAAACCTTGGCTTATTTATATATTTATAAGTAATATAGATATGTACCAGCATACGTAATTTTATTATCAAAAAATACGAAGCGTATTTGCACACACACTTGTACGCACGCACATACTTATGTAAGTAGATACGTAGGTAAGCACGCACACACGCGAGTAACCAAGCATACACGCACGCACGCAAGTAAATAAGCACCCAACTACGCACGTAGGTACTCACGCTAGTATGCACGGACTCACGCACTCACGCAGATACTCACGCTTACATGTACGAACTCACTTATCGCACCTATCGCACAAAAATAGTATTGTGTACAATATTCAGCAAAATTATTTGAGTACGTATAAATATTTCGTTGCTAATACATATTAGTATTGTTAGGACCCGTAGTCTGTACAATCAGACATCGAATGTCACAACAAATCGTATTTTTCTCAAGAAGGGGAATTCCTTCCATTCATAAGAGATTGTTTCGTTTGTAACCTCTCCACATATAAATACTCTATAGTAGCACTAGCTTATTTTTACGCCTTTCTCGCTTGGCAAAATTCGTTTTTACCTAAACTTTACATCCTTAAACTTTTTTTTAAATTATGAATTTCAACACTATCCGTTCAGCAGTTTATGCTGTGCTTTGATAGATAAGTCATGTCATTACAATCGTAACAGTTAGTAAAAGTAAAAAAAATATCTTCTAGGGCTTATATAAGCACTTAGGCACAAAAAAAATTTCTACTAATTTACGTACCCAGCATCTCAAATTCCTTTTAAGCAAGCATGAATAAAAAAATAAATCAAAAATTCAATTCCCAATCTTTCGCTTATTAAAGAAGCTCGGATCTTAATAATTCACTATACTATGTAGCAATCATAATTTCTGAGCACCTGCCTCATTTTACAGCTTTAAAATATATGTTATTACTATAGAAATAAGGTTCAATTTAGTTTGTAATTTAGTTTTAAAGTAACAGATGTCCAAATCGGCCGAGACACTTGTAGCCCTCTACACTACAGAATTGATTATGTTGTTAGAGCCCTAAAGCGGATTTGGTTTTAATAGTTTTCTTTTGAAAGGGATGTTGAGGGCGCCTTGTGGTCAATGGGAACGCTATTTGGGACCTCAAGGGTCTTATTGCAAAATTAGAGCTTTGTAATGAGGAGGTAGAGTTGAAAGTTGCAATTTTGGGGTTGAGTAGAGGGAGGTACTAATTTCATGGTTATTATTGTAATTATTTTATTTTAGTTGTATATTATTTTTGGTAAGGTTGAGCTTAAAGGCTTGAAAAGAAAATAAGCAACAAAAATATTTTTGTGACTGATTATATAAGAGGCAATCTTACCGCTAAAGATCATGTGTATTTTAAATAGACGTAATTTCTTCTTTAACAAATTCTTTTTTTTTCTGACTGCATTTTTTCCTATAGCTCTTCTTTTCTAGCGAAGAAGAGATAAAAAAAAAATTATTGCCTTTTTTACCAAAACCGAGTTCCATCAATTTAAAATTATGCATTTAACTAAATAATAAATAGAAAACTATTTCCGTACGACTGTTCATAATACAAAATAGAGTTATGTTTATTTTTGAAGTTATTTTTAACACCCCTTTGATGTGTGTCGGGCAGTTTGTTTTGTCAGTTCGTATTTTAAATATATTGTCAATTTTAACTCTACTGAATTAACTGTGCTCTTTAAAATGATGAAGAATTGCCTTTTTAGGCGTCATAAAAACGTATTAATAGCTAGTCCATTTATTTAACTGTAACTTTTTTTACCCTTAACGGGTGGACGGATTGAGCTGAAATTTGTTAAGAGTTTTTTTTTTTATGTAATAGATGACAAACAAGCAGACGGCCCACCTGATGGTGAGTGGCTACCGTCGCCTATGGATACCTGCAATACCAGGGGTACCGCTGGTACGTTGCCTACCTTTCAAGACTTTATTCACTTGCCTTTTGAAGAGTCCCATGTTAAAGTTCATCGGAAATACCGTGGGCGGAAGCTCATTCTACATTTTGCAGGTGTACGGCAAGAAGGAGCGAATGAATCGCACAGTGCGAGAATGCCAAGCATCAATAATAATGTGTGGATGGGCTTTCGAGCGGCGACGGCTCGTGCGGTGATAAAAGCGCGACGCTGGAATCAGGTTGAATAATTCTTCAGAACACTCCCCATTGTATAAACGGTAGAAGATACAAAGGGATCCAACGTCCCTACGAAAGCTGAGTGGTTCTAGGTGTTCGGTGAGCTTGAGGTCGTCAACAATTCTGACATTACTGACAGATGTTTACAAATCTATAAAAATATCATATAAAAAAATAGCTGGCCGTCCACGAGAATATTTTATGCAATATTGTACGTTTGACCACAATCTCGCGTGATTTGAGCTACGATGCGTCCGTAGATGTTAGCAGACTATTTAATCTTAGGAGGTAGGATAAATTCCTCCGTTCACTGAACACATCGTGCCCGAATACGTTATGACCACTCGACGACACGGTTTTGTCCAGTGGTTGAAAACTAGCCACAGCTGAAGCCTACCACTAGTATACATACTTCTATTTCATCAAACTCAAGTCCCAGTGCGCCTCTTAGGTGTTCCAAAACTCCCAATAATTGGGGCAAATCCGCATTAATTCGCCGGGAGTGGATTTAATCCAGGCTGACGTGCTTAATGTGGAGTTAATTAAGTTTTATTAATGAACTCGCGAACTCGCCGCGGATTGATCGAGCCGCCTAATTGAACCGGGGAATCTTAACAACTTTGCACTGTTGAGGGATACATATTTTTTTGATAACTTTGCTTTTAGAAAGTTGTACAAATCTGTATAAATAAAATTATGTATCTACCTATAAACACTGGCGGATCCAGGATGTTTATGAATACCTAAAATAGAAAATATATATTCCTATCTGACAAGTCGTCTCTAAATTAATTTGAGAGTTCCAAAATTCTTCTGGCACCTTCATTGGATCCGCTTATGCCTATAAACATTTTGGTTATTATATTTTGGTTTTCATATAAAAGATGTGTGGTATGTGTGGAATTTAAAGTTTAAGCTCTAAGACAATCCGAACTTTAAAATCGATGTTGTTTATCAATTTAAGTCAGTCTTGTGAATTAAGTTACATGAAATACTGGTAGGCTTCGGCCGTGGCTAGTTACCATCCACTGGACAAAACCGTGACGCCAAATACCAGCCGAGGGTCATATTATTATAGTGACCGTGTTTTGGCATGATGTTCAGTGAAGCCAGGGAGAGAGTTATACCGCCTGTTAGGTTTATTCTGCTACTCTACGGCTGCATCGTCGCTTACAAGATATCGTGGTCAAAGCCTATAGGCTAACCAAAAAAAAAATTAAAGCCCATGAAAAAAAATTTTTTTCGTGTTATACAGGGTTTTAAGTTATTCAGTAGTCTTGTTGGCAGAGAAAAATATACTTAAAAATATACTTTTTTAGGTAGCTGCAATAGTTGCTCTGTCTTCATAAAAAGACGAAAAACTTCAAAAAGTCTGCAGAGTTACCCAAAATATCGAAACACCATTATTTGAGCGCACGTTGTGTACAATTTTCTCTATCAGCCGCTGTCAGCCCGACCGAGGCCTTTTGTGCCGAATTCCGGCCTTTTCGTAACATCACCGACAAAGCATGTCACAGAGTGTTCCGGCCGGGCGTTCCCGACAATGCCTATGTATTTGCTTCACTTGAGCGATGATGTAGGTAGGTACGACATATCTACGTTGCCTTTTCAACGGTTTTTGTGGTACATTCACGTATTTTGAGTAGGTACCCACTAGGGATGAGCGTAGTTCTTTTCAACTGTCAAAACGTTATTCCGTTCTATCTTGCAAAGCATTTTTGTTAATTTACTTAAAACAATTTGTATAATTTTTTTTATTTTTAATAAGTTCCAATTTGGATATTCAATGGATAAAAAATCGACTTCACACAAATTGTTATATTAATAATAAAAATAAAACTTTCTTAAATATTTTAAATTAGTTTTGTATTTTTTTAAATATTGGTCTAATAAAATAATACTTATAGTTACGGCGTTCCCGTAACATCACCGACAAAGCATGTCACAGTCACGAGTGTTCCGGCCGGGCGTTCCCGACAACGCCTATGTATTTGCTTCACTTGAGCGAGGATGTATCTAGGAGATCTAGGATGCCTTTTCAACGGTTTTTGTCATGTATTTTGAGGGTGACTACAGATGAGTAGTTTTATTCAAACTGTCAAAATGACATTTGGTATTATAATAGCGTTAGTAGTAATTTAACAAATAACAATATTTATAATATTTGCTTCACTTATGTAGATATATTATAATTAGTAGGTATATAGGTTATCTTTTGAGGGTGACTAGAGATGGGCATTTTTAAGGACCCTGATTTTGAAAGTTTGAAGATGATATCACATTATGAATCCCCTAGCACATAAAACGGATTCCAGAAATAAGTAAAGTTCCTGTCCTCCCAAACTGTTTTTGTTACAATAATTCACGAAAAATGGTTAATATTTTTTATCAAAAATAAATTAAGTAGGTAGGAAGGTACATAATAATATTATTATATTTAACGCACAACAAAAAATAAAGGCAAAAATAAGAAAAAAAAAAATTAAATATATCCTCTACCTAAACCTAGAAAATAATGAAATGACGCCCTAATCCACTAACTCACTGCTATCAAGACCTAATTCCAATTTATAAACTCATTGCAATTTACACTCTAATTTCATTAAGATAAAGTTCAAAATGCCTATACAACCAGGCTATTCTGTTGGTTGTGATAATTCAAAACTCGATTAGTTTTATCAGCATAGAGCTCATGGGCCGCCGGTTACGTCACCAAGCTTCAATTTTACCATATACGTACCTACTAGCTTCAACCGAAATGTTTTATCAGGTAAAACCACTGGGTCATCTAGTCCATCTAGTCATCCATCTAGTCTATAATAATAAATAGGATGTAAACAAGCTAGGTTAGACACAATCACACTATGAGTGTGTGAGTGTGTATGTTCGTTACTTCTTCACGCCTTATCGGGTGGACCGATTTAGCTGAAATTTAGTACCTATAGAGATAACTTAGACCCTGGAACAACACATATTACGGGTAAAAGCACTGGGCGCGGCTAGTACATTATAATTGATTAGGTACCAAATTTTAGTAGCTTTGACACACCTAGAATTTTACATCATTGTGAATTCCTGGGTGGCACTGTACTGATCATGAGCAGTGTTATCTCTTACCATCATTAGAGCGTCTTGCTCATGCTCGTTGAAATTGTAATTTCATCCCTTAATCACGTAAGACCTTCATTATAAGGGTGGAAATTTACTTATGTTATTATTTTAGGGCCTAAACTCCTTGGCGCGGACGAGTGCTTTGGGGTACCCGCTGCCCCGGCATTATGGCGTCCTGCAGGAACACCCCCAAATTTTTTTGTGGGTATCCCCGCCACTTCCATCTTCGGCGGGGGAGACCCTCATACCACCCTGCGCCAAAAAAGGCCTAAACGTAAGTAGGGAACTTACAACTCTCAAACTTACTGTCAAATTTCAGCTCAATCGGACCGCCAGTTTAGGTTCGAAGAGGTTAAATACTGACATACATGATAATATATACTCATACTTTCGTATTTATTATTAAATACTACTGCCAATTTACAAAATTAACAAAATACTTAACATTAATATCGTCGATTTAGTTAGTATATATCGTGAACGAAACGTAATGTCCGGAAATATCCGAGCGCGGGCGAACGTATCCGAACGTCGCCGCCGGATGTAACCGGAACAAATCCGGCCATCGCTTGACGTACACACGGGGAGAAATTACGACGAACTTTTGGAGTACCTAAATATTCGATTATATGGATTAAGGGGACAAATTGGGGGGATGGGTGGGAATAATCTCTATTTTACAAGCTTTTATTTACTTTCACCTGTCTGTTGTCTGTCTGTATGTAATCAAATCTTGCAAGTTTAATTTGATCCACTTCCCGGTTTCTGATGAAGCTGAAATTTGGCGTGCATGTATAAATCGAATGACAATGCAATATTATTATGACATCGAGCTGATCTGATGATGGAGCAGGAAGGTGGCCATAAGAACTTCGTAATTAAACGACGCAACCCCATATAGTTCGGGCTCATTTGATTCGTCTTGACAAGTACTTTGGTGCTAGATAGTAATAATAATAAAAGCTTGTTTTTAAATTTCACTTGTAATAGGGCTAGTGATAAAACTATTTTGACGTTATAAACTTTTTTTTGCACTCATCTTTAATTACCACTAGCAATGGTCTTACAGCACCTAACTATGGACACATCAGAGGGTCGCTTAGTTAAAAAATCAGATAACTAAATAAAAGGAAAACATTTAAATATACAGAACAGCTCTAATATTTTTTTTATACTATCTTTTAGAAATGGTCATAACGTAGGTACACAGACTATCAATGTATATAACTGTAACCTAGTTACTACTACGTTGTTACTCGTATAAAAAATATTTAAAAAAACATAGTCCAAACAAGCTCGCTGCAAATATCTCCTGTATATTTCACCTCGTAGAGCTTCGTACCCGTAGCACTCGTAGCGTAGCTCAATAATACGGAAAATTATATCGCCTTGGGAGAAAACAGCTGTGTGGACGTACTGCGTACTGCGAACAAATCATTTTGACTCCTTGAGTTTATGGTACCCTGGTACTTCTGCCTAGAATATCAAGGTATATAGATAAGTTAGGGAAAATTTGGTTTCTTGGTTTTCATTAGAAATGAAAGGAACTCATTCTGTAAGGAAAGTGGAATTTTAATTTTAAAATTAAAGTACATACCCACTACCAGTTTTTTTTTTTACTTGTGGTATATAAGTAGTATAATTTTGATTTCTTGAGTTAATGCTGGTTAGGTAACCATTAACATTTCCTTAGCCTATATTCTAAGTCCTATAATATCAACTTGTATATAAGAAAAATATGGTATAAATAATAATACCGCCTTGGGCAAAAAAGCTGTGAAGCAGATGTACTGCGAATCTGCGAACAAATAATTTTGACTCCTCGAGTTTATCAAAGCCTGGTACTTCTGCCTAGAATATTAAGGTTATAAGTTAAGCCAAAATATTATTGGTTTCTTTTCATTAGAATAGAAATACATTATGTAATGGAATGAGGAGTACCTTTATTAGGTACAATTAAAATTACAACCAGACATTTATTTTTAATTGTTAGGTACCAACATTTTATTGACTTCACCATTGCCTTAATTATTGCCTTTATAGATGAGATTAAATAAATAAACAAATTCATAGCACCAAGGACAACTCAGCTGTATAGGTATAGACAGACTCAGACGTACTGCGTACTACGAACAAATCATTGACTCCTTGAGTTTATGGAAGCCTGGTACTTTTGCAGCGGTTTCACGTGACTCATCTGAGCGATGGTACAGTACGTAGTTATTCTGATGTTAAGCGAATGCGGTCGTAGATGGTAGCAAACTAAACCTAGAAGGCGGGATAAATGACTGGCTTCACTGAACATTATGACGGTACAAAGTCATTATGACCGCTTGGCGGATACGGTTTTTAACCCCCGACGCAAAAACGACGGGGTGTTATAAGTTTGACGTGTCCGTCTGTCTGTCTGTGTGTGTGTGTGTGTGTCTGTCTGTCTGTGACATCGTAGCACCAAAGCGGATGAACGGATTTTGATTTAGTTTTTTCTGTTTGAGTTAGTCGAGAGTGTTCTTAACCATGATTGGTGAAAATCGGTCCAAGATGGCCGCCGCTACAAAATAGCGGAATACTTTTTTTCTCCACGACTCCGTCAATATGGGTATCAAATGAAAGGGCTTAACTAGTAAAATACAACGCACTGTGATAAATTAAAATCCAAGATGGCCGCCAGCACAAACTGGTGGATTACATATTGCGTTATTTTTTTAATTTAATTTACTTGTTTCTAGCAGGTACATAACTAGTAAATACAGTACGGTAATTTTACCAAATATAAAAGAGTTATCGTTACCCTTCATTTAGTATCAATCACTAAAGTGGCAGGTAATTGTCTTTAAAGGGGCGAATCAATCCGTTTATTAGTTGAAAGGGTTACACTGGACAGGGCGAGGGGAATTTCTATGACTCATTATGGAAGTAACCTGAGTATAATGTTACGAGGAAAAATATTGATTTACTGAAGAAACAGCGTTCTAAGGGTTTTTGTTATAGAAGCGGTATTAAAGTTGAAGGTCATCCTCCTTTTTAACCCCTGACGCAAAAATGACGGGGTGTTATAAGTTTGACGTGTCTGTCTGTGGCATCGTAGCTCCCAAACGGATGAACGGATTTTGATTTAGTTTTTTTTGTTTGAAAGTAGAGTTAGTCGAGAGTGTTCTTACCCATGTTTGATGGAAATCGATGCAAGATGGCCGCCGCTACAAAATAGCGAAATATTTTTCTGTTTTAAAACCCCCTCCCCCTTCTTCATACATAATATTGAGATATGGGTATGAAGTGAAAGAGCTTAACTAGTAAAATACAACGCACTATGATAAATTTAAAATCCAACATTGCTACGACCACAAAATGGCGAATTACATATTTTGAAAGCGTTGGTTTGGGTTTTTTTAATTTTTAAGTTAATTAACATGTTTGGTTTAAAAATATACTCACCATATTTCGAATTTATATTTATGATGGATTACACATGAGAGCTTTGGTCTCACATTTTGTTTGCATATTAAAATTCGTTCATAAACTAAATCAATATTTTGTTAAGTACTTTTGCGAGTCCAGTTTTTAGCAGTAATTTATTTTAAGAGCTACCATTACCAATTACCACCAAAAATAGGAAGTAGCTATTTTTAGATCTGCCATCCATTATGAAAGCATCTCAGCGAGAAAAACGGGCAAAAAATCAAAGGAAGTCCGTACAACTATTTACTCTTTTTTATGTCTAAATATATAAAAAGAAAGAGTGACTGACTGATCTATCAACGCAGAGCCTAAACCGCTGAACGGATTGAGTTGAAATTTTGGAACACAGATACATAGATTTTATGGCGTAGACGTCTGCTAAGCGCGAGCGTAAGTTAGTATATTATGTTAGCCTTTGGCCAAAATCTCGCGCGCTGATGCGGTATAGTATCGTAGATAGCAGACTTAACCCAGAATATGGGATAAATCCCTCAAAAATGATTTTCGATTCGATCGAGTGATTCCCAACTCGTCCTACAAGCCTACGTCCCAAATAGGACGAGTTGAACAAAATCAAAATTAATTCTATTTTCACTGTCATCGATTGAATTCCTCGCAGGTATGTATATCGTTTAAACAGGCTCAGCGGCGCGACGAAAGCGCCACCTTACGTCAGCTTAATTTATTATTAACTGAAACGACGGAAATGGCGGAAAATTTCCGCTAATACCTTCCATTGGAATTCCGGATAACTGGCATTACCAGCTGGAGCCGCCATTGAATTATTGCTCGGACAAATTGAACATTTTCACTTGAATTCCTGTTTACGGCGCGGATGATTCCGGATTTAGATTAATTTAAAATAATTAATAAATAAAATAATATAGGTACTGTTATGATTTATCATGGGTAGGTACTACTGTTTTGTAAACGTCGTATTATATAACTCACCTTGAACTCATCTAGTCTACAAAAAGAGTGACAGATACATTTGTATTTTGAAAACATTAAGCCATTTTGTGAGTGTGTGTGAACGCGTTAACCTAGAAATATTATAAAAAATAATTAAAAAAATAGTCGCTACCGAAAAACACTGAAGCCGAGCATTGCCGAAAGATATTTTCAAAAAGTAATTTGACGAATACCTACATTACAATAATTACAATTAAAAATTTATCACATCGTACGACTAAAAGAGTCGCACCTAAGATCAAAACTCATAAGTAGCCTTTAATCAACTGTTTAATTAAAAGTCGTGCCCATATAAACAAACCACTAACAAGTGAAATTTAAAAAAAAAACTTTTCAAAAACAAGCTTTTATTATTATTACCATTCAGCACCAAAGTACTTGTCAAGAGGAATCAAATGAGCCCAAACTCGATGGGGTTACGTCGTTTTATTACGGAGTTCCTATGACCACCTCCCAGCTCCATCATCAGATCAGCTCCATGACTCCATGTCATAATAATATTGCATTGTCATCCGATTTATGCATGCATGCAAAATTTCAGCTCAATCGGATACCGGGAAGTGGGTCAAATTAAACTTGCAAGATTTGATTACAGACAGACATACAGACAGACCGACAGACAGATAGACAGACAACAGATAGGTAAAAGTAAAAATAAAAGCTTGTAAAAAGCGCAATAATTTTCCACAAACTCTAGCCAACCTTTCCTTTCCTAAACTCACCTTCCCGACTTCCTGAACATTTATTTCTTTAAGTTCAAAGCTAACTAATAATAACCGAGTGCGTACTTCCTGATTGTTCGTCGAACTAACAAAATGCCAGTTCTATAGAAACCGTAGGATACTCAAATGGCTTTAATAACTAAAAGCCGTGGCTCACTGGAACTATAAAGGCATTACTTATGGTCAGAATGTGTCGTTAAGTTACGTATGTAAATTTTACTTGCTAAGTTTAAAACAAGAATAATGTAATTCGCAAAATATTAGGAAAGCAATTGAAATGAAATGAAATTTATTTTTCATATAAAGTAGGATAAGTACAATTTTGATTTGCATATATAATTATTATAAAACAAGGATTTTTTTTAAATAAGAAAACCTCTATTAAATTTTTGCAAGGTTGTCGGGAAGCGACCGCTTTTAGCGATGAGACCGCCGATTATAACATCTTTGTTTACTTTTTTTTTTACAATTAAAAAAATTTTCTTTTTTTATTCTATAGTAATTCAAGAGGAAGGTTTATGTGTATAATACATTCATATAGTCCTCCTCATCGATTTCGATGACGGCGACCCTAGAAATTTAATTATCTTTTCTAGCGTGAGCTCTAATATGACTCGCTAGACCAAATACAAATCCAAAAAACAAATACATTCATAATAATATAGTAGAGAAACACTGATAATTTTCTGTTAGGCTCTTTTAGCGCTACGAAGAGCGCGCGGGTTCACTAGTTGGATTATAAGTAATATTTTATCTGACAGGTCATAAGATCATTATTGCAAACTAAACTTTATCACTTTGCATTATGATGGTCGATTCATCATCATCATCATCATCTCAGCCATTGGACGTCCACTGCTGAACATAGGCCTCCCCTTTGGACTTCCATATGTCCCGTTTGGAAGCGACCTGCATCCAGCGTCTTCCGGCGACCTTTATAAGGTCGTCTGTCCACCTTGTGGGTGGACGTCCTACGCTTCGTTTGCTAGTCCGTGGTCTCCACTCGAGCACTTTTCGACCCCATCGGCCATCCGCTCTGCGTGCTATATGGCCTGCCCATTGCCATTGATGGTCGATTATTGTTACAAAATATTAATTACTTTGTGTTATTTTTTTGTATCCTTTTATCTGTGCCCTTAGGATGTATGTATATATCAATAGCTAGAAAGATATAGTAAACACGTGCCGTTTTCGAGCTTTGCAGTACAGCGTTGGGTTGCATCTTGAATAGTATATCTATGGGTGTCCCCAACAGTTAGTTAAAAGTAACAGTGCGTATAAAGTTACAGGTAAGTAATCCAATTGTCGCTTGCATCAGAATATAAAAACTAATCACGTTTCGCGTCGGATCCGAACGAACTCATCAAACACCCGATACCGTGTCAAAACCAAAACTCACTTCATAGAAATACCCATCGGTGAGTAGTATAAGTTATTAGAGAATCACCCTTTTACAAGCTTTTATTTGCTTTCACCTGTCCCGTTGTCTGTCTGTCTGCAAGTTAAATTTGATCCACTTGTCCGTTTCCGATTGATCTGAAATTTTGCATGCATGTATAATTCAGATGACAATGCAATATTATTATGACATCGAGCTGATTTGATGATGGAGCTGAAAGGTGGCCATAGGAACTTCATAATTAAACGGCGCAACTCCATCGAGTTTGGGCTCATATGATTCTTCTTGGCGTTGACCTGGTGTTATGCAGACTAGGCAAATCTAGAGCGGTATGAGAGCAAAAACATACAAACAAACATATACTAACTATAAATATAACATACACTTTTGAAAATGTACAAAAGTATATTCATATGTTTAAAAGTCACAAAAGTCTTTGTATATAAATACGTCGCAGCTCGCATTTCGAATAATATTTCAAACATACGTATCGAAATTATAACCTCATTTTTTGAAATGATATAAAAAAGGGGCAAATATTGCAACTAATGGAATGGTTTGAAGAGATAATATCTATCTGGCCGAGTATTAGTGTACAATACAGGTACACTCAAAAAACCGCTCATCACTCTAACCTTGCACCACTCCAAACGGTACACCGCACCAGTATACATTACAGATTACATTTTTTCTAATTCCCGTCACGCGACACCAGCGCCCGTCGAATATTATTTTCCTTGTTAGCAACTCGATACCAATAATCGAATGGTATAATCGAGTGTCACAACTCGCTCGCGTATCGATAACGGAAACCTTAGAAAGTTGAAAAAAAACCATAAAACTTTTACGCGCGAAGGTGACAGGTGGGCCGCATTTTATTACTCGCGGTTCACAATCGTAAATGCGTTTTGTTGCGAATGGTACTTTTGTTATGGAATAATGTTGTACTCGGTTGTACCTCCGGTTGACCCGGACGCATTGAGGTTAGTAGGTGTTTGCCTATAGGATATTTTAGTACTTGTAGACATTACTAACATTGTTAAAAATAGATGCGTGCACAATCGAATGTACTTGCATTAATAATATTAGGATATGAAGTAGGATTAGTAGAAAATAAGGTACATAGTACATACCTTCATCATCATCATAATCTCAGCCATAATAAGACGTCCACTGCTGAACATAGATAGGCCTCCCCTTTGGACTTCTATTATACATACATACCTTACTTTCTACTAATATAAAGCAAAACATGAAAACCTGTTGGTGATTATAATTGAACAACAATATATCTCTACAAAACCAATCACTCCGTAAAAGGCAGGATGTCACGAGATTGACACATTATCATGTTGTTCTACATATTATCTATAGAAAAAATCTATTTTAATCCAGTATTCGAAACAGTAGTAGAAAAAAAAATTCAAATCACAAACACTAACCCCAAAATGCCTAAACTTTAAGAATGCACCTACAAATCTAAACCCCGCAAAGGGTTAAAAGTTCCGCGAGATAAGGCCCGTTTTCACCAACGTTAGAGGTTTAACGGAGGTTTAAAATAAATAAATAAATAAATAAATATTTCAGGACAATACACACAGCGCCACCTAACCCCATACTAAGCAACTTAATGCTTGTGTTATGGTGGTTAGGATAACGGATATAATACTTATATATATACTTATGTTTAACACGTGGAGTGGTTGAACGTGCTTTAATCAATGAGTGGGCACAACAATGCACGCTGTGACCGCAACGACATTCGTCCCGGGACCCGTAACATTTATTGGAAAAGTTCCAGTCTTTGCGCGGTGCAAGTTAGGAGCTGTTTTCCAATTAGTTCGACTACAAAAACTGCGTTTTCTGTCTGCATATTATATTGAATATTTAAGCTAAAATGTTGCCCAGTGTATTGTACTGGGCATTCATTATAGACATACAACCAGTTTCGTGGACCCCAACTACATTAAGAGACGACGACGACGCTTTGCAATAAACGGATGTCTTTATGGTAAACTGTCTCGATAAATTGAGTAGAAATTTAATACTCAAATAAATATTGATACTCATAAAAGTACAAAAATCACATTCCCTTCCATTACTGTCTCGATTAAACAACTAGATAATATATTTATATTATGTAGTTCGGAGTTCATCCGGAGTACGAGTGAGGAGTAAGGCAAGTCTCCTTGGACACACAATCGTGTCCAGAATTGCATGTGAGTTAAAATAAAATCGACCATCATTTAGGTTCTACTGAACACTGGCGTTACTATAATATTATGTAAAAAAAAAATTACACTCAAATCTCTTTTCAACCCCACCTCCAAAGTACAATATTAGGGCAAAAACCTTGTCAGTATTTTTAAACCATCTAAGACTATAGAATAAAAGTAATTTGAGCTAGAAACAAATCTCTTATAACTTGAGCCCTCACTAAAAATGCAGGGAATGCACCTTGCTGAGCGGTTGAAAGTTATAATTTGACCGCCGACGGGTATTGGCTCGTCCCCTGTCCAACAGGTATCACTAATGAAATACCTACATCTACTGAACTCTAGAGGTGACATACTGTCAATATACCAGCCGGGTTATTTCGGACCAAAATCGCTTCTCGTTTTGCTAATGTCCACTGTCAAATTTTAACATAATTTTGAAAAATCTTGAAAATTCATACGTTACCAGTACAAAATCAAATGTAACTTTAATTTTTTTTATTTAGCATCTTTTGGTCGCCTCAAAGTGGCGTTTTTGAAAATAAAAATGTGTTTTATAGGTTTTTTTTTTGCTTACGATTTGCTGCGCCGCCGTCTCTTTTTTGTGCAGAATTAAGGGCCAGTCCCTCAAACACAGACGCTGCGTAGACTTGTCTTGCTGTCAAGTCAACTGCCATCCCATACATTCACAAAAGTACAATGTAAGTGATGACAGTTCTACTCTTGAAGTTTCATTGGGATCTCATGTGTCATGCTACGGCCACAGTACATTGCGCACAACAGCATGGCGATTCTGTACCAAGACAAAGACAAAGCGAGAGCGTAGCAAGACAACAGCGACTTGTAGGTTAACAAACACTTTTTGTGAAAAACTCTATTTATGCTTATTAACTGAAGCAGAAATACTATCTAAAAATTTAATTTGCCTTTATATTCGTAACAGAATGACTCATTCTCAAAATTCGTTTACTTTTGCAAGACATTTTTACATTATGATCAAATAATGTAATTCGATAGTCTGTATGTTTGATAGCCTTTACTCTTTAACTTCTTAATTGTAAATCTCCGTGGAGTTGAAAAAAATATCTTTTTCTGAGCAGATAAAACATTGCGAGCAAATTCTCGTTCATTTTACGAACAACAAATCTTGTTAAACATCATGTAAAGAATTTCTCTCAAGTAATTTAATTACAAATTCTCTCATAATTTTCAAAAATCAATAAACAACAAATCCTAAACAATTAAACATCTTAAGGGAAGTTCTCTCAAACGATATTCCGATTTGTTCCGATTCCCAGGAACTTTTTAATTGAGACACCTACACAGTTAAGATCTAATTATTAAATTGTTAAGGGCCTTTAGGTATTTGTAAGTCAACAAAGTTTTAATTTTTATTGTAACCTACTTCAAAGGAAAGGAAATCATTTCAAACAATCTGCTTGGAACCTTTGTTTCTGTGTTAAATTATTTTTGGGAGCTTATTCCCACATCATCAGCCCGTACTCTGGACATAGGCCTCTCCTAATATGCGCTACTGAGCCCGGTCCTCAGCTCTTCTCATCCAGTCTCTGCCAGCCATCTTCCTCAGGTCGTGACTCCACCTGGTCCCAGGGCGTCCTACACTACGTTTACCTAAGCGTGGTCTCCACTCCAAAACTGGTCTGCTCCAGCGGTTGTCGGTTCTGCGCACGATGTGACCAGCCCACTTTCACTTCAGCTTGCTCACTCTTTGGGCTATGTCGGTAACTTTGGTTATTCCGACAATGTTGACTAATAAGGAATTAACGCAACATTGTACACATTGTACTGCACTCAGTTTGATTTACAAACACACAAAAACTGGTTTATAAAAAAAGAGGGATATATTTCACTTTCTAAGTTTAGTGTGCTACCATCTATAACTGCATCGTCGCTTAACATCTCGTGAGATCATGGTCAAAGGTTAACCTATTATATTTAGATAGATATATAACTCTTTATTGCACACAATAATTACAAACATAACAATTAAAATTTAATAAATTTAATTTAAAAGTGTTACAATTGGCGGTCTTATCGCTAATAGCGATCTCTTCCAGACAACCAAGAACAATATATACTCGTATAATGAACTAGCTTATGCTCGCGTGGCATTTCTCAGCGGAGGTCTACGCCATAAAACCCATCTGTGTTCCAAATTTCAACCCAATCCGTTCAGCGGTTTAGGCAATGTGTTGATTGATCAGTCAGTCAATTAGTCACTCTTTCCTTTTATATATTTAGATAAAAAATAATACACTTTAGTAGTGGGTATGCATTAAGCTAGACTGCATATTAGTACTCAATATAGTACCTATTTTATTATTTGTTACTACATAATTCTAGAGTCTGAGGTCTCGTTCGACAAAGAACCAGAGTTACTGACATTTCCGAAAGGATTAGCAAGCTGAAGTGGCAATGGGCTGGTTACATTTGCCGCAGAACCGATAACCGATGGGGTAGGCGTGTTCTAGAGTGGAGACCGCGTCTCGGCAAACGTAGGTAGTGTAGGGCGTCCTTGGGCGAGATGGGGTGACGATATCTGGAAGGTCGAGGGAAGCGGGTGGAGGAGGAAGACGGGGGACCGAGTTGAGTGGCGTGCCATGGGGGAGGCCTTTGTCCAACAATGGAAGAACGTGGGCTGATGATAATGAATACGAGAGTTAGTATAAGTTTAATAAATGTCGGTGAACATAATAAAAAAATAATAAAGTGAAGGTTAACCCTCAAAAGCTACTTTTAATAATTAGTTAACGAGTCTGCGCCAACTAGCAAAACATCACTTGAATTAAACAGCGTCGTTACGTTTATTAACACGGTATCCTAGTTGGAGGCTTGCCAGGGATACTTCTGCGGAGGGACGATTTCAGCTAACGATAATGAAACGATCGATTTTAAAATGATATTTAGTAATTTTGGTCATAACTACGGTAGGCAAGGTGTGTAGTGGATCGATATTGGCTAATAAGACTAAAATATCATGAATACAAAAGTATAGACATGCGTATGCGCGTGTTTGTTAGTTGTTAATGCCTTAATAGCTAAACTAATGTAACTGAAATGTATTATACCCACTAGTAACTTAAAACCAGGAATATCATTTATGCAATATTTCAGCGGATAAAACCGTTAGTAAAAAATAATTTTATGTTCCAACTCAAAACGAGCAACACCATGAAACTTCATTAAAAAAAAATCTAGACTAAACTAGCGAATAAAGTACTAATTAATTCCTTAAAACACGACATTAATTAAGCTATCATAATTTGTACTTTCATATTATCAAAAACAGAAATAAATGATTACTCGTAGGTATATGTATACAAATAGGTATAATAAACTTATTTTTTTGTAGTTTTTGTTAATAAACTATATAGTGAACAATTATTTTGAAAGATTAAAATTAATAAGTCACCTCTTCATAATAACGTTTTAATATCGTTCCTCAGCTCAGAAACTCGGGCAGTACGCCACGTCGAGTCGCGAAGTTTCCGAATCAACTAAAAATTAATTAAATGCCCTTGTTAGCGCCCTAGTTGCGCCACCTGAATCTTAGAAACTTTGTATAAAAGTTATCTAAATACATAAAAGTAAAGAGTGACTGATTGACTGACTGACTGATCTATCAACGCGTGGCTCAAACCACTGAATGGATTCCCTTGAAAATGAAGTTTTTTTTATGTGGAAAACGTCTTTACTGAGAAAGACAAACTAAGAATACTACAGCTACTTCGGCAGTAAAGAACACTCATATTAGCAACAGATCGGCCACAAGCCGATCTACAGAAAATCCAAGTGCTCCAAACCAAGGTGGCAGAATGCCCAGAATGCTGGCAGCAGTGCTACGTTGAATGGCAAGATTTATTATGTGGTATATGTAGGCACTGCACTATGCCTATTATTCTGAGATAATATTAATATTAGTTACTGTTGTTGATTCTTGTCCTTCTCAGTGAAATTAGTTTTTAAGAGAATATTCCACCGTTCTCACAAAAATGCAGTTACCAGATAATGATAATTGTTATTATGGCAATCGAGTTACAAATACAATATGAAACAAAACGGTTTTTTAAAAAATATTTTTCTAGCTGCAACAACGAAATAATGCGCAAACGAGCTTTTTAAGAAAGGATTTTAATAAAATTTTAGTGTCCTTTGTAGCAAGAAAATGTTCATTTTTAAACAATGCGAAGCTGTGAAAAGTATAAAATGCGATCCTATTGTTTGCTACCACAAAAAGTACACACGAAAATCTAAGCTTACACTTCATACAGACTGTGAGGAGAGATGGGGTCTATTAGAATAAGGTTCAATTGCGAGATTTTCAAAACACTGATATTATAATAATATGTAGATGTACCAGAAAATGTGACTAAGTCACATTTAAATTTCTTAATTGACTTTTTTTATTGTATTTATTTAATTTTTTTTCGTGTGAGTGTGTGTGTAGTAATTTCTTATTTATGTAGAATTACTACACACACACATTAATACGCTATATAGATGTAAGTAAGTGCTTGTATGTGTATGAATTGTCTTCGCATTGCACGCTTTTTACCAGCGCAGCGCAGTTTTGACAAACAACGACCCATTTGATGATAAAAGGTAACCACTATACTTGCAACACCAAAGGTACCACACCAAACCTTTACACTCAGTACCAAATCCACTTCGTCCACACATCCATCCACACTCTTCAATATCTTAATAGTCTATCATGAAATTCCCAAAACACGTCAATGAAATTTGAAAATTCTGGCGGCCATCTCTCCGCCTATTACACTAGGGTGCACTAGAATGGATAGCGAGGCCATTACCCGGTGTGTACTCCCGTTGTCCCACACTGTACACTGCACTTGTAATGATATACACTGCAGCTACTGTGTGCCAATGTTTGTGGCGGGCAATACAATTTGAATAAGGATTATCTGTGAAAAATATAACAAAAGTTAATTTTTCGGAGCTTACGTCTAGACTGAAGCTCTGAATTTCTTATCTTTTTGAGGTTTTGGAGAGTTTAATTATTAAAATTATGGTTCGGACTGCGTTTAATGAGCAATTTGAATATTAATAATTAAATAATAAAAAAAATTGTCATTTTTAGGCTTCCGTAGTTATCAATAGAGCTCGTGGTCTAAAGCGATTGTATGTATAAAAAATTCGGTAGACATCTTTATTACAAACGTTATTCGAAAAGTTTTTCCTTGCCTACTTGGTTGTCTGGAAGAGATTGCTATTAGCGATAAGACCGCTCATTTTAAAAAAAATTGACAACGAACGTATTTATGTTGTTTTTTTGTAATTAAGGTTTTCAATAAGGAGTTCTTTAATCTTACTAATATAAACGTGAAAGTTTGTAAGAATGGATGTCTGGATGTCAGTATGTTTGTTACTCTTTCACGCCTAAACGGGTTAAACGATTGAGCTGAAATTTTGTATAGATGTAGCTTAGACTCTGGAATAATACATAGGCTACATAAGTACTGCGGGTAAAACTGCTGGGCGCAACTAGTCTAATCTAATTTTGAGTAGAACGAAAACACGACTAAACGAGTGAAATTTAAAAAAACTTTTTAAAAACAAACTTTTATTATTATTACCATCTAGCACCATAAAGTACTCGTCAAGGCGAATCAAATGAGCGCAAACACGATGGGGTTGAGTTCCTATGGCCACCTTCCAGCTCCATCATCAGATCAGCTCGATGTCATAAAATATTGCATTGTTATCCGATTTATACAGGCATGCAAAATTTTAGCTTAATCGGACACCGGGAAGTGTGTCAAATTAAACTTGCAAGATTTGATTACAGACACACAGACAGACAGACAGACAACAGACAGGTGAAAATAAATAAAATCTTGTAAAATTTATTGCCAACTTTTACACAATTTACTAAATGAAATACATTCAAAGAAAAAAAAAATCATTTTTTTTTATGTGATGAAGTAAAAGACGAGCAAGACGCTCTCTTGATGTTAAAGATAACGGCTGCCCATAATCAGTACAGTGTCACCTAGGATTTCACAATTATGTGAATTCTAGGAGCACTGCACCAACGCTTTTTACTCAAGAGTCATGAGATGTTAAGACTCTTTAGCCCAGTAATTTCACTAGCTACAGTGCCCTCCTACCGGAGCACAGTAATGTTTGCACATCACTGCTCAGGCGGTAGAATAAGTGGCACTGTAGGGGTACCCAACTAGACGACCTCCTGCAAAGGAAGTCTACCCCCGGTAAATCCGTAGTACGTATCTCCCTAGCAACGCCTATTTATTTCCCTCTCAATGCCTCACTCAAAAGGTTCATCTCTAAAGTGTAAAGTTCTTTGTCTAAGCTCAGCGCGTTCTAGCGAAATAACAGGCTTTTTCGACAATATTCACAACGTGTTGAAAGCCTTAAAAGCTCTTAACGCGTAAGATATTATAGGTATTTTAAGCCGTAATAGTTTTCACTTAGCTGATCCGCACTTATGTAGTCTTTAGTCTTTGGTCTCTTTCGCGCTCGTTGAAAGGAGGGTGAGAATAAAAGAGACAAAGAATTTGAAAAGGATAACTTTGGAAAGTTCTCAATCGCTTTTTTAATAAGTAGTAAGTAAGTTATTTTAAAACATTCCTTTTGACTTTTCGCTTTTAGCAAGGGCAAGACGCGCGTTTATGTACAGTATTAGAAAACCGCTTGACCGATTTCGATAAAATTTCAATGGACAATCAAAAGTAGCTTCCAGGTGGGTAAAGGCGTCTTTGAGTACGTAGCAGTCGGTGAACATTCATCAAAAAATTCAATTTTTCCTTCTCAAGAATATAAAATCAACCTATTACACGGACACTTATGAGTTAATTACTCCATTGAACAAGAAGACTGAACAAAAACGGACTGACTCACTGACTATTGTGACTGAATAAGAAGTGATTAATTTTTATTAAGTAATTATCCAATGTTAAAAAAATGCTACGCAGCTACGCCGTAGCTAGTAGCACTGCTCATATAATATTATTTTCCATCGTAACGTACATATGTACTTTTTCTCTATTTTACCTGTTAATTCCTATTAAAATCTTCAAATTTATTTTTATTTAATTAGGCTACCATGGAGCACTTTTGCCAATCTTTTGTGCATCTTCATTCTAAAAAAAAAAAAGTATATTTACAAATTAAAACTTCAGAATTTATTTTTTATTGAATTGAATTTGTAACATGTAATTTTTTTACCAATAAATTGAGTATAAGTATGAGTATCGTACGAGTAAGACGGATCTGAACTTATATCAAGCTGTAAAGGTATTATAATAGTTTCTTAGTGTAAATTAAAGCTACCAGTAGTGATGTGACGAAATTCACAAGTACAATATTAAGTAAAAGCAAAACAGTGTTTCTCGGCGGGAGTATGTCATGCATAAAATAAGTAGCGTTAAGAAATTTCGAGCACCCTGTACAGTGTATAGAGTACCCTGTATAGAGTAGAGATTCTATAGCTAATAATGTACAGTATGAACACTTTTGAAATTGACTCATTAGCTTATTTTTTTTTACTGATGAGCATATTATAGTCATCCTTTTGTAATGTTATTTTCCAATAACTCTTGCTGGATAACAATTATAATTGGTTCTAGAATAGAATAGACTTGAGACAATTTGACTTTGACACTTTATTGAGACCAATAAAAAATCACATTTACTTATTACTAACAAGTGCTACGATACATTTTGGGCCAGAATTGGTTCTAATATAATTCTATTGAATAGTTCCTTTGCTTTTTACAGTTGAGGCGTTTTTCTTCAATATTTTTAGCAATTGACTTCGATTAAAAGACAAATTTATTAGCATAATAGTATAAGAGCGTAGTGAATGTTCCCTATAGCAGCATAATGACAACTTACGAGAAAGAGACCTGAGGCCATCGTAGCAAATTTACATTGACAAAAAAATTACTATTAATTATAATTCGACAAAAATAATTGTGTTGTCATAGATTGCAAACGGGTAAAATAAAAGATTATTTTTAACATCGCTGCTTTAATGCCGGTACTTTGTTTCTAATAACAATATATAAGTGATTATCCACCATTACGCTAAAATTGCGCGCAGAAATCCTCTGTACTGGATCTTTGTTTATCAATGGACGTCTTCTAGCTTATACTTACGATACCTAAACATCAAGTGAACTTTGATCTCTCATTCACTCGCTTGTCTTAAACGCCCATACTGTAAATGAACGTATAGTGTATCCAAAGCACACTTGAAGCGCAATGCTTTTAGCGCGGTGCCCGAGTGGAAATAATTTGAAGGCAGAAGTACTATGTATGTCGCTTATGTACTTTTTAAGCAGGCCTAGTCCTTGAATATTTACTCCGCTAGTTGTAGTAGTTTCTCTACTGTAGAGGAACACTTTAGAAAATGTTTTAGGTACTTTAGACAATGGAATATTGTATTTTTCTGAATGCATTTTGGAATTACTAATATGTTGAAATTTTCTCTACTGTTTTATATTGTGCAAAAGGCTACAACTACATATCTTTATCTAAAATCTGATGTCTACTATTAATGTTTAAATAAATATAAAAGGCACAGTAATTTTGCATAGTTTATTCATTATCTAAGTATATAAAAGAAAAACCTGACTGATTGACCGACGCAGCCAAAACACCGCACCGATAGGATTTGTAATCTGGACTTCAGCTAAGAAAAAAATATGATGATGATGAGATAAAAATATGCGCAGGTAAAACAACGAGCATAATCCAGTTTTTATCATAATCTAAAAACATTACCTACTTACATAAAACACATGTAAAAGATTCACCAAAAACAAACAAAATTAATTTGAACTCTCCCAAAATGGGATTTACACCGAAACATTCAATTTGAAAATTTCCACCTTTTCATAGCGATAAAGTTGCGGGCCCATCAATCATCGTGAAACATTGTGGGCCCTCGAGAAAGTTCCGGGACCCTTTCAAAGTAACCTCCAAACTCTAACTTTAGAACTTGTTTGTTGCGAGTTAGAGGCAATTAAAAGGCGTTTTTGAAGTTTGGTAAATATAACTTTGTTCATAGGTTGGTATTTTCAGTTTTGTCCTACTTTTGGTAATCGATGGGAGTTTTATGACAGTAGGTTATGGGAAATATTGCATGATACATCGTTTATGACGCGTCTATCGATTGAATTGTGTTTACTTGGCATTTTTGTTAAACTAAGTTTCTTAACCCTAGAAAGCTAACCTCCGTCATTTCGACGGGTTCCGCGCATTAAAATCGCTGTATCTTTTTAATTTTGAGTCGATAATATGGGGCTGTATTAAAAAACCGCGCCGGCGTTACTTATGTAAGTGTTTCAGTTGTCGAGAAATGCTAACTTTGTCCGTCGTTTCGACGGATGGTTAGCTTAAATAGGTAAGCTTTCTAGGGTTAAAGAACATAATATTCACGGAAGAGATTGAAGTTCAAAGTAACAAAGTCAAGTCCCAAGTTTACCAGTAAGTATTCCAAAATGAATTTTGGTATGTGTTTGTTACTTCTTCGTGCCTAAATAGAATAATTATAGTACAATAAGTATAGTAGCATAAAAACTAATTTCTTAGTTGGAATAAGGTTGTTAAGACTGTAGAATAAAATAAAGGCTACCTTTCAGTGTGGGTGCAGCTAGTATAACTTAACGTGAATGAATACACATAGCACCATATATTAAAAACAATGGCACCACAGTACCAGGCTCGCAGATATGATGAAGAGCTTCCGTGTTCAGCTACGTCCGAATTAATGGAGTAAAAATAATAAATTAACAATCTAAAGCATGTTTGATACTCCTTCAATAACAAATTATGTACAAATAAGTCTCGCCTTAAACCAATTCAGCTGAAATTAAGTAAGTAGGTAGTTTACACTCTTGACTAAACAAAGGCCACTTTTATTTAGGGTGAAAAACTTCTGAGTTCGGCTAATACAACTTAGTATCTTATAGTTATAATCGGCGGTCTTATCACTTAAAACACGATTATATATTCAAAACAATAGCACCACAGTACCAGGCTCGCAGATATGATGAAGAGCTTCCGTGTTCAGCCACGTCGAGCCACGTCCGAATTAATGGAGTGAAAATAATAAATTAACATCTCGGTTATCTTAATGTGCTCGCTTCCTTGCCTTGCCAACTTGCACCTTCGCTGAGTTAGGTTGTATTAATTCTGTGATTTGTATCTGTATGCTCGATTAAAAGTTTAATGGTTTTTTTTGTTTGGATTTTTTTTATTTTATCTAGCTATAGCTAGCGGGTTAAGTCTTTGAAAAGTAGCCTATGTGTTATTCTTGAGCCGAAGTTATTAAATTTAATGTCAATCAGTTTAAGCGCAAAATTTTTATTAACACACATCTATAACTTTGTTTCTATAATATTAGTTAGAAGTAGAAGTTAAACAAAGAAAAAGTATACATAATAGAGGTATAGATGTAGCGTTTGCATAGAATTTCAAATTCCCAAACAAAACCTTTCAAAACGGATACGATTCTAGATCACGCATACGACTGTTTTGGTTATGTAAAGTAGTCATCTCATTATTAGTCATAATTCTTGCCTACGACTAATTTAAAGTCGAAACAAAGAAGAAAACGACGAAAACCATCATTATAATACGAGTATAAGTTCAATGAAGTAATAATGAAATATGTAGTTCTACTTGAGCACTAACGACTAAACCGAACACCCAGTCGTTAGTTTCCAAACTAACTAAAACTAAATCACCACATTTCGTACACACACGCAGTTATCCAAACATTCGCGAATGCAGCCATTTTGAGCACAAATCACGACAAACTCCGTAAACGTATTAACTATACGCGTTATAAGGCCCTTACTTGGGAAACTTTGACTCCAGTGAGAGATGTGAGTTGAGACTTATATTATGTGCCTACATCAAACTTGGTGAAAGTCAACGAAACTTAGGGTAGGATATTTGTCACTCGTAACATTTCTCTGAGCTCAATAAATAATCATCATCTCCCAGTGCCCAGTGACCCAATGGTCGTAAGTCCGGCTTGTAATCCGGAGACCCTAATTTTCAATACACTTTTCTTATTTCTCTACCGTATTTTTCTTCTCATTCAATTTGCTATTTTCATACGCTTTTCCAGACATGAAAGAAAACGTCGTCGAGGCCAGCCTAAAAAAAAGGTCGCGAGACGAAGATGGCGTCTAGGTAGACGCGCACCAGACTGACTGGCCAGAGGGGATAGAGATGAGGATAGAGATGCATGAAGAAATTTGGGGCTATAGCATTGACTAGCAGTATAGACTAGAAAAAAAATAATAGTGGTTCCATTTTTTGTTGTTTTTTTTCTTTTTAGAGTTTCTTACCTAAGTTTTGAAGTAGTCTAGTAAGTAGTTTAGTAGTAATATTCTCCGAGCACTGATACAACCGACATTATTACTATACAAAGCTATACACATTAAATCGTCAAGTACACGACAATCTTTAAGGGTCCGCCAGTATATTAGAGTGAAGCGAAGTTCGCTCGTATTTCGTCTCGCGGCGGTCGGCTAGGTCACGTACGGTGCCCTAAATTTAAAGGAAACACTCCAATAAGTTGGGCGCCAACTGCTCCCCGAAACATACGACGAATATTATGGGTCCCTTAGAGGAAATCTCTTTAGGTTAACAGATGTATTACCAGCTACTTCTATATTCCCCGAGCGTTTTTAGCGGTGACTGCCAAGGGTACAGGTGTTATTTTAAAGGAATTATATCACAGAGTTCGCTTCCCGGTCTTGCCAATGAGTAAAATTAGTTATGTGCAGTTTTTCCATTCTCTATGCAAGCACTGGTAGTAGGATCCGGCTGTGGGTAGTGCTTTTCGTTTAAACTATACATTGCAACCGCAAGCCCCTATAATAGATTTCGGGATACGAGTGATGAATGTCCCTTAATAAACTCAGCTTTAGAAAAAAAATGGGACCCAAACTTCGTGTCCTTTAAAACTACTAAGATTTTATATACCATTTATTTTTCTACTAGCTGCGCCTTGCGGTTTAACCCATTGTACTGTAGCCTATGTATGTGTTATTCCAGGGAAAGTGGTATTCTAAGCTATCTCTAGCATAATTTCATCTCAATCAGTCCACTCGTTTAGGCGTGAAGAAGTAACAAACAAACTCACTGACAAACATTCGCATTTATAATATAAGTGTGATTCACTTCGTAGATATAGCTCAGTTTGGAAAAATCTAAAAGATTCTCGTAAATTTATATTTTGAATAATATAATTTTTCTTGGAATTGTAAATTTTACGATTCTATAAGTCCAATACAGTTCCTTCGTAGAAGTACCCCGTGTGTTTCCAAGTTTTATTATATCCTTTTCCGAAGTAGGTACTTCAAGACTGGAACCGTGACTGGGATAAATGCTGGAAAACCTTCAAGACCTGGGAAAGAGGATTAGCTACTTTATTAGAACTAAAAGCGCTGTTTTATCTTTACGAGACTTTTGGAGCTGATCTGAAAATGGAAAAAGTTCGGGTCATTACTGATTTTATCGTGGAATTACGAGTACCCATGTGATATAATATCTCGATCTCTTCCAGCCAACCAAGAAGGATAGGATAGTATATATTAGACTGACAGTGGTTATAAAGATATATGAGAAAAATAGAGAAACATATTATGTAAAATTATAGCTATAACAATATTATGTTATGACACATATAACAAAGAAAAAGTGCTATATTGTAGCCCACTTGAATTAAAAGATTTTGAAAAAGGATGTTGGCAAGATTAAAAATAATTAAAATCTATAACTTAGTCGAGTGCTGAATTGATTAACAAGTATTTTTTGTATGTACCTAAGTTGGACAAAAGTTGTAAGGTGATAAAGTAAGTGATCAAAATACGATGAAAAGTTTTGATGAAATGTTTTGATGAGGACAAACATACATACAAACTACCATATACATACGTGTCTGAAATTTGGTATATTGGTTTGGAAGCATCAAAGAATTGTCTCCTGCAAATTGATCACAATTCCGCCAATTTAATATTAAAACGTTTTAATTGTTAACCTCTTTTTAGACGGTAAAAAGCAAATCTGTAACTGCAAACTAAAGCACTTTAAAACAGAAAACCACCTCAACCGAGAATCTATAAAAAAGCCAAACCTATCTACTGAAACCGCAACAAAAAGGTAACGCTGTACTTATAATTCAAAGAGCTCAATACAACGGAAACTGAATCGCCAGTAAATTCCGAATTCCACCTTTTATGGAGAAACCAAAGCCTCGCGACCGCAGCCTTTGAATCGGGTCAAACAGTTTTTGTTTCGCAAGATCCCTGATTAGAAACGAACAAAGAACCCGAGACAGGCATCGGAAGCTTTGTTTTCAATTTTCGTTGGTATTTGAATATAAATTGTGACAAATTATGAGAGGTTTTGAAATATAGGTCAAAGTTTGCAAATGCTTTGCTTTTGTGTGAAGGACGTGCCGGGGAAGTGAATGTAGAGATTTGAAGATGAATGTCAACTCTAACATTAAAAAAAGTGTTACATCCTGATTTTTAATATTTTACTTGCAACAATCTTACTTTCTTCTATTCACGCAACTCCCTGTAACTCCCTTACTTTTTCTGCAAAAAAGTGGTCCCAAACTCACACCACTAAATTATAATACTCACGCGACACACGGACATTGATAAGGCATAACCATGCTAAATTTATTTTCTGTACATGAACTCGCCCATTCATTCATTTGGGGTGTCATTTTACTTAGTCGGATAGTGTTGAGTGAAACAGAAATATTCAATCAACATGTGCAAACGGGATGGACAAAACGTAGGAGTACAAATTTAATAAGAAAAAAACTAAAATAAAAATGGCAACATTCTACCTATTTCTTTCAAACTACTTCTGTCAAATTTGACAAAAAAAAGTAAACAATAACATGTTGTTCGTATTTTTAGTGATTAATAAGTTATTTCGAAGATTTTTCACAATAATGTTGATGAAAATGAATAAAATAATCCGTGGCGATGCTTGCCAAATGAATTACAAAATGTATATATACGGCGTATACAGCAGTTGCAAATAGAAAAGTGGTTGCTGCTTTGACTAAGTGTTTCTAAGAGAACAGCGTATATCTCAGGTACGTTTAAGTTAGATTAACAGTACATCATCAAGCTCATTGAATCTTATCATTGAAAACGTAAAATAATCGTTATTTTGTCCATAAATAACTATTTTGTGTTATATATTTCTTTACAACTAAAGTCATAAAATACATTATAGTATGACTGAAAATTTTTGATACTTTTCATATTGTCCAAGTTTAATGATGATATTATGAGTATGAAAAATTGCGTTTTAGGGTTCCGTACCCATAGGGGAAAACGAGACCATATAACTAAGACTTCGCTGTCCGTTCGTCTGTCTGTCTGTCATCTCACGAACCGTGATAGTTAGAAGGTTGAAATTTTCACGGATGTATTTTTGTTGCAATACTAAAAATAGAATAAAATAAAAAAGGGGCTCCCAAACAACAAAATGCTTTTTTCCGTTTGTTTTTGTATATATGAGATGTTTCAAGAAAGAGTTCAATTCAAACGAGTCCGACTTGCACTTGGCATTTTTATTTTGTTTTAATGTCTATAAGATGTCCCTACTTACAAGTACAAATACAATTGCTGTATTTGGGAATTTCTTTTAACATTATATTCATGGCACCTATTTTACTGTTACCATACTGGTACGCCTTTTTTACTTTTAAAAGATGATATTAATCTTATTTATTTTGTATTTTCTAGGCGAATCGAAATCATCAGTCAGAAAATTTGTTTTGGAAACTATTAAAAATAAAGGATGATGCCCGCCTACGAGACATCGAAAAGACCACCCCACCGCAAAAAATAAAGAATTGGATTACCCTATATAAACGATTTATTACTTTATTTTATGAATTTTTAATATTATATTTGTGTCATATAACACATCGTTTTTTATTATCATTTTATAAAAGTATCATTATTAGACGCATGTCTGTTTTATGTGAAGCATGTGTGTTACTTTTTCGCGCCAGAGCTACTTATCTGATTAAACAGAGGTCAGTGACCAAGTACAGTAGCGATTTTTTTTAAAATAATTAAAGTATCAAAATTGTTTATAGTTAAATTCGGTATTGCCATACGGGTAACTCAAATATATTATTTTATGTCAGACTAGGGTAACCTTGGTATGCTTGAAACAAAACGAATATCTCATCAACCATGCGTTCGACAAGGTAATGGCAAATTTGCCAAATTTGGTACAGAGGTAGTTAGAATCCCCAAAAAGGATATGGAATAAGTTTTATCGGTTTGTACGACAAATGTCCAAAATCCAAATTGTCCAACTAGTATTAATGTCCAATACTAATTTGGTCAAACACTAATTTGGTCCAACATGACTTACGTCCAACTAGGAAAAATGTCCAACACGAATAATTTCCAACATGAATTTGGTCCAAAATGAAATATCTCCAATTAGGAATAATGTCCAACACGAATTGGTTTATTTCTGACGCTGTCATAGAAGAAATGAAAGGTCTTAGGAAGATCTACCTTTCAGATGACAGCTGTCAAACTTGAAATATAAAAATCTGGAAGATCTTCAAAGTTTTTTCATTTCTTCTATGACAACGTCTGCTTAGGACGAGTATTTTTCGAGATATTGACGTTTCAAGTTTGACAGCTGTCATCTGAAATGACAATCTCTCCAAGACCTTTAATTTCTTCTATGACAGCATCAGCCTAAGACGAGTATTTTCCGAGATATTGACATTTTAAGTTTGACAGCTGTCATCTGAAATGAAGATCTCTCCAAGACCTTTAATTTCTTCTATGACAGCATCAGCCTAAGACGAGTATTTTCCGAGATATTGACATTTTAAGTTTGACAGCTGTCATCTGAAATGACAATCTCTCCAAGACCTTTAATTTCTTCTATGACAGCATCAGCCTAAGACGAATATTTTCCGAGATATTGACATTTCAAGTTTGACAGCTGTCATTGCATTGGAAATAAAGATTGTTCACTACGTGACACTTTTTATAGGACTACGGGATTAGCTATTGATAGAACCACGGATAAAATAAAACTTTATTGGACATTTTTACGAATGGACGTTTTAGAATGGACAATTTTCAAATTGGACCTTTTTACGATTTGACATTTTTATGAGTGAACTATTTTCCGAATAGGCATTTGTATGATTGAACGTCTATAATATTTGTCATTTTTCATAATTGGACATTAGTCGTATAAACCTGGGCTTTCGATTGGTGTCGGCTCGTGCGGTGATAAAAGCGCGATGCCAGAATCAGGTCGAATCAGGCCGAGCCGGGGGGGGCGGGTCAGGTGAATTCTTCACTTTAGAGGTTTTTTCTTTCTTTCTTCAGACTTTTATAAAAGTCATTATTGATTTAATTCAAAAACAAATGCTCTTATTTATTGTACAAAAATAATATTTTTGTAGCGGGGTTGAAGCCGTGGGTTTAGCTAGTAAACAAAATAAATATAACGTTACCTTATCAAATGTGAATGCAATGAACGACAAAAATAACATTGTTTCAGCCATGCCTAGTTTACCCTATATTTTTATGTATTTTATGTCAACTAAAATCGAAATTATATAATTTGGTTTAAAATAATATTTGTTAGCTGTGATAAGTTTTTCCTGCTTTTTACTGCCTTCTTTCCTTTTTTTACACCAATTTACCACACAAGAGGTCATTTTTGTCCGTTAACTATATTATTTTGGATATTTTTAAAAATCAAACGATGCGTGCATCTGTCGCTGAGCGCGTTGTGTGACTGAGCGGCGGGTGAGTTGTACTTTTTACGCCCCGCCCATATAGTTGTACTTTGCGTTGAATCACTTTTTGAGCTGTGTTCGACTTCTATTATTTCCCTAATTCGTTGTATTCACGCTAATCTCCTACTAATTATCTCTTTACGCCTAAACGGATGAATAGATTGAGCAACAACTTAGCATTATGTACACCTATATAAGTTGAAGCCTAAAAATAACACATATGTATATACATCGAGGTACTACTTTTTATCGTTTATGCCCCTACACTGAGCTAGTTTTTAAACAAAACTATTTGTTTTAAGTTTTTCACACAATAACAAGCCCAATTTTTTCAAAATTTACATAAAAAATCCCATGTAAATATTAACAAAACTCTTTTAATTCAGCTGTAACGAAGAAGTCTCGGATCCTTACTAAACCTAACGAACTTTAGGGTTATTGTCATTTGAGACACAAAATTTTCGGACACTGTGTCCCAAATGACTGTTCAATTTTTATTAATAATTTCAGCGACATTTCAGACACCTTAAATATAATCCAATATTCCAAGCTGACCAAAAGAAACAAGTAGATAACCTGTTTATAATAAGAAACAACATCACACGCTTGTTTCCATGATTAATTGAACAGATACCTGTCCTGATTCAACAAGATAATTATAATTCTCAAGTAATTTCACGCGAAAAGCTTAGCATGATGTTAACCGATGGTTCGTGTATAGTGGATAACGCACAACTGCGTATAACGTCTGAAATAAAACTCAATCTGATGTATTATAGTCAACCGACAACTGGGATTCTTTTACTGCGAAAATGCATTATTATAATTATTATATCCGAACTACCTATAATATTTTAAAATTACGTTTTGTTATAAATTGTACCAATTTTGGGGATTGAACAAAATTCTAGGTTCACCGATTACTTAAAATTGTCTAAACCATTTGTATTCTTACCATTCCATTTGATTTCCAGGTCTTTTCAAATTGGTGCGGATTTTTAGTTATAAATTTAATCCTCATCTCGCTAATGAGCGAAAAACAAATTCAAGCTGGTTTTAAATGGAAAATTAGCTTGAATTTGATTTTTTGTTTCATTGACTTGGCTAAAAGACAATTTATCTTTGGCGTGCAATATCCATAAAAGTAAAGAAAACAGGTGGTCCTAACATAAAGCCCAGTCATTAAACCGAAGATCTCGTAATTTTCGCTCCTAATCAATCTCAAAGGCCGTTTCTTATTAATTTCTTCGCTAAATCACCTTCGCGATGGAAGCAAAAAGATTCCGCCCATCGAGCAACGTTGCAGTTTTTACAGGAAAGTTTCTACTACGATTGGTTCTCGATCTTTACTCACATTAATCTTATAATCTCACTAGTATGTTTTATTATGTAAATGAACCATGACTTTTTTTGTTTGTTCTTCTGAAACAGCTGAACTGATTGGGTTCTTTGATAATGTATTTGTATCCGAGTCTCTGAATGAACTTATTTTCGATAGGGCTGTGTTCGACCCTAGTGACATGTAGTAAGTATATTATAATTAAAAATTAAATTCTTCTAATAAAAAAATATATGAAGATGTCAAACGAAAACGATTTCCCAAAATAGTGGGTCTACGTAAATGGATAGAGAGCAACAATTAATTAGTTCGAAATTATGCAGGAGTTTTAACCTCCGACTAACCATTCAAGGTTTTTTTTTTTTTTTTTTTATACGAGATAGGCCTACGTTTGACCACATCCCACCTGATGGTGTATTTATTGATAGCAAAACAAAATGTTCTTTTCTTAAACTTCATATGTTGCAGTTTTAACATACTTTATCTCCACTTCACTTGTCTTCGTAGACAAAAGTTTTATTGCATTACAACTTCAAAAATAGAATTGAGAGTAAAGTGAGTTTGCATCGAGTTTCAATAGTACCTCTAAATCCCACGTCAGCGCGGTCGGGCTCAGGAACTCATTAACGGCCAAATAAAAAGGTTTTATTACATATTTTTATTTGATGCTGGCAACTTGCATCAGAGCTTTTAAACGATGTGCAAAGAGTACAATGTTTTATGAGGTTTTAAGCTGCGCTGAATGGAGCCAGCCAAGTTTTGTTGAAGAAAATGAATGTGTGTTTAAGAATTATGACGTTGGGTTAAATTTATATATTTTCATGATGTCGTCTTCGTAATAACAAAGTTGAACGAAACATAAAAATTGTGTATTATAAACAGAATAAGGAATAAAAAAGAACTGGTGTCCAGGATCGTACTTATATTATAATCTACTAGCTGTACCCAGCGGTTTTACCCACTGTACTGTATATGCCTATGTGTTATTCCAGGGACTAAGCTACCTCTATACCAAATTTCATCACCAGATCAGCTCCATGTCATAATAATCATAATATATATGTATGTCATTGTCATCCGATTTATACATGCATGCAAAATTTCAGTTCAAGCGCAAATCGGGAAGTGGGTCAAATTCAACTTGCAAGATTTGATTACAAACAGACAACAGACAAGTGAAAGTAAATAAAAGCTTGTAATGAATAAATAAGCACATGTATTCTGATGTCGGTTTGTAGTGATTGCCTCCAGTATAAAATAGCCATTCAGTAGATATAGCAGAATGATCAGACTTTCATGAAAACATTTAAGTAACAGACAATAGAATATTATTTTCTGTAATATCTACCTCTATAATATAATATCCTTTTGTTTTCAACGTGCAGTAAATCCAAAAATAGTAGGTACTCAATTCGAAAACAATAAAGTTTAACGGTCATTCGAAACTAGAATTTGAAGTGTTAGTGCTTAGAAAACAGCTGAAATGGCTAGCTTTCCACCTGGGATATTCAATAAATAACTTTTTATGTGTAGTCAGACTGTTTTAATAAAGGCAGATACCGCTCCAATAATAAAACTGAAGCGAGTACTTAGTATTTAAGAATACGTTTTAACATGCATTGGGGCCTCCAGCCCGTCTTAAGTCTCATTCGGTAACATAAGGTCACCAACGGTCCGAGCACATAAATACATTGACATATGACTAGCAACTCCCATCCCACTGTCAAGAGTAAACTGACATATTATATCAAGACGCTACTCTTGCTACTCGCACTGCAATTGCATACAATTTACAGCCACTCCCAATGTCATTGTGTTTTTACAAACGTCAATTACACTTGCTAGTCATATTATGTCGATATGTTTATGTGCACAGGCCGATAGTTGTATGCGGCAATAGTTTCTATTCTTTGGTTGTATCATAATCTGATGCACGATAGAAATTACTGGACTACGTCAGGTAAATGATTAACAAAATAACAATAGTAAACCCTCATGATTGTACAATCAAATAAAAATATAAAATAATAATTAAATGAAACATTAACTGTTGAGGTGTAAGCAATATGTAAGTACTTGGTTGGTTAGTAAGTTATGTATGTAGTACATGTAAGGTTTTGTATTGGGTATCTCCTTATTTTTTCCACCACCCATTATTTTTCTATACATAGTTTTACCAATTAAGAAATGTAAATTAAATATTTATGTACACATAATAGTATGAATTAACTTGTACACATTTTCATGGGCGATATCTGGCTATATTGCAATAACATGTGATGTGGAATCGAACGAATGGCTCGTGAGTCATAAACTTGCAATACTAGAAGCAGCGATCTTTAACAAATTGAATTGCCTGTTAAACTTTTATCATATTTTTATTTTTTTATTGAAACTGTTGGGAAATAATTTAAAAATACTCATTCATTTCATAATCTTCTGTTTAAAACGAAACCGTGACTGATTGACTGACTGCTCGATGAACACACATCTCAAACCACGGATTAAGCTGAAATTTAGCACAGAGATATCTATTTCATAAACACTAAAATACGAGTAAGTGCGTTTCCGCACTACATCCGATCCAAGTCCTATCCGAATTCGTTAAATGGCGGTCCTGCGATTACGCAGGGTTTACGCATTTAAAAAAGTCGATTTTTTTATATGGCAGTGATGGCTAGCACTACACTGGCTAGTATTTTGATGCGGTTTTTTTTAAATATAATATAATGATTTAAGTGGAAGGTTTGTATTTATAATACATACATAAAATAGTACAGAAATACGAATAATTTTCTGTTCAGCGCAACGAAGTGCGATGCCACTAGTATAATATAAGGAAAAGTATCCAAGAAAAGTATCACACACCAAAACAAATTAGATGAAGTTATCAGTAAGCACGTACAAGTTTATTAGGTCGGCTGTAAACCTTGCGAGTAACGCCCCGCTTTACTCTCCTCATATCTCGTAAACTTATAAACATACGCTACCTGTGTAGCCGCCTTAAGCCACTCATAAAGCCAAATTAGCCATGTCTTGTCGGGACACACGGATGGAAAAAATATATTAGAGCCAAGAATCTCAAAGTCAACTTCTTGATTGGAGCCAGTCAGATAACTCGCACAAGGTAAAAAACTGTTGTAACAAGTGAAATTAAAAAAAAACCTTTTAAACACAAGCTTTTATTATTATTACCATCTAGCACCATAAAGTAAGTACTTGTCAAGACGAATCAAATGAACCCAAACTCGATGGGGTTACGTCGTTTAATAACGGAGTTCCTATAGCCACCTTCAGATCCATCATTAGATCAGCTCGATGTCATAAAAATATTGCATTGTCATCAGATTTATACAGGCATGCAAAATTTCAACTTAATCGGACACCGGGCAGGGGGTCAAATTAAACTTGCAAGATTTGATTACAGACAGGCAGACAGACAGACAGACGACAGACAGGTGAAAGTAAATAAAAAAGAAATAATAATATGGATGAGATAACGCTGCATATAATTAGTACAGTGCTACCCTGGATCTTTTAATGATGTAAAATTTTCACTCGAATGTTAATTTCGCATTAAAATGGTGGAAGATAAGGGTCATCGATTATTGGTCAAAAAGGTCTCATTCATATGACAACTTTTTGAATACACCCACATACAAAATTTGCTTAAAATTAATTAAACAGAAATCTGTAAAATACCCAGATATTTTCGGTCTTCTCAATCATAATAACCTTCCATTATGATTGAGAAATTGCTCCACCAACATACTACGCGTTTACTTGCAGTTGTATGCGTTTTGAGGGTAGTTTGAAATAAATTTCCACCAACATGTAAAATACTGCGTTTTGCCTAAAGCGCAGTCAGTGAGTGTACATAACGGAGTTGAGACGGAGGCACGTTGCCTTTGCTCCCAATTTTCTCTGAACACCCTCATCTTAGAGGTTTGCCCAGTGATTCGAGCAGAGATTCTGTGCAGTTCATAGTTTTCAAACCTGCCGAATTAGCCGTGAGTGTTTGTGAATCTTTGATTGCTTATTCTTGGAGTGCAGTGGTTGGCCAATCTGCAGGATTGCCGTGCTGGACTGCGTCTGCTGCTGCTTAAGACGTTATATCAAGATTAGTGGTTCCCTTTAATTACTGTTTTCTTCCAGAATTTTTTGCAAAGACCTGGACGGTCATTTCTTACTTACATGTACACATAGACTTCCTTTTACAGTCTACTTATATCATTCGGGATAGTGTGAGCGTATAAGATATCATCTTGTAATAATATGGATTCTTTTTAACTTTAAGGAAGTTTATTTTATTTGTCATAGTCAAACCTTTAGAGCTAACTTCAGTAGATGTAGGTAGGTAGAGGTACCAGATATTTACAAAAAAATAATGAGATTTATTTTTAATTTATTTTCTTGGTCCGTATGTCCCGAAGTCCTGAAATTCTTCCCAGAATTGTTGCATTTTCCCACACTCCTGTCACGCGATTCTGTACCTTATTGTACAGCAATAAGGGACTCACTCCTTGTATATTATAAGTATTATTTATATTGGTTTGCTCCAGACTACCAGGTTACTTGTACTGCCGAGCACAAAAGAATTCTGGTTGCGATACAATTTAAAAAAAAATGCTATAGATCCCTGTATCAATAAAATAAAATCTGTATAAAATAATTAGCAATACGAGTATAACAAAATCCATCAAATTCTGTTGTTGTCGAGCAACAAAATTTGATGGATTTGCATCTCAAGGAGGCAGAACGTCTAGAACTTAAGCAATTAAACATTAAGACCAAATTGTACGACATTCTTGCAAATAAACCATTTCATTTCAAAAAAGTTGCTGCGGTGATTTTTGCAACATTTTAACAATTATACCTAAAATACATGCACTGAAAAATTTTAGACACCAGTCATTAAGAGACACTAGATTGGATGTGGGACATGGGAAATTATGATGTGTCATATTGCCACACTGGACTATTAAGGAGACTAAAAACATAATATTTTATTAAGGATCATTAATCATTTTTCTATATACATATTGTAATAAGATTTTTACATTAAACGACTCGTGAGTATTAAGATTCATCTTTGTAAACTACTCCCTGAAGTAGATCCTCGTACAGGATCGAAACGGTCGGCACGAAGCCGAAGTAAATACAAGTGAGTTTATGCCGTTTATTTACAAAGATGATTGTAATAAGATATTATTATACCTACTTGAAAAGAAATACAGCAAGCATTTGTGTATGCAACAGTAGTCACGTACACTGAAGTTTTACAGCTCGGGTTATATCTGTTAGAACACTCACTGCTACACTCATTACACACTGTTGGTAAACAGGCACTGTACTGGTTACATTTGGGATAACTAAACCAAATATTAGGGAAAACTGCGAATCATCATTATTACAAGTGAAAATTAAACAAAACTTTTTAAAAACATGTTCAATTATTTTTACCATCTAGTACTAAAGTATTCGTCAAGACGAATCAAATGAGCCCAAGCTCGATGGAGTTGCGTCGTTTAATTACGAAGTTCCTATTTGCCACCTTCCTGCTCCATTCTCAGATCAGCTCCATGTCATAATAATATTGCATTGTCATCCGATTTATAAATATGCATGCAAAATTTTAGCTCAATCGGAAAACGGGAAGTGGATCAAATTAAACTCGCAAGATTTGATTAAAGACAGGCAGACAGACAACAGACAGGTGAAAGTAAATAAAAGTTTGTAAAAATGCGTCATTCTCGCGTTGTACTTAGTTTGCTGTCATATTAAATGACTTAATACTCGCACAGCGCCTGTAAAATGTCCTACAGCTAGCATAAATAACAAAACACACGCGCGAGTAGAATACTAATAACATCCAACAGTCTTTTGTTTTATGTCGCATTAGCCGTCGCGCCAATAAATCCTGGGAATCGAGAAAAAAACACGCTCACAATGGTCGCGAATTTCCTCTGAAATATTCATAGTTTTCCGCTGGTTTATTATATTTTTTATCCGGTATTCCGATCACAATTTGTTTTATCGATAGTTTTGATTACGTTTTTATTGTAAGGCTTTGGTCCCTTAAAAGTAGGAAGGCAGTTTATTATGATTGAGTAAAAAATATAATAAGCTAAAATCGAAAGAGTAGGTATGCAGTTGTTTTGTTCTTATTTTACAAGGTATTGTAGTACCACTGTAAATCTCACACACACTTTGTAGTTTGTAGACATTTTCACAACTAGTTTTCTATAAACAATATTCCCAGCGGTCTCGTACTTTTGGCGACGGGAGTCACCTGGCAGCAACGTATCCAATTGGATTAATGATCTTAGGTGAGGCTAGCCTATTAACATCTTCTGGCACACAAGAAGAGGAGGACAGATATAAACAAATGAGGAGCAGGGCTTAAATTCTGCACAAAAAGAGACGAAAGCGCAGCAAACCGTAAGCAAAAAAATAACCTATAAAACACATTCTTATTTTCAAAAACAGCACTTTTTGGCGACCAAAAGATGCTAAATTAAAAAAAATTGAAGTTGAATTTGATTTTTTATGGGTATCGTTAGAATTTTCAAGATTTTATTAAAATTTGACAGTGGACGTTAGCCGTGAAGCGATTTTAGTCCGGAATAATCCCGTAGAAGTTACTTTATAAGCTAGATAAATCAGTTACATTGTGTATTGTCATGTTTCAAGCTCCAACAATTCCGCGCAACGCCATTACTCACTGGTTCCTATGAAAAGAATCGCGGAAATGAATACGTATATCGGATCACAGATAAATATTTGAATATTCATGTTTTGTGCAAATATATTTGTTCAAACAGTGGAAATAATACATGATATTATTTCGATATGATATGAATGCAAGCACGCATTTTCATCATTACAAACTTTTATTTATTTTCACCTGTCTGTTGTCTGTCTGTCTATAATCAAATCTTGCAAGTTATATTTGACCCACTTCCCGGTATACGATTGAGCTAAAATTTTGCATGCATGTATAAATTGGATGACAATGCAATATTATCATGACATCAAGCTGATCTGATGATGGAGCTGAAAGGAATAGGAACTCCGTCATAAAACGACGCAACCCCATCGAGTTTGGGCTCATTTGATTCGTCTTGACGAGTGATTTGGTGTACGAGTATATTATGATCTTAAACATACTAATACTACTAATGTGTTTTTGTTTTAAGTTTTATGTATATGTTACGGCTAAAGTCCGAAGTGAGGCTACACTTAGGTTTAGCCAGTTAAACCTAGGTGTACCCGACCGCAATCGGTTAAAGTTAGGTGTAGAAGATTTATTTTCGGCGTCACGAGTTTACAACGTAAGACAAGTTGTTATCGACATGTTTAATTGATTTTGTATGGTGATCGTCAAAAAATAAGCAATAAGTATTCTTTAATAATGAATTGAGAACTCTGGGATAAGTACAAGTCGGATCTGGTGCTTCGCCGGCTGCTACCGCAGCACGCTCGCTTCGCTCGCTCGGCTCGCACGTTGTAATCACTGTTTAAACCTAACCTATCCAACTGATGTCGGTCTGCCCTGAATTCGTTATAAAAATAAGTTTTTTTTACATTATTTGTTCACACCTAACTTTAACCGAGTGTTAAACCTAGGTGTAGCGGCACTTCGGACATTAGCCGTGACATATATATAAAGAGTTATTTATTCTACTTTACTCCTACACATTACCCCTCCATAATGAAAATTTTCATTTTCCGGAATTAAAATTGAAAATTCGGGCCATCCGTCCCATTAATAAGGGCCGTTTCCTCGTCCTTAATTCACACAAATCCACTCGAGTTCCGGTCACCTTTACGGAATAAACAATAAACAAATCTGTAAACAATTCCGACGGGAACAAAACGGGAACAAAGCGCCCTCGTTACTCGCTTTAAACACTCAGTAAACAATGATATCTCTCAAATAGGATAAGAGATGCGGGATGATTCAATTACTTGACGTTTTGGTTGATAGGATTTGATAATGTTGGCCTTGCAAAACTTTTGTTTAATGCATAATGTAAAATATTTGTACAATTGTTAATAATAAGGTCGATAAAGAGTTGGCACCTGAAGATGGAGGAAATCGCGTCGCCGAAGTTAGGTTGTAAGATAATGCAAAATAGCATGTAGTAGCCAATGAATAATATCTGCTTTACCGCGCTTGCAAATCAAAAATCTACAAAAATGGTAAATCTTTTTTTGAAATCGTATTAAATTCTTGCGAAGAAATAAAATTTAAAAAATGTGTCAATATTTGGTGTGTAGCCGTTTGTTGTTTTGTAGCTGGCCGAGATTTTGAAAAAAAAATCAATATGGCGGACAATAGGTACGCTCCATACAAAAATCATCAAACCTCTTTGTCTTTTTTAGGCTTCCGTTCCTATAAAGATAAAATCGAAACCCTTATAGGATCTCTCGGCCGTCCATCTGTCTGTCTTAAAGACCCATTTACACAAGAACGCGTAGAGTTATCGAGTTGAAATTTTATGTCCCAGCTCCTGAACTAAAAGAAGTCACAGATTAATAACGAAGTACCCCAGGTAAGAGCGATAAGGCGGAGTGGCCCCCGTCACTTCCATTAAATAATGACATCTAATTATATAACCATTGTCGAAATTCGGCGCTGCATTTAATTTTGTTTGCAAAGGTAATGTGAAATACGATGCAGTTCATGGTATAAACGAGAGCGAGTTCATAAATATGTATGTAAGAGCTTTACTTTAACTCATGTTAAGGTTTTTTTTATTGAGTGTAAAGCGTATATATCAAATGACGCTCTCTCGCTCGCACTATTTGACAAATTTAGAAATATAAATTCATAGAATTAATTTATTGAAAACCCTGCATAATATTATTGCACACATTTTAAAAGTGTTTTTAGTTTGATATATTAAAAAAATGGCAAGGAGAGCAATATTTTAATTTTTTTTTAAATTCTCATCATCAGGTCTTAAGGAATTTTCAATGAAATGAAATGAAATGAGATTTATTTGTCATGAATTTTGGTACAATGTTTGTTAAAAAAAATATTCTATGAATTTATATTTCAAAATTTGTCAAATAGTGCGAGCAAGAGAGTCACTCGATATATACGATCTTAACTGATGATAAATAAAGACTTCACATAGTCGTATTTGGACGAATAGCGTGCATATGCGAACACGATTATTGCTTAGGCGTGTTCTCACAGAGCAAGCAGCCTCGGAAGGCAATAGCCGCCCGAAGCAAATGCCTCTCAAGGCTGCGCACTATTTGTGCCCCGCCTATTATTGAAGTTCCAACTTAAAATCTAACATCGTTCTTTCGTTTTAGGCCAGGTCAAGAATACCAAGAACCGGCGAGCGTGTATGCAGAATGTGATGAAAGTGAGGAAGCGAAAGAGGTGTGTCAGGATCGTAATGTGGAGGGAAATAGTCTCTGCCTAAAAGTCCGCCAAAGGGAACCGGCGTCATTTTAATATGTATGAATGTGTATCGTTCTTTCATGGCTTGTACTACACACCAAATGTCATTTAATTTAACACGAGAGCGTTCAAGTGTGTCGCGATAAACTCGTGGCTCCTCGACGCGACGCTGGCGATAATATTCCTCATTATTAATTAACAATCGATTTAACTTTACAGCTTACACACACATTTACAGGCTTGTGGATATTTTAGGCGGGATAACCATGCTTTCTTTTGCTCATGTAACGAATTTCAGCAGTTGTGTAAAATACAACAATAGGGAAAGAAAAAAAGACGAATAATAATGGCTTAGGCTCGGAAAACACACTTTCCCAAAATGAACACTTTCTTAAAATGTACACTTTCCCAAAATGCACACTTTCCCAAAATGCACACTTTCCCATAATGCACACTTTCCCAAAATGTACACTCCCGAAATGTACAACTTCTCAAAATATATAGTACTTAAAAAGTTTTCCTTACATTCTGCTTATTCTCAGCTATAAATGCCATTTTCAGACACAGAATAAACCAGACACGCTTAAGTGATTTTTTGTATGAAAACCAAATCGCCAAAACATGGCGGTGTGCGGGGGGCGGTTGGCTAGTTTTGATTGACCCGTTCAAAGTAAAAACTGTTTCGTACAAAGACATTTGTTATGCAGCGTCAATGCGTATCGTCGGCAAATAACCTCCGGTAATGCGCACACTAATGGTTGAATCTTCTTTATACTCGTATTCAGGCAACCTTTTACTTTTTTATTAGGTCTAGAGTTACAAGTCAAAGAATTTTTAATATGGCTATAGGTATGTTAACAGAAGTTATGTTTCTGTACTAAATTGTACGGTATTTCATAATAAAATGTCCAGTAATTACGACTTTATTAAACGGGGAGTGTTTACAGTTAATTATAACCTTTACCTTTCCTTTTGTATGATGTATGAGGTGCTAAAATGTCTCGGCTTTGTTGTCCTTATTAAGAAAGAAAGAAAGAAAGAAACGGCAAATGTGACCAGCCCATTGCCACTTCAGCTTGCTAATCCTTTCTGCTATGTCGGCAACTCTGGTTTTCTGTCGGATCACCTCATTTCTGATGCGATCCTTCAGAGAGACACCGAGCATAGCCCGCTCCATAGCTCGCTGAGCAACTTTAAACTTATGGACTAGTCTTACCGTAAGTGTCCACGTTTCTGCGCCGTACATCATGACAGGTAGGACGCATCATGACACGGAGTGTAGATGGGATGGGATGGGAGATGGGGCGATGATATCCGGAGGGTCGCTGGAGGTGGGTGGAGAAGAAAGACGGAGGACCGAGTTGAGTGGCGTGCCATGGGAGGCCTATGTCCAGCAGTGGACGAACATAGGCTGATGATGATGTAGTGTTTGTGTATTTGAGTGAATGAATGAACGAATTATAGTTGCTTGTCTCGGGTGCACGGGTAGTGGGGTCGACAGTCTTGTGCGAGCCGTGGGCGAGAGCGGACGTGTTGTCTCTAGCTACTGGTGACCTAACGAGCCAAGTAGTGAATGACTTTTTACCCCTGTGTTTGTACGAGTACCACAAGTGGCGACGAAGATGATGATTTATATTTTAGATATTATTCTTAATCTTTTAGATATAACCTTATCAGACACAGCAATAGAGGCATATACTTACAAGAGATAGTAAAACGCTAATCCGTCTTATCGCACTAGGCAATTTACACGTATCTAATATTTACTATAATATATACTATAAATGTATGGTTGTACATAAAATTAAACTCAAAGTATACACGAGTTCAATATTCCTTGAAAATGTACTAGCAGTAACAAAATACATTACCACTTTACTTCAGAATATTATGGAAACTAATTTAACTTACCACAATTCAGTAAAACTTTTCACATTAAGAGCTAACCTATATGTTAAGTTTATTTAATGTTGCCATATTAATCATAATTTATTATGATATACTAGTTTATTTTCAGAGCTTCACCCGCGTATTGAAATACTTTCTTAGCTGATGTTGAATTAAAATATAGTTGTGTGCAAAATTTCAAACCAATCTGATCACTGGATTGAGCTGTGTGTTGTTACTACTGATTGATCTGACTTGTACTGACTGATTTATCAACGCACAGCCCAAACCACTTAACGGATTCGATTGAAATTTGAAATGCAGATAGGTTTTAAGACCTAGACCTCCGCTAAGAAAGGATTTTGCCACGCGGGCAAAGCCACGAGCATAAGCTAGTCTATAAATATGAAGCTTGACGGAAACATTATATGAAGTTTTACTTTTAGTTAGTTTAGAGTTAACGCGGCTTTTGACTTTTTTATTTACCTTTTGTAAATTTCAATATGTTTTAGAAATTTCATCTATAACTTTCTAGTTGAACGACATGCAATTTAAAAATGGATCAAACGTGCATTCCTTAGATAGAATAACTCAAATAAAAGAATTCACAGTAACAATGATAAAAAGAAACGCATCCCGTTATCACAGTCGTTCAGGATGCAGCTGCATTCAACGACAGAGAAAATTTAATCCGCAGTGAATCCAGGCGCCTACTCGTACCTACCATTGTGCTAATGTATTACATTCAACTGAGAAGGAATTTGGACAAACAATGTCAGCGTAGGTCAAATCTAATACATTTTGCGTGTGTTAACAATTGGACACCATATTATAATAATAAATAAATATTTCAGGACAATCCACACAGCGCCACCTAACCCCATACTAAGCAACTTAATGCGTGTACTTATATGCTTTTTTGTAAATACATACCTATATAATAGATATTGAAAACCACCCAGACCAGAAACAAATACCTGTGAATCAGAAAAATATTTGCCTCATGCGGGAATCGAACCCTTCTGCGTTGCAAGCGGGTATTAGCCCACCTCGCCACAGAAGTCGTATAGGACTAATATCTATTATTATACAATACAACAACTCTTTATTGCAAACCTGGTTACAAGAAATTGTTACAAAAGTAGACAATACACATAAAGCTAAAGGTATATAATCGGCTGTCTTATCGCATAGAGCAGACAACCTGGTTGGAAGGAATGTTGAGAACATGTATAGAGGCGGTGTGCAATACTTCTGGAAGTAATGATATCTATTGTTACAATAATTACATAATTTACACAATTAATATTGTGTGATTGTAATTATTTGTGAAAGTATAACATGAGTTTGTATGTGCTCGTATATGTTTGTTACCCCTTCACACATAACTGCCTGACCTGACTAAGCGGAAATTCGGTAGATTTCGTTCAGACTCTTGAATAAAACAAACTAGGTACTTCTCAATACCAAAACTGCTTAGCACAGTAAGTTGATAAATAAAATCAAATCAAAATGGATTTATCCAAATAGGCTGCAATGGAGCATTTAGATTTTTTTGAAGTGAAAACTTCTTTAGCGGCGCTGAGCACTTTTTTGTATGGGTAAAAACTTTCAAACTCGCGTCAGGGTCACGTGATGCTGATCGAAAAAGCGTAAGATCGAGGGGAAGGGAGAGGAACTAGTATCTCTCACTCTTTCTACCGTGCTTGAGTGTGCTGCTCTGTGAATTTGGTATGTCAAATGATCGCAATTTTAGCACAACGAAATACAAAACTACTATTGATGCGGTCTTTATTAGACACTTAAATAGGTTCGAATCAAAACTGTTTGTTTCTTACTTCAGTTATCATAAACCAATTGTATCAGTTGTAAAAATTTGGGATGATGATTCTGATAATAACGATGGTGTAAAAGTCGTCGAAATTATGGATGGAAGTTGATTTTTCTGAGAGATAAAATTTAATGTAATATATAAATAACGATATAATATTATAAATAACAACATATAAATTGTCATATTTGTGTACGATAGCGCAATAAATAAACATTGTATTCTACCTCATAAATGATAGTATTTTTATACTTATAATTAAACACAACGTTAATATTGAAGTTTTCACTTCTGCCGGCACTCCCGGAGTGCTACCTTTTTTTTTCAAATATTTTGTTACATTTTAAGACTACCACCCGTTCGGAAGCACTTCAATGAGAAAAACAAGGAAGAAGCTCAAAAAACCTAAACAAAACTTTTAACGAGAAAAAACCTTGCCGTCTCCATTCCCACGTTCCTCCAAATCTAGGAGTAGTAAATTAGTTTCATTATCACCGAGCCCCAGGTGTTACAATGCGATGTTTTTGGCCCCCTTAGCCCCCGTTTGCCCCCTTGCCCCTTTGTCCGGAGCTTCCTAAATGGCGTTATTACTTCAACTCCTTAGTGCAACTTAGACGGGCTGATTTACTTCGGATTCTTGCAGGTTTTTCAGAGATAGCAAGTTTAATTGGTCTTTAAATGGAATTTTTAAATTGTTTTCGAAGAACTGTGCTATTATAAACTATTGTAGTGTACGACTAAGATGTTTACACTTTCGAACTTAAACCGGAGGAGGTTAGCATATCTACGTGTATATTTTTTATGTAAATATGACCTCCAAAGAATTAACGATATCTCGTATTACTTTTCACAGATTAGTCTAATTTTTCATAATATTTTTTTTATTGGTCCCCCACGGAATTGGTCCAATATGAGTATTTTGCGTTTGAAATTTTCAGCGGTTTAGTTCTTTACTAATTTTATAAAAAGCTCGATGATGTTTGTCAATGTTCATCTAATCAACTCTAATGGTAGGTATGCGAAGTATAGCGTAGGTATGCGAGCGAATAAGTTCATCGAAAACATTATATACTTCTAATGTCGAATTAAGGATTATTTAATTTTGCTACGTATCACCAGCTAGTTTCTGGATTTGTAGAGAAAAATAATACTGAAGTTACACTCATAAGTTTTTTCACGCTGCGACGTCATGCGCACATAATATAAATAATACTAATATTATAAATGTTTTTAAGAATATATGGATACCTGGATGTATGTTTGTTACTCTTTCACGTCTAAACGGGTGGATCGATTGAGCTGAAATTTGATATAGAGTTAGCTTAGACCTTGGAATATCACATAGGCTACTGTACAGCGGGTAAAACCGCTGGGCGCAGCTAGTAGATAGATAATACAATTTTTTATCCCTGGCAAGAATCAAACCCGCAATCTTCTGCATCGCAAGTAGGTGAAACTCACCACGCCACAGAATCCGCACAATGCCACGGCTCTTCTCTATTTTCCCAACCTACTATATTCATCTAAATTTCATCCGAAACGTCCAATACATCGGGCTAAATTAACAATGAAGTGTTGTCCGTTAGTCCATCTGTCCATGATATCGTAATTAGCAATAACCAATTATTTCGCGTGTGTTTGTGTAAACAATTTGCTCTCCCGCATCGAACTCTACTTGGTGAAGCGTACATTGGTGCTGTTGGTGTAGTTTGGGAGCTGATGTGTTCAATTATTACTAGTCCCGATTTTAATAAATAAATAAATAAAAAGCAATTTATTGACAGTAAAACAGCAAAAAAATACACATGAAAAAAGTATACACAATTTGAACAATTCTATTGTCAAATGGGATAGACTCAGCTTTGTGCGGCACAGGGAGAAACCACTGCGCAGCGCTGGTTTTCAGTCTATCCCATACTCGAGCGCCGGTGTTTGTCGGTGTAATCTTGATCTTGGTCTCGATAGTAGCGTCCGAGGCCCAGTTGTTGTACGTCCGGCTTGTGATCTGGAGGCCCTGGGTTTAAATCTGTGTGGCAAAACTTTAGCCCAGGGTGAAAGGCACGTAAAACTGTGGATCCCGGCTGTTCCTTAAAGGATATGTAGGACGTTGGTGGCAGTCGTTGGTCATGTAGCAGGCGCTGTAGTAATCTCGGCGACCTGAAACTGCAACATATACATAGGTTCGCCACAAAATCTATAAATTTTGATTTGACTCTAACAGTGTAAGTAGGGTAACCTGTTCTATCGGTATATGTTTATAGATAGACAAGGATTTTTCTTATTTTTTATTTGTCGGTCCTGGTATAATGGACTCAAAGTGGACTATATAATATGCACTTTGTCATTCCGCTATACTACACACCACACTTGATAGAAATTATAGATGTGGTCTAGAATAGAGTACCATTGCCTCGGCGATACCTGTTCACTTGTGCCTTCATACTATGATGTTGTTATCCCAATATAAAGATGGCAATGTATTCCATTTAGTTTAAATTTCTGTTAAACATCACGCGAGATCGTGGTCAATGGATTACCTATAATAAATAAATAAAAATCCTCTTTAACAACTTAACAAAAAAAATTGCCAAAAATGAAAAGTTTATATATCATTTCCATATTTCTTTTATAATCTAAATATTTTATCTTGTCCTTAATATTGTCAATGTTATAATGTGGTCTTAGACATAATTATCGACCGAGCGAAGCGAGGTCTTAGAGTCGAGAGCCGCGAAAAGCCTGCGTTTAGACCAGTTTAGCGGTTGACCTCTGGCGCTTAGGTTTGATCGACATTTACTGAAAAACGGTTAGTTCAAATTAAATGAAACTTTACACATAAGTTAGATAGGTTAATAGAATAATTTTAGTGAAAAAAATAGCGAAATAGACCTTAGGGTTGCAGAGATATAGGTGACTTAAAGTCTTTACGATAGGTCTGACGATAATTTCAAAACTGGTGCTCTGATATTTTTTTTTCTAATATACACACATTTTTTATAACCTACATAAATATATTATCAAAAGTGTATGTTTGTATGTATGTTTGTTACGCGATAACTTGAAAACCGATGGTCCAATCTTTATGAAACTTTGCAAATACGTAGTTTAAGTTAATAGAATTTTTAAGTTCGAACATCAGCCTAATCGGTCGAAGGGTTCTAGAGTAATAGAAAATGCCTAATTACAACGTTACTAAAGTTCCAATCTTAATGGAACTTTGCGATCAGGTAGTATAAGCTAAAAAAATTCTCATGTTCGAAAATGAGCCAAATCGATTCAAGGGTTGTAGAGTTATAGAGATGACTAAATTGTAATGTTTTGCACAATTTGTTAGGTACATTAGGTTTGAGAAAAATCCTACAGGCAAAAAAGAGCAGGCAAGTAGATAAAGCTAAAGAATTAATAGCGATAAAGTCCAATAATTCGAGAATTTCAAGCAATTTATCTTATTTTCAATAATTCTTATTTTTAATTATTTTCATATTATTTTTTAGTACATTGCGTAATACCAATAATTGCGTCAATTATAGTCCGGCCGCCTAAAGTTTGCTATTGAGATAGGTGTCACATACATGTAGGTAAGTACACGTTTTGTGCTGTTTTTTTTAATCTTTTTATAAACCTCATTTCGCTCGATCGATAAAATATAATGTTATTTAATTTAAGTAAAATAAAAATAAAGGTAAAATAGTTATTTAAAATAAAAACCTTATTAATAGCGTTATTTTATGCCCATCGCTAATGGCAAGGAACCAAAGTTGGATTTAGTAGTATAGGCATAATTATAATATAATATTATTTTGACGACAAAACTACGTCACATTGCCTAAAATTTTGTATAAATTATCCCGAACACAATGTACCGGACTATAACTCGCTGTCAAGTAAAATAATATTTTACAGTGGCCGTAGCATGCCAAACGAGATCCCGCTGAAATGTCAAGCGTAGAACTGTCATGCCATACATTGTAGTTTTGTGAATGTATGGGATGACAGTTCTACTCTTGAAGTTTGGTCGGGATTCTGTGTGGCATGCTACGGCCACTGGCAAAACACGAAAGTGGAGACCATAAACAATAATAAGCAGGTAACAATGTCTGTGGAAGTAGTGATAGAATAAAAAAAAACTCGCTGAATCGTTTTGTTATAAAATATAATTTAAATACATAATTTATATGAATACATACATATAACAACGACCGAGCAAAGCGAACTCTTAGAGTTGAGAGTTTAGAGTTGCTTTTTCGCTGGCAGTAAGGTTATTTGAGTAGTCTGTCTGCATAACTTTTTAAAACTTAGAGTAATTGTTTGTGCCGGCACATTCAACAATAAAGGTGCACGAGCACACCATAATGCATCGCGGGCCGCTGGTGGCGCTCTCCAAAAAAGTCAGCAAAATGTTGAGATCACTACGTACGCGCCCATCCAAATACGTACGCACATAATATTGCTTAACTTCGATGTTTACGTACTTTAAATAGAGCCATTCTTAAATGAAGTAATTCAAATGTATAATAGCTTTCAGAATTTTTCCCAAATTTAAAATATACATATTATGTACTTATAGTCTGCCAAATTTCATAAATATATGGTAACGGCAAGTTCCCTATGAATGTTGATTTATTCAGAGGGTCAAAAAAATGTAGGTACGTTTTTGAAGGATAAACGGGTGTATTTTTTTCTACGTTAACTTAGAAGTTTAATTTTACGGGCACCAAGCGGCCATAGACCTGTGTATTATGGTAAAAATATACAATTCTACGGGATGTAGAGTAATAAATGGGTCTTGACAGACATACGGATGACCAAGTGATCCTATTAGGGTTTCGTTTTTTCCTTCAGAGGAACGAAACTCTAAAAAGGATTATATTCTAAAAATCTCGATACGTAGGTTTATTGAGTTTTAATTTCTCAGAATTTTTGTATTTTGAGTTTTAATATTAATGTTAAAGTTCTTGTATTAGGATATATTTAGTCGAGGCCTAAAGTCTAAGGTTTACACGGAAATTGGGCTGCGAGGTTCCAGTTCGAGGCGAACTACTAGTGTAAATAAGGTGAAGTAATTTTTATTCTCTTTGCGTCCAGTCGAAATAACGTCTAGACGTCGCGTCGGACAAAATGCTTGTTTTTTATTTATATTAATATTTTGAGGATAGCATTAGATCATTTAGGTAGACTTATCAAAGAGCAAGAAAATATTATTAACTTTATCAAAACCAAACCAAATTAAAAAAAGAAAGTTTATTCGCCGGAATCCTTTATTATTTTTATGTATGTCTTACCCATTACTCAAAGTGATTCTAATTAAGTTTTTCACGCTTTATGAATAAAAACGTCGCAACAAAACCGGGACAACTCACGTCTAATAGGTATTGTCGAGAATACCTCGACCACGGTTTCGGACAAGCGAGCGTGAGCGTCGGGTTCTGCAGGCGTGAGCATCGGGTTCTGCAGGCGTGAACTCCTAATGAAGAACATCGTAATTGTCCAAAACCGTGGTTGAGATATTCTCGACAATATTAGACGTGAGATGTGCCGTTTTTTGTTGTTTTAGTTATGGAGAACACTCGCAATAGCTTTAAAAATCATAGAACGTCTCACCTTTGCTTATTAAGAGCCAGATTGAAGTGGGTATGATTTTATTTTATTTCTAGTAACAAAATCATCCATCATCACCTCTCCCAAAAAGTTTGCCATTGCAACGTACACCTCAGAGCAAATAAAACTGAACATCGCTCTAGTTAAATTTTCACGAGTCGGTCCGCTCTGTTATTTCGAACTTGATACCGTTCAACCGCTCTTAACTTGCAGATCAATCCCATACACGTAGAAACATTATGTTAGAGCAACACGTGCAATTTTAAAATGGTTCATCTGTACGGTACCAAACAGTTTTTGAATATTTCAACATGTTTGTTTTGAATGCTACCTGCGCTTGATTTAACTTTCAAATGAATTTATGAGTAGAAAATATAGGAATAATGTATGTTAAACGCGGATAATACGTTTAGTTGGTAGTAAATTGCTATGAAATTGTTATTACTCATTACGAGTGATATTAATTAATTTTGTGGTTAATGCAGAGTTAGCGTAGTTGGATTTTAGTTATTAACTAGGTACACCACGCTGTTTTGTCTACCCAAGTAGTAAGTAGGTATATTTCAGTATTTTAAAGGCCAAGCATTACACGTGGACGATAGAAATCTTCGGCTGTCGTTGATGACAAAATATTCCCCGTCTATGTGCTTCTATGTGCCAGAGTTACCGACATAGCAGAAAGGATTAGCAAACTGAAGTGGCAATGGGGTGGTCACATTTGCCGTAGAACCGATAACCGTTGGGGTAGACGAGCTCTCGAATGGAGACCGCGTCTCGGTAAACGTAGTGTAGGGCGCCCATGGGCGAGATGGGGCGATGATATCCGGAGGGTCGCTGGGGGTGGGTGGAGAAGAAAGACGGAGGACCGAGTAGAGTGGCGTGCCATGAGGGAGGCCTATGTCCAGCAGTGGACGAACATGCCATAGGCTGATGATGATGATGATGTGCTTAGTTACCAAGTTGACTGTAAGAAAATGGCTAGCGCCGTAAGGCTGAAATTTTTACACGAATGTGATTTTCTGGCATGCAATAAAATATTCTGTGCTATTCTTAATTATTTTGGAAGTGATTATCATACTCTCTCTCTCTCTCTCTTCTTCATACACAAATACTGAAGGCTTGTCTGGAGTTAAGCAGTTACCGTCGCAAAGCCAATATTGACATCTGCAATACTTACCATTTAAGTTTGTTGTGATGACCATTCATCTTTGTAAATAAACGGCATAAACTCACTTGTATTTACTTCGGCTTCGTGCTGACCGTTTCGATCCTTTACGAGGATCTTCTTCAGGCGATGACCATTGCCCCATTGTCAGTAAAGTAGGCAGCTTAAAACCCTCCCTACCCGGCCTCACAAATACTTACATAATAAATAAATAAATAAATAAATAAAATAAAATTGATTTAATTCAGGCAATAAAACCATAAAGTACAAAGAGTAATTTAAAAATACCACTGCTATTTGGCAGGTCTTATCTGCGACGTCTAATAAAATATACATTTCTTAACACTATTTCTTGTTACCGCTCATGTGAACGGATATCCAACTGGAATATATGCCGTTCGACATATCGTCATAAACAGCCCTCAAAATGCCGTTCCTTGACGTCTGAAGTCTATTCCAGAACGATGCTACCCTTGACCTTACGACTGCGTAGAAGTCTGGAACCCTCGCTTCTGCAAACATGCTTGACGCGCTGCAGCACCAGGGCAGCTTCATAAGAGCTCGGTATGAGTTATTATACTGCACTCTTATGGAGTGGAACGCTCTCTGTGTGTAGCTCACCCACAGCTGGCATGTGTACATACAGAGACAGTACGCCTTGAACAGGGTGAGCTTCACATCGGTGCTGCAGTTGGCGAATCTACGGGCGAGCATGTTGCTCCTCACAGAAAGGGCTCTCCTCTCCCGCTCCATGTCCAGATCGTCTTGCAACTTTGCTGTAAGAACGTGACCTAGATATCTAAATTGATTCACCCTTTTAATTGCAGAGCCATACAAAAATAAATCGCACACCTTCTCCGGACCTCGACCCGAAGTAAATATCAACATTTCGGTTTTACCTACGTTGTACTTTAGACCGTGAGCATTGGCAAAATGCTCACAAATCGAAAGCAATTTTCGCATGCCTTTGATCGACGGACTGAGGAGCACCATATCATCGGCGTAACTTATGTTATTGACGCAGACAGCCCCCAGATGACAACCTATTCTGGTACTCCTCAGTTCCTCGATCAACCCGTTGATATAAGCGTTAAAAAGGTCCGGAGAAGTTAGCCCTCCTTGGCGGACTCCGCAATCTAACCTATATACGCTAGACGTCGTGTCTCCCCACTTCACATAATTAGTTTGGTTTCCGTACCAGAATCTCAGCAGGTCAACCACGTGACTAGGCACCCGTTTCGACATTTTGTCCCAGAGAATGTCATAATTGACCAGGTCAAATGCGCGGGTTAGGTCTAAAAAGCACGCATACACATGTGTCTTGCGACTGGTGTAGTATCTGACTGTGCTTTTTAGACTCATGATGGCCGAGTCTGTCGAGAGACCGGCACGAAAACCAAACTGTGCGTCATCTATTTTTATATTTCTCTGCAATTCCGGGTGAATCAATCGCTCGAGCACCTTACCAAGCACCGTGCCCAAAGATATGGGACGGTAGTTTGATGAAGAGCTTAGGTCTCCCGTTCTGTTCTTCACAATCGGGACGACCATCGTTTTCATCAGATTATTTGGTAAGTAGCTATATTTTATACACATATTGTAAAAAATACTCAAATGCTTATAAAGTTTGTCACTGGCCCAGAGTAGATGCTCGACACTGAGACCATCGTGGCCGGGTGACTTACCACGCTTCATATTCTTAATAGCTTTTTTAATGTCATTCGGATTAAATTCCAGAACAGTCTCAAAATGTGGAGCGGTTTGATGTGTCTCAGTGTCGATCTCGTACTCCATTGGCAGAGGATTAATTTTGAATTTGTTTGAGAACAAGTTTGCAATATCGGTAGGTTGGTGCATGCCATCCACGGAGACAGGTCTATTACTTTTACCATTTAATTTCTTAGTTGCATTCCAAAATTTGATAAAATTCTTCTCTTTTCTATGTAAAGCTAAAATGTTCATTTTTATACTATCCTCATTTCTCTGGCACCATCTTAATTTATTTTTAAAAGTTGAACGACTATCGCGCATGTTGTTGTATATGTCTCCGCTGGATGGCCTGCCCGCAACCACCCAACATTTGAAGATAATAATTACGCCTGGTTCCCGTTAGAGTAGGCATAGACTATTTCCCTCCACTTAGTACGATCCTGACACACCTCTTTCACTTCCTAACTTTCATCACATTCTTCATGCACGCTCGTCGGTTCTTGGTACTCTTGACTCTTGACCTGACCTTTCCTTAGAGCGACACAGATCCCGACCTCACTGATGATTGTATATTTTAGATTAACATAATATAAATTATAATGTAAAGCTACAGTATGCTAGTTACCCTCTTGCTCAGCATGAATTGATTCGATGGCGAACCACAACACACAGCGCGCTATTGTTACTAACAGTCGCAAAGTTTTTGCGATAACTAATCTAAGGCTCATTCTCATGGAATTGATTCTCATCGCAATTCTTATTTATTGCTTATTTGTAATGTTTATGTATAATATTGTATAGAGCTGGATAACACGAGTAAACTTTTATATAAATGATTTAAATCGTACGTTTCATTTCGAAGAAAAACAGTTTTGAAATTTTCGACGCCACGAAAGTGATTCAGTAATTATTTTTTCACAACTTTTTCAAGAAAAACCCCTTTTAAAAGACTAAATCTACCAAAAATGTACAATAAAACGACATTTTACGTAAAAACAAACCTCACTACAAAAGAAAATATGCGTAATTTGAGATATTACTTTACCATTCACTTTACTTTTTTATTAGATACTCAGAAATTTAGTTTGTATGTATTAAAACCCTAACATAACAGATACAGTACTTTTTAGAAGGTAAAAAGGCTATTTCAAAAGAAAACAATGTTTAAAATCACTTACGTGGCTCAAAAATCACCTTCATGGTAAAAAAAACGCTATGAAGGTGATGCCACGCTGGTGACGAAAATATCCCTTTTTGGTGAAATTCTGGAAAGTTTAGGTATAATGTATAAAGTTAAATACAACATCTTTATCTCGCACATTTTGGCGTTTCAAAAAGCTAGCTTTGATTTAAATAACTAAAACACAATGCATAAAAATGTTGTCCATGCAAGTGATCGATACACCCATGAATAAATTGAAACTTAGCAATTATATTTTTTCCCACGGCTCGATAAATCCTAGATCCTACTTCTACGATTGCAGAACATGGCCATCATTGAAATGAATCGAACTCTGAATTGGATTGTTGATGTTGTGTTTAACAGCAGCCGTTAAACTACGCAAATCTAAAGCACCTAAAATCGTGTGACCGATTCAAAATAATACTGAAAACTTTTTTTTAGTCTGTAGGCCTTAAAGTATATTTGTTTGCGATAATTTTGGTATATGTTACATACAGATACATCCAAATTTGTTAAAGTAGTGCCCAAATGTTTAACTGCAACGCAAAGTGACACCATGAGAATACGAAAAATGGCCCCGATTTTGACCTTTCATGTTAAATTTTAGTATTATTTTTTGCGTCGTTTATGGTAATTTTCATTTATTTTGTAGCTTAATATATGTTTTATCCACCTATCCACAATTCATATCTCAGTCTTTAACCGTTTAGGAAATATAACCGTGTGACCATCAATTTTGAGCTAAAATGAGAATGAACCCTAAACAATCTTTTATTTTCTTAGTCTTTTAGGAAAGAACCATCTAATCTTCGATTTCTTTGCTTATGGAATACAAGTTTTAATGTGATACATGCTTGCATGTTATTTAAAAAAAACTGTGATCTGCAGTTTTATCCGCTGAAAGTAGCCTAAATTCTCATAAAGCCCAACCTAAATTTAGGTTGATATTAAGCATTACACCCCAATGTATTAAAAATAGGCGCAACTAGTTGCGGCCCATTAGGTACTAAAAATTTTTTTTGTTTTGTGGGTAGATTGGCCGCCAAATGAAAATAGGTGTAGTGAACACACACATTAGCGCGGACATCAATACTTTCGTATTTTTTATACTGCATAAAACTGGTTTATTTAATCACAAAAATTAACTTTTTATCCTACCGTACTTCATATAATATTAATTATCACAACATACCTTCCTCAAATTGTAGAAAGCAGGGCAGAATACTCCTTCAAAGATGTTCAAGTTTCAACAGTAGAGTATAATATTGGAAGCTAAGCCATTGTTTTCCAGCGCAAGTTTACCGCGAAGCCTCCAGAGCCGCGAAAATGCCTTTATTGCTGTGCCTAGTTATTTATGTCGCGGGATACAGCAAACTTTCACCTGCGACTAAGATTATAAGTTCAGAGAGGATAGACGAAATTTATATCAAGAAATTGCCTACATTTAGCGAATATAATTTAATAATCTTTTATTTTTTCTTAATTTCCTATTATTTATTGTATATTTATTGTAAATAATACCCATTAGGCACATTTTTTTTTTAATAAATGCTTAATGTAGGTGTATATTCTTTGGAAGATTTATAATAAATCTGATTTTTATTAAAATTCCTGCTATTACGTAAAAAATATTTAGCTAGCAAATCAACCACAGTCCCAAATGATACACCTTTCAAATATTTTTCTAAAAATAAAAATTAAGCGTTCATGATAGTTTATTCCTTCAGTTATTGCTTATTGCTAAAAATTTTACACAGAAATAATTGAAATTTTGGTAGACAAAAAGCCAATTTTAGCAATTGTTATCACCAAAGTATAATAGGTCCTTCTACCTCTTCGTCATTTCCTTTAATTACACAAAATGAAGCATCGAGCACGGGAACAGGCTGAAAATCAGTCGTCAGGGTAGTCCTAGAGTTAACCTGACGAAACGCTGAGCCTGTTCCCATTGGCAAGTACATTTTTTTTTCATACTACACTTACTTGTGCTTATGCAAGATAGAGCCAATAAATTATTTTCATTTAATTTCAAGTGTTCGTCAAATTCAGGCATTGTCCCTTCTATAATAACTATTCTTTGCCATTATTGTTTTCAGCGTACCTTCACCACGCATAGGGTGTTCAAAGATTGATGCTTCAATTTCGCTAATGGTTGCTTATTAGGAGTTGGAAGCACTTTGAGGCTCGCGGTTTTGGTATTTGGGACACCCTATGTGTAGGGTCTTGATTTAGGGTAATGATTGTGATTGAATAAGTTTGGGAGTACATTGCTTAGTGGGACAGAAGTGATGACATATGAAATAGATGATTCTGAGCTACAGCAATAAGTTATATATAGAGACATGTACTAGCTTATGCTCGCGGCTTTGCCCGCGTGGGAAAATCCCTTCTTAGCGGAGTTCTACGTCATAAAACCTGTATTCCAAATTTCAACCGAATCCGTTCAGTGGATTGGGGTGTGCGTTGAGAGATCAGTCAGTCAGCCAATCAGTCACTCTTTCCTTTTATATATTTAGATTAAAAAACTTCAGTATTTACTATCGAACACCTAAGAAATTACGGCTTAACTGTTTTTTTTTGTGAATATTTGGTAGATCGTGTTTTTCAACTGACGTAGACGAGGTAGTGTGCTAATGTTGTAGTCAGCTAGTATAATTCTAAATGTTTATGTTTGCTTTTAAAAATATCTTTTGACGATGCAGCCATAGGTAGCAGACTAAACCTGGAAGGCAGGAAATGCGTTACGCATCATCACCCTACGCCGGGGGGTCACGGTTTTTGTCCAGTGGGTGGTAACTAGCCACGGCTGAAGTCTACCACCAGTAGATTTCTCTTATATATAAAATATCATATATCCATCATTGTTCAATATCTGAAATTAGGCGCTAGCATAACAGTTATAATCCGATATGGATGACGTCAGCAATCGGGCAAATCGGTTCATAACGCCGTCCCGCGCACCCGCCGTGAAACGAGATTACTGGACACTACAGGGTTGCCAGGTCCTTTACTTAAATTTACCAATATTGGGTAAAATGTGTAGTGAAAATTTGCGTACCTGCACAAGAAGTTAAATTAATAGGTACATTAACCAATTAAGACCTGAATTAATTAAGGATACCGGAATTGTCTTTATGTGTGCTTTTTATATGTTGGTGGTACCGGTCCTATCAAATTCAATCACAAAAATTAGGTGCTGCTAGGTCTAATGAATAAAATCAAAATCCTGCAAATAATGTTAAGTAAATTTTACCTACTTAATAATTTGTTATGCATAAAAAAAAATGACTCACTACTTAGTGTACTTGTATGGATATATATGATGATGTGTATAATATGATGTACCATGAAACTGATGAAAAAAAATTAACAGTTTAAGAAAAATTATCTTGATTAGATTTATAAGCGAATATTTGGTAAAGGTCAGGGTCAGGTATTCGGTTTGGTAAAGGGTCTCAAACTCTCATTTTAATTATTTTCACATCTGGCAACCCTGCTGCAGAGTGAAATGATCTCATCACAATGGCTGTCATTTCATTAACGATCACTATCCACTTAAATCGTCTAATTTTGGCTCAAAATACGAAACTCAGTTGTCACACCTGATTAAATCTACGAAAAAATCGAATTTCGGCTCATTTTATAAAGAAATCTATGGATATCAACTAAATCATTTTAATATAATTTAGGATTTCATTGTAAAATAAAACTAGTTAATTGGAGCGCTGAAGAAATATTGATAATAATATTTTATTCTAGCTGTTGTCATAACCAATCCTATGAATTAAATAAATATTTACTTTTTATTATCTACTTGTCTTAATAAAGGTTTTCTTATTTTATTTGTACAACAAATGCCATTATTAATATTAGAAAAAAGGGTAATTTCGACACCTGGTAACCCTGTTTAAAGAATCGAATCTGGGCTCAGCTTGCTGCACCTGTATTAAATTTTCGATAATGTCGTCTCAAAGCTAAAGGAGATTGCATACGCGTATGCATCTGGTGCTGGCATTTTGTTAAGGGAGAAGGGTATGGGATGCTGACGGCGCAGTCTGGGCGACTGGGAACAACCCTGTTGTGTAGTGCCATTTATAGAATATGTAGATAACAATAGTGACTCTGTGCATTGAATTTTCACTCGTATTTTGCTACTACTCGACTTTTGTTTGAAATCTTCTTATTAATAAAGTTCGTTAGATATTTTTTATATATTGTTTTCCAGTAAAACCTTATTTTGGAAAGAAGCGTATTTATTTGATTTTAATCTTACCCGTAAATAATATAAAAATCCAAACCTACCTTTATCATATTTGATATGGAAGACGGTTTTAAATCAGTCACAATAAAACTTACCTTTCGAAACAGGATGAGACCTCATATACACCAAATTTCACCACAATCGGTTCTATCGTTTAGATGTAAACTAGTTACAAACATACGGAAACACTAATTATTTGCCATTTTGTAAAATAAAATTTTAATTAAAATGTTCAGATAAACGAAACGAAAGCTTCCAATTTTAAACGCGGTTTATAAAATTAAAGTTGGAATTAATCGTTCATTTTATTAAAATGTTGCCAATTTATTAAGTTAACAACATTTTACCTCCAAAATGAGGGTAAACAAAATTCCAATTTTGAAATGGCATTGCAGTAACTTCGGTTGCATTTCGCCAATAACGGAGTCATAGAGCATTTGGGATAGGAGATGATAAGACGTCTCATTTATTTCTGTATCCACTAAAATAAATATAACTACTATTTATTAACTTGTATCAAATAGCAAGGAAGCGAACAAATTTTACTGCTCAAACTAAAATACAACATAATATCACTTAGATGAAGAAAACCAACAGACTTTGTGACAAAATTAATTTAAAAAAAAAACTTCTATTTATTATTTCAGAGAAAAATAAAATACAATCTATTCAACAGCTTACAGTATCCTTAGTGTGATGATATCAGTGAAGATTTATCGACCGAGCGAAGCGAGGTCTTAGAGTCGAAAGCCGCGAAATGCCTGCGTTTGGACCAGTTTAACGCTTGACCTCTGGTGCTTAAGTTTGGTCGACGTTTACTTGAAAACGAATAATCCAAATTAAATGAAATTTTACACACAAGTTAAAAAGGTTAATTGGATATTTTTAATGAAAAAATTAGCTAAATAGGTTTCAGGGTTGCAGAGATATAGGTGACTTAAAGTCTTTACGATAGGTCTGACGATTATTTCAAAACTGGAGCGCTGATAATTTTTTTCCTAACATATACACATTTTTTATAAGCGACACAAATATATTAGCCAAAGTGTATGTTTGTATGTATGTTTGTTACGCGATAACTGGAAAACCAATGGTCCAATCTGCATGAAACTTTGCAAACGCGTAATATAAATCCATAAAATTTTTAAGTTCGAACATGAGCCAAATCGGTCGATGGGCTCAAGAGTTAAAGAGATTGCTTTATTACAATGAAACCGATGATCCAGTCTTGATAAAATCTTTTTAAACAGGTAGTACAAACTAAAAGAATTCTCACGTCCAAAAATGAGCCAAATCGGTGCAAGGGTTGTAGAGTTATAGAGAATACAAAATTACAATGTTTATCGATTATAATATTATGAGAACTGCAGGAATATTCAGTTATCCGTCAGGGAACCGAACCAAAGACCGAATTGTCAAAAATCGTAATACGTCATTTCATACATTTTTGATAATTCGGTCCTAGGTTCGGTTCCCTAACGGATAAGTGAATAGCCATATTGACTTACTCAAAATATTATGAATTTTAATAATCGAGCGGGTGGTGCAGGATATTATGTTCAAATTTATTAATCAAACTTAAACCCATTTTTTTATTCAAATAGTAGTCCAGTCAATGAGTGCCCAAAAGAGGCATGTGGATCGAAAAGTCGAAAGCAGAAAAACTAACTTAGGAACTTTGGACTATTCAGGAGATAAACATACTAAAAGTCCCCACCCATCCGAGGTGAGCCCGAGGGGTGGGGGGGCCGAAAAAGGTCCCATTTTTAGGTTTTTTGCCTAAATGTCAAAAACTGGGCGTTGTACGATATTTTGTTGTACTACATTATAAAAGCTTTAAAATTTCCTACAACTTTGGCTTTAACACTTTTTATCTATATCCAATCGTTGTCCAGCTATGAGCTTCCAAACATGGTCTATTTTTAAGACGCTGAAATTAGTTTTCCATACAAAGTCGGTAAAAAAATCTTGCAAGTAATATTTGACCAACTTCTGGTTGTCGTACCATAATGAAACTTTGCAAATGTCTAGAAATATGATGACAGTTCAATAATTTGGTACCACTGATCTGATCTGATGATGGAGCCAGGAGGTGTTTACTGAACCTCTTCAATGGCTATTAGTAAACCCGTCGAGTTTGGGCATATTACATTCGAATTGGCATAAGCAAAAAACCTAAAAATGGAACCTTCTTCGGCCTCCCCCCCCCCCCCTCGGGCTCACCTCGGAGGGGTGGGGACTTTTAGTATGTTTATGTTCTGAATAGTCCAAACAAAGTTCCTACGTTAGTTTTTCTGCTTTCGACTTTTCGATCCACATTTCTTCTTTTACTGGATAGGCTACAGTGCTTCACTTTTGAAAGTAAATTTTACAATTATTTAGATCTAAGTATTTTAAGACTCTACTGTTCGTTCGAAAAGCATATCTATGAGAAGAACGAGCAAGAAACTTATTGGGATTGTTATTTATGTATTTATCACATATCATTATGCCATTAAAACCATCATTCACTCTAACATCTGCAAACATCCCTGACGCTCTGTAGTGTCGAGACAGCGCCAAAAGCATCCTGAAAGCATTGTTGTACTGGATCCGCAGCGCCTTGAGATCCCTGTTTGTAAAGTTCATCCACAAGTTTTTTGTTTAAAAAAATAATTAATAATTAGGCCTACGTTTGATCACATCCCACCTGATGGAAAGTGCAAATGTGATCGACGAGCTGCACGTATAAAAAGTCTGATAATGCCTTGAACAAGGACACTTTGTCTTGCTCAGTAGCTGTAGATACATCTTGAAAACCTGCGAGCCTAGATGTTACGCGTGACTGTCATAGCTCTGCGTTATCGCTCCAAGTCTAAGTCATCATCGGCTGCTACGACAAAAATGTTATAGAATTAGCTACAATATCAATATAATAACTGTTGTAAATTTGCTGTATAACACATGTAAAGCTAGATATTTTTTTCCAATTTCAATTCTTCTAATGTCCACTGCATCGGCAACTTATTCGTAAACAAGTGCTACAAACTATGAAGATTTTGTGAGATTTTTTGTAAAAACTTTAGTAATATTTATTCTATTATTTTCTGCAAGTGACACACAACCTTTCATAAAACCTTTCATATTTTATTATTATTGAAAGCACACATAACCTTTTATATTTTATTATTATTGAAATTTTGATCACAACAATAAAATAGTCACAGAGATAAAGATTTTTTTAATGTATATCCGTTACGTATTTTGAGTTTTAACATTACATTCAATTTTGGCATTTTCCTTTCCTTTTACGAATATTATAGGTTAAAGTTTCCATACATTTATATTTCGTAGATACTTATAACTTTTACCCATGTATATATACCTATTTTGAGGGAAATTGGGTCTGCGAGGTCCCAGTTCGCGGCGAACTACTAGTTCGAAATAGCCGATTAAAATTATGATGACAGATTTGGTGGAATCATTCTGTATAACCCTACCCTACCCCACCTATCACATATAAAATTGATCGACTACAGCATTTCACATGGTTTCTTTGGTTTATAAGCTTTTTTAAAAACGCTTAGATATTTTAAATTACTTTCGCATCGTGTTATTTTTAAGCATTTAATACTTAATACACCAATGTCAGGAAAGGAGATCTCTCTCGAAGATGCTCTACGATCTCAGGTCAAGTTTGGAGCCGCCTATTACAGTAATGGATTGGCCACTGAATAAAAAAAAATGTTCGATCCATTCCAATCATTGCTTATTTTGCAATACACTTGGCTTTGCAAGTCCATAAGTAGTTCTTATTTGTTGTGCTCTTAGGTTTTTTTTTTCAAATGATTAGTATTTTTTTATTTCTTAACAATATTTTCATATTTAACAAGAACCGGCAAGCGTGGATGAAGATTACACTGAAAGTTGAGGAAGCGAAAGAGGATCGTACTCTGGAATAGTCTCAAGATCGATTTTGTATTTTTTTAAAATTCACGTCATAATATTTTTAAATTTGCATGTAAAATAGCTTTTCCGCTACCTCATTTTTCTCAAAGAACTTTTGCTACTAATGTTTTGTTGACTCACTCCAAAGGAATAACATAAATCTGAACAGTTTCCTGCTATAAAATACACACGACTGCCATATCCGCATGTCGATTAGAATGGGAAGAATATTCTTAGAATTTAGCCCAAAGTTTGGGAAAACAACGCCAATGGGGTTATATTGCTTTGTCATGCTAAGGATCATTAAAGAAGCATTTTTTTTAATTTACAAGTTATTTCAGCCAGCTCTAAGTATGTAATTGTTATAATTAGTTACCATAATAAAAGGGCTTATCCGTGATATCCCAAGTTAACTGAACAAATCTTGCTAAACTAGACTGGATAACTCTATCTTACTAATATAACAAACGTGAAAGTTTGTAAGAAGGTATGGATGTCTGGACGTATGTTTGTTACTCTTTCACGCCTAAACGGGTGAACTGATTGAGTTGAAATTTGGTAAAGAGATAGCTTAGACCCTGGAATAACACATAGCGGGTAAAACCGCTGCTTGTAATTGAAGTATGTAGCTAAGCTAAGCAAAATCATTATTAAATAAATGTATTAGTTTTAAGTATAAAAGAGTAATAAAGTGTCATCGCTACAGTAAACACGTATTTCATTAAACCACACCTATACCTAACACTTCATGGCGACCCTGCCGGTTATTCGACACCGTGACTAACGTCACCAACGGCCACAGATATGCCGCGCAAGCGCATTCTTGTGTGCCTTGGTGCACAGATATAGGACTTTTTAACAAAGGTGAATAAGTTGTGCAGTGAATACGCGCTCGAAAAATTAATAAAAGATAATAATGGGAAAAAGTTATTCAAAAATTGAAGAGAAGGAGCTGATTATAGCACAAAATGGGGCAGGAAATTCTGCCAGTGCCAGCACCACTGAAGCTGAAAACCATGTGCAAGTGAATAACATTCTAATATCAACGCTGATAGTGATTCTCATATGTATGATCTTCGGTTTGGCGATCTGGGCTTTAAAGAATCGTCATAAGAAATGGATAGAGAAGAAGGTCAATCTGGAACTCGTGCGCAGAATGCGTACTCGGCTGTCAGGGAGAACCGGACCGCGTTCTGATGAAGCCTAAAAATTCATATCTAAATTTTTGAGTAAAACCCCTCGACAAGCATCGCCCTCTCTATTAATATTATTTAACCCCTACCCCTTCAACGAGCAGCGCCCTCTAATGTTTCCTCTCGATTTTAATTTCTATGATTTTAAAAAAGTGCGTAACTAAATTCGGCGTAAAAATAAAAACAGTTTAATATGAAGAATGACAGTTATATGTATAAATAGTGAAAAAAGTGCAAATTCCAGCCGGCCATTGGACAGTTTAAAGAAGAAAATTGTTTTAGAGACTATAAGTTAATGTGCGTCTTTAGGAATTTTCAGCATCATTTATTGTAAGTAGACACCATAAATTTAATGACGTAGATATTTAAAAATTTAATCAGCTAGAGTTTTAAAGATAGGATTATGTTTTGGCAAAATAAGTGTATGTTATGGCAGATAACTTAATAGAGATATATGAGCAATTTACTGAGATAAGAAAATACTTAATTAAAAAAGGCCAAAGTAGATACAGAGGCGATGTTGCGTCTAATAAGCTGAGGGAAGCCGAATTATTATTAGTAAGAAGTAAAGAGATATTTTGCAATTTAAGTTTTAATGCTAAGGAGACAGAAATTAATTTGATAACTGATACGTATAGTAGGATTAATTCGTTGTTTAAGGAAATTCATCAATTGTGTTCTACACCGAGGTTAGAAACAAATTTAAAAATGGATTTCGATCTTAAGGCCGCGTGTGGGTTAATACCCATACTAGATGGTAAAGAAGAAACAAGCAAACGATTGATTGATGCAGTGGAGATGTACGGCGACATGCTCAACACTGCCGGTCAACAATTGTTAATTAAATTTGTGCTTAAAGGTAGGCTATCCGAAAACGCTAAGCTACGCGTCAGCGAAAGCTACATATCGGTTGCTGATATGTTAAAAGACTTTAAAATCAAACTTTTAACGCAAAAATCATTCACGGCCATACACAGCCAAATACAATCGTTAAATCAAGGTCATAGATCTATTGAGCAGTATGGATGTCAACTAGAGAAATTAATGACGGAACTGAATATTGCGCAGGCTGAAGGCGACTCGATAAAGAGTGCGGTACTAAGGCCAATAAATGAAAAAATGGTTATTAAAAAATTTTCAGACGGTCTCAGGAGCGAGAAACTGAGCACAATCATCGCCGCTCGCAACTACACATCTCTTAAAGATGCGATACAGGCGGCCAAGGACGAGTCTACTCCGGCGTCAGCTGCACCCAGGCAAGCAGAGGTAATGGGAATAGCCTCAACATCTAGAGGTAAGTACAACAATAATAATCAGTTCTCTAGGTTCCGAGGACAGAACAGGGGACGCGGCAACCATCAGCATTACAATAACTATAATCACGACAACTCACGGAATGGTAACAACTACAATTATTACTCTAACAGGAGTCAAGGTCACTCAAGGCCCTTCCAATGGACTTCTCGCGGAAGAGGTCAGTACAACAGATCTAACTATTATAACAATCGACCACCGCGACGAGGTACATACAACAGAAATATTTACTCTATTCAAAGCGAGCAGACGGAACCCCGTAGTAATGACGATGTAGAGCAGAGACAGTACGAAGCAGAAAACAACCAGTTTTTTCGTTCTCAATGATTTTATTTTGGCGTGTAAAGGCAATTCAAAATTTATCGATTTCTCTATTAATGCTCAAAAATTTGTATTTTTATTAGATACTGGCGCATCGATTTCAATAATTAAGGAAGAAGTACTTCCAAAGTTTATACAAATACATCATGATAATCTTGAAGTTAATGGAATTGGAGGAAAAATTTGTTCTTCTGGTTATGCTTTGTTAGACCTATATGGTTCGAGAGATAGAACATTTCAGAATAAATTTCATGTATTTAAAAATTTGCCTATTACCGTTGATGGAATTTTAGGATTGGATTTTATGAATAAATATAGAGCCAACATTGATTTAGACAAGAACTTGCTAACTTTGCAAAACGAACATAACGATCGTAGTGTTTTACGGATTTTAGACAAACCTGATTATAGCAACACGCTACTTATACCACCAAGAAGCGAATCTATTCATTACGTCTATTTAGATACAGAAGTGAAAGAAGATTGTTTTGTTAGCGCGAGAGAGATAGAGAAGGATGTGTTTCTAGCAGGCACTATAGTTCGACCTAAGAATAAGAGAGTCCCTATAAAGATTTTAAATACAAGCGATGAAAAAGTCAGGTTAGACAATTTTGTTTTGAATGTAGAAAAATTAGAAGATTATAATATATTTCAATTCAGCAAATGTACTAGTAGTTCGAAAAGGGCATCTACTTTACTTCCATTGATAGAATTGAACCATTTGAACCGAGAAGAAAAAGATTCGATAGAAGTAATTTGTTCGAAATATTCTGATATTTTCTTTCTACCCGGTGATAATTTAGAAACAACAACTATATGCGAACAATCAATTAAATTAAAAGGCAACATTAACCCTATCTATACCAAGCCTTACAGGTTGCCCAATGCATTGAAACCGGAAGTAGATAGACAGATTAAGAAAATGCTTAAAGACGATATTATTGAAGAGTCAAACAGCGAATGGTCTAGTCCAATTTTATTAGTACCTAAAAAGACAAGTTCAACCGACGAATCTAAAAAATGGCGTTTAGTGATAGATTTCAGGAAGTTAAATGAGAATATTGTAGATGATAAATTTCCCTTGCCAAATATAACTGATATTTTGGATTCTCTATCAGGCTCAGTCTATTTTACACATTTAGATCTACAGCAAGGCTATTACCAGGTAAAATTAGCACCAGACAGCAGAAAGTACACTGCATTTTCGACCAGTACAGGCCATTATCAATTAAAGCGTTTACCAATGGGTCTTAAAACGTCTTGCAGTGCTTTTAGTAGAGTCATGTCTGTAGCTATGTCAGGATTAGCTTTTGAGAAATGTTTTGTTTATTTGGACGATTTGATAATTTTTGGAAGATCTTTAACTATTCACAATCAAAATTTAATTGACGTTTTTGAAAGATTGAGGAAAGTAAATTTGAAATTAAATCCTGCTAAATGTCAATTTTTGAAGAAAGAAATTCTATATCTTGGACATTTAGTATCAGCCGATGGTGTTTCACCTGACCCCGAAAAAACGAAGGTCTTGGAACAGTTCCCCGTTCCTCAGAATGCAGACGAAGTAAGACGATTTGTCGCTTTCTGTAACTATTATAGAAAATTTGTACCATCTTTTGCGACAATTACGTTGCCCCTCAATCATTTATTAAAGAAAGACCAACCCTTCATTTGGACAACTGAATGTCAAAGTGCATTTGATTTCTTAAAAACTTCCTTGATGACACCACCTATATTGCAATATCCAGATTTTTCCAAGAACAATGAATTCATTTTGCAAACTGATGCTTCTGATATGGCTGTAGGAGCTGTACTGTGTAATAAAGATATGAAACCTGTAGCGTATGCAAGTAGACCTTTAAATAAAGCAGAGAAAAATTATCCCGTGATACAGAAAGAATTAACGGCTATTGTATGGGCAGTAAAATATTTCAGACCCTATTTATTCGGTAGAACTTTTACTATTATGACAGACCATAAGCCTTTAGTTTACCTATTCAGCATGAAAGATCCATCTAGTAGATTGATTAAATTTAGGCTAATACTTGAAGAGTACGATTTTAGGATAGTTTATGTGAAAGGAAAAGAAAATGTAATTGCGGATGCGTTATCGAGAATATGTATAACTTCGAAGGAATTAAAGGGCATGACAGAACAAATTATGGCAGTGACAACGAGAGCACAGCAAAGAAAAATGGATGCAGATAGAGAGAAAGATGATGAAAGTAAAAGCAGCAGTTCTCTTAGTAAAAACACTAACGAGTGGCCCGATCAACCACGAGTTGTGGAATTATTAAGACAACCTTGCGATTCTATTGAAATGAAATTAGTAGAGAAAAGAACGATTGAGAAGTTTATGAAAGAAAAAATGGTAGAATTAAAGAAAGATTGTTTTGTGTACGTGCCAAGTAAAATGTTATTGTGTATTAATCTTGACTTTAGGATGCAATTCTCGCGAGCCGAATTTGCAGCTAAGTTAAAGGAATTTTGTGAAAAGATAAGAATAAAAGAACTATGCATAGTAAAAGATAAAAATAATAATGAATTTGTAAAAGGTTTATGTAGTGAAATAAAATGTATGAAAGAATGGACCGGTCCCAGAATATGTGTTTTAAGAGGAATAGAAAGAGTTTATGATGAAAAAGAAAAACAATTTATTTTAAATGACTATCATCTTTTGCCCACCAGTGGACATGCAGGAATGACCAGAATGACGAGTAATATTAAGCGCAAATATTATTGGCCAGGTCTTGAAGATGATGTTCGTAAATTTGTAGGTAAATGTAAAATGTGTCAAATGATGAAACAAAGTAATTATACTAAGCAACCCATGACTATAACTAGTACTGCGACAGCAGCATTCGAGAAGATATATCTTGATCTAGTTGGTCCTTTAGACAGAGACGAATTAGGAAATTGTTATATTTTGACCATTCAGTGCGAATTAACAAAATATATAGAGGCGTATCCGTTACCTAACAAAGAGACGGTTACAGTAGCTAACGCACTTGTAAACAATTTTATTTTACGATACGGTATTCCGAAAGCTATAGCGACTGATAGAGGAACTGAATTTATGTCTCAGGTTATGGAACAGGTATGTAAATTTTTAGAGATAGAAAAATTGACCTCGACTGCATACCACCATCAATCAATCGGTTCCCTTGAAATAGCTCATAAGCATTTAGGTGCATTTTTAAGAACTTACTGTAATAATAATGTATGTTATCCGTGGTCGCATTGGATTCCTTTCTGGTGTTTTAGTTATAACAATTGTGTCAATACACAAACCAAATACACCCCTTTCGAACTTGTATTCGGAAAGCAATGTCGACTACCTAATAGTTTAGTAAATAATGTTGATGTAGAACCTTTATATAATCCAGATAGTTACTATTTAGATTTAAAATATAAATTGCAAATAGCGTTAACAGATGCAAGGAAAAATTTGTTAGATTGTAAGGAAAAGAGAAAAATTAAATATGATGTATGCGTTAATCCTGTATCTTATAAGAAAAATGAACTTATTTTAGTAAAGAATGAATGTGCACGAAAATTAGATTGTAAATTTGAAGGTCCTTTTAAGGTCATAGAAGATTTAGGCATAAATGTTAAAATTATAAGGAACAACAAAATAGATGTAGTACATAAGGATAGAACTAAACAGTTTTTCCAATAATTTAGATGTTTTCAATTGTTTTTAAATTTCTTGCACCCCCGGAGGTGAAGTATGTAGCTAAGCTAAGCAAAATCATTATTAAATAAATGTATTAGTTTTAAGTATAAAAGAGTAATAAAGTGTCATCGCTACAGTAAACACGTATTTCATTAAACCACACCTATACCTAACACTTCATAATAAGTATAATGTAAACATAGGTTTCATGCATTGTAATTTCAAAGTCACATACTGAAAAACAATTTAAAATCAATAAGGAAATAAAACATGGAATAAGCTTCCTGACGTAATAAATTCCTCTAAATCCTTAAACCAAATAACATAATTTCCCTTCCCCGGTCCGGTGAGTCCGAATACCCATTAAACGGATTTTATGGGAAAAATGATAAGTTGTCTTGAAAACTCCATAAAGAGGATACCATAAAATGTTTTGTGTCCATACTTTTATGGTGTTTTGATCACCTATTAGGGGATTTGCTTGTTTTAGGAAGTTTGGAGTGACTCTCCGGTTTATGGGAAAAATTGTTAATGACTTGGATATTACAATTATTGTTTTGATGGCGAAAACTCGTGGCACCAGTGTTCATAAAATATTTACGAGGAAACCGCTGATTCATTTGGCTACGGATTTAAGTACATTATTTATAAATTATTTAATTTCGGACGACGTAGATTCAAAATCAATTATCTTTCTTCCATTATTTTGATATTTTTTTCATTCATTCTTATTTCAATCACTACAAAGTTCAACAATATAGTAGACGGTAATAAGACCTGTCGTATTGTATTAGGTTACGAAAGTTGCGGATGAAAGATGAGTGCATGCAGCGGAGATGAGAATGTTGAGGAGGATGTGTGGAGTGACAAGAATGGACAAAATCATTAATGAGTATGTGAGAGGAACTTTTTCGGGGCGCCCGAAAAAGTTTTGGATGAACTGTGTGAAAGAGGATATGCGTGCTAGGGGAGTGGATGCAGATAATTATGACGGATGATAGCGCAGAATAGAGGAGGAAAACGTGTTGTGCCGACCCTACCTAGTGTGGGATAAGGGCAGGAAGGTGAAGACATAGTTCAGCATGCGTTGCAAGGTAAATTACCTATATATTATAATAAGTAATCTTCACGACTCACCAGCGTGTTAGAAAGAAAGAAAGAAAAAGTTTTATTTGCGACAAATTACATCATTAAGGTACATAAAACACCGTAACAGTAAGTTTATAACATTTGCCTTTTTATATGTAGGTAAAGAGCCAAGAGCGGCAAGTATAATTTAGCCGAGTGGTCACCACGCTAATGAAAAGTGATCAATCATCGCGACATACGCTTCCGAGAATTGTACAGGCCCAATCTTAGGTCAAAAAAATACCTAGAAACCTTCAGTAGACACACCGTGACATACCAACGCTAACCCCTAAGTAGAGTCAAACAAATATCTAGAATACTTCAGTACAGGCCTTTCACAAGTCTAGATTGTCTCATAAAACACGTCACAGCTCCCTCATAGCTCCCAACTGACAATGGCAAGATATTGGCATTCCTGACCACAATACAACCATTGTCAAGGGGCTAATGATAGATCGAATCACGGCTATATTGATTCCCTAATATATTGATGGCTCCGCGTAATGGTTGCGTCGTGAATGGGCAGTATGTGTACCTACCTGTTATTGGATATTACATTTAATGTGTGTGTTGAGATGGCTATTGCAAATGTATTATATAATCTGATTTAGAATAGAATCACTACATTTTATAAAATAAAGTTGCTTGCCGCGTCTGTCTGTTTTATGCTTATATCTTTAAAAATACGCAACTGATGATGCAGTTTTCATAATTAGATAGAGTGATTCAAGAGAAAGGTATGTACCTATAATATATGCATAATATTTATATTATATCTATTATAATAGAAGAACCTCAAAAGGCAAGTGAATAGAGTCTTGAAAGGTAGGCAACGTACCAGCGGTACCCCTGGTATTGCAGGTATCCATAGGCGACGGTAGCCACTCACCATCAGGTGGGCCGTCTGCTTGTTTGTCACCTATTACATAAAAAAAAGAACACTGATATTTTTTTATTTAGGGGCTGCGCAGATGGCACACTTTTTGTGCGATCGAGTCTGCGGCGCACAAAAAGTCTGCATGGCGCGCAAAAAGTCGGTTGCGGATTTTTCACAGACTCAACGCACACGACGCACATCTTCGATCATTCTGTCGGCAGAGCTGTAGGGACGTAGACGCTATGGAAATCGTGCAGAGATCGCGAAGTATTATTTTGTACATAAAGTAAGAACAAGAAAGAAGCGTTACGTCCACCCCTAGCAAATGCAGATTGCCGACTAAAGTGTGTGCCGTCTGCGTTAGCGCGCGTTGAAGCAAACGTTCAATTTTTTTCACGCACTTTTGTGCGGAGCGGCGCGGTGCGGTCTGCCCGAATTACACGGATTATTTGTGCGCCGGACTTTTTGCGCGTCGTGTGCGTTACTGCATATAATTGCATAGGTTCTATTTTCACAGACTAAAAAGTGCGTCATGGATAGTCTGTCGTCTGCGCAGCCCCTTATTAGCGTGACGAAGTGCGCGTGGGTCCACTAGTGTACTATGTCGTAATAATTTGGTTTAGAATAGAAAACTCTATTGAAACACTATAAATATACAGAAAACTGAAATCTTAAGGATACGTCACACTGAGGCGGCACGGCGGCAAAGCTAACTGGCCGCGATCCGAACGCGAACGGTCGCGAACCGAACCACGTCACACAGGACCGGTCCGCAGTTCGCGGCGGCAGGCGGACAATGGATCAGGCGTGTTTGGTCACATTCTCAAATGGACATAAAAAAACGCGGATTATCATATTAGCAGAATGTCGCAGTAGAATTATAATATTATTGTCATAGCAGCATGTCATCAAAGTAGCAATAAGATATTGTAGCAAATATTATCATTTTGGTAATAAAAATACTTAATAATAATAAATAAATAAATAATAAATATTTCAGGACGTTTCACACAGCGCCACCTAACCCCAAACTAAGCAACTTAATGCTTGTAATATGGTGGTTAGGATAACGGATATAATACTTATATACTTTTCTTTTGTAAATACATACTTATAATAGATATTGAAAAACCACCCAGACCAGAAACAAATACCTGTGGATCACACAAACATTTGTCCCATGCGGGAATCGAACCCGCAACCTTCTGCGTTGCAGGCGGGTATTAGCCCACCGCACCACAGAGGTCGTCAATAATGGTAATTACTATTGGTAGTGCAAGAAAACCGGGGGTAGACTTCCTTTGCAGGAGGTCGTCTAGGTGGGTACCCCAACAGTGCCAGTTATTCTACCGCCTGAGCAGTGATGTGCAAACATTACTGTGCTTCAGTAGGAGGGCACCGTAGCTAGTGAAATTACTGGGCTAAAGAGTCTTAACATCTTTTTTAGTTGTTTTGTTTTGGAAATAGATTTAAATAACAGTAATATTATGTTATTGTTAATTTTAATCAGCTTTGTAATTTTATGTTTATTTTGTATGCAAAATAATTAAGATAGTAAGTACCTACTACACTTCTGCTGTATTTAGCTTTTGTTTACTCACGCCTACCGGCACTATTTATTTAGTTTAGATAAATACTGCATTTTCTCAATAAGTGAATTGTAAAATTCTTCTGAGAAATAAAGATCTTTAACCGTAACATCTTATGACTCTTGAGTAAGAAGCGTTGGTGCAGTGCACCTAGAATTGCACATCATTGTGAAATTATGGGTAGCATTGTACTGATTATGGGCAGCGTTATCTCTTAACATCAGGAGAGCGTCTAGCTCGTCTTCTTACTTTTAAAGATAAAAAAAAAGAAACACACACACATGTCAAGACTTATCAACTCTTACGTTGCGTCAAGAGTACTACCGCTGTCATTGCAAAGAGATTTGTAGCTTTTCTCAATATGATTGTGCATAAACAGAGTAGTTAACAAGTGTTTTTTTTTTAAAACAAGCTTTTATTATTATTACCATCTAATATAAAAGTACTTGTCAAGATGAATAAAATGAGCTCAAATTCGATGGGTTTGTGCCGTTTAATAACATAGTTCCTATGGCCACCTTCGAGCTCCATCATCAAATCAGCTCCATGTTATAATAATATTGCATTGTCATACGATTTATACAGGCACGCAATATTGCAGCTCAATCGGATATCGGGAAGTGGGTCAAATTTAACTTGCAAGATTTGATTAAGACAGACGGACAGACAGACAGACAACAGATAGGTTAAAGTAAAGAAAAGCTTGTAAAAAGGGGCGATAATAGAAAGAATACTCTTAATAATCCGCTCTTGGCGAATGTATTTGCCTCGTATGACAATGTGCGAAAATTACATTTTTCGTCAAAATGGCATTTTGCGAATGTGACCAAGTTCACCTGATCCAACAGAAAAAGCGGTTGACAGTTTACAGCGGTTTGACACTGAATAAATTATTATTATGACATTGAAACTTCAAAAGTTCGCGCTTCTAGATTTTTCTTAGATCATTATACCAGCCAGATACGTAACAGTTAGGCGTCTCCCGCCACCAAAACAAGAAGCGCTGGGCATAAAACTAGTTTAACACTAAACGATTCGTGAGTTGTTGCTTGTGAGTTTTTGAGCTTCTTGTCGACCGTTTCGATCCTGTACGAGGATCTTCTTCAGGGAGTAGCTGCGGTTACGCGAAGTAAATTCAAGTTAGTGTATGCCGTTTATTTCCAAAGATGAACATAAAACTAGTTGGCACAATTCAGGTTGTCTTTTTGTGTGTCGTTTATATTTATGTGTACTCGTGTGCGTAGTGCGTAATCATTAGTGATATAATTATAAGTATTAGTGTGCGTTTCCTTTCCCCCCTGCAGAAACTAGCAATTTTTTCACATAAAAATTTGATCTGGCTTCGTTTCCTGTTGGTTTAATTTTTCAAAGAGAACAAAAGAAAAACAATGTGAATTTGACATAACTAAAAATGTGACAAACAGGTCGTTTGAGTAGTATACTTTTTTAACTGATGAAATGTCGCTAGATATTCATTTGCCAGCTCTTCAATTTTCGTAAGGTAGTTTCGATAACTATATTACGGCTCATCAGACCCTCTCTACATCATGTAGAATGAACAATGAACAACCGTTCAGTCACCATAGGGTTCTCAGTCGGTGTGTCACGGCTCCATCATCAGTGCAGCTCGATAACACAAAAAAAAACCAGATTTATTATATATTACCATTATGCTACAATTATTTAGCTAATTCTGCGTTATAACTGAGTTGTAAGATTTTTTTTACATAAGTAAGATAATATTAATTGAGTTGCACCTTTGATTTTTAAGCCCAGCAGCGGGAGAGTACAAGCTTAGCTTTAATTATCATAATTTTTCATTGGATATTTCCATTAGATTCATGATTAAAATCGCACCGAAGTTGTAATAAAATACAACTCGTTCTACCGCACCGCGTGCCGTCGCGGCACGGACGGCGCCCGGTTCGCTCTGTGTGACGGCTTGTATTGACTTCCCTACAATACAGCGTCCGCGAACGCATTCCGCCGCGGAAAGCGGTCCAATTGACAAGTTGTCAGTGATCATCAACGCGATCTGCCCGGCGCGGCAGACCGGACCGCGCCTGTTCGCGTCCGCTTTATGTGTGTGACGCCTCACATACAAACTAGAACATTACATAAATTCCGTCCCGGTTCGCGTCCGCTTTGTCCGCTCAGTGTGACGTAAGCTTTAAACATAAAATCACGACAAAAGTATAACAATTGGCGGTCTAACCCTAGCCCCATCTACTTATGTACTAATAATATGTAGTAGTTTCACTTTGGAGGTTGTCTAGGTCTCCTAATAAAAAAATACGAGTGCGCAAAAAGATGAATTAAAGATTAAATAAATTTTAAGATAAATAACTTTTATTGATAACACACGGGAAAAAGCATACTAAAACAATGTTGTTTTAATCAGCGGTCTTTTCGCTCAGACTGTTCTCTTACAGATAATAGTGCAGAGAGAAGCAATAAAAATAACGATTAATTCATCAAAAAAAAGTATTTCCAAAGAACACTAGGACAAAAAAATATGTGAAAACACTGACACACTAATGATGTCCAATTTCACCAATAAAGGAAACAAATGTCAATGAGTACCTCTGTTTAATACAATTAGCTAGTTACAATGTGGATTAATGATAGTTTTATTATATTAATCCATCCCATATTGTACAAAAATAGAAAAATGACCTTTTTATTAATAAAACACTCGGTAGGGGGTCGAGTGGCCATTCATTGAAATATATCCATATTTTAGTTATGAAGAGAAGAATTATTTTCGAAAAATTACCGTATATAATTATATTATTATATTATTATCAACTGAATCAAGCGTATCGCATAGAATTTTCAACATTTGAGTCGTTTTTGGTTGATGTATGAATTGTCTGCATCACTGCATTCGTTACTAGCGCTTCCGAATTTAAATTTAGATTATTGCTCACGCGTTTAATGCAATATCAGCAGAAATTTACAAAAAAAATATTTCCACGCGTTTTGCCTCTATATAACCTAGGCTTTAAATAATACTTCTACTAAACCTGCCCGCGTTGCACGCCGTAAAATTGACATAAAAATAGCAACTCCCATATTCCTTTGTCAAGAGTAATTGACGTTTGTAAGAGCACAATGACATTGGGAATAGCTGCAAATTGTATGCAATGACAGTGCACGTAGCAAGAGTAGCGTCTTGATATACATATGTAAGATTACTCTTGACAGTGAGACGGGAGTTGCTTGATCAATGTCGCAATGTGCTACGCGGGCTGGAAGGTATTAAAAACTTAAAGAATGAGTCCTATTCCCCTCACTGAATAAACAGCTAACCGTATTATAAGGCTGCATACACAGTGCACAGTTATGAAGACTCGATCTATTATTAAAACGGAAACTATTGCCAGCTCCGTTATACTTTTTCACGTCGATCAAGGGGTGCATAAAATATCCGTCTTGGAGTTCTTGCTGAACGAAGCCTTAGTTTTGTATGGATTTTATAATGTAGACGGCATAATGAGCTGTGCGAAATGTATTGCGTATTTTTGGCTTCGTTTTTATGTCTTGAATGTAGGGACAATATTTTTGGTATGTGTGCAGGTAATGAATATTTGCATCTGCATCTGTATCTGTATCTGTCTAGATAGATACAGATTCTAGCTACAGATTCCTTTAAATATTTTTGAATCAACATTGACTTTTTATTTACTTATTAAATAAAAACAAAAATGTATAGAAGGAAAACGTAACTGACGGATAAACTGACTTATTTTCTACTGCACAGCTTAAACTGCTGAACGGAATGGGTAGAAATTTGGCACAACATTAAATTTTGAGGACGTATGACATATGTGTACACAAAATCTTTTTTTTTTTATATGATGAAGTGGAAGACGAGCAAGACGCTCTCCTGATGTTAAGAGATAACGCTACCCATAATCAGTACAGTGCTATTTAGGATTTCACAATGATGTGAAATTCTAGAAGCACTGCACCAACGCTTCTTACTCAAGAGTCATAAGATGTTAAGACTCTTTAGCCCAGTAATTTCACTAGCTACAGTGCCCTCCTACCGGAGCACAGTAATGTTTGCACATCACTGCTCAGGTGGCAGAATAACTGGCACTGTTGGGGTACCCACCTAGACGACCTCCTGCAAAGGAAGTCTACCCCCGGTAATCTAATTTTGTGATCCGCTATAATTAAATTTTTTGTCGCTGGGTTTCCCAGCCCCCGTTATGAAATAATAATTATAAGTCAAAATTTGCCCTAATCCGTTGAGTAATTTTAGTTGTACGGTGATAAATCAATCAGTCAGTTTGTTCCCATTATTTAGATTGCTTAAAAATTAATCAACGTGTGAACATTTTGCAAAGTTTGTCGAAGAGATATATTACAAAACACAAAATCCTATCAAGTTACAGTATCAATCCCATTACATCCCCTAAATGTACTCAGTAACTATAAGACGCATGATTTATCCCGCACTGCGCCATCGACTGCACAAACTTGCAGTTAGCAGTAGTTACATTAAACTCCAGTGTACAGCGGGTGTAATTAAACTACGTCTGATAGGTGTATCGGTCGGTAATGGTGTTCAGGGATTGTCAGTTTATATGACCTCAACTGGTACGAGTTTACGGTTGTGTTTCTGGATTTCTAGAGGTAGAAGATACATGCTGCTGTTCATCTGGTTTTGTTACCTTTAATAATTCTTCTTACGTTTTACTTATTCTAGCTTTTATTTACTTTCACCTTCACAGTCTACCTGTAATCAAATCTTGTAAGTCTAATTTGATCAACTTTCCGGTTTCTAATTGAGCTGAAATTTTGCATGCATGTATACCTAAATCGGATAACAATGCAATATTATTATGTCATGGAGCTGATCTGATGATGAAGCTGGAAGGTAGCCATAGGAACTCCGCAATTAAAAAACGCAACTCCATCGAGTTTGGGCTCTTTTAATTCGTCTTGACGAGTATTTTGGTGCTAGATTGTAATATAAAAAATAAAATTTTGTTTTCAAAAAGTTTATTTTTAATTTCGCTCACTGGTTTTCTACGAAAATACGTAGTTATATTGCTAAGTAATTTACATCCAATTACGTAATTTTCATGAGTTTATTACACTACTTATCCAAATCCGTTGTGACTGTTTTGTACAAATAACTTCTACTATTATGGCTACTTCGATTCTTTATTGAAATAAAACAAAATAAATTCAAAGTGTATAATATAAGCGTTCTTGTGGGTTTTTAGTGTGAGATTTTCATTTGTCGTAGGTAAGAATGATGATTTACAAATCTGAAAAAATGACAAACCTAATCAGTGTTTTAATAGTTACGCTGCTATTTTAAAAACCAAAATGATATCAATTGTATAAATTGTATTGTATCACTAAAACAATACATCAGAACTTTTGCAAAGAAACTACGAAAAATATGCTACATACAAAATTTATAACACTGGAAAATACATTAAGTGTCGATTCGTTCAAATACTCCGGAGAATGGCAAATATTCCACAATACTTCCCATAATCCGTTTCACACCACCACTCAGACATTCGAGAACTTGAGATAATAAAAATCATATATCGCAATCGATTTGTCGTTGGTTATTGAAAACATTCGAGTGATTTCCGTAGGGCATCCCTTTTTGTGCGGAAACTCGACTCGATATTGTAGGTATCGAATTGCGGATATTTACCTTCTTATCAATTTGGGGAACTTGACCCATAAAATATTGGGCGAGTTTCGAATAACACTGTTATTCTTCCGATTGGGTATTTTGTGATAAAATCAAAAATAAAAATATTTGACAAAAATCAATGATCTTAATAACAGCTCGGTTTTAGGTTGAAAGGCTGTTTACTTTTTAGTGCCAATATTTTTGGTGTTTAATTGAACTTTGAATATAATTTCCAATGGGAATTCTTTGAATATAATCTGTAAAAGTGTTCTACACCTACCTACTTTTTATAAAATTTAAAAATTGAAACAAAAAACCAATAGACGTTATTCTCATAATATTTATTAAAATATCATTATACTACAATCATTATACATTTATACTCGCTGTGTTCAGGCGTAAAAGTTTTTTTTTATGTAAAGAAATAAGAAGACGAGCGAGACACTCTCCTGATCCTGAGAACCCTTTTTGTTATTTCAGATTCTACGGTCTATAAGCTACTTACGTAAATTTTCAGCTCAATCGACTCAGCCGGTTAGGACATGTAAAGATAAAAAAAAACCCACAAACACATTTATACAATTCGTAGCATTAATAAACCGACATGCTTCGCATTTTTTTAAATATACCCAAAAATCAGAACCAAATTGAAATCCGGGACGTGCGCATCGATACAATAAGAACTCTCAAGGAATACGATTCAAATTGAAAATCTCTATTCGAAGATCAAACGGCCCCGGCCTCTTTGTGGATTTTCATATAATATTTTCTAACTGGCAATATGACTATGCGAAAAATGGATGGGGCAGGGGGAACGGGCCTTTAAAGCCTGTTTTATGACTTTGGTACTTATTAATATATTGTGCTGAGGAGTGAACTGAGGTAGGTACATGTAATGTAATACAATGTGTTTTTAGTATTCATTAACGATTGGTAAAATGGAGAAAGCTTAAATTTCAGGCATAGTACTAGTTAGGTTCTTAATAAGTTAAATATACGTAAATTTTGTCTTATTTTCTAAATAAAAATATTATTATAAGCAAGAAAAGCGTGACGCACGGCTTAAATCGCTGAATGTATTGCGTTGAAATTTAGCACAAATATATTATTACGTAGAAATCCGCTATGATATTATTTCTCGAGGCGTGCAAAGCCGCGAGCCAAAGCTAGTTTGTATATAAGACTGACATTTTATATTTAATGCTATAATTTTTACGATGATATTTTTTTTAAAACTACTAATAGATAATAATTTCTGTTTCACTAATGTAGTTTCATTGTTATTTTTATTAATCGGGACTTAAGAGCGTATATATCGAGTGACGACTCTCTCGCCCGCACAATTAGACAAATTTTGAAATATAAATTCAAGGAATTAATTTATTGAAAATTCTTCTATACAAGTCCTGCATAATATTATTGCACACATTTTAAAAGTGTTTTCAGTGATATATATTAAAAAATGGAATAATGAGATTTTTTGAAAAAAAAAAAAACTTTTTCGACATCGCTCCTCATCCCATTTTTTTATATATCTCACTGAAAACACTTTTAAAATGTGTGCAATAATATTATGCAGGACTTGTATAGAGGAATTTTCAATAAATTTATTCCTTGAATTTATATTTCAAAATTTGTCAAATTGTGCGAGCGAGAGAGTCGTCACTCGATATATACGCTCTTAATGCGTAACGTCGAGGTTGGTTTTTATAACGTTTTTGTAGAACTAGTTTAAAAAGTTTAAAATGTTATGTAGTCCCATTGACAAGGCATATTTTTTATGCTACACAAGAACTTTAAAAAAGAAAACCACTGACAACTGACAACCATATTATGAAAACGCCTCGAAGCCAATCCATTCAATATTATATCCATGGAAATGGTTAGAATCATAGGTGTACCCAGCTTCTGGCCTAGGGGGGGGCAAGCAAGGGCCGATTCAGATTTTTTTGACTGAACTTGATCTTCATGCCTGCCACCTATTTAAAAAGTGCACCATGCTTTACTTTAAGATCGTAAAGAGCTGTATGAAAATATTCTTTTTTAAAATAGCGCGAGCAGCTAGCTGCGAGCGCCGAGAAAATTTTATATTTTTGACAACAAAAAGAGTGCAGTTAATTTGCTTCAAGTGGTAGAAATATTAATTAAAATAGCGCGAGCAGCTTGCTGCGAGCGCCAAGAAAATTTTATGTTTAGCAACGAAAAGAGTGCTGTTAACTTGCTCTGAGCGGTAGGAAAATTACAATATTCTTCTTTAAAAAAGCGCGAGCAGCTTCCTGCGAGCGCCAAGAAAATTTTATATTTTGGACTACGAAAAGAGTGAAGTAATCTATTTTTGAGTGGTTAGAAATTTTAATATTCTGACTTATAGGAGCGCGTATAGCTCGTAGCAAGCGCCGAGAAAATGTTAGATTTTTGACAACGAAAAAAGTGCAGTGTTATCTTTCTCAGAGCGGTTAGAAATTTAATTTTTTTCACTTATAAGAGCGCATACAGCTTGCTGCGAGCGCTGAGTATTTTTTATTATTTTTCTGACTACGAAGGTGACCTTAGTTTGTACGGAGCTGCAAGAAACTTCACATTCTTCACTAACAACATTCACAAACATTCAACATTCTTCTCTAATAAGAGCGCGAGCAGCTTGCTGCGAGCCGAGAAAATTTTAAAATCTTGATTATGAAGAGTGTGCGAACGAACGGCTTATTTCGAGCCCCAAGAAAATGTTATATTTCTGATCACGAAAGTTACTTCGAAGAGAAAGCAATACTATTATAACTACCTACAAAGTTTTTGTAACTACCAAAAAATAAAAAATAAAATACAAAAAGTGTGCATTTAGTACGCTCAGAGTGCTGAAGAAGAGAATTTTTATTACTTATTCTACAGATATAATATAAGACAGTCGATTTCCAGGGGGGGGCAGCTGCCCCCCCCTGCCCCCCCCTGGGTACGCCTATGGTTAGAATATTATATTGTGAGGCTATAATATTCGCGTTATAGGTAGGAATAGCTTTTATATCGGCTTTTTGTCAATCGTGTGTGCATCCGACTCGTTATTTTGGAATGTGCGGATTTGTCGCATTTTCCTTTTGTTCTTTTTAAGTTACATGTTTATTCTTCTAAGTATAAAGGTATTTATTATTGGCAAGAGGAGATAAAAGGAGAGAATCAATAAAGTACTAGACATTTTGTATTAAAATTACTAGATAAATAATATGTTTTTTGTCAGTATAATATAATTAAAAATAATAGAGATTTGTTACATCAAATATATATACAAATAAGAAATTTTCCTGCTAAGTAAAAAGAATACGTCTCACCAAGCAACTTTAAGGCGTTGTAACTAACGTGTTAAATATTACATTTACAAAATACATAAAAAAATATTAAAAATCATTTTGATGAATTGTTTTTACGCTACATTTCAATTATGTTTATTTATAATATTTTCTTTCCATATTTAACTCTAGAATTATATGTTTGTATGGGTGTATATATATAAAATATATACGTATATAAAAAAATAATAAACCGATATTATTGACAGAAGTAAGCTTCAACGTAAAAATACAGAAAATAAATTAAAAGCACGAAAACACACCATCGCTACACCAAAATTAATTGAATTTCCCTATCAGAAAATTGAACTATCGCTTGTTACAGCGTGACAAGCATGTTGTTACATTTTTCACCAAAACTGACATTCCATTTTGTTAAACTTTTAGACTCGACGTACAATAATAATTAATAGGGATATCGAATTGGTCAAAATATTTAGTTCATCTAAATAATATATAAAAGGAAAGAGTGACTGACTGATCTATCACAGCCCAAATCGCTGCACGGATTGTGTTGAACACAAATAGTTATTATTACCGGAGTTACCGGGGGGTTTACCGGGTTGTTTACCGGGGGTAGACTTCCTTTGCAGGAGGTCGTCTAGGTGGGTACCCCAACAGTGCCAGTTATTCTACCGGCTGAGCAGTAATGTGCAAACATTACTGTGCTTCGGTAGGAGGGCACTGTAGCTAGTGAAATTACTGGGCTAAAGAGTCTTAACATCTTATGACTCTTGAGTAAGAAGCGTTGGCGCAGTGCACCTAGAATTGCACATCATTGTGAAATTCTGGGTAGCACTGTACTGATTATGGACAGCGTTATCTCTTAACATCAGGAGAGCGTGTTGCTCTTATCAGTGGGCGAAGCCGCCAGCATAAGCTAGTAATATGTTATATAATTAGTCCGTAATTTAAACAATAAAAAAAGGTACTTATAATTTGGTTTGTGAATAAAACAAATAGTTTTTGGGTGGAGATGTGTCCTATATTTATTTATTTAATAACTATTTTGACATCACATGTATTATAGAAATTAGAAGTAGGATATTAACATATCAGTACAATATCAGATACATATGACAATTTAGAAATACATAACACTACCATTACATTTTCAAATAATATACACGATGGACAAAAAAACATCGCTATTGAGAGAATAACTTCGGACTTATTAATTTAAAAAAATATATAAAGCCGGCACACAGTTATCTCAAAAAATGCGCTCCCATGTAGTGGTGTTGACACATTGTTAAGCCACGTGATGTGCGCGCGATCGTTTCGCTAAAAAAACATGTACGCACAGCCTTATTTACCAATCAGCATCCACTGGGCCGATTGATTGAATGAACTACGGGAACAAACATGTCACTCAATATAGAGCTACAGAAGGTCACCAAAGAAGCAAAATAGTGGAAATTCTTACGTACTTACCGTTCCTCTTAGAATTAGTATTTAAAGCTAGCAATTTTGTATAACTTTGTTCTAGCGTTTTTAGGGACACATATTTTTGGTTTGTGATTCGGATCCATAATTTTAAGCTTATTATTCTAATGTGTATTTGATTACAAACAGTTTTGTGTTCTATTAATAAATAAATAAAAATTAAATCAATCCGGTAATTGGGACCGCGGTCCCAGTTTATTGCGATCCCATTTGCCCGAACTCTCTTATGTTCTCAGATTAGAGCATTTAAAAAGTTGTGATGAATAACAAAAAATAATTTGAATTGGCTATTATGAACTACGTACTTACCAACCCCTCTTGTCTGACGGTTGCCGTTTGCTTTTTCTACAAAGGCTTCTAGCTCCTAGTACATTTTGGGACGTAGCTAGATCATATTTGCAGTTAGTACCTAGTGTTTCCGCTACGAAACATTTTCCCTAAAGACTATTGGAGCAAATGGTAACTTAAGCACTACGCTAAAATCAATGGAGAATGAAATTAAGATTGCACTCATGTAGCTCTCTGTGTATTTCTATTTTGTGCATGACCGTACCAAGGAAATATTTTACAAACAAGCTTACAAACATTTCGTATCCATCGCTCGCTTACAAATAACCTGTATAAAAGTTTAAAAAGGAAACCGGCAATGGTTATGGTCCATTGATGTAAAATCATACAGAAAAGCTTTGTGAAAATGTCGCAGTACCCATTTTGTGCTTGTAACATCATAGTGGAAGCTATTAAACTTGCATAGAGGTTGCCAACGAATGGTAATTTAAAGTTGTGAACTAAAAATGGGAGATCGTTGTCGGCCAGTGTTTGCACTACCATCTTTATTTTTAACTTTTTCCTGTTATTTTACGTTCTGCAAAAGTCAATTTTATCAAAACTGATCGAATTGGATGTATTCGAAAATAACTTTTATGCTAACAAACTTGTATAGACAGTGTATCTATGTATGTAGTAGGTAAATAATACCAATCAAAATGTATTCGAGTATATAAATAAATAAAATTATCACTTTTTTGTATTTATTTTTAGACTAACTGCGCGGTTTTACCAGCTTTACACTAATAATATGTTATTCCAGGGTCTAAGCTCTTTACGCAATTTGAGCTTAATCGGTCCACCCGTTTAGACGTTAGGAAGTAACAAATATACACACAGAAACTTTTGCCTTTATAATACTTGTGTAATGCTTAGTTTTCTTATGAATTTTGATTTTGAAACTGACATTTTTTTAACCCTCGACGCAAAAACGACGGGGTGTTATAAGTTTGACGTGTCTGTCTGTGTGTGTGTGTGTCTGTCTGTGGCATCGTAGCTCCCGAACGGATGAACGGATTTTGATATAGTTTTATTTTTCAAATAAAAACATCACCGATAACAACATTGTAGTACAAATAAGTTTATTTAAAAAAAAACCTTGTAAAGTCCGTTTCAATCCTTACGTAACATTTTCTTTAAGGAGAACAAATGACATTTTTCTTTGTTCTTGAAACAGCTGTACTAACAAAGGGATTAAATTAAAAGAAAAGTTTCCGTGAAAAATGTTGCAAGTTTTGTAAAATGTTCTTGGTTTTAGTGTTTCTAGTTAATTAGAGACTTTCTAAACGGACTAAAGGATTTTAAATCTTCTGATCAAAATGAGAGATTTTTTTGGCTGGGTGTAAAATAATGTAGAAGGCAGTCGCTAGGTCATGTTGCAGGCCTGTAGTATTAATAATTAATAATAATAATAATTGGGGTTTATACTCCAACAGAACAGGTTACCCTACTTACACTGTCAGAGTCAAATCACAATTTATAGGTTGTGTGGCGAACCTAAATGTTGCAGTTTCAGGTCGCCGAGGTTACTACCATGACCTAACGACTGCCTCCATACATACTCGTATCTTATAGGAAACAGCCGGGACCCACAGTCTTGGCGACCTAAAACTGCAAATATAGGCCACACAACCTATAAATTGTGATTTGACTCTGACAGTGTAAGAAGGGTTACCTGTTCGGTTGGAATATAAACCCCAATTATTTATTATTTATTTACCTATATCATTATAGGTCCCTTTGACCAAGGTCTCGCATGATGTTAAGCTACGATAGTAGCAGATGGTAGCAGACTCAACCTAGAAAGGGGAATAAATCTGGAAGAGATCGCTATTAGCGATAACGCCAATTGCAACACTTTTTATTCTAATTTTTAAGCTTATTTTGCTGTATTTATGGTGTGCAATTAAGTGTTTTCTATTCTATTCTAAATCCCTATCTGAAATATGCATTTTATCTACATTGTATTTTTACTTTGTAAATATAATAGCTTTACGGAAAGACATTTTCGAAAAGTACATTCTACGAATATATAATTATTTCAAATTTGCCAAAACGTGCGAGTGAGCCGGTTTTTTTTTGTTTGTACAAAGAATTAAGACACATTTCTGTGGCGCTATGTTGTTAAGAGATAAATCTGCCCATAATCAGTAAAGTGCTACCCAGGATTTCACAATGACGTAAATTTCTAGGCGCACAGGACCAACGTTTTTTACTCAAGAGTCATATAAAAAGTGTCACTTCAGCCCAGTGATTTCACTAGCTACAGTGCCCTTCTACCGAAGCACAATGCTGTTTGCACATCACTGCTCAGGCGGTAGAATAACTGGCACTGTTGGGATACCCATCTAGTCGACCTCCTGCAAAGGAAATCTACCCCTGGTAATAATCGCACGTAAGGACGAAAGTCTTATATAAAGGCAACTTATAAAGAACCATAATGTAACGTTAGAGGTATAAGGTACCTACTGCTCTCAGATACCTACTAACTCATGTTAATAACCCGGTTATATAAGCTCGGGGAGCATTTTCACTGATTTACCGTCCCCCAGATACAGTTTCATTTTAACGTTGTGTTACATTTACATAGCGGCGTATGTAGTATGTATGCTACAAATATCAATTAAAAGTACTTTTACATTCTTTATTATTTACAAGCTTTTATTTATTTCACCTGTCCGTTGTCTGTCTGTCTGTGATCTTGCGAGTTTTATTTGTTCCACTTCCTGGTTTTCGATTGAGCTGAAATTTCGCATGCATGTACGTATAAATCGGATGACAATGGAATATTATTATGACATCTAGCTGATCTGATGGTGAAGCTGGAAGGTGGCCATAGGTGAACTCCGTAATTGAACGACGTAACCCCATAGAATTTGTGAAATTCTGGGCGCACCAACGCTTCTTACTCAAGAGTCATAAGATATTAAGTTTCTTCAGCCGTCGCGTCGGCCCAATAATTTCACTAGCTACGGTGCCCTCCTACCAAAGCACAGTAATGTTAACTGAACGATACATCGAATACGTATTTTAATCGTTGGATTATCTTCTTATTTAGGTGATCCTGAAACTTGTTCAAACCTACATTTAATGAAACCTGATCAAAAATCAAACCAGAACCTAGCGGTAGCTAACTATACGGTAACACAATGAGGCCCCCATTCTCGTCACGTACTGCAGTGGCCAGGCCGACGGGGTTGCATGGGAATTGGGGACATTTCATTCTCAGCTTGTACTAGAATTGGCAGTCAACGGGCTATGCAGCTGAGATTCCTTTAACCTGCAGTTAATACTAGGTTTCGCCTTCTAAAAATGTTTTCTCACCCTTAGATTAACAAAAAAGCTTCTGATTTTTTTAAGGGGTCCGTATCCAACCGGGACCGTACAACCAACGGAACCGTATTACTAAACTCCTCTGTCCATCCGGTCGTCCGTCCGTTTGTCTGTCATTTTATTTTTAATTTTTGATCTTTCCATGAAACTCAAATTTTATCTAAATTCTCTCGATTCGAGCGTTATTTAAGTTATATAAACGTAAGTTATATATTTTTGTTCATTAAAAATTTTAATTGTATGTAATGTTAATAAACGAACATAAATTAGCGGATAAAACTTCGGGACACAGCATAAAATGGATAAAAAATATCTCCATAATGCAGTGTAACCTAACTTATTTTTACCTAGTGTTGTTATAATAGTTTCAAGGACAAATGAGTTTATTTTGAACAAGTCGGTAGAAACTCCGGAGCTGTGAACTTTTAATTACTCGCAGCTGTTTGCAGTGTTTAAACTTCTGTCAACTTCATTATTAAACTTAACTAATTACTGCGGTGTTTCATCCGTATTATGCTTATTTTATTAAAACTTGCAGTTCTACCTCAAAACTGTAGTGAAATTGCTGAAAGGAATCAGTTTTTGATGTTTAGAGCTGTCGCTAGATTTATCACAAGGTTAATATAATTATTAAATAGCTCCTATAATTAAATGCTTATTTTTATTATTATTACTAGCTGACCCGCGCGCACTTCGTTGCGCGTGACAGTCAATTGATAAAGCGAAAATTTGGTGGAGCCATTTAGAATTTAGACTATGATTGTATTTCCATCCCCGCGACTTTGTTAGCGTATGTATATTTGCTCCCGCTGTAGGTAGTGAAGTATTCTTCTTTCTTCTTCTTTTATTCTTATATCGGGCTGGGTATTTCAATGCAGTTTTGTTTCGCTGCCGTAGGAACCAATCCTATGTCCTTCCCTAGAGGTCAAACTTTCTCGGTTTAGCGGTTATTGATTGCATTAACAAATTTTCACGCCTCTTTTCAGGAATTAAAACTATTTGTAGTCCTTTCCCGGTAACTCTTTAACGTATCTCTATACAGTAGAGATACGTTAAAGAGTTACCTTAACTTAAATTATTATTGGTAACTATTTTCTCACACTATCCTTCCCGCGACTCAAATCAATTCCGTGGTTTCTGAATTTCCATTAAAACTGACCCTCCTTCCCCCCTCCTTTAATACTGGACATAAATAAAACGGTCAAGTACGAGTAGGACTCGAGCACCGAGGGTTCCGTATAAACCTACGGCATTCTACGGAACCCTAAGGAAAAGTGGGTATAATATTATATACTGTAGGTTAGATTCCCTTGCGAGTACTTGCGAGTTTGAAAATATGCGGCTAAAATTGCTGTTTCTTTTGATTTCGTTGACATAGATGTTTAATTTTTTTACAGCCTAAAGTTATTATAAAGCTGAGTATTTGGTATGAATTTCAATTTAATACCTGTACGCGTTCTTGAGGAAAGGGATAGCAAATACAAAATTATTAAAAATATTTTTTATATGATGTAACTAAAAATTTACAGTTTTCGCAATTTTTCCTGTGCCTGTGATTTAAAACGTTGCTGCGAACCAAATTTCAAGATTCTGAGTTAACGGCAAGTAGGTTTTAATTCCCTTGAGAGTAGTCGCGAGTTAAAAAATACGGCTAAAATTGCTGTTTCTTTTGAATGCGTTGAGATAGAGGTTTGATTTTATTACAGTTTAAAGGTATTATAGACTTTAGTATTTGATATGAATTTAAGTTTAATACCTGCACGCGTTCATGAGAAATAAGGTAGTAAGTATGAAATTATTAAAAATATTTTTTTATATGATGTAACTAAAAATGTACAATTTGCGGAAATTTTCCTTTATCTGTGCTCTAATGAATTGCTTTTTACCAAATTTCAAGATTCTACGTTCACGGCAAGTACCCTGTAGGTTTTGGTTTTTTGAGAGTAGTTGCGTGTTTAAAATTTCGGCTAAAATTGCTGTTTCTTTTGAATGCGTTGAGATAGAGGTTTGATTTTATTACAGTTTAAAGGTATTATAAGTCTTAGTATTTGATATGAATTTCAGTTTAATACCTGCACGCGTTCATGAGAAAAGGGGTAGTAAGTATAAAATTATTCAAAATATTTTTTTCATATGATGAAATTGAAAATTTATGGTTTTCAAAATTTTTCCTTTATTTGTGCTCCAAGGAGTTGCTTCGTGCCAAATTTCAAGATTCTGAGTTCACGGGAAGTGCCCCGTAGGTTTTGATTTATTTGGTAATGTCGAAAATTTGCTGAAATTTGCGACATATTCGACTATATCTTTTGATTGCGTTGGCCTAGAAGTTTGAATTTTTCACAGCTCTAAGAAGCAATGGACCTTAGTATTTCCTATAAATTTCAGCTTGTTACCTCCACGCGTTCCTGAGAAAAAGGGTGTTGACAGACAGACGGACGGACGGACGGACGGACGGACGGACGGACGGACAACAAAGTGATCCTATGAGGGTTCCGTTTTTTCCTTTTGAGGTACGGAACCCTAAAAACTATTCATTAACAGAACTTAAGCTATCGCTTAACATTAATTTAGCTCATTTTAGGTTCAGCGGTTACTGATTTCCATGCAAAGTTTTTCGAAAATGATTCCCGTTCTCGTGAGAATTTCACAAAATTCCTCCTTATCGGTCGCCTACGTTACATAAAGAATACGTTGTCCAAATTTCATCTAAAACGAAGAAGCGGTTACCAATCTACCTTTTCTCTAAACTGAAACTCAATGGTGTCAGCGGTTTCTGATCTCCCATACAAACTTTGACCCTCCTCCAATAATAGTAAAAATTATTCAATGTTCCTAAACACAATCTATACAACTAATTGCCGCACCCGTGGGAATTTCGCAAAATCCCTTCTTATGGGTCGTTTGCGTTACTTAAAGAACACGCTGTTCAAATTTCAGCTAAAACAAAAAAGAGGTTAACGATTTCTTACACAAACTTGTATGACCCTTTTTTTTTTTTTTTTTTTTACCCAGGAAAAATGCGTTACGCATCATCACCCCCACGCCGGGGGGCGCGAGGTGGTATGTGGGACTCCCCCGCCAAAGATGGTAGCGGCGGGGATACCCACTAAAAAACCTGGGGGTGTCCTGCGGGACGCCATAATGCCGGGGCAACGGGTACGCCGAAGCACTCATCCGCTGCAAACTTGTATGACCCCCCCCCCAACCCCTTAAAGGTTGATTTCTGGAATAAAATGTATCGTATATCATTGTTTAGGATTCAATCTACCTCTGTACCAAATTTTAGCTCAATAGGGTCAGCGGTTCTAAATTTCCAGTACATACTTTGACCCCCTCTTTACCCACCCTTAAATGTAAATTTCTGTCATAAAAGCTATTCAGTGTTCCTAAACACCGTCCAAACAATCGTTTTACAAAATTTCAGCTCAATCGGTTCGGTGGTTACGGATTTGCATCCAATTGTTTTTCGGAAATAATTCCCGTTCCTGGGGGAATTTTGCAAATATCTCTTTTTATCGATCACTTATGTTACCTAAAGAACACGCTGACCAAATTTCAGCTTAAACAATGTAGCGATTAACGATTTCTTACACAAACTTGCACCCCCCTTTCCCCCTCTTAAATGTTGATTTCTGGGATAAAAAGTATTCCATATCATTTTTTAACACTCAATCTACCTCTGTACCAAATTTTAGCTCGATAGAGTCAGCCGTTCTAAATTTCCCATACAAACTTCGACCCCCCTTTACCCCCCTTAAAAGTAAATTTCTGACATAAAAACTATTTAAAGTTTCTAATCACAATCCCAACAATCGTTTTACAAAATTTCAGCTCAATCGATTCAGCGGTTACGGATTTGCATACAAACGTTTTTCGGGAATAATTCCCGTTCCCGGGGGAATTTTGCAAAAATCCCTTGTTATAGGTCGCCTACGTTACCTAAAGAACACGCTGGTCAAATTTCAGCTTAAACAAAGAAGCGGTTACCGATTTCCCATTCAAACTTTGACTTCCTTTATCCCGCCTTAGAAGTTGATTTTTGGGATAAAAAGTATACCATACAATTTTTTAGGACTCAATCTACGTCTGTACCAAATTTCAGCTCAATAGGGTCAGCGGTTCTAAATTTTCCATACAAACTTCGACCCCCCTTTACCCCCCCTTAAAAGTAAATTTCTGACATAAAAGCTATTTGATGTTTCTAATTACAATTCCAATAATCGTTTTACAAAATTTCAGCTCAATCGGTTCAGCGGTTACAGATTTGCATACATTCGTTTTTCGGGAATAATTCCTGTTCCTGAGGGAATTTCAAAAAATCGCTTCTTATTGCACGAAGAAATTTTCCTAGGAATACGCTGTCCAAATTTCAGCTCAATCCGTCCAGCCGTTTGGGCTGTGCGTTGATTGAACAAAAGTGTATTAACGATTTTATATAATAGATAAGTAAATCTTTAGACAGATATAACTCTTTTATTTAAAAACCGATTTAAATAAAACCAATACTATTTACAAATTAGAGAAATTTGCAACGTTTTAGCGAAAACTGCATACAATTCGGTTGTGCCGTTTTATCACACATAAGTAATAACCTTTTTACAAATTAAGCCTAATAAAACTACTCTGGTAAATTTTCGTTTATGGCCACATCGATAGATGGCGTATTTTTAGTTTGTCGCACTTTTTGCTTTTTGATTTTTTTGAATTGAATTTACTTTATATTCTATTACTTTTACTTCGAAATTTTGATGTAAATTAGGGGCGATGTGTCCGATATAAATGATTATTATTTATTTTATTATTTTATTTTACGTTTCCCTAGGAAAAATTGACAAAATGTTTTACGAATTAGATCGCGCAAGCGACTTTTTCGCGTCGTTTTGTTCATATGCGTATTTTCACAGTTCACTTTAGTAAAGGATCACAATGAATGGGGAGAAATTTCCATTCTTATTATATGTATGGATATAGCAAAAACGGCTTTTGCTTAATGAAATTGATGACCAAAGGCCCCCTTTTCGAGCGAGCGTGGTGAAAAATATTAAAATCAAGTCAGCCTGAAAGCGAGTACATTAAGAAATCAGACGTTTTAAGTCATTTTAAAAACTACTGAACCGAACTGCAGAATAGAATTGGTTGAAAATCAACAAACATATTATAGTGACGCAGTAATTTTCTAAGATAGGATTTTTTAAATCGAAGACGCGAACGTGAGCCACCTACGTACCTTTCTACGCTATGTATCATCATATTATAAGCAAGCCAAAATAATTTTCATAGAATAATGCGAACCTATACATAAATTCTTCTTCTACAAAACATTATCCCACTACTGCAAGGGTCTGCTTTCCGGCTATACCTCTACCACTTTGCGCGATCTTGAGCTTCCTTCTTAGTTTAATTATTGGCTCTTAAGTCGTCCTTGAGCACGTCAAGCCAGCGTCACTTGGGCCTGCCGCGTGATCTTGCTCCAGTGACAACAAGGTCTTAACATTTATTCTCGACAGCTGGCAGCTGGTGTATACTATTTACCCGTAATATAATGCAACTAACAACACATTTTAGACCAATTTACATGTTTCGTGCTTAATTTCTAGTTGTAAAAGTGCTTCAAAAGTACCAGCAGCTTAAAAATAAATAACTAGGCACTTCAATAAACGAAATCCTCCATCCAATCGGGACTATAAATAAATCCTACATCGGTCCCGAACCGGCATCGCAGTGAACGTTGCGAGTTCGATAGTACGGGTGCTGATGGGTAGTACAACTACTTAAGGTTCACAATTATAGCAGCTTGTGGTATGTAGAGGGGCATTGTGTTGTGTGAACGCTATCATGTAAAATATTATTATGGTTTGGATAGGCGTGAGAGGTTAAATAATTATTGGTAAAATGAAATCTATGAAAAATACTTTTAATTATTTTATAATACGAATATTCATCAGGGTCTGAGTGACTGAAACTTTTTTTTTTTAATTAATGAATAAATTTCAATGTCTTCACTATTCTTGTAATTTATCTTAGTGTAGTATAATATGCATGAAAAAACAACACACACAAACATCAATTTGATGTCATTGTTTTATTTAATATGTCATTGTTTTATTTAATCCTGGCAAATAAACGATTTGATTGATTGATTGATTGATTGAATAAAATGATTATTATTTTTTAGGAAAATATGAGTATTATTAGTTATTATTTAATATTTAGTGTTAATTCCGCTCTAAATTTGTGAGTCTAACTAAGTTTTAAGAGACAGCGAGGAATTCAAACGTTACCAAAATAGGTAGTAATTAGTATTTATTCCACCACCGAGTGCACCACCCGCCCTTCCGCATATGCATGCATTAAGGGTTATAACTATTTGTTAGTGTTAGTTATGTGGTTACGCGAAACTTAGCTAGAACAAAGGATACGAAACGACGACGACAACGATGACAAACCGCTGCCGGACGCTACAACGGTTTGTCATCGTTGTCGTCGTAACTAACACTAACAAATAGTTATAACCCTTAATGCATGCATATGCGGGAGGGCGGGTGGTGCACTCGGTGGTGGAATTAATACTAATTACTATTTTGGTAACGTTTGAATTCCTTAAAACTTAGTTAGACTCACAAATTTAGAGCGGAATTAAAACTAAATATTAAATAATAACTAATAATTATTGTAATTTCATTAGTCTTAGTATGCAAGCATGGAAAAATTACAAATTTTACAACACTTTGACCACAAATACAATACAACATAAGTAATAAAAAACATCCAGCAGCTCCCGCTCTACCAGTAGCGTAAGCAAGCGTACCAAACCCACTACCTTATTGATCGCAGCTAATGCCCTATAATCCACTTAGCGTCTCTGCTGTAAGTATGACTGACAGGGGATTATATGAATTACGTTGAAGACTTTTTTCGTATCGAAATAAAGCATTCCGGTAGCTGCATTTATTGAAATATTGAGATGTTCTGTGTAACTTGGTGACTGTTTAAATTGAACAAACACATTTCGGAGAGTATCTTTTTATTTTTTTTTATAGAAGTAAGAAGATCAGCAAGCCGCTCTCATGGTAAGAATGGTAAGAAATAACTGGTAAGAAATAACTCTGCCCACAATCAGTACAGTGCAACACAGGATTTCAAAAAAACGACTCATTCACCCCAAAATGAGTAATGGTGAAGAAAACCTGGAAAAAAAAACACCTTAGGATTTCACAATCTTACTAATATTATAAACGTGAAAGATTGTAAGAATGTATGGATGTCTGGATGAATGTTTATCTGGGGGCACGGTAGTGCCCCCGCCAAGTCGAGCGCAAAGCAAGCACTGCCGTACCATCCTTTACAGGAACCATTTCGCCGCATTTTCAGGCCCCTATTTGAGAACCTCTGGATAAGACCAGAACACAGAAATTTTCGTCATCCAGTAAGCTATAATTACATACTTAAATTCAAAATTTCAAGTCTGTAGGTCATTAAGTTCCGAAGTTAAGCGAAAGCAAAGTTTCGCATTTTCGACACTCACTTACTCACTCATGATCATCAAAATAGAACTAGTACTTCTCATAAACTCAGAGAGCTGAAATTTGGTACATACTAAGAATTTATTGCATAAGCCATAGCAAAACTAAAAAAAACATGCAATTTCGGTCTCGTTTTCGAGATAATTCATCTGCATAAATAACTTTGTAATCTCATATAAATGTATAGGATTACAAAGTTATATTTGCAGTCAATGGTTAAAATTGTGTAAAGCTTTTATTTACTTTCACCTGTCTGTCTGTCGGCCTTATAGTAACCTTATAATATTGCGTTTCTACAAAAAGAAGTGAAATCCCACCAAAAACATTCTGTAAAAAACTAGCTAAGTCTCGAAGGAGCTGCTTGTTTATATCTAAAAAATAATGAAATCTGGACAAAGTCGTGCCAAGTCTAAGATTCCTTACTGCGATTTCTTTATTATTATAGTTAATGTTGTGCGACTTGGCCGTTGAAGGGTACACAAGGGTACAAAACCAGATGCTCCATGACACTTGGATCGCCTAAACATAAGTATTATTGAAATACGCAGCTTTATCAAGCCTACAATTGACTGGTTATTCAATCAACGTTTTCCAAGTGGCAATTTTCTATCATGAATGGTTAGCGGACAGATTGGTGCAATGGTATCATGGAGCACCTGGTAATACCCTTGTGTACCCTTCAACGGCCAAGTCACACAACATTAACTATAATAATAAAGAAATCGCAGTAAGGAATCTTAGACTTGGCACGACTTTGTCTAGATTTCATTATTTTTTAGAGATAAACAAGCAGCTCCTTCGAGACTTGGCTAGTTTTTTACAGAATGTTTTTGGTGGGATTACTCTTTCACGCCTAATCGGGTGGACCAATTGATCTGAAATTAGGTATAGAGATATCTTATACCCTGGAATAACACACAGGCAGTACAGCTGGTAAAACCGCTGGGCCCAGTTATGATGCATAATTCAAGGTCCACTACACCAATGTTTTTTTACTGAGGAGTCATAAAGGTGTTAAGACTTTTCAGCCCAGTAATTTAACAGTGTCCTCCTGCCGAAGCATAGTAATGTTTGCACATCACTGCTCAGGCGATATCGGCAAACATCGAGTGTGATGGAGAGACTATATTAAGAGGATCACTAGGAGTGGTAGATGAACATGGAGGACCAAGTTGAGTGGCGTGCTATGTTTTACATATTTTTTTGGCTTAGAAAGGATTTCTTGTCGGGAGGAAAGCCGCTGGCATAAGATATACCATAGCCCACGGTTAACCAATCAGTTTACGAAGCCGTATCAATATCAATAATGTACGAGCCGAGCACTGAACGCCGATAGGTTAATAATTGAAGAGGTATCGCATGTCAATACACCGTTCTCTGTGATCGTATCGAACAGTGACCAGAGAATACATGAGGTTGTCCTGGACATTACTGGCACTATTTTTCATGTAATACCTTAAGTCCGTCCTCTATTGCACACAAAGATTAATATAGATAACTTTTTATTGTAACATACAACAAAACAACACACGGACAAACTACAAGACATTTTAATACAACCTAAGTGTAACAATTTGCGAACTTTTCGCTAAAAGCTATCTCTTTCAGACGACTCTTTCGTTTAGTGAACAGTGACTTCAGGACTCTCACGTTTGAAAATGTTTCCTTAAACTATATCTCAGAGTTACCAACAACCTCTGCTAAAAAACAAGTCAAAATAAATGAAAACAAACTTTTTTTTTACTTTGGTACAACATTCAGTGAAAAGTTACAATTAATATTATGTCCACTGAACTGTTTTACGACACAATAAAAATTCATACTCAATCAAATTCAAACGCTCAATTAAAAATGTTCAAACTAACCTGAAAATAATGTCTACAGAAATAGTTTTAGTTTTGCTAATAGTTTTAACTATTGTTTATGGTAATATTCACAGAGACAGAAAAAACAAGGATATTGTGATAAATCTTGGTCAAGATGAAGTGTATGACATTCTCAAATCGATCGTGCATTCAAAGTTTACGAAGAAACTGGAGGAACAGTTTGCCTCTGCTGCAGCATCACAGTTCATTACTGAGATTAAGAACAGACATGATGAAAGAGAGATATATAGGTACTCGTGATTTTTATACCCTATGTATTTAGTTAGGTAACTATTTATTATGTATTTTCATCCCTCAATATCTTGCAACCACTGTCGTACGTAATTTATTTTCCTTTCCCTGTTTGGTTACCTGGAAGAGATCGCTATTAGCGATAAGACTAAGTGCTTGTAAGATGTATCAATAAAGTGTTATCTAATCTAAACGGGCTAAAGGGTCTTAACCTCTTATGTCTCTTGAGTAAGAAGCGTTGGCGTAGTGCATCTAGAATTTTACATCATTGTGAAATCCTAGATAACACTATACTGATTATATCTGTAGCGTTATTTTAACTATCAGGAGAGCGTCTTGCTCGTTGTAATTCTTTGGATAAGAAAAGATAAAATAATTATATCCAGATCACCACGAATCGAAGAATCAGACGAGGAACGAGGGTTGCTAACAGACAGTGAAGCTGAAATACTAATGAATGCCCCTTCACCTGATGGTGACAACTTGGAGCGCGCCAACGTTCTCTCTGACCTGGAGGTAGACTCCAACGATATTGAAAATAAGATACCGGTGGTCGGAGTTACGAGGATCAATGGGGTTTATTATAGAAGGCTTTTGGGTCTCATTTGAATAAATATTTTTTAATTTAGTAGTTTGATTTACAAATTAGAACGGAATTGATACTTAAAATTTAATATTATTATCATAGATTTTCGCAAAGTCAAGACTAAATTACCTTTAATACCTACCTACTATTACAAGTGAAATAAACTTACTTATCCCTACCACCAGGATAAAGCTGGGCAAGAACCACAGGATCCATTTTCATAAAACGTGAATACAAATGGTTATGTCCTGTATATTTCGGGCGTTTAAGGTCTTAAAAGAAAAGAAAGATCTACCTGTATTCAGCATAGAGGCTATTTACTAAAGTCCATTAAATAGTCTTATAACTCAAGAGCCCAGAATCTGAGCTAGACAAGAGTGACGACAAGACAGATTTAAGTTTAGTGTTGGTCATCATTCAACAAATATGAATTCGATGGATTAGTCACAATTTGATTTATAACCAGTACTAGCAGTTTCCCGTCGAGCACAAATCCTTTAATTATCATGTCTTTCAAAATGTAAACACCAAATACCACACGAAAACCGCCTTGTCTCACCTCCCATCACAAATTAAACTTTCAAACACATCTAGCACGTCACAGTTCACGCGAATTTTTTCATTCTTATTCCGCACGAGAATTCCCTCACATTATTTTCATTTTGAAATCCGTCAGCCTCCGGTCCCGTATACATCATCTAATACCGTCTGGTCCCTACATCGTGGGCCATCAATAATTCATCGCCCTCTGAATTATTGCCTCGACGATCCGCAAGGATTTTCTTCCTTTCAGCTTCGTAGAGGTGCTTGCAGTTACTTGGCTTACTACGTTGCAATCCTTTTCAATCAATTCAGATGCATGAATTAAGCGGCAAGGAAATGCAGAAAATGTAGAATTCTTTTTTAAATATAGTTTAACAGGTATTTTTCAGGCTTCATATATTTTTAAGGAACCCACTAATAGTGTAAACCTTCTCTTTCACTAAGTTTTAGAACCCATTTTTAATCTTTGTAGAGTGAAATAATCTAGAAATAACGCCATTACTGCTAGCCGTTTTCGTTTATGAAAGACTAGTGACCCACCCGCACTTCGTAGCGTCTAACAAAACATTATGCGTGTTTCTCTACGATTTAATGCATGTATTATACATATAAAACTTCCTCTTAAAACACTCTAAATACTAAAAAACACATCAAAATCTGTTGCGTAGTTCTAGAGATCTAAGCATACATACAGACGGGGGGACAGACAGACGGGGAGGCGATTTTATGTTATACTATTTAGACGTCTAGTGAACCCAGGGAGGGATTAATCCCGCCTTCTGGTTTGTCCGCTACTGTTAATAGATTTGTATGAAGCTTATCAACTGAATCAACGTCAACGTCCTACCCGAAGGTTTCAGAGGTATTCCGAGGACTGGGAGGTACTATCTCCGAGTCTGGCATTGTTGGGGTAATACCGCTACTTTAGATTAGGAGTTAGGAGGTATGTCCTCCATTGTAGACGAGGAAGATGGTTTATGGGGTCACTTATATTCGTTAGCAACCAATATGTACCTACCTATCTTGTATGTGTCATGTAAAAAATTAAACTGATTTAAGACTCCACTCCACTTGACGCTCTCTCGCTCGCATTAAGCCCATTACACACGTCGCTATATAGCGCTATAAAGCTTCTTATAGCGCGGCATAGCTTCAGTACAAATCGGCATCCGTCACACACGTAGCTATAAATGACATATAGCGCTATATCGCGCTATATTTTACAGTTGATGCGTAGAATCCGCCATTTTTCATTTTGACTAGGTGATAAAATGACTAAGCCGATTTGTATTACCGAGACAAAATAAAACAAACTCCTATTACCTACGCGATATATTAAACTAAATAGTAGCAAATGTTTAACCGCTGTGTAACAAATTAGAAAAAAATGTTTTTTATATATGTTAAATATTTTCTAGTGTTTGCAGGTCGTTTTGTTAGCATTACGAAGCAAAGTAATATAATTTGTATTTTAAATTTCACCTCCTATTTACTTGTAATAGGAGCTCTTTTTATGCATAATGATTATTTGTCCGAATAACTTAGACCTTTGAATACCTTGCAGTAGACTTTCGCTTAACCGGCTAAGTCATGTTACAAAATGGCTACGCATTTTTTTTTAATCTAGTTCATATGGGATTTGCCAAATTGTATGGTTTTACAGCAACATGTCTGTTGACAATGTCAATTTTGAGTCTTATACAGGATGTGTAAAAAAATTCATGATTTTTTTCTCAATTTTTAAAAAGATACATACCAGGAGGTTGCCATGGTTTTTTTTACAAAAGTGATTATCAGTTAAATCTTTAATAATGCAAACACATGTTTCAAGGGTTTTGTAGGTACCTCTAAAGAGAAAAAAAAAAGCTATGCAATAGCTTAACAAATCATTATTTTATAGTTTGTCTAGACATTTTTACTAGGAAACTGAACGTTTGGAGTTCTTCTTGTCCTTGTCATATTGCCCATTACTGGGAGTCACGGCCCCTCCTTTGGAGGATTTGATATCTGATGATAGATCGCTATCTGGGTTGGTTGGATGCGATTTTCATAGCCAGGAGCCAAAAGACAACAGGACAACAGCAACTTCAAGGGTGGTGCGGATCTGATCTGACCAACGCATCGGACTACGACCTGAGTCCGCTTTCCTTTGATTTTCCGGATGACAATGAGTTTCTCTACCTATGCTATTTGGCCGATGTAGTCGAGAATCCTCTGATAAAGTCGGTCAAATCCAACATGAATTGATCTTATTTGATTAACGTAAGTCATACTTTTAGTAAACGATGTTAATTTAGAATAAATTTTTCTGGATTTTTTTGACGAATTTTGAAACGTCATTTTTTTTAAGTTTACCAGGAGCAGATTTGAAGGAAACCAAAATCTAGGGGAAAAAAAGAAACATCCTTTATGCAGAATACATTGTCAAATTCTTTTGTTTAAGTAGTGTTGGGGAATCATTGGAACTATATGCAATCAAAGTGATTGAATCTCCGTTCCTACTCCTGGTACCTACTTCCTAAAAATATTAACAAGGAACTAGCTTTAAAATGATGAAAAGTGGTATGTACCGTTAACGAGTGTGCTGACGAAACGAGATATATGAAAGTGCATAGGAAGGAGAAATAAAATAGACCCCCGTGTCATGATTTTCTGTATAGCAACAAAATCTCCAAAACCTGACGGTTGGTTAGTTTTGATTGGCTTGTTTATAAAAAAAACTCTTCATGTAGACCAAACCACCTTAAAATCAAGAGAGAAGAGAGAAAAAAAGCGAAAAATATATAAAGCGTTTTCTTTTAAGAATTCTCGGATGCTGCTTGCTAGCGCAAGCATAAACAATACAGTCCAATTTCTCAGATATAAAGATGTACAGTACAAGTCCTGCACAGATGCAATAGATATAAATAGCAGATAACCACATGAAATAAATACGTCTAGTGAAGCAAACGTACGAATGTGATTTGATTTCGAACAGGAGAAATGATTTGGATACGCAAACTCGATCACCTGCTCGCATTAAGAACTTTGAATTTCTTCCAGTTAGACTGCGTTCGTTTTCTGCTTAGATAGGATATGTGAGTCACTTGCATGCCTATGTACGTAAACACACATTCACCTATGTACATGCAATCACGCTCATCCAAAATCCTGATAAAGTTTTACACAGCACCGTAAAATAAATCGGTGGTAATATAAATAACATACATTATCATTTTATAGGTTTTTATATAAAAAATATTCGACTTATTAGTGCCTATTACTATTAATTATGTACAGAAAAGTACGATAATAATATTTCAGATTATTTCTCTAATTAATTTCGATTAGATTAAAATAAGTTGGTTAGTTTTATCACTAATTTATGACGATTTTTAAAAGCAGTTAATTATTGTATATTTTAACACTTGTATTTCTTTTAAACAACGGTTTTCAACTTATATCATTCATCGCAGGAGGCACAAAGTGGAAATTGTGCATACACTTATTAGGTAAGTAAGACTGGTGATAATGCTATATTTTGGTAACATTGAATTGATCCGATAATGAAGCCGTAAAAAAGCAACTGGAACTCCGTGAAGGTTATAGAACAGTTGAAGTATAGCTAACATAATATATTAAAAAACAATCTACATAACATGAAAATAAGTATTTAATAACTATTTTATGAGTAATTTTCACTTTATATTAATGAAACTTTAATAATTATCATTATTGTGTGGGATAAGAGAACAGATACCTAAACGTACGTACGTATTTATTCGTAATATATTATGTTAATAACATTTTTTCACACAAGTATATGGCAACTCCAAATTGCACTTGTCCGTTTTTTTTATATTTTAACAGATACCTAAACTATTAAAATACGTATTTATTCGTAATATATTATGTTAATAACATTTTTCCACACAAGTATATGGCAACTCCAAATTGCACTTGTCCGTTTTTTATATTTTTGTATTAATATACCTATTCAAACGCTCTCATAGAAATTGTTGCCAAGTTATTCCAAATATTTGAGTACGTTTGTAAATATAAAAAGTAATGTTAATAAAGTCACTTGATTTGATATCAATGATCGACTCAAGATTCAATCACAAAGAATGAACTATTAAAAAATATAGTTCCGATCAGTAACCTGGCCATCACTAAAAATAATATAGCAAGTTATAGCAAGGTATAGCAAGGCCTTGCTATGCGATGCTATATGGTACCAGGAGTCATATAGCAAGATATAGTATAGCGTCGTGTGTAATGGGCTTTATTTGTATCATTACGATATATAGATTCACAGAATTGACTTTTTGAAAATTCCTCAAGATGAGCCTCGCATAATATTATTGCGCACATTTTAAAAGTGTTTCAGTTCAGTGATTTTACAAATGTCCGCCGCTGCACATTGTACACGTTCTCAAAATTCCTTCCAACCAGGTCGTCCGTAAGAGATTGCTTTATGCAATAAGACAAATTGTTTACCTCTAGATTAAAGTTTGCTTTTTAATTATAACTATTTCTTGTACCTTGGTATGCAAAAAAGAGTCATTTTATTCTAAAGTCGTTGAAAATAATATATCATGTTTGAAACCAAGCCCATCAAAATCTGATATTTTACTACCGATTTACGATCACCAAGATATACATAGAGAAATACCTGATGACACAAAAACTTTATAAACTCTCTCTTAGCACTCAATTAAAGAAAATTGAGTCACAAGTAACTCGAACCGATATAAAACTATCGAGATAAAACTAGCTATTAAACCCATAAACGACTGTAATTAAATTAGATACCGCGTTCAAACATATAACTGACGTCATGATGATAGACACTGAATTGTACAAAAAATATAATTTGTTCTACAAACTGCGCTTTCCGAATATTGTGCTGTGCATACTCTAACCTACCTCTTCAAAAATCCTTCTATTTATTTTAAAGGGCATTTGAGTTCAATGTTTTTTATAATTTTATTAAAACGTGCGCTACGTGCTATTTTACCGTTGCCTATTTAATTAAATTTTAAGATCCTACCGCCCATTCGGAAAACACCACTATGAGTGGACAAGAAACTTTCACGGTTTTTTTTTATTTTAAATATTTATCTTGATTAGCCAATTATTTATTGTTGATTACAATGCAAAAGTTTATTATGCAGACGTTACAGCGTCTTAACTAACAGGTTAGATGACTGGAGACTGGATCAGCCTCTTTGGTGCACGGCATCTGTCATTTCCAATACTATAATAAAACCACACGTAAATGTAATCACCTCGTTCTATAAAGCAGATCACCTTATCAGCCGGTTAACATGCGCGACAAACGCAAGAATCCTACACTATCGCGCTGCAATAAAATGTTATGCGCGCCTGTAACATGCACCGCGATATACGATACTGCGTGATAATGGGGGGGCTCTTGTTTTATACGATACGACATTTTTTTATTAAGCATTAATTGAACGTACCTACTCCAAAAGAAAACAATCTTGATTGCCAATTATTATGCTAAGATATATTACTATATATTATATGTGAGTCATTATATATGAGACACAGTGCAACAATATCTTCAAGACTGATCTATTAATGTACAGCTCTGATCGCTGAACGTATTAGGTTGAAATTTGGCACGCAGCTTGGTTTGATAATATAGACATCCACTAAGAAAGGATTTGTCCACAAAAACGCTTTCACAATCTAGTTAAATTTAATTACAGTTACAATTAATGAAATGTAATCACCTCGTTCTATAAAGCAGATCACCTTATCAGCCGGTTAACATGCGCGACAAACGCAAGAATCCTACACTATCGCGCTGCAATAAAATGTTATGCGCGACTGTAACATGCAACGCGATATACGATACTGCGTGATAATGGGGGGGGGGGCTCTTGTTTTATACGATACGACATTTTATTTGTTATTAATTTTATATAATCCTTTGATTTTACGATCTAGAGGGTTTCTAAGCTACGATGCGACCATAGATGGTAGCAAATTATATCTTTAAGATGAAGAAAATCATGATTACCCAATTACCAATATGAACATGACGCTACAATATCTTCAGATTGATCTATCAATGTACAGTTCTAACCGCTGAACGAATTAAGTTGCAATTTGACACATAAATAGGTAAATTCGGTTATATAATCAATTAGGTTATGGTTACTATAGACTATAACCATATAGGGATTTATTACATAGACATCCGCTAAGAAAAGATGTTCCCGCGAGGTTGAAACCGCAAACATAAGCAAATCAGTTAAGTTTTTTGAAATTAGGCGTTACTTTGCGGCAATCCATGATAGGTACTTATTATTTTAATATAAAATGCAGCACACTGCAGCATATGCAAGTGATTTAATACACATTTTTATATTTGAGTTCCTCCCCACCTCACAAATTAGACTTGGACTCACAAATTATCTAGATCGGATTAACCACTAAATATTCATATTTTTTAATAATTTAATTAGTCATAATATTATCGTATCGTCAGTAACAATGGAACTGCGCACCCACACACCGTCAATCCCCACCATACGCGGTGCATCGCAGCGACTAGCGCCAATAAAAGTTAACGAGCATCATCGATAGAAATGTTCGGACTTATGTTGTACCATCGGAAGCATGCTGTTGGATTTCATGTTATATTGTCTTCGATTGAAGATAAACCTGGCTGTTATCAATTGGAAGAACGTAGAAGACAGAAATAACAAAGACGACAGGCAAGGTCTACAAGCGCCTAATCGCACCATTGATATTGAAACGTCACTTCCAGAAAAACCTAAAATTGAAATTGTAGGCCTCTATTGCAGATAGGCAAACTGCAGAAAATAATGAAAAACTTAAAATTTATTTATTCTAATGGAGCACTTTTTTGCAAATCATCATCATCATCTCAGCCGTAAGACGTCCACTGCTGAACATAGGCCTCCCCTTTGGACTTCCATATGTAAATCACTTTTATATTTTTTTAATTTGAATATTCTACCGCTAGTAAAAAAAGGGGAAATACTACACCTTTGTCTGTTACGTACTTATCCGCCAAGCGCAGTGCAGGCATTTCTATGTAGGTACAGGACTGACTGACTAACTAATCCGCGGTTCTATAAACAAATCAAAATAATCTTTCTAGTTGCGTCCGTGGCCAAGTGGTCACACGTCCGACTTTAAAACTGGAGACCCTGGGTTCAAATCTCAGTGTGTGGCAAAAAGTTCGCCAGAACGCTACCGTGTTTCGGAAGGCACGTAAAACTGTAGATCCCGACTGTTTCCTATAAGATATGTAGGAGGCAGTCGTTAAACTGCAACTGTAGGTGTGGGTTCGCCACACAACTTTTAAATTGTGATTTGACTCTGACAGTGTAAGTAGGGTAACCTGTTCTGTTGGAGTGTAAACCACAATTATTATTTTTAATAAATATAATTCTTGGTTTGCTCTACAAGTCTGTGAGGCTATTTAATACAAGTTATTTTGAGTATGCACACAAAATTGACATTCAGGTGAACTTAGAGAATCTAAGTAAGCAAGTTACCTTTACTTAGACTATGTTATGATTCCTAAAATAAAATAATGTTGCAAAGAACAAGAGTTTGCTCTCAAGGTGTAATCATTTGAATGAGCTTAAACCAATTACGTTGAGAAAATCAGGTGACTCTACAAGTTTGTCTCGATTTTATTGAAGCTTTAAGACTGCGCTTCTAGTAGTTTATGTAACTTAACCAATAAAATAGGGTATATCTACACTAGTGAGGAAGACTATTTTTTACAATAAACCTATCATGGAAAAAACATTTCATCTATCTTCCACCAAGATCATATCCATGCGCACTTTGTAGTGCTTAACAGAATATTATCACTATAACCTTTGTTATGCATATTTTATACATAATATAAACCTTCCTCTTGAATCACTCTTCTTCTTCTTCTTTTAGTGCCTCTCCACTACTGAAGGTCGGCAGTCATCTTCTTAAATTTCTCCTTGTCCTGGGCAAGCCTGAACAGATCTTCCACCTTCTTGATCCCGGTCCATTGCCTGATATTTCGGAGCCACGACAGTTTGCGCCTTCCTACGCATCGTTTCCCTGAGATTTTACCCATCATAATCGTTTGCAGCAGTTGATAACGGTCATGTCTCAAAACATGAACTAGATATGCAACTTTTCTCTGCTTCACAATTCTGACCAGCCCGGGCTTTTCAAGTCTTATCACTCTATTTATTCAAAATACCGCATCAAAATACGTTTTAAAGATCTAAGCATTAAGCATACATCCTACTAATCCTACTATCGAAAAACGCGAAAAATTTTAAGAATGTATAGATTTCTGGATGTACGTTCGTTACTCTTTCCGCCTAAACGGGTGGACCGATTGAGCTGAAATTTGGTATAGATGTTATGGACCAAGTGATTAATGCGAGCATTATTAATAATGCCCGAGCATTATGTATAATGTCTAGCTCTATCGGGCCAAGTGATTAATTATTATCCAAACTTCATTATTTATCACAATGCACGGGCACAACTCGTAAAATTATAAGTGTGAATACCATAGAGCTACGAAAGTTTTGAAGTGGCCATGACCTAAAAGCGAAAACAGTTGGTTAGGTTAAGTTTGAACAGTGACCACAACGCGCGAGCCGAGCGAGCGAAGCGAGCGTGCCGCGGCAGCGGCCGGCGAAGCGCCAGATATGAGTTTTTTTTTACTAAATATTTTTTATCTGTAGATGTTCAGAGACGTGGACGCGTCATGAACTCTCTGAATATCTACAAATATAAATCATTTAGGTATCAAAAATAAACTCGTATCTGGCGCTTCGACGGCCGCAACCGCGGCACGCTCGCTCGGCTCGCGCATTGTGGTCACTGTTCAAACCTAACCTAACCAACAGATTTCGGATTTTCCAGATCTATAGTTTACAGGTTGGCAAGTCTAATTGTACATAAGTCTATGGTAACACAATAACTAATCACTTGGCCCGATAAAGCTAGACATTATACATAATGCTCGGGCATTATTAATAATGCTCGCATTAATCACTTGGTCCATAACATAGACATAGCTTAGACCCTGGAATAATATATAGGCTACTGTACAGCAGGTAAAAGCGATGGGCACAGCTTGTAGGGATTTATTATTTTAATTAATGACCGTGATTTAAAAATGCATTGTTCAATTCAGGCCGTATGCATTAGGCACTAACATTCTAGCACAGAGGGTGGGGGGTGGTACAAACAGTCTCTCATGTGGAAGGCCGCAGACGTCTGAGCGACAGACGCAATGCAATGGTGGTGACAACTGTCAACTTGCCGACACATGGAGTGGAAATATAGGAGATATGGCAATACATCGTTTTTACAAGCTTTTATTTACTTTCACCAGTGTTGTCTGTCTACCTGTCTGTAATCAAATCTTGGAAGTTTAATTTGATCCACTTTACGCGTAGGGCGTCCTTGGGCGAGATGGGGTGATTATTGATTATATCCGGAGGGTCGCTGGGAGTGGTTGGAGGAGAAAGACGGAGGACCGAGTTGAGTGGCGTGCCATGGGGGAGGCCTATGTCCAGCAGTGGACGAACATGGGCTGATGATGATGACTTTCCGATTTCTAATTGAGCTGAAATTTGGCATGCATGTATAAATCGGATGTCAATGTAATATTATTATGATATGGAGCTGATCCTATGATGGAGAAGGAAGGTTACCATAAGAATTTCGTAATTAAACGACGCAAACCCATTGAATTTGAGCTCATTTGATTCATCGACGAGTACTTTTATGCTAGATGGTAATAATAATAAAAGCTTGTTTAAAAAGCTTTTTTTGTAATTTCACTTGTTTAATATTATTATTAAAATACGTCATTGAGGTTCTGTAAGGAGCATGAAAAGTTGTCTGCACTACCTCTACGAATGACCAAATTTATACATTGGCCCAGGTAAGAGCTTTTTAGTCATTCGTGGCACAAATATTTAATGAAATCTAATTTCAGAGCCATGTTTCAGTGACGTGTCTGATCATGTAAAATAATTTTGACGGAAATATTTATTGTCGCCTTGCGCATATTAACCCGGCAGTCGAAGTCAAGAAGCAGCTAGCTGCGTTAGTAACCGTGGGTTTAGTCATTATTTTTAAATTGTTCACGGTCGCGTTTGGCTTTGAAATCCTACAGAACAAATATTTTTACTGCTAAAAGTGACGTCACAATTTACCACCTTCAAAAATTCCGCATCGCATCTCCGCATGCCGAGTGCGTTCCGAAACCGTCGCATCGCAAACGCGGACGCCTGAACGCGCCACGCCTCGCCGCCCCGTGCCAAATTCAAACGGTTGACGTTCCAATTGTTTTTCATTTTTCGACTGCTCTCGGTGGCCAGTGATTTCACGTAACGATGCGGGTGCTGGCTGGTAAATTGGTGCTACGGCATGTACAAGTTCTAAAATTCAAAAAGTTTCTATCCGCCAAGTCGAGCAAAAAAAGCGGCACGGCCGTAACATCCTTTTCTGGAAGCAGTTCAGACCATTTTCGACCCTCTATAACTTCGTTGTGGATAAAACTAGAAGCTTCAATTTTTAACAATCGAGTATGCATTGTATAAACACGATTTATTCCAAATTTCATTAAATTTGAACTAGTCGTTTAAAAATTATAACTAGTCAAAGTTTTGTAATTTTGTCACTCACTCACTCACTCACTCACTCACTGACCGATCATCAAAAGTCTAAGGCACTTCCAGCAAACATAGAAGGTTCAAACTTGGTAGATACTTAAAGTTTATTGTATAAACCATAGGAAAACTAAAAAAACATGCAATTTTGGTCTAGTTTCCGAGATACATAAACTGCATAAATAACTTTGTAATCCCGTATAAATGTATAGGATTACAAAGTTACATTTGCAGTCAATTGTAAAAATTGCATAAAATCCCAATAATAATGCCATAATATATATGCCGTAATAATGTATAAAGCCAGGGAGGGATTATCCCGCCTTCTAGGTTTAGTCTGCTCCCATCTACGGGCGTCGTCACTTAAGATCAGGCGATATCGTGGGCAAAGGCTAACCTATAACGAATAAAAAAAACAAAAAGTAGTGAGATGCCACCAAAAACATAACTTGTAAAAAATACCAAGTCTCGCAACTGCAGTTCTTCTACCGTAAAAAGTTGTGAGATCCATGTACTACCAAGTCGGTAAAATCTTTTGTGTTTTAAATTAATAGATTGACTTGGCAATCGCACTATTGTGTCGGTATATTATATTACTTGAGAGATACATTGTGTTTTCATGCGATGGCCAAGTCGATCTATTAATTTAAAACACAAAAGATTTTACCGACTTGGTAGTACATGGATCTCACAACTTTTTACGGTAGAAGAACTGCAGTTGCGAGACTTGGTATTTTTTACAAGTTATGTTTTTGGTGGCATACCAATTTCTAGGCCGATATCGTAATAGGTTTACAATGTAGAGTTTTTTTAGATTTGATCACGATCTCAGCGTATGTAGTCCATTGAAAAGTTACATTTGGGGTTGCGTTTTTTAGAGGACGCAATTTTATTTTTTTGATGTGTAGGGGGGGTCAGTGTAAAGCTAAAACCAAGTTTGTGGGGTCGCCACCCTTGTCCCACAGCCGCCATCTTGAAAATAGGGGTTTAAATGGTTTTTACGATATATCTCTTAAACACCTAAAAAAAATACACCTTTACAAAAATTTCAGCATTTTTGAAGAATACTTCATTTTTAACGATTTTCGAAGATTCAAAATTTGGCATTTTTCAATAATTTTTTCCATAATATTTTTTTTTTTAATAGCCCTAAGTAAAAATTTTGAAAAATGCCAAATTTTGAATCTTCGAAAATCGTTAAAATGAAGTAATCTTCAAAAATGCTGAAATTTTTGTAAAGGTGTATTTTTTTTTCGAAAATATGAATTTTAATTAAAATTAATTTTCGCTTATAACTTTTTTATTTATAGATCTACGACAAAAAGTCACTGGACTAAAGTTGTAGAGAATTTAATCTGCAACAAAAAATGTTAATTTTTTTTTTAATCAGATGAATAGTTTAAGAGATATATCGTAAAAACCATTTCAACCCCTATTTTCAAGATGGCGGCCGTGGGACAAGGGTGGCGACCCCACAAACTTGGTTTTAGCTTTACACTGACCCCCCCTACGCATCAAAAAAATAAAATTGCGTCCTCTAAAAAACGCAAGGTAAGGCCTAAAAAATGTAACATTTCAATGGACTAATGTTTAAGCGATGATGCGGCCGAAGATGGTAAAAGATTAATCTAAATCGCGACATTAATTCCTTACTTTCATCACAGTGATTGAAAAAAACAAGTACACACGTTGGTTTATACCGCAATATTGCCTGATTTACGACTCTATAAACATAGGTACTAGGTACACATACCTTATCCCTATTTTATAAAAATTGGCGCCCAAATTTTTGATGAGATAGCCATTATTAACAACTATTTTTGGTGTGAAAAACCATTTACGCATTAAGCTTATCTTAGAATATGCATACGTTGGTCCTGTTTTTTAATAACCAAGAAGGAACATGCAATGATTCGGATTCGAATACCTTTACTTCCGAATCACATGCGATCCGAGTCTCATTCTCCGATCGAATGTAATTCGGAAGCTCTCAAAGCCACAATAAATACCAAAATGACTCGTAAAATATAAAATATAGAGCAATAAACGTGTAATAAATAACATCTAATATCGCATTGAAATCCTATAACAATTAAATTTGATAATCGTCGTTCCGTGCTTCCATCCAATTATACGAGTACGCAACGAGAAATGGATTCAAATTACAATTTCATGAATAGCATTGTGTTCATTGAATTTCATTGTGATTTTGTGATAAATAACTTATTACGAATCTTCTGGAATTCGGGAATTACTGAATACATTTTCAAATACTTTGGGAATTATTTTACCTGTAGCAAGCAATGCTGCCAGCATTTTGGGTACGCCGTCTGACTAATTAATTTAAAATAAAGATTTATAGTTTAAACATTTTTTTATATCTTCGCCTCTGATACACACGTTTTTTTCATACCTTGAACACTAAAATGATTAAATTTCCTTTGAATGTAATAATGTTTATACCAAAAAAAACAAAATTTATTTATTTATTTATTTTATTAGGTTCACCAACAGTTAATTACATTTAATCTTACAGTATACTTTAAGGAACTAGTTTAATCTATCTTAATGCATAACCTTAATGCATTATAGGCGGACACAACATGCAATGTGTTTACATAGGTGATTTTTTAAAATAATCAGTATTGAAGTTAGCTTTACAATATGTGTGATGTTAAACACAGCATGCGTTGTGTTTTACATTGAAAGAAAAATTAAATATTTATATACCTAAATAGCTGTACTAGTATTTCTAAGAGGTTAAGTGTTATTTAGATAATATTATGTTTGCTATGATATTATTTTTACAGGCATTATAATAATAAATGTATTGAGACCAGTACAAACAAGCAGTTGAAATTATTGGAATATATTAGTGGTATGTTTTGGTAATATCTAGAGACCAAAACTAAGAAAAAGGTTCCTACCAAAAAAAATACATAGTTAATATTGAGGTATTATGTGAAGTCCCCTTCACATTGATAGCTTTACATAATATGTGTACTTTAAGAAACACCCGAGGTGACTTTAATTAACATATTATTTAGTAAAATGGTTTAGTCTAGACATACTTTAAAAATCTGACGAAGAACCGACCTCTATTTTCCTGAAATCGTTTAATTATACAACAACATATAAACAACATTTTAGGCATGTACATTTTACATACATTTCTTATTCTTATTTTAGAATTCATATATTGATTTGCTTAGGCGGTCAAGTTCAATAAAAAAATCTGACGAAGAACCGACCTCTATTTGCCTGAAATCGTTTAATTATACAACAACATAAACAACATTTTAGGCATGTACATATTTAACATACATTTCTTATTCTTATTTTAGAATTCATATATTGATTTGCTTAGGCGGTCAAGTTCAATAAGAGAAATTACAAACCAATAAAAATATTCCATGTTTTTGTACGCGAAGATAAAAGCTAATCAGACATAGTTTACTTAGTTCACCTTTATAGCAAGGCACTTAACCATCTTTAGAAACTTTTTCAACTACTGCAAAGTAAATTAAATACAAACAGAGTTAACGTTTAACAATCTCGAGATAATGCCTCAATAGGGTCACCATAATACGTATATTTTTGTATGACAATGAGCGAGAAGAACAAATTCAGTTGGTAAGTATCATAATTTACCTATTAGACACAGTGTCAACCAATGCTTTGATATTCAAAATTATGTGTGACTCAATCAAGTGTGACCTGATCATTGCGACTTAATGAGGCGCTTTGGTAAGTTAAGCTAACAGCATAGACACAGGCCTGACAACTAGCTGTTTCACATGATTATTCAGCCACCGGTGAAATAGTTGCCAGTCCCAGTTGATGCAAATTAAAAAAAAAATGTGCTTGGCAAAGCGTTTTATCCTCATTTTAGGTACTCGTCTGCTGTTTAGGATCAAAATAGTAAGGAAAATTTTGTCATGATCAATTTATGCTGTTTGTCTAATACTAAGCTTCTCTTTCATCATCATCATCATCATCTCAGCCGTAAGACGTCCACTGCTGAACATAGGCCTCCCCTTTAGACTTCCATATGTACCGGTTGGAAACGACCTGCATCCAACTTCTCTTTACTGCGTTAAAATTTGTACCGTTCATAGAGTAAATTAATAAATAAAATAATAAATAATAAAATTTATTGACTCAGAAATAAATAGGCACAGTTTACAAATCTTTATAGGCTTACTTAGTATAATGCATTCATAAACATAAGAGGCTTTTAATTTAGTAACATGCTTAATATTGTAAACATTATAATGTAATATGTAGTGAACATTAGACTAATTTTTTCATTTGGACACACTATAGTTTAGGAGTGATGGTGGCCGTGCTAGTAATCAAACTGTGTTACAGCCACCATTTGCCCCCCGTTTGGCAAAAAGACATTATGGTATCATTACTATGACATTAACTTTAAATACAAAGCTAGAAATGTATTATAATATAACAGAAATTGCAATAAAAAAACAAAATAATAATATTAATGATGAGAAATTGATGAGATTTTACAATAAAGTTTTAAATTGAGTTAAAAGTTTATTTCAACCATTGAATTTAGATAAAGATTTATATAATTGAAAAAAAAAATAACTCCTCAACTTCTGAGTATGTTAACTTAAGCAGCCAGTCTGTGACACTATTTTTAACTTTATTAAGCGGAGAAGGGTAGATATCCAGTTCCTTACTTGCTTACTTGCCCAAAAGTATGGTCAACCTACATCACGGACAGAACATTTCCAAGTGGAACTAAGAAATTAAAACGGCATCTCCGTTCCGTATAAAATATTCATGACGTTTTCGTTCCTTGGGCGATGGTATGGTAATGAAGTGAAACAAAAAGTACCGCCGGACTAATTGATTCTTGTCATTTCACTTGCCTTATTTGTCGAGGAGTTTAAGTACCTACAGCCTAGAGTAATGTGTACTAGAGGAAACAGCGGCTTCGCTCACTCAGTTACTTATCCTCGTAAATATATAAAATATTATAATACCTCTAAATATATAAGGTAAATCAATTAAATATTTTAGCGTAAATTAAATCTCCTCGTACCAGGTTTCATTTTACACACTTTAAACTAGAGTTTAGTATTCTTTTATCTGTGTGAGTGGTTTTCTATTCATTATAGGTGAGCCTTTGACAATGGTCGCGGCTAATCGTCCGTAATTTATTTTCCTTTCCCTGTTTGGTTGTCAGGATCAGATCGCTTTTAGCGATACGATTGCCAATTGTTACAAATTGTATATAGTTCAAATTTCTTATAAGTTGTATCGATAAAGCGTTATCTAATCTAACCTAATTTAATGTTAGCAATTACGTAGTCAAAGATAGCAGAAGCTTAAACCTAGAAGGTAGGATAAATCCCTCCCTGAGTCCACTGAACATTATACCGGAACACAGTAGTAATGACCGCTTGGCACACAGTTAACAAACTACCATAAAACTGCTTGTTTACCAAATCAGTGATATAAAGACACAACATGAAGCATTATGTAATTAGACCTTACCCCACCTTCCAGTACAATAACTAAACTATCCCCAACATAAAATAAAGGGATCAATACACGAAGAAAATCGAAGTTCCCGAAACAAAGCCGTAAGGCTCCCTACAGACGTCGCGATGCATTATCAATGAACAAAAGAAGATCGCGTACGACGTCAGACGTCACTGGCATTAGGAAACCTTAACAGATTAAATTAAACCTTATGGTACTTAAAATAAGGTTGTTTTTGTGTGTTTTGGGGAGGAGAAAAGGGGGATAATCGATTGTATTGTGGTGGAAGTGAAGTCGAGTAAGATAGGCATGCGAGCGATCAGTGGTTTTGTTACGTGGAGTGGCTTTTTCACTTCTTTTGTGGTGTATGTTTCAGGTAAAATGGATTTTGGAGCCTAAATGCTTTTTTAAAGATTTGTTCAAACTATCGGAAACTAGCTGTGTCCAGCGGTTTTGCGGTATGAGTTAATTCCGTATAAGCAATGTGCATAATATTATAGATACGTACCAAATTATACCTTAATCATATTCTTTTTTTACAAGCTTTAATAAAACTTTGTTTGTATGTTTCTATTTATAATATTATATTAACTTACATATGTCATTCATATGTGATTACTATTAATACTTCTATCATTTTGCAATTACTAACTTATATCAAGATACAAGAAATTTTACCAGGGGTAGACTTCCTTTGCAGGAGGTCGTCTAGGTGGGTACCCCAACAGTGCCAGTTATTCTACCGCCTGAGCAGTATTGTGCAAACATTACTGTGCTCCGGTAGGAGGGCACTGTAGCTAGTGAAATTACTGGGCTAAAGAGTCTTAACATCTTATGACTCTTAAGTAAGAAGCGTTAGTGCAGTGCACCTAGAATTGCACATCATTTTGAAATTCTAAGTAGCACTGTACTGATTATGGGCAGCGTTATCTCTTAACATCAGAAGAGCGTCTTGCTCGTCTTCTTACTTCTCCACATAAAATGTAGGCACTTTTCAGTAGGTAAAAGCAAAATAATTCACAGCACGTTAAAGCAATAAATTTAGTAGGTTCAACTTACAACCAGTTGCACCTTAACGCATCACCTGCACTTCGTTACCGAGGGCGCTCGCCTGACAAATTGCTCCGTGTGCAGCGCGCCTTATAAATGTATACCTCTAGTTGCGAGTTGTGAACTAGGTCACTTAACAAAACCTAAATACGAACCATATAATACTAAAAACGGGCCTGGATTTTATTCAATCTTAGCCTAAATTTTGTGATCTTTCTCAAAACTTATTTCAGCAACTTCAAAAAAGAGTTTAATTATTTTACTTTCATTTATACCTTCCCTCACCGAAGACTATTATATATAATATATATTATTACCTATTTTCAAGATATCTATTATAAGTAACAATTGACTGATTGATTGACATATAATGTAAACTCAGCTCAAATCGCGCTGAACTGCTGAAATCGATTGAGTTGAAATTTGGAAAACAGATTTTTGGTTTCGTGACGTAGAACTCTTATTTATCGACGAAAAAAATCGAATGAGACTCTCAAATCGACGCGTATATATGTATTTTCAAGCTGTAAATACGTATATAAATGAATGCAAGATACTCTACCAACTCAACGTCGTCGTAATTTGTAACAACTAACAACCAGTGAGTTTCAAAGGGCACAAGTTGTCAACAGTTTGGTGGCTCGCAACAAGTTGCCGTGTTGTTGGGATTGGCAATTTGTCACTTCGCCGCTCGCTGATAACTAGGCTTTGAGCCACTGTACTTAGGTACTTGGTTATGGGCTTTCTCGTGTGATAGTACTAGCTTATGTTCGTTTTTCAAAGATACATAGAAGTTCTTAAGTGAGACGAGGGTGGGTGTTGGTATATGTTTTGATGATAATTTATTTTATTTTATTCATCGTATGTTAGCTTTTGAGCATTTCGATTAGATGGTAGCAGACTAAACCTAGAAGGTGGGACAAATCCTTCCTTGGCTTTTAACTCAAACTTAAACTTCAGTAAACATCATGGTGTGTGTGTGGTCAAAACGTCAAAATTACCCGCTTGGCGATACGGTTTTGTCCAAATCAGTAAAAAAAACAATAATAATTAATTTCATGATTATTTTATGTACTAAATAATACTCGCTTTTACGTAATCAATAGGTAATTTAAATTTACCACAAAAATGAAAATCGACACCTGCGTTCTTCAACAAACCTTTCACGAAACTTTTATTTAATCCTCGCGAAGACTTCATTTCGCCATCAACTGTCCAAGTTTACGAATCCCATCAAACATTTATCTCGATTTACAATCGTTTGAGTGCGAAGTTCGTGCGCCTACTTGCTCCTATACACAGTATAGTTTGAATACAGTATCACAAGTTCATATTATTGTTATAAATATTAGGTATATTGTTGTCATTGAAAATATTGAGGCTCAAACCGAGTTTCTGAGGATCAGCTGGTAAAATAATAATCATGAAATTAATGAAAAAGCGAAACATAGTAGAACTAACATGTTGTGAGAACTGTTTTGTGGAAGTGTCAAATATAAAACGGTACACGTAGGATACAATGTAAGTATGAGATATGACAACTATAGTATTGTTATACTAGCCCTACATCATTACTTGTTAGTTGCCTAAATATAAGATAAGAAACTTTTTATTGATCCACACATAAATTAAATTTTACAAATACAACAATTAAAACTAAAGGTGTATCAATTGGCGGTCTTATCGCTCAAAGCGATCTCTTCCACACAACTGAAAAAATAAAAAATATGACATATATAAAAGGAAAGTGTGACTGATCGATTGCCTAAACCTAATCGGGTTGAAATGTGGAACACAGAGTGGTTTTATGACGATTCAGATTTTATATGGTTCGTCACACCAAAAAAAGTTCGGTCATAACACACAAAGCACACTGACAAATCCGCGAGAAAAAGCTAGTGTGATTCCTAAGAATGCACCGTTATATTTGCGACGTAAGTAATAACTATGTATACACACGACAAAAACTCACGGATATAATGGTCGCAGCTAGGTTCAATCCTGGGTTTCGGATAATTACGGTGTCCTTTACCAGGAGCTCACGCCTCGCGGTCGCGACGCTGACAACTGTGTTTTCAAGAACACGTACTGTTGTAAAATATACTGTAACCAAGCGGCAAGTTTCAACAAAATCCGTTGATTGTGAATCGCGTAAGAAGCTTGGCACTTAGCACGGTGTTTGTAAACGTGTTACCATATTGAAGAAGTTCGGCTTCAAGCTGCGTCGAAAAATATTATGTGATCAAGTAGGGAATATTATGACGACAGATTATTAAAAAACTGCATGGTTAAGCGTTTTGGATGAGTTTTTTTAAATTGTTGAGATTCACTCGTTTTACACATAATAATGTATTTTACCAAAGTCACCAATGCAGCAAGTAAAAAAGTCACACATAACTATTTAAGTTAAGCTACCTATGTGCTCGTAGCTTATAGTCACAGGGCCGCGATTCTCGATGATTTAAAATTATTACATCTGGACCAAATAACCCCATGGACATCACCGCTTCAAGATATACAAACATCCATACCTCACATTTCACATTTATAATAATATTATAGAAACAAGCTAATTTATTCAAATAGACTGAAACGGGGTACTTATAGATTAGATTTTATAACGTTTTATAGAAATACCACAATTTTATACGAGAACTTCGAATTAATTACAATTTACATTACGTATAGAATTGAATAGAAAACTCTTATAATATTACATTGTCTTACATCATCATCATTGGCCTTGAAACATCTATTATAATAGATGGTGTAAGTAGCGTCAGGTTAATGTGCGGCACTTTTTTTGATGGCTAAACAACCCTATTGGAAACTTGCAGCAACGACCGCAAAGGTTACAAATGAACAAAGTTATACCTAAATTAACGTTTCTTCCAAAAAGTAAAGATATCCTGCTATCTCTCATCGAGCCGATAAATTAATTCCGCTGCCCGATACGGTTTTACTTTAATTTTATTCTGATCCTTTGAGAGGTCGAGAGGTCTTCTAATTGCTTAGTCTAAAAAGAAATATTCGTTTGTGCTTCGGTTGCGGTGCTAGTGTTAGGGATTAGAATAACGTTTAAATTTTTTATATAATTAAAAGAAAAAAAAGTTTGGCGCACATCGTACGAAATTGAGTATAAATTACTATACCAATAACAAGAATATCTCTAATAGAAATGCCCTCGTTAACCATCAATTAATAATAATAGCTTTGATATTGGAAATAGCTTTGATTAAGTATTTTTCTATATGAATTAAAACAATGTTTCTGTCACTTTGCGAAAATTATCTTTGAGTTCATAATTCGTTGCTTTGAGCCCATTTTCCATAGATGGACTCATAGCAAATATATGTACTTCGATAAGTCTCATCTGTGTGCGTTAAACTTTTATTATGTTTACTTTTTTTTTTTATACAACGAAGTAAGAAGACGAGCAAGACGCTCTCCCGATGGTAAGAGATAACGCTGCCCATTATTAGTACAGTGCTACTCAGTATTTTACAAAGGTACAATTCTGGGTGCACTGCGCCAACGCTTCTTATTTGAGAGTCATAAGATGTTAAGACTCCTCAGCCCAGTAATTTCACTAGCTACAGTGCCCTTCTACCGAAGCACAGTAATGTTTGCACATCACTGCTCAGGCGGTAGAATACGTGTACACCTATCAAAAGCCAGGATTATTGCTAATTAATGAAAACTACTTTGACAACTAGACTACAAGTGAATACTACTTTAAACTATTAGTGTAAAGAAAATAGTTTTATTTACGGCAAATTACAATTGCGCACAACAAATAACAATTTTATTTGATTTTTTGCATAGTAAATAGCTTGTTTTTGTTAAAATTTTATTATTATAATTATTCATATAGCTTTATTATCTCCTTTTATTTTTCAAAATCGCCATAAGTGTGCCCACAAAATACACCCAAAAGATAATGACTCCCCGGCTGCACTCCTAACGACCTTTATATTATTTAGGACGACCCTTTCCTTGTTTTAATTAATCGACGTGAAATCTTTTAATCCCACCGTTCATTACAATTTGTTCTGATATTTGATCTTTTATTTCGTCTATCATATTTCTTCGTTTATTTACAACAGATGATAATTATACATTTTTTACTGAATTTTACATTGGACTTATTCTATTTAACACATTCAATATTACAGACTCTCAAAGCGGGTTCTCCAAGTTCTTGAAATGCCAATGACTCGCCTTTGGTACTAAGATTTCCAAATATCTTCATTAAAATGTTAGTTTTGGTTAGTTAATTTTTGATAATTTAAGGACATTTGAGTTGATTCAAGACATTGTTTTACAAGTAAGTTTTCAGTGGCAGTCGGTTTCGTAGCAAAATATTGGCCACATCAGTGAACTAAGAATTTTCTAAAGTAAAGGTATTATTATAAACTTTTTCATCAACACAAAGCTATGTAACCAGATGTGCTATTTAAAAATAATAAAGGTGTTATCAATAACAAAGTATTATAATAATAGGTACCTAGTGTTTTTTTTTTAATTGACGTTAATAAATATCATTTTAGTGAATACGCCCCTTCGATATGCGATATGGATCGGCCGTGCAAAATTTAATTCGAGATTTTCGATACATTTACTTTTCGATTTAATTATTCTTCTCTTCAAAAACTACTTTAACCTCATTTCAAACTAAGCTGAAATAATCCTTTAATAATGTAAGAAATAGCCAATATAGTACAGTAGGGCTGTCGTCGCAAGAATCCCGAATATCCCGGGAACGCTGCGACTTCCCGGCATCCCTACGGACGCGCTTATCCTTCAGGACGGAATTATTCAACTTTACTCGCTTTGGCGGTACGGTTACTCACAGTCAAGGTAGACTTAGCTTTATTTACTAGGTTTAGGTACCTAGTAGATACCCATATAACATTCTAGCTGTGACCAGCGCAGCGGCTTATAATAATAATAAGATTTGTATTCAAGTAACTAGATATTATAGCGTAGCTTATGCTTGCGGCTTTGCCCGCATGGCGAAATCCTTTCTTAGTGGAGGTCTACGTCATAAAAAGTGTTAAAAATTTCAACCCAATCCGTTCAGTGGTTTAGACTGTGCGTTGATAGATATAGATCAGTCAGTCAGTCACTCTTTCCTTTTATATATTTAGAAGACAATACTCATTCACAAAAAAACAACAGCACAACTAAAAGTAACTTTAATAAAATAGATAAAACACATACATTTAATTATTCCAGGGTATAATGCTATCTTTATAAGTACCATATTTTTTTAAATGAATTATAATGGTTAGCCTTTGACCACAATCTCGCCTGATGTTAAGCGGTGATGCGGCCGTAGATGGTAGCACACTAAACCTAGAAGAGGGAAAATACCACCCTTACCTACCCACCCTTACCCCCTGGCTTTATTGAACATCATGCCCGAACACGGTTGGCGACACGGTTTTGCCCAGTGGGTGGTAACTAGCCACGGCCGAAGATTATCACCAATAGCTGTAGCATGACGTATGGGATCCCTACGACACTTCAAGATTAGATCCGTCATCCCATACATTGTACCATAGACAAAGAAGAGCATTGTTCTTAATGTATGAGATGACAGTTGACTTGACAGCAAGACAAATCTACGCAGCGTCTGTGCTTAAGGGGCTGTATAAAGTAAGCAAATTTGGTAAATAAATAGCTTTCTTGACTACTCTTAGTACCTATATTCCCGTTAATTCCCAGTCAAAGCAGGCAAGCTCCCAAGGAGCAGTGTAACTAACATTATTACACGGCTATAGAACCGCATCACGCTGGATGCCGCAGTGCTCCGTGTCGTCGCATCAAATTGCAGCCACGTCCGCGTTAGCCTAGATTTCGGCCGCAGACCTAGGTCTTACTGGATAAGTAGATTAACCTAGATGTTTCAGGTCGGCTGGGAATTGAAGCATGTTTAAATTTGTTGTATGAGACTCAAACTCAAGATATATCACAGTTACTATAGAAAATAAAACTCAAAATTTTATATAAACGTAAGTGTTAGTACTTAATTCAGACAATATACAAAACTGATTTATTATATAACAGCTTTGTGTCTCATTTTAGGTTGTTATATAATTACGTTTTAATGAAAAATAATGAGTTATAAAGTTTTGTGCAAAATGTTTAAAAATAGAACTCAACGATTCCAGTAACAGAATCGAAAACGGGCAAGGCGGTAATTAAGTGTACAATTACTATTTTTTATGTCACATCCAGTGATTCATATACCACCCAGTTTCTATACTAACCCTTGTGTATCTTACCTGACCCAGATTTTTTATTTCACTTCAGAGAGGATGAAATTGCTCAGAGTGAGCCTGTATTTTTTTTATTCGTACTGGCAACTTTTTGTTTTCATATTACGCTTGTTTACCTTCGATAAGACATCCAACTGGATAAGTCACTGACAAGCGACTCCCCCACTGCCAGAAAAAAAACCGCAGAGCATAGAACTAAAAGTGATAATTCAGGTTATCTATGTGTGTGTATAATATTTACTTATGCGAGTATATTTTATGCCAGTGTTTGACAATTTTGTCGTAGTGACGTTATTTAAAATTCATTAGTGTGGTATCATTATTGGTGTGCGTTGCCACTCCCACCGCAAAAATTGGTAGACTTTTTCGCATAGAAATTATTAATAGTACCCGGGTCGTCTCCTTTGGTGGTTTAATACTCAAAGCTATTTACCGAGTGGATAATAATGAAACGGTGTTCCCAGCATTGCCGCAAATGACGAGTGTTAGTTAAAATCTCTTTGTTGCAACCGCTTTTGTTGTAAAAAAAGATCATTTTTCCAGTGTGGGAAATGGCGGGTGTAGTCAGAAAGGCAGAAAGGCAGTAACGCAAAAAGGTGTGTTATTTTACCTAAAAGTGTGTATTTTTAGGATTGTAATTTCCATAGGCTTAATTATTTTGTACTTTAATTTGAAAATAATAATATGGCTAGGTTCTATTGGTCCAACGTCGCACATCTAAATCTTGTAATGCTTTCATTCATTCAATTTATTAAGATCAATAATTGAAATCGGAATCGGAATAAATTGCAAAAAAAACTGTAATGTAAAGGAAGTAAAGAGTGTATGAGAGTATCAACAGTTGACTTTTTAGGCAGTTAATGATTGGAATTGCTTTATTTTATTGAGCAAAATTTTGATTTTCTTTCTGTATTTTCATATTCAGAGATTTCTATGAATTATCCTTAATTTATCCTAATATAATTAAAGGATAGTTTATTCTTATTATTTACAGTAAACCAGGAACAGTATAATTCCCATCACAATCGGTCCACCCGATTTAATATTACTCTGAAAGACAGAAAAAAAACATATACACGTAATTACGTTGATATTGATTATGCAGAGCTTCGTGGCTCTGTTAACTGCTTACTAACAGTGTATACGAGCATTTATTCTCCAGACCGCACCCTAGCAGTAGATGTAGCCAACTAGCCGTCATCGCATCGTTGGCAATAGATAGTCACGCTTGAGTGAGCTCCCCACAGATATCTCGGCTGAGGATAGGATATGACGATGCGGACTTCCGACTGCATCACAGACTTACTCCTATTAACTACGATTATTATAGCTACATATTATTATTATTATTATGAGTGTAGAAGTCTAGTGAAATTAGCAATCCGCTTCAGAAATATACCTAGTAATCTGAAGTTTGATTTGTTGTCTGGGAGAAATCGATAGTTCCTGCCAGGATGTCATAATTCGGCAAAATAATTAAATTAAATTAAAATTAGAGTATTACTGTGTTAAAAGTATAAAAAACAACACCTCAGATATATTTTTTCCAATCAAGAGCTCATAAATGTCATTATATTCACGCCGGTGGTGGATCGAATATAGTGTAGAATCGCTATAACTAATAAACGAAGTCTACAATAAAATATCAAGCAGGTAAGATTTCATACAACGTTTTAATATTTCAATCTCACAACCTACGATGAACGCTACAGCAGTAAATCTCATGGGAATTCAATATAAAGACCATGGGCTTACCATAAATCTGTGATGTTACTTATTCATAAGTTGAAACCGCTTCAATGGTGTTTCTTGGTGTATTTCAATCCTTTGATTTTATTATCTTCATTTAGCACTGTGAGATAATAGTCTATTCGGTTCATTTCCAACTTGACATTCGGAATTAATGGTTACTCCCAACACTCATCCGACATTCGGCAGACACGCTTAGCCCACTTTAGCAGAATGGCATTTTGGCAGCGTCGGCTTAGATTACAATAAACAGGGAAGATATATGGCCAAATTTTTGTTTTTAAGCACACTACGGTGTTTCTTATATGGTTTATTAAGATTAATTTCTAGAATACTACGTCCCATAGCACACTGAAAAACTTTAAGCACGGATCTGAATGAAAAGAATGAATAAATTAATTGCAAAATTCCAAGAGATGTTTTATAATAAAAGCATATTCTGCGATAAAAGTTTCCAAATATGCAAAAGCTCAATGTTAGTTAATGTAAAGCTTTGAGAACAAAGTGAATAACTTTAATTTTTCTTTTGTATCGGTCTGACGGAACGCCAGGCTTTGTTTCAGCTTGTTAACTATCTGCTTTGTTTTGTAGTGGATTTTTACATCATTCATTTTGTTGAAATGGCTCCAGAATAAGCCGTTTTTCATTATCTAGTTATCAAAGGCATAAAGAGTACCTAATATAATATAATGCAAACATGTGCAATCCAAAGGTATTTCAGAATTTATTAAACTAGTAGGCCATGATTTGTAGATTGATTTTTAGTGTGAAAGTGGATAGGAAAGATAGTAAGCTTATACATGTAAATAACGCGTTAATAGTAATATCTAAATGGTTTGCAGCTAACAATCTGTTATTGAATGCGAAAAAGACTAAATGCCTGAAATTTTCATTACCTAACGTTAGGTACATAGAATCTAATATAGTTCTTGACGGTGAAATACTAAAGCTTGACAATGCAACTTTGTTCCTTGGCATGAATATAGATTCTAAGCTACAATGGGGTAGTCATATTAATGTATTGTCAGGTAAATTGAGCTCTGCAGCATATGCGGTGTATAAAATCAGGCAACTATCAGATGTAGCTACAGCGAGATTAGTTTACTTTGCATATTTCCATAGTTTAATGTCATACGGTATTTTACTGTGGGGGTCAGCAGCAGATATTGAGACTATTTTCATACTGCAAAAGCGTGCAATTTGTGCCATCTATGAGATGCGCTCAAGAGACTCTTTAAAGGAGCTCTTTAAAGAGATAAATATACTGACCCTACCATCTTTGTTCATTTACGAAAATATTATGTATGTCAGGAAAAATTTATATAAATTCAAGTTAAATAGTGACACTCATAGCTTTAATACTAGAAATAAGAATAAGTTTGCTGTACCTCGATTTAGATTGTCCAAAACGAGCCATAAATCATTTTTAGGGAATTGTGTACGTTTTTATAATAAAATCCCTGATGAAATAACGGGGCTCACAGAAGGTAAATTCAAAAGCCGTGTTAAAGACATATTACAAAAGAAAGCCTATTATAAAATTAGCCAATACATAGAAGACAAAGATGCCTGGAAACCTCTGCAATCTGCAACCACCTGTAAATAAATTATGTAACCAAGATAATAATTGTAATCACATATTTAAAAAAAGCAATCCCTATGAGTTTCTTGCTCATTCATCTCATAGAGGTGAATGATGAAGGGTAGAATATTAAAATAAAATGTAAAATTGACTTGCAAAAGTGCTCCATTGTAGCCTATTTGAATAAATGAATTTTGAGTTTGAGTAGAATGGTAAATATTTAATTCTAATTTTCATTATTGTAGATGTGGAAATGAATGCCGGAAAGGCCCATACAGAAGGCCTATTGGCTAATTCTCACACACTATGATTGATGACAACTTTAATGTACATTGCTGAGTTTGTTATTTTACTCATATTAATGAGGAGGTTTAAGGAAGTAATTTACGCAATTTTGTCTATGGATTCTAGTTTTACATGTCGTTTGTCGATAGCCCTCAGAACCCACGGTGAAACGCAAAAATGAAATCGTCCCGATATCGTATCGATTTTTCTCTTGTTACGTATCCCATAGTATAATTTAAAGATAAGTTTAAAGCCCATTACACACGTCGCTATATAGCGCTATAAAGCTTCTTATAGCGCGGCATAGCTACAGTACAAATCGGCATCCGTCACACACGTAGCTATAAATGACATATAGCGCGATATCGCGCTATATTTTACAGTTGATGCGTAGAATCCGCCATTTTTCATTTTGACTAGGTGATAAAATGACTAAGCCGATTTGTATTACCGAGACAAAAAAAAACAAACTCCTATTACCTACGCGATATATTAAACTATATAGTAGCAAATGTTTAACCGCTGTGTAACAAATTAGTTTTTTTTTTTATATATATATTAAATATTTTCTTGTGAATGAAGGTCTTTTTGTTAGCATTACGAAACAAAGTAATATAATTTGTATTTTAAATTTCACCTCCTATTTACTTGTAATAGGAGCTCTTTTTATGCATAATGATTATTTGTCCGAATAACTTAGACCTTTGAATACCTTGCAGTTAGACTTTCGCTTAACCGGCTAAGTCATGTTACAAAATGGCTACGCATTTTTTTTTAATCTAGTTCATATGGGATTTCCCAAATTGTATGGTTTTACAGCAACATGTCTGTTGACAATGTCAATTTTGAGTCTTATACAGGATGTGTAAAAAAAAATATGATTTTTTTTCTCAAATTTTTTAAAAATACATACCAGGAGGTTGCCATGGTTTTTTTTTTACAATAGTGAATGTCAGTTAAATCTGTAATAATGCAAACACATTGTTTCAAGGGTTTTGTAGGTACCTCTAAAGAGAAAAAAAACAAATCATTATTGTATAGTTTGTCTAGACATTTTTACTAGGAAACTGAACGTTTGGAGTTCTTCTTGTCCTTGTCATATTGCCTATTACTGGGAGTCATGGTCCTTTGGAGGATTCGATATCTGATGATGGAGCGCTATCTGGGTTGGTTGGATGCGATTTTCATAGCCAGGAGCCAAAAGACAACAGGACAACAGCAACTTCAAGGGTGGTGCGGATCTGATCTGACCAACGCATCGGACTACGACCTGAGTCCGCTTTCCTTTGATTTTCCGGATGACAATGAGCTTCTCTACCTATGCTATTTGGCCGATGTAGTCGAGAATCCTCTGATAAAGTCGGTCAAATCCAACATGAATTGATCTTATTTGAATAACCTAAGTCATACTTTTAGTAAACGATGTTAATTTAGAATAAAATTTTCTGGATTTTTTGACGAATTTTGAAACGTCATTTTTTTTAAGTTTACCAGGAGCAGATTTGAAGGAAACCAAAATCTTGGAAAAAAAAGAAACATCCTTTATGTAAAATACATTGTCAAATTCATTTGTTTAAGTAGTGTTGGGGAATCATTGGAACTATATGCAATCAAAGTGATTGAATCTCCGTTCCTACTCCTGGTATTCCTGGTACCTACTTCCTAAAAATATTAACAAGGAACTTTAAATGATGAAAAGTGGTATGTACCTTTAACGAGTGTGCATATATGAAAGTGCATAGGAAGGAGAAATAAAATAGACCCCGTTGTCGTGATTTTCGGTATAGCAACAAAATCTCCAAAACCTGACGGTTGGTTAGTTTTGATTGGCTTGCTTATAAAAAAAAACTCTTTTTGAAGACCAAATCACCTTAAAATCAAGAGAGAAATAAAGCGAAAAATATATAAAGCGTTTTCTTTTAAGAATTCTCGGATGCTGCTTGCTAGCGCAAGCATATACAATACAGTCTAATTTCTCGGATATAAAGATGTACAGTACAAGTCCTGCACAGATGCAATAGATATAAATAGCAGATAACCATGAAATAAATACGTCTAGTGAAAAGAAAAATAATAAGATTTCAGATTATTTCTCTTAATAATTTCGATTAGATAAAAATAAGTTGGTTAGATTTATCACTAATTAATGACGATTTTTAAAAGCAAGTCATTATTGTATATTTTAACACTTGTATTTCTTTTAAACAACGGTTTCAACTTATATCATTCATCGCAGGAGGCACAAAGTGGAAATTGTGCATACACTTATTAGGTAAGTAAGACTGGTGATAATGCTATATTTTGGTAACATTGAATTGATCCGATAATGAAGCTGTAAAGTAGCAACTGGAACTCCGTGAAGGTTATAGAACATATTATAAATACGACACGGCTGTACTCACGTTGACTATCACGTCGCGTTGACTCACGTTGTCAGCGTCGGTTACTGCAGGCGTGAACTCCTGATGAAGGACATCGTTATTGTCCGAAACCGTGGTTGAGACGTATCTCAACAAATAGTCAACGTGAGTACAGCCGTGTCGTATTTATAATATGGATAACACTCACGGTAGTTTCCAAAATCATATGGTTATAGAACAGTTGAAGTATAGCTAACATATATATTGAAAAAACAATCTACATAACATGAAAATAAGTAGGTATATAATAATTATTTTATGAGTAATTTTCACTTTACATTAATGAAACTTTAATAATTATCATTATTGTGTGGGATAAAAGAATAGATACCTAAAATATTAAAATACGTATTTATTCGTAATATATTATGTTAATAACATTTTTCCACACAAGTATATGGCAACTCCAAATTGCACTTGTCCGTTTTTATTTTTAAATAAATTTTTTTTTTATATTTTTGTATTAATATACCTATTCTAAACGCTCTCAAAGAAATTGTTGCCAAGTTATTCCAAATATTTGAGTACGTTTGTATGAAAAAGTAATGTTAATAAAGTCACTTGATTTGATTTCAATGATCGACTCAAGATCCAATCACAAAGAATGAACTATTAAAAATATAGTTCCGATCAGTAACCTGGCCATCACTAAAAATAATATAGCAAGGCATAGCGAGGTATAGCAAGGCCTTGCTATGCGATGCTATATGGTACCAGGAGTCATATAGCAAGGTATAGTATAGCGTCGTGTGTAATGGGCTTAATAGTTAACCTATTACTACGAGTATTTTGTATCAATTTCATCAAAACAAAAGCAAATCGATAATTAAACAATGAAACAATACTCCGTTCCGCTCCATTACCCCACATGCGGACAGGGGTCAGGGCGGGGGTCATTCGAGGCTCATCCCCGAACCGGCGATGACAAGACATGACCCCCGGTGACGGAGTGACCCCTCGGTCATTAGTTGCAGGCGATAGGTTCGTAAGTTTGTTGCAATTTAGAATAGCTCAGGAGCCAGTGAGTGGTTCAAAAGAATTTTGCTAAATGGATAAGTGATATGAAGCGACTCGAGCGATTCGGGTCTCTTTCGCGTTTGAAATGACTAAAATCTCAGTTTTAGATACACTTGCTACAATGCCGGGTGTGACCTGGCCTAATTTTTGAGAGAGCAAGTGAGAGAGTTTACAATTCGTCACTTAGGATTACTTCATGCTAACTTTTTGTGACGATCACCATACAAAAACAACGAATTAAGTTGATATAACTAATATAATTTGCCTCACGTTTGTATAGTCGTATAGTCCGAGCCGAAAATAAACTGGATACACCTTGGTTCCTACTTCAAGGATGCACCTAACTTTCAGTGACAACCAACCAACAGTGGCGTGCTACACCTAGGTTTAACTAGCTACACCTATATATACAAAGAAGTAAGAAGACGAGCAAGACGCTCTCCTGATGGTAAGAGATAACGCTGCCCATAATTACGAGTAGTACAGTGCTACCCAATATTTACAAAGATAAAATTCTGTTCGCTTCTTACTTGAGAGTCATAAGATGTAAAGACTCTTTAGCCCAGTAATTTCACTAGCTACAGTGCCCTTCTAGCGAAGCACAGCAATGTTTGCACATCACTGCACAGGCGGTAGAATTACTGGCACTGTTGGTGTACCCACCTAGTCGACCTCCTCCTTTCCAGGAGCAAAGGAAGTCTACCCCCGGTAAATAAGTATATAAGTGAGTTTTCAGTGACATTTTTATAATATAGCCAGCTCTTAAACTATATCTGCATTCACTGCCGCTAAGTGCGCCACCCTCACATGATTTGAGTTTAATATCCACGCTGAGTGCATTCTTTCACGGGGGAAAATACATGGGGAAAGTCTAGGGAAATGGTATGGGGTGAACTTTACCAAGTTATGGGTTTACTTTGAACGAGTTACTTGTATCAGCAAAATGGCTAGTTACAAGAATATTGGTTGATTATAATATTAGTTGGATGGTTTTCTGAAAAAAATAAATTGAGACATATTTTATTCATTTTAAATTTGATATTTTATCTCGAATTTCGCCATTTTTATCGATTAAAAAGAAGACATCGTTGAAATAAGTACCAGGCGCACATAAATATAGTAGAAGTCACATTTGCTCTCTAGCTCGAACTCTAACATTGCCATTTCAATTTGACTATGTAAGGAACGTAACTACAGTTCGATGAATCGTTGTTATTACATTTACTTTTCTTTTAGTTGACAGTTGACTGTTACTCACAGAGCTACGAATTATTGACCTTTATTTAATTGCACATTATCGCCGTATATATTCACACGCACCACGAACGCAATGTTTAGCTTAACTGTACAATTAAAAACTGTTTCAATACAGTTACTACTTGATCCAGCTACTCTCCAAGTGTGAACAATCTTCATAAGGAATGACAGTGAAAATCTTTGACGGTACGTCAGATTGTTTTTGTGTACCAAATTGACTAGGGAAGGAAGTTCCTGACTTGTACGAATGTGCCTCGTCATTTTATGACTTCTAATGTATTGATAGCTTTTAACTTTTGTGTATTGGCTAGGTATTAAGTATGTTCATCAACAAGATTTAATAGAACATTTTTGGATGTAATATATTTTGCTGGGATTGTCTATTTTGTTAGAAATGTTTTAATTTATTATTACTATTACGTAAAACAGCTTAAAAAAACGTCCAAACGTCTCGTTAAAAAACAGAAAAATAATTAGAGTAACACTATTTTTTCTACTTAATAGCTTCCTTAGAAGAAACGTTTCACAGGAGAATATTATCTTAAAAGTGAACAAGCAAAATTAAAAAAAAATCAATCGACTCCATGTGCGTTTGAAAGTTCTTTCAGCGTGACTATCTTATAGAAAAACGTTCCATTTTGGTGTCAGTTAAAAATCTTTTATTGCTACAAAACATCACCAATAAGTAACGAAAAATAAGTTTGTGATGACCATATTATATCGACTGCATTAAGTATGAAGATATCTTTAAGATTAATAATAAATAGGCCAAGCGCGAGTCGGGCCACGCACAATGTAGGGTTCCGTAGTTCTAGTAGATTGAATACACTGCACAACAGCATTTTGGATGATTGCGTTATGAAACATGATATTAGTCCAATTTTTGACGACGATTTCAAATTTGTGACTGAAATTTCTGTATCAGCTCTAGTTAAAAAGATATGACACATATTATGTTGTTTTCGTATTAAAACTCTATAAATGTAGAGATGATCCTAATTAATTTAAGTTTAAGTTGAAAAACTCTTTATGTTATTTGATTTTCTTGCTGAAACTGCCTACTTCAGCCATCATATGTGCGTTCCAGAAGCCTTGATAGCGTTACTTCATCGAACAAAAGTTCGGGTGGAATTGCATGCCCAATTCTTCACTTAGTACCCCAAGATTGTCATGAATATAGTCTAGGTGGTCGTGGAGAGAGTGTAACTTGATGGTTATGTCACATTCGAGCCTTTGAAAGTGACGCATTAGTTTTTGGACGTGTTGAGAAAAGTCCAAATAATTCTTACTTTACAAAAAAAAATTATAACCACCATTGGCCTAAAACAAAGTTTCCATTTTTAAATGAACACATTATGAGCCAGTTATGTTCCGCATACTTAATTTTTAATAAAATCAAAACAATAGTTTTATGTTTACACTAAGCAAAAATAACAGTCATCGTGATGGTTCTCGAGTCCTTTCCACATTATAGCGGTTTCGTACCAAAATCTATTTATTTTCTTATTTGTCCACAAACGTAGATACTCAACACACGTTTTGCATAACTTTTGGGGAATCCAAGGCTTGTCGTTAATTTCCAGGGAGTATCCAAAGTAATTTTTGTAAGCCTAAATTATGAACGTTGTCACATTCAAACGGAATTCTTTGAGCATATATTCTCCGCAAATTAAAAAAAAATATCCGGATCATTCACACAAGTAGCCTTGACCATGCTATATCAAATTATAATAAAAAAACTTAACAAGTTAGAAATTATGAGCAAAGTAACACTGTAATATGGTAATTTATTTGTGATAGCTATAACTCGTAAACAATACAACCATGAACAATTCGCTTGCGCGATCTAATTTTACTACTAGCGCCATCTAGTTATGCATTAATAAACTATAGGCTAGGTTAGCTTTAGGTATTCTTATTTATTGAGTTGGAACAGGGTTGTTGACAAATTGTTTAGTTCATATTGTAGAATTTTTTTTTTATTTAAAACATGGACTAATTATATTTTGAATTTGCTGACCTTGCCAACATCTCTTTTTTTCAGCGCTGATTTTACCGAAACTAATAATTTTATCTTAACCGCTATAGTTTTCCTGGAAAGTTCATGGTTGAAAGCATACCTCTGATTTTTTTCAGAATTTTGAAGCTAGTAGTTCAGATTTTAGAGGGGGGGGACGCTCAATTTTTTTTTTTAAACTTGAATATCTTTCAAACAGAACATGAAATCGAAAAAGTTTCCTAGCAAACCGTCCTTCATTTTAAAATACCTATTCAACGATACCCCACACGATGGTATCAGCCAGAAAAAAAAAATCATCCCCATCTTACGTGTACGGGAGGTAGCCTAAATTAATTAATTAAAAATTATTTTTTGTCACCGTTCTCTTACTCTTAATATTACTTACCTGTATACAAAATTACACTTTTCTAGGACTTATAGTTTCTCCGCAATACCGCGGACAGACAGACGGACGGACGGACGGACGGACGGACAAAGCGAAACTATAAGGGTTCCTTGTTGATTACGGAACCCTAAAAATCAAAGTTTATTCCTAAAGTAAGGGAGAGTTACTCCCTACAGCCCTTGCATATAATATTAGCAAGCTAGTACGGCTGCATGCGCTTATAGTGCGTGACGTCATAAATTGCAGAGATGCGACGTGTCAGTGACGTCACGCGTTTTACTATACAGCGGTTGTAAAGTATACATTTACCTCTAGAAATTAGACTACTTGTGGTTTTAATAAACTGGCGTTTTCAATTATATACATACCTTTTAATCTTAGATAAAAATAAAAAGGAAAGATATGGTACAGGCGTCTCACTAATGGAGTGATCTAATTAGATTCATGCACACAATTTTACTTCCGCGCGAGTCGGTGCGGCAACCGACACTTTTCGAACCCGCAGGCCCAAATAAATGTTTTTTATGATTAATAGAAATCAAAGTTTATTCCAAAGTAAGGGCGAGTTTCCCTACTACCCTTGCATATAATATTAGCAAGCTAGTACGGTTGCAGGCGCTAATAGTGCGTGACGTCATAAATTGCAGAGATGCGACGTGCTCGTGACGTCACGCGTTTAGGGTGCTCACTGATTTACTAATCTATTCACTTGTCATCTGCAGATAGGTATATTTAGGTATTTAGATAAGTTTAGTTTAGTTGTTTTTTTTTTTAATTCATTATAAGTAAGCATTTGACCACGATCTCACGTGATGTTAAGCGACAATGCGGCCGTAGATGGCAGCAGACTATACCTAGAAGGCGGGATAAATCCCTCCTTGACTTCACTGAACATCATGCCGGAACACGGTCACAATGACCGCTTGGCGGACACAGTTTCGTCCAGTGGGTGGTAACTAGCCACGGCCAAACCCTACCACCAGTACAGCGCAGCGAGTGGAAAAACCGCTCTTAACTTATTAAAGTCATTGGGCCGGGATTCGAGCTCGGTTGTCCAGATTTCACAGAACGTCTTTAGGTAACTTATTAACCCCCGACGCAAAAACGACGGGGTGTTATAAGTTTGACGTGTCTGTCTGTCTGTCTCTGTGTGTGTGTGTCTGTCTGTGGCATCGTAGCTCCCGAACGGATGAACGGATTTTGATTTAGTTTTTTTGTTTGAAAGTAGAGTTAGTCGAGAGTGTTCTTAGTTACGTTTGCTGGAAATCGGTCGAAGATGGCCGCTGCTACAAAATGGCGGATTACTTATTTTCTCAACGACCCCATCAATATGGGTATCAAATGAAAGGGCTTAACGAGTAGAATACAACGCACTATAATAAATTTAAAATCCAAGATGGCCGCCATCACAAAATGGTGAATTACATATTGCGTTGGGGTTTTTTAAAAATTTTAATTTAATTCACTTGTTATAAACTGTTCTAGCAACTTATAATATCCCTAATACTTCTACTTCTATATACAGTATATCTATATATCTACATGAATAACATTACCCGTGTGTGCCCTAATGCCCCGTGACTTCATAAATCGCGGCGGGGATGCGCGGAGACACGGCGTGGGGTTGTGATTTAGTTCGCTTGTTTTTCCGGATACAGGCGGGAAAAACATGCTGGAATTTCACTTATACCATGTAGATTTGTGTTAAAATATTTAGAAAATGTTTTTTTTTTCTTTCGTAAGTTTATTGCCATGCAGTGGACGATCACTTTAATCTAGAATGACGCGACTCATAAGAAATTTTCTCGCTGAAAAGTTTGTAAGAACCTTGTATGAGGATCAATATTTTTTAGGCTATGAAATGGTCCTTGGCCACGTTAAGGTAGGATTTTCTTTCATTCAGTATAGGCCTTTGACCATAATCTCGCATGATGTTGATCGACTAAACTTTTTTGGCTTCATTGACATTATCCCGCCTGAAATAAAACCGATCTTAAGTTCGCGACGCTACCGTGTTTCGGAAGGCACGCAAAACTGTGGGTCCCGGCTGTTTCCTATAAGATATGTAGGAGGCAGTCGTTAGATCATGTTGCAGGCCCTGTAGTAATCTCGGCGACCTGAAACTGCAACATATAGGTTCGCCACACAACCTATAAATTGTGATTTGACTCTGACAGTTTAAGTAGGGTAACCTGTTCTGTTGGAGTATAAAACCAAATTATAATTATTATAAATTATTATTACTCCGGAACGCCGTCATAATGCCCGCTTGACGACACTGTTTTGTCCAGTGGGTGGTAGCTTGTTACAGCCGAAGCCTACCAGCCGTATATAATATTTAAGGAAGGCTAAAGAACAAGAAAAATCTTTCAATAAGGATCATCACTGCAGCTGCTTCATTTTCTTAGCTGTTGTATTTAAGTTTTAATAAGAAATCTATACACCAAGTCGTTGACGAAGGAATTAATTCGGAAACATCTACTAAACTTCCAATTTCACCAAGTATTAATTAAATCACCATAACCATTTATCGGCGGAGCAATTAAACGCAATTAAATGCGGAATTACGGATTACTGAACACGAGAACTGCGGAACTGCTTTAACCATGGAATAAGTAATTAGAGGAATGGCCTTGATAAGTTTCTTTCGTCTGTAGGCTAAGTGAAAATGACATACTTTATAAGTCGTTCTTTTAAATTTTCTGTAATTTATGTAGTATTGACAGATTTCTTATAAGATGAAATATAAGTTATCCTAATAGGATTGCACATAGACCCTTATATCCAGTATAAGAAGAGGCAGATAATATAGAACGAAAAGTGAGCGACAAAGGAAGAAGATTGTGAAACACAGCGCTGTGCATTAGGAGTTATATTGTACTTGACTTTTTTGTATAATTTTGTATAAACCGTAGTTTAATGTGTTCTTTCTTTTAAATAGAGCGCTAACAGTTAATTGTGCACATTACATACTATGGTTTGAAAACCTGGCATGGTTTTCTGCATAATATGGCCGTTCGTATTCCCTAATTATTCGGTGCATTTATTCTACTAATGAGTTCAGCGTACATTAAGATTCACCGCCGGTAATTAGATGTGTGCCAGAAATGATCGGAATTAACGTGTCTTGGATTTGTAAACATTTTAATTATAAATTAGAAGCGAAATTTTCCACTAATTGTTTCTAATTTGTCAATAAATTAATTATTTGTTTCTCGTGTAAGATACATTAGGTATGTATTTTTTCTGTGTAATTGTAACTCCATATTATGTCAAGAGGCTTTATAGATGACTTTTTTAATTTGCGTTTACCTAGTTCACTGATATTTATTGTCGTGCGATAAATGTTATGCCAATCTTCTTTGTAATATCATCTGTAGATATTTGTTGGTCACACAAAAACTTTTCTCCGAAGTCAAATAGAAGACGGATCACTTTGTCATCATCATCATCATAAGCCTGTTGTTGTGCCTGTCGCTCTAAGCGATAAGGCCGCCGATATTATTGTAGACCTTAATATACGGGTAGTTTAGTTTTAACCCCTTTTATTGTAAACATTTGGTCTCAATACAGAGTATTGTATTGATATTAAGTAAAACTGTAATTTTCTTTGGTTGCAATAAAGAGTATTCTATTCTATTCTATTGTATTGTCCTATCATCAGACTGGATGTGTAACTATAATATTAGCTTCTTGTACAGATCGAACCCAGTGAACCAATTTAACTTGAATTCTAGTAGTCTAAAATAAAAATAGCAACTTCTTAGAGACAGGAACAGCTGGCAGTACTTTAGTAAATAGTACCAAGTGACTTTTATTTCCGAGGAGCTCTCAAAAGGAACTTTTACCGCCAGCTAATTCTACTGAACGAAATGATCCCGTTTCCTTTCCAAGTTCAATACGATTTTATTGGAAAAGTAACCGTACTGTTCGAACTCTTAACTCGCAGTCTGAGACGGAGTCGGACAAAGCTGCACCGACGTCGACTTTGGCCGCAACGTGTAGTTGCACGGCTTTAAACTACGTCTGATATGTGTAGCTCAGTTTTGTTTTATTGTGTTTTTGACTTTTCGGATTAGTACAATATTTTGATTTTTCGAATGATTATTGGAATTGATTTTGAGTAGCCTTGTGTTTAAAAGCTTGAGATAGGCACTATTGATGCACTTTCATAATTATTTGCCTACTCATCAGGCAGTCTGCATGTTTCCTCCCCCCCTACATTATTCTTGATGATTCTTCGTCCTTGATGAAATATCTGCATGATGGAACGTCTTCATAATAATATGATGTAATAAATAATAACGCGAATACTATTTTCTTCTAGGCCTAAGAATAAAAAAGTACTAATAAAAAGATTCAAAAATTAAAGGACCTTAACGACTTTAATTGTATATTAACTATCCTATACTATAATTATATATCACCCTACTCTTTCAATCAACCTCTCCATGCAAAGTCGGTTGCCTGGAAGAGATCGCTTTAAGCAATAAGGCCGCCCATTATGGACCAGTATTCTAAATTTAGTTTTAAACGTTGTATATATAATATTATTTTTAAGCAATTTTTTTGTAAAATGTATTTAATATGGTCACAATAAAGAGTATTTGTATTGTATTGTATAACTTATATGCTAAAATTCTTTACTGCATAGGTACGAACTGCTTGCTCATAGACGCTATGTTATGCAATTACTCAAAATTAAGCTAATGTTACGCAATACTAAACAGTATTAACGTGGTTTCTCAGCAGGTAGCAAACAAGCCAACTAGGCACTGAAACTGGTTCCAACTAGTAAGAAGTTTCGTCTTCACACTCGCTTCGAACTAAAATATACTGCTGTAGTTACATACGGGCTGCGAGACTTTGAGCCACAAATACCTACTCAATAATAACAAAACTAAACTACTAAATGTATCTAAAATCTGTGTTTTGGTGTATACTATAAAGTTTACATTTTCCATATTGGGCTTAGATAAAAATCTCCTCGTGTGAGTACTATACTATACAATTTATATGCGAGTATAGTGCGAGTATTAGCGCAGTGTACCTACAAATTACATCATTATGAATCTTCACTGTACTAATTATTTTTGGGCAGTGTTATCTCTTACCATCAGGAGAGCGTCTTTTTACTGCTTTGAACCTATATATTATAACAAAATTGAAGTTATTATAACATCTTAACACATTTACTCGTAGTTAAACAAATATAATTAGTTCAAAGCGATGAAAGTTGTGATACACCATAATGTCTACGGCAATTTACTGAATAACTGAGCATAATACGAGAAGTGAGACTTATTGCGGAGATATTATAATGAAGGCTCGTTACAGAAAGGAAGATAATGACTTAGGCTCTCATTAACGTACTTAACTGGTCTTTATTTAAATAAAACCTTCTAAGGTCGTGGAGAAATGAAAACGTAAGGAAAACACGGCCTGATTCAAAACCCGTTCAAATAGGCTAGAGTTTTTTTTTTAATGTGATGAAGTAGACGAGCAAGACGCTCTCCTGATGTTAAGAGATAACACTGCCCATAATCAGTACAGTGCTACTTAGGATTTTCCAATAAAGGGAAATTCTAGGGGCACTGCACCAACGCTTCTTACTTAAGAGTCATAAGATGTTAAGACTCTTTAGCCCAGTAATTTCACTAGCTACAGTGCCCTCCTACCGAAGAGAGGGTAGAGTGGAGCACTTTTAGATTAGATTAGATTATATAACACTTTATTGATACAACTTACAAGAACTTAGAACTAAATACAATTTGTAATGGAAACAGTGTTATAATTGGTGGTCTTATCGCTAATAGCGATCTCTTCCGGACAACCAAACGGGGAAGGAAAATAAATTACCTACGACGGTGGTTGCAAGATATTTATGGATGGAAATACATAATCACTTTTACAAGTGATTTTAAAAATTAATTTATAACTCTACTACCCATATGGAAAGAAGGTATCTATTACCTCTATAATTGACCGTCTGCTGGAATGGATTAAGTTTAAATTTAGATTAGAAATACATATTGGATGTGGACAACTGCAACGAAAGTATATCTTTAAAGGTAAGTAAAGTCGCGGGTGTAAGCCAGACTTAAATTAATTTTTTTTTTTTTTTTTATGCGAGATAGGCCTACGTTTGACCACATCCCACCTGATGGAAAGTGAAAATGCGGTCGACGATGGATCACGTAAGATGCCTAGAAAGGTACCTATTCACTCGTGCCTTGAAAGATACCCAAGTTGTGCCGCTCGGGAAACACGGATGACGGCAAAGTGTTCCAAACGCGACCAGTTCTCATTAAGAACGACGAAGCAAAACGCTTGGTGCGGGCAGTAGGTAACGCCACTAAGTAAGGATGCCGCTTTGCCGTCTGCCGCGACGTCCGTCGGTAGAATGGGCTTGGAGGAATTAGTTCGTGTAATTCCTGCGCACACTCTCCAAAATGAATCCTATAGAAGACCGATAACGAGGCGATCATTCTACGGTGTTCAAGGTACGGTGTACGGTGTTCAAATAATTGGTATTAGCAAAGTTAACGCAAAAACTTATGTTTGTTTTAAATCATTTCCAAACAAGCCATTTTTGGGTCTGATGATTAAACACTTGCATAGTTCATTTCCTAAAATCGTCTTTCCTTCCTAAATTAACAATTCCAAAATCGTAAAAAAACCCTTTCTACCAAAATTGACTTGTCATTGAGTCAAAAGCCCGTAAACAACATTACCCATAGGTTCAATAAAACTGAGGTCTATTTGACCCTCGGAGGGTAAACATGAAACAAGATGAAGATAGGAGTCCGTTCTGGGGAAGGGTTTGGTCCTAAATACGTTTCGTCAAAGAGACCGGGGCTCGTGACAAACGGATTCCCGAGCCCGCGGCTTGAGTACCAGCTGGGAGATTTACGGGTTGGTATTGCGACCAAAAACTCTAAACATACAGTTTACAAAAACGCTAAAAAGACCATGCCTCGAAAAATTGACTATGATGACGCTTCTAATGTTCTGTATGATAAACTATGAACTATATAACCAAGATAAATATTGTTATTATATAGCTAAATAAAAAGAATTCCTATGAGTTTCTTGCTCGTTCTTCTCATAGGTGTATTTCCGCACGGGCAGTAAATTATAGTCTTAAAATAGAACTAAACTATTCTAAAATTGACTTGCAAAGCGTTCCATTGTAGATTATTTGAAATGAATTTTCAATTAAATTTAATTGTTTCCTAAAGCCAGGTAGGCACGAATAGTCCTATGTAAACCTACAATGATAACATATAAAAACAAATTGAGCAGAGACAATAATAAGATAGAGTTCCCAAACGTAGTGAGAGATTCTAACGTAGAATCCTGAACGAAAAAAAAAAATCAAAGTATTAACTCTGCTTTTATCCAATCATTAATCATTGAAAAGAATTAAGTAGGTGGCAAATCCCTCACATACTACTTTCGAAATGTTATTCTTGAATTCATTAATGTATATGCATAATAACCCTCTTGAAACTTATTATTCTTGAACATTATTGTACTCCTCTTGTGAAATCATTTACATACGTAAGATAATATTATATCGGTCACTAATTCTCTTATCTTTTCGTATTTATTCTCCCGTATGTTTACAGTAGAAAGATCGTCAGATATTCAAGGCAGTTTCGGTCAAGAATGGAATTTTGGCACTTTTCTTTACAGAATTACCGGCCATGGCCACTAACGATGTTTACCAACCTTCATCTTATCAAAAGGATTCTAATGCATTGAAAGTATCTTTGAAACCAATTGGTACATCATACAAGAGAAATAAAATCTATTTTAAGAACAATTTATGTAGATCGGCTTGTGGCCGATCTGTGGTTAATAAAAGTGTTCTTTACTGCTGTAGTAGTTGTAGTATTGTTAGTTTGTTTTTCTCAATAAAGGCATTTGCCACAAAAAAAAATTAAGAACTACACTATAATAAACAATGCTGCCAGCATTCTGGGCACTCTACTATCAGACAGTGGTTTGGAGCACTTGGATTTTCTGTAGATTGGTCTTGTGGCTGATCTGTGGTTAATAAAATTATTCTTTACTGCTGTTGTAGCTGTAGTATTGTTAGTTTGTTTTTCTCAATAAAGGCATTTGCCATATTAATAAAATAAAAAAAACTATGTAAGCTCATAATAAGAGTGCAAAATGTTTTTGCTTTGTGCCTGTGTCTATCTGCTAAATTAAATATTTTTCTTTCGTTCTTTCTTTTCTTCCAAATGTCAATGTAATGGTTAAATACAAAAGTTGAGAATTGCCACCTCCATAATAGTTAAAAAACATAGTCACACGATAAAAACATCTTCCAAGAAGAATAAAATTATAAACAATGAATTGAGAAATTTGTCAAGGATCAGCCTATCATTCGATACGCGTCTTAAACATTAATATATGCATCCAAATTAAATCAAAAGCATAATTTAACATGAATCCATGAACCATTGATCGTGCTATAAAATCGTCGAGCATGTAGGAATAAACTCGCGTGGGGTGAGCGTGACTAAAGCCTCGTTTGCAAGTTATCATTGTGCATTTAGATGCATGTTACGCCTACACACTGATGATTCATTTGTTTTTATTTTATGGTAATTATTGCATGCTCCAAGCTGAGTCGTGAAGAGATTACCTGGGCTTATTGGAGACTATCGAGTACCGTACTTACTCGAATTAGTTTAGAAGAATGAGCGAGTTTGATGCATGTGTTGAAAGTTTAGGAAGCGAAAAAGATGTGTCAGGATCGCACCAATAGGAGGGAAATAGTCTTTGCCTACCCAACGGGTACCAGGCGTTATTATATTGTGTATATGTACGTATTAATTTATGATTTGTCAGGTGTCGAACAAATTCGAACATAAAGTCCCGGCTCTGTTTGACGCTAGCTTTAATACCTGTTACTTATGAAACACGATAACTGCATAAAACTAAGCCTAAACCTTTACTCGCCTGATTTTATTAGATATCAGTCCTCTATATTGTCACAACTTGAACATCAAAAATAACTTAATAACCAAGACTCAGTACACTCACAGAAATAGTAACATTTATGAGAAACAAGACTCGTTTATGGTGACAGACATATTTTATGGCGTGAATGTCAACAGTCGTCACTTCTTGATAGTCTCCGAGCTTTACATATTGTACTTGTACTTATCATTTTATTGTGGTGCGACATTGTCTTGGAGAAAATTAATAAAATTATTGTAAAAAGTAGTGAGAAATAAAATAAGCGGTCACTACTAGAGTATATCTTTGCGTAGAAATATTTTTTAGCGCAATTCTTATCGCCTGTGATATTTTATTCTAGCTAATATTATAATTTTTATAAACGATTGTTACTTAAAAAAAAATTCGACCAATCCGTAGAACAAAAAATCCCTACAATATACAGATTTAAAGTTTGAATTTGCACAAATTTTGTCCTAACTTCTTAACATTTTTGAATACTTAAGTTATCACAAAATGTATGCAAATCAAACTTCAAATTGCACTCCTGTAAAGTAGGAATTTTTCAAATTCACATTAAATATTTCTTCAATCCATCGAAATCTAAATAAAATAAACTAAATTTCAATTACCTTGTATTCGTTCTTTAATAATTATGTACCATACACCACTGCTGGGTAAAACATCTGCTCTACATAATATCTATTTACAAATATTTAAGCATTCAACATAGATAAAGATGACATAAGACATGATGAAAAAGACATGATATGATGAGTGTAAAAACATTCAACATAGCTTTTTTTTTTAGATAGGTATTTTTATAATACACTTCATTATCATTCTACATTTTATTCTTTAGTATTTTTATCCATAAACAGACTAGTATTCTTAAGTTATTTTTTCTGGCAAGCCAATCTACATGGTAACACTAATACAATAAACATATTGATGTATGTATGGAAGTCGTGAATGCGGCGAATGTCATAAAATTTACGAAGTGTAAGGATATTCACGGCGTTTTTATGTGACATCGTTTTATGGTTTTCATATATTCTACTCGGTAAGTGTCAGGGTAAGGTGAACTTTGGTTTTGACAACAACTTATATAATAGAATAATACAATATGGGTTATATTATATGGGTAATGGGCAATATGGGTATGGGAATAGTACAAAAAACTAGTGTAAGACAATAATTGTACCCATGTTGTACCCACCCCAATATCTGTTGAAGGATCGGTACTCGAAGTTGTGGACTCATATATCTATCTAGGACAAGTAGTCCAATTAGGTAGGTACAACTTCGAGAAAGAGGTCAACCGCCGAATCCAACTCGGCTGGGCAGCGTTCGGGAAATTACGCAATGTCTTTTCGTCCGATATACCTCAGTGCCTCAAGACGAAAGTCTTTGATCAATGTGTGTTACCAGTGATGACTTACGGCACCGAAACGTGGTCCTTCACCATTGGCCTCATCTCGAAGCTCAAAGTCGCCCAGCGTGCTATGGAAAGGGCTATGCTCGGGGTTTCTCTACGAGATCGAATCAGAAATGAAGAAATCCGTAGACGAACTAAAGTCACCGACATAGCCCGGCGGATTAGCAAGCTGAAGTGGCAATGGGCAGGCCACATAGCGCGCAGAGCGGATGGCCGATGGGGTCGAAAAGTGCTCGAGTGGAGACCACGGACTAGCAAACGAAGCGTAGGACGTCCACCCACAAGGTGGACAGACGACCTTATAAAGGTCGCCGGAAGACGCTGGATGCAGATCGCTTCCAACCGGTACATATGGAAGTCCAAAGGGGAGGCCTATGTTCAGCAGTGGACGTCCAATGGCTGAGATGATGATGATGATGATGATGAAGACAATAATTATTATTACAAAATAATAATCATATTATCTTACACTAGTTTTCTTCGTGAGAAAATAAGTGAAATATGTTTGAAGTAGGTTCTTTCCCTAAAATTTTCTTAATATACTAATTTTTTATTATTTTTTTTATATTCGCAATTTTGAAGAACTCTAGGGCGATTCTAGAATATTGAGTTCCTAAAATAAATTACGAGTAAATTACATATACGTAACTATTATACATATACATAACTTATGCACTGCCTTTTTTCTTGAGTCGAATAATTTACAGTAACAAGATGTTTAAAAGGAGTAGTTGTAAGACAAAAGGATTCGATAAAGCGTTTTCAAAAAAAAGTTATGGCAGAAAAACAACGAAAAAACAAGTGAATTAAATTAAAAATTTAAAAAAACCCCCAACGTAATACGTAATTCACCATTTTTTGATGGCGGCCATCTTGGATTTTAAATTTTATATAGTGGGCTGTATTTTACTCGTTAAGCCCCTTCATTTGATACCCATATTGAGGGGGTCGTGGAAGAAAAAAGTAATCCGCCATTTTGTAGCGGCAGCCATCTTAGACCGATTTTCACCAAACATGGCTAAGAACACTCTCGACTAACTCTACTTTCAAACAAAAAAAACTAAATCAAAATCCGTTCATCCGTTTGGGCGCTACGATGCCACAGACAGACACATACACACACACACACACACACACACACACACACACACACACACACACACACACACACACACACACACACACAGACAGACACGTCAAACTTATAACACCCCGTCGTTTTTGCGTCGGGGGTTAATAAAGTCATCACGTCTTTCAATAACTATGAGATTAATTTGGGACCCATTTTTTATTTGTAGTTAATTTTCAACTTATTTAACTTTTTTTAGTATAGGATCTATATACCTTTTTACATCATTTTGTATAAAAAATACAACATCAGCACAACATCATAAGCTATAGCAACATAAGCTTCAACATTGGACTCTTCAAAAGGCAAGTACACAGAGTCTTGAAAGGTAAGCAACGTACCAGCGATAACCCTGGTTTTTTGCAGGTATCCATAGGCGACGGTAGTCACTCACCATCTGGTGGGCCGTCTGCTTGTTTGTCAACTATTACATAAAAAAACAATTATTATAAAGTTAGATATGTTCCTCGTTCGCATATCGTCACTTTTTCAATACATAAAACTGATGTAGAGTGACGAATTGATAGCGGAATGTACCCCATACAGTCGAACGGTGACACGTGGCAGTATAACATGCCGTAAAACTGACGTAAACATTCATATTATTATACATTCAGTACTCCGGCGTTTTGTTACTATGGCATGCAAAATATTGCATATTTTATTTTTCAGTTCTTGTTACTTTTTATTTTAATGCAGCATTACTTACAATAGAAATTGCGGAAATGTGATGTACAAAATGTGTTATTTTCCGCCTACATATTTCATCGAAGCAATTGTTATATATGTAATTTTAATAATAATGACACTCTGATATTATTTATTACTATGTTTTATAACAAGACAATAAAATTCAACATATCTTTAATTTTTCAAAAAAATACCTGACTTAAAAGCCTTAAGTTTAGAGTATTACCTATATAAGTATAGCATTATACTTATAAAAAGTAAGTCAAACCAAATGACCTACTCAATGGAGACTTTTCTATAAACAAATTATCAAGAACCACGTACCGTACCTATACATAATATTCTAATATTGGCAAGTGAATTTAAACTTTTAGACAAGTACGCAAAAACTTCTATCACCACCATAATAATATATTATCATTATTTAACCAAAGCCCATATACTCGCAGCATAAAAGAAACGTCGAACACAAATAGTTATTTTCATCCCCCCACCTCGGAAAGTGTATTTTTGCGCTTCGATATCTGACTGGAAAAGTCCATATTATCCTCTAGAGAAATTCAAATTTACTTTACCCTCTAGAGACAAAAACATAATTAAACCTATTTACTTCCACCTCTATGGTACCGAAATAAGCGTACAACTTTTTTAAATTTGTTAAAAACTCGGAGTAAGAACCTCTTTAGTAAACTTTTTTTTTTCAATTTGCTTTGGGCGCACCATCAGCCTTGCCAGTAAGTTACTTTTGTAACATATTACGTTTCTTTTGAACTATATTTACGTTAGTTGTTTAGATATAATTTACATTTCGAGGCAATAATGTTTTTAATGAATTATAATATATAGTACTGTAATAGTAAATAATAGTTGAGTTAATTTAGCAGAGTTAATAGAATAAGCCAATTTTTTATAACTTTATCTAGTTAGTAGCAATATTTTTTCTAAGTATTACTTTTTAGTAACTTTTTTATTAACGATTTCTCACTGTAATAAACTGAAAATGAGAAAATAATCACTTAAACGAATAGGTAGAGTGCTTTTCACGAAAGGAGACCTTTTTGCGGGACGCCACTATTGCACATTTTAAAAGTTTAAGGCTCATTCTCATGGAATCGATTCTCATCGTCACCTTCATGGCAATTCTTATTTATTGCTTATTTGTAATGTTTATGTATAATATTTTATAGAGCTGGATAACACGAGTAAACTTTTATATAAATAATTTAAATCGTACGTTTCATTTCGAAGAAAAACAGTTTTGAAATTTTCGACGCCACGAAAGTGATTCAGTCATTATTTTTTCAAAACTTTTTCAAGTAAAACTTTTTTAAAAGACTAAATCTACCAAAAATGTACAATAAAATGACATTTTACGTAACAACAAACCTCACTACAGAAGAAAATATGCGTAATTTGAGATATTACTTTACCTTTCACTTTACTTTTTTATTGGTCAGAAATTTGGTATATATGTATTAAAACCCTAACATAACAGATAAAGTACTTTTAAGTTGGTAAAAAGGCCCTTTCTAAACAAAACAATCACTTTCGTGCCCTAAAAATCACCTTCATGGTAAAAACGCCACGAAGGTGATGCCACGCTGGTGACGAAAATATCCCTTTTTGGTGAAATTCTGGAAAGTTTAGGTATAATATAGAAAATTAAATACTACATCTTTATCTCGCACATTTTGGCGTTTCGAAAAGCTAGCTTTGATTTAAATAACTAAAATACAATGCATAAAAACGTTGTCCGTGCAAGTGATTGGTACACCCATGAATATATTGAAACTTAGCAATTATATTTTTTCCCACGGCTCGATAAGTCCTTGATCCTACTTCTACGATTGCAGAACATGCCCATCATTGAAATGAATCGAACTCTGTATTGGATTGTTGATGTTGTGTTTAACAGCAGCCGTTAAACTACGCAAATTTAAAGCACCTAAAATCGTGTGACCGCCGCATTATGTCATTTTAAATTCAAAATAATAATGAAAGGCTTTTTTTAGACTGTATACCGTAAAGTGTATTTGTTTGCGAAAATTTTGGTATATATTATATACAGATACACCGAAATTTGTTAAAGTAGTGCCCAAATGTTTCACTGCAACGGAAAGTGTGACACCATGAGAATACGAAAAATGGCCCCGATTTTGACCTTTCATGTTAAATTTTAGTATTATTTTTTGCGTCTATTATGACAATCTTTATTTATTTTGTGGCTTAATATATGTTTTATCCACCTATCCAAAATTCATGTCTCTTTCTTTAACCGTTTAGGAAATATAACCGTGTGACCATCAAATTTAAGCTAAAATGAGAATGAGCCTTAAATACCTTTAACTTTTTAACGCCTCATAATTTCTCATATTTAATTTCTTAATCAAAAAGGTATTTATTTTATGTAACAAATAAAAATGATTTAAAATATGAAGTCAATAACAATAGAATAAAAAATTAGTTCCGCTAAATTCCGTGGGACCTCCTTCGTGAAAAGGACTCTTAAGTAAGCGTACCTACGTAAATTAAAATTGAATACTGGTTATTATTGAAGATAGTGCACTGGCAACATTGTGCGCATCCATGGTGAGAATAATTTAAAAAAAAACTTTTAGCATTGAATTATTTCCTCGCTGAGGGGGGATGAAAAATTATGTGTCACACTCGAGTGCAAAGATTTTTGACCTTGTGCTCTTTTGATTCCCTCGCTAACGCTCAGGATTCTAATTAATAAATCACTCGCTACGCTCGTGATTTAATTTTAGAATCCTTCGCTAGCTCGGTCATACAAACTGAGCACGCGGTAAAAAAGCAACTTTGCACTCTTGTATAACAAATAACTATTGTTATACAAGAGTGCAAAGTTGCTTTTTTACCGCGTGCTCAGTTTGTATGACCGAGCTAGCGAAGGATTCTAAAATTAAATCACGAGCGTAGCGAGTGATTTATTAATTAGAATCCTGAGCGTTAGCGAGGGAATCAAAAGAGCACAAGGTCAAAAATCTTTGCACTCGAGTGTGACACATAATTTTTCATCCCCCCTCAGCGAGGAAATAATTCAATGCTAAAAGTTTTTTTTTAAATTATTCTCACCATGGATGCGCACAATGTTGCCAGTGCACTATCTTCAATAATAACCAGTATTCAATTTTAATTTACGTAGGTACGCTTACTTAAGAGTTTTTTATTCTATTATTATTGACTTCATATTTTAAATCATTTTTATTTGTTACATAAAATAAATACCTTTTTGATTAAGAAATTAAATATGAGAAATTATGAGGCGTTAAAAAGTTAAAGGTATTTAAACTTTTAAAATGTGCAATAGTGGCGTCCCGCAAAAAGGTCTCTTTCGTGAAAAGCACTCTACCTATTCGTTTTAGTGATTATTTTCTCATTTTCAGTTTATTACAGTGAGAAATCGTTAATAAAAAAGTTACTAAAAAGTAATACTTAGAAAAAATATTGCTACTAACTAGATAAAGTTATAAAAAATTGGCTTATTCTATTAACTCTGCTAAATTAACTCAACTATTATTTACTATTACAGTACTATATATTATAATTCATTAAAATCATTATTGCCTCGAAATGTAAATTATATCTAAACAACTAACGTAAATATAGTTCAAAAGAAACGTAATATGTTACAAAAGTAACTTACTGGCAAGGCTGATGGTGCGCCCAAAGCAAATTAAAAAAAAGTTTACTAAAGAGGTTCTTACTCCGAGTTTTTAACAAATTTAAAAAAGTTGTACGCTTATTTCGGTACCATAGAGGTGGAAGTAAATAGGTTTAATTATGTTTTTGTCTCTAGAGGGTAAAGTAAATTTGAATTTCTCTAGAGGATAATATGGACTTTTCCAGTCAGATATCGAAGCGCAAAAATACACTTTCCGAGGTGGGGGGATGAAAAATATATTTCACCCCATAAACTTAACCCAAAAACCGCCAAAACAAGGACATAGTACGGGAGGCTGACACTGAAATCCCCCCGATAAAAACACGGTGCGTTAAGCGACAAACGAGTGAAATAAAAATGGCCGCTTTTCACCGAATAAGCGTTACCATAAAAAAGGTTTTCAGTGAGCAAGTGAATCATAATTTATGAATTCCGGTGTCCGCCCGCGGCTCGGGAGATTTACGTGGGGTCATTGTATGTGGGCTCCTAGACTATGTAGACTTGAGAATAGACTTTTACAAGGTTTATTTTTATTTTTATTGAAATATTAAAATATTAGGCTAAAGTTTATGTTTGTTGTGTGTGTTCTATTTTTGTTCAATTTTCACGCATAGACTTATTTTATGAAATTTAATACGTAGTTTGGATCGAAGTCACATTGCCTATTACTACAGTGGGTAAATGCTGGCCACAGCAAGTTTTAAAGACAATTGTTTATAGGTATGTTTCTTATTTTTCTATGAAACCGATCAAACGATATTTTTTTTTGTAATTGAAACAAACATAATTTAAAACTAAAACGCAATTATTAATAATATTTCAATTAAAACATTAAGATTATAATGTAGCTAACACCATGGAATATTATAATATATTATAAACTACTTTTTAGCTTGAAAACCACTGCACAAAGCTAGTTAAATTTCTATTTTATTTTTATTTCAACGTGGCCATTGTCGTGGTTCACTAAAATGTCATGGTTAGAGTAATGTGTCATACAATTGTGCTACAATGTTTGTGTTATTGCTTTTGTACGTTTGTTTCTTTTTTGTTATGGGTGGCCAGTTGCAATGTTGTTGGCTATTCCGTGCTTTCACCATGACTTTGTGTAGAAAAGTTTCTGAAAATAACAAGTGGATTTTAAAAAATATCAATCTGACTTCACTTGTTTTAAGTGAGGCCAAAACGCATATTTATATGTAATAACCTATTCGTAGGTATAACCAGAGAATTTCTCAACCGATTTAAAAGCATTTGTAAGGAATCAATTTTAAAGATTGTTTAGCCATTATCGTCAATTTTCTAAAAAAATACTTTCCCCCTTTTCTGAAATCGTTTAAAGGATTTTAGAAATCTATATCCCTTAAGTGGTAAAATGGAGTTAAAATTTTGTACAAAAATAATTATTACCTACATAGGTGTGAGTGAAGCACAAGCTAGCCCAACAAAATAATTACCTTTATTGTTAGTAGGTACATATCCTACAGACTGCGCCAAAATTGATAAAATTAACAAAAATTCCCTTTTCAGCACATTTTTACCGGTCTAAGGTTCTATAACTCTACAGCAAACAATCGTTAATGAAACATAAGGGGTGCGCATCCCTACATCTCGGCTCATCCCTAACAAATATACCTACAGTCTATACATATAGATTCATATAGATCCGCTAATCGTTCTTCTAAACGTTGCTGCTTAATCTAAAATGAAGTCTATGTACTTGTTAATAGAGGTTCTTTAGGCTTTGTTGTAGGGGAAATTAATTTGCAGATAGAAAAAGTTTACGTCATTTTTTGCAGTTCAATGACTTTTGTATGAATTACGTTGTAAGAGATATTTCATGCAATTTTAAATAGGTTTACAAAAAAATATATATCTACGAGGCTTGTTTCTTTTTTCGCCAATATTACCTTTGGTGTTATTCAAGGTTCCAAGATATACGGTTTTCCATACATAATAAACTTAATTGGTTTTCTCATTTAGGAATGGAGAGGTACCAAACATTCCATACATGTGTACTAAGATTTTATTTTATATTAGTGAGCTTAACATAAAAATACAACTCTTGCAAATTTAATGAGCAAGGTAAGGTCACAAGTAAATTTAATTTTGACAAAATGGAAAATATTTCTTTACCATGAAAGAAATCAGCATTTTATAAAATAAGCAGGTATTTTAAATAATTCATTATTTCAAACACGTTTAAACCCAGACTAGGTCTTTGCCCAGACTAGTCAAATATTAAAAACTAAACTGTAGCTTCCGCCGGGTAGTGAGCAGTGACGTCACGTCCTGTTTTTATTTCGAATTTGGAACGTAGTGGAGCGTCTGGCGGGAACGGTTAAATTATTGACGTAGAAAGAAAATGTTTTTGGCATGAGATTTGGGAGTTTTGCCATAGAATAAATATACTTGCAGAATGTTTATTTTTAAGAAAAACTAGTGCTTAAATTAGGCGTCGCCTTTTGGTAAGTTCAATTTTTTTTGCTTTCTAGATCACCAGGTTTGAATTCCGTCGCACTTAACGATTTGTATTTACATGATTTATTATATAAATAGCAAAAGAAAAGGGAGAGTAACTAAATCGTCCGTCGTTATCTATACGATAAGTAGCATTATCTTTTTTTTAATGTTCAATATAGACATACAAGCAGATAGCCCACATGATGGTAAGAAGTTATCACCGCTTGCAACTGCATTAAACCCAGAAAAGCTCATGGTGAATATTTCAACTTTATTTTATACTGAATAGGCCTACGTTTTCCACATCCTACCTGCAGGGTTAATCACTTATCCGTGAAAGAACCGAACCGAATACCGAATTGTCAAAAATGTATGAAATGACGTATTATGTAGATACAACTTGACATGTCATGTTTTTTTTTTTATACGAGATAGGCCTACGTTTGACCACATCCCACCTGATGGAAAGTGAAAATGCGGTCGACGATGGTCACGTCAATTCATACATTTTTGACAATTCGGTATTCGGTTCGGTTCCCTAACCGATAAGTGAATATCCCTGCTGATTGAAAGTGCAGATGCGGTCGACGGTGAATTATGTAAGATGCCTAGAATGGAAATGCTAAACATTATTTTAACTGGATTCGAAAAATTACTGGGCTAAAGAGTCTTAACATCTTATGACCCTTGGATAAGAAGCGGTGCAGTGCTCCTAGAATTTCACATCATTGTGAAATCATAAGTAGCACTGTACTGATTATGAGCAGCGTTATCTCTTAACATCAGGAGAGCGTCTTCCTCGTCTTCTACTTCATAACATAAACAAGTGAAATTTTAAAAAACTTTTTAAAAACAAGCTTTTATTATTATTACCATCTAGCACCATTCGTCAAGACGAATCAAATGAGCCCAAACTCGATGGCGTTGCATCGTTTAATAACGAGTTCCTATGGCCACTTTCCAGCTCCATCATCAGATCAGCTCGATGTCATAAAAATATTGTATTGTCATCCGATTTATGCATGCATGCAAATTTTAACTCAATCGGACACCGGGAAGTAGTAGGTCAAATTTAACTTGCAAGATTTGATTACACATAGACAGACAGACAGACAACAGACAAGTGAAAGTAAATAAAAGCTTGTAAAAAAGAAAGATCTTGGTACCTATTGGTTAGCTATACATACATGTTTTTGTACTCAGCTAGGTATACTGATGGGCAGCTATACAAAGGTACCTAAGTTATAAAAGTAGCGATTCCATCGGGTCGGGGCTTTGTATGCGACCCTCCGCCATTGTGGCAAGTCAAGTACCTTTACCTTGCCAGGTTATGGGCACAGACAGCAACATAGTTCAACCAGTTTTATATTGCACCTGTGTGGCAAAGAAAATGTTCTGCAATGCTTTAAGAATGCAATTTTTAAGAGTGGTTCAACTAGATTTAAACTTCATAAAAATACTTAATGGCGTAACTTTGTCTCAGTAACAAATAATATAATAATCAAAATATCTTAAAAATGGCTAAAGCCGTTTCAGTTGGACTCATCCAGTTGGATGATAAACGTTGTGAAACGAAAATTTTAAGTATAACATTAAATTATAATATAATTTCAGCGCGTAAAACTGCTGACCTTCTCCTCCATCATCGCGTGGTCCTCATGTCTGAGGGTCATGACCCTTGTCCTATAAAAACAATACGGCAGACAACTTAACAAATGCATTAAAAAAAATATTTTAGGTTAGCCACCACGATCTCGTCGATGCGGTCGTCGATGGTTGCAGACTCAACCTAGAAAACACGATAGGATTTATCCCGTTTTCTAGGTTTACTCTGGCTTCACTTATCATCATACCGGGACATACTCATTACTGGGCTAAAGAGTCTTAACATCTATGACTCTTAAGTAAGAAGCATTGGTGCAGTGCTCCTAGAATTTCACATAATTGTGAAATCCTAAGTAGCACTGTACCGGTTATGGGCAGCGTTATCTCTTAACATCAGGAGAGCGTCTTGCTCGTCTTCTACTTCATCACATAAAAAAAAAATAGTCATAATGACCACTTGGCGACACGATTTTGTCCAGTGGGTGGTAACAAGCCACGGCCGAAGCTTACCACCTGTTATATTATAAACTCAAACTCAAAATTCATTTATTCAAATAGGCTACAATGGAGCACTTTTGCAAGTCACCTCTATGAGAAGAACGAGCAAGAAACTCATAGGGATTGGTTTTTTTAAATATGTGTTTACAATGTTAATTATGTAACCAAGATAAATTTATTTACAGGTGGTTGCAGAGGTTTCCAGGGATCTTTGTCTTCTATGTATTGGCTAATTTTATAATAAGCTTTCTTTTGTAATATGTATTTACATTTTAAAAGATATTCTTCGTTTAGATTTACACATTGCATTTCATGCGTTTATTCACGATCATAAACCGTCTCAATTCAACACGGTCCTAGCAAAGAGACGCATCTCAAAGAGAAGCCACCTTTCATACGTACCTGTATTATAATCCTGCGTTCAACAAGCTACAACGAACTGGCAAACACCTAACCCTTCAGTGCTAAAGTCCTCTAGAGTCTGTGCGATATGAGAAGAGTCGTAGAAACTGAGAGCTTTTTTTATCATTATATAGGTTAGCCTTTGACCACGATCTCGCGTGATGTATGCAGCTGTAGATGGTAGCAAACCTAAAAGCCGGATAAATACTTCCTCTTTTCTGAGATTTATTTAATGCTTGCTTTAGGCGAATAGTAATAACAATTTGCGATATGTACATGTATACTAAAAAATGCTACGAACAAAAACAGAATTTACATAGGTACCTAAATTGATACTAACGGCAATTTTAGCATTTTTCATCCGGACGCTACTGAGTCTCAGAAGGTACGATAATATCAAAATCAAAATGAAATTCTTTCTTTTGTTCTCGCCTATATGATGCACAGAAATCAGTCATGCGACAGGCCTTGTGCTACTTATTAGGTTATATTATTACCTTTACCGGGGGTAGACTTCCTTTGCAGGAGGTCGTCTAGGTGGGTACCCCAACAGTGCCAGTTATTCTACCGCCTGAGCAGTGATGTGCAAACATCACTGTGCTCCGGTAGGAGGGCACTGTAGCTAGTGAAATTACTGGGCTAAAGAGTCTTAACATCTCATGACTCTTGAGTAAGAAGCGTTGGTGCAGTGCTCCTAGAATTTAACATAATTGTGAAATCCTAGGTAACACTGTACTGATTATGGGCAGCCGTTGTCTCTTGACATCAGGAGAGCGTCTTGATCGACTTCTACTTCATCACATAAAAAAAAAAAATTATTACCTGGAACTCATATGACAGGACCATACGAGCTATAATGTAGACTGACGGTGTAATATGGGAAACCTGTTAAGTAATCGAAAGATCCTAAAGGGGTCCTAATTTTATTCCTTACGTGAATACGATTAGGTATTACATTTCATATTTATAGTTTATTGTATTGTCACGACTCTTTACATTTTGCACAAACCATGCCAAAGGAAACGTGTAGGGTAGTCGGGGGCAAAATGGCCTGTCATTTCAGACTTCATTGTGCCGTGTGTGCCATCACTCGGCGGTGAATTAGAATATGAGTACGTACTTTAGGGGAGACTGAGGTTTTAACCTTTAAGGCATAGGCGTTCTATTGTTACAAGTAACTTTGCGAATGTAAATACACATTTTTTAAAATGTCTTTTCAGTAGATGACCTACAGATTTTTTTTATTATATAGAGACAGGCTCGCAAGCAGAAATAACGCCCGATGCATCTGAAACCCGAAATCTAATCCATAGAAATAACATCCCATGCTTTATGATACACTCTGAACATAAAAGCAATATTTTATTTCCATGGACCATCATTTCCCGTTTAGCGAGATATTTTATATGTACGTACGTTATATTTTATTTAATATCTCCTTTCAAGCAAGAATTTATGAAGGGCGAACCTCAACGACCGTAAGCGTTTTACCGAATTAAATTAAACTCAAAACTCGCCACTTTTCCCTTTTCTACCCTTTTTCGGCAATTAAATCTCGATCAAAGTGGGGCCGCCGGTTTATTTCTATTTTTTCTCCATTGCACCGGTGGAGTGCTGCAATAAAAATAAATTATGGTTTTTAATTTCACTGCGAGTGTAATGATACTCGATAAGGGTTCATTTCCACGAGCGAGAGAGTCGCAGTGACTTTCTACCTTTGGTGATTGTATGTCACAACGTAGCTCAATCTAACGATCAAGCGTCATGATTTTAAAAGGAATTGCTTGTGACTTAAGTTTGAAGTTATCATTTTTTTTATCACGACCGGCATCCCAATACATTTATTTCCCTCCATGCGTCGCATTCCTCAATTCTGAGGGAAATGACCTCTCCTCACTATATTCTTTATAATGTTGTCACGCCATCGATCCCGATTGCTTGCCACCTGCATCGCATCGTATACCGTGGTGTCCATTGTAGCGCGGATTTGATCGGACCAACGTGTTGAGCTGCGTCCTTGTGGTCTCTTTCCCTCTACTTTGCCAACCATTTGTTTCTCCAAGTTGTAACATTTATTTAGCTTTAGGGATAATAGTCTTAGTGGATAAACAAACGACAGCTGCCATCTCAGCACCTTCATTTAGCGTTAGCCATAAGCGATTTGCGTTTGAATGTAGAATTTTTAGGCGCTGTGTGATTCTCTCGCCCGTGGGGTCAGTGCCTAACGATAGGATGTCCAAGAGGACAACTTTATTTACATTTTATTTGTTGTTTTATTTTTGTTTGTCTCAGGCTTTATGTTGAGTTGTTTCGGCGGAAAACCGGAGTCCATTTATAATTCCTGTCTCAGTTTATAATAAACTTCACTGTTTGCTTACTGCTTATCCGCGTTTGTTTTTGTTTCAAAGTTTTCATGTGTTCGACGATTTATCTTTTTAACGCTGCTGTAGCGTATACAATCGTAAATTACTTTTGCAACAATTTTGTAATTCCACCATCATTATTGTGGTTGTGACAATATTATTGTGTTATGATTATAATTTTCCTAAATAGTTTTTAGTAGATATAGTTGTTATTTAAAAAACTGGTGTGTATTTTTTCAATATAACAGAAAATGGTAATTATTTACTAACTATGCCCAGATGTCTCTCCTGCTCAATAATTTGACAATGTGCTTTCCAGGGTCTCAGCTACCTCTACCTATATAGCCTAAATTTAATGAAGAGGCATTAAATTTAGGCTTAATCGTAGGCGTAATGAGGTAACACTCACATCCATACTTTCGCATTTATAATATTAGTGAAACAAACTCATAGGAAGCAGGGTTTTACTGTGGTAACTTTATAGATTATATTTAATTAATTCGGCAGTAAATGAAAAGTCTTGCAAACTGATAAAAGTGAACAAAATATAACCGAATTTTTGGGTGAAAAATAACCGTAAAGCTATCGAAAGTATGCATGCCACTGCGTCGCGACCACGTCATGTTATGTAAACCTTAACAGTAACTTAACTTGTACACAATATATTTAACAAGTAAACATAAAAAAAACTTTTAAACAAGCTTTCCTAAATCCTAGTTACCACCATCTGACACCAAAGTACTCGTCAAGACGAATCATACGAGCCCAAACTCGATGAGGTCGTGTTGTTTAATTACCGAATTCATAGGTCCATCTTTCAGCCCCATCATCAGATCAGCTCCTTGGCATAATAGTTTTGCATTGTCATCTGATTATCCGATTTACACATGCATGCATGTGAAACTAAGTAAAAGCTTGTAAAATTGTTGTTATATTGAACTGATAAGTGTACACTTTAAGACTGGATGGTCACATACACAATAGTGCGGTGTACAAGAAAGATACACATTTTATACTGATTAAACAAATTAGTAAATAAAATAACTTATTTTGTACAATATCCCGTCCTAATAACAGCGTATACAACATAAACGTGACTATTTATCTTATTATTCAGCACAACGCTAGGACTAACTTAATGCTAAAGTAGCATTCTTCTAGTTATCCTGAAACTGGAGAAAAATTACTGGACAATGGGAGGAGTGCAGACAATGTGTGAGAGATATAGATGAATTTTGTAAAGATTGAATAAAGCTATCTCATAATATTGTTAACTTTTGAAAGCCTAGTACCATTCGTCATGGCGAAGTATGCATGAACAGATGCAGTCAGTTTTTAAGAGTTTCTGGCTACAATTATTATCGTAACGAAACGCAATCAACTTTTTTTATTATATTTATGCGTCCGTAGATGGCAGCAGACTATACCTAGAAGGCGGGATAAATCCCTCCCTGGTTTCACTGAACATCATGCCGGAACACGGTCATAATGACCGCTTGGCATCACGTTTTTGTCCAGTGGGTTGGTGGTATGTCAACTAACATAAAAACAACTTTAGTAACATAATCATATTAATTATATAACTCGGGACTTATCGCGTGGTATTTAATGCTAGTTTTACAAAAACATTATAAAACTAGCAGTGATGTGCAAACATTACTCTGCTTCGGTAGGAGGGCACTGTAGCTAGTGAAATTGCTGGGCTGAGGAGTCTTAACATCGTATGACTCTCAAGTAGGAAGCGTTAGTGCAGTGCACTGGGTAGCACTGTACTAATTATGGGCAGCGTTATCTCTTACCATCAGGAGAGCGACTTGCTCGTCTTCTTAATTCGTTGTATAAACTAACCTCGACGTTTCGAAACAGTTGCATGTATCGTGGTCACGAGAATACTAGAACGAGAACTCACGAGAACTTTAGTAACTGTCTCTCCAGTATATAAGTTCAGTACGTAGGAATTTCCAGCGCGGCTCTGGACCTGGGCGTTTGGAAAATTCATATAAATATCATTCGTGTGACAAGCGGATACAGGGAATTCAGAACTCGACGTAAAATGCCTCGCGCTCTCAAATGGAAAGCTGGAAGCTAAATTAAAGGACTGTATGCTATATTATATGCCTATATTGAATATACAATATACGTTGTAGGATTGGATGTGGACCGCTAATTGTAATACTTAGATTATTTTAATATTGTATGTTAGTTTAAGTTTCTTTCTATATTTTTTGATAAAGTATTAATCTAGATAGATTAATTTGTCTACTGATGATAAATAGCTCTGTATATATATATAGATATATTATGCATATTTATAACCTTATTAGACAGACTCTGTCTAGCAGTAGGATACACCTAGCTGGGAATAAAAATAATAAATTATCAAATGCTTGAGAACGGGCGTAGGCCGTTTATGAAACGGAAATCAATACGCCTGCGACATCTATATATATTTCACATTATATGTTCTTCGAGAGTTCGAGTTTTGAGAGTGAAAAATGGAACGTACAGAACACTCCACATAAAATCTAACGATATAGAAAAGATCTCAAGAAAAACGCTACCCCTTAACGCTCCGCTCTCTTAAAATAAACTTGAAAAATATGCCATTAATCTTAACCCTAAAGCTCTAGACTTGCAAGGTCATTACAAGCGCATCTCTATTAACGGTTGGCTTAACATTCAGTGATTTATCAGCTTAACATTGGACGATTTATCAAAACATCATTAATTTTGTGCATCAGAGTGCAGTGATTAAGCTTTCCTTCAAAGGGGGTGATTAAGACGCTTGCCGAGTTTTTATTCTCCAAGATAGTAGATACTTAGTTCTTTGTTTTCCTGTTAAGACAAATGGATCTCTAGCTATGTCTAGATTTTCTTGCACTTTGTGAATAACTACTTAATGTCTTCTTAATCGTTGTTCTTGATGTTAGCTGTAGATAGATAGATAATGCTTTATTGTACACCACACAAAAAGAAATAAATACATTACAAGTAGAAAATTATTGACAAAAATAAGCTGGCTGTATATGCTGGGTTTACCCGGTGCGGTGTATAGCCCTTTCAGAACTGGCGTGCACAATTGTAGACATAAGATACATTGAAAAAAATTGCATACCTTAATCTTAATACTAAGTAGAACGGGAGTCCACATTTATGCACATTAAGAAAAACTAGATTTTCCGACAAGTTGAAGACTAAATTTTTTTTTTAATAGTCTTCTTACTATACTTTAGACACACGGAACTTACCAATTCCACAGGATGAAAAAATAATTCAGGTCTGAAAGGGATAATGACGTATGTACACATTATCATCTGTGTTTCTAGAGCGATACAACTTGGGACTCTTCAATGCACGAGTAAATAGGTACATACTAGGCATCTTACGTGATTAATCGTCAACCGGATCTACACTTTCCATCAGATGCGATTGGTCAAACGTGGGCCTATTTAGTATTATAAAAAATGTACCATCTGTCTATTCTAGCTTAAAGGAGTGAAGAACGTCCACTAAACTTTTACTACACATGCTAATAACCACTTTTTAACGTGTAATATTCCATAATAATAACGTACGACAAATTTAACAGAAAAATCACTAAATAGGTATGAAATTCAGAGCACAGCAGCGGCTATTTTGACTTATGTTTGTGCGACTATTAAAAATATTATAACTCCTATTCATTTTCGTGTAACCCAAGTATTTTTCCATGGACCAAAACAAACCAAAAGCCTTGAATGATTCCGGAAAATTAAAGAGGAAGATATTAAACCTTTTTTAAGAGATTGTAAGCAACTACGTAAGCAGGAGGGTTCTGTCTATCAATCAGTTTATTTACGCTCCTTTGGTTTCTTGATTACGGGACGAGGGGAAATGGGGATATTTTATTATAAGATATTCGCCAAGTAAGATTAAATACATGGTATATATTTTTTATATTGATATAGGTGGGTACCCCAACAGTGCCAGTTATTCTACCGCCTGAGCAGTGATGTGCAAACATCACTGTGCTCCGGTAGGAGGGCACTGTAGCTAGTTAGTAATTACTGGGCTAAAGAGTCTTAACATCTCATGACTCTTGAGTAAGAAGCGTTGGTGCAGTGCTCCTAGAATTTCACATAATTGTGAAATCCTAGGTAACACTGTACTGATTATGGGCAGCCGTTATCTCTTAACATCAGGAGAGCGTCTTGCTCGTCTTCTACTTCATCACATAAAAAAAAAGGTACCTACAAAATTATTGATGGTTTGTTGATACGATCTGTTGATACGATCTGTTGATATAGCACTTTGTGCAAAGACGTGCACTCTAAAACCGATGCTCTACTTCGCATAAATACTCATTCAAGAAGTGCTTTTGATAATACCATAACCTGCTGTTAATAAATAAGGTAGTTTGCGTAATAATAGACAAAAATACCATAATGTCTTATCCAAATTACGAAGGATTGTCGCACTATTATCGAAACTCTGTCGCCAAGTTTATTTTGTTTAGTAATTCGGCACCCCTCTTTGATAATAACAATGAGGCAGGCTTAACTAACAATTGGTTTTAAATCTATAAACAATGAGAAACATTGAACAAAACCGTCAATTAAATAAGCAACAAACAAATTGAATCCCGATTACAATAACCGGCGTTCTTAACAACATTTCGGATTAGGGGCAATCCGAACAAAATCCACCAACTTTTTCCAACTTAATCTATAGCAAGCTACCTGGGGGATATGTATTAACTAATCAATGAGGCACAAATTGTATGGAGGACGCTTAGTGTTTGTGATTTGGCTCTGCCAGTGTAAGTAGGGTAACTTGTTCTGTGGCAGTATAAAACCCAATTGTTTATTAAATATTTAGTTAGTGTTTGAAAAGTTTATAAGTAAAATTTATCCATCTTTACATCAAATCTGTAGCGCACGTATATATTTTACAAAAGAGGCAGTCAAAGAATAATAATTACCAAGTTAAATGTAAGATCCGTTTAATGATGCCACATTGATGGTAACTAATTTGGACATACATTTATTTAACTTTTCTTAATAACGCTACAACATTTCTCAAATGCAACACCCTTAAAGTACCTTGAGACATTAAATTATTGATTTCGCGTATTTGCGAGTTGGGCGTACTAAAAGTGCCTCTTTTTCCAGAAGGTTCCAAAGAAAACGTTCTGGGCTTTTCTACGTCCACGGAAACTTGAAAATTCAATTTGTAAACATTAAACAAGTTAGGGGCTCGTTAAAATTCTTCGATGTAATAAGGCAATAAGGCAACTTGGAAGGTATTCATGTAATGCAGATCTTTAGAGAGAATCGCTCGGATCGCTACATTCTTGCTAAAGTTGCGCTACAGCGATGTATTGTGTTAAATTATTGAGACTTTAGACTATGTTGAGTATTGCTGGTACTTAATAGTTGAAATTTAGTATATAATACAATACTATTTTTAAAGGTAAAGATAGATGAGCAGTGATGTGCAAATATCACTGTGCTCCGGTAGGAGGGCACTGTAGCTAGTGAAATTACTGGGCTAAAGAGTCTTAACATCTCATGACTCTTGAGTAAGAAGCGTTGGTGCAGTGCTCCTGGAATTTCACATAATTGTGAAATCCTAGGTAATACTGTACTGATTATGGGCAGCCGTTATCTCTTAACATCAGGAGAGCGTCTTGCTCGTCTTCTACTTCTTCACATAAAAAAAGATAAAATGAGCTATATTTCTAAGCCTATGAGTATTAAAAACTAAAATTTAATTACATTGTATACTTTGTGTTTCTATTAGTAACTTTTTATTAATACCAAAAGTTTACAGAATAAACTTAAAACAATATTAAGGTCAACAATAATAAGCGGCCTTATCGTATAGAGCTATTTCTTCCATGCATCTGGCTTTGCTTTTTGAAGAGTATGAAATTTAAGAATGTGTTGTAATTATATAGAAAAGTTAAACTAACCAACCTATTTTAGTTATCACGTGGAAATGAACATATTTTGAAAGACCATTATTAATAATTATTCATTTTTTAATGTACTGCGCGTAAAATCGCTTGTCAGCTTGTTATTTATAAGCAACTGGGCTTACCACGTGTACTTCAATTCTTTTTTACAGTAACTCAGTCCTACAACTTTTGTCTATGGTCATAAATTACAAATATCATTACATTAACTAGATATTAGTCAATTTAGGGACAGGCACAAATCATACTTATGTTAATTCGTGTAATCTCAGACATACATAATTCATCGCATCGTTTCGGCCACTGGAATGTAATTTACATCACATAATTTACATTACATCATGTAATTTACTGTTTATTAACTAATGAATTGTAATACTGATGATGGCTGTTTCATAGAGAATTAATTGTATAGACATACTAGCTCATTCGCGCAAGTTCTAGTTGAGCTTGGCCTTAGAAGCTGTTTCCGATTGGGGTGCAGCTAATTTGGTTAGTTTAATGCTACAAAAACCCAGGCGTGTCTATTTACCGCAAAAAGGAGTCAATTCAGTGAAGCTCCTTCTTTCCAAAATGTTCCTTTACCGATAACTAACCAGCTTGAGTTACTAGGAGTTACTCTCACGTCTGACCTTAATTTTGGGAGTTACATAGAATCTAAGGCTCAATTGGCCGCCAGGAAGCTGGGTATTCTGGCAAAGGTGAGGCAATACTTCACACCGGGACAGCTGCTAATGCTGTACCAAGCACAAGTCCGGTCGTGTATGGAGTACTGTTCTCATCTTTGGGATGGTACTGCCAAATACCAGCTTCAGACACTGGAGTCAATTGAGAGACGTGCCAAAAAGCTAATAGGTGACCAAAAGCTTACAGAATCTCGGCTGCAGAGCCTTGAACATCGTAGAATGGTCGCTTCGCTATCGGTCTTCTACAGGATTCATTTTGGAGAGTGTGCGCAGGAATTACACGAACTAATTCCTCCATGCCCATTCTATCGACGGACGTCACGGCAGACGGCAATGCGGCATCCCTACTTAGTGGCGCTACCAACAGCCCGCACCAAGCGTTTTGCTTCGTCGTTTCTAATGAGAACTGGTCGCATTTGGAACACTTTGCCGTCATCTGTGTTTCCCGAGAGGTACAACTTGGGTATCTTCAAGGCACGAGTGAATAGGTACCTTTCTAGGCGTCATACGTGATCCATCGTCGACCGCATTTCCACTTTCCATCAGGTGGGATGTGGTCAAACGTAGGCCTATTTAGTATAAAAAAAAAATAAAAAAAAAAAAAAAGTTCGTTTGAGTCTGAATGAAAAATATGTTACGGCCTATCCTCAGACCTACTCTATACACAATAAACTTCATAAAATCAAAACCTTTGTTGTCTGGAGGAAATCTCTATTAGCGATAAGACTAATAATTGTGTTGTTTTTTTATTCTCCTATTATTATTATGTGTCTCTTTTCTATTTCTAAAGCCGAGATTTTTTTTTTATATTAGAGCAATAAATTTTAGCGTCCGTGGCCACATGTGACACATTTCCTTTTCGCTCGAAGCTCTTACGCCTTCGAATATCTATCCAGAAAAAAAGTTCATAAACAAAGTACAGTCATTTCGTCTCTATTTTAGGCATCATTACCAACTATGGACACTCACGACATACTACGTTATTAGAGAAGAAATTATAACCCATGGATCTATGGGGTTCCAATCAAAGCCATTGATAATTCCATCCTCTGTCCCATTACGGGGCAAATTATGTGAAAGCCGCTATGCCATAAAAGGAGGCGCTACAAACTATTGAAATAAAGGCAATATATCGCGCTCCGAAAATCATACTGACGCCAAGTCAATGAGATCGACAAAAATGTTTTCCAATTACACTATGCGCCGAATGATTCGCCGAGTCGTTCGGCGGCACAGTTTTGTCTATGCACAAACAATTTTTGTCTATAGAGACGAATGACTCCGGAATACTTGTCGGCATTCGTTATATTATTGAGATAGTGTGACGGCAGCATTAGAAAGAAAATTTGCTACTCTTTCGCTAGCTCAATACGACACATTTTGAACAAAAAGTTTCGTTATTGTGGACTACGTACGACCAACTCGAACATTTGGTTTTCAATAACAAGGAAGATTTATTGTTCATAATTCATTTTATATATACTTATAATAGATACAGAAAGCCACCCAGACCAGAAATAGATATCTGAGGTCGTCAAATTCGTAGTCGTATTATATTAACTGCATTGAGTCAGTTTAACACCGTAGGTACGAAGCTGTAATGATCACCTTAATTCTGAGATCAATAAAAAAAATTGTTTTATTTTTGGAGCGCGGTATCTAATCCTATTTAAACAGTTTCTGTAAGGCACTTTCTCCGAGCCATCCATAATCCTAATTCGGTACATCCACTCGGCCGCTGATTCGGTTTTATTCAATATCCACTAACGAGTGACTATAACTCGATTCTGACGCAACTCTATCCCAAATCGATTGTAATCATTCGGTTACAGGAAATGGTAGGAAGGGAATTAGTAGCTATTCGGTGGTCAAATTTTTGTCCACTGATAGAACAAATATAATTTTATATAGTTTAACTGCTGGACCCGCGCGCACTTCGTCGTGCCTAATAGAAAAATATCAGTGTCTTTATACTATAGAAGTATTATGCATGTGTGTATAAACCTTCCTCTTGAATCACTCTATCTATTAAAGAAAACCGCATCAAAATCCGTTGCGTAGTTTTAAAGATTTAAGCATTGATAAGGACAGACAGACAGACGCGGGAAGCAACTTTGTTTTATACAACAACAAAAAAACACATATGTAAAGATGCGTGTACGTTTGTTATGTATTCACGTGAAAAGTTAATTTTACTGATTAATTATGTATCGCATCTTTAGATCTAAATTGACTGAATTCAAAAATCGACTCACTGTTAATTTATTAACAAGGACACAGTATACAGTTTTTCGCCTCTTTCGAAGGCTTCAAGGACCAACGAAGTAACTAATTGTGAAAAAAAAATCAGCGATAAATAGTCGGCAGTACCGTTAAACCTATCCACTTTCATTAGGCAAAGCCTCCTCTTGCTAATTTATTTTTATAGCGGAGCAAAGAGCGTGTTTACAGCGAAGTATGTTCACCACACGGTGCGGTCCGCACGATTTATATGGACCCCCTATAACCTGCACACTTTGTATGGGTTTTGGGATAGAGAAACTATTGTTACAGAAAGACGACCTCATATAACATACTGGCTGCGGCCAGCGGTTTTACCCGCTTTTCAGTAGCCTATGTGTTATTCCAGGATCTAAGCTAATCTCTATATCTTTCAGAAGAGTAACAAACATACATCCAGACATCCATACATTTTTACAAAAATGCCAATCCATAAAGTTCGGCCACTCCGAACTTTTTTTTTTATACAACGAACTAAGAAGACGAGCAAGACGCTCTCCTGATGGTATTAATTTTTTTTGCCGTCCTACCGAAGCGCAGTAATGTTTGCACATCACTGCTCAGGCGGTAGAATAACTGGCACTGTTGGGGTACCCACCTAGTCGACCTCCTGCAAAGGAAGTCTACCCCCAGTAACTATTTTGTTTCTAAATTTTAACTTGATATTGATGTTGGTAAATATGAATCGTATTCAGACTCAGCCTCGTAATTTTAATCATGTCCTAGCCTTCGACTGAACCTTTTTCGAGAAAAATACTAAATTCAAAAAAATAGTCGAGAAGACTGAGTAGAAGGTGAGAAGTTCTCACTGTCTCACCCTCTCACTGAAAACATGACCAAAAAATTTTTCAGACATTAAAGATTTGTTAGAAATTTGTTCACGAGGAAATAAGCTTATAAAAGTGACACCTGAGAACAATAACTGGACCTCTGCCTAAAATCTACTAAAATTATAAAGTTCTGCAAGTATCATCGTTAGTTATGTGAAGTCGTTTCTCTGTATGTTTTTGTTTTATAGTGCTTCTGGTATGCGAGTGCAAGAGTGGATGCTTTTCGGGAATTGTTTAGATTCTCCCTACAAGGTATTTTTAGTTAAGTATCTCTTAGATGTAGTTTTATGGTTAAGATAAGATATATGACTTATATGTTAACCATATAAACTAGGATCTTCTTGTCGAGTCATATGGCTAACTTTATTATATTACTAGCTGCGCCCAGGGGTTTTACACGCTGTACGCTGTGTAGTAGCCTATGTGTTATTCTAGACTCTAAGCTATCTCTATACCAAATTTCAGCTCAATCGGTCCACCCGTTTAGGCGTGAAAGAGTAACAAACATACATCCAGACACCTATTCTTATAAATTTTCGCGTTTATAATATAGGTAAGGTTATTATCATAATTCAATTTATTCTTTTGATGAAACAGTTAAAGCTATTTTCGCCAGAATTGAGCAAGTTCTTGCATTTTCGTTGGCATCAAAAAGGTATTCAACTGTGCAGGTTGTAAGTTGTGGGACAATGTTAGGACAATTCAGGAGGAACTAGGATGAAATACGCTAAAGTTAGATTTTGTTTCATATTAGACTCACTTGTGTGCTTGATGCCTACGGTTTTTCTGGGTTTAAGGCTGCCTTAGTGTTATTCTTGGGTCGAAGTCAAATCTATGCAATCGACTTCGTGCACTTGTAAGTAAAAATAAAATAAATAAAAATAATGAATGTTGATTTGGCTTGTTTAGAAAGTAAAAAGAAAATAAAGAATCGATTTGCGATCATCTACTTGTAAAAAAGAAATTTTCACTCATGCTTTAAAGCTATATTGTAAACTAAGCTTAAGGAAAAACATACCCCGGCCTTAGCCAAAGGGAATCTTAGAGAAATGCAAAAGTAAACTTCCAAATTCAGCCGTCAACACCCTTATTAAGATTTCTATCAAAATCTGCAACTCCAAAAACCCTTTTTCTAAAAGTCTCATAAAAATGTTCCATAAAACCCGGTCTACACGACGGAACTAGCTCGCCAGATGGTCGATAGCTCTCATTTGGAGTGCCCTTGTGACAATAGAAACTATAAGTAGATCTAATGCTGCAATTACACTATGCGACCAATGATTAGCAGAGTCGTTACCAATCGTTTTCGTTCGGGACTAAATTAGATTTGACAAAAATCTAAATTCTGAATTCTGAGGCGCTAGTTGTCTGTCCTGTCCACCAAAAACGGTCATATACGAGTATATAATATATACCGTATATATATTACTAGAGGACCCGCGCGCACATCGTAGTACCTAACAGAACATTATACCTTTACATATAAGCGTTCCTCTTGAATTACTCTATTTAAAAAAAGAACGCATCAAAGCCCGTTGTACAGTTTTAAATATCCAAGCACGTAGGAACACACAGACAGACAGAGAAGCACCTTCCGCGTCGCCAAGTGGTCATTACGACCGTGTTCCGGCATGATGTTCAGTGAAGCCAGGGAGGCATTTATCCCGGCTTTTAGGTTTAGTCTGCTGCCATCTACAGCCGCATCGTCACTTAAGATCAGGCGAGATCGTGGTCAAAGTCTAACCTATGTACAAAGAATAAATTAAAAAACTTAGTTTTATACCATGTAGAGATTATTCGTGTAAGCGATTGTTTTTACAAGGTTTTTTTTACTTTCACCTCTCTGTTGTCTGTCTGTCTGTAATCAAATCTTTCAAGATAAATTTGATCCACTTCCTACTTCCTGGTTTTTGATTGAGCTACAATTTTGCATGCATGTATAAATCGGATGACGGATCGGATGACAATGCAACATTATTATGACATGGAGCTGATCTGATGATGGAGCCGGAAGGTGGCCATAGGAACTTTGTAATTAAACAACCCCATCGAGTTCGGGCTCATTTGATTGAGTACTTTGGTGCTATAATAATTAAAGCTTGTTTTTAAAATGTTTTTTTTTATTTCACCTTATCTTGTCTTTTGTTTCTCTACGTAACTCTACAGTCGATCCCTCTCGTGTGGAGTGCCCTTATGACACTAGCATCACTCCACGGCTCTCGCCTGCTGATTACGGTGGCATTACCGAGCGATTGCGCGCCGAGTTAAATTGTGCGTGTAGAGGGGCACTTATGTCGCAGGTGGCATTTAGAGCTTTACAGTCTTTGTGTATAATATTTTATACTAGCTGTGCCAAGCTGTTATTCCAGGGTCTTAGCTATCTCTATACCAAATTTCAGCTCAATCGTTCCACCCGTTTAGGCGTGAAAGAGTAACAAACATACATCCTGACATCCATACATACTTACAAAATTTCACGTTTATAATATTAGTCAGATTGTACAGACAGTTTTTTTTATTCATATCATTAAATAAGACTCAGTGACAGTATAGTTTATTTATTTTTTCATAGATTTAATTAACCTTCAAGCGGGCGCGCGGCGTCGAATCGACCGCATGCAATACATTTTCGCTTATAATAATAATAATTCTCGACGTATGCATATGTTATTCTTAGTAGCTTGTCATTAGTTCAATACCTACTAAATAGACTTTTTAACAATTGCTCCCCGCGTCCCTCTTTCCGTCGCGCGCCCTAATGCTCTAAATATGGCAAATTATTACTAAATTGAGATTATTAGAGTATTTTTTGAATAAAATGAGTCGTTCTTTAATGAGACAGAGTGCCATAATTAAAGAAATACTTCGTAAAGATGTACTAACTAAAGCTAACTTTGTGACTGAAGGTCAGAAATATCCGATTACCTATTTTCAGAGGAACCTCAATCTACTGAAGAATTAGGCAGGTTAGTTTCAGGTGACAAAAATCTGGCTTGTTTTAGAAATAATTTTGGGAAAGAATACATAAAGAAAGAACAATAAATGTCCAAAGAACCTTATTATTGCACAAAATGCAATAAATTTTATTTTGGAGAAGACACTGACTTTAAAAAAATTTTGGCCCAAAAATGACCGTAGTTGATCTAATTGCAAAAGTGATTTTAGTACTTTATTTTTTGTTACTAGAGAGAAGGTATTTATAGTAAGTTACAGGTACCTAAGGCCGGTGCAAATTCCTAACCTGGATTTTAAATAAATTATGTTATTATATTTTTATAATTTGGCTTTTCCAGCATTTAGTTACTTATTTTAAACAAATTCATATCTTGGATGATTAAGAATGACCCTGTTAATAAAATAAATAACAATTATTGTTTAATAAGTACTTTGTTTCGCCAATATACCCTATAGGTCTTTTCGGTTACGCGCGACCGCTGTCGTTACAAATGACCGCGCGCCTGCTTGAAGGTTAAATAAGCGTTGTTAGCGTTTTTAAGGAATTTGCAATTTTTCCGAAATTGTGAAAGACTTAATGAGTACATTTGCATGTCAATATTTCATAAGCACTTGGCTATTAAGAATAATTATTGAACTTAAAAAAATACGAAAATATTATTTTATGAAAATAAAAGTATGTTAATATGACTAGACAATTGTTAAGTAGGTATACCTCTATTCTGTAGCTTTAATTTATCCCAAAAAAACTAAGAAAAATACAAACTTACTTATCGATGCCAAACCACGAAAACAAAATCCCCTTTTTCAAAGTTGGAAAAAACACAACTCCCGAAACTTTCCCCTTATCAAACATCCATCTATCACAAGTTATGAAAGGAAGGGCACAAACTAGAAAATAAAAATATCTCCAAATATTAGAAAAACATTTAATCTGCTGCAAATGTTATCTCTTTGATTTTAAAGCGTAGGTTACCTAACATTATCTTATTTTTTTATGTCGCTACAATCTTAATATCGTCCTGAAATATTTATTTTATTATTATTTACTGTAGTATAGCGGGTAAAACCGTTGGGCGCAGCTAGTTAACTTTTTTTTTAATATACATATATATATATATAATAATTATTGACAAAATATCCCCAATCTTAGGTGCGGGAATTAATGTGACTTCTCACATATCTTATTCAGTGCCATCAATATTCAAGTCCCCGAGCACACCTAATGACATTTTGAAGATTATTAATGAATTAAAAAATAAAAGTAGCGTGGGATATGATGAAATAACAACAAAAATTATAAATGACAACTACAACTACAACAGAATTAATTTGTAACAATATGCAATTGAGGTCAAGGCGCATTTGAATTCATAACTTAAAGACTACTGAACCGATTTTGAAAAGAAAATCTAGGGCAAATATTAAACACATTTCTAAAATTTCGTAGATATATCTAACGGGATTTTGTAGGTTGTTTGGGGCTTGCAAATAATTAAGGATTTTGATGAAATTATAATAATTTCTATCCTTTTGTCCCTTGTAAATTTCTATCAATTTAATATGACACAAATACACATAATATTGAATTTAAAACCTCCTCCTTCGAAGTCAGTTAAAAATGTGTTCACATTGGTCACGAACTGTAAACGCGGCCGTTAATCTTAATTCAGTTACGCGAGCGGGGAGCCACTATTGTAAATCAGGAATTATTCGAATAGAACGTCTCGCAAGAAATGACTCGGGTGGTAATCCAGTTAGCGCCCTCCGACATGCTTGAAGGATCGTGTAGACAACGCCTTTACACTGCAAAAATACAGGCGATTTCGGTTGTGTAAAAATGAATTTTTTTAAGACATAAGATTTATTTATTGCCGTAAGTATTTTACAGGTTTTACAATAGTGCTTATATACAGAATATAATTAAAATGCTAAACAATTTGCCGTTGAGACCCAAACTAAGCTCTAGGTGATGGACAAAGTCAGATCATTACTCCCGAGGTCAGGTCAGGAGGGAGGGGAGGAAGAAGGAGATCGCGGAACGCGAACGGGAGGTCACCACCGACCTCCCGATGCGTGCCCGGAGAAGGGGGCGTCGGAGGCGTATCTTCCACGCCCTTCTCCAGCCCCCATAACCTGGGTCTAGGCGGCGAGTACGGGGGTACTCGTCGCCGCAAGCACAGACCCACGAGGTGGCGCGCGCGGTGCTTCCGCGCGCCCCTTGAGAGGGTGGGGTGAAACTCCTCTTCACCCCACCGCGGAGGGGTCCTCCTGTAAGTGAGGACCAAACGCCGTCGGGGCAGCGGATGAATGCTTCGGCGTACCCGTTGCCCCGGCATTATGGCGTCCCGCAGGACACCCCCAGGTTTTTTAGTGGGTATCCCCGCCGCTACCATCTTTGGCGGGGGAGTCCCACATACCGCCTCGCGCCCCCCGGCGTGGGGTGATGATGCGTAACGCATTTTTCCTGGGTCAAAAAAAAAAAAAAAAAAAAGGAGGGAGGGGAGGGGGGACCTTCCGAGGGGAGGTCGGGTCAGGTCGAGGGTCAGGTTTTTGTTTGTATTGATTTGTTTGAAGATACAATTAATGCTATAATTCACATTTCTTTATGAACAAGCAAGCGGACGGCCCACCTAAAAGTAAGTGGTTACCGCCGTCTATGGATACCTGCATGCAGTACCAGGGGTAGGCTAGTACATTGTCTGCCTTTCATGACTCTTTTCACTTGGATGAACTTATTTAGCAAAAATTTGATTTAAAATATTATTGATTCACTGAAGAAAGAAAAAAAGAAAACAAGTTTTACATTGAATAGAATTTTATTGACCTGTTGTTTTTTTTGTGGTTTAGGATACACACTGTATAATGTATATTTAAAATAAAACTATTATTTTGTCTCCGGTATTCACTCAGTATGAAAATTTTAAATACAGTCATCGTCAAAAAGGAGTGTCCAAGAATGTCAAGATCAATACATAAAAATTCAATTTTATTCTTGTAAATGTCCATAAAACGTTGAGATACAATAAATCACTGAAATAAAGACCTGTTGCTCATATTTAAAGACCACTTCGTATGTATGTATAATATTTATGGTTATTCTAGTCGTAACAACTAACATAAAATTCAAGTGCTTCGGTTATTATTATTTATGTGTACTAAGAACTATTACATTTTTATGACATTGACTGTACAATTTGCCATACACAAAATTTGTTTTTCTTGGTGCGTGTTTTCCACGACGTTAATTTGTTGAAGCTTTCTACTAACTTACTTTTTATGTCTTTTTATGTCAGAGATAGATATATTAGAAGCACAAGCTAAAAGGCCGCTTGACCTATAGAAATCTGCATCACCAATAGTAGTAATAAAACAAGTGAAATAAATTTTAAATTTTAAAAAAACCCCAACGCAATATGTACTTAGCCTCTTTGCGGTGACGGCCATCTTGAATTTTACATTTTATCATAGTGCGTTGTACTCGTATTCTACTAGTTAAGCCCTTTCATTTGATACCCATTGAGGGGGTTTTTGAAGAAAAAGTTATCCGCCATTTTGTAGCGGCGACCATCTTGGACCGATTTTCACCAAACATAGCTAAGATCACTATCGACTAACTCTACTTTCAAACAAAAAACAACTAAATCAAAATCCGTTCATCAGTTCGGAAGCACCTCGTCGTACTTGGTTCAGGAAGAATCACAACAAAATCACAACAACTAAAATTAAAATCCAACAATTGAAAGGTTGTTTCGCATCGCAGTTTTATGTAAAAACTTCGGATCAAATTCTATTTGAATAAAGTTCATTTTAAACTAACTTCAAAACAACTTTACACTAATTACTCGTTTAATTATAACACGTAAGGATAGCTTTTGAGTCAGTCTCTCAAACTCAAACTCAAAATTCATTTATTCAAATAGGCTACAATGGAGCACTTTTGCAAGTCAATTTTACATTTTATTTTAATATTCTACCGCTTGTTCGCAAGGCACCTCTATGATAAGAACGAGCAAGAAACTCATAGGGATTGTTTTTTTTTAAATATGTGTTTACAATTTTTATCTTGGTTACATAATTTATTTACAGGTGGTTGCAGAGGTTTCCAGGCATCTTTGTCTTCTATGTATTGGCTAATTTTATAAAGAACCTACTATGAAAAACAAAATACAAGATGATGCGTCAGTGTAGGCGATGCCATGGTCGGTTTATGAAATAATTACTACCTACTTGGCGATCTGATAAAAGACCACCTCTAAATTAAAAATTCATAAGCGCTGCTGCACGTGTATTTTGAACCTGAAAACGTGTGCGCCTATCAGAGTTTATCCCGTGTTCAAAATCAATTTGGTTAACATCCTAAATAACTGCACCAAGTTTCAGGAACACATTCTAAACCATAACAAAAAGTAGTCTAGCCTAAGTATCGCCACAAAAGCTCGTAACACTTTAACATAATGTTAATATCACTTAAACCTCGAATAGCTCTAAAATAGCACACGCTAAAAAAGCTAAAAAAGCGCTTCATAGCAGCAGTCCGTCACATTATGGGGATCGTAAAAGTGCTTCAGCGCTTGACAAATGTGCTCTAGAGTAGATTTATAACAGGGTTGCCAGTCTGCAACCTGCGACAGGCAGCGATATACTATGCGGCTATTAATTCAGTAACTACTGGTATCATATTTTCACAGGAATATAGTTGTACTTAATAAAACTGGTTCAAAATCACACATAATATTCGAAATATAAATTTCAAAGAATTTCATAAGTGCATATTTATATCTTGTATCAAAGCACCAAAAATCTGGATTTTCTTACAAAAAATATTAACAACGTTATTCTTTTTTATTCGTTTAACCAAAGTAATCGTGTGTTAAATATTGGATAATCTCACTATATTATAAAATGTAAAACAGTTACTATTAAGCAAATAAATTTTTGTGACAAGATGTATCATTTTTAATTTTTACGAATTTTGTTAGGCAAAATCGAACTAAGGTGCTTTAGGTTTAGGAGTAAAATAACGTTGAAGATTTGAAAATAAGAAAGTATTTCCTTAACATAATGAAACTAAAACCACTAGAAATCCGAGCTTCTTATTTCACCAAAAAACTCTTCAGGAAATTTCTTCACAAATCCCAGGAGCTAGTTTTAAAATACAACCGCAAACTGTCAGTAGCTGAGCAATTTCCATTTTTTAACTCCTACTTTGCTAGCGGTGGAACAAAAGCTAAAAATCCTCTTAAAATTTTCATATTTCATAATTTACCCCAACTACTGTTGCTAAACTCACAGTGTTCTCAGTGTTCTCACAGTGTTCTCACTTGTTTTCGGAAATCGAATCATTTTTCAATCCCGCCCGTTGTCATCGACATGTTGCTTTAGGAACGACTAAAAAGATAAATCGTTTAGAAAACAATGGTTGTCACTGAACAAAGAGATTTGAAACGTCGATCAATGACAGTCTCAAAACTGTTAGTGACATGAATTCTATCCTGAACTCTTCTTTGTCTATGTGAAGCGGGGAGATACTATGAAAAATCCCATGAAAAAACTCAATACGAGACGATGCGATGGTGGATTATAAAACGATTGCAACTTGGCGTTTTAAAACTCTAGCATGGAAGTTGGCTACAGATCCTATTATAATAATTATGATTTGATTAGAAACCTGTTTGAATATAAAAATAATTCGATATTTATTATAATCTACCTATAACTCCCTGGAATTAATAACTTACAAAAAGGGAGGTATTTATCCCGCCTTCTTGGTTTAGTCTACATCTACGACCGCATCGTCCCTTAACATCATGCAAGATCGTGGTCAAATGCTAACCTATAATAAATTAAAAAACTATATTCATCGTGTTTCCATAGTACAGTCATAAAACGCATTCGTTTACTTAAGGTGCGCATTTTTAATTAAAACAGCAAGGCTTGTTGCGTCGAGGTTTTCCATTTTGTCCGCGTTTTACACGGGCCTTATGATAACACGGGCCCTGAATTAAATACTGTTATTACTTACCTTGATGTTAATATAAACGCCTTCACGGCACAGCTTCATGGAAATTGATGGAAATTTTAGTAAAGGTTTTGAACTTGTTTCTTTATAGTAACTAGCTGCGCCCAGCGGTTTTATACCAAATTTCAGCTCAATTGGTCCACCCGTTTAGGCGTAAAGAAGTAACAAACATAGACACTCACTCACAAACTTTCAAATTAATAATATTAGTGTGATTTGGATATGACGCTGCCAAAATGTATTTGAAACATCGTTATAATCAACATATTCTCCTTCAAAGCTAGACATTTAGGTAGACACTCCTTTATGAGCACCACTGAGCCCAGATCTCTTCCTAAACCAGACCAACCAGACCAACCAGATTTCATCTCTACGGCTCGCAAAACTGCATATCTCTTATCATGTATCACCTTAGCCGTCTGCATCTTGTTAGGTTAATATTCCCTGAATTGTGCTCGCGGCTTCGCTCTATTTCAGAAAGTATACTTTGCCACATTTGGGAGAGGACCACAGGATGTCCACATCATAATATTGATCTTTGTGCCAAATTTCAACTCAATCCGTTCAGTAATTTGGCATGTGTGCCTTGATAGATCAGTTAAATCAATCATTTACACCCCTTTCTTTTATTATATACTTACATTCAATTTATTGTCAATAGTTTATTATACAAGAACCAAACCAAAACTGACCAACTTGACTTCCATTTATCCTTTTAATCTCGACAGAACCCGAGATTGACCGTAATCTAAAGGGCAATTCGGCTTTTCATCGGCCAAGTTTAGTGAAATTCTGAACAATCGACAGCAAAATCCGCTGGCAATAGTCAAAGACGTAGAGGAAATGATTAACGATCGTCCATGACAGTTCGCGTCTTTAAGCAGTTTTGTGGTAACCGAACACCCGCAGACACAGTATGGTTGATGCAGTATGGACACTTTACCCTCGAGGAACCGCGCGCCCCTTGAGAGGGTAGGGTGAAACTCCTTTTTCACCCCACCGCGGAGGGGTCCTCCTGTCAGAGAGGACCAAACGTCGTCGGGGCCACGGATGAGTGCTTCGGCATACCCGCTGCCCCGACATTATGGCTTCCCGCACTCCCAGGTTTTTAGGTTTAAAGATATTATCAACAAAGGCTATTCGCCACTTACGTGATAACATAATTTATGTAGTATTAATACAATAATTTTAAGTTCTTTAGTGTGTTTAGGTCGATATATCGCACCCCCCGAGGAAGAAAGTCGTAACTGAAAAACACCAACTTTACAGGAGCAACAAAAAACTGATTTAAAAAATCATCGGCAATCTGAGAAAAATTTAGTATATAGCAAAAAATAGCAAAAATTAACCTCGATTGGCCTATGTATTTCAATTTGCAATTTAATTAATCGTCATGGAGTAAATCTTAAAAAACAGCTTTACGCTAATTTTCAGCGACACATATTCATTTATTTATGTAGTTAACAGAAATACAACTTTATTAACATGGAACGGAAACTATAATGCTGACATAACTGAAGATACGACTTTCTGAGCGTGTGGTGGCGTTACAAACTCCACGCGTAAGTATGATTTACGACGTTTTTCCACGAAAACTTCGTTTCGGTTTTTTTGCGTAAAATATATTGCATCCTTTTTCTTCGAAAAATATATTCAGATAAATAATGTGTTTCAAGTAACCGCTTTTTTAAACGAAAAAAATCATAGACCGTTTTCGCGTATGTTGACATATTACGTTATTCCAATCATTTATTTTGTAAAATATTAGTCGTTTCTCAGTACAAAAGAAATTACAAAATAAAAAACAGCCTTTAAATGACTCCAGTATAAGGGATTTATGTGTAAAACTTTTAACTTATTTAAATTTCGTAGAAAGATCTTGTAAATATTACTGATTGTGCATTTTAAGGTAGCTTTTGTTGTACTATACCAAAAATCATAAAGGTTTCGTAATAAATTTAATACCAGCTATGTTGAGTAGTTTTACAGCTTTAAAAGTAAACTAAGTAATATTTCAGAATATATTGTATATCTGTGCAAAATTTCATCTAGATCCACTTAGCCGTTTTGGTGCAAATAAATCAGAAATATTCATCCATTCATATATTTGTATTCAATGATTAAGTATAGTATTATGACAAGAGAAGTGTCATAATTATGTCTTTTTATTAAATTATAACATTGTTTTTCATTTATGAAGTATGATTAATGATGATTAAACCAATTTCAAACATTGCTTGAGATAAACAAAGTCTATAAAAAATACGAATGACTGCAAAGTATTTCAAATACGATCAGTTATTGGGCCACTAGGTATGGATGCCGTATTGCTGGAAGCCGTGACTTCCGAAGTTGAAACGGGCTTAATGAACGGCGAGAACGAGTGGGATAGGATTAGTTTGTGTAATTTTTGCGCCACTCTCCGAAACGAATCTTAATAAAACGGTTAGAAGGGGTGACTCTTCTACAGTGTTCAAAACTCTTAGAATTCACTAGCGTTTGGTCACTCACGAGCCTTTTGGCGCTCCCCTGAATCGACTCCAGAGTCTGAAGCTGGTATTTGGCAGTATCATCCCAAAGACGAAAACAATATTCTATACATATACGATCGGTTTTATGATAGAGATAAGCAAATGCCCAGAGTGAGGTAATGTTGCACCTTTGCCAAAATACCCACCTTCCTGACAGTCAGTTGAGTCTTAGACTTGATGTAATCACAGAAGTAAAAGGCAAAAATGAGAGGAATTCCCAGTATTTGAAAGTGATTAGCTATCTACAAACATACATTTCGGAAAGAAGAAGTTTCATTGAATAAAATTCTTTTAACAGTAAATAACTTCTCGTCATTGCACCTCCGTCGTAATTTTTTCTTTCTGTCTCTATTGGCTCTACCGCTAGATGATAATATCTGCTTACCCAAGAAGTGAGTGATATACAAAACAGATCAACAGTAGATTTACCAGCACAAAACCCGAATAGTTGAGCACATAGGAGATCATTCGTCGAGATTGATGCTCCATTTCATGAACGTGACTGAGATATGCCGGTTGGAAGTGCCAGCACAACTGCCTTTTTTTGAAAACAGGCTGCACGTTGGCGTATAAGGCTGAAGGCTAGTCAAAATTGGAGTGAGCCCTGATGCACATGTCTTTAACACTATCGCAGGTATTCCGGCTGGACGCCAGCATATTCACATGATTCCACTGCGTTCTATGAACCTCTGATTAATTATAATCAAATATATAGGTATAACAAATTATTCAGACGCTATGATTCCGTAGAAAGAGAGCCATATAAACTGTCGAGTTTATCACAGGCGTAAATGCATCCCACACATGTAGCTTGAATTGGTTTTCAAGTGAGCCTCCGCTTAATCTGACAAATACACATCTGACGGCAGACCTATTTACGTCTCCATGAAGAACAAGAGAGCGGGGTTTTCAGATTCAAAGTAGTGGTGGTAGTGGAAAATTTGAGTGCAGACGTTGAATGTTGGAGAGCCGCACTTTTAGAGAAAGGGATTTCTGAAGCTGTGAAACCGTTCTCTTAGTCATTGATTTATAGAGTGACACGGTACACAGAAACTGAAGTGGAACGAGATCTTCAGCTACAGGTCATTAGAAATCAAAACTTATACTTCGTCAACCGAGAGAAACTAGAGTGAGAATTGCGAGGTCACTCGAACCCTCCGGGGATGTCCGTTGGGTCCTCTTACCCATCCAGTCGCTAACGGGTACGATCTTGCATGCCGAGACTTTCTTTCATGACTGGTTAGCTCATTATTTGCCTTGAATCCCGCTACTCTCCAGATTTCAAGCTGAAGCAAGGCAGAATGAGTAACTATGATCTGCGTTTAGCGTAACGATACCCAGTTTACATAACTGTCTACACGGATACGTGTGCTGCTGGACTCCAAAAACATAAAAACCAATCTCTATACAACTATTTCTTAATAAAAAATGTAAGCACTTAGACTTATTTATTTTAATTCTGACTAAAGTTTCGTGAAAGAAGTGAGTAACTAGTAGTTAAAGTGATAAAGGCTGATAAATGTTTCGTAGAAAAATGTGGTAACTGTAATTGCACGACGATATATTTACAAAAATTTCTTTAAAAAGGAGTTATCTGTAGTTATGTAAAGATATTTGTAAAAATGTTCATACAAGATTAACGTAAGTGTATTTATGATGTTATTGACATGGAAAACTAGTAAATAGTGTGGTCGCAAAAGTAATTAACTACAGTTTTATGGGGTAATTATATTTGATTCCAGTGTCGTACAAGTTTAGTTTTTTTTTAATAATTCCCTCATTTTTTGAGATAAATTTATGAAAAAAATTGACATTATGTATCGGATTTTTCTTGATTTTATTATGCAATAAAAATAAAAAGTCACAATTAGGGTTAATTCTTTCTTCTTCGAGAGGTGCGATATAGTACAAGCGCCACCGATGTTCAAAAACGAAACTAGATGGCGCTGATCGTCCATAGAACTCGGTGGCGACTTGTTCACGATACAATGTAGGATTTTAAAGAGAGGAGACTTGTTTAACTCCCTGTTGACCACTACATTGGCACGGTTTCTTATTTATGTTTACTATAATATAAAGTTGGATATTAGAACAAACTCAAGGTGGTTTTATTTCGAGAACTGAGAACACACCAACTTGGGCACAAGAGGACACACCCCTAAACAAGTGGGTATTCCCGCCGCGCCCATCTTGGCGGGGGAGTCCCACATATCGCCTTGCGCGGGGTATGATGCGTAACGCATTTTTCCTGGGACGAAAAAAGGATGGACGCTTTGGCGAGATGCATTATGAGAAAAAGACGTGAAACTCTTCGTAGAGACTTTGAAGTCTCCACAACTACTGCGATCTGTGCATGATGTTGCTTCCTCTGAAGCAAGCAAGAGAGATTTTTTAATTATTTTAGAAAAGCGTGAATGGCTGATCTATTAACACAGCTTAAACCTTCAAACGGATTGAGTTAAAATTAGGCACCAAGATTTATTGTGACAGACATCCACTATGAAAGGATTTTTTAAAGCGGACATAGCCGTGAGCATAAGCTTTTCTCTGATATTATCGTTATTGTGGGACGGAATATCTAGGTTACTTGCGTTCCCAGTTAAATAGTCGGACCTCGTTTCAAATTTTAACTCAGACCAGGAAATATTAGTGATTGAAAGTCAATAAATAAAACAGGGTGGCTAGTTATTAATATAAAAGGCCGTGCCGTACCAGAAAACTAAGTTTTAAATATATTTGTAAATAAAGTTCTTTAAACGTAGTTGATCTACTAGTTTTTAAACTGTATGTTGCATTGATTGAGCTCTCAAAGGCAGGAAGGGGCACAAAGAGAGCGCTCTGCGTTCGGTGTAGAGTTTCCTTTTGAATTTGCGGGTATTTGAGGATGGTTAGGTATTTAAAGAAGCCCCGTGAATAAAGGCTTTAAGGAACGATTGGGAACCTTGAAGATTACGAGTGGCTTTGGGACGAAATCTACCTGAAAAGCTTTCAAACTAGTTTTGGGAAACTATCTGTTATTTCGTGGCAATTGCAAAAAAGATTTATTTAGAACACGCTATAATTTAAAAACTAGGTCTGTTTTAAATTATTATTAGTTAAGGACAATTGAATAAGGAACTCTCTAATTAAAAAAATAATATTATGATACAATAATTAATTATAATCATTTTCTTACCAAAACAAAACTTATTTCAATAGGATCACGCCGAAATGAATTCCATAAAATAGATCCCAATCCCAATTGAGAAAATGCCCTTTTCTTAGTCATAAATCATCCTAAAAAGTTGCCACACTTTTCGCACGTTAAATAATAAACCGAAATAAGTCAAAAATTCACTTTTTTGGGAAATCGCAGTCAAAGTTTTGGGTCTCTACCTTGTTGATAACTTCATGATATTTTTCATGATTGTATGGTGTTATGTTTATTTTCTTCTTCTTAAATTGTAAACAGATATATAGAGGACATAATTTTCGTAATAAATAAATTATATTATTAAAATCAAATGAGTAATGAAGCTTTGTTTTCAAAGTTTTGACTTAATGTCGGTTTTGTAAAAAAATTGAAATCAATTATATTTTTTTTTGCAAACTAATATTGAATCATTCAGTTTAGTATTAAATAATAAAATAATTTTATTAGATGTATAATATTTATTACACTTTAATAGTAAAACATAAATAAAAATACCGAAATTCCTTAACCCATTAATTCCCGAGGGTAAAAATAAACGCATATTTATAGGTTTTTTTGTTAATTATGTTTTTAAATACATTTAAAAAGAGAAAATTGTAGTAAAAAAAAATATTAATTAATTAGTATACATTCTACAACATGTTGCGTCGGCGTAACGTTGGGACTAGTGGTCTTCTATTTTACGAGCAAGTTGAACAACGCTTAAGTATTAGCCTAAGTGAAATATTTTCAAACAATCAGCATAAAGTGTGTATTTGACCTTTTCTATACATATAAATTGTACTTCTACACTGTTGACATCTCTTTGGTGTTTATTTTCATGCTTTTTTTTTTTATGAAATTACCAATATTATTGAAGCGAATACAAGAAGGTAATGGGTTTTTTGATGGTCTTCCTTGATTTGTATCTGAATTACCAAAAATGTGAATTATCTGCAAGTTAGTTCTTTGGTTTTCCTTAAATTTATAGAGTTTCGTAAGATTTGATACATTTATGTCTTCATCTTTTGACAAGTATAATATAGCACCGGGCAAAGAATGATATCCAAATAAAAGTAGTATATACCAAATATCTTTGAATTCCAATACCGTGACAGTAGCAACATTTTGGAAAAGATTTAGAAAAATTACGGTTATGGTTACAAATATATTTTTTAAAGAAAAACCTATAGTTTATTTCCAAACTTCATCACAAAAAATACTTTAAAATGTGTTTTTCCACCTAAACATTATTTAGTAATTAGTATCATTGCTGCTTCATCACATGAAGGAAAATGTTTACGAGTTGGATGTTCATTTTCCAGTCCGAAACATAATATTATTTTGGTGACTTCTTCGGCAGTCTTGGCTTTTTCACAATTAGTGTACATTTCAAGCATTTCAGCGCTATCAGTTATTGATTTAATTACATAGCGCGTTATCATCTATGTCTTCCTCGTCTGTAAAATTATCAACAGCCGGTGAAATAGTACATCTTTACCTCTTATAGTGTAGGTCAACTCAGAGTTTCTTGAGAAGACAATGGTCGCCTACCAAGCAATTATGTTACAACTTTTTACTTTGTATTTACTGCGCTCTTTGTACGCTCACTTATTACTGTCTATTGTTTTTTTTTATAAGAATTACAATAGGACCCGGTCAGCTTGACGTTTTAAAATAAAGTGACCCATAAAACAAAAGTGTTTGTTCTTATTGAATACCGAGAAACTATTGTTTACAATAAATTTTTAACATCAATGGCAAGCAGTATAACAATAAAAACTGCTCCCTGTTTGTCCCAAAGTGACGCACGTGCAACGCTCTCTGTAAGTCTAAAATAAACAAAACGTGGGAGTATTTTTGTCTTCAAAAAGGGTTTTTATCGTAAAAAATATATTGTTCAACCTTTATACAGTGTAAAAAGTTTAGCTTTATTCAAAAAAATATTTTTTATGATTTGTTGAATCTGTCGAAGTTGGGATGAATCAAGTAGCAGTGATTGAAAAATAAAAATAAAATGTATTTGGTTTTAAACCACCATTTAAAAAAATAATAATTCATCTCTTAGTTCTTCTTTTTGAGATTGGTTTACATATCATAGATTTATTTACTTATTTTAACACAAAAAAAAAATCTAATCTGAACGGTAACACTCGCGCAACGTTGGGAATAGATGGGTTAATAATGATAATAAAAAATAACTTTTTATAAAAAGTTTTATTATAGTTAACTGCTTTCTTTACCTAATTATGTACGTCTGAGTAATTATACTAAAAAATAACAATCAGTTGTAATAGGAACTTATTATAAATTAGTAACCAAAAATTCTATAGTCATCACAAAATGCTGTCGAGATCGCTTTACGTAATTCTTGTGAAAACGCTAATCCTATTGAGCAAAAATTTAATACAGAGGTAGATTAAATCTCGAGAAAGGACATGGGATAGTTTTCATTCCAGAAATCTACCTTTTCAGGTGAAGGGGGGATGAGGACAAAGGTTTGTGTGGGAAATTAGTAACTACTGTTCCTATTTAGCTGAAATTTGGTATAAATATAGCTGAGTTTCGCGAAAGGGTATTATGAGATAGAATATCTCAGAAATCAGCCTTTAAGCCTCCCCCTTATTGTATGGAAGACCAATAACTGCTTGGCTACTACATATTTGGGCACAGAATTTTCCGGGGTATATATTTTTTAGTTTTTTTATATATGTAGTGCAGCTATGTTATCACTGCGGCCATGATTGGCCTATTGTGATTGCCGCTTATTATAGTGAGAATGACCCCTAGCCGCGGCGCTAGAGTTCACCACAGACCATAGCAGTTTCTAGAAACTGCAGGATTTTCGTAGGGGTCATCTCTCTAAGCTCATTCGTACTGAGCAGGTGCTGTCCCAAAATAGAGTTTCGTTTACGCATCAGTGCTCCACACTCCCCTAGCAGATGAAGAGGCGTTTAATTTGCCTCATTGCAGAATCTGCAGGTTTGAGTGTCGCATAGCCCTAGTTTGGACTTTTGGACTTTGGACAAATGCATGTTTGGACATAGGCAACAGTGTCCAGTCAGGGCTCTGGTTACGATACGTAGATTCCCCTACTTAGCGCTATGATTTGGTTGTTGAACCTGGTATCATAGGCTTTTATGAGTAGCTTTGAGTGCCTCATGCCCTGAGAGTCTTTCCACAGTTAGATTGACTCCTCAAAGCATAAGTTTACTAAGGTTTTCTGCGCTCAGCTTTTAGGTATACCACAAAAAGGCTCAAAGCCGAATTGAGTGCCTTCTGCCCCAGCGCACGTGAGCTCATCGGCACGTTCATTGCCGTTGATTCCCGCGTGCCCCGGGACCCATCTGAGGACAACATTGTTCCTTGAGCCTAAATCATTCAGTTGCAGCATACAGTCCTCGACTAGCCTGGACGTAAAAACTTGCGAATCCAACGCTAGGAGGGCAGCCTGGCTATCAGAGTTAATGTAAATGGTTTGGTTGCTGTAATGCTTTTGCAGGTTGATGTGCGCGCATTCAAGAATGGCGAAAATCGCTGCCTGGAAAATGGAGGCGAACCTTCCCAGATTTACGCTTTTGCTACACCTGGGTCGCTCTCCATGCACTCCACAGCCTACATTACCTCCCATTTTAGAGCCATCCGTGAACCAGCTCCGGCTTCCGGTTTTTCCCGGGATAGGACATAAAACAGTTCTGGTTACAGAAACCAGTATTTAAAGGGTGCGAAATTTATGCAAGAAATCCGGTAACCGTTTAACTATTTTTTATGTAATTTGAGTTTGAGGTGGAGAGAGGATAGTTTTATTCCTGAAATCTAACCTTAAAGGGGATAAAAGGGATGGGAGTTTGTAAGGACAATCAATAACGGCTGAAATCTGATACTGAGATTATAATTTGATCCCGGAAAATGACAGAATAGTGTAATTTCTAGGAATTTTAATATACTGTATGGTGGTGATGGTGGTGGTACCTTGATTTTCTGCATGGCGAGCTGGAAGCCTTATCTCCCTGTACGCTATGCTGGATTTTATCTTCAGTTTCATTTAAAAATCTCTTAAATAATTAATATCCAACATTAAATAAAAATTAAAGCCCTCAATAATTAATTTTGAGAACATTACGAGAAAATTAGAGAAAAAGTAACAAGGTATAAAACTACGTAAAAACGACTTTTTTTACTTACTTTTATTTCGACTGGCTTAGAATTATCCGTATCAGTACATCAGCATTACCTTTTACTCATCTTAAGAAGTTTTAGGCACTACTGCTTCCTATTTGCAGACGTCATCTTGGATTAAAACTATGGAACTAGAAATTAATACTATACTTTTTATTAGAAACATAATTAAATTGACTTGAAATTTTGTAATAAACTGTATCAATTGCTAGAGCACTTTAAGACTTAAAGAGAATTTAAAACGTAAACTGAAATAAACGCAAATACGATTCACTTATACCAACAGTTTTAGTATTAAAGTGATGTAAAATTGCTTTTCGAAGAAAATATAATACTAAAACGCACTAATACGCAATCTATCTTGTCTTTACAAGTACAAATTAATAATAAACTGCAACAATTCTTAATAGGTCATGCTGCATTTTCTACTAAAGTGAAATAAAACCAAAACATGCTAGTTTAGAAATAAATAAACATTTTAAGTCGCACCTGCGTTTGAAAATAAACCGAATTATTTTACATTACGCCAATGTAGTAAAAAAACAACGACACTTATTTCAAATCGCGGTCGTTACAAAACTGAATCGCACGAATGAATTGTCGCGCGCTTTTGTAGAAAAGAGGGGGGTGGTCTAAAAACCAGCCATTTTGGTTTATTTTGCTTGGTGTGAAAGAGCCTACTGATTCTTTAATCGGATTTAGTGCGTTTTATTAACAAAAGTAGGAATCCTGATTTTTTGAGTTATTCCGGTTTATTATTGAACTTGCGTTTTGTCTAAATTCCATGTCATCATTACACAAAAAAAAATACCATAAAGTGACAAACTAAAACTAAAGGAAAAAAGTTTCCACGGCGTGTGGAGTGTAATACAAAACACATGCCCACAATAGCCACATAATGTAGTGTTATAAGCATGATTTACTGCATACTAGCGTCGCCCGCGGCGTTTCCTGAAATGATATTAAGGCTCTTTACAGACGGAGCGACTATGTTGAGGCAACAGTCTACTATTTAAAAGATAAGTAAAAGTTGCTAGTGCTACAACAATATATGGTAATGGTATAAGATAGCCGCAATTTTAAAGCAATCAATGTTCGATAGCTGCTGGTGAAGATAGAGGGAAGTTTTCAATACGTTGTGATGGCCAAAGCCGATTGGGTATACTAACAACATTACGCAACCGATTCCAATTTCAAAGTTGCTAGTTGCTCATTTAAAAAAACTATTGTTTACTGTCGATCTCCGGAATTCGCAACTCGGAATTGCTCATACGTAGCATCTTACTACTATGAGCAGTTCCATTGAGATACAAGTAAACAGCAAGTTGCCAGTAATTAGCCAGTTGCTGCCAAGTTGCTCCGTTTGCAAAGCACCGAAACGCTATGATTTACACCGGCTTTAATTAGAAAACTTTTGTTAATAGAACGAGACTTGACTCGAAACTTTTGAGCTCTGTAACACCACCAGAGGATTCCGCGTGATTTATTATAGTTCTTATGACTTTTATATTAATGGGATTTCGGATTTTGTGAAAAATAATGCTTGATTTTAGAATAATGAAGTTGAAAGATACTTGTTTTTGGTGATAAATAAATAACATATAATTAGTTGAATATAAATAAAGCTTTTATTTTACGACATCAAAAAAATTCTTGGCACAAAAGTTTAAAAAATGCGACAAGTAAAGGCCGTATAAATATTATCACTGCTTTTTATATATAATAATAAATAAATAATAGGTAATAATTTGTCTTGCATTTAAATCAAATCATATAAATACCAACATAATGATAAAGTGTGACTCATGATTCTTCTACAGCTGTTTCATCAACTTGTACACGCCCCCTTTTAGAGTCATACAAGGGATTCCTAAACGCTGTTCTAGGAACAGGCATCACGGACGAATCTCTCCTCGTTAACGACACCACGCTATCAGATCTAGTCTGATACCTGAAGAAATTCCCGCGATATCTCCCGCTCAAGTTTGCAGGAAGCGTGATCGATGGAAACCGGTAATAATACACATAGATCACGCCCAACATAACAATCACGGCAAAGAACGTCGATACAACAAGAGTTGCCCCTAAATGCTTCTTATTCAAAGGAGCGCCGCTGATTTGAGACAATTTTTCTCCTTTGTACCAACGACTGTGCATGTTCCTATCAATAGAACTGATTGCTTCCATACTGTTTCCAGAATATTCTCCTTTGTCTGCGATTACTAACTGGATCTTTCGGTGTGGGGCCACTGATGAGAATCCAATGTGGAAAACAATACTACCTCCGTATCCATCGACGGTTTTGTCCACTAATTCTTTGAAGGATATCATATCGAAGCCTTCATCTATTTCAAAGTCTATATATCCGCCGCACAATGAACAACAAAAGCCCTTGGGTTTCACTGGAGTTACGCACGCAGGCTCTGGGCAGAACTTGGCCCCGCAGTCAATCTCGGGAATATTTTTTTGGCAGGGACATCCGAAGCGATCGCTACAGGGTTTGTCTTGTATAAGCACTCCGATACTAAAGAAATTATTCATGATAAACTGACCCATCTGATCTGACTGATTTCTGAAAATGTAAAGATGAAACGGTAAAGTAGTTGTAATACTGCTATTATTGATCCGGATTTCTCGAACACTCTGCTCTTGGTTAGGAAGGCGGACCGTGTATTTGGTGTTGGGAGGGAACTCGACGACGTCGTTGTAGCACGGAACCCTTTCACTGTCAGGAGTTGCTTCATTAAAGCTCGGCGAGCTCCACACATCGGCTTGACTCCAAGATGATATCGACTTATCCAAATAGTAGGTGGTGCCATCGGTACAATTGCTGTCTCCTATATCCTGTCCTAAAGAAATCAATGCATTTTCTAGAACTATCTCGCCGTCATCAGGTAGAATTAGCGCCCCGACGTCCATTACAGATTCTAATCCGACTGATCCCGACATGGATTGAGGGAAAACGACGGTTTTCTTGGAGCAAGGGAGTTTACCGTCTCTAAAGTTGCTCGGTACGTTGAAGCTTAAATTTGGCAGCCATTTCACTATTTCCGTCGATGTGAAAGCGATGAGAGTTAGGAATATAATTTGGTAGATGAGTAGGTCCATATCGATCGGACGTGCACGGACGAATGGCGAGAGGAGTAATGTATTGTAATGCGATACGGTCTGTCCGTTTATCGGTTGTTTGATGTGTGACATGTGCAGTCGGAATCTGGCCTGTGGTGGAGCCATGTGCTTTGAATAATGTAAACAAGCCGGTTGACGAGACACTGACGGAATTTGATTGCATTTGATGGACAGACAGGTCATGAAATTCATTTAGGAATAAACTAGTAGATTCGGCTTTAATAGATTTATGATTCATCCCCAACGTTTAGGTGGGTAATTGCATTTTGTAAACCCTAATTTCCTATTTGCACAACCCACAATTTAGCAACGGCGGAGTCATAATCTGCGCAGATTTATTAGTGACCTTATTCCAAAAATTACATATAAACAAAAGATTACCTCTAATCCTGGGTTCCGTAGGCGAGGATTACGTCCTGAGGGCTTCATACTGAGGCTACATCTTCAGGATAAACTTGCGGGTGCAATAAAGGCATCTCGGGGCACGTACGGCGTTATTCCTTCAGACCCTATGATTTATGAGACGATAACATCGGTAGGTGGTTAAATACAAACCATTAATGACTTTTCGAGGGGAGGAAATTTAATAAGAAGACGCGGCGGTGTCGACGAGCGTAGTTATGCAAATTTTATTGCAGGCAAAGCCTCGGTGGGTGGAATACACGGGCGAGCATTGTGTGCTGAAATAGGAGAATGATATTCAAGTAGGAATAAATTATTATGACAAAAGCTGTGGAGGTAGTAAGTATCTACATACTCATACAATAATATTATTATTATACTCTAAAAAAAGGGGTTACCCTATATTATATCGTCAGTCAAATCACAACAACAATTATTTTAGGACATATGGCCAACGTATACGTTACAGTTTCAGGTCGCCAAGATTACTACAAAACCTTCTTACATGTCTTAAGTTAGTGGAATTTTTTGTTGCATGGCGTCTAGCCCGCTAATTTGCGCTCTGTTTCATAGGAAACAGCCGACATACAGTTTTATACGCGGTAAAAAACTATGGACATTCTATTATTGTAATAAATATTAGTCTTACTTAAATGATTTGATAACACTTTATTAAACACCCCAAAATATACATAAAGGTACAGCAAACTTTAAATTAATATAATTTAAAGGAAGGAAAAACAATTCTAAACTAAGTGTAAAACTCTTGCTATGAAATAAGGCTCTCTTTGACTCGTCTAACATAATCACAAGACGCTCCCGTATGTTTCTGTTTAACCACGCATTTCAGTGATCGTAACAAGGCCGCTGAAACTCACAATATGGCAGATGGGTAGATAACGCCGCTCCTAAGTGCCAAGGCTTGGTTGTAGTGCGCGTAAACCGCGGACCCCCGTCGTCACGCCTTGCCATTTCGATGCTGAAGGGAATAAGAATGGGAGATTTTAGTTAAGGTCCCATCACGTTAACTGCATTGATTTAAGGACTGCCATACACCAAAGGATACTATGTAACTGAGTCGAAATGTCGAGGCTGGTTTTAGAATGTATTATTTGTATATATGCATTAAAGTATCTATTAGTCCCGATTAACAAAAATAACATGAGCTCAAATCGGGAAAGTTTAAAGCGTTAGGTATACTATGTCTGTAGATTTTAGATTCATTAAACACGTTTGTATACATAACTTACGTTTACGTATATATTACTTACGTTTGTAATAATAACAACTTTTAGAGTTCGATAACTTACACTGGGACATGAAATGTTTTGGACTCGTATTTATACGAATATTATGATGATATAGCATTGGTAAAGTAATGGTAAGAAATTCTTTTATTTTATGGTACATATTTGTTGATAAGCAATATACTAAAAACCATGAAATTATTTAATATTTATGGTAAATTTTACTGACCAGATGGAATTATAACGACAGTAATAATGAACACAAATAACCTAGATAAGTTCTTACATTCTTAGATATGAATAAATTATTGCAATACTCAACTTTTGTATAAAAACCGCTAACATTGAACTGTCTATATTACAACACAGTTTACTGTTAACAAAATGTTGTTAACATTAGTCCTCGTCAGTCTCGCAGCAGTGTCTGCTGATGTCAAGACTTACTACGCAGAAGAAACCGCAGAACAATTGTTTGAAGAATTCATACAAACATACAACAGGGAATATTCCCCTGAAGAGAAGGTAAAACGGCTCGAAATATTCAAAGAGAACATACGAGAAATCAACCACTTGAATACACTGGACGATGCCGTGTTCGGGATCAATAAGTTCACAGACTTGTCTGGAGAAGAAATGAGGCAGTACATGGGATTTAATCCATTGGGCATGGGTGATTTTGAAAACAACTGCATTATCATAAAGGATAAAGACGTCACTACCTCTACAGCTCCTCCTTCTCTGGACTTCAGGGAAAAGAATGCCGTCACCCCCGTCAAGAACCAAGAAAGGTGTGGAAGCTGCTGGATATTCGGCACCATAGGAAGCATAGAAGGATTCTACGCTCTCAGGCACAGAAAGCTGCTGACTTTATCTGAACAACAGCTCCTCGACTGCTTGAAATGCGGCAAAGGCTGCAACGGTGGCTACATGGCTGAAGCCATGTCCGAGCTGGTCACCAATAACCGCGTGATGCTAGATAAGGACTACCCTTACAAAGCCAAGAAAGACCAGTGTAAGTTCGACGAGACACGGGATGCCGTGAAGGTAACTGGCTGTTTCAACTACGACTTGAAAGATGAGGCCAAACTTAAAGAGGCTTTACACTTTTATGGACCTATTACGATTGGCGTTGATGCACACCAGTTTTCTAAGTACAAGGGTGGTATATTCACTAAAGCGTCGTGTGTTTCGGATAAGCCTGTGAATCACGCAGTGTTGCTCATCGGGTACGGGACAGAAAATGGAACAGACTACTGGATCCTGAAGAACTCGTGGGGAACGGACTTTGGTGAGAAGGGATTCATGAGAATCTCACGCGGAGAGAACACTTGCAAGCTCATGAACCCTTTTGCTGCTTCAGCTCTAGTTGCTTAAACCAGCCAAGGCTCATCAATTTACAACAAAGTTTACCCTAGAAATGAAGTTGTCATCGCAACTTCGCATGTAACTAACCTGGAGTTGACTTGAATCCTAATTATTTTATAGGCATTATATTATACGAAACCGAAACCAGCAACCAAGAATTATATATTAGGAAAAACTTTTATTTCGCACTGTTTGTCAACATGTTGACAATGATTAAACATTAAATTCAAAATTTAACAAACCATAGTTTTCATATAAAAATGCAAGGACATAAATATGTATAAGACCTTGTCTTAGATCATTTCGAGGACCACCCTTTCCCCCTTTTAAGGATGATTTCTGGTATTTCCTTGTCCTTTCTCGGGACTCAAACTATCTCTATACCAAATTACAGCATCATAATCGGTCCAATGGTTATTGATTCCCCATACAAACTCTCACGCAAAAATATGACTACACACAATTTTACAAAACGCATTACGATTTAATCTAGTCCAGAAATGTTGTAACAGTGCTCTGATGTAACATTTGAATAAATGCAATTTTAATTTCGTAAATCCTAAGATTTTCTTTTTTTATACGAGGTAATAACACGAGCAAGATACTCCCCTGATGGTAAGAGACAACGCTGCCCAGTATTAGCACAGTGCTACCCAGTGCACTACGCCAACTCTTCTTACTTGAGAGTAATAAGATGTTAAGACTCTTCAGCCCAGTAATTTCACTAGCTACAGTGCCCTCCTACCGAAGCACATCACTGCTCAGGCGGTAGAATAACTGGCACTGTTGAGGTACCCACCTAGTCGACCTCCTGCAAAGGAAGTCTACCCCCGGTATTTATGTTACTTAATTAAGTACCTACAACATAACCATCAAAATCCAACAAAACAATAACGGAAAACACATTTGAATCAATACAAACTAAACAACAGCAATTCGCAGAACAAACGAAACCACTAAACCTCAAACAATTCGGTATCTGTTCGCCGTAATAACTTTAAATCAACAATAACAATCCAACTAAAATATACCCTCTAACAGGATAAAGTAAACCTTGCTTCCGTCACATTAGTCTATCCAAACACTTTATGTACATCACACGATGGAAAATCTACCCTATTGTCTAAAACTGGAAACATACGAATTTGAACTCTATAATAACAGCTTTAAGATTAATTTTAGCATGCATGTGAAGAGGCTTAAGTGAAATTTTGCGGTCGAGTCCATTTCTTGCATTCACGGCTTGTCCGATGCGCGTTACAAAACATTTTGGGAACACTCGTGTTTGAATAATAGGCGTTTTGTCGGGTCGAAAATGGAAAATTAGGGTAAAGCGTATTAAATATGTTTATCTTTGCCTAATTCTCTGTGCGGGTTTTAGTCTTGTTGTGTATTGTTTGGAATGTATACTGTATACTCGTGTTTATTGTGAGAGAATTTATTTTGATCACAATGAATGCTTCAAAATTGCACAGGTTACATACAAAAATACGGGAATAACTAATGGCTACTTTTCAACGGGTCAAACTGCTAGGCCTGTCTATAAAACTATATATGACCACCATGAAACGGTCGCTTAATTATATTATATTATATTTAAATTTAATGCCCTGTTTGATTGTGTGGAAGAGATCACTCTTAGCGGCAAGACCGCTAATTTCAAACACTTTTCCAAATGTCTAATTTTAGCTTTTATGTAAGTAATTAATGTGTTCAATAAAGATTTATTTAATGTTTAATGTAAGACTGTCGCTGTAACCTCAAAATTATCTTTGCAAAATAATATATTTGAACCACTCCTCTTACAATGTTAACAGATAATATCGCAGTCCCAGATCAATACTGCACCATCTCAAAAAGTATGTTTACTGCAATTGCAATTTTATCTATACTTGTTTAAGCTTGAAATTAAAATTATATATTTTTTTTTTGAGTTGGTGTAGTATTGATCTGGGAGTGCGATTTGTTTTTTTTTTTAATTTTTTTTTGAACCCCCCGTGGAGGTCGGTAGGAGAAGGGTCTCGGGGCTCACCCCTTCACCCTGGCTTCAACGCCGAAGGCTTCGACCTTCGGGTCACTGGGGCCGCTGGAGTCGACTGCCGTTGCCGGGCGCCTCACAGCGGCTCTCGTTCGGTGGTGGCCTCCTGATCTACTGGATTCTTTTTCAAGATGTCCCGCGGCAGTGCGCGCATCTGCTTCGCGTCAGGAGGTCGGGTGTGGTGCGGCGCGATGTTTTGGAGGTGGGGGTGTGGCCCGTTATCCGCGCGGTCGTACATACGACGCGCCAGACGAGCCACGAACTCCCCCACCTCTGGTACTCCCGTGTCTCGGGCGATCACTTCGTTACGGACGTAACGCCCGGCTCCGGCAATCGTCCGTAACGAGACATTCTGCACCGTCTGGAGCCGCTTCCGCTGGTGAGCCGAGCAGAGCGCATACCAGGCCGGTGCAGCGTACGTTAGGCGCGTACGAATGTACGATTTGTACAGTCCGAGCTTGGTCCTTAGTGGCAGTTTTGAGGATAGGACAGGACGTAGGAGTGCGCGAGCTGCCTTTGCTTGGTGGACTGCGTGGTCCACTTGAGGGCACATCCTCAACGTCCTGTCGATGTGGACACCCAGGTACTTGACGCTTGATTCCCACTTGATGTCCTAGTTCCTCAGTGTTAGGGGGGCGGGGAAGGTTCGGCTGGCTCCGGTGAGTAGCGCCTGCGTCTTGGCTACATTTACCGCCATCCTCCACTTGTCTAGCCACTCTGGGATTTTGTGGAGGATGCGTTGCACCCTTCCCGCGGCAATCGCTGGCTTGGTTGAGGAGGCGAAGTATGCACTCTCCTTCTCTCAGGTCCTCTTGGTCAAATACGCGATATGTTGTTTGACCTCTGGATGGAGGTGTCCAATCAGCTGGTAAAACTGAGCTGATACGGCTTCTGCGCTAAGCTAGTGTTCTACAGAACTGACCTAACTTCAAAAATGTTACTAAGCGACTAATTTTCACTCACTACCATAGTATTTCGAAGTTATTTACAAGCCTTCCATCGAACATAACTGGGACCATCGTAAACCACACAATATCTATTATCCTTTACGACGTTTCCACAATAAACGTGCTTTCAATACATATTATAAAATTTACGTCCACGCTAAAAGCTACCATACATTAGCGTCGGCGATAAACGCGCAATAAAAGCACTAATCTGTTCAATTTATTGGTTAATTGATGCGGATTCAATTAAGTTTAGTACTGCAGTGGTAAATACTGAGGCGATCAATTACGGCTGACCTATTGGTGATAAACTTGTACTTGGAAATGAGAACTGGTAACAAATATGGTTGCAAAATTTTGACGACCTTGATTTGATTTAGCTGATTTTTAACAACGGAAGAAAAGAACGGAGGAGGTTTACAAATGTCAAACATGTTACATGTCGTATATTTTTTATATGTCCACGCATAACTTTTTACAGAGTAGTCAGATATTGAAAATTTATTTTTAATGGAAAAAGTATAGGGGCCTCCTGGGTAGTCCTATATTAATTTGGAAGAAAACAGGATTGCTCACGAATGGATTATAATTTAATCATATAAATATAATATATAATTAAAACGTTACCTTTTTGTGAAATTCTATTGAGATTCAATGCTATGAATTGAAATGGTTGCCCATGAATCCTGCGATCCACTTTGCTTTATAATATTCATTTAACGGACACACGTTAAAACAAACACTCGTTGCTTGCTATCATCATGGGATATCTGGCTATTCACATATTATGACTCTACAATCAAATCATACTCAATAATGACTTTAAGTCTTTATTATACTCTGAAAATAAAATCGTTTTGATTAAATTGTAAGGTTTCCCGTGATACAGGCGAGCCCTAGTGCGGGAACCACCGGAAAGCTGTAAATTTGGTTATTAATTTGGCAAATAAATATTTTGTATTTTTGTAAATAGTACGAAGAAGTTCCGATATAAAAATCTCAAGAGAAAAAATAAAACATATTCCCATGTCTTACCAATACAGCCCATAACTTCCAATCCAACATTAAAAAGGGTTTTCACATCGCTAAACCCTTTCGCCTTCTTACAAGGATTTCAGGTAGGGTTCTATTAATCAAGCGGTGGAAAGGTCGAACGTCCCTTGAGGGGCCTATCGGGCCTTAGCCCTTCTGAGGGGATTAAAAAGTTAATCTATTGAGGCGAACAATGCCAAATTGAAAGATCGCTCTTTGTGTCGGCGATTGATTTTTGGGCTCGCTCTGTTTGAGCGTACTGCTTATCTGGTTAAATGGTTTCTGAAGAATTGAAATGTTAGTTTTATACAACAAAGTAAGAAGACGTGCAAGACGCTCTCCTGATGGTAAGAGATAACGGTGACCATAATCAGTACAGTGCTACCTAGAATTTCACGATGATGTGCAATTCTAGGTGCACTGCACCAACGCTTCTTACTCAAGAGTCATAAGATGTTAAGACTCTTTAGCCCAGTAATTTCACTAAATAATGTCTGGAAATGTTAGTTGATGTTTGTTCATTTCTAAATTGCACTTTGTGGCCAATAGAAATGGTCGTGATGTTTAGTGGAGCAGCGTTCAAGACAATCATTCCATGTCTCGAATCTCACGTCATATCTTAAAAACTAGGTACCGATTTTCATGAAATTCGAAGAAGGATCAAGTAAAAGCAAATAAAAAAGAATGGTCAATATCATCGATGGTTTTGGAGATATGCTAAGATCTAAGTGCATTGAACTTTGACATGTAGATAATAATATAGCCCATGCCCTTTTATTAGAGTGACGCCAGTGATACCATCTTAAACTTTTCCGTATTAATAACTCTTCCAAAAATATGAGTACAATAAATCAGACAAGTCAATGGTAGATAAGTGAAGCTAGCAAGGATCGACAACCCCCCGGGGAGGCCTATCAACCCTGACTCACATTTAAGGCATCAACTATTGTGATATAGACAGATAGGGCGCAACAACGTAACTTAAATTAAGTGTAATTTATTTTAACAGTAACCGGAACTATATTATAATAGCAGTTACAGGAACAAATAAACAGTATGCTTTCAAAAACCCATATTCAGTATTCAGTCTAAAATCTAAAAGTATCGTACATCGAATCCAAAGCCAAAGTAGCTGGTAAAAAGCTGGGTATCTTGTCCAAAGTGAGGCGCTTCTTTACTCCTGGACAGCTTCTTACCCTATATAAAGCTCAAGTCCGATCTTGTATGGAGTACTCCTGCCATCTTTGGGACGGTTCAGCCAAATACCAGCTTGAGGCCTTGGATTCCATTGAACGTCGTGCCCGTAAAATATTTGGTGATGAGATGCTAACTAAGACCAAAATAGAGGATCTCGCACATCGACGCTCAGTAGCCAGCCTGTGCGTCTTTTACAAGCTCTGCCATGGAGAATGTTCCTTAGAACTTCACGGGTTAGTTCCACCATCACCCTTTTACTACCGAACGTCTAGGCAAACGGCACTTCGTCATCAATGTCTGGTGAGTATACCACCAGATTGGACGAAGCGATTTGCTTCGTCTTTCATTATGAGAACGGCGAAGTTATGGAACTCGCTACCACTCTCAGTATTTCCCGGATGCTATAACGTGGGTTTGTTCAAATCCAAAGTGAATAGGTTCTTAATCAACAAGCGTGCTACAACTTCGACTGCATCGTCACTTACCAACAGGTGAGATTGCGGTCAAACGCTTGTTTAGTCTGCTATAAAAAAAAAATCTAGTCCCGTGAGTTTAAAATGGACCTAGGCATGTCAACATTAAGGTTCTGTTAGAAGAGAAGATGGATAGCACGGCGCATCAAAATAAAACGTATATTATGTACGTAAACGTACAATGTTTACGTGTGCTAGCTGTGACCAACAACATACCGAGGGAACCTTGTGTAGCATCTGCAAACAGCGCTATGATTTCCAGTGCTCTGGAATCACTGAGGCGGGCTATCGGAAACTGGGAGAAAGGAAGAATTCTTGGCGGTGCCCCAAATGCAAATCCAGCCCATTACCATCTCCCACCGTGATATCGCCTGGTCAACTAGACAAAATACAAGAACAACTAAACACAGTAATGTTGCGTCTGGCGCCTTTATCATCATTGGTGGAAGATATTAAGCTAATTAAAGCTGAGATGAATAATATGAAGGAGTCCCAAGAAATGGCACATCAGCTCATCGCAAATTTTTCGGGAACAGTCCAAGCCCTAGATTCTCGTATAAAGAAGGTAGAGAAGGTAGCAACAGAGGTTCCAGCTTTGCAGGCAGAAATTGCGAAACTTCATCTCGAATTGCACGACAGGGACCAATGGGCAAGAGCCAATAATGTAGAAATTAGAGGTATTCCCCAGAAGAATAGCGAAAACCTGTATGAGATTGCTAGCAAAGTTGGGCAGATTTGCAACTTCACCTTCAGAAAAGAAGATATAAATTATATATCGCGCATACCAACTAGGGTACCCAACGTAGAGAAACCTATAGTGATCGCGTTCAATAACCGTTATACCAAGGAAGAATTGGTAGCTTCAGCGCGAAAATGTAAGCTGCTCAACTTATCTAACTTGGGTTATAATGCGCCGGGAAAATTCTACGTCAATGATCATCTGACACAACGCAACAAAACCCTGCTAAACAAAGCAAGATCACTAGCGAAAGAGAAGAACTTCCAGTTCATCTGGGTGAAGCATTGCAAAATCATGGCCAGGAAATCTGATTCTTCCCCTATCTTTTTTATAAAGTGCGAAAACGATCTCTTAAAAATAGCTTAATCTTCATTGATAAATTATTATTATATTTCTTTAAATATAACGATATGTTAAAACTCAACAGTTTGGGAAACGCATGCAAAGCCAAAATCCTTTGTTTACGTTATCGGTGTGTCAGTGTTGCAGTGAGCGGGAAAGTCAACCAAGTGATAATTCAAGTAAGTGTATATTATTGTATGCGAATAACGCCAGCGCGCGCTTGCGCTTGCAGTCACTTAATGCACATTATTGCATGCGCGCGCAGAGCCGTAGGGACGATAATCGGTTGTATAATTATTGCCTCTTACTTTATTATGCGCGTTGCAAGTTTAGCGGTGATACCTCTTTATTTTAATGCTACCATATTTTTAATAAATATTGCTAAACTTCTATTTTGCTGCAATTTGACAAGTTTTTACAAATTTAACCTATTTAATCACTCTATTAGACATAAAAATATTATAGTAAATTTATTAAAAAGTGCTTCAAAGACTGACCAATCTAACATAAATATTATTTATACCTTTAATATTATATCTATCAGTATTGTGCCCATTACTATTAGTACCAGCCTATTATTACTTGTTCATAAATGTATTTATTTGTTTCACTTGAGTTATGTATTTTTATCTGTTAACAATGGTTTCTCAGGATTTTAATATTTACTACCAAAATACTCGAGGGCTACGCACAAAAACACATCTTTTTAAGAGGAATTTACTGCTTAATTCGTATGATATAATTACGTTAACAGAAACTTGGCTGCTTGACGGTATTAGTGATAGCGAACTTTTTGATGATAGATATGCCGTGTGGCGCAGGGATAGAAACTATGCCGCCACTCGTGAGAGATATGGCGGGGGGGTCCTGGTAGGTATTCGTCGTGAGTACACGGCGGTAGGTCGCCCGGAATGGTCATCGTCTGCTGAAGACGTGTGGGTGACCATCTCGCTTAAAAATAAAAATAATAGTTCAGTAATGTTACATATTTGCACTATTTATCTATGTAAAGAAAATCTTGGCAATTCTTTTAACTTACAACTACGTAATTTTACAGATAATTTATCTACTATTATTAACTCATGCCCCAATGATTTATTTATTGTTTTAGGTGATTTCAATCTCAGCAATATTAACTGGACGTCTGCCCATAATGTTGACTCACAGTACACGGGAGTCATAGGTGAAACACAGTCCTATTTTTTTGATACGTTGTCAGAATGCAATCTTACACAATTTAACTTTTGTGAAAATTTAAATAAAAGAGTTCTAGACCTAGTATTATGTAACACTGACCTACAAGTATCTGCATGCGACGATCCCCTAGTAACCGAAGATGTACATCACAAATCTTTATGCATTTATTTACAAACCGCAACCTCTGAGCGTTTAAAGCAAAGCCCAAGACTAAAGTATTTTTATGAATCAGGTGATTATGATAGTATTGGGTCGTATTTATCTGAAATAAACTGGGGCGATTGCTTGTATAAGGATGATTCTTCGGAGGCAAAATTTTCGATGTCTGAAGGTTTATCTCCTAGACCAATAGACAAAACAGCATATTATATTTTTTTATATATAGTTTAGTGTTGTCGCTAACTGGTGCAAGTAGTATTTTTAAAATAATTGCAGTCTAGATACAAGAAATATTTTTTTGAAGTTCGTTCTCCTGATTAATATAGGGCGTCCGTTTGTCGTTTATCGGAACAAAGTGGTCGATATTTCATTTTCATTTTGACATATCAATATGAATTATAATCTAAACGAAAGGGATTGAATTGAACTCTTCTATAAAAAATATGTTTTACTTATAACTACATTAGCGTATTTATAAATAAATAAATAAGAAGTGTCCGGCGTATAGTACTGATTAATGTGGCGCGACCTACGCTTGACCGTACTTGGTGAAGTAATTATAATGGGAGTATGGCACCCCGCGCGGGGGGCAGCCAATCGTGCAACGGACGTGCTAGAAGGCGGACGTGCGGCTGGTACCTAAAATCCCGGTGTTACAAAGGTAAATATCTGATTCATCTGTGTTTGGTTCAGCTAGAAAACTGATTACAATGCCTTGTGTGAAAAAAAAAAAAACTGTTTTGGGACTTTAATCTGAGTTTCGAGTCATGCTTTTGGATAGTAGATTCATGAAGAAAAATACAAATACTGAAGTCTATACGTATGATGAGTTATGATTGATTTTAGGCAAAATACTGATTCATCTGTGCCTGATTTATATGGTTAAACCCCTATATTAATCAGAAAATAAATTCGTTTTGTCCCCTTCAGCAGGAAAGGAGTGCTGTTGATGCGTATTTTTCCTATTATTGACCATGTTAACAGGTTTAGTATTGCTAATGACATATATTTTCCTCATCATATTATGCTTTTGAATAAGTATGCAAAAGTAACTGGAGTAAAATTTTATTTAACTTAATGTACGAGTAACTTTTGATATGTTTTAGATAAAAAGTAGGAATCATTATATAGGTACATAATAATAAATAATAATTTTATAGAAATATTGTAAAAAATGTAATCTAAGATGTCAATTAATAAAGAAAAATAAATATATAAACGTAATAATAATAAATATTCGGCACATCTGATGCAATATTTTCCTTGTCGTTTTTTTTTCTTGTCTTGTAACTATCATAAAAAATATTTATTCATAAGTAAAATTCTTTATGATATATCTAATTTATATTAAATGTTGCAGCTCACAAAAATGCCACGCAGTAAAGATGAAATAAAGGTGAAAAAGAAACTCGCAGAACGTAAAAGCACTTGATTTCATAACTTAGCCATAATTAATAATTTTATTTTACTAAGGCAGCATAATGTTGAAAGTGCCATTTAATTAAAGTTGATCTCAATTCTCATACTTTATTATTAGTGTATTATAAAAACACTAATGCAATGTGATTGTTTTTTAATTAGAATTAAAATTGTTTAAAATTGAGACTGATGTCAATAGTGTCATTATTAGAATAAGTTTTTACTTCTGTGATTTTCAAATAAAGATAGTTAATAGTTATGTGAGTTAATAAGTAAACAGGACTGATTAGACGGTTAAAAAAATTAACAGAGTAAAATATTACGTAGCAATTATCCTAACTTTGAAGCTCCTTACATACCTATATTTTGTATTATTATGTTAGAATAAGTTTGTACTTCTGTGATTTTTAATCATTATGAAAGGTTATATTATATAATAATAGCTCTATCAATAAGTATATTAAATAGGAACCATTAATTAAAATAAGCAACATAATGAAACAATATTAGTAACTTTTTTGTACTCAGAAAAATTATAATATGCACAATAGTTACACTTTTTGTTAAATAATAATATTCTCGTATCTTCATATTATTAAATAAACATATTATTGTTTAATATTAAATGATTGGGTATGGGCAACGGAACCCTAGGGGACAGAGGCTGGCTGATTTCCTGGAGAGAGAGGAACTCTTCATGATGAACTCTTTCTTCCAGAAGCCGCCTCACAGGAAATGGACCTGGATGAGCCCCGATGGTTCCACGAGAAATGAGATAGACTTCATCATGACCGACAAGAAACGGATATTTAGTGATGTCTCTGTGATCAACAGGGTTAAAACCGGCAGTAATCACCGACTTGTACGAGGCTCACTAAATATAAACGTTAAGCTAGAAAGGTCCAGTCTGATGAAGTCTACGCTCCGACCTACCAGTGCCCATATTCAAAACCCCGAAAGCTTCCAACTCGAGCTCACAAACCGCTTTGCTTGCCTTGAGAACTTAGCATCAGTGGACGAGATCAACGACGGGCTAGTGGAAGCTGTACGCACGGTCCAAGTTTTTTAGACCCCGTCGTAAAGATAGACCTCAGAAATTGGCTGATCAAACCTTAAACCTCATGGCTGAACGACGCTCGTTACAGTTGCAATCTCCCGATGACGCCGAGTCTTATAGGCAGCTCAATAGACGTATATCTAAGTCCTTGCGTCATGATCTGCGTCTCTTTAACACTAACCGTGTCAAAGAGACAATTGAGCGAAACCAAGGCTCCAAAGTGTTCGCGAAGGACAAGTCTATTGGGCAAAGCCAGCTGACGAAGCTGAAACGGGAAGATGGCAGCATAGCGTCGACCAAAGCAGAGGTTTTAGGGGACATCGAGAGGTTCTATGGACAGCTTTACACTTCGGTCGCAAAGCCCGTTGACAGCTTGATAGGAGATCCAAGAGCCAAACTGTCCCGACACTATACCGAAGATATCCCGGACATCAGTCTTTACGAGATTAGGATGGCCCTGAAGCAGCTTAAGAACAACAAGGCGCCGGGCGAAGACGGAATCACTTCAGAGCTTCTGAGAGCGGGTGGAACACCGGTACTTAAAGTCCTCCAGAAACTTTTTAATTCCGTCTTGTCCGAGGGCAAAACGCCTGAGACGTGGAGCAGAGGCGAGGTGGTGCTGTTCTTCAAAAAAGGTGATAACAGCCTATTGAAGAACTATAGGCCCATTACGCTTCTGAGCCATGTTTATAAGCGGTTTTCAAGGGTCATCACGAACCGTCTCGAATACAGACTTGATGACCAGCCTCCCGAACAAGCCGGTTTCCGAAGAGGCTTTAGTACCATAGACCACATTCATACGCTGCGGCAAGTTATACAGAATACCGAGGAGTATAATTTGCCATTATGCTTAGCGTTTGTGGACTATGAAAAAGCCTTTGATTCGGTGGAAACATGGGCGGTGCTCGAGTCACTTCAGCGATGCCATATTGACTATCGGTACATTGAAGTGTTGAAGTGCTTGTATAAGAACGCCACTATGTCAGTCCGAGTACAGGAGCAGAGCACGAAGGCGATTCCATTAAGAAGAGGCGTAAGACAGGGAGACGTTATCTCTCCGAAACTGTTTACTGCCGTAATGGAAGACACCTTCAAGCTCCTGGAATGGCAAGGACTTGGCATCAATATCAACGGCGAATACATCACTCACCTTCGGTTTGCCGACGACATCGTAGTCATGGCAAAGTCGATGAAGGAACTCAGCATGATGCTCGATGACCTCAACCGAGCTTCACAACGGGTGGGCTTAAAAATGAACATGGACAAGACGAAGGTTATGTCAAATGCCAATGTTGTGCCCACCCCAATATCTGTTGAAGGATCGGTACTCGAAGTTGTGGACTCGTATATTTATCTAGGACAAGTAGTCCAATTAGGTAGGTCCAACTTCGAGAAAGAGGTCAACCGCCGAATCTAACTCGGTTGGGCAGCGTTCGGGAAACTACGCAATGTCTTTTCGTCCGATATACCTCAGTGCCTCAAGACGAAAGTCTTTGATCAATGTGTGTTACCAGTGATGACTTACGGCACCGAAACGTGGTCCTTCACCATTGGCCTCATCTCGAAGCTCAAAGTCGCCCAGCGTGCTATGGAAAGGGCTATGCTCGGGGTTTCTCTACGAGATCGAATCAGAAATGAAGAAATCCGTAGACGAACTAAAGTCACCGACATAGCCCGACGGATTAGCAAGCTGAAGTGGCAATGGGCAGGCCATATAGCACGCAGAGCGGATGGCCGATGGGGTCGAAAAGTGCTCGAGTGGAGACCACGGACTAGCAAACGAAGCGTAGGACGTCCACCCACAAGGTGGACAGACGACCTTATAAAGGTCGCCGGAAGACGCTGGATGCAGGTCGCTTCCAACCGGTACATATGGAAGTCCAAAGGGGAGGCCTATGTTCAGCAGTGGACGTCCAATGGCTGAGATGATGATGATGATGATGATTAAATGATTAATTCACATAAAACATTTAGTTTTTAATTTTTATTCCTGTTTCTGATTCATCTGTAACAAATTCTGATTCATATGGGCACAAAATATTTGAACGATCATATCTCGAAAACTACTTTATAGAAATGAGTCCCTCATTCACATATATGTTTTTTAGGATACCTATTTTCATATAAACATGTGTTACAGGGCTAAAAGTTAAATTAAATTTTGACCATAGGAATCAGCCGAAGAACGCAATTTCGAAGAAATGTCCATAATATTCCTTTAGAAGAATCTGTTAATGTTTTTTATAATCATTTATATTATATCATAGACAAATTTATACCCCATAAAACTTTAACTACATCTACGTTCCCGCCTTGGTACAATGCCTCACTAAAAAAAGTGCTAAAAGAAAAATTTAAATTCTTTCAGAAATACCACACATATGGCAATAAAGCTGATTATGACACGTTTGCTTTGCTTCGCCAAAGAGCCAAACTATTGGAAGCTGCCTGCTACAAAAAATACTTAGAAAACTGTGAAAAATCTATAGTTAATAATCCAAAAATGTTTTGGTCGTTTGTTAAGTCCACAAGAAGCGGTTCCAATAGCCTACCCTCAAAGCTATCGTATGAAGGTGAATCGTCAGAATCGGGAGAAGACGCTTGCCGCCTTTTTGCAACTTATTTTCAGTCAACATTTTTATCCTCCGCGGCTAATTGCAGTTCTCAACCCAGAATCCAAGTTCCTTGTACTAGCACGACTAACAACGTTATTAGTGACATCGAAATAATCCCAGCAGCTATTTTCAAACTGCTCAAGGGTCTTGACACTTCTAAAGGAGCGGGACCAGATCGCATAGCACCTTTGTTTATAACTAAATGTGCAGATAGTTTAACGAAACCACTAACTATATTGTTCTCGCGTTCCTTAAGAGAAGGTCATGTACCTAATATCTGGAAGTCAGCTTTTATCAGCCCTATTCATAAAAGCGGTAGCAGAAATGATGTCAAAAACTACAGACCAATCTCGAAATTATGTATCTTTGCGAAATTATTTGAACGCTTAATTTATACCCAGATCTATAATGTCCTTTCAACTTCTTTCATCCTTGAACAACATGGTTTTCTTAGAAACCGATCCACAACAACAAATCTTTTATTATTCACAGACTATACAACTGCTGCTATGGATTCAGGAGGGCGAGTGGATACTGTTTTTACAGATTATAGTAAAGCGTTCGATCGTATCGACCACAATATACTCCTACAGAAAATCTTTTACTCCGGTATCCACGGGAATTTGTTTAGGTGGTTTACATCATATATAGAAAATAGATCACAGGCTATTGTGCTAAATGGCTACTCATCTGGATGGAATTACATACCCTCCGGGGTCCCCCAAGGGTCACTGCTGGGCCCACTGCTCTTTAACATCTTTGTTAATGACATAAACTCTTGTTTTCAGCACTCCTACTTTCTCTTGTATGCAGACGATATGAAAATTTTCAAACAAATTAATAGTATCAACGATTGTTCCCTTTTACAACAAGATCTTTATAGGTTAGAAGAGTATTGTTCTCGCAATAAATTAGACCTTAATGTTAATAAATGCTATGCGATGACTTTTACTCGTAAAACTAAAATTTTAGACTATAGATATGTCCTTAAAGGCCAAGAGCTTAAATGCGTTAATGAAATACGTGACCTAGGTGTTATACACGACTCTAAGCTAACGTATGAGAAACATATTGACAATATCTCTAAAAAGGCCAGCAAAACCATGGGATTTATTTTAAGAACAAGTTCTCAATTTAATAGCGTTAAACTCCTTAAAACCCTTTATTGTTCATATGTGCGTAGCGTGCTCGAGTATTGTTCACAAATTTGGAATCCACTTTATGATGTTTATATTAATAGGCTGGAATCAATTCAACGTAGGTTTATGAGGCACTTACAATTTAAATGTAAAAAGTATGATATAGATTATGAGTCTAGATGTAGGAGGCATCATATTCTTCCGCTCCAGGAAAGACGTAAAATATCAGACATAATATTATTAGTCAAAATAGCACAGTCTCAAATAGATTCTCCTCAACTACTCTCTAAAATTGGTTTAAAAGTACCTACGAGGCCCGTTAGACAGCCAATCTACCTTAAGGTTCCGCATTGCTCGACTAATTATAGGCAAAATTCATTTTTTGTTAGATCAGCGAATCATGTAAATAAACTTGGTGACTCACCCGATTTAGATTTAGATTTATTTAACTCATGTCATGTTACACTTAGATCTTTATTTTCAAAAAGTTGGCTTAGTGTGAATCCCTAACTGTTTTATTTAATATATATATATTTTTGTATTATAATTATTCAGTAACTGCTGTTTTTGTAACTCGTTTTCAAAATATCTTTGTATTCTTCTATGGTTTCCCTTGTAGTTTCCTTCTACTTTATTACCTATTATTGTATAAAGCAAACAAGTAACTTAGCTTCAATATGCGAAAACTTGTAAATGGTGATTAGAAATTTATATATTTTACCCACTAAGATATTTACACTGTAATGTTTTCCGAATAAAATAAAATAAATAAATTATATCCAAAGGCTGCAAAAATTAAAAAAAAATTGAAGTTGTACTTGATTTTGTACTGGAACGGTCGAGCATTTAAAGGATTATTTAAAAATGTTTGTTCAAATTTGACAGAAAGCGAAGGGGAGAAGAGAGAGCCGTCGGGGCGACGGATGAATGGTTCGGCATACCCGCTGCCCCGATATTATGGCGTCACGCAAGTACACCCCCAGGTTTTTAGTGGGTATCCCCGCCGCGCCCATCTTCTGCGGGGGAGTCCCACATACCACCCCTCGCCCCCCAGCGTGGGTTAATGATGCGTAACGCATTTTTCCTGGGTCAAAAAAAGGGGAAATGAGAGATGAATTTGGTTGTGAATAACAACCCCAGACTTTTTGTTATTTAAACAGCATTGATCTCTTTAAATAAACGGTACGGCCAATAAGCAATTTCACTGAATATTTGTGAAACGCAGTATCTACGCTTATTACAATAGTCTGTTAAAGGGTTGAATCATCGCTGTAAGATACAAAATTCAATATTTTTCACCAATCAGCGCTTGTCGCATAAACTAATGAAAATTATCTTTGACAAATTACAATTACTTAGATGGATAATATCTTTACCTAAATAGAAATCCAGAAAGGCTTCAATTTGTCGCGAATTTATTGTTAACATAGGTGTTCTTTACCACTGTAATATTGTCCCCTTTTTAGGGTTCCGTAGTTAACAAGAAATTCATATAGTTTCGCCCCTCTAAAATCAGAATGTCTTTTAAGCACTGAAAAAAATCAAAGATAATAAGGTTTAAACCATGACCTTTCCAGGTAAAACTGTAACGGTAAAGATTAACGTTATATAGTTTCGGAGGTATCGTCGCAGGCACAGGTAGTTAATACTACGTAAGAATAGCGCTTGGCTTATTTATTTTTCAATTAATGCATTCTAGGGAAAAAATTAAAAGCTTATCCAAATTTTCAATATGACCGTGTTCCGTAATGATGTTCAGTGAAGTCAGGGTGGGATTTATCCCGCCTTCTTGGTTTAGCCTGCTACTATCTACGGCCGCATTGTCGCTTAACACTTAACACACGAGATTGTGGTCAACGGCTGAGAATTATAATGAATTTAAAAAAATGTAATTGCATTTGTTAGATACGTAAGAGGAAAGCACAAATTACACTTCATCTTACATCTTACTAATGTTATAAACGTGAAATTTTGTAAGAATGTATGGATGTCTGGATGTTTGGATCTATGTTTGTTACTCTTTCACGCCTAAACGGGTGGACCGATTGAGTTGAAGTTTCGTAAAGAGATAGCTTAGACCTTGGAAAAACACATAGGCTACAGTACAGCGGGTAAAACCGCTGAGCGTAGCTAGTTCGTAATAAATCTTAGAATCCCAGTACAACTACAAATTCAATGTAGTTTTACACGAATTTCCTCCGCATTCTAAACGTTATAAATACGGTAGGAGCACAAAACGAGCACCTACTAGCTCGCTGAAGATTAATGTTGCCAGGATTGTCTAATATTTTGCATGTGCTCGATTTATTGCACTGGCAAGCGTTATTTGGAATGACTACAAAGATTATATAAGTTACTAGTGGACCTGCGAACTTCGTTGCGCCTCACATAAAGTTATCAGTGTTATTCTACTATATTATGATTGTATTATACATATCTACCTTCCTCTTAAATTATTCTATGTGTTAAAAGAAAATGTATCATAATCCGTTGCACAGTTTTGAAGAATTAAGCATATAGAGACAGACAGACACGGGAAGCGTCTTTGTTTTATACTATGTAATGATAGTGATTTTGTGTGATACTATTTATTTTGATTTTCTTCAACTTGTCCCATGTGAGCAGGCTTGTAGGACAAGTTGATGAATAACTCTCCCTGAGTGTGTGCTTTAAAAAATACTTATTTTACATTTTCGCCAGCGCATTTCCAGCCGTCTGCCGACCTTCATGAAGGAGGACTTCTGGCCGCAGGGAGTCGTGTTTCGGAAATTTCGAGGTCGACTTCCTGCTGACTCTGCGCGCAACACGTCGCCGGCGCTACGTGTGACCTAGTTTTTAAGTTTATAAAAATTTTATGTATGTTAGTCTGTAAGGTATATATGATATGGGCCTCTGGTACACTGCGTCTGTGGCAGTGTACTATTGCCTGAAATAAATGATTTATTATTATTATTTTGTGAAAGGAGAACGTGCAAAAAAGCAAATAATATTGTAATTGTCCATGACATTGTCTGCACTCCTCTCATTTTCATTTATATACTCTTCAGTTACAGGTCAACTGGTAGAAAATGCTGCTTTAGCATTAAGTTAGTCCTAGCGTTGTGCTGAATAGTTAATAAAAAAAATGTAGGACATATTATTTTGTTTTCCTTAAATAATCTTATTAATAGTATCGAATTGTTTAGCGGTAGTTCTATAGCAATGGTAAAATGTTTCTATTCGTTGACGTTGAGAAAAAACGCATGCGTATCCTTTGTATGGTAAGGTTATGAGGAACTCCCTGTACAGAACGGCTGCACGGGTACGCGTAGCTACTGAAACTCTATCAGCTTCCACACGCTATCAATCAGCTATATTATCTTTGTGTGACTAGAATGCTATTTGCGTTAATTGCATCGTATAATTCATATAATGTATTCGCCTAGTTTGAGGAATGATGGCGCCAATATCTAAAAATTTAATAAGTTTATTCAAAAGGAATTGATTGAGAGATTGGAAAAAACTACTAAATTTTAGAAGGCATAATATATGTATATAGGGCCGATCAATTTTGTGTTTTGTCATGTATAATGTTTAATGTTACCTATTATTGTTTTTAGCGAGGTGTTAATCATTGGATAAATGTTAAATGTTGTATACGTTTGTGATGATACAATAAATAGTTATCATAACATTATTTATTTATTTTATACTAAGAGTTGCATTTAAATAATATTAAGTTCAATCATCAGCATGTCAATCCCTTTCGTTAAAAAATACAGTTAACTGTACCTACACCGAATTCACGAACGTTTCACTATAAAATTAAAGCTGATATGATAACAGTATTATAAAAAAAAAAAAAAAAAATTCAGGACATTTCACACAGCGCCACCTAACCCCAAGCTAAGCAACTTAATGCTTGTGTTATGGTGGTTAAGATAACGGATATAATACTTATATACTTTTCTTATTGTAAATACATACTTATAATAGATACAGAGAGCCACCCAGACCAGAAACAAATATCTGTGGATCACACAAACATTTGTCCCATGCGGGAATCGAACCCGCAACCTTCCGCGTTGCAGGCGGGTATTAGCCCACCACATTATAAAAATTAAACACAAATTAATAAAATAACTTAAAAATAACGTGTGACCAAAATGCTGGGGTATATTTGGCCCAACGTATAAGTATTGCCATTCAACGTGGCAATGCTGCCAGCATTCTGGGCACTCTGCCAACTGACAGTGGTTTGGAGCACTTGGATTTTCTGTAGATCGGCTTGCGGCCGATCTGTGGTTAATAAAAGTGTTCTTTACTGCTGTAGTAGGTGAGCGAGGGGCTTATTGTAACAGTTTTCATGAAAACTAATATAGGCTCGAGATCTATTGATTATATTGCTACTAAAAAATATGAATGGATGTTGTAACTCTTCCTCTACCAAATCAAGTAAAAATAATACCATATTTGTGGGTAATTATTTTACAATAAATTATTTTCTAGAAGAAGTCCTGTGTTACAACTTACCTCGTGTTTGGGGCAAGTTGTAACGACAAAAACAAACGACTCTAATTCCTCCTTTTATTTATTCTTTGCTTATTTTAAACAAAATTAACATCTTTCTAAAGTAGGTATTATATAATTCTTATCAAAAATTAACTCAAATACACTTTTTGTAACTCAAATACGTGTTGGATAAAATGATCCATAAAACAAAAATTCTTTTTCGGTCATCCACCCAAAGGCATTACCAGCTCCAATGAAATCGAGGTCCACCACGAATAAACATATCAGTAAACCTAGGAAAAACGAACATCGGTGGGATAAAATTACCCGCAGCGTTAGAGGCACAAGCAAGTGCAACAAGAGTTCCCCTCTCAGCCGATGTGTGATGTGATAGCCCCAATTTGCTTTTGGCCACGAGCAGCTACTATTTTCTTAACTCTTAAACTTTCATTATTCTCACTCTTTTTCTTTATGTATCTAACATAAAGAAAAGAAGACGTGAGTAAAGAGAGACGTGACATAATCCGAAAGTCTGACTAGCTTTCCGAATACCGATTTTTTTTTCTTAAACTTCAGCTAGCAGCTTGACTAACACTTCTTGACTTTGTGTTGCCCGCTCTGACTTTCTTTTAAACTCCCTCATACTAGAAGAAAGGAAAAAAAAAGTAGTTATCTACTTCTTAATTTGTGTTACAACAAACCCCGGGATTTTGTTACAACTAACCCCATGGTATGATTTTTGACATTTATCAAGATAACTACTTAAACAATTTAGCAATCTTAAAAACGGTTACATATTATCAGAGGTAGATAAATTTGAATGTAAATAAGTTATAGAACGTTTGAAATAAGTCGATAATATTAACGCAAAGCATAATTTTACGACAGTTCAATTTTATATGACCCGGCAAAAATGAAGCGCATACACACTTCCGCTTACTGCGCCGGCCGACGGGACACTTGCTATGGCAACATGATGCAGCGTGGTTTATAGGTTAAATCGAGTAAAAAAAATACATTAATAAAGTTCAAGATCCTAGTGAAAAGAGCCTGTTACTACTTACCTCTGTTACAACAAGCCCCTCGCTCCCCTAGCTGTAGTATTGTTAGTTTGTTTTTCTCAATAAAGGCATTTGCCACTAAAAAAAAAAAACTTAAAACGAAAACCTAGTAAAATACATTGAATCCGCCATTGTTAATAATGGCCTTAAATCCTCGCCCATTAAACTGTTCAAAAATAAATATGAAACCTTTTACATCAAAAATAACAAAACAGAGGGTTAAAATAGAATAAATTATTCACTCTTGTCTTAACAACGAAAATTATTATACGGAACAGAGATGTTACTAGCCAACATTTAATTTTGAATTAAATGAAACAACGCATTTTCAACTCTATTTACTTAAACCTAGAGTTTAAAATGTGTAGTATTTTTTATTTCATTATCTTCTCCTTAATTGTAACAGCCATACCGTTTAGTTTGGTTTGTATTGCGATTTGGGGTAGTTTAGAGGAATTTGAATCTTATAAAGTTGTATTAAAGTAGGGATTGGTTTGTGAGTATTTGCTGGAAGTTAATGCAGTTTTTGGCCGCCTGCTGAGAGCGCGCGAGGCGATCATAACAAATCATCAAGTTGTCCTTAGGACAAGAATACACTGATCCGTACAAAAATAGTGACAATTAGATAAAAACAACTATACACAAATGTATTAAGGCTCTGCTGATTCCCAATCATAATCACAAAGACGAAGTGGAAGAGCCGCCGAGTTGTTTTATTAGGTAACCCGTGTAGTCCTACTGTACGGGGAGTCCCACATAAACCTCCTTTACCCCGACAGCCCCTTTAGCATAGTAAGACATTGACATAAGACTAGCAACTCCCGTCCCACTGTCAAGACTAAACTTACATATGTCAAGACGCTACTCTTGCTACTCGCGCTGTCATTGCATACAATTTGCAGCTACTCCTAATGTCATTGTGCTCTTATAAACGTCAATTACTCTTGACTGCGGGACAGGAAGTTACTCTAGTCTTTTGTCAATGTCCAAATGTGCTAGGGGGGCAGGAAGGTACACGTAACGCGAATTTTCTAGGCGTTAACAAAAGAGCACAGTTCACAGAATTTAGAAGCACGGCTTTGCCAAACCGAGCTACACCGTCTTATTATCTTTTCCTGGTTTACAGTTCCTTTAATTTCCTAGTACCTATAATAACAGACCCATCGAGACTCTATACGGCTTATGAAGAACCTCGTATCAACGGGAAAGCCACAGAAAAGAGGCCATTCGATTATTTAGAAGGCCAGTGACATCCTTGTAAGGAATGTACTAATAAAATCAATAAAAGAAAGAGTCATAGTGTGATTTAGTATACCTTAACATCAAAAATTCCACCCTTCGTAACCCACTTATCAAAACTTCAGTTTTTTTTTTTTGCAAAGTTATATGAGGGGAAATCTCAATGTGTCTCCGCCCTTATACAAACGGTCCTGAGTTGTGATGTATTGCAGCCAGAACATGGCGTATATTGTGCCCTGCGTGGTGCCTCTATAATTTAATGGTTGGTATTGGCGAATGCGCCGCCGTGCCGCGCCAATGACTTTATAAAAAAATCTTGATTGAATTTAAGGTCCAGTAACGTTTTAATTTTACGATAATGATCTTATCTTGTTTCACGATAATTGCAGTAAAAAGTCGTATCAGTCCCAGGCAATCGTTATAGGTACTCCTTACGGTATTACAATTATTTGTATACAGCGATGCATGCACTAGAAATCTAAAGGAACATAGGTATTTTTAGTATTGTAAATTGTGTAATTTTATTTCTGTCTAATTTAGTCACTGATTTTACAACAAAAACGGAATTTGTGTAAAATAAAAATTTAAAAAGTATAATAACATACTCTTTACAACAGCTGCTACAAAAGATTTCTGTTAGAGGTACCAATAGTTTTATTTTTAAATGTCTTTGAATTAGTCCTTTCCGGAAATGAAGCCTTTTTTACAAGCTTTTATTTACTTTCACCTGTCCCGTTGTCTGTAATTAAATCTTACTAGTTAAATTTGACCCACTTACCGGTTTCGGATGACAATGCAATATTGTTATGACATGGAGCTGATCTGATGATGGAGCTGGAAGATGGACATTGGAACTCGGTAATCAAACAACACAACCCGATCGAGCTTGGTCTCGTATGATTTGTCTAGAGTAGGTACTAGATGGTAATATTAAAAGCTTATACAACGAAGTAAGAAGACGAGCAAGACGCTTCCCTGATGGTAAGAGACAACGCTGCCCATAATTAGTACAGTGGTACCCAGTATTTTACAAAGGTAAAATTCTGGGTGCACTACTCCAACGCTTCTTACTTGAAAGTCATAAGATGTTAAGACTCTTCGGCCCAGTAATTTCGCTAGCTGCTTGCTTTTAAAAGGTTTTTTTAAAATTTCACTTACAAAATGGGCCCAGCACAATTTGCATTAAATTACTGCTTTGTTGAGGTTCTAAATAGGCCGTCAGAATTCTGACTGAAAATAAACAAACAGCTCGATGTTTATTGACTTTACCATTGAAATCACTTCGCTGCTCAGAGTTGCTTATATCTTCCTTAGAAGAGGCAAATTAAAAATAAATAAATGTAAAGACTGACAATACAAGTGTAGCAAGTCTCTTCAAATGGTAAAAAGTGAAAGAAATAAAAATAATTTTGAGGCTGGATTAGTTCAAAGTTCAAATGCCTAGTGCAAGGATTTTATAAGCCTTGTAAGTATAACAAATCAATAAAAAACCTTTAAATTTGCTTTTTATAACCAAGGGTGAGTTGTGAGAAAATAATAAATTTCGATTCATATTGTTATCTCAAACACTTCTGCAGGGTTATTCACTTATCCGTATTTGGGAACCGAACCGATGGTTAAGGAACTTAACAACGGCTACTGATTTTGAGCTATTCAAGTATCCGTCAGGGAACCGAACCGAGACCGAACCGATTTGATACGCTATAAATGTATGAAGTGACGTACAAATCGGTACGATGGCTATTCACTTATGCGAATTTTATACCGAGTCGATGGTTTTTGACAATGATTAAATCAGTACAATGACAGACTTTCTTCCGACGCTTATTGGCTCCCGAATAAAAAGTATCCGTTTGGGAACCGATTCGCGGTCCGCGCCGTGCCAATTTAAAACGTCGAAATGAAATGACGTATCTATCGATATGATGGCTATTCACTTATCCGTATTTGAAACCGAGTCGAGGATTTATGACGTAAAAATCGGTGCAATGGTAGATTTTCTTCCGGCACAAATTGATCCGCGGAATGCTTTCGAATCAAAGTTTTATACTTAAAAAATACATATTTTGATGCTATTCTCGCTTATTTAATGCGGTTTTAATACGTGTGATAAATTTAAAATATCGTACTTTACTTCAATTACTATTATAATGAGTTAAAAGCATATTCAACTTTTACATGTCGTGTAAAATTACATACGCACTTTGCAGTTGACCGCAGTGCGGACCAATGTAAAAAACTGCAGTCTTTGTACGCACGGTAGTGCGGACGGATGCTGCGATATCCTACACAGTACCTACGCGACCGGCTAGCCGCAATTTTACAACCGTGTCCCAAGTCCCACGGACAGCCGGACAATCTACCGTCTGGCTAGCCGCAAAATGCGTATTACATATACATACACACACTAGCTGCGCCCAGAGGTTTTGCTCGCTTTACAGTAGCCTATGTGTTATTCCAGGGTCTACGCTGTAACAAATTTTAGCTCAATTGTTCCAGCCGTTTAGGCGTGAAAGTGTAACAAACACACATCTATACAACCTTACATTTTTACAAACTTTCACATTTATAATAATATTAGTAAGATAATTGTAACAGTTAACAGTACCTACGTACTATAAGTACAAATGAAGGACAACAATAAATAACGACAGCAAATAAAGAGTGTTAATTATCATAATATTATTTTTAATTAAATTAAAGGGATACATTATAAATAAGTAGGTTTACCTAATTAAATAATTTAAAGTAAAAAACTTGCAGTTATTAAAGGGGCTATAAAGTTGGATACATTAACATAACACATACACAGTAGGTATAAAACAAAGTTGTTTGTGTTGTCACTTGTCTGTTTGTCCCTATGAATGCATAAATTTAAAAAATTCTGCAACGGATCTTGATGCAGGATTTTTGAATTGTACTTCGGCGAAGGTAAGAGAAAAGCCAGCGTTTAGGACACCGGACCGTAGTTTTTTGAGCTTGGATAACAGCCTTAATAAAATAAATGCGCCCATTCCCAAGAGTCAAATGGTCCCTATAGGGAACGGAAGAAATTTGTTGTGTATCACACTCGTCTTCTGCTAGAATCATTTCCTCGTCCTCTGCGGCTGTTCCAGTCACCTTTGATGCTTTTGGTAAATGAGCGGACGCTTGTATGTTTTAACACAGGCAGCATCTCACATCAACACTCCAAGGAATCAAAATATTAACAAGACGTATTTTATTTCTCTACTAGTCGTCCAACTTTCTTTTACACGTCATGTTAGCGTCCAAAACCCCGGCCCCTTGCAAGATTAAGATGTTCCAATTCAATTATTACTCTGCTGCTCTTTTTCTCTTTAAAAATCTTAATTTCTTTAATAAATTGTACATTCTAAAATTCCCAATAAAATTGGCTGAAACCGACATTTATTATTCGTACTGACAATCAATGGCACTGATATGTCATTATAAAAATATTACCTCTTTATATCACAATTTTACTGCCGAAATGCCGTGTAAGTGGTGCCTTACTCGGTAGGACCCGGAGATTGCCGATGATCCTTACCAATCGGTTTTGTGAATTGCATTTGACGTTACAATCGGTGCCTTTTCGTTTCGGAAGAGTCATTTTGATAGATTCACTTGATTCGATACCGAAATCCTGTCATTCTTGCTTTCATATTTACGTTTATACTAGTAGTTCGCCGCGAACTGGGACCTCGCAGACCCAATTTCCCTCAAAATAGGTATACATGGGTAAAAGTTATAAGTATCTACGAAATATAAATGTATGGAAACTTTAACCTATAATATTCGTAAAAGGAAAGGAAAATGCCAAAATTGAAAGTAATGTTAAAATTCAAAATACGTAACGGATATACATTAAATTTTTTTTATCTCTGTGACTATTTTATTGTTGTGATCAAAATTTCAATAATAATAAAATATGAAAGGTTATGTGTGTAGTCACTTGCAGAAAATACTTAATAGAATAAAATAATAAATATTACTATAGTTTTTAAAAAAAATCTCAAAAAATCTTCATAGTTTGTAGCACTTGTTTACGAAGAAGTTGCCAATGCAGTCGACATTAGAAGAATTGAAATTGGAAAAAAAATATCTAGCTTTACTTGTGTTATACAGCAAATTTACAACAGTTATTATATTGATATTGTAGCTAATACTTTAACATTTTTGTCGTAGCAGCCGATGATGACTTAGACTTGGAGCGAGAACGCAGAGCTATGACAGTCACGCGTAACATATAGGCTCGCAGGTTTTCAAGATATATCTACAGCTACTGAGCAAGACAAAGTGTCCTTGTTCAAGGCATTATCAGACTTTTTATACGTGCAGCTCGTCGATCACATTTGCACTTTCCATCAGGTGGGATGTGATCAAACGTAGGCCTAATTATTAATTATTTTTTTAAACAAAAGACTTGTGGATGAACTTTACAAACTACAACTTTACAAAAAACGGATCCAGTACAACAATGCTTTCAGGATGCTTTTGGCGCTGTCTCGATACTACAGAGAGTCAGGGATGTTTGCAGATGTTAGAGTGAATGATGGTTTTAATGGCATAATGATATGTGATAAACACATAAATAACAATCCCAATAAGTTTCTTGCTCGTTCTTCTCATAGATATGCTTTTCGAACGAACAGTAGAGTCTTAAAATACTTAGATCTAAATAATTGTAAAATTTGCTTTTAAAAGTGTAGCACTGTAGCCTATAGTCCAGTAAAAGAAGAAATGTGGATCGAAAACTCGAAAGTAGAAAAACTAACTTAGGAACTTTGTTTGGACTATTCAGAACATACTAAAAGTCCCCACCCCTCCGTGGTGAGCCCGGGGGGGGGGGGGGGGGGTCAGTAAACACCTCCTGGCTCCATCATCAGATCAGCTCAGTGGTACCAAATTATTGAACTGTCATCATATTTCTAGACATGTACAAAGTTTCATTATGGTACGACAACCAGATTTTTTTACCGACTTTGTATGGAAAACTATTTAATTTCAGCATCTTAAAAATAGACCATGTTTGGAAGCTCATAGCTGGACAACGATTGGATATAGATAAAAAGTGTTCAAGCCAAAGTTGTAGGAAATTTTAAAGCTTTTATAATGTAGTACCACAAAATATCGTACTACGCCCAGTTTTTGACATTTGGGCAAAAAACCTAAAAATGGGACCTTCTTCGGCCCCCCCACCCCTCGGGATCACCTCGGAGGGGTGGGGACTTTTAGTATGTTAATCTCCTGAATAGTCCAAACAAAGTTCCTAAGTTATTTTTTCTGCTTTCGACTTTTCGATCCACATGCCTCTTTTGGGCACTCATTGACTGGACTACTATTTGAGTAAAAAATGGGTTTAAGTTTCACCCGCACGATCATTTAAATTCATAATATTTTGAGTAAGTCAACATGGCTATTTACTTATCCGTTAGGGACCGAATAATCAAAAATGTATGAAATGACGTATTACGTCGTATCGATTTTTGACAGTTCGGTCTTTGGTTCGGTTCCCTGACGGAAAACTGAATACCCCTGCAGTTCTCATAATATTATAATCGATAAACATTGTAATTTTGTATTCTCTATAACTCTACAACCCTTGCACCGATTTGGCTCATTTTTGGACGTGAGAATTCTTTTAGTTTGTACTACCTGTTTAAAAAGTTTTATCAAGACTGGATCATCGGTTTCATTGTAATAAAGCAATCTCTTTAACTCTTGAACCCTTCGACCGATTTGGCTCATGTTCGAACTTAAAAATTCTATGGATTTATATTACGCGTTTGCAAAGTTTCATGCAGATTGGACTATTGGTTTTCCAGTTATCGCGTAACAAACATACATACAAACATACACTTTGGCTAATATATTTGTGTCGCTTATAAAAAATGTGTATATGTTAGAAAAAAAATTATCAGCGGTCCAGTTTTGAAATAATCGTCAGACCTATCGTAAAGACTTTAAGTCACCTATATCTCTACAACCCTGTAACCTATTTAGCTAATTTTTCACTTAAATTATCCAATTAACCTTCTTAACTTGTGTGTAAAATTTCATTTAATTTGGATTAACCGTTTTCAAGTAAACGTCGACCAAACTTAAGCATCAGAGGTCAAGCGTTAAACTGGTCCAATCGCAGGCATTTCGCGGCTTTCGACTCTAAGACCTCGCTTCGCTCGGTCGATAAATAAACGTAAATATGAATTTTATCTACTTCAATACCCGAATTTAACAGTAAAATGGAAATAAAGATCAGTGAGCCGGAGAGGGAGTCACCGCTCTTTTCTGAGATCCTCAGACGAAACCGCGCGCTTCACTGCCCCAACTGCCCATGGTCTCTACGGCAACGTGGACGAAATGATAATGCCATGGCGTACTCCTCTTCTTCAAACTGGTGTCTTCCGCGGCTGCTGACGGTGAGTGGATGGTACGTCAAGTGGCTGGCGGCGACAGTGCAGGCACAAGTAGCGTCCCACACTAAGCACTTCCCGTTCTTCCAAGGCACCAGAGTCAGCCCCTTCGGCCTCTTACTGTCGGATCTACTCAGACCCGGCTCGAGCACGCAAGAGACGTTAGCCGATATTAAGGCTATACGTACGATTATATTTTTTTTGTTTTATTAGTTAACATTAAATTAGTACTTTGCTTTCAGGCTTGCAACTCAGTTGAACGGTGCTTTGGAGTTTTAAAGAGCCGTTTTAGATGCCTAAACAAAAGTCCCGTGCTGGAGTATGCACCAGAAAAATGTGGAAGAATTGTTATTGCATGTGCAACACAATGCATGGCATATTGTATTGTGCATATTGTAGGACACAATGTGCTTAAAAAATGGCCTAACTGCGAATATGATACCAGCAGTGATGACTCGATCGCAGAACCTATGGAAGGCCAAGAAAATAAGTTCCTATTACAAAGAGGATTACAGGCCCGAGTAGCCATAATTAATAGATTATTATAAATTATCTGCAGAGTTGTATACGCTGATATAATATTCTACTAATATTACAAACGCGAAAGTTTTAAAGAATGTATGTGTAATGATGAAGAATGTATTTTTGTTGCTCTTTCACACTTGAACGGATGGTCACCGTTCAAGTACCGATTGAGTTGAAATTTAGTATAGAAGTAGCTTAGACCCGGGCATAACATAATGTAGGTTAGTGCGTCAAACATGTTAAGTATTGTTACTTTGCGTGCGTATAAGTAATAGTTTTAAAACTCAGTAAAAATTAGGTACCTACTTGCATTTTGTTGCAGTAAAAATAAAAGGCTAAGAATTATACTGAGTTTTTATTGGCTTATTTGAGGTGCTTTTTAAGGCATTGAACTGAAACAATGAATATTAATCTAATAAACAGCTTAATGATCAAAATGTAAGCGGTAGGTACCAATGTGTGTACCAATTTTCATTTTAAAGCCTCTTCTTGATAAGTCGCGTACGGTTTAATAGTTCTTGCTATATTCCCTAGCGCATTTGCTAGATTTGTTGATAGATTATAATTGCACCCCTCGGTGATGGCCTTGGAAAGGTTCTGCACACCATCTGCCACTCTTTCGAGAGCAGCAGCTTGCCGCTCCAAAGAAGCTTCCAATGGATCTTCTGTGCAAAAACGTAGTAAATGAGAACTAAATTTATTTTATATATCAAACTAAACATTGCTCTTACATAATTAATTCCTAATATGATAGCGCTAAAAATATATCAACAATAGGAACTAAATGCGTACGCATCACATCTATATAAACTAGAATTATTAGGAAGTAAAATTTTAAAAAAACTTTTTAAAACAATCTTTCATCATTATTACCATCTAGCACCAACTTAGGTACTCGTCAAGACGAATCAAATGAGCCGAAACTCGATGGGTTGCGTCGATTAATTATGAAGTTCTTAAGGCCATCTTCCAGCTCCATCATCAGATCAGCTCGATCTCAAAATTATATTGCAATTGTTATCCGATTTATACATGCATGCAAAATTTCAGCTCAGACAGACAGACGGACACATGAAAGTAAACACTTCATCATCATCATCTCAGCCATTGGACGTCCACTGCTGAACATAGGCCTCCCCTTTGGACTTCCATATGTACCTGTTGGAAGCGACCTGCATCCTGCGGCTTCAGGCGTCCTAGTAAACACTTACTAAGTGAAAAACTTGTATAAACCATTATCTTCTCCTGCTCCTCCTTTTCAATCTTACTATTATAAATGTGAAGGATTGTAAGAATGAATATCGAGATGTCTGGATGTTTGTTACGCTTTCACGCCTAAACGGGTGGACGGTAAAGAAAATAAGTTCCTATTACAAAGAGGATTACAGGCCCGAGTAGCCATAATTAATAGATTATTATAAATTATCTGCAGAGTTGTATACGCTGATATAATATTCTACTAATATTACAAACGCGAAAGTTTTAAAGAATGTATGTACATATAATGATGAAGAATGTATTTTTGTTGCTCTTTCACACTTGAACAGATGGTCACCGTTCAAGTACCGATTGAGATGAAATTTTGTAAAGAGATAGCTGAGACCTTGGAATAACACATAGACTACATAGGTACTGCGGGTAAAACCGCTGGGCGCAGCTTATTATACAAGAACGAAAGAAATATGCCTGCAAAAACGTAACTTGTAAAAAAACCAAGTCTCGCAACTCGTAGTTCTACCGTAAAAGTTGTTGAGATCCATGATCCATGTATTACCAAATCGATAAAATCTTTTATGTTTTAAATTAATAGATCGACTTGGCCGTTGTATGAAAATACATGTAGGTATCTCACAAGTAATATACCGATATAATAGTTGTTACTCGTGTGCTCTGAGAATACGCACAATTTTAAATCAATTTAATACTCATTACAGATATGAACAGGAAGGAATTGTAAGAAAACTAACTATATTCATAATTTTAAAATTTAGATAAAATAGCAAATAAAAATCCACCGATTGAAAATAATGAAGAAGATTGACACCGACAAATTATAATTTGAATTGTCAAAGATGATTGATGCTTGACAATGAATGGCTATCATGAGTGATATAAGTTGAAAATCATCCTTTTTCAGCAGAGCTAAAACAAGATTCAAAAAATTCTCCTTGGCGAACTATGTGTGCTGAATTAGCTTTTAATCAAGGTAGATTTGTAGATAAAAGAGTTTTTATCATTCCGCATTATAGTTTTTCTTAAATTATTTCATTATTTAAGTAATTCACGAAAAACCAGTGAGTTGTATCCGCACCTACGACAATTTTATCCAATCAATTGTAAATAATAATACAAGTACCTATACATAATAAATCATGTTGTTAGTAATATTGTCCAAATTTGCAAATCTCTCAATACTCAGCAAGTTGTTGAAATTTTCGGTTTACTGTTGAACTTTTTTAGAGAATATGTCCCCAATTGTGGACTTTAGACAAAAATTGCCCCATTACACATTAACCATTAAGTTTTTAGGTTTGATTGGCGTTAAGACTTCAAATCTCACTATAACACACACTTTTACTTACATTAAAAAAAATCTATGTATTTTTAGATATAAGTTGAATTGTACGCTGGCAAATATTGTGAAAAATCGTGAAAAGTAATATTATGATCAGTGCTATATCAATATTCAAGTTTTTTTTAAAATGTGAAAATGTTTATAATCACAATTGTACCACTAACCACAAAATACTGATTATTGCCTAGATGAAATCAGAGATATAACTTGAAATATATTCATAATCACGTTGTTTTTGCAAAAATCACTTTTCACAAAATTATCTCCTAAAACTATAGAAGATAGAAGAACGTGAGTAAGACGAAAAACCCGTTATTTTTTTTCTCTTTATTTATATGGAGAAATCTCAAAAAGGGTAAAACTCAAGTTACATCACTCATCACTGGAGGCACAGATGGGAAATGTTTTTTTTTTTTTTTTTTTTTTATGTAATAGGTGACAAACAAGCAGACGGCCCACCTGATGGTGAGTGGCTACCGTCGCCTATGGATACCTGCAATACCAGGGGTACCGCTGGTACGTTGCCGTTTTCAACAGCAGATTATGGGTAAATATTTTTTCTACAATGAACCACTAAAATAAAACTATTTTCGTAAACTATTAGATCTGTAATCTATGCTCTATTTTACTGTCCAATTACCGTGTAGGTGGTTCCTTACTCGGTAGAGCCCGAAGATTTACGAAGATACTTTCCAGTCGGTTTTGTAAAACGGAATTGACTTTTCGATCGGTTCCTTTTCCTTTCGGTAGCGCGCTCGGTTCGGTTTCGGTATCGGATAAGTGAATCACCCTGCTGATCCGATTTTGATGAAACACAGTATCCTAAGTTACACAAAATGAAAATATAATAAAAAGTAACGCAATATCTGATAACAAAATATAGTTTTCTTTTTTAAGTCAAAGAAAAAAAATTCAAACATCGAATTAAATCAAACTGAACTTATTGTAAGCTCCGCGTGACAAACTAACCTACTAGTCATCAAATTCTTACTTGTTTTAAAAAAACTCAGGCCTTTTATTTTGACAATACCGCGTAGCCCCTGATATTGACTGAACGAATAAAAGTTCTATTCACCTTAACACAAACACACAGATTTAACGAAAACAGAAAACAGCGCCTATTACGTCGAATTAATCTCAAAAACTCATGCGAAGGGAAGAATAATTTAATTATCACGTCCTCGTAAAGCTCCACTCGACACGATTCGAATGAAAAAGCAATTAGAATAATGAACCTTGAGAAGATTCAGATTAGGGGGCCACCGCCACTGTAGCTAGACCTCTAAGGGACACGATGTTATCTAGAAATGTAGGTTTATTTTAGTACCTAATACTGTACTCCTTTGCACTTTGCAAATTGAAGTTACTCGAATAAAGCACTATATTTTATTTTTTAACCCGGGCGCGCCGGCTTGCGTCGGCCAAAAACAATTTTTAGTTAAGTTTCATGTGTCTGTCTGTATATGTGTCTATGGCATCGTAGCTCCCGAAGCCATATAGACCAGTAAAGTATAAAAAAAAAAAAATATGGCAGCAATACGAGTATGAACAATTGGTTTATTTTCATAAGCAAAACACCCAGGACAACGATTAAGTCTAATTTAAAAATCAATAAAACAACCCTGAATTGTTCGATTTGTATACTTTTTTCGTGTGTATCTTTTCTGTTTTTTTTTTACTGTCAATAAGTTGTTATTATTTAAATTTATTTTTTTATAAAATTAGGAATGTTACCGATTAGTCTTTCTGACATCTAAAAAACTCAGATAAAACTTACAATCGTAATATTATGCTTTATTTGAAAATACGAATAATGATAAGCCTCGCCTTTAATTATTAGTCCATTCTTAATTGACACTTCTCATAACACCAAGGATCTTTTTATACTGGTGACCCTTGATTTCGGAAACTCGCACGGGACCCACGATTAAAAGTGTCAAGATTTTCGTTTTCGCAATCTGTTTAATGCGTTGAAGAGGTCCATTGTGCGTTTGTTCGCAATTTATTTCGGACAGGTGGACCCATGTCGGCATTGTTGTTTGCCGACACCTATTGTGTTCCATCGGAGAAAACACGAATAATGCGCGCTTTATTGTGTTTTTAGCAAGAAAATGGAAATTAACTTGGAAATATGAAAGAATGATGAAGATTTTTCGTGAACATAGGTAGGATATAGACAGAGAGTTGGAAATGAATTCGTCTGGCTGAAATGTGGAAGGAGACTGAAGTCACTGGCAAAGAAAACTTTTCTTTATGGGATTGAAATAAAAAAGTTTTTTTAATGAGATAAATATAAACATTTAACATATTTTTAGGTATAGGATTCACAATTTGCAAGGCTGTCGTTACAAATATTTCCAAGTATTTACATAATCGAATCGAGTAACATCAAATGGGTGAAGAAATAAGATTTGCGCTACTTATACCAACTAAAGCCCTTTGTTTGACCTACATTATGTTCTCTAGTCTATTTTAAATCTTTATACGATAATCTAATAAACAATAAAGCTGGCGCTTTACTTCACGCAAATCTTCGCCAAATTCGCATTTAAAAAGCACATTTGACATTTTTTAACAATTTGACACATTGCAAATATCTTCTCCAAGTAGCCTTAAGGTATATACAGAACACAAGTCCTCAAATTCAATTTAACCAAGTCGACCGTCATCCCGAACAGTCTGTAGACGTTTTTAATCCGCGTTAGTACTTCAAGTCCCAGCGAACCAATTAGAGAAAGAACCGATGGCCAATAAAATTAAGTGGCTGAAATATCGAGGTGGCCGAAATGAAAACCAATTTCCATCTGTCCTGGTAAAAAGTACTCTGTATATCTTGTTAGGAGGAAATAATTTGAACTGGTGGTATTTTTTGGAGCTACATTTTGGTGCCTTGAAAGTAGAGGTAAATTTTGAGATTTTTTAAAAGCAATTAACCCTTAACCGGAATCGTTATTTTGACCAACGTAAGTGGAATTGTGGGTCCATTCGGACCCATAATTTAAAACCCTCCTATTTCCTATATTATTTAAAATAACCACATAAATGGATAAGTATCATAATAAAACATGTTTTCTACATAATATGAATCAACGTTTATTTATAAACATATTAAAGTTATCTTATTTTTATAGTCTAAACACTAAGCCTTATTTTTGGCAGGATTTTTTTGGTATCACTTTAACATGCACTTATATAATAAAAAAAACTTAAAATGAAAAAAAAACAATACATAATGAAGTTTTACGTATCTTCCCCATAACAAAAACATAATTTTTTTGAGAGATAGCTAAAACACAAAAAAAGTGACATCCTAATCTAAAAACGGATAAAAATCGATCAATAAAGATAGACCACTTGAACCGATTTTCACCTCGATAATATGTGCCACTTGATGATTGTCTATCTTCATCATCATCATCTTCATCTGTTATATCGCTATCAGATAAAGAATCACTTGAGTTAGACGAAATTTCGAGTTGCGGATTTTCGTTGTCGCTTATGTTTTCGTCTTCAAAAAGGTTGAAAATCGCTTAAACATTCTGATTCTCCATCAATTTCATCTAATAATAATTCTCTGATCTCTTTGTCGCTAAGATATTGCGTCATTGTGCTAATAAAACGCCTGAAACTATACAAAATAAAAAACTATGCACTAAGTGTAAAACTTACGTTGCTGGAATCGTGGGTCCAATTGGACCCGGCAATCGTACGTACCTCCACTTCCAGTAAGCTTCAAGAGCCGAAAGTCCGGCCCCCGCCGCACCTTACGACGTAATGAGATTACATGGGCGCGCAAACGTCTAGCTTCGCGCGTTTCGAAATAAAACAGTATTTTAGTTGTCGTTGGGTCCAAATTGACCCACGATTCCGGTTAAGGGTTAAATAAAGGAAAGTTCATTCAGTTTTAATGTACCTCTCTCCTATATCATAGTGTTCGCTGGTCATATACAGATGTATGAAAAGTTAACGCCACATTTATTTATTTTCTCGGAGTAACATGCTCTCACCGCTAGGTAAATATGTGGCTATCGCTAAAATTATATCTGCTACTTACGCTTCAAGGCGTAAGTAGCAGAAATAATTTTAAAATGTGAGTGAATTATTGAAGTCACTCACTGAAAAGTATCCTATGATTATTATAATTTATTAGACTAGGGCGAATTTCAGCCTGATCTGTCGAGTCGTTTTGGCGTTAAGAACTAACACTGACAAACTTATGGTTCTACGAGTAAAAGTCTGAAAACCTATTTAAAAATATTATACAAACACACATAGAGGTAGGTAGCCATTTTAAACACAAAAACCTCCCATCATTTATATGAGGAATTCTCGTTTATATATTCGCAAACCGGTTTGTGCCACCGCAATCCGGCTCGGGCCAGTATAATCCTGATTACTGCAATACACAGCGATCCGGTCGCAAGCAGATTCATCACGCCGCCCGTCATCGAATCTCTCACATCTTACTAAATAAACCTATCCTTGCATTGGTCAATTCCTTTTAATTCTTAATGAAGATTTTCGGGTTAAACCTTTTTCAGGCGCTTCGTGTTGTTACTTGCAGGATATTATGTAGGTATTTTTTATATTCCGGCTATTTATTATTATTATTCTTTACTTGAAACACAAAACTTCATATTTTTATGCGTTTTCGAAAACTAACGTGAGTGTTATTCATTCATCTTTGTAAATAAACGGCATAAACTCCCTGAAGAAGATCCTCGTACAGGATCGAAACGGTCGGCACGCAGCCGAAATAAATACAAGTGAGTTTATGCCGTTTATTTACAAATATGAATATAATATATACTCACGAATCGTTTAGTGTAAAAATAGTGTTATTCATATTAACTATGTAAATAAACGACTAAACTCCGGATTTAATGGTCGAAGCTAGGCTCGACCCTGGGTTTCGGACAATTCAGATGTCCTTATATGATACCTATGTTACTTCTGAAGAATTTTTCGTAGAATTCTTAGTTTTCGTCCCGAAGAGACCCTAAAACTATAGGAAATTAACTTTAGTTAAAGCTCGAAAACTTTATTATGTTGTAGTAGATAGCGACTGTAAGAATCAAAGTAATGATTCATCACATGATTTTCCATGAAAAAATTCCGCTTTTTCACATAACGTACAGCACTTAAAAACCCGTCAATTTACGTAAGCAACCACTTTCACACCTGCCAATATTTGTCGGGGAAATATTGGTTCACTCGAGCTCCGTCAAGGTCTCATTTACCTTCCAAATACCTATCACACTCACACCTGCCCGCGCCTATTTCACCCAAACACGTCCTCCCATATAAATATGTAACCCACCCTTAAAAATAACCCTATTTTTCACATTTTAAGGTTCATTTTCCCGTAGCTGGAACGGCCGTGAAAATTGATGGCATCGGTTATGGCATGTAATCAGTTCGAAGCAAACGTTACGTGTAAATAAGTGAGGTAATGTGTGATTATTTTGCCTGTTTTAGTGGTTATAGCCTGATTTTCTATTAGGGATATTGGGGGTAGTAAATATATATTTTATTATATAATAGTAGATATTGTTGAATAATGGAGGCGTGTCATGCGAAATTAAAGAACTAACCATATACATATTAGAGAGCTGCCTGCATCCCTTAGCAGGAGCTTTTTTTTTATCAAAATAAGAGCCTCACTTTGGTTCGTCTGCTTTGGATCGTCTTCTGCTCAGTTTTGATCCAGTAAACATTCCAACACAGCTTAGATGGTATATAGATTGTCATATTGCGCAAATAATTCATAAAAATAATTGAATTGCACAGTAATAATATTCCATAGGTGAGTAACTGAATAAACATTTTAAAAAATGTGATCAGTGTGAGTCAATAAGCGTTTTTCTCTCCTATATTATCCTCTTTTATATATCTTCTCTCTTTTATATAAACGTCGTAATCGAGAAGGCTGCCTAAATAAGGCTATCAAAAGAACCAAGGGCATACATAAAATAACACTGGCCATTATTGCCCTCCCCCTTTATCATAGTTCTGTTACGACCGGCCATCATGGCCATAGAGTATTTTATAAATTAAGATCGGACATTATAGGTTTCTATATCAGTGTGGCGCCACATCAGATACATAGAAGATAAACCGACGAGCATGGTGCAAACTAATTGTACCATCATTATTATCAACATCATTATCAGCTATGAAGTGCCCACAGCTGGACATAGGCCTCTATTTTTCCTGCCTACGACAATGCGTCGGTAATACTACTGCTGTTGCAGATGTCTATAGGCGACGGTAACCGTGCACCATCAGGCGAGCCGACTGCTTGTGTGTCGGTGTCTAACATTAAAAATGCTATGATGTACAATGGTTTGTATTATCTTCTTTCTAACTTATGGAATGAATAAATGAAAACGTTTATTATGCACAATCATCTCAGATACAACAAATTACAAAACATAAAACGAGACATTTAAACACGAAACTGTTGCAGCTCAGCATGATGCGAGTTTTTTACGGCGCACTTGAACGCAAAATATGACCGTTCCTCTCCCTTATTTATTCAGTGGAGATACTATCTAAGCAAATATGGCAATCTCGAAGATTGCAAACTCGCCCAAATGGGGAATACGCAAGGAACACCAATCTTTTGTAGCCCAAAGTTTGGACGTTAACTGCACTATCCCGTACTTTTATGGGCGTTAAACTTGCTTGTGATAAAGTTTTGATTAGGTTTGCGAGATGCGTAGATAATAATTACGAGTATGAGAGGCAAGAGTTCAAGCTGCTTTGGGGCGTGTTCCGATGACCAGCGTTTATTATTTATGCGTCCGCCTTTCGCACACAGCGCGTTTAAAATTTAAAGAGTTTTAGGCCCACCTCACATTCAGCGATAGCGACTTCCGAGCGGACCTCAAAAGGCTTCGTCGAGTTGCGACAACAACGTCACACTATGCTAAACTAGTTTAGAAAATATTCCTTAAATCTTAAGATTTTCTATATTTTTGTACTGTGGTGTTCCAATAGTGTTATAAATCACGATACCACGGCGATAGACGCTTCGCTGGTTTCCGAAGCGAGGTGTCGCTGCGATGTCGAGAGTCTCTTTTACCCAATTACCCAATGTAGGATGAGCCTTAATGGATATTTCATTACGTAAACAACCATTAAATAAACTTAGTTCTAGTTCCCAGTAAATAGTAACAAAATTCTGTAACAATATATTTACTCTATGAGTATTTTAATAAGCGGTCGGTCAGCGGTGCCGCAAAACATCGGCTTGTTTGTTAGTTTGTAATTGATAAAGTTAGTTTGTGGTATTATTATAGCGGGGTTGTTGTTTGATGAATTTAACTTTATTTATATTCATTGAAAAGTCATAAAGTAAACCATTCGTATAAATCAACATGAATTTACTATTTGATATTGAATTTAAAATTCTGTATACAACTGACTTCTGTATATTTGACGACCTCTGTGGCGCGGTGGGCTAATACCCGCTTGCAATGCAGAAGGTTGCGGGTTCGATTCCCGCATGGGACAAATGTTTGTGTGATCCACAGGTTTTTGTTTCTGGTCTGGGTGGTTTTCAATATCTATTATTAGTATGTATTTAGAAAAAAAAAGTATATAAGTACCTATTATATCCGTTACCCTAACCACCATAATACAAGCATTAAGTTGCTTAGTATGGGGTTAGGTGGCGGTGTGTGAAATGTCCTGAAATATTTATATTTATTTATTTATATTTATACTAAACTTTTTTATTTATTACCAGTGGACCCGCGCGCACTTCGTAACGTATAACAGAAAATTATTATCAGTGTTTCTCTACTATATTCAACTCCCTGTAACTCCTTTACTTTTTCCGCAAAAACGTGGTCCCAAACTCACACCACTAAATTATAATACTCACGCGACACGCGGACATACATAAGGTGACTGAGTGGCGGGTGGGTTGTACTTTTTACGCCCCGCCCATATAGTTGTACTTTGCATTGAATCACTTTTTGACCTGTGTTCGACTTGAATCACACAATTTAAAAAAAACAAAATCCGTGTTAATAATATCTAAGCATAAATAGAGACAGTCAGACTGACTGACAGACACGAGAACCCACTTTGTTTTATTCTATCAATATATGCTTTAATTGAAAAGTTTTACTTAGGTAATTTAGTTTTATATTTTGTGTTTAGATGTAAGTTATTTTGTAATTAATTTAACATAGATTTAGTTGGACGTGATTTTTAATTTTAATTCAGCTGTAAATGAAAATTTGATTAAAAATAGTTTCACTTGCAATGGAGATTCATTGAAACGAAACAAAAAAATGTAACCTTTTACCATGAAAGATATCACTAAAAGACATTCCAAATTAATTACAAGAAAAATACCGAAAGTTTTCACAAATAAATGATCAATATCACAAAATATGGCCCTTTACATGAAATAGTATAAAGTATAATAAATAAAGGACCACCCAACATGGTCGCGTGATGATTTTAGATCGCGATAATATGACGCGATCAGCCTTAATTGGCTGCCCTTGTACCTTTGTTCAGAGATTACATCTTATTTGGTCCAGCCTCGTTAGCCCAGCTTATTACTGACGTGTTCAAATTCTATCTGTCATCGTATTTCAGGAAACTTGGGCGGTAGTGTGGTTAGGGATTTTATAGCTGCTGTTAAGAGTTGGTTAAATGGAATTTCTTTATTTTGGTAGTTAAAAAGTTGAAGTATTTTATTTCAGTGATTAAAATGATAATAATGTTATTTAATAAGATATTTATCTGGCATAATTAATATATTACTTGATATTTGAGTTAAAAATTAAAGAAGCAAAAAAAATAGAACAGGAAAATTGAAGCATCTTTCTTTATGACATCTCGATTAACCTTCGATTTCATGACCTCTAATCTAGACAAATCTAGACTACAGCTAGTCTTTTAGCCCAGCGATTTTACCCAATGAAATATTTCTTCTCTGTGTGACACTTCAGGGACTGTGCCACATATTCTGATTTAGCCATTTAGGCGTGAGTAATAAAACATAAAAAATACACACATTTAAAATTTTAACTTGTTACAAATTATAAGCATGGTCACGCTGCTCTTCCACAGGTCAAAAACCCATTATTCGATATTAAAAAACGTCAATCACCTTAAAGGAGAGTGGGGCAAAATGGCAAAGAAATTCACCGCACTCGAGTAACAAACGCTCGGGTAGAATGACGTGACAATTGACGTGACGTCACGGCGCGGCCCTCCGGTGACGTGTGACGTATGTCTTCTTCGTGGATAAATGGCGGGACGCGCACAATAGATACCCATTTTTATGAAAGGTGATTGGGCGCATTATTTTGGGGAATTTTTTATATTTTGGGTTAGAATTTGGTAGAGATAATATGTTATGCGATACTCATCATAATAAGTATTAGTGGCCACATAATATTATTTTTAGAACAAATACAATAGGTTCTCATTTATGTTGAACACCGACACACGTAAATGGCCCGCCTGATGGTGAGCGGTAACCGTCACCTTTAGATGTTCTACACCAATAATGTTACTGCGGTAACATTGCCGACGTATTGATTATTCTGAACAAAGTGATGCCGTAATAGAAAAAAGAATATGTATTTCGTGTATGTTAAAATGGATATCGCAAGGGATTCGAGCTCGTTTCCAACATTGCTTAAAGTTGTTATAATTTTTGTTATTTTAATTGTTTCAAACATAGATTTGTAAACTTACTACTTATTTAGTTGCTTTCGCTAAAATATTCGCGCTAAATGACGATAGAATGTTACAAAAGACACTCATCAAACTTATTAAAACCCTCTTTGGTTCCGCGCTTTTTAATTTATATTCATATTTTCGCGCTCGCGTCTACTCATAGACAAATAACATAAAATGCCTGGCACGGCAATTCCTTTTTCCAACTCTTTCCCACACGTACGCTTACATCGCTCCGTCGCGCTCTCACACATACGAGTTGCGACACACCGCCGCTACGCGGCAGTGCATTCAAAAACTGAGGTCCGAGGACATGGCCGCAACGTGTTCTTCCGCGACATCTTTTTGATATAATATATTGATATTCCACTCCGCCGCGCTTGGAATACTCGCGACGCCCGCGCCGGGAACATATCCCATATATTGTTCCTGGTTTCCGCAACCACAATCTTCACCACCGCGAACCGCACCTATTGGATTATCCAAGTGAAGTGACCCGGGACCCGGGACCCCTGGACGTTGGACGCTGGATGCTGCACCGCCAGGAGCACCAGGTAGGCGTACGTTTTACCTCCCATACCATTCCTGTACATTTACGCCGTGCCCAGGTCATTTCTCAACCCGCAAAATTACAGTCCACTAAAATCGCGCCGCCATTATTTTGGCCACTTCGAGCCGTATTGTTCGTTTCACATTATAACATAACATAGAACTCGCGAGTTTATTCCAAGTAAATACTTATTTTGGTGTTCCTATACGTAATAATAGAACATCGTAACCGCACCGCGCTTATAAGTGTTGTCTATAGGTATTTCTCATATTTTATTATATCACCGCGCCCTATAACACATTATAAGTCCATATTTATTTCCCCGCGTTATATGTATTTATGTATATGTATGTATAACTTCTTATGTTTATCGCTTAACTTACAAACCTGTAATTATAAGCTCACATTCAGTGAATATTCTTAGATTATTTAAGAACTGTCGCGCCGCGCCGGGCGGTACGATATTGTTCGCCTACCTACATCTCAAAAAATATTCACTGACCTTCATTTATTATTTAATATTATTTCGCCGCGCCGTGTTTATAAATACACAATTATAACTATACATAACAACACTACATATTTACAATCGCTATATACACATTTAAATACACGGAAAGATTTATTGACATTTCTTTACGTATTAGCACTTGTTATTGTTTGGTTGTAAAAAATGGCACCGCCAAAGTCTGACACAAAGTCACAGGACTCTTCTAGCCCTGTAAATGTGCGTTTGACTTTATTAGTTGCTAAACGCAATATGTATTTTGAACGCATAAATAAAATATACGAACAAGCGAAAGTAGCTCATGTTTCGTCTGAGAATAAGGCTGCTTTTCTTACGTCATGCATGACAATAGATAATATTCACGCTAAATTTCACGAGATTCTTGACGAATACAACCAAGAATTATTAACTAGTAATCCCGAAGCTGAACCTAACTATCAGAGTTACGTCGCGTTCGAAGATTTATATTGTTATATCAAGGAAGTGAGAACGCAGTGGCTATCTCCCACCGCGTCTTCTGAGGCTACAACCGCGGCACCTAAATTAGCCAGGGCAAAATTGCCTAAGTTAGAGCTTGTCTCGTTTGATGGGAACATAAATAACTGGTCATTGTTCTATTCTAGTTTCAATGCCATGGTTCACAACAATAACAGTCTGACCGATTCTGATAAGCTATACTACTTGTTAGGTAAGCTGACAGACAAGGCGAAGATTGCTATCGCAGGTATTACTCCATGCGCAGAGAACTATAAGGTAATATACCAATCGTTACTAGACAAATACCAGGACGTAAGAGTTTTAGGTTCTACTTATCTCGAGCAGGCCCTAAGCCTCAAACTAGACGGACAACCGTCAGTCGCGTACTTCCAAAAATTTATTGACGTTTTCGTCACCGCTGTAAATTCTCTTAAAACGCTCAACATCGAAGATTTACTCGATTTCGTTCTGTTGCATTTAGCGCAGAAGAAATTTGACACTGAAACTGTACGCACATTTGAAAGGTTTCATACTTCTAAGTTACCTAAACTTGACGATTTTAATACTTTCATCAGAGATCAGTGTCGCATTTTTCAAAACACGCAAGCGAACCCGCAGGTTAAGTTTAGTCAAACCAATAAATCGAACGCTAAGTCTAGCACAGTGGCTCGCGCGCCTAACGTGCAGTCATATGTTGCGAGCTCGTCCACGCGCAGCTGTTCATTGTGTGATAATGATTCACATGTCCATTTCTATAAATGTGCTGCATTTGAAAAACTTTCACCTTCGGAACGTTTTAAAGTAATTAAAACTAATAACGCATGTGTGAACTGCCTAAGTTCATTACATAAATCCGCTAACTGCACATCTAAATTAACGTGCAAAAAATGCAGTCAAAGGCATCATACTTTACTGCACTTCCCTAATAAGGAATCGAATGCCCTACGGACTTCCCCCGCTTTATCACAAACGCAGATAAGTCCGGAATTCGAAGTACGTCGCGCGGCACCGGCCACGCTGACGCCCGCGCCTGGCTTATCATTGTGTACCACGTCCATTGCCGCTCTGCCCGCTCATTCTATGCAGCGCGCGGCAGATAACCAACAATGTAGTACTACCGCGTCACGGGATACTACCGTTGTACTCGCGACCGCTCAAGTTATAATCCTCGATGCAAATAATAAACCGCATCTAGTACGTTGCCTTCTGGATAGCGCGGCCCAGTCTAATTTCGCTACATTAGATATTTGCAAGCGAGTTGGATTATTAAATGACTTAAAACCTTCTTCCGTTAGGATTAGGGGCATAGGCGGGTCGGAAAAAACCGTAATGGGTTCTGTAGATTTTAAAATTTATTCGCGATTTAATTCGAACATTAGCTTTGAAGTTTCGTCGCTTGTTGTCGATCGGATAACTGATAATTTACCATCCGCACCGATCGACGTCTCCGCGCTGACTCACCTGCAGTCACTACCGCTCGCTGATGACGCGCTCGCTGCACCGGGCCCTATAGACTTGTTGATAGGCGCCTCATTGTTTGTTCACATGCTGTTACCAGGCGTGGTACATAGCACGCGCAGCGGTATTCCGCCCGCGATTCAAACCGTTTTAGGGTTCGTTATTATGGGTTCCGTACCTACTTTGACACCCGTTAACAATATTACGACTTCTTGTTGTTCCGTAGCCGTTGAGTCTATAGCTATGGACGGTCTCCTCAAGCGATTCTTTGAACTTGAGGACATATCCGCGCCTCCACTTCTGAGTCCCGATGACACAGAGTGCGAGGATATTTTCCGCGCAACACTACTCGCGACGATAGTGGTAGGTACACCGTCGCGTTACCTTTTCGTGACGATGTTTATTCGCTAGGCGACTCGCATGCCGCCGCACTTCGACGTCTTTCATGTCTCGAACGTAAGTTAGAGGCTTCGTCCGAGACTCGTTCCGCGTACAATGACGTCATCCGCGACCATATCGATAAGGGCTATCTCAGTCCAGTCGACATAAATTATGACACTGATCCGCGTCCCGCTTACTACATTCCGCATCACGGTGTAGTAAGAGAAGATAAGTCTACTACTAAACTGCGCGTAGTTTTAGACGCTAGTTGTAAGACTTCTTCCGGTCGTTCTCTCAACGACTTATTATACGCAGGTGCTAATCTACAAGGCGACTTGTTTAGTATCCTAATAAATTTCTGCCTCTTTGAATTCACGCTGACGTCAGATTGCCGTCAAATGTTTTTACAAATTGAAACTAGGGAATCTGATCGTAGGTTTCAAAGAATATTGTACCGCTTCAAAACTACTGATCCGATAACGGTATTTCAGTTCAACCGCGTCTGTTTCGGTTTGAAATCGAGTCCGTTTCACGCGCTGCGCGTGATTCGCCAGCTGATTGAAGATGAGGGTGATAAGTTTCCGGCCGCAGCTGCCGCAGCTTCCTCATGCTTATACATGGACGATATTGCCCTGTCAATTATGTCCAAACCGCAAGCCATCGAGCTTAGTCATGAGCTCATCCAGCTTTTCAAAGCAGGTCAGTTCGACCTTGTTAAGTGGACGAGTAACTCCGATGAAGTTCTCGCTCACATTCCGGACACTCACAAAAGTTCGCACGATATAGTGTTCGACGAATCGGTACCTCATGGGATCCTGGGTCTCTGTCTAGACGAGTCTAGTGATTCCTTTCGCTTCGTCGTTACCGCGCCCGACAATAAGTGCACTAAACGCACTATGTTGTCGGTGATAGCCCGATTATGGGATCTCATAGCCAGTCATCCGCTTTGGTTCAGTGGACCATCCTGGGCCTCTAGAGACCCAGAAGAATGGCCATGGCGCACCGTCAGTAACGACATTCACGTTGATGTGCCTGAGCAAAAATCTGTTGCACACGCTCTCACATCAAACCATACCGATTCCGTTCTTTACGCGCTCACGCAACGTATGTCGTCCTTTACTAAATTACTACGCGTCGTTGTTTACATATACCGCTTCCTTAAGAAGTTGCCTCGTGGCACTTCCGTTTCAGCAGCTGACTTAGCTTTTGCTGAAACAAAAATTCTGTGCGTTGTACAAAACGTACACTTTTCGCAAGAAAAAATAAATTTAGCGAGCAAAAATACTTGCTCCACCGTGTTGACAAAACTCAGACCATTCATCGACGATGACGGCCTCATCCGTGTCGGTGGTCGTTTGTCAAACTCCGCTGAAGGTTATGCTCATAAGCACCCTTATATATTACCGCGTCGCGACCATGTGGTCGATCTGATAATTCGTTATTACCACCTGAAGTACTTACATGCCGGTCCTGAATTGCTCATGTCTCTAATCCGGCAGAGATATTGGATCTTAGCTGCTCGTAGTATTATACGCGCACACGTGCACAAATGCAACACGTGTTTCAAAGCGAAACCTCGCTCATCGTCCCCGCTCATGGCAGATTTGCCTAGCTTTAGAGTCAACCAGGTAGAGAAAGCGTTTAGCTTATGTGGCTGCGATTATGCAGGACCTCTACCTTACACGCCCACTCGTGGTCGGGGGGTCAAATCCCGCAAGGCCTGGCTCGTCATATTTACTTGTGTGACCACGCGTGCGACGCATATCGAAATCGCGACCGATTTAAGTACCGTGAGTTTCCTCAACGCGTTCAAACGCTTTCTTTCTCGCCGTGGTCCAGTTAAGTGCATGTATTCCGACAACGGGACATGCTTCGTAGGCACTCGTTCTTACCTCCGGGATTTATACAAATTCTTAGATGAATTACGACCGCAATTAGAAACCGAACTTGCAGAAAATCGCGTCGATTGGAAATTCATTCCACCCGCATCTCCACATTTTGGAGGCGTGTGGGAGAGCATAGTGAAGATCGTTAAATCTCACTTGTTCAAGGCAATAGGCCAACAAGTTCTCTCCTATGAGGAACTCCTTACAGTCCTCTCTCAAATAGAGGCTGTAATTAATTCGCGACCGCTCACCGCGCTCAGCAGTGATCCCGCTGAGCCTACAGCTCTCACGCCGGCTCATTTCTTAAATACTGTCCCGCTTCTGTCTCTACCCGCGCCTGAAGTCTCTCCGACTAACCTTGTTCAACGGTATGCTCTGCAAGACAGCATTGTCCAATCCTTTTGGCGACGCTGGCGTGGAGAGTACCTCCATCAACTACAATCGCGAGCTAAGTGGAATGTACCCACTGTTCCTATACAGGAAGGCACAGTCGTAGTTATTAAAACAGACAACGCTCCACCTTTGGCTTGGCCTTTAGGTGTTGTGGAAAAGGTGCATCCTTCTTCTAAGGATGGCGTAACTAGGGTAGTTACAGTTCGAACCGCGAAGGGAAGCTATGTCCGTCCAGTTGTTCGGCTATGCCCGCTCCCTAATCAATAATTTCAATAAATCTTTATTCTCTACCGCATCATACTTTATTCCGCATTATATTTTTTCCGCATCATATACTATACCGCATTATACATACTATTTTCACGCACATTTTATATATTTAATTGACTCACGCTATTCTATATTATTATACATTACCATATATCTTGCTTAAAGGCAACCCTTTAAGGTCGGGGGTATGGTTCCGCGCTTTTTAATTTATATTCATATTTTCGCGCTCGCGTCTACTCATAGACAAATAACATAAAATGCCTGGCACGGCAATTCCTTTTTCCAACTCTTTCCCACACGTACGCTTACATCGCTCCGTCGCGCTCTCACACATACGAGTTGCGACACACCGCCGCTACGCGGCAGTGCATTCAAAAACTGAGGTCCGAGGACATGGCCGCAACGTGTTCTTCCGCGACATCTTTTTGATATAATATATTGATATTCCACTCCGCCGCGCTTGGAATACTCGCGACGCCCGCGCCGGGAACATATCCCATATATTGTTCCTGGAGCACCAGGTAGGCGTACGTTTTACCTCCCATACCATTCCTGTACATTTACGCCGTGCCCAGGTCATTTCTCAACCCGCAAAATTACAGTCCACTAAAATCGCGCCGCCACTCTTTTTACGTCGGGGATAAAAATGAATATCAAATATTTAGTAGCGTCTCAACTCAAAAGGCTTTCATTAAAATAATAAGTTCTCTTGATCAACATTTTAATTTTTTTATAGAATTATTGTACGTTTATTTGAATATTTCAAAAACATGTTGCACGTAGCGAGTGCACGAGTTAATTTAGTTGAGAAAAAGCGCGAGGTTTATTTAATAAGAGGGTAGTTGAATATCAACTGGTCGCGCTCCCGACTCCGCCTGCTGATGGCTGGAATTACTGCGCTGCATACAAAACTCGACACCTCAGGGGTGACCAACTGTTGCCAACTATCCTTTAAATGAATTAATTATTACTCTTTATTGAAACATCGCTTAAGATGCCTGATCTTAAGCATTCGTGGTCAAAGGCTAACCTATAACGAATGAAAAAACAACATAGTATTTACGATTTATTAAATTACCGCAAGTATACATAAGTACAGCAAAATGTGGAGAAAAACTTAAAACTGTGACACAATATTTCTTAATGACCGATAATAAATATACCGATTCAATTTTGAACTTCACTTGATAGTTCTGCTTCCCGAACTTGACGAGCATTTGCAAGTAATGTAACATTTTAGATTCCATTTTATTAGATCACTTTGTGTAATTTATTAAAAAATATTTAAACAAACAAGAACCAAAATGTTTCCAACACCTGTCACTGTTAGTGCAGCCAACTCTACAATTCGCAGCAGACGTGGATAGAGCGAAAGCATTAGTCTAATGTTCAGCACTTTAGACTCAGAATGGTGTGGCACTGCGCGAGTTAACGCATACACTTTATACGCGGACGTTGACGCATCGTCACACGATTACGACCTCTATTGACTCTTTACTGGAGATACAGTGTCGAAGGCGAGTGACAATTTATTAAATTTATTGACATCATTTGTAACGTATGCTAGATGAATGGTCATAATTAACATATCGGGTTAGACCTCGTTTTAATGAAGGAAATTTAGATTTTAGCAAGATAAATGTAATAACTAGTTTTGGGTATAGACTCCCGCTAAAGGGTTAAAGTAATAGCGTATACTTGAAAGTTAGAAGGAGAAGGTAGAAAAGAAAAAAAAGAAAAGGAAGGTAGGACCGATGGATGGAAGTAGGAAGTGGGCCTAGTAATTCAGCCTGAAGTTATCAAAATAAAAATATGTCGGCTTAATTGGTTCCATCGTTTAGACGTAGAGAGGTAATTAAGTATAGCATTCATCTACATAGCCATATATTATATGCATTTTGTAACATTAGTAAGATTTGCAGGAGTTTGGATTGGTTATGGATTTGTATGATTATACACAAATGCACACACTTACGCTTACGCTCACGCCCTCGCTGGCGTCAGATAATAATATCATTATAATTCCTAAAGAATTTCTATAACATCTATCTGTGTAGGTACCAAATATCATCTCTACCCAGTGGATATAAAATTTATCAGTCACTCAAAAAGTATATTCACAACGAAACAAAATCTGAAAACATAAAATAAAGCAATGAAAAAGAAAAATTAAAACAAATTATAAAGGACAAATTAATCCTTTACCGCGCAAATGAATTGAATAAAATACCCGAAACGGAATACCAATTAAACAGTCTGCGACAGAAGTATTCCCAAAAAGCTTGGCACTGTCAATCGTAAATCTTCAATTATACCATTATTAATATTCCAATTACTGTGAATATTAAAATGTAATTTTGTTTATTTCGCCCCTGTGTCCCCTGAGTGCGAAGCCATTATGCGCAAATCATTCGAAAACAAAGTGTCCTTGGAATTTCAGTATGGGTAAGGTATATTCCGAATGGGTCTTAATATAAGTAACTTTGTCAAAAATGACTTGAAACATCCTCCGATGTAGCCCATTTGAATAAATGCTTTTTGATTTGATTTGATTTGATTTGATTATTATTATCAGTATATTCAAAATTTCAGTTCGTCCAATGGTTTGCGGTGTGCGTTGATAAATCAGTCAGTCAATCAGTCACTCTTTCTTTTACATATGTCACGGCTAATTCGTATTAAGAAATAAGATTTTTTTTGGAAAGGTTTTGTTCACACCTATGTTTAACCGACTGCGGTCGGCTACACCTAGGTTTAGCCTCACTTGGGACTTTAGCCGTAACACATACATTTAGATGAAGATAATATATTTATGTCGTTCAGTAACATCCCCTACTGCTCCCCTCTTGTACACAAAACTGTCAGAAACAAAAATAATATGACAGGTTATGGTGTTTTTATATTGTCCAGGGACGTCCCCGGTCCCGTCTCTTTATAATATTGTTTAATACAATGATATACTTGATTTGTAAGGCTTGTTGGGTTTCAGTATCAGGTTTATTTTGCCTTATTACCTTAATTTTAGTAAAGGTACCTAGGTATTTTAGGTTTTAGGAATTGCCTTTTATTTTTACTTAATTTATTGTTTATTTGGAAACGACCATGAGTGTTATCTTTTACATATGTGACACGATAGTACTTAGTACTCATTTATTAACAGCGGTTGCTATAGTTGTGAACTCCTGGCTGCTCAAAGCGGAAGCCGGTGTCGGTGGGGTCGCGTGAGAGTGCATCAGCTCCACTAACCGCTGCCGGAGGAACATCGTGCTAGGTTTAGTCGGTACGGGTGCTGATACTGCCAGCTTTTCAGCACCGAGCCCGACATAACCCGTCCTACCCCTAGGTCGAGTATGCGTAAACGCATTCCCCCACGTTAAAAAAAAGGTGTGAACTCCTGGTGAAGAACATCGCAATCTATGCTTTCGTATATTTATAACTAGCTTATACTCGTAGCTTTCCTCGCGCGGAGCCTTTCTTAGCAGATGTCTATTTCATAGGACCTGTTTGTGTTCCAAACCTGCGTTGATAAATCAGGCAATCAGACAGGCTTTCTTTTCATATATTTAGATTTTGGTAGGATCGTAGGAAGTAAGATGTACTCGTACTATTGTAAGTACTCGTAAGACATTTGTTTTCATTTATACAAGCGTTTGACTGCAGCACCTGTTGGTAAGTGACGATGCAGTCTTAGTTGTAGCACGCTTCAGTAAGAACCTATTCACTCTTGATTTGAACAAACCAACGTTATAGCATTCGGGAAACACTGACGAGGTTCACTTCGAAGAGAGTGAAAATCAAATAACACCCCATAGAAATAGCCATTATTTCAGTCGTTTTCAGTGAGTGGGGTTGAAAGCGTGGCATTAATCAGTGTATCACCGTAGCTTGATTTATCGAGTCGGACGCAGCGCCCATTGTCTGTGACTGTTCGAGGCACTGCACCCACATGGCTGCCTAATTAATATGCTGTGCTGCTGATAACTAATTGCTCATAGTAGGTATGGTTAGACAAGGGAAGCGTGAATGGGCGTGAACAACAGGTACCTATAATAATTATTGGCGTGAACTGTCATGAGGTTAAAGGATACAATGTAACGCTTCTTGTAGGCTTTCTATATCAGCTGGATAAAGATTTTGCTTCAGTTGCGCTATTCCGTTCTGTCAATTGCTTGATTTTCCAAATCACACAATGGGAAAAAATCTTGGGTAACACTGTACTAATTATGGGCAGCGCTATGTCTTACCATCAAGATAGCGTCTTGCTCGTCTTCTTTCTTCTTTGTATAAAAAAATTGGAATCAATAACAGTGTCGCATCGTTTTTTTACGAATTTCCCAAGTCGATGCAAGTGTCTTTATGTAATCGAAAGAAAACTTTATCTCCTTTTTTGATGTTGGTTACTATAGAGGTGTAATTAGTATAGAGAGAATTATACTGTTTGTATTTATATTTTTATGTATTAATATTTTTATTTCGTAGTTCAAAAAAACCGTCTAGCCACAACAAGGCTCTCGTTTTGTTATAAAGAAAAGAATAATAAAATTACGCTTGTTAACTTCATTAATGAGTCCGTAAAAGTCTCAGTCCTTATTTGATTTGTAGCCAAATTGAGTTAATTAATTATGTTAACTAGAAGAAAATCTTTGTTACACATTTTACTGACCTAATTTCTGTTTGTTTTTCCTTTTAACAACTTTTATCACCTTTGTAAAATGTTTGCTAACAAAATAATGATTTCTTTCGCAGCTTATTAATTTCTCCAACAATTATTGGTAACGATATTATTAAATTTCCTCATTAATTTAAGTTAAAAAGATTTTTCTTCGTGAAAAAAATGTGTCAGTCAGAAAGAACTCTGTCGAAAAAAATACGTCTCAAACAGCGAGAAAACACATTTTTCCCCCAGAACAAAATGTACGCGCGTTACGCATTTTCGTTATAATTTTTCACAAGGGACCTTTGTAGGTTACAAGGATTTTTCATAAATGAAAATGTTCCTTTATTGTTGAAGATTGTTTTATGGAAATAATGTGATGGAAAGACACATTTGGAGGGCTCGGAACTGAGACGAGAGGAAATATTATATTTTTGAGGCGTTTAGAGCTTAGAAACAATATTTTTTATGATACATCATACTTAAGGTTTGTTTAGGTAAATGACTTAGTTTTAAATAACGTTTACTGGATTGTTTTTATACGAATTACAACACATTCTGTGATTCCAGAGATTAAATTACTTTTCCTTGATGACTGTCTCTGTATTTTATCAAATACATTTTGTTAAAATGCAAAGTGCCCCACTTTCAAACAATTCTGATACATTAATGTTAAGAATAAAGATATGAGTAATCAATTTTATCAAGATAAGTGCGCTTTGTTTTTATATTACACAGAGTTGTGTTGATATCCATCTTGATGAATTGCATAATAGTTTTGTTTTCTTTTAACATTTGTTTGATAAAATCCTGCCGACTGCCCCAATAAAGCTTTAGAAATACATGCTAATTTAGTATGCTTCTAGATCAGGGACCGTTTTCTATGTATGTATCTAATGTCGCCTAGTTATATTTAACCATTTCCATAATAAATGCATAAATAAATTACTGAGTCCCATATTTCAATAGAACAGATATGAAAAGAAACTTACTAAACGTTCTTCGCAAAGTTTTTCACTCAACTGCCTCCAAGTCGAAGAAAGAGCCTACTTTAATATAATTTCCCTGGACAGCGCAGTCCGAGCGCTTCGCACTGATAAGTGCTATTAACGAAGTTTCATAACTTCAGTATCGACCTAGTTATGGTACTGGTAACTATTTCAAGTGAACTCTATTTCTATATTATAGAATAGAATGACACTATATTGCATATCAAAATACAAGAAATGGTTATGACAGTATTCCGGCATTTTGTTCATTATATATTAGGCCAAGGTATCGCAGGGGCTCGCACTTCCTCCACCCGAAATTTGTTACTACAGGGTTCAAATTGCTCTCCGCAGAAGGATCCTCTTGTCAGTGAGGACCATACGCCGTCGAAGCCGCGGCCGAGTCTTCGGCGTGTCCATAATCCGGGGCTATTAGCCCCGGCATTATATAGCTTCGGAGGAACATCCCCAAATTTTTAGTGAGTATATCCCAGTCACCCATTAATGGCGAGGGAGTCCTGTATACCGCCCTCCGTCGTAGAATTACGATGTGAAACCATTGTTTCTAGTTAAAAATTGGGTGAAAGTTGTTTGGCGCAGACTGTACCCTACATACATAAGCCACAAATCAGTTTTCCGTATCTGCCGCAACTACCAAGATAAAAATTCCAACACTGGAAGTATCGATTGTATCGATTTTCCTACATTTAATTTCCTCTTTAGAGATCTCTGTGGACCACAGTATCGATATGTTTATCTTCGAAGTCGACATCGACGTCGGCGCCGGGACCCGACGTTGGATAGACGTGTGAATGGGCACGGTGCACTGCCTGAGCGTCGCTACTCGATACCATGAGAGAATAGGCTTTGTTATATATTGTTTATGATCGTTCCTTCTTACTGTTAGTACTTAGTATTCAATGAAACATTAGATCCACGTATACATAGAAAAATACTTTACTGCATATCAAGATGGGGGGGACAGGGGGGAGGGGGTTTAGGGGGATGACAAAGTATTTGAAAATCATGACTCATCACGAACACTACATATGAAATACAAATGAGTACCTACTCAGTTTATCCAAACAAAATTAAGTCGACAAATCCAAAAGCGCATTGCACGGCTCATTTAACCCAATCTGATCAAAACTTGAAGCCAAAATTACCTTCAAACAGACATTTCCATTCAAATAGCATCCGTAAACTGTGTTCCTTGCAATTTGTGGCAAATACTTTTAGAAGTAATGAGAGAGCAGAGTCTCCCCACAGACTTATGTTGTAAAGTTAGATACCGCGGTTTAAAGATGAAACTGACGCCGTAGTACCTGGGGAGTAGTACCCATTAAAAAGTATTTTGTACGCTATATACCAAAGTTTAGCTCAAACGATTCAGGTAAGTATGAACAGGTAAAAAACACATCCATTCGCTGTTGACCAAAAAACTTACTAAAAAGTTCCCGAGCTTATTATTTGGCACAATCAAAATCAAAAAATCTAATCAAAAATCTTTTATTTTCCCAAAATATACATTGTTTACAGGGTTTGGGGCTCTTCTTTTAAGATAACCTATGTTAGAAGAGCCCCCTCTTATCTGTGATCAAAAACAAAATGATTCGGTACTACTTAAACTAATTAAACATTAACTAAGTATTGGGGTTACATTGAAGATGTAATAAACATAATGAGATAAGATAAGAAACACTTTATTGATCCACATATAAAGTATAAATTTTTCAAATACAACTTACTTTGATGTTGCTCTACTATTATTAGTAAAAGAAACATTTTTTTCTATAAAACTATTATCGATTTCAGAAATCGGTTCTTCAACACAAAATAAAAGTTAATTGATACCAGGCACTGAAAAAGGCTGATTGATACCGTTTTCGGTGCCCGGTATCTTCTATTATTACAATAGTCTGTGAAAATCCCTTACTCCATACAAATTTGTAGGTCCACACTAATCTGAATAAGCGAATATGTAAGCGACACGAATTTTAAGTCCCCTTTTCGATAGGGTTTGCAAACGTTTTTCGGAGTATAGCTCAGACATCCTACTTTCATTAAATCCCATCTTACTTATACTAATATGACATAGAACAGTAAATTTAATCGCATTAATAAATATATGATAATAATAATTGGGGTTTTTTTTTCAACAGAACAGGTTACCCTACTTACACTGTTTGAGTCAAATCACAATTTATAGGTTTTATGTCGCCAACCTATATGTCGCAGTTTCAGGTCGCCGAGATTCCTATGGGGCCTGCAACATGACCTGTCGACTGTCGATTGCCTCCTACGTATCTTATGGGAAACAGCCGGGACCCATTGTTTTCCGTGTCTTCCGAATCACGGTAGCGTCCAGGCGAAAAGTTTTAATTTTAATATACACACAGGCAAAATTTGTTGTAAAATTTAGTAGTATTAATAATTATAAAATTCCTGGATATTATTGTGATACTTTGCTGGAAAATATAACAGAGTGTTGTAATCTCCAAACACAGAAAAGAGATGAAATGTACGACAATGGCCTAAGCATTTTAAACATCGTTTAACCAGTTACAATGGTTTCAATTAGCAGAGTAAACAGGGGTGCTGTGGGCCTCCGTTCCGTCCGCATGCTTCACTGAAATTTGTTTAGACTTAGGCGTTCTACATATTCATGGTATAGGAGAATTCAGCCAGTTTTAAATTGCACAGGGGTAGTTTACATTAGTGGCAAACGCTATGAAGACTAGTGCAAACTACAGCGGACCAATGAAATAAATTAGCCTATAAGCCTCTGGAAGCCAAAGAAAATTAAGTACCTACATAAAGACTGAATTTCAATTACATAGTTATGTAAGCATTGGATGAATTACGAAAGCTCTTTCAAAACCATTTGTGGTTCTGCGTAAAATGTACGAATAATGTTCGTAGAATATAATATGAAAACACCAGGTGACACTGTGTCTGATAAGGGCAATCGTAATGCTCCCCATCGTTTGCTCGTCTTGTCACTCATTATATTATCATAAAAATATACAAATTCATGCACATATCATCTGACATCTGAACTCTATACAATCGAAAGAACTTCCCATACTGGTATGATAATCATTTTTAAGGTAATAAGCAAAGCAATTAACAAAACAAAGACTCTGATTCTCCATCAATCGAATGATTTGCAAAAAGGATCGATTTGTTAAAGTCATGTTGTTTCAAACCAATGCATCATTCAGCATACAAGCAATATTGCACGTCATTTGCTGATGGATGATCAATGCAAAATTAAATAAGGTTTCTCCGGACCACTGAGATGTGATTATCGTGATTACAGATAAGACACAAATAAAATCATACCATGATATTATTAACTCTAAAGTTCAGCATACAAACACAATATTGCACATTATTTATTGATGGATGTACGAGTAGGTGTTATAATACTTACAAGTTACAGGTAAAGTAGGTGTTAGGATACTTAGATGAAAAATTGTTAGTCTTTCACGTCAAAACAGCTGGACCAATTGTGATAACAATTAGAATACTTACATACAGCTTATACACTGGAAAAATGCAGAGATATTTTAGCAGGAACACGCAGGTTAGAACCGGCGAACCTAGTTTTCATAAAATATTTAAACGTCAAGTGCGTTTTCAATAACCGGAACGTATGTTTTAAAATTAAACATTTAAAAAAATCTCGACCAATTCGATTAAATTTAATTACCATTTCAATTAAAAATATATATGTAGGTACATATTTTTATTACTGAAAGTCAATGAAATTGGGTTTCATTTTGTTGTCACATCTGACATATTACTCTTATATTACGTTAGAGCTATGGCTCAGATTTCCATTCGTTTGCAATATGCAATCACACTCATAGACTTTAAACAGGTAGGTAATAAAAATAATGAAATGAAAACACTATTAAAATAATTGTTTGTAGAAACCTCAGTTGCAGGTAAAATAAATTAAGTTTTCGATTTATACTCGAAGCTTAAGATAAAAATAAAATATTGAACAAATTCTTTTTCTCAGTGTTTTAAAGATTCGGCATACCTCCTGTTATTACTATATCAACGGCCCAGCGATTTAACCAGCGGAAAAGAATAGCCTATTTGTTATTCCTACATTGCCCACACGGTTCATTCATGCAGGTCAACCATATCCAAATTCTTATTAAGACCTACATAGGTTTAAGTTTAAGTTATCAAATCGGTTACTAATTTTTATACTCTTACAAGCAAATAGTTTGGTTTTTGAATGTAGTAGTCTATAGGGGTCGCCTATAAACGAAATTCAACAAATAGTATTGAGATAAACCACGATTAAATTGCAGGTCGTTCCCACATACACTAGGAACATTTAGTACAGTAAGAGATGCAATTTAAAAATGGCTTGTCTACTTGTGCGGGTAGTGTTTGTGGAGCAGGTGGTCGCGAACTTTCGAGAGGATCCCGAATTCTTTGACAAAACCTTCGATTAATCTTCCGACTGGATACGACATTGTCAGACGACCCCCACTGCCAGAAAATAGACCGCCGGGCATAGAACTGGTTGTTACATATACAGCGGCCCGAGCACATAAAAACATTAGCATTTTTATTTATTATTTATTTATTTTTTAAATGAATTGAATAAGATTAGCAACTCCCATCCCGCTGTCAAGAGTAATTGACGTTTGTAAGAGCACAATGACATTGGGAGTAGCTGCAAATTGTATGCAATGACAGTGAGAGTCGCAAGAGTAGCGTTTTGATATATTTTATTACAAGCTTTTATTTACTTTCACTTGTCTGTTGTCTGTCTGTCTGTCTGTGTGTAATCAAATCTTGCCAGTTAAATTTGACCCACTTCCTGGTGTCCGATTAAGTTTAAAATTTGCATGCATAAATTGGATGACAATGCAATATTTTTATGACATCGAGCTGATCTGATGATGGAGTTGGAAGGTGGCCATAGGAACTCTGTTATTAAACGATGCAACGCCATCGAGTTTGGGCTCATTTGATTCGTTTTGACGAATACTTTATGGTGCTAGATGGTAATAATAATAAAAGCTTGTTTTTAAAAAGTTTTTTAAAATTTCACTTGTGTCAGTTTAGTCTTGACAGTGGGACGGGAGTTGCTACTCTTATGTCATTGTCTTACTATGCTAAAAGGGTAAGTTATCTCTTTGTGTGATCTTTTGTGAGTATTATTTTATGCCAGTGTTTGACAATTTCGTGTATTGACGTTATCAAAAATTAATTGGTGTGGTGGTTTCATTATTGGTGTATGGGGTACCTCAAAAATTGGCAGACATTTTCGCATAGCAATTAGTACCCGGGTCGTTTCCTTTGGTAGTTAAATACTCAAAGGACAAAACGCGTATTTACCCATCCCCGGGTTTCCGGGAGTTTTTCTTCTATTTGACTTCCCGTATTCCCTTTGTTGGAAATGATAATTGTACGGGTTCGCCTCAATATGTTTATTTATTAACTTTTGAAGATAAGTCACGTTTGACTTGTGCCTTATTTGTTTAGGTTGAGGAAATGAATTTTCCGAAAAGATTGTGTCTTGTAATTTTTTGTTGGTTTGATTTCAAACTGTAAAAGTACGGACCAAAAGTTGTTGAGAGCTTGAAAATATTCGAGATTCACAAAATTCAAATTCAAATTCACAAAATTGGAACGGAATCTGCGGGGTTATTCCGGTACCAAAATCGCTTCTCTTTTAAATGAAAATCAAATGCAATTAAAAAAAATTAATTGTGCATATTTTGGTCGTCACAAAGTGGCAGCTTTAAAAATAAACATGTGTTTTATAGGTTATACGTTTTGCAGCGCCGTTGTCTCTTTTTCATGCAGAATCTGCATGCTGGTCAGTGTTTTTGTTTTCTCTCGTATTTTGTAAGTACTTTCTTAACTAACTTATACTTAACTTGTGTGCATTGCGCCAACGCTTCTTACTTGAAAGTTGAGAGTCATAAGATGTGAAGAATCTTCAGCCCAGTAATTTACTAGCTACTATCTACAGTGACCTCCTTCCGAAGCACAGCCTAATGTTTGCACATCACTGTTCAGACGGTGGAGTAACTGGCACTGTCGGGGTACCCACCTAGTCGGCCTCCTGCAAAGGAAGTCTACTCCCGGTGAATTTAAACCAGTATTACACAAAATCATCCAGATTCGATTTGAAACTACAGTATTTATCTTCCAAACTCTTTACTGTTTATACCAAACGATTTCCCACGCAATTTTTCAGAAGAGCAACGCCAATTGAACTAGAAGTCGTAATAAATTCTACACGGCGCCGTCCTACGTGACCGCATATCTGTAGAACAGGAGCTACGTGGTCCGTGGTCCCCTTTGTTTCATACCTTCAGGATGAAAGATTATAAACCCTATAACCTTAGGAATAAGGGTGCAAGCGCAGGTAGATGCACTTTGGTAAGAAATCCATGTCACAAATAGTGGAACGGAAGGACGAATTAATTTTTCGTAATTGTTTTTGTGTGGGATTTTTCGGTTCTAAAATTTTATTTGAATAGGTGATAATAATAAGGATTCGAGTCCAGTCTAGGTTAGGTACATGAAAGAAATAAAAAAGCTTGATTTGCGAAGATACATTGATAGCTTTATTACTATGACAGGTCTTGATGTGATTTGATAATAGACAAGTCTCATGCTACTTCAGCTGAAGCAGCAAGATTGTTCATGAGCATGCAAGTGTTCTCGCCGCGTGAAATTTTCATGAATCCCTTCTCGCCAAAGTCGGTTCCCCACGAATTCTTCAAGATCCAGTAGTCTGTTCCATTTTCTGCTCCGTACCCGATGAGCAACAATGCGTGAGCGGCAAATTCATTCGCATCACATGAAGCATGACTGAATATACCGCCCTTGTACTTAGAAAAATGATGTGCGTTAACAACAATTGTAAGAGGTCCATAATTGTACAAAACTTCTTTAAGTTTGGCCTCATCCTTCAAGTCGTAGTTGACACAGCCGGTTAACTTGACAGCTTCCCGTGCCTTGTCGAACTTGCACTGTCCTTTCTTAGCTTTGTAAGGATAGTCCTTATCCAGCATTACCCCGTTAGTGGCGACCAGCTCGGACAGGGCTTCAGCCATGTAGCCACCGCCGCAGCCATAGCCGCATTTCAAGCAATCGAGGAGCTGTTGTTCGGATAAAGTTAGCAGCTTGCCGTGCCTGAGAGCGTAGAACCCTTCTATGCTTCCTATGGTGCCGAATATCCAGCAGCTTCCACACCTTCCTTGGTTCTTGACGGGGGTGACGGCATTCTTCTCCCTGAAGTCCAGAGACTGAGTAGCTCTAGAGGTAGTGACGTCTTGATCTCTTATGATAGTGCAGTTGTTTATAGAACCACTACCCAACGGATTATATCCCATGTACTCCCGCATTTCTTCTGTGGACAAGTCTGAGAACTTATTGATCCCGAACACGGCATCGTCCAGTGTATTCAAGCGGTTGATTTCTCGCAAGTTCTCTTTGAATATTTCGAGCCTTTTAACCTTCTCTTCAGGGGAATATTCCCTGTTGTATGTTTGTATGAATTCTTCAAACAATTGTTCTGCGGTTTCTTCTGCGTAGTAAGTCTTGACATCAGCAGACACTACTGCGAGACTGACGAGGACTAATGTTAACAACATTTTGTTAACAGTAGGTAACTGTTGTAATTATGACAGTTAACTGTTTATATAAGTACATAAGTTTGATATTGCAAAAATGTATTTATATATTTGAATGTCAGTACTTATCCATATGTATTTATTATTATTATCGTTAAGAATTCCTTCTAGTAAATTTGATCATAAATTTTAAATAATTTCATGTATTTAAGTAGGTAATACTGCTTATCAACAAATATGTACCTACCATAAAATTTAAAAAAATGTTTACCAATGCTATATCTACATCATATTCATATAAATACATATAGTTGTCCTATGTAAGTTTTACCTATAATACCTTTACAAACGTGTCTAAAGTAGCCACATTAGACTTTCCGATTTGAACTTATGTAATTTTTGTTAATCGGGACTTATTGCGTAAATATTTATAATGTAATTTTTACAAAAACATATCTAATATTATGAAACCAATCTCGACGTTGTTACAGATATAGTATTCAGTATTCACTGGTGTATTAGGCAGTCTTTAAATCAAGTGTTTTGATATATAAAAAATGGTATAAGCGCTGTTAAATAAAGGGTTATCTATCTATCCTTAGATACCATTTGGTATAATTCTGAGCAATGATTGAATGCACTTCAACTCAGTCCTAAGGACTTTCACAGAGAGAAGAAAATGCCAGTAATCTATATGTCATGAAGTGCGAGCTGCGAGAATTTCTCCCGTACAGTCGCCGCGCCGTGTGCAGTGGGCATTAGAAAAATACCGGCGCGGCGTGTCGACGGTGAAGCTGTCACGTGCAATATACGTGCCTCTACTGATGCCACACACTGCTTCATAGGACATGATACATCCTTCTAAACACCCATAGTATCGTCTGAAAATGTCCACTACTGGAAATTATAAAGTGCTTGCTATGACCACAGACACAGTGAAGAGCAATCGTGTTTTGTGCTACAAGTTGAAGAAAACAACTACAACGTCCGATTTGCGTATCGTGCTAGCTATTATAATAAAGTCACGGAATTATGTGTTTTTTTTATTCATTATAGGTAAGCCTTTGACCACGATTTCGCATAATGTTAAGCGACGATGCGGCCGTAGATGGCAGCAGACTATACCTAGAAGGCGGGATAAAACCCTCCCTGGCTTCACTGAACATCATGCCGGAACACGGTCACAATGACCGCTTGGCGGACACCGGTTTTGTCCAGTGGGTGGGAACTAGCCACGGCCGAAGCCTACCACCATGTAAAGCTGAGATATTATTGTTTTATTAACTCTTAACACTGGGAAGGTTTCTCCCGTCTATGCTAGTTACCTTAACCTTACCCAATAATCCGGCGTGATTTACTATCTATTATAACCATTCTTTATACCATCATATAACAGATCTCCATCCTCAGCATCCATGAGTATAGGTGAACGTTTCCTATACGGTCCAGTAGCAGACAGCTTGACGCGTGTTTTTCACTACACCTCGACTCGAACCGGACCGGGATGTAGCGCTCCGAGCGAGACCTGAGGCTGTATGATTAGTTGCTTGACGGGACACGACATATCTGGAGGTATAGAGAAAGGCTTTTAAGGATTTTTTTATTATTACTATCATATTATTCAGCCCAACGCTAGGACTAACTTATTACTAAAGTAGCATTTTCGGCTTGTTCTCATTTGGACAGATTCTCATTTGGACAGATTCTCATATGGACAGATTCTCATATGGACAGATTCTCAAAATGACGGAAATTGTACAGGTACATACACAACACCTAATAAATTACCATTTGCAGTCACAACAGATTCTGATCACGCGAGTGTATACTATTTATTGATGTACCTACGTGATTTTTTGAACAGATTTTTTCACACCACCATCTTAACTAGCTTTAAAGTACCAGGAGTTCATTACTATAAAGGAAGTCGATTAAATTACATTTTGTAATAATAGCCTAATTTTTAACCCCCGACGCAAAAACGACGGGGTGTTATAAGTTTGACGTGTCTGTCTGTCTGTGTGTATGCGCGTGCGTGCGTTATGCTAATTTGGTCAAACAATAATTTGGCCCAACATGGATTACGTCCAATTAGGAATAATGTCCAATATGAATTTGGTCCAAAATAAAATACGTCCAATTAAGAATAATGTCCAACACTAATTTCGTCCAAAATAATTTGGTCCAACTAGGATTTATGTCCAATATGTTTTTGGTCCAACTATGATTAATGTCCAACACGAATTGGTTTATTCCTGATGGTCATGGAAGAAATGAAAGGAAATCTTCATTTCGGGTGACAGCTGTCAAACTTGAAACGTCAATATTTCAGAAAGTTATCGTCCTAGGCTGACGCTGTCATAGAAGAAATTAAAGCTGTTGAGGAGATCTGCCTTTCAAATGACAGCTGTCAAACTAGAAATGTCAATATCTCGGAAAATACTCGTCCTAGGCTGACGCTGTCATAGAAGAAATTAAAGGTCTTGGAGAGATCTTCATTTCAGATAACAGCTGTCAAACTAGAAATGTTAATATTTTGGAAAATACTCATCCTAGGCTGACGCTGTCATAGAAGAAATGAAAGGTCTTAGAGAGATCTTCATTTCAGATGACAGCTGTCAAACTAGAAATGTTAATATTTTGGAAAATATTCGTCCTAGGCTGACGAGATATTGACGTTTCAAGTTTGACAGCTGTCATCTCAAAGGCAGATCTTCTCAAGACCTTTCATTTCTTCCATGACGCTATCAGGAATAAACCAATTCGTGTTGGCCTTCAAGAAGAAAAAACTTCAAGAGTAGAACTGTCATCCCATACATTCACAAAAGTACAATGTATAGGGTGCCAGTTCTACTCTTGACATTTCAGCGGGATCCCGTATGGCATGCTACGGCCACAGAAAGAGCAATACGCAAGAAGTAGGACTTTAAAAAATGTAATATGATCATGGAATCCTAGGATCCATGGACACAAACCCCCAAAAAGTACTAGGAGACCAGATACTATGAAGAGATTAAATTTTTTTGAACTCACACTTGCGTTTCTCTCTTCCAGCTCCTTATGGTTTTGGTTAACCTCTTTCTAATTTCTGGTATCCTAGTACTTTATAATATGATAACAACATGTTGTAATAATAATAATATGATGAACATTGAAATCAGTATAATATGAAAAATACGTGAATGTAGTAAACTAGTCGCAATAGGAATTTCTAGACATTTTTGGTAAAAATACCCATAAGACGAGGAGTAGTCCAGAGGAAAATTTAAATTCTCATCGGCAGCCATAAGATGACGTAGTAATGAAAAATATATATTTTATATAACCTTTTTTGCATAAGTGTACTCCCGTCATTTTGAGAATCTGTCCATATGAGAATCTGTCCACATGAGAATCTGTCCAAATGAGAATCTGTCCAAATGAGAACAAGCCGCATTTTCTACAAGTTGTCATGAAACTGAAGAAAAAGTACCTATTGGACAGTGGGTGTGGTGTGTCTTTTCATTTTTCATAAAAATTATTTTGTCCAATTTACAGATGATAATAAATAATATTACTTTGTACCAACGACCTACATACACACACTAGCACTTCATCAGTAGGTAGGTATACTCAGTAACACTGCAGTTGAGCAGCAGATTTTCGTTAGAGGGTTAAATCACAACGCCAGGTTAGATAGAGAATAGAACTCTTCAAATCGAGGCAAGTCAGGCAACAGGCCCTGTTCAAACCTTAGAGACTCCTAGCTGTTTCACTTACATAATATATTCATCATCTTCCTGCCCTTATCCCACACTAGGTAGGGTCGGCACAACACGTTTTTCTCCTCCATTCTACTCTATCATAAGTCAAATCTTCATCCACTCCCTTTGCACGCATATCGTCTTTCACACAGTTTATCGAAACCTTTTTTGGGCGTCCCCTTCCCGAATTACCACCAATGACCATATTCTTAAACTTACATAATATATTAATAATATAAAAAGAAAACTGAACCGACTGAACTATCAACGCGCAGCTCAAACCACTGAACGGATTTGGTTTAAAATTGTCATATAAGTTTTAACAACGTCCACTAAGAAAGGATTTCTTGACTAGATCGGAGCGGCGAACGTTAGCTAGTTATAGATAAAGGCTAGGTACATTCACTAGAGCCAGAAAGCAAGCAGCATATCACCGATGCAGACAAATAAATAAGGTAATGGCGGCTGGCCAAGGCAGCGAGAATTAATAAATTTCGTCGATTGCCTCTCCACGGCGCCTTCACGTTTAGAATTTAGAAGATACGACGGAAAGTGCTCCTTTAGAACTGCTTATTTAACCGTTTTGCTAGAGTGTTAACAGATCTTTTACGTTTGCTTACTTGCTTTTTATTATCACTAGGGTTATGCGCGCGACTTTCCACGTGGAGAATTCCTTTCTTAGAAAAGTTCTACGTTATGTTAAACTCAACTGTGTTCGAATGAAATACATACTGATGTTAAAATTGTTTTTCCTTACATATGCACGTCGTAGCACCTAACAAAAAATGTTATCAGTGTTCCTCTTACTGTATTATAAACATATATAAACCTTCCTTTGAATTTTGAATTACTCTATATCTATTTAAAAAAACTTCATCAAAGTCCGTTGCGTAGTTTTAAAGATCTAAGCATACATAGAGACAGACAGACAGACGGGAGGCGACTCTATTTTATACTATGTAAAATAAAATATATATTATTATACTAAAAGCTAAAAAAGGCCAAAAAGGATATTTTCAAAAATAAAAAATCCAAATGTTTTACTTAGTTACAAACTAAGTACTTAACGACTATAATTCAACAAAAACTGAATAAAACTTCGAAAAGCTTTACAAAAATCTTAAAATTTGATTAATTTACTAAATCACAAGATCATTTTTACCCCAACGTCCCCTAAATCGGCTCCCTTATCCGGCTAAAACAGTATCAATATAGGCGCCGAGACAGATCACCCCCTATCTCCTCTATTTCCTATCATTAATTTTTTCTCTGCGTTTAGAAGACAGGGGCTAATCAAAGTAAATGACAAACATTTATTTCCCTTTGGGGACTATCAATTTGTGTTATTTTTATAATTTTTCAGCTCCTTATAAAAATAGGCTTATAATCAACGGAAAGTGTGCTGCTGAAATTACTTTTTTAGGTACATTATTTTCATTCTAACTGCGCACAGTGACCTCCACTGAAAAATAGCCTGTATGTTATTCTAGGGTCTATTTTACCAAATTTGAGCTCAATATGTTCAGCTGATAAGCGTGAAAGAGTAACAAACATACCGTTACCGTTTACCGGGGGTAGACTTCTTTTTCAGGAGGTCGACTAGGTGGGTACCCCAACAGTGCCAGTTATCCTACCGCCTGAGCAGTGATGTGCAAACATTACTGTGCTTCGGTAGGAGGACACTGTAGCTAGTGAAATTACTGGGCTGAGGAGTCTTAACATCTTATGACTCTCAAGTAGGAAGCGTTGGGGCAGTGCACTGGGTAGCACTGTACTAATTATGGGCAGCATTATCTCTTACCATCAGGAGAGCGTCTTGCTCGTCTTCTTACTTCGTTGTATAAAAAAAAAAAAAACATCTGGATGGATGATTGTTACATACCCATATCTGCTACATACAAACTTTCGCAAATATAATATAACAAGGATTGTTAGATATATACCTCCAGATAAATTTTGTACTAAGAACATTGATAAACAAGTAGGTAAAATAAAAAAAAACTTTTATTATTACCATCTAGCATCAAAGTACTCGTCAAGACGAATCATACGAGCACATATTAAATGCGGTTGCGTCGTTTAATTACGGAGTACCTATAGCCACCTTCCAGCTTCATCATCAGATCAGCTCTATGTCATAATAATATTGCATTGACATCCGATTTATACATGCATGCAAAATGTAACTTCCAAGATTTGATTACAGACAGACAGGCAACGGGGCAGGTGTAAAATAATAGCTTGAAAATAGAGCACTCTAAAACATAAAACATCGTTTTAGGACCGCGTATTGGTAGATTTTTTTTATTATAATAAATAAATATTTCATGACATTTCACACAGCGCCACCTAACCCCAATCTAAGCAACTTAACTTGGTTAGGATAACGGTTAGGTTGGGGAGAAGAAGAGCGGTGCTGGTCAATAGGGGGTCGTTGCTTGCCAGGAAGCACGTTCCACAAATCCTGTAATGCCACTGCGCACGCCCAGTAGTGCGGAGTTGGGCTATCGGCGCACACCGTTAAGCTGTCCACAACACGTCCGCGTCATCAATGATGAACTCGCACAAATATCCGTGCGAGTCGTTCTCCCTGGGCAATGCTACGGTCAACGAGGCTCCGCACACTTACCATCTTACCTCGGACCGTAGTAGCAAAGTTTGTGGACTGCGAACGCGAACAATCGGCGCGTTAACCGACTATCCTGGACCGTATTTATATATGTATGAGTCTATTATATAGTATATATTTATTATATTATACAAGCCAATCCTGTATGTCATCCGAACCGAGTACATGGATGCGTGGCTGAGGGCGAGCTCAGTCGCAATCGGTGGGCCTCGAATTGGTCGACCTCGAGGTTAAATTTAGACTTACCCCGGTAAGCAGCGCACTGCCGGGGCGGACCTTTATTTCGTCTGCTACTCGTGGGAACAAAATGAATACTGATGAAAATTCTAAAAGTTCAGGCACCCTGGAATGCCTAATCCAGGAACTACTGCCACTGACAATGGAAACGGACAATCCGAACTCCAACGCAGGGCAACCAATGGAAGTGACGGAGGTCTCAACGGCAAACGGTAACGCTAGCAATAGCGCCACCGAGCAGCCGACCGAAACATCCGACACCTCACAAACGCGCCCAGAGCATATGCATCTGAATAAGGCGCGAAAAGTCCGATACCGAGCTCTAATTGCATCGGGCGTAGAACCTTCCGAGGCGATACGCTTGAGCAAAAAGACCTTCGCGGACCTCAAAAAGTTGGGCTACAAATTTTCTAGCACATCATCCCATGCTCCACCAAAAGGGCCGGTAAAACGGCACCGCTCGGAGGAAGCATCACCGCCTGGGCACATCGCCAAAGCGGCAAAGATGAGTGCAAGAGAAAGGGTAGACCAACACCAACCGTCCGGCAGTGGATTGCAGAGGGCCCCTGTGCTCCCGCAACCAATAAGCCAGACAACTGCTCCCTTGGCATACAGCCAGGTCGCAGCCTCTACCCGAGTTGGCATAACTCACGATCCGCCTATGACGGATGTGCAAATGGCGCTTCTGCGCAACAGCTTACTGCACAAAATTGCCAGCTTGGGCAAAGGCAAAGGCCCAGTATTCCAGGGCTTTTCCTTCAAGCCAGGATGGGCTCTCATTACTTGTGAGAACCACCGTGCCAAAACCTGGCTGGAGGAAAATATACCGACGCTTAAGCTTTGGCCGGAGGCTAAACTTGCCGTTGTGGGCGAGAACGATCTCCCCCGGAGACTCGTAGCGTCGGTATATGTTCCAGAGACTGACACGGACGGTGTCCAGGTCACTCTCAACCTCCTCGGTGCGCAGAATGAGGGACTGAACACCGAACTCTGGAAGGTCCTCAACAGCAAGGTCGAAAATGGAGGGGTTAGTTTAATCCTGTCCATAGACGATGGATCTGTTGAGGTGCTCAAAAAACTGGACCGAAAAGCCAACATCGGCTTCAGAAAGGTCCAGTTCCAGCTACGGGACAAATCGGCAACTACCGTACAAGCTGGACCTCTACCACCACCACCGCAGCCGTCCACTTCCTCGAGTCAAGTGCCTCCAGTCCAGCCGGGAGCCACCAGTGCCGACCTCACAAGTCCATCTCCGAGGGCGACAACAAGACCGCCGCGGTTTCCCACTGGCAGGGGAACCAATAGGGGTGCTAACCGCCCCAGGGGTAGAGGAAAATCGAGGGGACGGGGTCGAGGCAAACCTCAGGGTCGGGGCTCTAGCTCCACAACCCAACCCCGTCAACCCTAAACAAAAGTCGCAAACGCGACGCCCCGGAGTGTCGATATTACAGGCTAACTTACACCACGCTATAGCGGCCACAGCGGTCGTAGAAAAACTATTCAGCGAAAATAGCCTGGATATCGCACTCATCCAAGAACCATGGGTTAACTCCCAATCCATGGTATCCGGACTAAGCAATGCAGGTAAAGTACTCGTAAACGAAAAAGGCTCAAAACCAAGAGCCTGTATTGTATTTAGCAAAAGAGTTAAATTTTTATCTGTTCCAGAACTTTGCAACGACGACACAGTAACCGCGTTTTTGGAACTGAAACGTAGCACGTCCAAAGTTCTCATCTGCTCCGCGTATCTGCCCGGCGAAGCGACGGATCCCACAACGGAGCTCGCGAAGGTCGTGGCGTATGCACAACACCATCGTGCAGAACTGATCGTGGGGTGCGACGCGAACGCACATCACACCGCTTGGTGCAGTACCGGAATTAACCGAAGAGGTAATATTCTTTCAGAATTTCTTCTAACAAACGGTTTGCATCTTCTTAATAGAGGCAGTACACCGACATTTGTAACTAGGTCTAGACAAGAAGTACTAGACATAACATTCGCTACCGACATAGCGGCCAGACTAATTTCCAACTGGCACGTAAGTAGCGAAAACTCAATGTCAGACCATAGACACATTAGATTTGATATTGAAGGACAAGGTACAAAGGAATCCATAACAACCAGGAATCCAAAGGAAACCGATTGGGAAAACTATCGGAAATACCTAAGCGAGTACCTAAAAAACATACCTAAAATAATCAAATCCACAGGTTCACTTCATGAAGCAACTAGACAGCTGACAGAGGCCATGAACGCCGCATACGAGCAGAGTTGCCCATTAAGAGAATATAAAACGAGCAATCCTATCACGTGGTGGAACAAAAAGTTAGAAAAACTTAGAGTATCCACACGGCGCACATTCAATCAATGTTCCTCATCGGAGAACTGGGAGCACTACGGGAGGACTTTGACTGAATATAATAAAGAGATAAGGAAAGCTCGAAGGAAGTCTTGGCGTAAATTCTGTGAAGAAATAGCACAAACACACAAAGGTGCAAGACTTCACAAGGTTCTAGCTAAGACACCAAATAATTATCTCGGTCTTCTTAAAAGATCAGATAATACCTATACGACCAATGAAGCTGAAACACTGGAATTATTGAGAATAACTCACTTTCCAGGGTCGTACCAAATTGATTCAAATAGCCTTGCGCAGTCAAGAGTCACACACAGAGCGCAAAACATTGACTGGAATAGAGCCAACAGTATCTTTAGGCCAAACCAGGTTAAATGGGCTTTGGAAAAATTCAAACCATTTAAATCAGCGGGAGAAGACGGCATATTCCCAGCTTTATTACAGCAAGGAATAGATCTTCTCCTCCCGCATCTGGTTAAGATTTTCCGAGCAAGCTTTGCTTGGTCAACCTTACCAGAAACATGGACTCGGGTCAAGGTACGCTTGTAACAAAATTACCTTTAGCACTTAGTCCTTTCATTTAGAATCATAATGTCACTTAGTACTTTCCATGGAAGATAATAATAATCTGCCATTTAATTGGTTTTCACATAATATTATGTAAATTCATAAAAATAGTAATTTTGTTAGCATCTAATTTCAAAACATTTTATCATATGACATTGACGTTCATTGATGGTTGCCATTTGAAGTTGACATATGCAAAACATGGTGTCAAGTGTCACCAAAAAACCATAAAGAAATTATTGATTTTATCGGTTTTTATCATTTTTGAGGGTTCGATCGTGTGTAATGGAACTTATTTAAAAAGTTAACTATTTGGTGTGACCAGGTAATAAACTTTATGACATTTTAGGAGATGATTAGGAAAATGAAAGTAATTACTGTTTTGGTATATTTTCTAATTAGATTCAATTTCACGTTGATATTCGGAGGGAAATGTCCTCCAAAATAAACGTTGACTTCGTATCAGCTCTTCGAAGGTGGGGTCATTCGTTGTAGGTCAATTTCTCTCAGGGTGTCTTCGGGTTTCTGCTGTTTTGATATACAGAGTATTTTGATTGTTGAACTTAATAATATTTGGCTTTAGGAAACTCAGTTTTTCTCATATTTGGTGAATTCTAACATCTCGTTTTTTTATACTTTTGGTAGAATTTTAATTCGATGGTAATGGTGGTCACACTGACCGCGGCCATTCTTGGTTTTTGGTGAGAGGTTGTTGGAAGGCGTCCCTCAAGAAAAATTGTGATAGCGGCGTGAGGGCAGGCCTTCGGGCCTTGCCCTTGCGCCACACTTGCGGATAGTCGTGCCCTGAAGCCTCTCCTCCATTTGTGTTGGACTGATTTCAAGTTTATACCGAAATTTTTCATCGGCCTGGGAGTCGAGCAGCAGCGTTGTCGCGTCGCTCCACCTCCCATTTATGAAAATAACACCCACGCTGGAAACGTGGTAAGTGTACCTAGGGCCGCGTTCTTTTCTTTTTGTGGTTATAGTTATTTTAACACTGGAATTGTATTGTTCCAGGGTTTTTACCCTACGCGTGAAGCATTGTTTGCCCTACGCGTGAACGTGGTTATTTGCTCTACGCGGAAACGTGGTGGTTTGCCCTACGCGTGGAACGGTGTTTGTACTACGCTGGTTTTTTTTTACGGACCTGTTTAACTACAGCGTTTTTCTGGACGGTGTTTTTGCCCCGGTTTTATGGACGGTGCTTTTTGCCAACGGTTTGTCTACAGTGTCTACCTACGCTGGTTTAGTAACGGCGTTCAACTACAGTGTTTAACTATGGCGCTTTAGATGCCCTTTATATCGGCGGTGCCATAGGCCCCTTATTTTACGTAACTATGAAACTTATCGAGACTCATATGTATGCACGGTGTTGTAAGTCACCAGTGTTTGTAAACTGCCAGTTATATTATTATTCTTAGATAACCTATTGTGACGACCAGTGATTCTGGTCTATTTTGTGGCTATGTTTATGTAACGTTGTAACTACTCTATTGATATTTAGTTTTTGTAAGGGCCGCTAGCCGCCCAAGGTTTTAATAACTTCAACTCTTGTGATTACTAGAGATAATCGAACTTAGATTATAACCTAAAGGACTAAGAAGCTAATATTTGGCAGATAATATACATTTTATTAGAAAACTTTTGTTTGAATTCATGGAACACCTTTGTTGGCGGAGCGAGTGTCTGGCGCCCTTCTTTATATAAATTCTTGACACTTTCTCTCCCCAAGCCTCGGTAACTCAACCCACGGAAACCCGACCCTCTCATGCTCTACCCTTTAAATAGGAGTCGGCCGGCACCTAACTACTCAGGCGTGAAAGCTGACAGACCACCACTGGTCCGAGGCGGACACGTCTGATGAGTTACACGCTTCATACCAAAAACAGGGAAAAAGGATTATTCTCAACCTAAATCCTTCCGACCCATCAGTCTAACATCCTTTCTGCTTAAAACCATGGAAAGGATTTTAGACCAGCACATTAGAGCAAAAAACTTGGTGGAAATGCCACTAAGTCCAAACCAGCATGCCTATCAGAAAGGTAAATCTACTGAAACAGCTCTATTAGAGTTGGTAGACAAAGTGGAAAAATCTATTAACGATAGGCAAACAGCTCTTTGTGCATTCCTAGACGTCGAGGGTGCCTTTGACAACACACCCACACAGACGATTCTCAAAGGTCTGGCCTTAAAAGGGGTGGATACCTCGACAATCAGATGGATACATAGCATGTTATCCAACCGAATCGCATCAGTAGAACTGAATGCAACAAAACACAGCTTCCATACCACAAGAGGTTGCCCGCAGGGAGGCGTACTGTCACCACTCCTGTGGACACTTGCAGTGGACCAGCTGCTTGCTAGATTGGCAGACAAAGACTACGATGCACAAGGTTATGCAGATGATCTTGTGGTAATTGTCAGAGGTCCATGCCTTCATACCATCTCTAATCTATTGCAAGGAGCTCTCAACACCATTAATATATGGTGTAGGGAAAATGAACTATCAATAAACGCAGATAAAACCGTGATAGTACCATTCACAAGGAAGAGAAAACTGGAAAAGCTAATTAATCCTAAGCTTAACGGTAAAACGCTAGATTTCTCAACGGAAACCAAGTATCTAGGTGTCACATTGGACCGAAGACTTACTTGGAATCCGCACCTTGAAAACATAATCCAAAAATCCAAAATAGCTTTATGGACAAGTTGTCGAATGGCAGGGGACAGATGGGGTCTCAAACCCAATATCGCACTGTGGCTATATACAGCGGTGGTGCGACCCATCATCACGTACGCCTCTGCAGTATGGTGCGATAAAACTAACCAAAAGACAACACAGCTAAAACTAGATAGTCTACAGCGAATGGCATGTATCACGGCCACAGGCGCACTATCATCCACATCTGGAGCTAGCCTAAATGCGTTGCTAAACCTAACACCGCTTCATATTCATATTCAGAAAGAGGCGAAACAATGTATCTACAGGCTCAGCATCCAATCTAACATCAGATGGAGTTCCCGAACGCTAAGAGACCTTAAGGACTCAGTGTTCAAGGAAAACTTACCAGCTATGCCATCTGATGAATTAACTACAGAACTTACGTTTACAAAACTCTTTTCTGTAAACATTCCCAAAAGAGACTCGTGGTTATCAGGTCATGTTAACTTTCCAAATGGAAGTCATGTCTGGTACACAGACGGCTCAAAAAAAAGGGAAAGATGTAGGCTGCGGCATTTACGGAGAAAGGCCAAAATATAAATCCAGTGTGAACCTGGGTTCCATGGCCACCATCTTTCAAGCGGAGGTCTTCGCCATTAATAAATGTGTGGAGATCAACCTAGAGAGAAAGCTCCGAAATCAACGGATCTACATCAACTCTGATAGCCAAGCGGCACTCATGGCACTAGAATCTTTTGAGTGTAACTCAAAACTAGTACAACAATGTCAAACCAATCTCAATGCTCTAGGCGCAAAAAATAAAGTAACCCTGCAATGGGTTCCTGGCCACAGCAACATAGATGGGAATGAATTAGCAGATGAACTTGCAAGAAAGGGTGCCGATAACCCTCAGATCGGACCCGAACCGTTTTGTGGAACCACAAAGCTACAAGTTTACAACCAGCTAAACCAAAAGAGTAACCTCGAGGCAAAAGATCTGTGGAAGTCCTTACCGGGACATACACAATCTAAAGCCCTCATAAAAGGCTACAACCCCAAATTATCAAATGAACTCCTGCAGCTCAAAAGATATAAAACATGTGCAGTAACCAGAATACTCACTGGACACTGCAAACTAAACAAACATTTAACGAAGATGGGCTTGGGCCAAGACATGGTTTGTAGGTTCTGCCACGAATCAGACGAAACAGCTTTGCACATACTATGCAACTGTGGCCCACTCATGTTCAACAGAAGTATCCACCTGGGGCGACACATTATGCTCCCAGAAGAGATACAACAAGTCACTCCCCGAAACATCTGGAACTTCCTAGAGGCCACGGGATTAAGCAGTGAATTATAACTCAACTGGACTGCCACAAAAGATCAGAAATGGTCGAAGCGGCTTAAGGTCCTTTTGAGGTTACCCTATAATATAGTACTTATATACTTTTCTTTTGTAAATACATACTTATAATAGATACAGAAAGCACAGACCAAAAACAAATATCTGTGGATCACACAAACATTTGTCCCATGCGAGAATCGAACCCGCAACCTTCTGCGTTGCAGGCGGGTATTAGCCCACCGCGCCACAGAGGTCATCAACACTACAATAATAACACTAACATACTGAAAATTGTAAATTCTTCACCAAGGAAATACGAGCAAGTAAAGTATCCATAAAAATAAATATACGTGTCCCGTATACATTAAACAATGACGATATAATGTGTAAAAGGGAGCACTTTATATAAAAATATGGCCAGTAAAAGGTTATATAAAGGCTATAATGGTAGAAAATTACGCGAGTACAACACCTATGCTAATTATTATAAAGGTTATGTTCGCAATTTAGTCTCTTATCTTGTGGTGGACTCTACCGAGCATTGAGTAGACTTTATCTAGGAGTTAAAACTGACATTTTTCGTTCTGGTTGGTATCGTAGCCAGGGTAATTACTGGGCTAAGGAGATAACACAATATGTCTCTGATATGACGACTAGCGCTGCAGTGTTGCGGTGGATTTCAAAATACCTAGTATCACTATAATATACTATAATAGTTGTAGTAGTATCACTATAATAGTAGTACTATAATGGGCAGGCGTTGTCCTAGGCGACTAGGTGCTTAGCAAACTGACCAACTGTTGTAGCAACTGGAACTAGTATCTTTCTAGCAACTAGCTGCTATGCAAGCTGCATCAATTTTAGTTTGAAACCGGTTAAAGATTTTAACGAAAAAGCTAGTGGCGAAAAATTGTCAGTCCCAATTGCTGCAATAGTTGCTAAGTATAAAAAGTCTCAAAATCAGGCAAGTGTCGAGCTTGTCACCAGGTTGCATATAAAAACGACAGATAACTTTAGACAATCGAGTAACGTCGGTTAAGTCCAGCCAAACCCATAAACTCTGACCATACGCATAAAACAGAAAAACTGCTTCACTCCGGAAGATGGCTCAAGATTAATTGTGACGTCAGCTGCGGAAGTCGGCGCAGAGAGACCCCCCCCCCCCCCCTTGCAGACGAACCGGAAGTGGCGGGCGAGGGGGGGCAGACCGGATGTCCGGCGAGGCGGGCTGTTTGCCGGGAACCAAGGGATCTGTGTGTGATTATGTCTCCCAAGTTTGGTCAGATAATTTTAATAATTATATCCATAAATTATGCTAATTTCGACCCTTCCGCGGACTTTAGTGGACGCTAATGGAACACCGCGATTATCATAATGAAGTAATGCGGCTTTCAGTGAATCTAGCTCACTTTAATTCTTTTGGGAAGAGATTTTACTGGTTTATCCTTCGCCATTATACGTGTTAAAACGTCAAACCTTGCTGAAACTGAAAAAACTATATGAGACTAAGCGACTACAAACATCAGCAGACGGTTAGTATTACTCTTTGGCGAGCGTAGAGTCGTATTGTATTGATTTTGATCTTTTTTCTACGATTCAGTTTTCTGTATCTCCAACATTTTTTCACACTTTTATAGAGGTTTAAACTTAACATAAAAGTACCTATATTAAACAAAGAAATCAAAGGTTTTCAAATAAAAGATAACCCAAAAAGTTCCAAACACCCAGAAGCCACTAAAACCGACACTGACCACAAATAAAAATCCCTCCATATTATAAAGAGATTCGAAACTATCGCAATATCCCCCATTCAATAAATCCTGGAAGTGACTAGTGACCGTCAATGGTTTCCTAACGAGGCTCACCATTCAGAGTGCGCTGGCGTACAAAACTCATAAAAGCCAGTGTACGTGTAACTCTCTACTTTAAAATTACAAACAGTCGGGCAAGTTTTAGAAAACTCATCCTTGTACTGGAGGTTACACGGCTTTAAAGAGCGCTGGATATGACGATAAACTTTTCTGCTATAATAATCTCTACATAATATTCACTGTACAGTGAGTGCAGAACTCGCTCATCCTGAATCCTGGAACGAATTAGGTGTACCTACATTAATATTTTGGCGTAGGTAGCGTTTTCCTTTGAATAATATCTCTGAGCTGAAATCAATACTAATCATAAAATGAAGTTAGAATTAAAAATATTTGTGTCCTACTGTCTTTTGTCAATATTACTAGGCCTTGTCATTTGATGGATGGGCATACTTAATCACAAATTTAAGCCTCGTTAGCTCAAAAAATCTTTCATAAACACTACACCCAAATTTTGTGCGAATTTGACGTTTCTCATACAAAAAAGCTTTTGATAGGTTTATTTGTTTCAATGCTAACACTTCGGGCAAATGTTCGTGGGGTTGAACTATAACACATCATGGCCGATATTAGCTAACACTTTGGGCAAATGTTCGTGGAACTAACACATCATGGCCGATATCTGTGTTCAGGCCACATCCAGCTACGGCGTATCATCGTCGAAGCGTTTTGTAGCACTTCGCATGTAAGGACTAAAGTTCTAGAGTCGGCAAGGGATGGTATATGAGGGAATAATGGGAGTGTGTATGCGAATTCATAATAAACGACGTCTCTCTCAAATAACTGAAACTTTGCCAGCGATAAATGTACCCGCCGAGGTAGAGAACTGAACTTACCTATCTCAGAAGTTACACAATTCCAAGTATTGTAACATGACAGATATACTCGTACCTGAGGTTTGTGGTTTACGGGTTTCATATAAATAGAGATGTGAAAAACTGATATTATTATTTATTAGGAATATAGAGGTATTTAACACATTAATTAATATTATACGTTTTGGTCTTAATAAGAATACCTTATCTAACCTTGGGTTATCCTGGCGGCATTGTCCAGTGTGGAGAATTTGGTAGTCAATGTCATAAAACTTAAAGAAATTTGGGTATTACATTGGGTATTACAAATTTCTGCCTAATCCGTTCAGATTTTTGGGCTGTGCGCCTGTGCGTTGATAAATCAGTCAGTAACAGTTACCTTTTTCGTATAAAGGTAGATACTATTGCGTTAATTAATAAATATATTAAAGTTGTTGATATACGATTAGGTATAGTTTAGGTACAAGCAACATTTGTTTACTAATAAATAAACAACAAGTTCGCTCCAAAGACGAAAGAAGCAGAACAAATTAGCATAAATCAAAAATCGTCACCAGTTTCGCTTCCGACAGAATCCACTTATTAAAACAGGACAAACTTCGCGAACAGCTATAAAAGTAGGTATGGGATAAATTGAAAAACACGAGGCAAAAACCGACATTCCTCGCCCTCATTACCATTTATATAGAAGAACTTGAGCTTAACTCAAATAACTTGTAAGAAACTTGCTAATACTCAGATTAAAAACCTCGAGAACTGCTATTTGCATAATAGAGGTGAGTCCTGGACCCGTAGTGGCTGTTCCTGTTGAATAGATTGCGATACAACTATGATCGTAGATAAAGTAGCATTCAATTGCCTATTTTATTTAGATAGATAACTCTTTCTTGCAAACAATAATTACAAACAAAGCAATTAACATAAAATACATTTGATTTAAAAAATGCTACAATTGGCGGTCTTATCGCCAATCCGACCTCTTCCAGACAACCAAGAGAAGTGCATTTTAATTTCCCACAACTCCCAGCAGTTTCATATTAGATACGTAGGAGGCAGTCGTTAGGTCTTTGTAGGGCTTGAAGCACTCTGTGACCTGAAACTCCAACAAGTGCGTTGGCCACTCAACCTATAGGACATACAGGCCTATAGGATATACCTACATGAGATTATGATTTGACTCTGACAGTGTAAGTAGGGTTACCTGTACTGTTGCAGTAAGCAAATATAAACTCCCATTATTATAGCTGAGGACCTTATATTCAAATTCTAGGCACAAAATGCTCATCCTCAGTAAGTTTCTGTCATAAACAGTTCATGCAAAGCAAACGTAAGCGCGGCGCAGGTATGTTAATATAACTGACATTCTCATAATATTAGCATAGGTTAATTGCAGGTTAAAACCACCTCCGGCGAGGTATTCAGTAATATTGATTGGAAAGCTTCTAAATATGAGGGTTTATGAAAGCTCAGCACTTTATTTCATAGTTGGTATTTACGTTTGGACCCTATCGAGGTAAGAGGCACGTTAAACTGTAGAACCCGGGCGTTTACTATAGGAAAAATAAAGATACATAGGGACAGTGGACAGTTGTTATGTTATAATATTGAAAACTTCTGATTTACAGACTTAAAATTATGTAGGTACTAGATGCGCCCAGCGGCTTTACCCGCTGTACTGTAGCTTATGTGTTATTCCAGGGACTAAGCTATCTCTATACCAAATTTCAGCTCAATCGGTCCACCCGTTTAGGTGTGAAAGAGTAACAAACATACATCCAGACATCCAGACAGCCATTCATTATAACAAACTTTAATGTTTATAATATTAATATTAGTAAGATTACATCCATAGGCGGATTTAGAGGGGGCCAGGGGGCCAAGCCCCAGAGAAGCATTGTAGAGTTACGAATTTTGCACATATTTCATGGTCAAGATTATAAGTTTTTTCTCGGCGCTCGCAGCAAGCTGCTCGCGCGCTTATTTTTAAGGATATTTGAACTTTCTAACTGTTCAGAGCGAGCTAAAAAACTTTTTTCGTTGTAAAAATTATAATATACTTGCTTTTCTGCACCTTGGCCCCCCCACAGAACCAAATCCTGGATCCGCCCTTGAATTACATCTATGTATGCATCTGTGTTATGTGTACTGGTGTGTACGTACGTATCTGTGTAGTTCACTTTTTTGCTTGAACTGTAGATACCATTGTCCTTGGTCAATTGTTCACTTCAGGTATTTCTTCGGAAAAACATCGTGTATTTTTGATGTCAACAGGAAGACGTAAAGATCATTATTTTAATAGAACTTTAATATTATCCTTCAGCGGAAGGCGATTGCAACATCGGCCCGATTTATTGAAATGGGTATGCGTTAGTGAAGTGGGTCACGCGAACGAAATGTGCCATAAATGGAAGGGTTGTCTAAACTCAAAGATATTATAGAGTTAAAGCCGTAGGTTAGTTAAAATTAGATCAAACAACATAGGATTTTATATATCAGGGGCACTCGCTGACACAGTGGTGTGCCTAGGCGAGCTCTCGTCCCAAAATCCTATTCATATGTCGCAACTCGTAGCTAGGGATTAGCAGGCCTTTTCTATGTCAAAATTTTAAAATGTATTGTATTCCAAAGTGAAATTCAGAAATGACCATGGACTCGCATTTCATCGGCTGTTCGCTATATTTACGTTAAAGTTCCTGTTGCTACTCTCCAGAACTAGTTTATGCATGAATCAAAGCAGAGTGAGTCACAACACTTTGTCAATAGCGTTAGGCAACTGTTCCCACTTTCCCAAACGTCCTTCAGGAACGGCTACACCAAACATCATGCCGAAGCCCGGCAAGCCACTCAAGAGTCAAGAGGCATGGTTTTGTTCAGAGGCTGATGACAAGCCAAGACCGAAGCCTACAGCCTACCACCATTTGAAGCACCATTAAAGGAGTAACATATAGGGTGTCGAAGGCAAATCCTTACGGACGCTAATGCTGCTAACTCCCAAAAACTTAGTGAGGGGTGGAGGTGAGTCAGTGATTGAAAGCTTATCATGCCCGTTCCGCGTTCCCTACATATTCCGCGATCTAAACTATAGAATAATAGAGTTTAAGCGGCATTATCAATGGATACGCCATTTCTCAAAGGCTGTATTATCACTTCGGAACACTATCTTCATTTTGAGCTGATTGCGTGAGTCACGCCATCTAGCGTGCCTCGCTGGGCTCCGAAAGGTTTTCCCGCTTGCGAACTTACGCAGGCTGTGCGGGTTTTTAACTAATCTCTATATTTACAAGGTAAGACACGCGGTTTCACTTGCTGAAACGCGCTACGCATTTTAAACGAACTTGAGTGCGACTGAACCGATTAAAAAAAAAAATGCCAGCAGTAAAGTAAGTAGGTACCTTCCGAGGTTCAATTTAAATTTTATTGAAACCGGTTGTGTGGATTGATGCAACAGGGTATTGTGCCTCACCCTCGATTATTGAAATTGGGTGAGAAGTCCGTAAGTCGTATACCTACTTAGTATTTTTAAAATCACTTCTTCTGTCAAATATTGTGACGGAGCGGTGCCCGGTGCCCAGCCGGTATATTGTGTGCCAGGGGTCAAGGTTTCCACGTTGACTCTATGTTCCTCAAGATGGGTATCTATCTAGGTACCGAAACCTTAATATAAAATGAAAAGCTTAGTATAAAGAATGATGTTAAAAGATAAACTTAGTTAAGTTAATCTGTCTATCCAAGCGAAAACACAGCGAAAGAATAAAATAGTAAAGTGGCGCGACAGACATGAAAACAACACAAATCATGTCAACCAACGGGCTCAGTTCCTGCCAAGTTTCCATTCCGGGTGACAATCAGTGTTCCGCGCCCCCGGCTGTTTGATAGTGTAGAGTGTAGTGTCAATTGACGGATTGACAAACTGTAGGTGTAACAGTTAATTTGTTCTTGCTTGTTCTTCTTATAGAAGTTTTTTTTTTATTGTCAACGAAGTAAGAAGACGAGCAGGACGCTCTCCTAATGGTAAGAGTAAGAGATAACGCTGTCCATAATTAGTACAGTGCTACCCAGTATTTTACAAAGGTAAAATGCTGGGTGCACTTCGCCAACGCGTCTTACTTGAGAGTCATAAGATGTTAAGACTCTTTAGCCCAGTAATTTCAATAGCTACAGTGCCCTTCCACCGCAATTTTTGCACATCACTGCTCAGGCGGTAGACTAACTGGCACTGTTACTGGGGTACCCACCTAGTCGACCTCCTGCAAAGGAAGTCTACCCCCGGTAAAATAGAACGAGCGCTAGTCTTACAAATTGCAGATTGATTTATACTTACATGTTGAAAAGTGCTCCCTCATAGCCTATTTGATTAAATGAATTTTGAGTAAAATTGATCTATTTATAATAAACGCATATTTCAAACTGCTGAATGCTAAAACGAATAAGTTGAAATTTGGCATAGAGACCATTCTGACAAAAAATCCAACGAGTTTTTTTAAGCGAATCTGTGATCGTAAGATAGTGTACAATAACAATAATCAAAAAAAACTTGTATTCAGGGAAAATATATAGGTATAACCCGCTATCTTGTTATTCAGTTATATTCTATGTTAAAACTGCTGATTTGAAAATAAATTGCTAAAGCGCCATCTTACAATTTTTACTAAAACTAACAGATACGAAACTTACGAAAAGTATTTATGAGGAAACGGAAAAGTTATGGCGTGTCGCGTTTGGCCCACATTAAAGTGTTTTCAAGTGTAGTCACTAGATGGCGGAAATTTTGTTCAAACCGTTTTTTTTCTACCAAATTTAAATTTCTACCAAAATAAAACTGGCAGCTTATCTTTTTTTTTTTTTAAATTAATGTGACCATATTAGTGAAAAAAATAGGACGGTGTGGTAAATATTGCGCTGCGATTTGCAATGAAACATTCATTGATTAAAATTAATATTTCAACTTATTGTAGTATATTTTTAGTATGTATTTTGCTTTAGTATTTTACTACTGAAGCTGTACCTACCTAATATAAATCTCTAAGAATGCGTTAAGTAGTATTATAATACAGATTTTATTGTATCGTTAAAATAAATTAGCTTGAGGGTCAATCGGCTCGGTGCACTAACTGCATCCTGTATTAACCGTGTGATCATAATATTATAAATATGTCGTAAAGTTAATAATGTTTCATCTCAATATAAAAATGTAAGCGTGACTGATTGGTTAACTGACTGACTTATCTATCAACATCAACACAATGCTCAAAACAGTGAATGAATATAGTTGAAATTTGGCTACCAAAAATGTTTAATAAAAAAAAGTTCTCCAGGACAGGTCAACTGGTAGAAAATGCTACTTTAGCATTAAGTTAGTCCTAGCGTTGTGCTGAATAATAATAAAAAGTGGAGACATTGAAGTAAGAATAGATTTCTTAAGGGATCGAACCCGTGAGCGTAAGCTAGTTATATATGTTTTGCATTAATATATAATTGTATTCAAATGTATATGTTGTTTGCTATTGTGATTATTAATCTTACTTATATTATTTTATACTCTTACTAGCTACGCCCAGCGGTTTCACCTGTACCTATGTGCTATTCCAGGGTCTAAGCTATCTCGTACCAAATTTCAGCTCGAAAGGTCGACCCGTTTAAGAGCGTATATATCGAGTGACGACTCTCTCGCTCGCACAATTTAAAAATTTTGAAATATAAATTCAAGGAATTAATTTATTGAAAATTCCTCTATACAAGTCCTGCATAATATTATTGCACACATTTTAAAAGTGTTTTCAGTGAGATATATAAAAAAAGATGAGAAGCTATGTCGAAAAAGTTTTTTTTTTTTTCAAAAAATCTCATTATTCCATTTTTTAATATATCTCACTGAAAACACTTTTAAAATGTGTGCAATAATATTATGCAGGACTTGTATAGAGGAATTTTCAATAAATTAATTCCTTGAATTTATATTTCAAAATTTGTCAAATTGTGCGAGCGAGAGAGTCGTCACTCGATATATACGCTCTTAAGCGTGAAAGAGTAACAAACATACATCCATTCATTCATACAAACTTTCACGTTTATAATATATTAGTAAGATTATAAGATTATAATAGGAAAAAATTAGTTAGACGCCAAAAAGTACTAGGATCACAATTTATTATTGTTCGTTTTTTTATCACGACTGTCATCCCAGTCCCAGTACATTTCTCATCGTGCGCTACAAGCGTACGTATACCTCCTGATTCCTAACTAGAAGGGATAGTCAAATAGTCTCAGATATCATAACAAACGGTGAGTGTAACCACGACGGTGCATTATTCAATTAGAACGATAACACTTTAACATGATTACTGGTAATATAATTGTAATGTCTTGTTTCCGAGATGCGTGGGCTCACCGCGGAGGCATCCTGACTTGACCCCTGCTTCGGCCAATAACCGATTTTGGTCAATCTTATGACTAAGACAACAAACAATTTCATTTTGTATGCAATCATTTGATCTAATCCAAATAATAGCTATATTATCTATATAGCTATATCATTATATCAGCTATTTTCCGTGACGTGAGCTATTTTATGACCGCTGAAAATACTTAAAATATATAAAATTATGAACCTAATTCAAACTAAACCATTTCTATTTAGAAATTGGGGTGAATCGTAAAATTGAACTTTTTGTGGAAACGGATCCTAATACGGATACAACTTGGCGGCTTCGAATATAATTATTTTGATCCTACGGCCTAGGATCGATTAACACAAACCCAAACATTTTTTGATTCCAGATTTAAATCCAAACATTTTTGATTTTTATTCAGATGACAGAAGTCTAATTGGTTTCAATTATTCACTAGTAGTTCGCCTCGAACTGGAACCTCGCAGCCCAATTTCCGTGTAAACCTTAGACTTTAGGCCTCGACTAAATATATCCTAATACAAGAACTTTAACATTAATATTAAAACTCAAAATACAAAAATTCTGAGAAATTAAAACTCAATAAACCTACGTATCGAGATTTTTAGAATATAATCCTTTTTAGAGTTTCGTTCCTCTGAAGGAAAAAACGAAACCCTAATAGGATCACTTGGTCATCCGTATGTCTGTCAAGACCCATTTATTACTCTACATCCCGTAGAATTGTATATTTTTACCATAATACACAGGTCTATGGCCGCTTGGTGCCCGTAAAATTAAACTTCTAAGTTAACGTAGAAAAAAATACACCCGTTTATCCTTCAAAAACGTACCTACATTTTTTTGACCCTCTGAATAAATCAACATTCATAGGGAACTTGCCGTTACCATATATTTATGAAATTTGGCAGACTATAAGTACATAATATGTATATTTTAAATTTGGGAAAAATTCTGAAAGCTATTATACATTTGAATTACTTCATTTAAGAATGGCTCTATTTAAAGTACGTAAACATCGAAGTTAAGCAATATTATGTGCGTACGTATTTGGATGGGCGCGTACGTAGTGATCTCAACATTTTGCTGACTTTTTTGGAGAGCGCCACCAGCGGCCCGCGATGCATTATGGTGTGCTCGTGCACCTTTATTGTTGAATGTGCCGGCACAAACAATTACTCTAAGTTTTAAAAAGTTATGCAGACAGACTACTCAAATAACCTTACTGCCAGCGAAAAAGCAACTCTAAACTCTCAACTCTAAGAGTTCGCTTTGCTCGGTCGTTGTTATATGTATGTATTCATATAAATTATGTATTTAAATTATATTTTATAACAAAACGATTCAGCGAGTTTTTTTTTATTCTATCACTACTTCCACAGACATTGTTACCTGCTTATTATTGTTTATGGTCTCCACTTTCGTGTTTTGCCAGTGGCCGTAGCATGCCACACAGAATCCCGACCAAACTTCAAGAGTAGAACTGTCATCCCATACATTCACAAAACTACAATGTATGGCATGACAGTTCTACGCTTGACATTTCAGCGGGATCTCGTTTGGCATGCTACGGCCACTGTAAAATATTATTTTACTTGACAGCGAGTTATAGTCCGGTACATTGTGTTCGGGATAATTTATACAAAATTTTAGGCAATGTGACGTAGTTTTGTCGTCAAAATAATATTATATTATAATTATGCCTATACTACTAAATCCAACTTTGGTTCCTTGCCATTAGCGATGGGCATAAAATAACGCTATTAATAAGGTTTTTATTTTAAATAACTATTTTACCTTTATTTTTATTTTACTTAAATTAAATAACATTATATTTTATCGATCGAGCGAAATGAGGTTTATAAAAAGATTAAAAAAAACAGCACAAAACGTGTACTTACCTACATGTATGTGACACCTATCTCAATAGCAAACTTTAGGCGGCCGGACTATAATTGACGCAATTATTGGTATTACGCAATGTACTAAAAAATAATATGAAAATAATTAAAAATAAGAATTATTGAAAATAAGATAAATTGCTTGAAATTCTCGAATTATTGGACTTTATCGCTATTAATTCTTTAGCTTTATCTACTTGCCTGCTCTTTTTTGCCTGTAGGATTTTTCTCAAACCTAATGTACCTAACAAATTGTGCAAAACATTACAATTTAGTCATCTCTATAACTCTACAACCCTTGAATCGATTTGGCTCATTTTCGAACATGAGAATTTTTTTAGCTTATACTACCTGATCGCAAAGTTCCATTAAGATTGGAACTTTAGTAACGTTGTAATTAGGCATTTTCTATTACTCTAGAACCCTTCGACCGATTAGGCTGATGTTCGAACTTAAAAATTCTATTAACTTAAACTACGTATTTGCAAAGTTTCATAAAGATTGGACCATCGGTTTTCAAGTTATCGCGTAACAAACATACATACAAACATACACTTTTGATAATATATTTATGTAGGTTATAAAAAATGTGTGTATATTAGAAAAAAAAATATCAGAGCACCAGTTTTGAAATTATCGTCAGACCTATCGTAAAGACTTTAAGTCACCTATATCTCTGCAACCCTAAGGTCTATTTCGCTATTTTTTTCACTAAAATTATTCTATTAACCTATCTAACTTATGTGTAAAGTTTCATTTAATTTGAACTAACCGTTTTTCAGTAAATGTCGATCAAACCTAAGCGCCAGAGGTCAACCGCTAAACTGGTCTAAACGCAGGCTTTTCGCGGCTCTCGACTCTAAGACCTCGCTTCGCTCGGTCGATTACAATAAACGTGGTAGGTAGGTATTAGTCATTAGGCTTGCTGCTGAAATCGGAACATAATTCATATGACCTAATATTATGACTAATAAAGAATATCATTGCTTACTTTTACACAACTTGTACCTAAGTTGTAAGTAATAGCACGTTTTTGTTTTTGCAATAACTGTGTAGATGTGTGTTAGATAGTAATAATATAGGTAACTAGTATAATGTATGTATTTAAATATTTATCCTTATAAAATTTCATTGTCTTCCACGAACCCCACAAGGAGAACCAAATTACATTCATATCTTGTACAATAGAAAAATAGGTCCTTCAGATAATTCAGAAATCTTTGCGGATATCTGCAATTTGTTCATTTATGTCTTAGTAAAATTGGTTGACATTGGATGGTGTTAGGGAGATGACGACTGGAGAGTGGGGAGGAGCTTCTAACCCTCAACCGGTAGAATTATACGAAAACTGAATGAAAATAATAATGTATTATTCTAAACTTAATAATTTACCAAAATTATCAGAAAATCAGAACCTCAGAACGGCGTGCGATCATGCCTATGTCCAGCAGGGAACGAACGTGGGCTGATGATGATGATAATTAGAACCTTAATATGCCTAATACCTTAGTTTGTGTTTAATTTTATGTCAGTGTTCTACTATGGTTTTGTAAATGTTGGTCCACAATAAAGAGAGTAGGTATTTCTATTCTATTCTAATATCTAGGACTACTTAAAACACTTACCTTTTGGGTGGGGCTTACGCTTACGCTTTTAGGGTTGTGACTAGCCCCCCGCTTACATGCTCTGCATTCTTTCACTGCTTAGCTGTAGGCGTAGCGTTAGTTTAAGCCTTCCTAAGTGATCCTTCTGATCACCTAGGAGCACAACGGTCTTAGGGGAGAGTGCAACAGTCATGTAGATCCCTAAGACAAGTCAGAGGGATTACCTGCCCGTGGTGCCACCTGCTATTGGTCTAATTCCATCAGAAATAGACAGAACTGAAATCTCCTGACGTGAAGACCACAGGGCATCAGTGGCTGTGTCCGGTGGCACGACTCACACTAAAAACCTGTGAGGGTCGGTAGGGGGGTAAAAACGGGGCAAAATTGGGGGGGGGAATCTTTATTAAGGGGGGGTGGGGGGTTGGTACGGGGAGGCCACCCGCGTACAAAAAACCTGGTCGGTCCAAGGGGCATATGTGACTGTGCTCTGCGGCGGCGACTCACACTAAGATATGTGAGGGTCGGATCAGGTTGGGGAGGGGGGGGACGCGGAGGGAGGGGAGGTCACCCGCGTGTTCTTGCCGTGCGTGGAGACCCGTAAGGAAGGAGGAAGGGATCCTGGTGGCTGAGCGGTATGCAACGTGGTGGTTTTCGCTGCACCCCGCAACACTCCTCTTTGGCCCTGAATTCTTCCAAAACGGGAGGTCGTGGACTAGCCAACCGCGATCAATCGGCTGAGGCGTCCGGTCAGACGGCCGCTAGGCGAGCGTTCGGGAAAGGAAGGGTCCGCAGGCGGCGGCGCGCGGCTTTCGATGTCTTGGTTAGGCGTCGACTGTCTCGTACCGTGCGGTCTCGTGGGCACTCTTTTCTGGAACGCTATACCGGATTAGTAGCCCTGGTGTCTACTTAGACATCCCCAATGTTGAGGACTCCGTGGAGGGTGGGGAGCTAATCCGGCGAATTCTTTTTCAACAAGTTAATGGACCTTAGTAAAAACAAAACCATTAAAGGAGATGACCGAAAGGGCGTCAACAAGGACATTGTGTCATTAGGCGGAAGGGACACCGACCGCATTACAGAAAGGCAGACTCAGGGAGGTCCTTCCGGACGGGGGACCAGTGGAGGGCGTAGCAGACCGCCATGCCCACCCTCTGGGACTACTGCTTCGGAGGACGCCCAGCGAGTAGCCAACACTGGGGGCACTCAGGTTAGTCATATCGCGCATTCGCCCGTCGGGCGGCCTAGCAGACAGCCGGGCTTGACTGTTGGGACGAATGCTCCGGGAGGCAAACTTAGAGGGGCCATATTGTAGAGGAAGAGTGGGGCGGCCAGGCGAAAGAAGCTACTTGCTAGGCAGACCCACACTCTCTCAGAGCAGAATGCTCCAGCAGGGGCAACTGCAGACACGGCAGGCGTGATGAGCGCAGCCGCTAAAAGGGCAAGGGAGTCCAGTGAGGAGCAGCCCTGCAATACCCCCAAGAGGCCGAACCTTAACAGAACGTTTAGGGACGCCCTCTCGGGATGCAGAATGGCGGTCATCCCACAGGACTTCCCGGCCTCTCAGGTCACCAACGAAGACGTAGGACCGATTGTTAGCGCCCTTTGGCAGATGATGATCGGACAACAGGATCCGCTGCCCCGATTCAGTGTCGGGACAGTAATCGCAGGAGCACTACACGTGTTCTGCGAGGATCAAGGGTCGGCAGACTGGATTGCCGGACTCACTGGAAGGACGATCGGAAGCCTGACACTGAAAGTTGTCTGTGCTAAAGATCTGCCTAAACCGGTAAAGATGGCGTGGAAATCCAGGAATGTATGGATCAAGGATCTGTCCAGCATCTTGTCTATGCTTCAGAGATTAAATCCTGGGCTGAGGACAAGCGACTGGAAGGTGGTCGACACGGTAACGGAACCGTCGAGCGTGAGAAGAATTGTTCTTATGGACAAGACTTCTGCGGACGTGATAAAGGCTCAGGACTACTGCCTCTACGCTGGCGTCGACAAAAGCTACTTCAAGCTTCTTGAAGACGAAAGTCAGTCGGGAGACAAAGGCGCCGCCAGCGCAGGGGCAGTGGTCCCGCCACTTGCTCCACAGGGCTTACCGAGCGACGGAGGGTCTACTACGGGCAGTCAACATCACAACATCACCGCGGACTGCCCAGTTCCCTCACCGGCCACATCTCTGCTCACCGAGGACGCGCTGGGCGACATCGGCGAGCTGTCCCTATTGTCTCCTCTCTCAGAGATGGAGACGACGGCGGAGGATAAGGACGCAGGCGGCAGTCAGTAAATGACTGTCGACACCACACCCCATCAAAAGAACAAATGGCGGGACTAAGGTGCGTACAAATTAATTTACACCACTGTAAAGCGGCGATGACCCTATTGAGTCGTCAGCTCAAAGAACACAAGTTTGATATTGCGCTAATACAGGACCCTTATATAAACACAAAGGGTATTGTCACAGGTTTAGGTAAAGGAGGATCCATCTTCCACTTTACTAGTGAAAGGGCAAGGACTTGTGTATATGCCAGAAATGGCGTAGACGTCTTGCCCCTACATAACCACTGTTCCAGGGACCTTACTGCTATTAAGGTCATTACAGGAGGGGGTAATAGTAAAACGTTTGTAATAGCTTCTGTTTATCTTGCTTACCCTACTGATGAAAGGTCATCCAGCGTGAGGGCCATGAAGGAGCTTGTTGAGTTCTGCGGCCGTGAGAACCTGGAGCTAGTGATGGGATGTGACGCTAATGCGCATAACATCATCTGGGGCAGCACGGACACAAATGTAAGAGGAGAAGAACTATACGAATATCTGGTAAGTCACTCTCTTCATTTAATAAACAAAGGCAGCGAACCCACATTCGTAGATTCGCGACGTGCTGAGGTTATAGATGTAACCATGGCCACAAATGGTATATATAGGAGAATCACTAACTGGCGTGTATCAGACGAAGTTAGTGGCTCTGATCATAGGTATATCTGCTTCAGATATAACACAGAAGACTCGATCCCGAGTGTACGCAGGAGAAACCCCAGATACACGGACTGGAAGGTGTACACTAAAGAATTAACATATGAATTAGGATCAGTCAAAGGCAAGTTGAATTCCACGGTTGATATTGAACTTGAAGCCGAAAGGCTTAACCGAGCCATTAACACGGCTTGGTACACAAGCTGCCCTGAGAAGGTAGCAAAAGGAATAAAGGTTCCATGGTGGACACCAGAACTAAAAAGGAAAAGGCAAACTACTCGCCAAATTTTCAATGAGGCAAAGTCTAAGAAGTGCTTTAAAGAATATTCACGAGCACTAACTGAGTACAATCTGGCGGTACGCAAAGAATATAGGAAATCATGGCAATCTCACTGTCAGGACATTAACACTGTACCTGAAGGCTCGAGATTAGTAAAGGCAATGTCTGCAAGCAAGAGTATAACTTTAAACACTGTTAGGACCAGAGATGGAATGCTAACAGAATCAGGTATAGAAACTTTGAGGATCATGATGGAGTCGCATTTTCCCGACTGCAAAATTCATGATCGCACAGACACAGATGATCCCATGCCTGCAGTGGAGCAAAATTTGCGAACTGTAAAAGCAGACTGGGATGTTGCCAAGAAGGTAGTAGAAGAGCGTAAACTCAGATGGGTTGTGCAAAACTTTCAACCATATAAATCCCCAGGACCAGATGGCATATACCCAATACTACTACAACGGGGTCTTCCCATAATAGGGCCGCACTTATTGCGGCTGTTCAAGGCCTGCATAGCCTTTGGGCACATTCCAAAGATATGGAGGAAGGTAAAGGTAACGTACATTCCTAAGCCAGGTAAAGGAAGCTATGAAGAGGCTAAGGCGTTTCGTCCGATTAGTCTCTCATCATTTCTTTTAAAAACCCTGGAGAAACTCGTAGATCAATACATAAGGGATGGGCCTCTAAAAAAGAAACCATTTCATAAGCTACAGTGTGCCTACCAACCTGGAAAATCAACAGAAACTGCGTTGCACCACGTAGTCACTAAAGCTGAAGAAGCTATTGATGGTCAGGAAATTTGCGTGGCGGCTTTCTTAGACATTGAGGGAGCTTTTGACCGCACAACATTCGAATCGATCATGAAGGCCGCCAATGAACACGGCATTAACCCTACCCTATGCAGATGGATTGATTCCATGCTGAGGGGTAGGAGAATATGGGCATCTCTATTAGGAGATGAAATTCACGCAACAACAACAAAAGGCTGCCCTCAAGGAGGGGTATTGTCACCTACACTATGGTGTTTGGTGGTAAACTCCCTCCTTACAAAATTGAACAGTGGAGCATGCTATGCTGTGGGATACGCAGATGACATAGTAGTAATGATCAATGGCAAATTTCCAGAAACTACATCGGGACTTTTGCAACAGGCTTTATATATTGTGGAAGAATGGTGTGTTGAAAACCACCTTACCATCAATCCAAGCAAAACTACGGTTCTTCCATTTACAAGGAAGAAGAAACTGGGTAGTCTGAAGAAGTTACTACTATTCGGCAAAGAGTTGGAATGGTCTACCGATGTGAAATATCTTGGTATGACCCTAGACAAGGAGCTTACATGGAATCTGCACGCCAAGAAGGTGACAGATAAAGCCATGAGGGCTTTTAATATGTGTAGATCAGCTTATGGTAAAACTTGGGGACTTAAACCCAAGATACTAAAGTTTATCTACACTTCAATGGTGCGCCCAATACTTTCCTACGGTAGCGTGGTATGGTGGCCTAGAACCGAACTCGCAGTGTGCAAAAGAACATTAAGCAAACTTCAAAGGATGGCCACTATGGCCATAACAGGAGCGTTTAAGTCCACGCCAAGTATGGCTCTTGACATAATTTTAGACTTAAAACCTCTTGATATATTCATACAACAGGAGGCAATGAAAGCCTTATACAGACTCCAAGCGGTAGGAGTTCATAACCTCAATCGGCCAACAACAAGGCACACAAAAATGAAGCTCAGTGAAGAGCTACAGAGGAAGATGAACATGATTAGCGACGTAATGCCGCAGATTAAAATCTTCAAAAGGAATTTTAAAATACATGTCCCCTCAAGGGAGGACTGGAAGCAGCAGCTACGACCACCAGACGCAGACTGCAGCATATGGTACACAGATGGTTCAAAAACTGGATCTGGTACAGGAGCAGGTATATACTCAAATACTTTCCAACTTTGGAACAGTTTGGGTCAATACACAACCGTCTTTCAGGCAGAAATGTATGCTATCATAGCATGCGCTCATGAGAATATAAATAGGAATGTAAAAGATAAGACTATCTACATTCTCAGTGACAGTCAAGCATCACTAAAGGCCTTAAATTCCTGCAGGATCAGCTCAAGATTGGTCTTAGAAGCTGTTAAGGCCCTAAATAAATTAGGCCACAGCAACAGAGTACGATTAGTTTGGGTACCGGGCCACGTTGGAATATTAGGGAATGAGAAGGCTGATGAGCTTGCCAGAAGCGGATCAGCAAATGCTATGCATGGACCAGAACCATGTATGGGTCTGCCAGCATGCACAATCAATACGGCCATAAAGGAATATGCTGATCTAAAACACCGGCAAGTTTGGGAAAACAGCGAAGGGCTGATACATTCGAAGAAATTCCTAGGTAACAGCTACAGAAAAGCTTCCAAATATATACTAAATAATGGAAGAAGCAAAGGACGAGCTATCATTGGTGCCTTAACCGGGCATTATGAAACCAATGACATGCTTTTCAAAATGAGGCTGACTACAATAAACGATTGTAGAGCCTGTGGCGAGGTCAAGGAGACAATGGAGCACATTCTATGTGAATGTGACGTATTGGCTACGAAACGCATGAGGCTCCTTGGGAATGCATTTCCCAAACCAGAGGAGTATAGGTTTCTTCCTCTAAGTGGGACCACCGCCTTAATAACCCACTTCTTCCATGAGTAAGAAACGATAAGGTAGGGGTAAACACAATAGATCCCAATGGGTCGACGTGTTGCTGGTTATTTGCCAGCCCCCGTTAAAGATAGATAGATAGATAGATAGATAAAACACTTATATAATAAGTATATCAAATTAAATAGATAAACGTTAACAAAATACATAGATATGCACACGATTTTAAATAAATGTAGCCATAATATATTTATTTATAATTAAAATTCTAAGGAAGTCAACGAAATAAATTATGATTGAGTAAATTTACTACGGTAATAATTATTTTACCACCCCTAGTCAAACCAATTTGTCAATTCATTAGATAAATTCAACGTCCCTCGGTGAGGGAGCTGTTGATCCATCCGACGGTTAAGTGTTGGGGCTTAATAAACTGTTAATTAAGATCGTGTTAGCCGGGAGCCCGGAGTTAGGTTAGTGTCAGTGCATGGAGAGCACGCCGCTCGCTATGATGCTTCTTGTCGTGCTCTTTGTTTGTTCAGTCACGGGTGCTCACGGGATCGTATTTAACGTCACATACCTCAAGATCCCATCAGTCGTCCCTGCGGGACAACAAGATGTCGAATTCGAATGCCGTTACGAAGGAAATTTTTCTCTTCTCAACTGGTTCAAAGGAAAACGAGAATTCTTCAGGTACAAACCTGGCGGTTCACCGAGCATCATGTCCTTCCCGCTAGCTGGCGTCGAAAGAGTTGAGATGGAAGCCTGCGGACCGACGATGTGCCGCCTGCGCCTCGCTGGCTTATCGGAAGAAGCTTCAGGGATGTACAGATGTGACATAGAACGTGATATCCCACCGTATAAATTTGCAACAAAAATTGCTTACATGAACGTTTCCAGCCCTGTCCACAGAAAACCTATGATTGAAGGTTTAGCTGATGAGTATTTTGAAGGAGATATCATGCAGGCTTACTGTCGTGCTGAGTCGAACACCGAGTTGAGGTGGTATATAAACGGAAGAGAAATCAAGAGCTTACGAGGGTCACGAATTTTCAAATATGTTAGTAATAGAAGAATATTTATCAGTAGTCCCCCGATGATTGTTGTTCAGTGCTCTGAAGTGATCAATGGAAAAATATTAGGTTCTGCACAACTGAAAGCTCACTGGATGGGATATCTAGGTGATAGAGACATTGAAAGGAATCATGCTGCCAGTACCAATCACATTTTCTGTGCATTACTAATTATTTCTGCGAGTGTGACTACTAAAATAAATTTACATAACATTGATGTAATAATGTAATATATAAGCTTAATATTCATAATATGATGTTCCTTGTTTGAAAGATTTATCGCTCTCATATTTATAATGTTGGTAAAGTTTATTGAAGAGAATGTTGTTGATAATATTCATATTTTATAATATTTACATAGAGTTAACGACATAATTTTAAGTTAGTAAGATTAATATTTTTGGAGTTTCCTAATAAATTAGAGCATGGTGTAATTACTTTTAATTTATTTGTGGTGCCATACTCCTGTGGAGTTGAAGAGAAAAAAAAAGTCCTAGATTGCTTTTCACGAAAGGAGTCCTTTTTGCGGGGCGCCACTATCGCACATTTTAAAAGATCAAATATCTGTAACATTTTAACTACTCATAATTTCTCATATTTAACTTAGAAAAAATATTTAGGATATGAAGCCCAGTAAGTAATACTTAATCGATAAAATTAAATTTAGTTCCGCTAAATTCCGCGGGCCCTCTTTCGTGAAAAGGAAAGTTATATCGTCCTGAGTCCTGTCTCACCTGAGATGTCGTCATAAGTCATAAAGTCATAACATACTGGTTTAGAAATATTTTGTATTATATTCTCGAATTCTATTTATTTATATCAGTCCCACTTTAGCTAAACTTCTAAGCGTTTCACAATTATTTATTGTCATATCATATTGTGAAACTTTACAAAGAATCACCGTACCTACATTATAATAAATTTATTTCGTTTCCTACCGCTAAATTGCACAACTTAAATAATGTGGTGTAAATAAATTCTACCAAAATACGACACCAAATCAAATAGTGATACCATTATAAAAAACATTTTTCGAAAGTGTTGGAGCGCCTCAGGAGTCCGGAGCACTATCGGTGCTATATTACTATGGTTCGGTTCGGTATTATGACTATTGATTTAGGATATTTATCTATGACAAATTACTGGTTCTTTTTGGTCTATCATCGATGTGTCATAAAAATTTCAATGACTGACTGAAATCGGATGGCAGTAGTGCGTAAACTACCTACCATACCATAATATTAAATATTATACAGGGTCTTTGGTTATTCAGTACATTGGTGTATAGGACCTTATTGGGGAGGTCATTGGCCATGTTTTGAGCGCAATATATGTTCCGCGAAAATTTACGGTTTTCGAGGTTTTCGTAAAATCAAGGTGCCAATTTTTAAAAATCATAAAAAAAATAACCCTGTATAATTAATTATTTTTTATTATCTCATTACGTGGACAAAATATCAGAATATTATTCTAATTAATCAAATTAAATCTAATTTTTTTTACCGGGGGTAGACTTCCTTTGCAGGAGGTCGTCTAGGTGGGTACCCCAACAGTGCCAGTTATTCTACCGCCTGAGCAGTGATGTGCAAATATCACTGTGCTCCGGTAGGAGGGCACTGTAGCTAGTGAAATTACTGGGCTAAAGAGTCTTAACATCTCATGACTCTTGAGTAACAAGCGTTGGTGCAGTGCTCCTAGAATTTCACATAATTGTGAAATCCTAGGTAACACTGTACTGATTATGGGCAGCCGTTATCTCTTAACATCAGGAGAGCGTCTTGCTCGTCTTCTACTTCATCACATAAAAAAATAAAAAATAAAAAATAATTTATCACATTAAGGTCACATTAAATAAAATAGAAGAGGAGAAGTAACAAAATTTGGCAACTTTTATGAATACCTTGAACCTAAATCGCAAAATTTCTCAAAAAATCATAGAATAAAATTTAAGGCAGATTTTTTTTAAAAACATCTACATTTTAGTGGCTTTCATTCGAGATATCAAAATTAAGAATCGGACAAGGAATTACGGCGTACGCAGATATAAAAGCCCGCTTAATACCACCGTCCAACACATTGTACTCGTATATTACAGGCTTCCTAAACTTATTCACGATACTATTATAAAATTCTATTCGAAAAGTACTACATTAATTTATCTTATTTTGGCATGAGAGTTGTGTGAATACAATAAAAAAAACTACAATGGTAGAAATTTTATTTTTTTAATGGCAAGCCTAAAAATCCAATATGGCGCTATAAAATCCCCTCTCACCCCGAAGCCCGAAAGTGACAGCGCATTGCGCAAAGCGAAGTCAAGTGTGCATGTTACACGGTTAAACATGTTAAAAAGTTTTTCTGAAATTTTAGTTTTATGTTACATTCGGTGCCCGAATCATTCTATAAGAACTGATATATTGAACTTTTCGCCATCCTGATCAAGTGACAACATAGTTTAAATTTTATCTAGTGAATTCACGTTTAGGTTTATTTGAGGTTTCTGTTAATTTTCAAGCTTCGTTCAGTTAAATCAAGCACCATGCCGAAAGGAAAACGAAAAGGAAAATTCGGTAAGTTTAGTTTGTGCAGTCGAGCTCGAGATGTAGTGATTTTCCAAATGTTTGGAATGAGATCACGCGGCGACCTTGCTGTGGCGGGCTTTCCGCGGGACGTAGCATGACGTCTACGTAAGTATTGGCTCACGGTCGCTAGAACGATGCCAATATCCTAGAACCACCATATGTTAGGCTACATTTTCCGTGGTATTGTTTCTTAGGTATGATATCGCAAGGCCTGTGGCAAAAGTGGCTACATTCACAATGATAGAGTGACGTTGTGGAATTCCCACATGTCTGATTGTAATGACTCTTTGTGCAACAACACATTAGTTACATTTCCTTATGTTTTACAAAGAAAGTGGTTTGTTTGGCCTTGCATTGCTTGCCCACTAGATGTAAAATATTATATAATTTTACATAACTAACCTACTTCCTTGTCCCCGTAGACAACATTCACATAAAAATTATAATGTGGCTTGTTATTTTGTACAATAAATTGATGTATTTTTCTATTGTGTTGCAATGATTTGTAACTCTACATGTCCTTGCACAATAGCGTAGTAAGGTACTAAACCTTTTTGGTTATGTACTGGGTACAACAATCTAATCTAATTATAATTATCTATTCTACTAATATTATAAAAGCTATAAAAAATAAAATAAACATTCCTTTTATGATATGACAGCCCCACTTGGTGAAAATGCTCATGCAAGTGCTAAATTCTCAAACAAAACAAAATATCACAAGCAGTACTTACTGAACAAAATTACACAATAATAATATTCATGTAAATATTTATAAATAATATAGGTATGTCTAATAAATAGTTAAGAACAACAATAAACTTCCCATACTATTTCCAAAGTCATTCTAAATAAATTCATTGATTCCGAGAATTTGAATTACAACACTCAGGAATAGTAGCAACAGGAAAAGTTCCATCCAAAATGTTCCAAAACATTGACGGATGATCTCCAAATATTTAAATTATAACCTTGAACGTTCATAGACCAACTTTATCAGTTTTATGAGTTGATTGTGTACTCTTTTAGCCTAATGTGGTGGATAAGGAGAGATAAATGTTACAAATAAATAAACTATAACCAGTGAAATCAAATATGTAATAAAATGACTTCAAATGAGCCTGAAATTGAGCATGATTATGCATGTGCAATGTGCGGTTGCAAATTATGGTGCAATGATTTTTTAATATCAAGGTCATCTTTTAGTTGTATTATTATGTACTTTAAGAACATTTGTTACTCATACAGTAAATTGTTTATTTAAAGACTTTGCTGATTTTCTATTATCTCAATAGATGTTTTTATGTCATATTAACTGTGAAACAGCAATTTTATTTGATACTAGCTGCGCCCAGCTTTTACCCGCTGTACTGTAGCATACGTGTTATTCCAAGGTCTGAGCTATCTCTATACCAAATTTCAGCACAATCTGTCCACCCGTTTAGGTGTAAAGAAGTAACAAACATACACACTCACAAAATTTCCTATTTATAATATTAGTGTGACCAGGATCTAAATATTAAAATAAAATGTAAAATTGACTTGCAAAAGTCCTCCATTGTAGCCTATTTGAATAAATGAATTTTGAGTTTGAGTTTAAGCTACTAATATAACCAGATTTCAGCTAATTGGAGGGCACTGTAGCTAGTGAAATTACTGGGCTAAAGTGTCTTAACATCTTATGACTCTTGAGTAAGAAGCGTTGGTGCAGTGCACTTAGAATTGCACATCATTGTGAAATTATGGGTAGCACTGTACTGATTATGGGCAGCGTTATCTCTTAACATCAGGAGAGCGTCTTGCTCGTCTTCTTACTTCTCCACATAAAAAAAAACATAAAAATTGGTTTAGCCTTTTAGATGTGAAGAGTTAACACACACACTCATACTTTCCCTATAATAAAAGTAGGATTCAGAATATTTGACAGCTTAGCTAGAGGTAATGTTAGATAGATAGATGATAGATAATGCTTTATTGTACACCACTCACCACACAAAAAGAAATACATTACAAGATAGTGACATGTTATATTTGCAATACATTACATGTTAGTTAGATGTCAACAATATTTTCTTGGATCATTGTTATAATAACTTTTACCTAATGGATTTCCTACTGAAATGTAGCTGTATATGAACCGGGTCCATATTGGCTCGCATAAAATTTTTAGTCCTAATTTAATGTGGCATAACGTTTGTCAGCCTAAACATCAAAACGCCTAATGTTTTTAGGCATAACTTTTTTGGCCTAATTTTTTCTCCCATAATATTTTTAAGCATAATAATATTTACGCATAAAATTGTTACGCATATTGTTTTAACGCATAAAATATCTTACCATAATATTTTTCGGCATAATTATATTCAGCCCTAATATTATTCGACATAATAATATCCAGCCCTAATAATTTTCAGTATAATGATATATCCAGCCCTAATTTTTTAAGCAAAGTGTTATCTTGTCATAATACTATTACCAGGATTGTAATCGGCAAAATATTATTATAATATAACCTAACCTAGCCTTCTCGCGGTCTTTTTATAGAACGAAGTAAGAAGTCGGGCAAGACGCTTTCCTGATGGTAAGAGATAACGCTGCCCATAATTAGTACAGTGCTACCCAGTATTTTACAAAGTAAAAATTCTGAGTGCACTACGTCATTGCTTCTTACTTGTGAGTAATAAGATGTTAAGATTCTTCAGCCCAGTAACTTCACTAGCTACTGTGCGGTTGTTTCATTTTAATCTCCTCTATACCCTACCCTCTCTCTGAATTAGAAAGTGGATGGTCATTTTGGCACTTTGTTGACCGCTGCCGTGGCACTGAGGACATTGTTCAAACCTAACCTAACCTAAATTATCCGAGTCGGTTTTGTGACAGTCAGTCTAACTGGGTGCCATAAACTACTTTCCTGAATAAATTTATTAACCTACAATATTACTTGTATGCCTTAATATAATTATGTAAAATTATGATTATGCCCGAGAAAGTTATGCGAAACATTTTCGGACAAATTAAATTAGGCCTAACAAAATTATGCGTACTTATATTATGACACACAAATTTATGCTTTACAAATATATGCTAAAAAACGTTAGGGCAACTGACAGTTATGGCAAGACATAAGTATGTCTAAATATAATTATGCCCAATTATGATTAGGCTAAAAAAAGTTATGCGAAACATTTTCGGCGAAACAAAATTAGGACAAAAAAAATTATGCGTGCGAATACGCTCCCATATGAACCTTATGGCCAAATGATTTTTCTCTTCTCAAACTTCCACCGCTGTGACTTAAAATTTAAATATTGCAGAGCACAGACGCACGGAGCAGGCGTACTCCTCAGATGAAGATGCTGGCATCGACATGACCATAGACAACTGCTCGGAGGCCTCCCTGCAGTCAGACCTCAAGAGCAACCATGAGGATCCAGGTAACATTCATATACTTTGTGTCGGTGATGGTTGACTGTCTATGAGGAATGAAAGAAAACTTAAGAGGGAAAAGGGAAAATATTTTGGTGGAACTTAAATCATTATAGCGTTTTTGGCACCCAAAATTAAAATATTAGACAGTTTTGGAACCCTAAATTATTGGTTTAATAAATCATTAGGTAATTTAGGTCACAATGGATTAAATTAAATAATTCCCAAATGAGATTATTCAATTCCATTTTGTTTTTAGTGATATTTCAGGCAATTATCACTATATGTTTGAAACAGTGGTATCCAATGTTTAGTGAAGCCATGTAGAGAAGGTTAACCCTGGCTATTTGACCGATACCACGTCGGCAGATGTAGACTCCATCTTATAATATTTAATCTACTAGCTGCGTCCCTAGGTTTCTTCACCCGCGTAAGTTCGGATTACCGATTCCATGGGAAAATCGGGATTAAAACTATCCTGTGTCTACCAGGATCTAAACTACCAGACTTCAGCTCAATCGGTTTAACTATTTCGCGAAAGAGCAACATAATATCATCATCTTAGCCGTAAGACGTCCACTGCTGAACATAGGCCTCCCCTTTGGACTTCCATATGTACCGGTTGGAAGCGACCTGCATCCAGCGTCTTCCGGCAACCTTTATAAGGTCGTCTGTCCACCTTGTGGGTGGACGTCCTACGCTGCGTTTGCTAGTCCGTGGTCTCCACTCGAGCACTTTTCGACCCCATCGGCCATCCGCTACATCCCCATCGCATCCGCAACATAATATACTTAGCTCTTATTGCGCTTTAGTTGTATTACTGTTAGCACTTTAAGCATTTGTATAATAAATAAATAAATAAATACTCTCAAATAAAACATACTTTTACTTATATTAGTAAAATGTAATTTTGATCTAACATAAATGACATGAATCTATTTTTGCTAGCACAGATTTCAAAAATTGATTGACGACTCATATTGCGTAACTGGTACAAAATGGTGAAATTAACAGCTGTTTAACGAGCACTACGTAATTGGTGCGATGACGGCAGATGGTGAATCCTTGACGGTGTCACGATCAGTCATGACTCAGACTTGTGTACTAATATTGAGTGTTATGACTCAAGCTCTGCTACGAAAACTTTCTTTGACAATATCACAAATTAAAACGAGACAGAAGGTCGAACTTTTTCGTTTATAAATACACACACACACACACTAGGTTTGTCGCCAAGCGCACAACAACGGCACGAAAATTATGAATTTTAGTAGAAAATTACTTTCTGGAACGTGTTTCTATGTTTTAAGTAATTTATAAAATAACTAGCTTACGCTCGCGGCTTTGCCCGCATGGCAAAATCCGTTCTTAGCGGATGTCTACGCCTTAAAACCTACCTGTATGCCGAATTTCAACTCAATCCATCCAGCTGTTTGGGCTGAGCGTCGATAGATCAGTCAGTCACTCTTTCCTTTTATATATTTAGAAGAAGAAGTAGTGTAGGTTTATCCTATGTTTTTTTTTCTCCATTATCTACATGGTAAAAGGGCCAGGTATCTGTTTTCTTTTTTGTGACAATAATCTGCAATATACATATAAAGCAAAGATACTGCTTAGATCTCCAAACTTATGAAAATATAAAAAAGACACTTATTCATCACACTCGTCAGCGTGACTTATAATTTAGCAACGCAATTGCTGAGTCATAGCATACCTAAACATTACAAGATTCCAAGCCATATAACCTTGCTATACTTCCTGGCAGCTGGATACAATAGGTAATCTAATTACTTTTGATAAGAATACTCTTTATTCAGATCAAAACAATACTATTGTACTTAGAACTTTGGTCCTCAATGGGCGACTTTATCACTGAAAGCGATCTTCCAGGCAACCAACCAGTATTATTTAGCCCAAAAGCAAAGGCGCTGTAATTAAAAGCTTTTATAATTTACTTTCACCTGTATGTTTGTCTGTAATCAAATCTTGCAAGTTTTAATTTGATCCACTTCCCGGTTTCTGATTAAGCTGAAATTTTGCATTCATGTATAAATCAATAAAGTAAGTTCAATAAAGTATTAATAAATAATAATAAATAAATAATAAATCGGATGACAATGCAATGCAATGCATTATTATGAATTATGATATGGAGCTGATCTGATCATGGAGTTGGAAGGTGGTCATTGGAACTCTGTAATTAAACGACACAATCTCATTGAGTTTGGGCTCATTTGATTTGTCTTGATGGGCACTTTAGTGCTAGATGGTAATAATAATAAAAGCTATATTAAAAAGGTTTTATAATATTGCACATGTTACTATAGTTACAGTTCAAGGCAATTTGAAATTCCAATACAAATCTCTATTGGTCACATGCTAATTACAAACAAGATGGTACAAATGAGGTAACAAGTTATCATTTATTTTATAACAGCTCACTTGAACAATGTAGTTTTTCTGCTTCGCAACAAAATAATTGCACTGAGGTCAATTAAAAGATCACATTCTGAACTTATCAATTTAACAGCAGAAATACATTGAAAATCTTAATATCTGAGACTTTTAAGCTTACGTCACACTGAGCGGACAAAGCGGACGCGAACCGGGACGGAATTTTTGTAATGTTCTAGTTTGTACGTGAGGCGTCACACATAAAGCGGACGCGAACAGGCGCGGTCCGGTCTGCCGCGCCGGGCAGATCGCGTTGATGACAACTGACAACTTGTCAATTGGACCGCTTTCCGCGGCGGAATGCGTTCGCGGACGCTGTATTGTAGGGAAGTCAATACAAGCCGTCACACAGAGCGAACCGGGCGCCGTCCGTGCCGCGACGGCACGCGGTGCGGTAGAACGAGTTGTATTTTATTACAACTTCGGTGCGATTTTAATCATGAATCTAATGGAAATTTCCAATGAAAAATTATGATAATTAAAGCTAAGCTTGTACTCTCCCGCTGCTGGGCTTAAAAATCAAAGGTGTAAAGTTATTTGTATTTGTTGTAATGGTAATATATAATAAATCTGGTTTTTTTTGTGTTATCGAGCTGCACTGATGATGGAGCCGTGACACACCGACTGAGAACCCTATGCACTGAGCATATAAATAACCCTATGGTGACTGAACGGTTGTTCATTGTTCATTCCACATGATGTAGAGAGGGTCTGATGAGCCGTAATATAGTTATCGAAACTACCTTACGAAAATTGAAGAGCTGGCAAATGAATATCTAGCGACATTTCATCAGTTAAAAAAGTACACTACTCAAACGACCTGTTTGTCACATTTTTAGTAATGTCAAATTCACATTGTTTTTCTTTTGTTCTCTTTGAAAAATTAAACCAACAGGAAACGAAGCCAGATCTAATTTTTATGTGAAAAAATTGCTAGTTTCTGCAGGGGGAAAGGAAACGCACACTAATACTTATAATGATATCACTAATGATTACGCACTACGCACACGAGTACACATAAATATAAACGACACACAAAAAGACAACCTGAATTGTGCCAACTAGTTTTATGTTCATCTTTGGAAATAAACGGCATACACTAACTTGAATTTACTTCGGCTTCGTGCCTGTACGAGGAGCGGGGCGCGGACGCCGGCGCGTAACCGCAGCTACTCCCTGAAGAAGATCCTCGTACAGGATCGAAACGGTCGACAAAAAGCTCAAAAACTCACAAGCAACAACTCACGAATCGTTTAGTGTTAAACTAGTTTTATGCCCAGCGCTTCTTGTTTTGGTGGCGGGAGACGCCTAACTGTTACGTATCTGGCTGGTATAATGATCTAAGAAAAATCTAGAAGCGCGAACTTTTGAAGTTTCAATGTCATAATAATAATTTATTCAGTGTCAAACCGCTGTAAACTGTCAACCGCTTTTTCTGTTGGATCAGGTGAACTTGGTCACATTCACAAAATGCCATTTTGACGAAAAATTTAATTTTCGCACATTGTCATACGAGGCAAATACATTCGCCAAGAGCGGATTATTAAGAGTATTCTTTCTATTATCGCCCCTTTTTACAAGCTTTTCTTTACTTTAACCTATCTGTTGTCTGTCTGTCCGTCTGTCTTAATCAAATCTTGCAAGTTAAATTTGACCCACTTCCCGATATCCGATTGAGCTGCAATATTGCGTGCCTGTATAAATCGTATGACAATGCAATATTATTATAACATGGAGCTGATTTGATGATGGAGCTCGAAGGTGGCCATAGGAACTATGTTATTAAACGGCACAAACCCATCGGATTTGAGCTCATTTTATTCATCTTGACAAGTACTTTTATATTAGATGGTAATAATAATAAAAGCTTGTTTTAAAAAAAAAACACTTGTTAACTACTCTGTTTGATCGCAATACTTATATGCCAGCCCAGCGAACTGCTTTGACGATCGGCGGGTTCGAAGCGACGGTCGTTCCAGCCTCAGGAATGGGCCGGGACTCAGGAGCTCGCCGTCTCGACCTGCGTACTGCGGCCGTGGTGGCCGTTGATTGTTGATTAAGTGATGATCGATGACCTAGGGGTGGGTAATCTGACCTCCGGTGCGCTCGCGCCTCTCCGTGAAAATGAAAATTCGTCCGGTGGTTGACCTTATTTATTCTCCAAACTCCAATTCACAGACGTTTATCCACCAACCCACCGTCCTGGACCGTTGACACCTTCCGTGATTGATCTTGATGAGTAATTTCCAATTAAATTGACCACCGTAATTATTTTTGCACCCGGAGCCATGACAGCCGAAGCAGAAGGGAAAAGAGTGATCGAATGAATGATTGACCATAGATAATGCGATATGAAATTTTTATGTTGCGTCCAAACTAATTAAGGTGATTCTAGACGATGCGAGTGACTGTGGGTTGGTTTAACATTGATTGAATTAGAGTAAAATTAAAAATAAAATGAAAACATGTTAATTTCAATTAACACTGTTTATGCACAATGATATTGAGAAAAGCTACAAATCTCTTAGCAATGACAGCGGTAGTACTCTTGACGCAACGTAAGAGTTGATAAGTCTTGACATGTGTGTGTGTGTGTGTTTTTTTTATATTTAAAAGTAAGAAGACGAGCTAGACGCTCTCCTGATGTTAAGAGATAACGCTGCCCATAATCAGTACAATGCTACCCATAATTTCACAATGATGTGCAATTCTAGGTGCACTGCACCAACGTTTCTTACTCAAGAGTCATAAGATGTTAAGACTCTTTAGCCCAGTAATTTCACTAGCTACAGTGCCCTCCTACCGAAGCACAGTAATGTTTGCACATCACTGCTCAGGCGGTAGAATAACTGGCACTGTTGGGGTACCCACCTAGACGACCTCCTGCAAAGGAAGTCTACCCCCGGTTTTCTTGCGCTACCAATAGTAATTACCATTATTGACGACCTCTGTGGTGCGGTGGGCTAATTCCCGCCTGCAACGCAGATGGTTGCGGGTTCGATTCCCGCATGGGACAAATGTTTGTGTGATCCACAGGTATTTGTTTCTGGTCTGGGTGGTTTTTCAATATCTATTATAAGTATGTATTTACAAAAGAAAAGTATATAAGTATTATATCCGTTATCCTAACCACCATATTACAAGCATTAAGTTGCTTAGTTTGGGGTTAGGTGGCGCTGTGTGAAACGTCCTGAAATATTTATTATTATTATTAAGTATTTTTATTACCAAAATTATAATATTTGCTACAATATCTTAATGCTATTTTGACGATATGCTGCTATGACAATAATATTATAATGCTACTGCGACATTCTGCTAATATGACAATCCGCGTTTTTTTATGTTCATTTGAGAATGTGACCAAATACGCCTGACCCATTGCCCGCCTGCCGCCGCGAACTGCGGACCGGTCCTGTGTGACGTGGTTCGGTTCGCGACCGTTCGCGTTCGGATCGCGGCCAGTTCGCTTTGCCGCCGTGCCGCCTCAGTGTGACGTATCCTTTAAGGTCAAATAAATTTAGTATCTTTTATTAAAATACAATCAGCTACGATTTTAGATTTTAAACCCGAAATATAGTCCATAACTGCTTCCTAAATGTAGGTCCTTCACAAACTCAACCCCCTTAGGGGTAAAACTTGAAACAGTATTTGATATAATAAAAGGCAGTTCTATTAAAATATTTATTTTTACATCTCAGACTTAAAAGAAAATGAGAAGATGTGCCATAGCGCTATCGCTGCTATGCAAAACTTGGGCCTGCTGGATCGGAAAGTATTGATTGCCGCGCCGACTCGCGCTGAAGTAAAATTGTGCCAGGCACAATTTTCCGCTCTTAAATTAAGCCCATGGACCTAATTGAAGCGGTTCATGTCAGAAACATCAATACCGCATCTTCCTATTCTTTTAAAATCTATTGACATGGTCCACATGGTGGTATACATTGATAGACCAGTCAATCTCAGTTTACTTTCAATAATAGACTAATAAAAAATAACATTATTATGGAAGTAAGTAACCTTTCGGACGTGCCATTTTGCGAGCAAGTGTGGAAGTGAATGACACGGAACGAAGGACGGCCGGTACGTTTACCTGTCTCGATATCATTCGTCATACACGTGATGTCTGTATTGTTTTATATTTCTATATAGGTGCCTATATTATGTCAGCTGTGTTTAGAATAGAAATTGCTTACACTTGTCGCATCGGCAGTTTTAAAAACTTACATTTTCAATATAAAATTTACATATTTTTAAATTATGTTTTAGCGTTCCCCCGTGCCGGATCATTATTATAAAATACGCCCAGAGGGTTTACCCGCTGAAAAGTAGCCTGTGTTTTCCTAGATTCTAGGTTATAAGCTACCTACTGACTAAATTTCAGCTCATTTGGTCCAGACGTTAGGCGCGAAAGAGTTTTCACACATCCCTGCACTATCATCTTTCGCGTTTATGATATAAGTAGGAAATAGACCAAATTCTTCTTTATATATAGAACGACACTAATTGCTTACTGTGTGCTTAAAGAATGAATGTGCAATACCTTGTCTGCTTTTTGCTGAATTGAAAGATTTTCCCTCAGGAATATGGTAGGTTCACACTGACGGTAGACTTCAGCCGCTGAAAAAAACCGTGTCGCTAAGACCGTGTTTGGGCACGATGTTCAATGAAGCTAGGGAGAGGTTAACCCCTAGGGTGTCCCGGAGAATGTATGGAAAATATTTTTTGAAGCTACGCTAACACAATAGGAGTCAAAATTTGCGCATTTTGACACTCATTATGAATAATAATCAACAAAACAATTAATAATTATTTATCATCTTGATGGCTCTACCTCGCTTTGAAGCTGAGAAAATATAATTGTTTACCTTATTTTCACAACTTCAAAGCGAGGTAGAGCCCTCAAAATGACACATCTTTAATTGTTTTTTTTTATTATAATTCATAATGTGAATGAATAAATGAAACTGTTTATTCGTGTACAAACATCTTAGATACGTGTAAAATACAGCAATGTTACAAAAAATAAAAACAGTAGATACGAAAAAATAAGAAATTAAACAAAAGACATTTAGTCACGAAACGGTCGCAGGTGTGGGTCAAATTACACAAGTTTTGACATAATATTGCGTTAGCGTAACTTCAAAAAGAATTCCATACATTCGACGGGACACCCTTTTAACCTACTACTACCCTTTTAGCCTACTTCATCGACAACGTCGGCAATATCATTGATATTGCAGATTGGAAGCGATAACCGCTCTCCATCAGGCGGGCATCTGATTGTGTGTGTCTAACTTTTAAATGTCCAGCAGTTGTACCTAGTTGATGATGATGAGTGAACGGTTGTCTGACAGACCCCAGTGAGCCGGTCCCGCGGCGTCGCGCCAGGTTGCGTCGTCAGCTGAAGGTGACGCTTCCTGAGGAGCTGGAGGAGAACGACAACGCCAGCCGCAAGCACGACGCCGTCGTTGAGACCCCTAGTATGTTTGGGTAACTAGGTGATAGGACGGAGTACGATCATATTGCCTGTATGGTTGTGTTAAAGTATGTATGAAACGCACAAAGCCCCAGCGTTATGACGACTGGCAATCCACTGGTAAAAAAAATAATACATAAAATATAAAATCTTAATATCGTTAGAAAAATACTTATTGATTAGGTAGTTTAATTCAAACTTATTAGAACTATATTATAAACTTGGTCCCTTTTGAATTTTTTGTCTTTTAAACAAATAAAAGGAAAGAGTGACTGACTGATCTATCAACGTACGGCTCAAACTTGAAATTTTGAACATAAATAGGTTTTTTATGTAGACATCCGCTAAGAAATGATATTGCCACGCGGGCTAGTAATACATAAAATGAAATTATAAAATAAATATGTAGGTACTAATTTCGTTAAGAAAAGACTAATATATAATATAACTAGTTTATTTCAGACTTAATAGAGCTATATTATAAACATTTTATTTTTATTTTATTTATTTATTTGGGAAAACAAACAGTTTGCTTATGTACTATATTATATCTATATCTTAATACTACATTGTTTTAATAAGCAAACCCATAACGTATTCCACATAATACTTAAAGAATTATGGTGTGTCTAAACAGCGTTATCGCAAACTACTGGAAAAAGGAGGAAATTTGTATACATACGTTATGCGTTATAAATCTTATAAGTAACTTACATAAAGTGTACAATAAATTTAGATCTTATACGAATAAAGTGTTTTACTAACTTATATAAATGGATATAAATATATTATGATATTTATACTTATATAAATGGATTTAAAGGAAGGTGATAAGTACAACATTGTTTTTGTGTAGGTAAGTAGGCACATACACGACATATCCGAAGCCACATCCATCCATGCAAACATCATCAGCGAATTCATGGCCGCAACAAACGGAAAACTCTCTGACGTATTAAAGATCAGAGAGTCTCCCGCCTATAGCAGCCCTAAACTCGCCGATACAGCTAGCAAAGATATCAACGTCCTCGAACAGCCTGTTGTATGTTGCTACCATACGGTTTGAGGGAGCACGTTCTCCGGTGTTTGTGCGGCAGGAGCCAACAGAAAACAGGCGGTTCGCGCGAACCCCGCGCGTGAGTACGGTCCCTTTTGAATTTTTTGTATAATATAATGAACATAATATAAGCTATTTAAACAAACGAAAAACTCACGGATATAATGGTCGGAGCTAGGTTCGACCCTGGGTTTCGGACAATTACGATGTCCTTCATCAGGAACACGCCTCCCGGTCCCGACGACCTGGCGATTTCTAGACATTGTAATTGTCCGAAACCCAGGGTCGAGCCTAGCTTCGACCATTATATCCGTGAGTTTAGTCGTTTGTTTACATAGTTAATATGGATAACACTCACGTTAGTTTTCATAAACGAATAATAAACATAATAACATAAAACTAATGTTAACTATAGAGATGTCACACGACCTTAATTATGAATGGATTGATTAAAACTTCCGGCTCTTCTTCCTTATCTCAATCACTTGCCTCAAGTTCTCAGTAATGAAGTACTTGCTTATGTTATTAGTTTCATAATAGAATAGCGAGGTTACTTGTAAATAAAACCAGTTTCTTAGAATTATTAAACAAATACATTATTTATAAGTTACAATTATATTGCTATCTCAAATTTTCCTAAAATATTTGAAGACTTGTGTGAGAAAATACGTATACTTTTTGAAATTTGATAAATTTTGGGCAAATATAGTAAACTAGCATATGCTCGCGGCTTTGCCCGCATGGCAAAATCCTTTCTTAGCGGAGGTCTACGTCATAAAACCTATGTTTGTTCCAAATTTCGACCCAATCCGTCCAGCGGTTTAGGCTGTACATTGATAGATCAGTCAGTCAATCTTTCCTTTTAAAATGCACCAATGCCACTACTGTCGTAGCTTAGAGACCTTCGTACATCATAAAAGTAACCCCATGTCCCATACTAAAAGATAGGCCATAAGCTTAGAATAAAAGAAAATTGGAAGACGCGCCATAGCGCTATCGTTGCTATGCCAAACTTGGGCCTGTTGGATCGGATAGTTTCGGTCGCCGCGCCGAAGTAAAATTGTGCTAGGCACAATTAGGCTCATGGACTTAATTGAAGCGGTCCATGTCAGAAACGTCAATACCGCATCTTTTTTTTTTTTACCTATGTCCATAAGGCAGTCTGATTCTTTTATCATGGACGCCCCTTCTATCATGCCAATGGTAGCACATTGCATAACAATCCTCCTGCAACAAAATTTCTATCGACATTCCAGTAAATAAAAAATATGACAAAAACGTGACGAAACCAGTACACCACTGTATCGGTAATCGGTAGGTATTTACTCTTATCACAACATTATTACGTTATCACATACGCAAGCATAATTTTATTACGTACACGAGTAAACTACAGGTGTCATTGAACGTGTTATGGAACGTCTAATTATGGAGGGTTTTTGTGCTTTCGCTCTAAAACCTAACGAATGCACACTACACACTACTCTACAGGGCAGCTCTACTGCTGCTCCTGCAGAAGAATATATAAATTCAAATATGGTCTAGCGAGTCATATTAGGGCTCACGCTAGAAAAGACAATTAAATTTCTAGGGTCCCCGTCATCGAAATCGATGAGGAGGACTATACTATACACACTACTGCTGACAGTTACTGCAGAAAACACGAACGCTAAAATGTCATGTTTTGTGAACTGATGCTATGACACCGTACGCAATATCCGTACTGTGTATAGCACAAATCACGGAGTTCTAGTAGATACGTCACGGCTCCGTCATCATATCAGCTCGATGGTACCAGCATTCAGAATATTGCTTTACCAGAATTCAGAATATTGCTCTTAAATTATAGAATACGAGGACGTACCACATTCTTACCTAAAATTAGTTCAGCAAACATTGATAACTAACAAAAATATTTGCAGTTACGAAATGTTAATTAAGCTATTAATAATTATTTCATTAAATAATAATGAGTATTGGAGTACATAGTGTATAAAAATATTGATGTAAATGAATATTTTTGGTAGAAATATTCATTGTTTTATGTTAGACACCGATATTCAAGTAGACGGCGCACTTGATGGTGATTGAGCTGAAATTTGGTATAGAGATAGCTTAGACCCTTTTTTTTTTTTTTTTTTTTTTTTTTTTTTTTGACCCAGGAAAAATGCGTTACGCATCATCACCCCACGCCGGGGGGCGCGGGGCGGTATGTGGGACTCCCCCGCCAGAGATGGGAGCGGCGGGGATACCCACTAAAAAACCTGGGGTGTTCCTGCGGGACGCCATAATGCCGGGGCAACGGGTACGCCGAAGCACTCATCCGCGGCCCCGACGGCGTTTGGTCCTCACTGACAGGAGGACCCCTCCGCGGTGGGGTAAAGAGGAGTTTCACCCCACCCTCTCAAGGGGCGCGCGGAAACACCGCGCGCGCCACCTCGTGGGTCTGTTCTTGCGGCGACGAATACCCCCGTACTCGCCGCCTAGACCCAGGTTATGGGGGCTGGAGAAGGGCGTGGAAGATACGCCTTCGACGCCCCCTTCTCCGGGCACGCATCGGGAGGTCGGTGGTGACCTCCCGTTCGCGTTCCGCGATCTCCTTCTGCGAGATGACACTCTCGCAGAACGAAACCGCGGCCTGCCACGACGAAACCGCGGCCTGCCACGATAGCTTATACGACGAGCACGAGAGCTTATAGCACGAGATAGCTTAGACCCTGGAATAACACATAGGTAAAGCGGTAAAAACCGCTGGGCGCAGCTAGTATTTAATATTTGAAAAAAAAATTGCGCCCGAAATATTTGCAAAACTATACAACGTTGCATCAGCTACAATCAATTAAACATCATAAAGTCATAATACGTCTCCAAACCAGTATATCAACATTCGACTGTATCTATAATATAAAATAAACCAAAAATGAATTGGTGACAGCAAGGTTATCTCGGCCGATAAGACGGGCTCGTGAAGTAATGAATGACCTTCCACGTAATATAGATCGCGCCGGCCAATTAGACATGTTCAAAACTGGATTTAAAGCTATACAAAAATATATTTGTAAAAATACTCCTATTCTTAATTTAAGTATCTGATAATATTATAATTGTTGTTGGCCCGTATTCTTCTTTACCAATATAACCGCGGCCCTTATTTCTTCTTTTACCAACCTTTAGTGTTATTTTATGGGGTCACAAGTTTTACATGAGCCCGTAGCCAAGCGCTAATCGTGTGTGATTAACGCTAAAGAAATGTACACAGAGATGACAGTTTTTCTACAACGACAGTAGTACATTTTTTAAACGTTGTTGCCAGAAGTGCTCTTGACTTTGGGTTCAACTGACATGTTGTGCGTAAACCTTAGACTTCATAGGAATAACACAACTGTTTAGCTATTTAGGCATGAAGTTACAAAACTTACTCCAAAAAATTGCCTTAATTGTTTCAATATGTATGTGCCTATCAAATACACGTGTACCACGTGTTTCGGTTTATGATAAAATGCCACTGCAATACTACGTCACCTTTTCACACAGTTGCGGCTAATTGAAACGCTATGCAGTGATAACGTATCGTGTTAACTATATTTTAAGGTAGAAAATATGGTATGTTCTCAACGAGTAACACTAGATCCTGAACACTCACTGGCTGAGAAAAAAATCCTACATCTGTCTACTCAAACTCAAACTCAAAATTCATTTATTCAAATAGGCTACAATGGAGCACTTTTGCAAGTCAATTTTACATTTTATTTTAATATTCTACCGCTCATTCGCAAGGCACCTCTATGAGAAGAATGAGCAAGAAACTCATAGGGATTGCTTTTTTTAAATATGTGTTTACAATTATTATCTTGGTTACATAATTTATTTACAGGTGGTTGCAGAGGTTTCCAGGCATCTTTGTCTTCTATGTATTGGCTAATTTTATAATAGGCTTTCTTTTGTAATATGTCTTTAACACGGCTTTTGAATTTACCTTCTGTGAGCCCCGTTATTTCATCAGGGATTTTATTATAAAAACGTACACAATTCCCTAAAAATGATTTATGGCTCGTTTTGGACAATCTGAATCGAGGTACAGCTAACTTATTCTTATTTCTAGTATTAAAGCTATGAGTGTCACTATTTAACTTGAATTTATCTAAATTTTTTCTGACATACATAATATTTTCGTAAATGTACAAAGATGGTAGGGTCAGTATATTTATCTCTTTAAAGACCTCTTTTAAAGAGTCTCTTGGGCGCATCTCATAAATGGCACGAATTGCACGTTTTTGCAGTATGAAAATAGTCTCAATATCTGCTGCCGACCCCCACAGTAAAATACCGTATGACATTAGACTATGGAAATATGCAAAGTAAACTAATCTAGCTGTAGCTACATCTGATAGTTGCCTGATTTTATACACCGCATATGCTGCAGAGCTTAATTTCCCTGACAATACGTTAATATGATTACCCCATTGTAACTTAGAATCTATATTCATGCCAAGGAATAAAGTTGCATTGTCAAGCTTTAGTATTTCACCATCAAGAACTACATTCGATTCTATGTACCTAACGTTAGGTAATGAAAATTTCAGGCATTTAGTCTTTTTCGCATTCAATAACAGATTGTTAGCTGCAAACCATTTAGATATTACTACTAAAGCGTTATTTACATGTACAAGCTCACTATCTTTCCTATCCACTTTGAATATTAGCGAGGTATCATCGGCAAATAAAACGATGTCTGCTAGGTCTTTAACCATGTAAGGGAGATCATTTATATATGCCAGAAACAAAAATGGACCAAGTATTGACCCCTGTGGCACTCCCATTCTAACAGGATGGCTTGATGAAATGACACCGCCAATATCCACTTTCTGCTGTCTGTCCGACAAGTAAGATTCCACCAAGTTCGAGGCATTTCCATGAATTCCGTATACCTCCAACTTCCTCAGCAGTGTGCTATGATCCACACAATCAAAAGCTTTGGAAAGATCACAGAATACGCCAATAGCATCCTTTGAACTCTCCCAAGCCTGAAGGATCAGAGTCATAAGGTGACTACCTGCATCAGTCGTAGATCTACTCTTGGTGAAACCATACTGACTTTGATGTAATATTTTGTGTTGATTGAAGTGAGACAGCAGTTGGTGCAGCATCATCTTTTCAAAGACTTTGCTCAGGACAGGAAGGACCGAGATCGGCCTATAGTTAGAGGGATCAGTTTTGCATCCCGATTTAAAGATTGGGGTGACTTTGCTAACTTTCATCAGGTCCGGAAATGTGCCTTTATCTATACACAAATTAAACAATTCCGATAAGTAAGGAGCAAGGGTGTCTATAAGCGACTCTACCAATTTAACCGATAGGCCCCAGAGGTCTTCAGTGGCTTTTACATTTAGGCTTTTATACGTTTTTCTAACATAATTTGCCGATACATGTGTAAAGGAAAAGTCAGGTATATCATGTTTAAAATTTTCCTTTAGATAAGTTACTGCTAAGTCGGGAGAAGAGTCAAGTGACTTAGTTGAATTTAACGCGATGTTAGAAAAGAAGTCCGCAAAGATATTTGCAATTTCTTCAGAACTTGATATTAATTGATTATTTTGTAATAATTTATATTCTGTATCCTTAGTTTTACTTTTACCCGTCTCTCTATTAATAGTATTCCAAACGGCCTTAACTTTATTGGTTGATTTGCTTATTCTATCTCTAATCATCAAGGCTTTAGCTTGGATGCAGACGGCTTTGAAAGTCTTTGAGTAACATCTAACATATTCTACAAAGGACTCTGAATTATTATGGGCTTTATCGCTGTACAATTGGTACATATTATCTCGGCTTATTCTTATTCCCTTTGTGGCCCAGTCGGCAAACTCTAGTTTACCATTACCCTGTAATTTCCTCTTAGGACATATCTCCTTGAATTCTTTACTTATTACTGAGAACATGGTTTCGTAATTAATATTAGGGTCCTCCGCGGTGAGGTTAGTATTTGCTAGGTTTACCTCTACGCTGGTATTTAGTTTTTCTAATCTATACTTAGTGAGCGGCCTATGCTCAATAACAGTCTTACTTTTAGTATGATTGGTTTCAAATCCTAATGAGAGTGCTCTATGATCGGACCTAATACCTGATGTTAACGTTAAGTTATTACATTCACAGTTAGTAAAAATATTATCGATACAGGTCGAGGAATTGCCGGCTACTCTTGTAGGCTCACAGAATAAGTATTTCATGCCAAAGGAATTGAAGAGGCTAATTAAATTCATTTTATCTGAGGATTCTACCAATATATCAGTGTTAAAGTCACCGCAGACAATTATCGATTTATTGCTCCTTGATATTTTATTAAGTATAGTTTCCATTGCAGATAAAAATGCCGAGAAATTTGAGCTTGGCGGCCTGTACACACATAGTAGTATGTGCCTTCCAACCTCAACACAAGCCACCTCGCAAGTGCGTTCGACAGAACAGCCGACAATGTCAGTTCGTTCTTTATATTTAATACATTTTTTTAACAGTATAATGGAACCACCTCCCTCGGCGGATGCTCTGTTGAACGTACTAGCTACTTGAAAATTATTTACATTAAATGCCATTTTGTCGCTTTTCAACCAAGTTTCACAAAAACATAATATGTCATAATTAAATTTATCTAATAACAGCTCAATATCATTTATTTTGCCAGAGAAGCGATTTATATTTTGATAAAATAGATTTAATGTATTATTGCCGCCCTCTGTTGTCTCATGACTTAGTTTAAATTTTGTTCCACAGTGAATTCATTAGTACATATACTAACCACTGTGGAGTCATTATAAAACTTAGTTATACTACTTATAACTATGTGTATATTTTTTTTTTTTTTTTTTTTTTTTAATAATATGGCAACATGTGCATTTTGCCAGTGTCGAGTAAAATTCGTGAATGTTCACGGGATATTAAATTATGGTCTCCACTTTCGTGTTTTGCCAGTGTCAAGTTATATGTTATTTTTTAAGTCATAAGTTAGTTAGTCAGGTCAGAGTCAGAGTGAGCTTAATAGCTCGTCTAGTCACGTGAGTCTTCCAGTAAAATGGGTGGAATTTTACTGAAAGTTCGGAGGAGTTTTGGAGGGGGCACCAAAATTCATATTTCAGCACCATATCACTTGCCTACATCTGTGCACATTCAAAAACACTTAACACGCAATATTCCACCATTATTACACGCTAACAATCAAATTCTACACGATTATTAAGCAAAAGACGTGGAGCTAATGATATGATAAAGGCTTGCCGCCAAAAACTCTATGTGTATATTATTATGTGTATATTATATGCCAACAATTTGGCAATAGTTAACATAGATTTTTTCGAACAATACATATTATTCGAAGTCAAATAAAAATTAGTAATAAACTTATTACTATCAAAATATAAAAGTTTGTCACTATGACGACATGTCAAATTATGAAACAGATTGTTAAGGACATGTATGTGCTTATTTTGATCTGACGTTAATGATGAAGAATATGGGAGAGCACACAAAATGATCCTAGAACAATCAATTTCAAGAAGAGAGGTTATGTTATTAATAATCTCCCTTTTGTCAATACTTAAACTATGTCCTATCATTATTATTACAATTGTGTTTTTGTTTATACAGGAATTTATTTTTATTTTACTACATATTTGTGAATATGACGCACCAGGGAAGCATAAATTGGTGACATCATAACTAGACTCATTACCTAATAATGGACCTAAACCTACACCGATTTCATCAGAATACACAAATACCTTATGTTTACTACTATTATTTGTACAATCATCTACCCTCTGAGCCGCCGCAGGAGTAGTACATGGCGGTGACTGTGAGTCAGGCATTGGTGACATATGCGGTTGTGACTGGATGTGGGTGTCACATATAGATGACATACACTCTGTATTAGTTGTTGCCAACTGCACTAGGTCTATGACAGTATTGTAGTGTTCTGCTAGCTGAGTCTGAGTGGTAGCGTAGCTTTTGAAGATATCTTGGAGTGAGTGTTCCCTTTGCAACAGCTCGGAGCGTAGTGCCAGTATGTCCTTATCATATATTTGTTTTAATATTTCTAACTCCTCTATACAATTTTGGAGTTGTTCTTCTAAGTTAAATTTATTTTTAATTAGTCTTACATTTTTTGTAAAATATTTTTTACATTTTAATTTTTGTGTATACCTCCGGACCAGTTTCTTAACTCTTATATATCTTTTAATTTTCTTATGACTTTTAAATATAGGAGCTGAGCAAACACAAGATGTTTCACTAGTGAGGTCGATAATGTCTAAAGATTGAGGGCACTGAGTTTCACCACCTACTATCTCATTGTACATGCATTGTGTGTGGGCAACCTGTTGAACATCAATTTTTGACTGTAGTTCTAATATTGTCAACTGAGCAGTGTCTAGTTCGCGTTCAAGGTCTTTTACACGGCTTAGAGTCTTCACATAGGTAAGTCCACACTCATCAAAGGAAAGCACAATGGTCTGTAGTTGGTCACATTTGTTTAATGATTCTGTGTATTTAATGTCCAGCTCGGCCAACTCATCCTTTAGGTCAGCATTTTTTGAAACAATCCGCTGAACCTCAATCTCACTATCTTCTCTCTCTCTGAGTAGTTGCTCATTGAGGTCCTTGCAGGTTTTGAGTTCCAGTAATGCAGCCCTGAGCTGCTGCTCCATGTCTCTGACAGTAGCTCTGCGGGTCATCATTTTGCAGCTTCTGAAAGTTATTAATAATTTCTTTAAGTACTTTGAAAAGGTAAAGATTTGGTCACCTTCCTGTATGTCTCATGTAATAGCCCAGTCATACAACATTAGGGTTCACTTTGACCATTTATATCAATAATGATTTATAGTATTTTCAGCATTAGGTATATGGTTATGTTAACAAACAATACTTATTCAAGTTAATAGCTAGATCCGTGGTATAACTAAAGAAAATAAAACTAGGTATATATATAATTTTATGACAGCAGAGAACAATTTGGCCCAGACCAGCCCCCGCTTGCGGCACCCGTTCACGAGTTGACACACCTGCCAGCGCCGTCCTCCTCAACCATATTTGAGGGAAGAGGGCGGCCCACCAGATGATGCCACCACAAGCTTGAGCACTTTAGTGAGAATGACTGTGTCAAGTGTTCCGTGCTAACAATATTATTTTACAATGCACTATTTTAATGTACATAAAGTAAGCAATATAAATTAATGGTTAAAGTGCACCCTCTTTAAGCCAACCTCAACTTATAAAGTTATTTAAAGCATAAACTGGATACTGGAACAATGGAAATATTAGGTATGATGATAATATTTAATATTTACAGAGCTTAAGTTATTAAAATGGGCTGGATTTCATCTACAGACAACACAATGCAATCTGTTTCTGTAACAATATTATTTTTAGGTATTCATAATAGGATGTTATCACAAAATGAATAATTATAAAAAAAAATTATTAATTTTAATAGTGTCAATGTAGGTAGGTACTTTACTCACACTTGATAGTATAAAATAATGTAATTAAAAGATTTATTTGTAAAGGAATCTGTCTGTAGTGCAGTTTTATGGTTAATTTCCAGCTGATTGTAGCCGTTTTACCATTCCATTTAGTAGTTATTCTGTTTATTTATGCAAAAATTGAGTGCTAGAATCCGGCGACAAAATTTTCAATTGTCAATAATCATAAGGCGATTTTTTTATGTTTATGAGTAAAGTTCCTAGGAAACATTAATTTTGATGTGTTAATTTTCACAAAATACTCCCCGGGTTTCATGTATTTTCCTCCAGAATCCAGGTTTCGGCGTCGTTTCGGCCCTCTGTTCGGTGATGAGGTTATGTTGTCATAAAGTCAACTCTTTTCACTTTACACACAGATTTACTTATATTAAGTTGAAACACAATTGATTTAGGTAAATTTACTGTTAAAAACTAATAATTAATTAATTAAAAATATTAAAAATTAATTCTAAGATTTTTTGGCGGTTTACGCCAGTGTTGCCACACGGCAAAAAAGTCTACCTATCAATCAACCAACATGTAAAGGTAAAATGAGAAAAGAAAACATGCATATAGAAGCTCCACTTTAAAGATTTCCAGGGAATTTTATTGCTATATGCGTTACTGTGAATGCACGCTCCAGAAAGTAATTTTCCATTGAAATTCCTATATATTACGCGTTTCTCAAGTCGCGTGACGGCATGGCAAAACGCTAACCCTTGCGAGTTGGTATTTATAATAGAAAATATCATAGAAACAATGTGTGCCTTGCAATGTCTGCAATGGTTATGACACGTAGGATTATTTTTTGACCCACGTTTTCTCCATATCATACACTGCACTGGCTCATTTTAAACAGCATAAAAGTGGTGAAATATTATGATCAATCATGATACAAAGAAATTAATTCGACCAGTCCCTCACAAAGACAAGCTAAATTGATAGTCGCCTTAGTACGCCTTAGATGGCACGATTTAAGCTTAGGCAAAATATGTGTGCTGAAGATGCTTCGGGGTTCTCCTAGCCAGAGTATTTTTTGTGGGTAGACTGTAGACCTCACCGTGTGTTTATTCTTCGGTGGGAAATTCCAACTGCCAACTAACACCCTGCGCTCCGACAAACGGGACGATGCATTCCTGGGTCAATAAAGACCAATAGATGAGCATTATGATGTATGTGTTACAAGCAACGATTCTTATTCCAGAAAATGACATGCAAGAGAAGTTTGAAGAGAAGGTGCTGGAGCTGATCGACGGTCTTGGCGCACGAGCCAATGCGGCGCGAGCCTCCGCGCTCGTCAGTTTACGGGCCGCTTTGCAGCGCAGGTATGCTATTGAAATCTTTACTATAAGTTCTCATGTATACTTCTTATTTTCGAATTGACCTAATTCATGATGCTACTGATATACATTTTAACGTTAAAGCATTCCTAAGTTCATGGTTCACGAGCGCTCGCAATCGGAGCATAATTTTGTAATGTTCTAATTTGTACGCAACCTGATACATATGAAGCGAGCACTATACAGCGCGGTCATGAACCACACAAAGATGGCGCCAGTTTCTCGCGCATTCCGGTGTCTCTGTAACGTCGTCTTCAGTAAGGAAACGTTTTATCCTTGTGTAGCGTCCGCGCCCAGTGGTCGTACGTCCGGCTTGTGACTTGCTGACAGTGTTTTTTTTATCGCCGAGAAAAAATGCATTACGCATACCCTCCCACCGGGGGTATGAGAGGGTTATGTGAGACTCCCTGTGCAGAGCGACTGCACGGGTATAACCTTTAAAACAACTAGGCGGCACTCCCGCATCGTCTTTGTGACGGAGGATAGCATCGGCATAGCCTTGGCATCCAGTCCTCCGTCGACTTGCTGACAGTGTAAGTAGGGTAACCTGTTCTGTTGGAGTTTCAATGATTGTTTATTATCTGCAGGCCCCTGGGTAGTGTGCTGTGTTCGCACCGCGCCACGCTGGCGGACCACCTCAGCAAGGCATTACGCCGCGGCCGCGACGGAGAGAAGAAGGCCGCCGCCGCTGTGGCGCCGCTCGTCGCTTTACAGGTAGGTAACTAATATAATGAAAAAATGAATGAGTTTTATTGGCATACATTAATAACAAAAGTGATAATATTCAAACACTAATAAACAATAATCATAGAGAAGGTTGAGTAGAGGATGCATTGCCGGAGATATGCTGTCGCCCACGATTCGGGTTGACGCTGGATAACACGCGTCACATGTCTTTAAACCAAAACGTTTCTACTTTGAACGAGCCAATCAAATCTAGCCAACTGCCCCCCGCACCCCGGCATATTTTGTCGATTTTTATTTCATGCAAAAAAATCACGAAAGCCGGTTCTATTTTGGTTCTTTTGTCTATGAATATAATAGACTAGATAACTCTATAATAATAAAAAATCTCTGATAGACAACAACTTCTAGATACCAGATACAGGGAGATGAAAATATATTGATATTCAACAAGCAGTAGAGTCGTAAAAAAACTAAAATTGACTTGTAAAAGTGCTCCATTGTAGCCGATTCAAATGAATTTTGTTTGAATGGTGGTATGGTAAAATTATACAGTAGTTAACAGATGTTTATATGATATTCATTTTTCATTTTCAAAGTTCTTTATTGACATAAATAAAAGTACATAATACAACACAGCGAAATTACTGAGCTATACTTAACATAGGAAGTTAGTTGGTTTATCAGGCTATAGTCGCCTCTCAAAACAGTTGGCACCAGCAAGTGGTTAATTTTTTGCTGTTCTCTTAAAATCATAATTTTAATCATTAAACATATTTTGGAACGAAGTTCCTTATTTGCTTCATTATCGCGCGTTGTGAAACTGACGGAACGGGGACTAGACGGAAAAAATTCTTACCAAAAGTTGTCGACACTTTTTTCTATCCACTCAAACGTCCCGACCGCTATAGCGGCCCGAAAAAAAGTTGAGTTAAACGTTACAGCCGCTAGAGCGGTCTTAGAGACTTTTTGACGTGTCTGTCTGTGTGTGTGTGGAGGGGGGGAGGGGAAGGGGGGAATATTTTCATTTCTATTTCGCATTGAACAGTGTGGTGTCCCGACGATTATTTTGAGTGTATACAGGTTTTTTGTAAATAATAAATCGTGGGAACTTCGTTCCATCCGGGTGTCCCTTGACACCCCTCAAGTTTTTTCTCAGTTTTGAGTATGATATTGTGGACATTCCAGATCGGCGAGGAAGGCACGGAGGAGTTCGTGAACGAGGTGCGTCCGGCGCTTGTTGCAGCCGCCACCGACAAAACTGCCTCCGTCGATGCTCGCACTGAGGTAATATTATTATTATTGGAATTTAGTTCAAGGGGTTTTTGCCGCTTCGACCATTGCTGATCTACATATTGTGACGCCTTTTTGAGCTATCGTTCACTCCCTAAACCCGTAGCTTCTAAGAACTTCTTCACTGAGGTAACTATGCATTATGCATTCATACTACACATTTCTCTATAGCAAGCATACGAGGCGCAATCGCAAGAAATCTCATCTAAATATAATGAAGGGGTGACTAACTGACTGATCTATTAAAGCACAGCCAAAAAGCTAATGAATAGTATTGAAATTTGCACTTTACGTAAATTTTATGATGCAAACCTGCGTTAAAGATTTCTGAATGCGGGCAAAGCCGCAAGTATAAGCTAGTAAGTCTTACTACTTTATGTCACCGTATTTAAAATCGAGTTTTACATGCGAGTGAGATAATTTTGACGTAAAAACTCGAAATAAAGTCTTGTGTAACTTGACCCTGCTAGCCCATCGCAAGTGTAATTTGTTTTTGTCAATAGACAATTAATAGATAGATAGATATAACACTTTATTGGAATACAAAAAACTATACAAAAAAGAACTTAAGAACTAAAACAATAAAAAAAAAAGAAACAAAGACAATAACAGAAAGAATAAAAAAGTTTACGTTATCTATTATTTTATAGTAAGTAGCAGTTAGAGTTTTCAGTTTTCAGTTATAGTTAGTTGTAGTTTGTTTGTAACTCAAACAAGTTACTTCATCTGTATCTGTTGAAAAATAGACGATTGATCCTCAAAAAATCATGAAAATCGGTAGAAACATAAAGAACATAATATATAATTAGTGAAATGACTGGGCTGAAGAGTCTTAACATCTTATGACTCTCAAGTAAGAAGCGTTGGCGCACTGCACTGGGTAGCACTGTACTGATTATGGGCAGCGTTATCTCTTACCATCAGCAGAGCGTCTTGTTCGTCTTCTTACTTCGTTGTATAAAAAAAAAATTGTTTCAGTGTTGTTCATCTCTGGGCGTGTTGTGCTACTTGCTGGAGGAAGACTTGACGGAGATACTGGACGTCATGCGCATGTACGAGACCATCTTCAGCGGGAGCTATCTCAAGGTACACTGCATATTTATTATATTAAAGGGCGGCTAAACAATTGTGCTATTCACCTTTAGGAGCGTTTAGAAAGTCTGAAGAAATTTAAAAACATTTTTTTTTTTTCAAAAAATTTCATCATGCCGTGTCTGAAACTGAAAACACTTTTTATGTGTGTGTGATGTGTGTTTTAATTGTGCAGCATGCCCTCTAGAGGAATTTTCAAAAAGTTAGTTCTTTTTTTTCTAGACTATACTGTCCCACTGCTGGGCAAAGACCTCCACCAAATCCCTCCACGCATCTCTATCCTGCGCCACCTCTGGCCAGTCAGTCTGGTGCGTCTAGATCGTCTCGCCACCTTGTTCTAGGTCGGCCTCGACGACGCCTTCTGTCCTGTGGTGCCCATTCTGTAGAGTTAATTACTTCTATGAATTAATATTTCAGAATGTGTCAAATTGTGCGAGCGAGATAGCGTCCCGCGGACGAAGCGTTTTTAACAAAGTCTAAATGTTGTGATGTCGCTTGTGCCAGGATAGTTTATCTACATCAAGAGGCAAATTTTTAAAAATTGTTGAATGTTTATAGTTATTTATATTGCTCTTATAAGCTCTGCAATTGTATCTGCTGACATTAATGTCTATTATTTTCTTATAAAACAATTAATAATAAATAATAATAATAATTGGGGTTTATACTCCAACAGAACACGTTTCCCTACTTAACTGTCAGAGTCAAATCTCAATTTATAGGTTTTGTGGCGAACCTATATGTTGCAGTTTCCGGTCGCCGAGATTACTACTGTGCCTGCAACATGACCTGACGACTGCATCCTACATATCTTATAGGAAACAGGCGGGACCCACAGTTTAACGTGCCTTCCGAAACACGGTAGCGTCCTGGCGAAAATCTTTGCCACACTGAGATTTGAACCCAGGACCTCCGGCTTACAAGTCGGACGTATGACCACTGGGCCACGGACGCTACATTCTTCAATTGTTCTTATAAGCTCGAAATCATTGTAAATGTTCCTATAAAACTATAATTTATTGTATACAGGGCGACGGCAGCGTAAAAGTGTCAGGCGTAGCTATCGAAGAAGGGTTATGTCACGCGGCGGCGCTGGACGGGTGGGCGTTATTATTGGCGGTCTTACCGCCGCAACACGCAGCCACACTGCTTCATACACACGCACCCTCCGTGGGGAGACTCACTGATCTACTGCAGGCTAAGGAACTGGAGGTAAATTAAAAAAAAACTTATTCAATCATAACACTATTACAACACACTAACATTTAAATGCGAAAGTTTGTGTGTGTGTATGTTTGTTACTTCTTCACGCCTGAACGGGTGGACAGATCGAGCTGAAATTTGGTATAGAGCTAGCTTAAACCCTGGAATAACACATAGGCTAGTACAGCGTATAAAACCGCTGGGCGCAGCTAGTAGATTATAATATAAAAAAAAGAACAAAAGCAAAGTGTAACGTTTCGTTTTTTTTGTTGGCAGCATTGATGTTAGTTAGATCTATTTTTTATTCTAAGACAGTCTATGATGGGTGTCCCGACAACAGCTGGCGATGCGTGAAAATTTATGTACTCTGCTTTTGTACATCTTCACGCCTAAAAGGTTGAACCGATTGAGCTGGCAGTTTGGTATGTAGGTAGCTTCGACCTTGGAATAACACTATCTTATTCTGAGGGTAAAATAGAGACTTCCGGCCAGGTCTTCTTGCGCTATAAATTTTTAAATGCAGAATACACAATGTTATAATTTGTGTATCTGTATTTGAATAAAATAATTATAATTAACTATAAAATATATTTTAAAAAAAAATTATATAAGCTTACAATGCAGCTTTCTGCAGTAAAAACCGCTGGTTAAAGCAAGTATAATATAAAACTTACTTCCCAGGTGCGACTATCAGCGGGTGGTGCGCTAGCGTTAGCATACGAACGTGTCACGTTAGAGGGAGAACAACCTGACATCTGTGAGGAGGCAGCCGGAGCCATACCATTACTGGAGGAGCTGGCTAAGGACTCTAACAAGTTCAGGGCTAAACGGGACAGGAAGCTACAGCGGGCCACCTTCAGGGACATATTGAAGTACTTTGAGGTCAGTATATAGGAGAACAACTGTATATTTGTGAGGAGGGAGCCGGGGCCATACCCTTACTGGAGGAGCTGGCTAAGGACTCCTTGTTGGAGTCCTTAGCAACTGAACCGAACTGAACTGAAGTTACAGCGAGCCACCTTCTTCAGGGATATATAGAAGCAAATATTCTTAGTCTGCAAGGTAGAAAGATAGAACTTCGTCAGAAATTCTGCGTTCACAAATTCAGGAAGTAGTAATCGCGCTTTGCTTGCGCAGGTTTTTATTAATCATTATACTGTAAAAATATAATTAGTTGTGTGTGTCTGTCTGTGGCATCGTAGTTGATGAACGGATTTTGATTTAGTTTTTTTTTTGTTTGAAAATAGAGTTAGTCGAGAGTGTTCTTAGCCATGTTTGGTGGATTTCGGTCCAATATGGCCGCCACCACAAAATGATGAATTACATATTGCGTTGGGGGTTTTTAAATGTTTTATTTAATTCATTTATTGATTGCCTTATCTTGCAGGAGGACGAGGTGCCGTCGTTCAGTATCCGCGTGGGCTCGGAGACAGTGACGTGCGACTCGTGGCGCACCATCGCCGGCTACACCGCGCTCACGGCCGCACTCGGGGGAGGGCTGCAGGTAGGCTACACTTGTTTACACATTATGGTATACCTGTGCACACGCGCGCACTTCGTACACCCACCTAACACAATGTCTCACTAATATTATACGCGCCACACAAGAGACACTGTAAGTAGGGCCTGGAAGAGATCACTCACAGCGATATGGACCAAATATATTAGAATAGTACTAGTTAGTAATATGTACAATGTAATGTTAATTTTGGTCAATAATGAGTATTCTTATCTTAAAATGCGGTTCATGAAGTGTTATGTATGTTTATTTATTTAAATAGAGTACCAACAGGGGTGTACGGTGTACATCTTGGCAATCTTAGACTGACATAAATCTTTATATTGGAATAAATGTCACCCTAATTATAGGCACAGACAACATGTATAATAATTTACAAGTAACTTACTAAAAACAACTGTTTCCAGGCATTGGCGCTGCACTCGAGCACGTTACGTGACGCCCTGGGACTGTCGGACACGCCGCCGCCCCTCGCGCTGCCCGCGCACAAACCTAACAAGCTGCAACGGGTGCGTATTTCATTACCTATTTCTTAGGACTTTTGTCCGTTCTACATTAAACGCCAATCGTTTGTGGCTAACACATAAAATTTACTATATAGTATATGTCACCGGAATATAGCAAGATTCATAAGTTTATAAATTTCCTTGGAAATTTATTATATATTTAAACTTACGAATCTTGTTATTTTCCGGTGACATAAACGTAACAAACGATAATAACTGTCATCCCAATACATGTTCACCACAAACGATTGGCGCTAGCTATTTAGTAAAACTCAAAATTCATTTTTTCAATAGGCTACAGTGGAGTACTTTTTGCAGGAGGTTTGGGGAGTTTTGGGATTGGGGGGAAAAAAAGGTCCAGCCAAGATTTTCTTTCACATTTACATACAAATTAATGTGGTTAGTTATTGTAGAGCTTTTATTTTAGTTTTAAATGAATCTTCTGTATAATTCCAGCATTTGCAAAACAACGCGGCGTGCAAGGCGCGTACGGTCGCTCGCAGCAAAAACAGGGACAAGCGCTCCGCCGCACTCGCCATCTGAACATACTTCACTACTGGCTGTACATTATTGCTTCTCATCGGTTCCAACTCCAACATTACCCGACGCGACGCTTGGGTAACTAATATATCAACTTTCCTTGCTACTAATGAAATAAAATAATGATTTTTCTTTGTATAAAGTGATAAAGTAAAAAAATAATAATATATTATGTAGAATATTGTAAATATAACTTTAAAAAATGATTTTTCTTTTTATAGAACAAAGTAAAGAAAAAACAATTAAAATTGTAAAAAATCATTGAGATCTGATTCATTCGCTATAGAATAAGTGTGTCCTATGAAATTTAACACAAAATCTTCACATATAGTTATCTAAACTGAGGTGGCGCAAGAAATAATTACCTAAACCAAAGTGAAACTAATATAATTCCAATTTTTTTCTCAGTTGTTTCTGTACGAACTAGAAAAGTTACCTAAGCGTCGATTAGTTGTAGTGTAGTGTAGATACTCGCTAGGTACATCACACCGCCTTATTAGTTAAGATAGTGTAGCGGTGAGCTGTAACGTGGATTGTTCAGACATTAGTTTGTTCAAACATTACATTGTTCAAACTGGATTGTTCAGAACGTTGGGACCGACGTTAACGTCCCCATTAGCTTCCTAGTTAAGTTTGATTCGGCATTTCGTTGACATTGTATAAAATTGAAAATAAAAAAAAGATTGATGTTTTCATATCATTTTGTAAATAGCATTAAATTCTTACTCCATGCCTTGGTGATGACGTCACCCCTGTGTTGCTATTATATCTAAATATTTTACTATTATTATACCGAGTTGTAATATTATTTTTTTATTTACATGTAATTGTGTTGTTGTTTTGGAATTTTCCAATGTGTGGTGATCAAGTTGTGGAGTAAGGGGTAACATATATTTAAACGGTTGATATTTTAAATATTTTTATATGACTTGTACTGTTTGAAGCAAATTGCATATGTTGTTGGTTTGTTCCGGGCCAGTGCAGTTCATTATCGTATTACTTTTAAAGTTTTCTGTAAATATTATTTTGTCGTCGCATCGTCCGCCTCGATTGTATTGTGTAGGGATAGTTTGGATCGTTGAAATAATATTTATTATGAAGACAAATTATGTGTTTTATTTATGCAAACCCTTTAGATATGTGTTAGATACAGAATACAGACACGTTGCAGGTTTTATTAGGGTTTAAAAGTAACAATAATTATTATAGTTAATAAGGCTAAAAAGGTTTTTCAAAAACCTTAAATAACTCGGAAACGGTGCGTCCTAGGCGAAAAATTACAAAATTTTCGCCCCCCTTCATACAACCCCGCTCCGGAGCCAACTTCCAAAGTTTCAACCCCTTGCCCCTAAAAATATCAAACAGTCTAGCCTGATCTCTCGCCGAATTAGGTTTTGGAATCTTTAAATCCTACAGACTGACGATGGTAAGATTACTTCGCCACCTCGTGATTTAATCTCGATCACTTCGCCAGTTCGTGATTGAATTCTCGATCATGTGTAGCAATTAAATCTGTTAATTCCAGATTTTTAACCCCCGACCCAAAAACGACGGGCTGTCTGGCATCGTAGCTCCCGAACAGATAAACGGATTTTGATCTAGTAAGACGATGAGTTTTCTTAGCCATGTTTGGTGGAAATCGATCCAAGATGGCCGCCGCTACAAAATGGCGGATTAATTTTTTCTTCTACATCCCCCTCAAAATGGGTATCAAATGAAAGGGCTTAACTTGGATAATACTATGATAAATTCAAAATCCAACATGGCCGCCACCACAAAATGGCATCTGCAAAACAACGCGGCGTGCAAGGCGCGTACGGTTGCTCGCAGCAAAAACAGGGACAAGCGCTCCGCCGCTTGTAGAATACTATGATAAATTCAAAATCCAACATGGCCGCCACCACAAAATGGCATCTGCAAAACAACGCGGCGTGCAAGGCGCGTACGGTTGCTCGCAGCAAAAACAGGGACAAGCGCTCCGCCGCTTGTAGAATACTATGATAAATTCAAAATCCAACATGGCCGCCACCACAAAATGGCATCTGCAAAACAACGCGGCGTGCAAGGCGCGTACGGTTGCTCGCAGCAAAAACAGGGACAAGCGCTCCGCCGCATGTAGAATACTATGATAAATTCAAAATCCAACATGGCCGCCACCACAAAATGGCGAATTACAAATTTTGAAAACGTTTTCTTGTGGTTTTTTTTTTAATTTACTTGTTTACTAAAAGTAGAAAAAAAGACAGTTTGATCTCAGACACAGATGCACACACAAGCCGTATTATTATAAAACGCGGTGACGATTGTACCAGGATGGTACTAAGGAAACAAATGACATTAGTTAATTCCAGAACTAACGAAAGTCTACGTTTTTTTTTTTTTTTTTTTTTTTTTTTATGTTATGAAGTAGAAGACGAGCAAGACGCTCTCCTGATGTTAAGAGATAACGGCTGCCCATAATCAGTACAGTGTTACCTAGGATTTCACAATTATGTGAAACTCTAGGAGCACTGCACCAACGCTTCTTACTCAAGAGTCATAAGATGTTAAGACTCTTTAGCCCAGTAATTTCACTAGCTACAGTGCCCTCCTACCGGAGCACAGTGATGTTTGCACATCACTGCTCAGGCGGTAGAATAACTGGCACTGTTGGGGTACCCACCTAGACGACCTCCTGCAAAGGAAGTCTACCCCCGGTTTTGTAATAACGCAGAAAATGTTTACAGGACAATGTAAATAAAACACGGATATAACACATATTATGACTAGTTTTATTAGACATTGAATCCGTCCTATTACAGGCTCCTGACGACAGATATACAACAATTATTACAATATACATGTCAACCTTACGATTACCTACCGTTCGGACCACATTGCTGTAATGACTAGATTTTCATTGAAACAAAAAATAAAAACTGTTGCTGCCAAGTTTAGCAGCTTAATTAATGATGTTCTAGATTTGCTATGGGCTCTACTTATATCAAAATGAAGGCGAAGCGTATTTTGGAGTAAGGACATTGGTAAAGTTGATGTATATTAATATTGCAATTCTAAAATACCAAGTTTGACAATATGAATGCTGCTTTTATACGAGTAGGTACATTACATACTGTATCGTAGATATTATTCGATCGACCTGCAATCAAATCCCGCAAATGAGTTGGAACCCCAAAGCGCAAATATGGCCGTCCTCAATAAACCTGGCAGCAGAGAATCATTGACGAAGAAATGTTATAATGGTGAAAGCACATATATCCGCATCGACCGCGTCGAAGGAATCGGTTTTTGAATTCTTTATATGAAACGTTATGAAAATTTCCGGGACTGCCATTCCGACCAATTGAATCGATCAACTAGTTGGTCAGAATGGACTCGATTAATCGATTTGTTCTTATCGGACCAACCAGTTGATCGGATATTTTATTTATAACAAAAATGTTCCCTTCGGACCAATTGAAATTCTTAATCAAAACGGATCAACTGTATTCTTTCTCAACTAAACAACTATTTAGTTGTTATAGACCAACTAAATAGTTGTTTAGTTGAGAAAGAATACAGTTGATCCGTTTTGATTAAGAATTTCAATTGGTCCGAAGGGAATATATTTTTAAACACATAATAATATGTCAAACTTGAAATACCAATATCGCGGAAAGAACTCGTCCTAGGCTAAGCATTTCAGATGACAGCTGTCAAACTTGTAATGTCAATATCTCGGAAAGTACTCGTCCTAGTGACGCTGTCATGGAAGAAATTAAAGATCTTGAGGAAATCTACATTTCAGATGACAGCTGTCAAACTTAAAATGTCAATATCTCGGAAAGTAGTCGTCCTAGTGACGCTGTCATGGAAGAAATTAAAGATCTTGAGGAAATCTACATTTCAGATGACAGCTGTCAAACTTAAAATGTAAATATCTTGGAAAGTACTCGTCCTGGAGTGACGCTGTCATGGAAGAAATGAAAGGTCTTGAGGAAATCTTCATTTCAGATGACAGCTGTCAAACTTAAAATGTCAATATCTCGGAAAGTACTCGTCCTGGAGTGACGCTGTCATGGAAGAAATGAAAGGTCTTGAGGAGATCGTCATTTAAAATGACAGCTGTCATCGGGATCGAGATCAGCCTAGGACCAGCGCTTTCCGAGATTGACAGCTGTCATCTGAAATGAAGATTTCCTCAAGACCTTTCATTTTTTCCATGACAGTGTCACTCTAGGACGAGTACTTTCCGAGATATTGACATTTTAAGTTTGACAGCTGTCATCTGAAATGTAGATCTCCTCAACACTTTTCATTTCTTCCATCACAGCGTCACTCCAGGACGAGTACTTTCCGAGATATTGACATTTTAAGTTTGACAGCTGTCATCTGAAATGTCGATTTCCTCAAGATCTTTCATTTCTTCCATGACAGCGTCACTCTAGGACGAGTACTTTCCGAGATATTTACATTTTAAGTTTGACAGCTGTCATCTGAAATGAAGATTTCCTCAAGACCTTTCATTTTTTCCATGACAGTGTCACTCTAGGACGAGTACTTTCCGAGATATTGACATTTTAAGTTTGACAGCTGTCATCTGTCATGTATGTACGCTTTGGTTTTATTTAACGTTCTGTGTATTTAGAAAAATTATTCACGTTAAAGAGGTTTAAAAACATTATTCGGACCAATGAAAAAGTTGTTCGGTTGGGAAAGAAAAATAGTTGGTCAGTTTTGAGTTGTGTAGATAAGAACAAATTTTAATTTTTAAAGTATTCCAAACCAGCCAACTAAAAAGTTGATTCGTTAAGAAAGAAAAATAGTTGATCAATTTCAGTTGGTCGGTTTAGTTGGTTGGAATGGCAGTCCCGAAAATTTCATATTCAAAAATTCTTTCGGCGCGGTCGATGTGGATTAATGTGCGAGCACCATTAATGACCTGACCAAATTACACTTGGAATCCACCATAACAATATAAATTAAGCCCATACGACATAGGTTTTAACTTGGCCAAACCCAAAACACTATTTTTATCTTGTTTTAAATGTGGCCCTCCGATTCGTTGCACAATTCCAAACATTAAAAAAAAACAATATAATACTTATTCTAATGTTTACAAAATAAGCTCGCCTGTCAGACGTCTGTAGCTAATTTTATTTCAAATGGAAAAAGTGCATGTAATTTGTCACTTCTTGTGTTGTAATTTTTAACGCGATATTTTCTTTAAAATAATATTAATATATTGTTCTTGATAATTTGAAAACTTAACTTTTTAAAACATAGAAAATGACAAAAAGAAGCGAAAATCTAGAAAAAAGTAGAAGCAACCTACACATTTTCCAATTCCTCATGCCATAATATTATATACTTGACTAATATAATTAATAAATACAGTAATTCCGACTAGAATCTTAATGAACGTGATCGATGGCTCAAGTTGCTATACTTTAAGAATATTATTAAAAGCCTTAGAATAAAATAAAGTGAAGATACAAAAGTAAAGGCGTCTCGCAAATAGACCGCTCCAATGAGGTTCATGTACACAATATTACTTCGGCGCGGTAACTGACACTTTTCGAACCAGCAGGCCTAAGTTTGGCTAAAACCATTAGCTGATAGCGTGTACTGTATTTTTCCTTTTTATTTTAATCAAGTTAAGAGCCTTTAGGTTAGAAATATCGTTTTCCACGTTCAAAAAGACCTTAGCCACATCCACTACATACAAAAAGTGTAAAAATTGTTAACACATCCAATATCTTCTGTTCGAATCGTTCTTCAATACGAGCACAAGTTATTGCAAAATAGTTTATGTATTCAGTCAAACGCAGTGACCAGAAATAATGGAATATAATGTAGTTATACGACTAGACTATAACCACAAACAAAACTGAGGGCCTATTGGCTAGTTCTCACCCACTACGATTGATGACAACTTCAATGTACATTGCTGCGTTTGTTATTACACTCATATTATTGAGGAGGTTTAAGCAAGTAATGTACGCAATTTTATCTATGGCTTCTAGTGTTTTACTTGTCGTTTGGCGATAGTCAATAGGCCCTCTGATCAAATGGATTTCCTTATACAATTTACAAACTAATAATATACAACTATTTTGCAACAACTTGTATTTTTTTCACGGCCACAATAAATACCCAACATTTTCCAATACAAAGCCGACATAAATATCAAACAGTAGATGTGCTACTTTTCTAAACCCTCAAGAAAATATCTTATTATTAAGTGCACGTTTACACAACCAGGGTTTGTCTTCATGCCAGGCCCGAAGCACACTTCCGCCGTGAAACCACAAAATTAACCAAACTTCTGGAAGTTCTTTATATTTATATTATTTATTCGTGTGATTTTGGGGGCGGAGTTGTGTTGTAGGCTTAAAAATCTGTCCCACGTAACTAATTTATTCAAGATGAAGAAAACTATTTTACTTAAGGATTTGGCGATATTATTCAAAACATAGCGCTCTTCACGAACTGCATATAGGTATGGTAATTTCTAAAACTAACCTATTAGGTTTGTAAACATGGACCTTGAATCCACGTTAAATGTTCGACATATATACAAGTTCAGTAAGTAGGGTTGCACGACTTTGGTCTAATCTGAAATTCGTCAAATCGACAATTCGTCAAATGCCTTATTGGTCAAATCGGTAATTCCTTATCGTCAATTTCTCTAATCATAAAACTTGCCAAAACCGCTATTTCTATGATAAAAAAAGATGCTAAGCATTTATGTTTAGTTTTTAGTTCCTCCATCGTCCACTTATTTTACGTGAGACAGATCACAATCGATCCAGCGGTTAGCTACACACGGCTTGTTACAATAAGATACTACACATTCATCTTACATCTAAACACGATCCTTTAATAAATAGAAACATATACTTTGCGAAACTACCCAACTCTCTGCAAAACGACAAACAATTGGGTACTTTCACAGTAGCACAACATTTATCACTTATTACTAATTTAACTGCAATTCCGATTATGCAAGTGTACAGTGTGTCACAAAAAGTATAGAATCTCGTTATGGTTACATAGGGTGTGTTAGCTAACTCTGAAACTTAAGATCATTAAACGGACAAAAATAAAAAGATCTTTGAAACATAGTGTGGTAAAATTAAAAGGCGTTTCTTAAAATAGTCGTATAATACACGCGACAAAGTTGAGAAACGAACATTTTATTTTTTAATAACTTTTTATTTTGGTCGCCTTTTATTGATATTATTTTTTTTTAACTAATAACCCCTTTAAACTCACACGCTTTTGTGACACCCTGTACATTATAATGTTATATATACGAAAGGCATTTTATAAACTGTGATGACTTAAAATTTAAACCAGGCACTGAGATCCGGGAAAATGTATCGTAATTCCTCGGATCTATTGTCTATTTTCGTTTAGCTCGGTAACGGAGCATTATACCAAAATAAGGTACCATTTGATGGACGAAAACACGAATATTAAGTATATAGATAGGACGAATGATATGGACCCAAGTGGGCTTATAACACCTGAATGAGTTTTCAGGCAAAAAGAGGAAAAACTTGAACAGTTCCTATGAAATGCCCGAATAAACCATGATTTTTACTGAGAATTTCTCTCATATAGAAATCTGTTTTTACATCTGATGGCTTATATAAAAAAGAAACATTTATAATGAATATTGAACTGAAAGGTCCATTGTAACTTTAACTTTTCTTCTGAATGAGCAGCATTTCTAGTAATAAATCACTTTTTACTTCACAATTCAGTAGAGTCATAAGTTTAGCCAAAACACAACCGATGTAGAATTTACCGTAAAATCTGAGTTTCAAGGCATCTTTTAAGGCTTATATCTGATTAATTACTGAAAAATAACTACAAAAATATTGTAATCATTACATTATGTACGTAAATTTAATAATTGTAGAATTAGATATTTGGTATACATGGCCTAGATAACTATATTATAAAGAAGATATTGATGGATAGATATTTAAAATTGAATTGATTTATATATTATGTTCATTCAACGGAATAACATATACGTAATAATTAGGCAGTGTTCACATCTGCCGACAGAAAGCGTATCCAATAGCCAATACGAACCTTAATTTTTTGAATACAACAAAGAATTTGTTCTAATAAAACTGCAAGATAAGAATGTTCTCATAATAAAAGATACATTAAGTACATAACACACAGTAGTTGAACTTTTCTCGCTTAGTTTTTTTTTCATGTAGATGAATGACATGCAGATAGCTTGATACGGAAAATGATCATTACAATCGTAGTGCACCAAGATATTTAAAAGGTACAAATCATCACTGGCCTTTTACATCTATAAAAGATGAAAAAGGTACAAAGACCTATGCAATATTGCACTGCCCTCGTCACCCAAAACTTAAGATATTAAGTTTCCTTACCCCGGTATTTATAAATTTTAAGATTTATAATCGTTATAATAACATCCCTATGACAATTGCCTCGTGATAAAAGCAGTCGCAAAGGTTACAAAATGTGTCAATGTTCAAAATTATTGCGTGGCGCAGCTGAATGTACCTATACGTATCGTATCAGCAGATGTGAACACTCCTTTATAAATGGTTTACATGAAACATCGATACATTCAAAGTATACAATAATTATATTATTATGTAGTAACATACTGTTATTAATATTAACATGTAACACAACACCGATAACTCTTAGGCCAATAACATCCAATCTTATATATTACGTATATAGAAATATTATATAGTCGAGTAATATTATATTGAATATTTAATATGATATACAAAGTATGATAGCGAATTATAATTTTGGCTTTATTATGACATTTTGTATGAAAAATCAGTCGCTTAGCCTTCCTCATTTGCTTTTATACGAGTATATGTATTATATAATATTATATGATGATATGAAAGTCCCTTATATTCTAATGTTGAATAATACGCAGAATATAATGTACCTACATGAAATACCTTCAATAAACTATACTAATATGGAATAGAAACAATAATTTTGAGCAAAACTAACGTGTCTTTGGTGATAATCGCGAAAAATATTTAAAGTTTAGCAAAATATATACAACTTTGGTTCGTTAAATGCAAATCTTAATTAAATGACTTATATTTTAATAACTTTAAAATAATGTGAATTTTTTACAAGAAATGAGATCTTAAAATGTTTTACGACTATTTTGTTAAGGAATTCTATATGAGCGCCATCTTTACATGAGTAATAAAAATGTTACACAAGTTAATTATATATTGGTACGAATATTAAGTTATTATAATCATTAAATATATTAGTACTTTACCATAATCATTAATAAATCTACCACAATATGGTAAATACATACCATGAAATTTTCAATATATTAAAATGTGTCCCATACAAGTTTTTATATTTTTACATAAGATTTTATTTAGGTAATTTTTATATTTTTACATAAGATTAAAATACGTAGTTTTATTAAGTACAGATACCAAAGCGTGGTCCTATATCTGGCATAATATTATGTACACCTATGCCAAAAATGTGCAGAATCTATGCGAATAAAGACTACTATATTATGACTCCTGTTATGCATCCTCACTTTTTTTTTCATATTTACAAACTATAACTCTAAATTAAGCCCGTGTTGTTCTTAAAGATGTTTGTACCTGTGAAAACGACCAATCACGTCGCAACTAGCAACACTGATATTATAATTCAAATGCAACTTGCTCGTACGCGGTAAGACGCATCATAAATTTTGTTTTTTTTTCTAATTCACTGAAAATGCACACATACTTACGAGTTGAATGCCTACCTCATAAACTTCGCTTCGCTCATTATCAGTTAGTTTTGTTCCTATTAGGGCAAAAACGGGAATGGTCCCGTTTTCGCCTTCATGGGAAGGCAGATGAAAATAAATTAGCATTTCCATCGTGCCCACCAATGGGACCGATGGTAATTACATTCCCATTACGTAAATATATAAATTGTGGAGCTATATAACATAATACGCACGAGCGACAATATAAAGAATTGAATTACACCACAAACTAAGCGCTTCTTAGTTTGTGGTGTAATTCAATTCTTTTCTTTCAAGAAGACTACATATAAAAATCTTCTACACAATCGTATCCACAGATACAAGCATTTATAGAACTACACTTGCTCCTATATAGACGAATATAATTTATAATTACTATAGCCATTAAAAATAACATCGATCCACTGCGGTCAAGCCGGTCCGTGGTTTCTTAGCAATTTAATAAATTCGTTATGTACGTGCAGCGTGTCATTTTGAATTGATCAAAATGTATTTACAACCTTAATATTATTTTTTATCGACTAATAATATAATATTATGTTGATGATGGTGAAGAAATGTACATAACAAATGATACAATGAAGCATTTGGACCACGGATGCCGAACTAAACGGGTGATCGTTATGACAATATGAAAGGGGTAAAAAATAATGAGAATGAAATTGTTATCCAAATTATAAGGTTGAATTCGTGTGACCACGCGATGAATTTTTATTTTAAGTTTGAGTTAACAGAGGTGTTTTTTTTAGTCATGAGTTTGTAAGATTTAGTAGAAGAAATTCTACTTTCTTCTATCGATTTTCTTCCATCTATGACAAAATGATGAATTACTCATGATGACCAAAAAAGTACATATAAGGTATGATGGTAGGTGCATTGATGAGGATGATTACATGTGAAATTTAAAGACATATTAAACCGACTTAAGCTACTTTTAAATAACAAGCTACCTTTACCTGAGAAGACAAAAAAAACTTGAAATGAAATAAATCGAACTGTTCAGGCGTCTGTGAGCAATAGAGTAATGAAAATTTTGACAAATTATGAACCAACCCTCCTTTTTGAAGTATATTATTGGATTAATGAATACAGGTAGGGTAGGGTAGGTATATGAATACTACAATACTAGATGATGATTACTAGCAGCACCGCGCGGATTCACCCGCTCACAAGTAGGTACCATTATTCTAACATTTTAGTTCAAAGAATTATTTCTGTAATATGAGTTTATATAACAAACATCCAAACTAACGCATTTATATACTACTACCTATAATACCTATAATAAATTGTTACCATAGAAAAAGTATGAAAAATATATTATTTTCCGAATATTAAATGTACATAGATTTAGTGAAAACTACGTATATACAAATGTTATAATACTGATTATATATGATTATGATTCTAATAATACATACTATATTATAAAATACCTATTCGTATAGCCTAAAGCTCGATGGTTTAATATTTTTTTATGTAATAATAAGACAATGAAAAATAGCATCAAAATGCCTCGGAATCCGTTTGTCGGATGCCAAATTTTTTACAACAGTTAAAACGCTTCCACATTACGTCAGATCCAAGTCCGATACGAATCCGTCAAATCACGGACGGATGGCGGATTGATGGAGCCATACCAGTGTTAAAAATACTACTATAGGTACATTAGTCAGTTATTAGTCCGTCCGTCCGTAGTGTAGTGCTACCATACAAAATGTTCTACGGCTTCGACGAGCCGCCAATTTGAGAATCCGGATGTAGTGCGGAAGTGATCTTAATATATTTTATTTATAAGGAATGTCCCACATTCGTTATCGGATTCCGTAGAGTTTTAAATGTTTTACAAAAGTTTAACGTATTTTTAAAGGCACTTGCCTAATCAGACGAAATACTTGATAGTATTTATTATATTTAATATTATATGTGTATAATAAAGATGGCGCTACTTATTTTTTTTATTTAGTATGAAAATTGATGTATTAAGCCAATAGAATACTAAAATACATTTTTTTTATACAATAAGAATTAAGATTTAAATATTATTTACAATGGACAGAATGTTTAGATTACTTGAAACTTACTTTTTTTTTAAATAGGGTAGGCGTTTTCTTATACTGTTTTCAGCAATCAATACTTCTTTTTTGTAAGACATTAACATTTATTGTCACTCACTCTTTTTACCCTAAAACAGTGAGTATTAACGTAGAAAGAGAATTACGAAAAATAAGTGTTTCAATATTATCTTTAAAGATTAAATTGGCTTTTAAACCCTACCGCTATATACAATAATTAATATTTTCAAAGTTAAAAGTGAGTTAAACATTTATCTTGAAAATTGACAAGATTTTTCACAAGGAAACAAGTTTTCATTTCAAAAGTCGTGCCGAAACCCGAAAAGTCGCAATATAAGTAGGTAGATTATGAATTTATGTTTGAAACTTGCATATTTCTTTACTAATGATTGAGTTGAATCCTGGAAAACCTATTCTTTAACTTTGCTTTTTCATCAAAAAGGTAAAATTTAATTTACAATTTCACTAAAGGAGCCAATATTGGGTAAATTGTATTACGTAAAATTCTGCACTTTTAATTAACGGTGCGAAAAGCATATAACTTTGATAAATGAAACCTCCCATGCTGGTAGGTATCTAACGCATCTTAAGGGACGTTTAGGTACAACAATTTTATTTCTGCGATTTTAGGAAATCCGCAATAAAGGTTAGGTACCATACAAAAGGTTCAACAGAGAAGAATAGGTCATACATTAATCGGGACTTATCGCGTAGGTATTTAATGCTAGTTTTACAAAAACATTATAAAACCAACCAAATGTTATTAACCTTTCAATCTAAAAGAAAAGAATACCTTTTGTTACGAGAAAAGGTATTTATTTCTCCTTCTTAAAAGAACACCTTTTTGTCGCGAAAAAAGGTATTTCTCCTTTATTTTTTCATTTATTCAAAGTAATTCAAAACCATAATATTCATGAAGGGAATCCTAACCGTGTGTCTCTTCGAGCTTGGGTTTCTTACTGTCAGGAGGCGAGGTGGGTTCGTCGTCTTCCTCGTCGTCGTCCCACTCCCACTCGGGGTCGTCGTCGTCGGCCTCCTGGCGAGGCTCTTCCGGGGCCTCTTCCGGAGCCTCTTCCGGAGCCTCTTCCTCCTCTTCATCTTCCTGGAAATTCGTGGACAAATTTCATTGTAAAGGAAAAAAAGTTACTAAAAGGCAATTATCCATTATCTTAACCACCATTACAAGCATTAAATTGCTAAGTTTGGGGTTAGGTGGCGCTGTGTGAAATGTCGTGAAATATTTTTTTATTTATTGAATTTAAAAAATACAGCTACTACTGACGTAGTAGCTGTAGTATTGTTAGTTTGTTTTTCTCAATAAAAGCATTTGCCACGATTTAAAAAAAAAAAAAGTACCTATGTTGAACTTGTTTATATTGTAGAGGACCCCGTTTGAGTCCTGCTACAATTACGTTTTGCTACGTTATGTTTCGTTATAGGAGGGAGTGACGGCTATGTAGGGAAGCAATCAAACCCAACGAGCGCTGTTGTAACACTGATTTAATAAAGTAATGTATGTTTTGATGATAATGTACAATGCTTAGTCTAGGTCAATAGTCTATGTTATTTAAGTGGGTCAGGCCAATATTGCTACCTTGTACGTAGCTCGTATATACCTAGTCAGGTCATAAGTATTGTCACACAGTAAAAACTTTTCTTTTAGAATGCTGGCCACAAAAAAGTTTATTGAATTCGAATTTCGAATTGTTCATGAAAATAAAAATGTATACTTTTTAGAATATTACTCATTTTTAAATATGGAGTGGACGCTTAAAGAATACCGTGTTGCAGTTATTGCGTTGCATCGTTGCGGTTACGCGCCAATTCAAATTTTTGACATACTGAAAAATTTGAATATAACCAAAAGATTCGTTTATCGTACCATCAAACGATACAATGAAGACTCTAGTGTAGATGACAGGTCAAGAAGTGGTCGCCCTCGGTCTGTTAGGACTCCAGCAGTGATAAAAGCTGTGAAGGCGCGAATTCAAAGAAATCCCAAACGTAAGCAGAAACTGTTGGCCCTTCAGATGGGGTTAAGCAGAACCACGGTGAAAAGAGTGTTAAATGAAGACTTAGGGCTTCGGGCATATCGAAGAAAAACAGGACATCGTTTAAATGCTCGTCTAATGGACCTGAGACTGAAGAGATGCCGCGCTTTGTTGAAGCGGTACGCGAGAAAAAAATATCGAGAAATTCTTTTTTCGGATAAAAAATTTTTACCGTAGAAGAGAGCTACAACAAACAAAATGATAAGGTGTACGCACACAGTAGTGAAGAAGCGAGCAACCGTATTCCGCGTGTCCAACGAGGTCATTTTCCATCCTCGCTCATGGTATGGTTGGGAGTTTCTTATTGGGGCTTAACAGAGGTACATTTTTGTGAGAAAGGTGTAAAAACGAATGCAGTTGTGTATCAAAATACAGTCCTGACGAACCTTGTGGAACCTGTTTCTCATACCATGTTCAATAACAGGCACTGGGTATTCCAACAAGATTCGGCGCCAGCTCATAGAGCGAAGAGCACACAAGACTGGCTGGCGGCGCGTGAAATCGACTTCATCCGGCACGAAGACTGGCCCTCCTCCAGTCCAGATTTGAGTCCGTTAGATTACAAGATATGGCAACACTTGGAGGAAAAGGCGTGCTCAAAGCCTCATCCCAATTTGGAGTCACTCAAGACATCCTTGATTAAGGCAGCAGCCGATATTGACATGGACCTCGTTCGTGCTGCGATAGACGACTGGCCGCGCAGATTGAAGGCCTGTATTCAAAATCACGGAGGTCATTTTGAATAAACTTTATTGTCATAAGAATCTATGTTTTGTTAAGTTCATTTTGGTATATAAATGGTTACATAATAAATAAACTTGTTCCAATAATTTTATATTAAACATGTGACAGAATTTATGACCTGACTAGGTATATAAATTTATGTTGAATCATGACCTTTTCCTCCGCAACTTTAGGGCGCTGTAACTCATTGGTACAAGATGTACCTAATATAAATTGATCGATTGGATAATGCAACGTTATAGTGCAGCAAGTGCAGCAGTAACATACCCGGTTGAGATGCATGACGTCGCTGCACCAGGAGCGTTATAGTGCAGCGAGTGCAGCAGTAACATACCCGGTTGAGATGCATGACGTCGCTGCACCAGGAGCGTTATAGTGCAGCAAGTGCAGCAGTAACATACCCGGTTGAGATGCATGACGTCGCTGCACCAGGAGCGTTATAGTGCAGCAAGTGCAGCAGTAACATACCCGGTTGAGATGCATGACGTCGCTGCACCAGGAGCGTTATAGTGCAGCAAGTGCAGCAGTAACATACCCGGTTGAGATGCATGACGGCGATGGGCGGCGCGTCGAGTGCGGCCGCCACACGTCGCTCCACCAGGAACGACACGTACTCGTCGTACAGCAGCCGCAGCAGGTGGAACGAACCGAACGACGCCGCAGATCTACAACGTAACGGACACTAATTAGAGACATGGAAGATATGAGGCAGATGCGAGAGATTGAGGAGATGAGGAAGTCGGAGGAGCCGAGTATTCCCTAGTGTGTGACCTGAGCGTCAGTTCCCTGATGACGAGGCTGGAGTAGAAGGACCAGTGCAGCAGTAACCGTCGAGCCCTGGAGACGGCGGAGGCGCGCGGGCCGCGGGCGAGGGCTCCCTTCACGCAGCCGTCCAGCCACGCCGCCCACGCTTCCAGGGACGCACCGCGGGACAGCGTCGCCTGGGGACATACACTTTATTAATGAGCATCATTAATAACTTTCTATGTGGACCTTGGAATAATGAGTAATATACGAGTACAGTCACTCTACCGCTCCCCGGTGCCCCGCCGAAGATTGGTGAGAATGTGATCTGAAAGATTTGAGAGTGTATGTTTGTGTGTGATTTGTTTGTGTGATGTTTGACAATTTGGAGAGAATTAGATCTGAAGGATCTGTGCCCATTGACAATTAGTGTTGAGTACCTTGAAGTCAGCCTCGATGTGCAGCGCGGTGGCGGTGGAGGAGCAGCCGCACGCCCAGGCTGCTTGCTCGCGGATATTGTGCCGGGAGTATATGATGCCCTGGGACGTACATATATCGTACAAGAGTACCTTGAAGTCAGCCTCGATGTGCAGCGCGGTGGCGGTGGAGGAGCAGCCGCACGCCCAGGCTGCTTGCTCGCGGATATTGTGCCGGGAGTATATGATGCCCTGGGACGTACATATATCGTACAAGAGTACCTTGAAGTCAGCCTCGATGTGCAGCGCGGTGGCGGTGGAGGAGCAGCCGCACGCCCAGGCTGCTTGCTCGCGGATATTGTGCCGGGAGTATATGATGCCCTGGGACGTACATATATCGTACAAGAGTACCTTGAAGTCAGCCTCGATGTGCAGCGCGGTGGCGGTGGAGGAGCAGCCGCACGCCCAGGCTGCTTGCTCGCGGATATTGTGCCGGGAGTATATGATGCCCTGGGACGTACATATATCGTACAAGAGTACCTTGAAGTCAGCCTCGATGTGCAGCGCGGTGGCGGTGGAGGAGCAGCCGCACGCCCAGGCTGCTTGCTCGCGGATATTGTGCCGGGAGTATATGATGCCCTGGGACGTACATATATCGTACAAGAGTACCTTGAAGTCAGCCTCGATGTGCAGCGCGGTGGCGGTGGAGGAGCAGCCGCACGCCCAGGCTGCTTGCTCGCGGATATTGTGCCGGGAGTATATGATGCCCTGGGACGTACATATATCGTACAAGAGTACCTTGAAGTCAGCCTCGATGTGCAGCGCGGTGGCGGTGGAGGAGCAGCCGCACGCCCAGGCTGCTTGCTCGCGGATATTGTGCCGGGAGTATATGATGCCCTGGGACGTACATATATCGTACAAGAGTACCTTGAAGTCAGCCTCGATGTGCAGCGCGGTGGCGGTGGAGGAGCAGCCGCACGCCCAGGCTGCTTGCTCGCGGATATTGTGCCGGGAGTATATGATGCCCTGGGACGTACATATATCGTACAAGAGTACCTTGAAGTCAGCCTCGATGTGCAGCGCGGTGGCGGTGGAGGAGCAGCCGCACGCCCAGGCTGCTTGCTCGCGGATATTGTGCCGGGAGTATATGATGCCCTGGGACGTACATATATCGTACAAGAGTACCTTGAAGTCAGCCTCGATGTGCAGCGCGGTGGCGGTGGAGGAGCAGCCGCACGCCCAGGCTGCTTGCTCGCGGATATTGTGCCGGGAGTATATGATGCCCTGGGACGTACATATATCGTACAAGAGTACCTTGAAGTCAGCCTCGATGTGCAGCGCGGTGGCGGTGGAGGAGCAGCCGCACGCCCAGGCTGCTTGCTCGCGGATATTGTGCCGGGAGTATATGATGCCCTGGGACGTACATATATCGTACAAGAGTACCTTGAAGTCAGCCTCGATGTGCAGCGCGGTGGCGGTGGAGGAGCAGCCGCACGCCCAGGCTGCTTGCTCGCGGATATTGTGCCGGGAGTATATGATGCCCTGGGACGTACATATATCGTACAAGAGTACCTTGAAGTCAGCCTCGATGTGCAGCGCGGTGGCGGTGGAGGAGCAGCCGCACGCCCAGGCTGCTTGCTCGCGGACCACACGGAAGTCCACGCGGTTCAGGTCCGACACCATCTGTACAATCATATTACATACTATTTAATATACGATTAATTGTTGTATGCAAAGAAGAAAAACGAGTAAGGCGATTTTCACACTGCCCCGCATGATGCAGCGTAGCGCGTGGATGCGTGTTCTTCCGTTGCTTGTAAGTATCTCCGTTTTTATGGAAAACACGCACAGTCTTACACACTGAAAATGCATCCACGCGCGTTCATGCGGATCACGCGCATACACGCGGAGAAACATGCACCCCCGCGCGTAGGTGCGGGGCGAGACGCAAGGTATGGCACACCGAATCCCAGCCAAATCCAGTTTTGATTGAAGAAATGAGAGCCGCCGTGCGTGAATCTACAAAACGCACCTACGCGCGTGAGTGCGCAAAAAACCCGCACGATGATGCAGATCTGCACTCCCGCAGGAACGCGCGTAGGTGCGTCGACACGCAATATGCAGCATGATGCGGGGCAGTGTGAAAATCGCCTAAGAGACATAATAAGAGTCGTCATTGTTAATTTTCAACTCGATGACCACAGATCTACTCTTAAAACATTAGCAACAAGATTATCTTCCCACGTGTGGCCGTCACACCTGGTGTCAGTAAGCACGCGCAGTGTAGACACTCACCTGGTGTATCTGCGCATGGTTGGTGAGCACGGCGCGCGCGGCCTGCGCGAGGTGGTTGAGCGAAGTGTAGCGACGCAGCTACACCTGGTGTCAGTAAGCACGCGCAGTGTAGACACTCACCTGGTGTATCTGCGCATGGTTGGTGAGCACGGCGCGCGCGGCCTGCGCGAGGTGGTTGAGCGAAGTGTAGCGACGCAGCTACACCTGGTGTCAGTAAGCACGCGCAGTGTAGACACTCACCTGGTGTATCTGCGCATGGTTGGTGAGCACGGCGCGCGCGGCCTGCGCGAGGTGGTTGAGCGAAGTGTAGCGACGCAGCGCCGCCGCCAGCGCGCCCGCCGCGCCGGCGCCGCACGAACGAAGCCGCGCCGGCGCGGCGGCACCGCCCGCTGCAATAGCCGCCTCCACGCCTTTAGCGAAGTTGCGGATGGCCTGCGAGAGCATCGTGTCACATTATTATACTGTAACAGTGTAGCGGCGAGTTGTATCTCGTTCACATCAACTTCTGTCCATTGCCATTCGCGCTGAAGCGTTCTTCGACTTCCGCACAAAAAACCGCTCTTTTGGAAAGCGAGGGCGGCGCGAGTGACCGTGGACGGAAACATGCGAAATATCACATTCATATGTTCACTTCCCCTGAACGTGAACGTGCAACCACACAAATATTATTATGGTGAAAGTTTACGAGTGTGTATGTCTGATACTTCTTTACGTCCAACTGGAGTGTCCAAATGGAGTGGACGTTACGGCGGGTAAGACCGCCGGGCGCAGCTAGTAAGTAAGTAAGTGATGAGTTACCATGGTGAGGTGCGGCGAGACGGGGCGCAGCACGTCGGGCAGCAGCAGGTCGACGGCGCGCTGGTACAGCTGCGTGTCGGCGCGCCGCACCCAGCGCCGCAGCTCCGCGCCGCCCGCACCCGCGCCCGCGCCGACCCACCACGCCGCGCCGGCGCGCCAGAACACGCGCCGCGCCGACTCCACGCCGCCCGTGTCCAGCGCCGCCACCGCCTCCAGGAACTGCACGCCGTACTCACTGACAAGACACACCACACGATTATTAAATGTGCGAAAGAACAAATATCACAACAGGCCAGGCACGTGACTCGTGACCCGCTCCGCCAGTACCAGGCGCGCAGACTTTACGACAAGTGCTTCGACGTATCCGTAATCCCAACAATAAAGATCTAGAGTAAAAATACCCCCAGGGTTCTAGTGGGTATCCCGCCGGTTATTTTTGGCAGGGAGTTCCACATAATCACCCCACACTCCCCGCGTATTGTAAAAATGACGGGTAGACAGTGCGGCGTCACATAACTGACTCTGTAGGTACCAGGCTGCCAGAGAGGAGAGGATGTATTGTACCGGTGATGGTCCCTCAAGGCAGCAGCGTTGTGTGCGGCGGCGTCGGGCGGCAGGGGCAGCTCGGGCGGGTCGGGCGCGGTGACGCTGCCCAGGTACTGGCGGTGCGCCGCGGCCGCGCTCTCCAGCGGGGACGTGCCACCCGCCGGGGAAGAACGCGCCGATCGGGGACGCTCCTCCTGCGGGAATAACGACACTCAAACGACTCGTGTAGACATTGTGGTATTTTGTAACTGCGTACAGTTGTAATTAAAACAGACAACTTAGACGAAGCCACAAATTTTCCAAATACCAAAACTACAAAGTAATTTCTTATGGAACGTGGCCAATAGAAACAAAAAAGAAGTCACTAAATCGCCTACCTACCTAATGACCTGCCTACTAAAAATGGTGATAAATTTTGACGCTTAATAATTTTAACTCCAAAACCTGACAATTTTCGAAGGTGATTATTGGAATTTGTATTGTAGGTATTGAAAAAGCATTAAATTTATATGGTTTTCGAAGCAGCCCAAATTTAAAAAAATATATAAAATGGCGGACCAGTTGGTACATCAAGTCACAAGTCTTCAACTTTACCTGTTTATCGCTAGATTTATCATCACTCTCGTCGTCATTCTGGTTAGGCTTGGCGCGTATCCCGTAGTAGTGATACTTGGAGTTGCCGCGCGTGCCGAGGCGGCGCGTGCGCAGGCCCACAAACACGGAGCGGATGAGCTTGCCGAACGACGCCGCGTTCACTGGCTCCAGCCGGTGCGACGAGCAGTGACGGAGGTAGTGCGCGTACAACGTCGAACGGGGGAGGGACACGCCTGTAGGGGAGACATCTTCTAAATATATGAAAGAAAAGAATGACTGATTGACTGAGTGATCTATCAACGCACAACCTGAATCCTTCAATGGATTGGGGTGAAATTTGGAATAAAGATAGGTTTTATGACGTAGACATCCCGCTAAAAAAGGGTTTCTTCACGCGGGCAAGGCCGCGGGCATAAGCTAGTAATATATAAAACGAAAAAGAAAGCGTGACTGGTTAACAACACCCGTGTCCAACCGCTAAATGGATCGCGAGTCGCGAGCATAAGCCAGTGTGGAAAAAACAAATTATAGCTGAGCCGAATAACGTCGGCGAGATTGTCGTGCAGAAAAACGTGCATATCTGGGATGAACGACAGGCAGACTGGTCGGATGTCCCCATCACCGCTAGAAAGAAGGATGAGGTGTAAAAGGAAAGGAATTTGATTGAAGACGTGGCCCAGAACCAGGAAAAGCGTGTTGTAGTATCGGAAGCTGCAAGACTCAGTATAGGTCACTGCGCTGGTATATTACCAGGAATAACGCTCAGATAAGAAAGGTCCCTGAACAAAATAGCCTCTTCAACAACAGTGTGACTGGACACACCGCTGGAATTATGACCGAAGGGCTAAAAGATAAGTGCCGATCGCTTGTAGCTAACGTGTTCGCCTGTGGGTGTGGAGTTACCTTCGGCGGTCTCGTAGTGGTCGAGCAGCCACTGCACAGTGGCGGGCGGCATGCGCGGCGGCGGCGCGCCCGGCGTGGCGGGGGACGCCGGCGCCTCCGCCTCGTCACCGGCCACCTGACACATACGACAATATTGTAGCTTCTCCGTTACCTGGTGCCTTGGTACAAGTGGCTTTGTCTTTGTAAGTAAACGGCATAAAACTCACTTGTATTTACTTCGGCTTCGTGCCGACCGTTTCGATCCTGTACGAGGATCTTCTTACCAAGATGAATCTAAATACTCACGAATCGTTTAGTGTAAAAAGTGTCGAAACCCGGGAGTTTTAAACCTAATTCTAGAATGTTACAAATAATATGGACATTCCCTTGGTAAATGTGAGACCATCTTTTCGTGTTGATATGTCGAATGATCGATACAGCCGTAATTTAGTTGTATTCCTTGAGATATTTTATCGTTACATTGTTACACGAATGAGATTCATTGCTGTTTTTCTAGAAACATAATCATATATCTTGGTAAAATAATGGTGCCGAATCCCGAGAATTTAGTAGCGAATTCGAGCAAAATCCGAATATTTACAAAAAAATTACGGTCATTATTAGCTTAATGTAATAAAAAAAAATGTTACCACTAGTCCATAGGCGGTGTATTCGGCGTTGGAGGCGCCTCCCCAGCCGCTGTCCGGCGCCGGCTCGGCCACTCCGCCCGCCACTGTGGCCACGCCGTACACTGGGTACGAACGGAGCGCCTCCCTACGTACCGACAATAATACATTTCATCATCATCATCAGCCTTCAATTGCCCACTGTTGGGCATTGGTCTCCCTTTGATTTTGCCATTCTGCCCTGTCTCTTGCAGTCCACATCCAGCTGCCTCCTACCTGTTTCTTAATGTCGTCAGTCCATTGCGCCATCGGACGACCCCGATTTTTCTGCCTTAATCTAAGCCACCATTCGGTTAAGGCCATTACGTCTGGCCGTGCCCACACCACGTGTCCTGGCTAACTCCATTTAAGTTCCATCACCTTGCTTCCGATGTCTTTTACCTTTGTTTGGCGTCGGATTTCAGAATTGCGAACTCGGTCTTGCAGTTTGACAACATTTTTTTTTTATGTACCAGAAATTTATATAAAAGCAACAATTTAGAAATTATTTTAATTTTTTTTATATTTTCGAGGCAAATGAATGAATCATCTGAAAGTTCTTGTATACGAATCGTAAAATCAACATTGAAAATATGACACGAAAAGAAACTAAAAAAATTGATAGTTGACTTAAAAGTTGAAAGCTATTAAGGTCTTGAAAGCTAGATTCTGTTATTCCGAATAAAAGTTTTGAGTCCCGAACTATCTTAGTTACTAATTAGTGAGACTGCCGGATTAGGTAATTCAAACTAAAAACAATAAAAGATAAAGTCATAAAAAATGTATTTTCAAAAAGAACTTACATCTGGTGTCCCTGCGTGTAGATCTCTTGCGGCTCGGTGACATACTGCACGTGGTAGTTCACTCCGTTACTGCCCTCGCCTGCACCAACATTCAACATTTTATTGAACTAATTCCACCAAGCCCATTCTACCGACGGACGTCACGACTCACGACAGACGGCAATGCGGCGTCCTTACTTAGTGGCGCTACCAACTGCGTTTTGCTTCATCGTTTTTAATGAGAACTGGTCGCATTTGGAACACTTTGCCGTCATCCGTGTTTCCCGAGCGGTACAACTTGGGTATCTTCAAGGCACGAGTGAATAGGTACCTTTCTAGGCATCTTACGTGATCCATCGTCGACCGCATTTTCACTTTCCATCAGGTGGGATTACGTCTAACGTACATGGGCCTATTTAGTATAAAAAAAATCACTAAACTATAGTTACACTCACTTGAGTCCCAAACCCGTAAGAAAATCGGGATAAAGAGCAGACTAACATAGCCTACTTTTATCCCGATTTTCCCGATCTTCCAAATTACCAGCCATCTGCGTAACGAGTTTCATCGCAATCGGCGCAGTGATTTAAGTTTTCACCTTTATCATATTAGTAGGATAAAATATGGTAGATATATATAAGCTTACAACCAAGAACCTTCCATTTACCAATTATAATATGTAAGAAATGTACATTTAATATCCCCGTTATGTTTAATACACAACTAAAAATACACAAGCATGAATAATAACATGAATGTATCAATTTTAGAATTTAGTAGACAAGTTAGTAATTCGAGCTTATAGCGATGTTAGATGAACCCATTTAGCGTAAAAATTACAAGTGGAAAAACGTTATTTTCATTAATTTGCAAAAACAACTACATAAGTACTTAAGTTAGTCCCACTTGAAGGCAATTCAATGACTTAATTTAAGCAGTTTAACTCTCAGTTCATTTAAATTTAGATAGGTATAGTTAGATGATAAAGAAAAATGTTTTTTTGATGATGCGTGATAAAATGACCACGAAATTTTATAAAATTGTCACAAAATCATTTTAAAGAATGTAGATAATTTATAAGAAATGCATGACGCAATGAACAAAGACACACCTCGAATAAATCGGAAGAATCTGGAAGGAAAACGACAACGAACAAAGAAAACCACCCACTATCACACAAACCGATTGTTTTTTTAATAATTCGTCTTTAGAAGAAAATCCAAGAACAAAGGAAAACTACACCGATGTCGAGTTACACAACAGCCGTTACACGACCTTAGGCCGCCATCTTGTTCGCAAACGTAACGATTTCTTTGTTCAAAATGGCGTCTCCGATGCTGAGACAAAGAACGTTGCACACCCACTTTAAAATTGGAAATTTTAATCAAATATGAAAGAAAACAACTAAAATGAACCATCGAACATTGAACATAAATAATATTTAATAATTAATCACCGATTTTAAAAAAAAGTCGAATATCTTGCAAATCGACTGACGTGTCAGCCAGAACCCAATTACTGGCAGGGGTGTAGCTACCGTTGTCTCAAGACTTATATCCCAAAGTGAAAGTGAAGCCAAGTAAAGGTGTCTAGGCAACTTACAGGGGTAATAGGACCGGTAGCGCGGCACTTCCATCGCGACGGAGGTCTCCCAGGCAACTCGAAGCTTCCCGCTGCCGGATCGCCACCGCCCCTGTATACCCCGGCGTGGGCATATAACCCCACCTCTCATCTCATCCCACTCTATGTACACGTAGATCCGTCTCAGTCTATGCGTCTGACTCACTCGTTGGGTCAATGTTGCCAAAATTAACGATTTCCCGTGGTTGTCGGGGAAAGTGTGAAAATTTTCCTTGATGAGGACGTGAGGTGTAAATTAGTATATTTTTTTAAAAATCTGCACGACTGTCTCTTCAATAACAACGTGTACGAGTATACAAGGAATACGATTTACCACAACTATTCGGATTTTAGAAATTTAAAGGGCATAGCAGCTTGAAGAACCAACCTTATGACTGTCCAGAGATCATGCTTGCCAATATACACTATAAGATGCACAATAATAAAAATGATAAAATACACAAACTTGTCGAAAACTACCTAAAAAAATTGTAGACACAAAATATTTATAAAATATCCAAAATCAAACCTTTATATTGCAATATCTAAGGGTCTATTGTCTATTGCCCACGCACATGTAAAACACTAGAATCCATAGAAAAAAAAATGCGTACATTACTTGCTTAAACCTCCTCAATAATATGAGTAAAATAACAAACGCAGCAATGTACATTGAAGTGGACATCAATCTAAGTGGGTGTTAATTAGCCACTTACAAACTAGCCTCATAAACTTACATTGGTCTGACCGCAAAACTATGACTGCAAGAAAAAGAGGAAATACATCACACCTTTGGTCCAGACATAAAAACCTAAAATTTTCCACTAATTTGAAAACTAGCGCAAATTTTACAACACTGGCAATACTGTCCTTGTACTTTGTACATAACTTTTAAAAGTACATAAGGCACCGGCCCCACCTCACACCACCTGTAATTGTGAACTACGGGAGCGATATTATTACAAATCATCCCTTTGTGAAGCTTGTTAGCAATCATTTCGACATTGATAGGGGAATTTGACGACATAATTGCTACTTATTTGGGAATAAATAAAAACATGAAGAAAATCAAATCAGTGATAGGAAAATTGAGCATTTAGAGACAGAAATAACTATAATTGTTTTGTTTTTCTGTGGTTGACTTAGTATTTTTGAAAATTAATCATCAATCATCAGGAAAAAGAGGCGAGATGATATAGATGCGTACTAGAATGACTGGGTCGAGGTGGCACAGGAAAAAGATTCATCGAAGGATTTGGGAGAGGTATTTAACTTTTAACCCAGTAGTGGGACAGTATAGATTAACTAAAAAATCATCAATAATTTTATAAAACTATATAAAATAGCAAATCAGAGACAGGAAAATGAGCATTTCTTTATAAAGATGATTTAATTTTTTTGTTTTTTTGTCTCTGTGTTAGTATTCTAATAATTAATCAACAATAATATTACAAGCCTTTTTATAATTTAATAATTGTTATATGCCTAGCTGTTAGTTATATCACTATAATTTGTATTTTACATAGAATTCACACAGTATATTGGAGATTTATTTATGACTCAAATATGAATTAAAAAATAAATGACTAACTTCGTTACACAATGCATAGTAATATTAAAGAATTTATATGTGTAAGTTATCAATATTTTTTGTGTATTTGTCACAAAGTACTGCACGCTCTGTATTTGTTAAAAATTTATAAGAAAATCAAAACCCAAAGATAATATTAAATTTTTATATGCAGTACCATTTTATTATTCTGAACATAAGTCACATAATATGTAACAGGAGTTAGGTAAGAGTGCAAATTTATTACCCAATAACAGCATAAGTAAATAGTTTTTTTTTTCAAAAATCATACCTAGTTTTTACATGACCTACACCTACCTACTGTTAGTCTAAAAAGACCTCTACAGCCTTAGCTAATTGACTAAAATCCCTAGATAAGAACCATCCAGAATAAGCAAGTTACAGAAAAATATTATTAACATAAAATTCATAAACTTCCAGAACATTCTACCAGCAAATCGATACGTCTAGCCGTCACCCACCTCCACACTCACACACACACACACAAGTACATAAAGCAAAATTAAACAGTACATAAGCGGCACGCGTCATGCAAAACGCAACCAAGCAGGTGAACTATTGTTAATGAAGAATACATTTTATCCTCGCATAATACCCTTCACAATGCACCATTGATGACCATTCAGGTAGAACATCATTAATCCAAGGGGGACAATTATATCAAAAAAAATCTCCCTAATGCAACGAATTTAGGTTCATTTTACGGTATAAAATTGGGGTGTATTTTAATATGGTATCTGTTTGACAGGTGTGAGATAATCTCTAGATTTAAGGGGTCAAAACATCAAAGAGAGAAAGAGAGTATGTAGTTATTGCAGTGAGCACAGAAACTTTAGACTAGTGATCGTTTGAAATCAATTCTTTCAATTGAGATACGCTTCTATTGGCTGAGGCTTTAGTATTAACTACAATGATCTACTATATTTCCACTGGAAAATATGTTTAATTCTCACTAAACATATCCATTATATGTTAACCGATTCGTTGCGTATGGCACGTTTCAGTGCCATCACTTTTTTGAAATTACTTGATTATTACTACAAATTTTGAAAATACTGTTTTCTTTTCCGCATGCCAGAAGACACATGCGTGTCATCTAATCGTATGGCGCTGGGCACTGAACAGTGTCACGTTATTTTTGTTCGACGCCACATTTAAAAGTTAGACGTCGCAACGAATCGGTTAAAGATAAACCCACCTATTAGTAAGAGTTATCTATGTAATTATTAAAAGTTCTCAATCCCTAAACAGTTGTAATAAACTGACTTTCTACACTCCATTTTTAAACATAAAGTACACAGTAATTAAGAACAAAACTATAACGATTACGTATTTATAACTCAGTTCATAAAACGTTAAAAACTTCTAAAAACACGTTCCAAAGTAAACTATTTTGGCTGTTTTAATAATACACTAAAAACTTAAACCCACATATATAGGCGCCGAAAGACCAACAAGTTATAGACTATCAAGGCTAAAATTCCATACCCGATAAACATCTCTAAGGGTTCCGCACTCACTATTTTGATCTATTTTTCTATTGAAAAAATTTAGTAATGATGAAAAGATTTAGTTGCTTTGTTAGAGACCCAAGCAAAATACTATAAAAAGGTAACTTGCTTTCTTGATCGCTGGAGGGCTCCGATTTGTAGAGTATCTTCGTGTTCCAAGCTCCGTCCACTGCCGGGCGGTCACACAAAACGACATACATCAGTGCGTTGAAATTATATGTGCAACACAAATTAACATGCAAAATAAAATGTTAAACAATGTTCATGCCTAATTAATACTAATCTGAATATTGGAGGTTGTAGATGATTTCTCTAAAGTATGTGTTAATGAAAAACTAAATATTGTCACATTATGACCATGGATAATAATTTTATTCATCCATAGTATTAGAGTAGTTTGGCCACGGGTCAGTAGCATAAAAGATATTTAAGAATTGTCTGTAAGTTTCTTCATGTAAATTTATTTTTATATGCGTTATTTTTGTGTTCTCCTTTTAAAATAGCCAAAAAAAAACAAAAAAGAACCGCTAAGCAAAAATTGTGTTCAATATCTAATCCACCAGATGGCGCGACATGGTTTTACCTATTTATGTTTCAAGAAATAGTTTAATTTTGATTGGCGTGTGGCCGTCTGTGGTTAATACAAGTGTTCTTTAGCAGTAACGAACAGTAGTAGAAATGTTGTTTTAATCTCAATAAAGGCATTTGCCACAAAAAAAAGAAAATACAAAATGTTTGAAAAATAATTTAAAAAATCTAGGTACAGTGGCGCCGCTCTATCAGAACCACCGACAAGTCAACACAAACTACAAGTTTCATTCACTATCTGCGAAAAATACAAATGACGTCACAAGGCGGTGGTGTTACATCATATTATTCATGTTTCAATTTAAAAAATTAAAAAAAAATACAAAATGTCTCATAAAAAAATTAAAATTCTAAGTACAGTGGCGCCATTCCATCAGAACCACCGACAAGTCAACACGAACTACAAGTTCCATTCACTACCTACTACCTGCAAGTAATACAAGTGACGTCACATGTCGGTACTCACTCGCGACGGTGATGAAGGTGTGCTGTCCGTCGGTGTTGGGGCTGGAGTGGCCGGAACTGTCCCCGTTCACTTCCACCACCGTGCTCGACACCTGCGGATCAGGTGTGGACATGTGTTATTAAACTTGTACTTTCTTCAATAAAGGGGTTTCAAGATTCACACAAGAATAAACCACTCATTTTAATGAATGATGATGATTTTTACTGGGGGTAGACTTCCTTTGCAGGAGGTCGTCTAGGTGGGTACCCCAACAGCGTGCCAGTTATTCTACTGACTGAGCAGTGATGTGCAAATATTACTGTGCACAGGTGGGAGGGCACTGTATCTAATGAAATGACTGGGCTAAGGAGTCTTAACATCTTATGACTTTTGAGTAAGAAGCGTTGGCGCAGTGCACCCAGAATTTTACCTTTGTAAAATACTGGGTAGCACTGTACTAATTATGGGCAGCGTTATCTCTTACCATCAGGAGAACGTCTTGCTCGTCTTCTTACTTCATTGTATAAAAATAAAAGTGACACATCTGGAACATTCACATTCAACTAGGTGCGCCCAACGGTTTTACCTGCTGTACAGTAGCTTATATGTTATTCCAGGGTCTAAGCTGTTTCTATACCAAATTTCAGCTCAATCGGTCCACCCGTTTAGGCGAGAAGGAGTAACAAACATCCATCCAGACATCAATACATTCCTACAAACTTTCGCGTTTATAATATTAGTAAGATTGATCATAAGTAGTGAAGTCTGGGTAGTGAGTTCGCGAGGCCTCGTGTGATCATCCTTGCATGTGCCTCAATCCATCAGTACTCGGCTCGTGATGATCAGAGTGCCTAATGGGTCTTGGGTATCGCACACTGGTGTTTATCACTAAACCGACAAAAATTAAATGTTCTTAGAGTCATAGAGACCGGAGTGCCAATAGGCCCTCTGTAGTGGTATTGTGTATACCTGATGTATGGCATGATGTAGTTGTATGGAGTTGGGTATCTCCGGTATGACGATGAGCTCGCGCACCGAGCCCGCGCCGTCCGCCGGGGGCGACGCGCCGCCGCCCGTGCTCTGTTGGCAGAGTGCTCATATTAACATCTACCTAGATCTGTCTTTACAAGAAGTATAATAAGTACTTATGTACCCTATGTGTTATTCCAGGGTCTAAGCTAACTCTATACAAAATTTCAGCTCGATCGGTCCACCCGTTTAGGCGTGAAAGAGTAACAAACATCCAGACATCCATTCATACAAACTTTCACGTTTATAATATTAGTAAGATACAGAAGTGTGTTTCTAGGTTATGGCTGACGGATGATGAGTGACGGTAACCGCTGACCGCTGAGATTATAGCTTATGAATGAAAACTGGTAATGCCACACATCATCACCCTGTCCGTATACCATACAAGATTCGTTCATGATTTATCCCCTATTCATCATCATTCGGCAACTTCCTACTGATCCAGATTTTTCCGCATATCCTCGTCAGAGAGAGAGTAAGAAAACTCCTTGATTATTCAAGGAGGAGTAGTTGGTGAGAAGGTTTATCGAATAGACTGCCACAGTCAAGAGTTTTTTTTAAATCAGTGACAGTATTGGTACCTGTGCAGGTTGCGCGAGGCGCGCCGCCATGTCCGGCGAGGCGGGCGGGGACGACTCCACCAGGACCTCGTCACCGGCGCACTCGAAATCTGAAACATTACACATTACGTCATGTTTACATAGAAAAATAGAGAAAATAAAAGGAAGAATAGGAGGAATAGTTTAGTTTAAATGAAGAATCATCAACGGGCTACCATAAGTCAGTAGTCAGTACTCTACAACTGTGTATCCTCGGTCGGATATCCAGACTTAAACGCAGACTTAGTCTGTCTTAACATTTTGACTGTAGAACATACGAACGCTGCGTTTTTGAGGTCAAAACGCGAGTGTTGAGGCACACAAACGTAGTGTTCTCTGTAAGTACTAATTCTACGATACCGTGCGTAATTTCCGTCACTGTGACTAAGGACATGAGAGCTCCTGGTGACAAAGTCAATGATAGAGCGAGGTACCTACATATATCGTGGAAACACGGGTCTTAACTCAAGAACGCCAAATTATGGCTTCTGTGGCAAATCTCTCTGCGGCGGAAGACTCTGCAAACTCATCTTGCTTGCTAACTCTTTCGAAAATGCTAGTATACGGGTGATTCTCTACCGTATAATTTGCATAAGTGCCTGTTCAAAGTTCAAACCTGGGGACTTTCAGCAGAAAAAACCGCACTGTTTTCGAATGGACATTTCTACGTGAGCGTTTTTTTGCTACCGCAGGCGCGGCGGTGGTGATAAGCTACTAATAGCTTAGGTTTGAACGGCCTAAATGTATTTTTTTATGAATTGAAGTTACTTTATTTCTAGTAAAATTTACTAAATATAACCTCACAATATCTTGATCTTTAATTCTGCCGTAAAATGGTACCAATTCAGATTTAGCATGTCGATCGTATTGGACATTGGACCTATGCTAGCACTCAAATATGATGTATCTATTATCTACATCATATTATTATGTATGTATGTACATTATTCATTTTTTCACATCTATAACAATAACACGAGCATAGCTAATCGATCAATCAAGGTCATTTTCATTGTAATCATTTCACCGTTTCTTTGTTTCATAACGCTGTTTAAAGCCCCTAGTCATAAGTCATACCTAATCTACATTCGTTAATGAATCATTGGTATTGTTATCTTTGAATATTATTTTTAGGCAAAATTAGAATGGAAATATTAAAAAAAAAATGGAAATGTTATAAATGTTTAATATTAAAATAATTGATATATGTACTTCTAATTAATAAAAATAAAATACACATTGGAAAGTTAGTTTGATGTGTCATAAAAGATTCTCTTAACATTTTTTTAAGCTGAATTTAGTTTAAACTAAGAAACAAAAAAAAACAAACTAAACTACTTTATCCACTAAATCTTTTACTTCTACTTTTTAATAACAAAAATATCAAAAATGTTAATATAGCATGGGTCCAAGTGTAAAGCATTCCAAAAAAGCATCTCCTAAACAAAAAAAAGAATTCCAATATTGAACTTGTTCTGAAGGAACATAAAAAAAATATTTGAAAACCTCCTCTTCAAAGTCAGTTAAAAATCCTAATAGAATAGAAACAATTAGTAATTGTTGTGAACTTGATCCACCTGTCCCCTACTTGTTAACATCAATAGCAATTATAATAAAAGGGGAAATGCACCCTCACATATGGAGTTACCTGCATTTAATTATTGTGAAACCTTATAATATCAGTGCAAAAAGATTTCAACTAATTGAGACTTGTTATAATTGAATTTTATTAAAAACTAGCTGAACCGGCGAACTTCGTAGCACCTCATAAACATTTTTAGCCTATTGGAAAATGTTTTTTTTTTTCAATTCTTTATTTTAATAGGGTTTTTTACTGCTGCGACTTTTAGATGCAGCACCCTTAAATACTAACAACATCTAATAATGTAAAAGTACCTACACATCCACTATACAATAACCATTAGGTATATTAACATAATTTTATATATATTTTTATTTTATTTTAGTAGAGGTATACAGTTATGATATTCGGGATGGACACAAATACAACAAATCAAAAATCGTAAAATTAGTACAGATCTTCTAGAGTAGTGTTTGAACAATCCATAAACTTTGTTTTACAAATTAAAATATTCAGTCAATTTTCTGACTTCAAGATCACTTTCAATAAGCAACTGAGAGACACATATTTTCATCATAATAAGTATTAAACAGCTCAATTATTTCTCACAAAATTTAATTAGGCCACCTGGGAAATATATCTATCGAAACAAAAAATAAATTTTCCAAAATGGTTCAGGTGTCTTTGAGTATTTGGAGTACTTAATATAAAAAGATTCTGTAGAATTAATTATTGTGAACTTTTCTTCCACTTTTGAAGTTCTTTCATTTATGTCAATTTAAAGATTCAAATCTAAATATGCTAAATGATTCATAATGATGAATCATTAGCTGTGACCAAATAGTAATACTGGAAGTTTATTCTAAGCCTTAAAATTATGTATTTAAATATGTAATTCAATGTTATTATATAAATTTTATGTCTAAGTAAAAAATCCATAAAGATTATTTTGGTAAACAATTGAAGCCTGTAATTTCTTTATCTAATTTTTTTTAAATTGATAGAATATTGTTATTCAATTGCAACATACAGTTTAATATAAATAGAATAACAGCAAGTTATACTTTTTCAATGGATCAAGGGAAAATTTTAATTTTAATTCTGGTATGACTCAGACAGCATTTTTTCATTTTAAAGCTATTGAAATAAAAAAAATCAATTAAATGACTACAATTACATTAGTAACACCATCAATAAATAAATAAACAAATTGTGTTGTTAATGGTTGCATAACACCATCCACGGAGATTATTGATCAGACTCCCGAGCGAGAGCAGGAGCGGGTGTTACCTGGCAACACCCGATCTCTACGCAGAATCCTTAATACTCACTCTCCAAGTAAAACACGTTTTCAAATCCCATCTCGGACATTTTCACAAGTGAATTTAACTTTATGATGTACAGACACACTGATACTGGATCATAATGTGGTATTGATCTAACGGTAGCTAGGCACCAGTTTGACGTAGCTGTGCTTAGTTTGAACTGTAGTGTGGTAGGGAATAGGGTAAGTGTAGGGTGCAGGTTACGGTTGGATGGTGCCACCTGCCATGTGACGCTTGGCCGCTTCTCATATTGTTTAACTGTTTTTAATGTTACCAATATTTTGTTTGTACAAGGTGTTACATGAACTAGTAGTTGTATAGATCTGTTATTTTTTTTTACTAACTTGGAAAGTCAATTGGAAAGTTTGAGTTTTTCTAAACCTTTTTATAGACCTTGTATAGTATATTTGTGTTTATAATGTAGCTTATGTACTAATGTTGCTTTTGCTGTCAATATGCAAATAGCTTGCTTAAAATTATTTGCATATCAAAATGATAAAGATTAAGTGGCTTGTAATATTAGGTGTAATTTTAATTAGCATTTTTACCTACTTCTAACTCATTACAGAGAACTCAGCCAAATAATGTGTCCATTTAAATGTGAACAATCTTTTTACCTACCTATCTATTTATTATGATAATTATTGTAAATTGATATTGACTGTTGCTGAGTGCTGACCATTAAATCGGACTTTGCACATTTTCCTACAAACCTATGTATGGTGATAGCAACAATGTGTGCACGCAAGATATCTACGTGTCATAAGTTATAAACAATTTGATTTAACATTCGCAGGTGAATAAATGAGGGCCGACCGCCCGAGCCGTGCCAGGCGCCGCCGCCGTCCCTGATAAAATAGATAGCAGCGAGATAGAGGGGACCTCATTCGGTAACTCTCCCCTACCGCGCGACGCACGCAAATCCACTATCTCCAACGACGCTTGCACGACGGATACCAGTCTATTTTTGGAAACATTTTTCGTAAAATCGAACTCACCTGCCAGCCATACTTCTATCTGTCAAAGTATTCACCCCCGATATTTAGTCTAGTTTACGGCTTACAAACCTTCCAAAACGACCGCCGTTGTGAAAATAATGTGCAGGCTCCCGATTCCCGATAATCTTCTTAACAATTTTTATATAACACGATAAGAATCGAGTTATCAGTGTTGTTGTCTTGTAGCTACACCCGTTTCCTTGGCTACGAGACCCCGGCCGAAATTGAGATGACTAGGGATGCGCGTGCACTCGCCGACTCTTTTGTTGAACAAATCGATAGAGTGTAGTGTTATATATCACCTTGCTGAATATTATAATTTTAACAGCGGAAAATTTATCTTTTTTACTATTAAATAACAAAAAAAACAATTAAAAACATGAACTTCATTTCAACCCAAAATGATTTTTATTGAGTCTCACCGTTTTAACTTGAACGAGATCAAAAATGTGTTATGCTCACTTTTACCTAAATATATATTTTAGTAACATTAGTATAAAATATTACCTATTAAAAATCGTGTCTCTCAAGTAGCACTTACGATTTACATCTCCAGCAACAGTAAAACTAATTATTACATAAAAGTAGATTGGTCATGGTTCATGTGTCTTAAAGCATTAACGTGTTTTGTTATCATAGAATGCAGGTTAAATAAAACTGTGACTGTAACCTTAGGCGGATTAAGGGGGGGGGGAAGCCCCCCCCCCCTAGAAGCATCGTAGTGTTACGAATTTTGCATATATTTCAAGAGTATATTTTTTTTCTCGCCGTTCGCAGCAAGCTGCTCGCGCACTTATTACGATATTTAAATATTCTAATTATGCAGAGCGAGCTAAACACACACCTTTCGTAGTAAAATTTTTAATATTTTTGCCAGTCTACACCTTGGCCCCCCAGAAAAAAATCCTGGATCCGCCCTTGACTGTAACTATTTAAAGACTAAGTAACGAAGTGTACCTAACCTAACTTTTTCTGATATAGTCTCACGCAAAAAGAGTGAAACCTTGCCGCACTACTTAAGCTGCGGGTCCAGCTCCTGTTTTGGTTCAAACATTCAACATAAGCATGACAACATCCAAAAAAAAAAATCTCGGCGATTTTGATGAATATTGATAATAATATTGTTTTGTTGTAAGTGCTTTCCATCGGATATGGAAAGCAAAAAATATTGTTGGAGCAAACAAGAAGGATATTTTTAAAAGCATAATTAGCATTAAGCAATGCTTTAAAAAAATTAAGTTTAAAAATTAAGCGATTTACTATTCGTAGTGTTTCACATGCCACATCACTAATTTGATAAAATCAGCTGATTGATAGCGCAGGAGTCAGTCTTGCCAGTCTTTAAGAAAGCTACTATTTGAAGAGTTAACCGAAACTAAAGATCACGACGAGACCTATAGACAAAATTAACGTCATCATAACGCTTATATAATATCATCTAATACAAAAAAAAATGTCCGAATCTCGGTACTTTAAAGTCAAACAAATTTGTATCGTATGACATACCTATAAAGCAATACATTTAATTATGGGACTTCCTTCGTCTTATAAAAGCGCTTGAGTCAATGTAAGGATTTCGATGATTTTGTTTTCAACTTCAAACTGTAATTAATTTCAATTTCCATATTAAAAAGTTATTAGCTAACGAGTAGCAGTTAATTAATTGTAGTAATATTAATCACCAAGGTAATTAATTTATTTACTCAATAAAAATAATTTATTTTCTTTGTTGACAATGAAAGATAACTTCAGATGTTAATTTTTTCTTTTAATCTGAGATGTCTATATAATCTAGATGGCCTTTGATAACATGGAATATCAAATAACCTTTTTATCAACATTTTCAAATATTGGCAAATGCAAAAATAATTTGGACTGAAACTAAAAATAAAAATTTCACTTTTCTCGGATGTCGTTGTCACTTTTACAAAAATGTCAAAAGGTTTTGGCGGCAAGCCTTGATCATATCATTAGCTCCACGTCTTTTGCTTAATAATCGTGTAGAATTTGATTGTTAGCGTGTAATAATGGTGGAATATTGCGTGTTAAGTGTTTTTGAATGTGCACAGATGTAGGCAGGTGATATGGTGCTGAAATATGAATTTTGGTGCCCCCTCCAAAACTCCTCCGAACTTTCAGTAAAATTCCACCCATTTTACTGGAAGACTCACGTGACTAGACGAGCTATTAAGCTCACTCTGACTCTGACCTGACTAACTAACTTATTACTTAAAAAATAACATTTAACTTGACACTGGCAAAACACGAAAGTGGAGACCATAATTTAATATCCCGTGAACCATAGACCGTGAACATTCACGAATTTTACTCGACACTGGCAAAATGCACATGTTGCCATATTATTAAAAAAAAAAAAAAAAAAAAAAAAAAAAAAAAAAGCCAAAAGTTATTGATTTGAAATCAAATTAGAAAAAGGGCGGGAAATTTCGTGTGCAGCGGACGCGGTTGTTTTCAGTCTTTTAGGAAATATTAATTATATAGGAAAGGATTGGAGTTTTTTAAAGTTAATTTAGTTTATTTTATGTAGATTTAGTTACTTTATTTGTTTATTAGTTTATAGATAGGTGTGTATATATTGGTAAGTGAAATTTTTTAACTTTCTATAATGGGCGATCCTCCGGATCCGCCCGATGACCCTGGAGGTGGTTTGTTTCATAACTCGCAACATGATATACTTGTACAAACTCCTAAACTTGTTTCAAACAAGAATATTTATGTATCAAACTCAACTCCGATGGATATGTTGATCACGGCAATGGAGTCGTCCATGGACTCCGACTGTTCAATCTCGGACTCAAATAAATTGAAACGCAAAAGGGTTAATACACGATCTACAATGAAAAATAAGAAAAAGAATATTGATGAAGATGTGGTTACAGCTGGCCCAAGTCATGTGGCCCAATCACAGCCTCAGCTCACTGAAAATATTAACACTCCTACCGATCATGACAGTAACAATAAAGACTCTGATGTTAGGCCAATTCGTACGCCGGTTGGTCGCACATTTTTCGAAGCTTCTGATGCTGCCCCGTATGTGGTTCATGTGCAAAGGGAAATGTCCAATGCTAATGATGGTACAACATTACATCCTGTCACTTTTGGTAGGTTTTTGAAAAGAAAGAATGTAAATGGTGTGGTAAACGGCAGTTTAAAAAGAATAGGGCGCAACCGGATTACTTTGGCATTTGAAAGTCAAAATTATGCTAATGCTTTCTTAGCGAATAATGACCTGGGAAAAGAAAAATATAAAGTTTTTATACCTACATTCACAATCACGCGTATGGGTGTCGTACGAGGTATTCCCGCTGACTGGTCAGATGATGAGGTTCTAGAAAATATTTCTGTACCGATAGGCTGTGGCAAAATTTTAAAAATGAGGAGGATAAGGAGAAAAGTTGTTATTAACAATGAGCGAAAATTTGAAAATACAGGAACTGTTGTGCTTACCTTTGATGGTCAAATTTTGCCTACTAGGGTATATATGTGTTACTCAGCATTAACAGTCAGTACTTACATTTACCCAACAGTACAATGTTACAATTGTTGTAGGTTTGGTCATGTAAAGAGTCAGTGTCGTTCCACACCTAGGTGTTTCAAGTGTGGGCTTGGGCACTCAGGTGACAGCTGTGATGTTGAAGAAGAAAATTACTGGTGTTGTCTTTGCAAAGGTTGCCATCAGGCTAATAGTAAAAAATGTTTGGAACTCAATAGGCAAAAAGCAATTAAAGAAACAATGAGTAAGAGCTGTATCTCATATATGGAAGCTGTTAAGTTACATCCACCTGTCTCGAAGTCATCATATGCTGATGCTCTGTTATCATCTCCACCTCCTGGTGTCACAACAAGTCTTCAGTATGAACAGGCCTCTTCTAGACCTGTTTCGCAGTCTCCGTCACAATCATACAACAAAACAGTTTTTCTGAAACCCCGTTCACCGCCAAAACTGTCTAAGGGCTTTGACCGTGTAGCCCATGCTCAAATTGTTAAAGACCCAATATTACCGAAAGCTGGCCCAATTTACAATGTAAATGATAATAGTGACATACAAATATCTGACATAATTAAAGCTCTTGTGCAATTGCTCTCTAAGTCTAAGTCTGTATCACCGTCCAACGTAGCAGCTGTTATCGATGCTTTATTTGATTTACAAAATACCAACAATGGATCCAAGAGCCAAAGTAGTTCAGTGGAATTGCCGCAGCCTTAAAAACTCAAAAGTAGAATTAATTAATTTGATTAATACTTATGAACCTTATGTTGTTTGTCTTCAGGAGACATGGTTTAGGCAGGGTTCTGTATTTAAGATCCCTGGCTACTTCTGTCTTCGTGATGACAGACAGGATGGGTATGGTGGTGTGGCCATACTCATTAAAAACTCTTATTCTTTTTCTTCTATATATCTTCCTTCTCACACCAATAGTTTATCAATTGTTGCTGCTATGGTAAATAACATTTGTTTTGTTTCTTTGTATTATACACAGCCTAGTGATCAAATTTTTAATGAAATAGATATTATATTTAGAGCTTTACCAAAGCCATTTGTATGTATGGGTGACTTCAATGCACATCATCAGAGCTGGGGCTGTTCTTCCTCCACTAAATACGGGCAACTACTTTTGGATCTACTTGATACCCATAACTTGTGCATCTTAAATACTGGTCTGCCAACACGTGTGGGTGGTCCTAACTCAGTCCCTAGTGCAATAGACTTGTCAATATGTACTCCTGATCTGGCTTCACTCCTCTATTGGCATCCTTCTGACTCAAGATTCGGCAGTGACCATTTTCCTCTGATTATCACTTTCCCTTTTAATAAACCTTCTAAACAAGTCAAACAACCGCGACTAAAATATAAATTGTCAAATGCTGACTGGAGTACATACAAAAGTAAAGTCGAGCAAAAACTACTAGATTTACCAGAAGTCACAAACTTAAATGGGACACTATGTGCTGAGCAGCTGGCAAAATTATTGATTGAAGTTGCTGACGAAACTTTTCCGGTGAAGTCTAGTGGTCCTAATAAAATACCTTCTCCACCATGGTGGGATGAAGAATGCACAAAAGCAGTCAGAGAGAGGAAGGAGGCAGAAAAGGAGTACTGTTTATTAATGACTGATGAAAATTTTGATAATTTCACTGAGGTTTCTTATAAAACTCAGGAGCTTCTAAGAAATAAAAAGTTTGAGGGTTGGAAAAAATATTGCTCATCACTGTGCCCAAATGTTAGTTCATCCCTTGTGTGGCAAAATATAAGGAGATTCAGGAGTGCTTTTAACGAAAATCAACACAGATGCATATCTCCAAATCTTGCAAATCAAATTATGGACAATTTAGCTCCACCTTCTGTTCCGGAAAATATTGTTATTCCTAGATTGATTAGTAATTATGATACTTCTTTCATCGATTCTAATGATGATGCTATAGATTTAAACTCTCTATTTACAGAGTATGAGTTGAAGGGTGTTCTTTCAAACACTAGAGACTCTGCCCCAGGGGAAGACGGTATTCCTTACTCCTTTTTGTCTAACTTGGATACTAACAGCCTTAAGTACTACCTTTCTTTAATAAATACTGTCATGGTAACCGGTGAAATCCCTAGGTCATGGAGAACCCAAACTCTCATTTTACTCCTTAAACCAAATAAACCAAGTTCAGAAGCTCCATCTTATCGTCCTATTGCACTATCCACTGTTTTAGCAAAAGTTGCAGAACACCTTATTAAAAATCGCTTGGAATGGTTCCTAGAACATAACAACCTATTATCACAAAGTCAGTTTGGTTTTAGAAAGGGTAAATGTACTTTTGACAGCTTGAGTATTTTTACCACAGACATAAGATTAGCATTTTCTGAAAATAACAATGTTGTGGCAGCTTTTTTGGACATTAATGGGGCATATGATAACGTCAATATTTCAATCCTAGAACAAAAATTATTATTGTTAAACGTTCCTGTTTTATTAACAAATTTTATTATAAATATGTTATCAGAAAGATATATTAAATATCCTATAGATTCTGGTGACAATCCTTATACGATATGTAGGACAATTTGGAAAGGTTTGCCGCAGGGCTCAGTTTTATCACCTATTTTATACAACGTGTATACCTACGACCTGGAATGCTCTGTCTCGGAAAATGCAAGTGTTCTTCAATATGCTGATGATTTGCTCTTGTATGTTGTTGGAAATTCAATCGAAAATATAAGCTTAACATTATCCAACGCATTAAAAGCCCTAAAATCATGGTTAGATGACAATGGCCTAGTTCTATCACCATCCAAAAGTTCTGTTGTGTTGTTTACCAGAAAAACAAAATTGCCTCGTTATGATGTTATGTATGATAATGAACCTTTACCTACTAATAGTCAGGCAAAATTTTTAGGGGTAATATTGGATTCTAAAATGACTGGAATCCCTCATTGTGATTATGTGGTACGCAGGTGTGAGCGTAATTTAAACATTCTAAGATGTGTCTCTGGAGTTTGGTGGGGTGCACATCCATTTACCATGAAATTACTTTATAATGCAATTATAAGGAGTGTGTTAGATTATGCATCTTATTTACTGCCACCTTGTAATGCAAGTGCCCTAGCCAAATTAGATACTATCCAGTCGCGAGCTCTGAGAATTATCACGGGAGCAATGAAGTCTAGTCCTATCAATTGTTTGCAAGTCGAATGTTGTGAGCCTCCTCTAGCATTAAGAAGACAATACCTGTGTGATCGTTACTTTTTCCGTAATATACAATTAAAATCTCACCCACTACTCCCCAAATTGTCATTACTCTCTACGTATATAGATTCATCAGAATATTGGGCTCATAAAGAGGCCACTTGCCTTGTTAAGAGTTATAGAAAATATACGTATTTAAATGCTCCCACACACCAGACTAATTCATTACCATTGTATCAAAATGATTATGGGTCCTTAGTCATAGTTCCTCGTGTGACACGTAGTTTGGGATTTTTGAAATCTGCTGCTAACCCAAATTCAGAGTTTAATAAATTTATTGATGACAAATGGTTAGGGTGGCATCAGATATATACTGATGCTTCGAAACACAAAACCGGTTATGTGGGTGTTGGAGTCTATCACTTACAGCATGGAATTGTTCAAAAAATTAAACTTCCACCTGAATCATCGGTATTTACTGGCGAATGCTATGGTATTTTTAAGGCAATTGAATATATTCTTATTATGAAACTTTCTAAATCAATAGTTTTATGCGATTCATATAGTGCTTTGCAATCATTGGAAAGATTTCCTTTCAAATCTCACAAACAGTCCTCTATTATTTTTGACATTAGAAAACTTTTGCACACATGCATTGCAGAGGGCTACGAAGTCACTTTGGCATGGATTCCAAGTCATTCAGGCATATTGGGTAATGAGAAAGCTGACCAACTGGCTAACGAAGCAGTTCGTGTGGGGGATATTTTCCCTTATAGAAACTACTGTCATGATCTGGTAACTCTTTCCAAGGTTCATTTACAAGACTCGTGGTCTGATCTCTGGACTGGTGATGTTTCTAAGGGGAGGCATTACCGGCTCCTTCAAGAGACTATTCCACATAAACCGTGGTTTTCCAAATGGCATTTTAGCAAACATAGTACTTCTGTCATTATTAGGATGAGATTGGGCCATGTGACCACCCCGGCCAGACTGTTTCGATTCAAAATTGTTGAACACCCTAATTGTTCCTGTGGCGAGTATGGTGATATAAACCACATATTTTTTGCTTGTCCTCTTTATGATCGTTCTGTTTTTCTTTTACAACTTTTAGCAATACATATTCCTTTTCCTACTTCTATCAGTTGTTTATTATATTATAATTCTTACGAGATGTTATCTATTCTATCTGTATTTATTGACCGTTTCAGTATTAAAATTTAATTTATATATTTTATATCCACTTTAATCCTTTTCCTCTCCGTTTCAATCCCCGTATTTTTATGATTTTAATTTCCCAAACTTTGACTATGGCTAAAAACATTAGCAAAGCCAAAAAGTTAAAAAAAAAAAAAAAAAAAAAAAAAAAAAAGAAATCAAATTACAAATATATTTTATTTTGAATACACTTTAATTACATATTAAAAATAAAAACAACATGAATTTGATTGTGAAAAAACTACAAGGAGGAGAATGTGCAGTAGAGGCAAGTTCTTATTTACAAATGAATACGTGAACACGTTGCTTTGAAGATTGGAATCAAAATCATTTTTGTTTCAGGTTGTTCCTTCTACGCCTATATCTGAGATCAAGCGTCAAGTTGCTGAGAAACTGAAAATTCCAGCTGAACAGCAGAAGTTACTGTTCCAAGGAAGGACCTTAGTAGATGAACAACCTGTGGAATCTTACCCAGCTATCAAAGAAGGAAGTAAACTCAATTTAGTGGTCAAAAAACCTGAAGGACTATACGAAGTGACTTTCAAATCTCTTAAGAAATCTGGCATGTCTGATTTAGAAGCTAAGAATACGGCAAATAAGTTTTTACAAACAATCCAGGAAAACTTCAATAAATTATCTTGGGACGACATTGAGAGACTGGCAACAGACTGTCTGCAGGAAGATACACAGAAACAGAACAAAGTTGAGAATGAAGTAGTAACTATGTGACCCTCGGTCGATATGATTCAGACCATGTTGTGGTATGTTCTGTCACGAGGTTCCAGTTAAGTTTGTATACATATTATAATTTATTTTACTGTGAACATCTGAAGATATCACAAATATTCTCTGAAAACTGGCTGCAGCGGGTATTTTAGTACTATCTGCAGTGACATCAGTTCACAATACACAATGTTTGTGTGCATCAGTAGTCAATACCTGCATATTGATGTCAAAAACACAGATTCGTGTTTTCTGCAGTCTAACTGTTAAACACTTCTGCTGTGACGGCGTTTAGTACTATCTACAGGACCAGGAATTAATTTTTTATAGAAAAATCAGTTTACAAAACACAATGTTTGTGTGTCAGCACATGCATTTCAAACTCAAAAACACAGCTGTGTTTTCCACACTCAAAGTGTAAGTGTAGTGTGTGTGTCATTAACCCTTTAACCGCCATCACCGTAATATGTCGGGATATGAAAGATGTGCTCCAAGCGCCACACACGTAATTTCACGTCAAGTTTCATAAATTGATTATTACGCTGGCGTTAGGAGAATAATGAATGTAACAAAATATGGCGGTTAAAGGGTTAAATAGCTAACATTTATTATTAATTTATAAATAAAACATTTATTGTTTCAATACTTTTTTATTGGATCATGCATTGGCTCCATTCTAAGTATAATACATGGCAAGTAGCACGCTAGTGCCTTTCAATATAAACTAAAACTATTATTAAATGCATCGAGCATAAAAGGTAAAAGACTAGCACAATGCTATGACGTCAATCATGTTTTAAAATGGATCTAAAAATTGCAGGAAGAGAATGACCTGAGTAGAATATTGATAGATTAGGAGATTTAAATAGCATTTGTCTAAAATAATAATACCTAGTTATACACTGCAAAAAACTCCTTTAACTACATAATAATAAAGCCTGAGTCCACACTGGCTGTGACCATAATTCACAAAATCTGAGAAACAATAATGTGGACAAGTTCTCATTTACAATTTGCACTATTCAATGAATAATACATGAAGTTCACAGTAAGACTTTTTGGCCAGTGTTTGTGGTCATAGTGTGGAAGAAACAATTTTTAAGTTGTTTTTAATCTATACTGGATTTGACCTAAAGACTAAAGCATCAGCTTACATTGCATTGAACATTGTAATGTGTTCTTAAGTTATTTGTTTGTAGTTAAAAGTTAATCGAAGGTTTTTTCTAGAATTTAAGATTTTTCAAAATCGTCCCGTACAGGTTTTTGGAACGAAGTTCCTTATCGCGCGTTGTGAAAGGGGGCTAGAAGGAAAAAATTCTTAGGAAAAGTTGTCACGACACTTTTTGCTATAGTAAGCTATTGTAAGCTGTGCGGCGTGCGCATGTTTCTCTGTCTCTCTCTCTCTCTTATAGAAAGCAAGACAGATATTTTCATTAATCGAACTTCGTTCCATCCGGGTGTCCCTTGACACCTCTCAAGTTTTTTTTTGTTAGTTTTTATTGACGTGATGTTGGCATAAATGTTGTATAACAATTTACCATAAAAAAAGACCTAGAGCATTCTCTTTCTGCAGATATTTACATTTGAAATACAATAATTCCATTGTTATTAAATAAAATGGTTTTTCTTTCCACAAGTTATACTTATAGTCCATTTATTTTCCTTTTGCCAGCCACATTTTTTGTTAAAACAATATGCACATTTCATGTTTTGTCTCATATTATTTTAAATATTAAATCATGAAAATATTTTTAAAAAGCTGTCAAAAGAAACAAATAGACTATAATTCAACCAAATAAAAAAGTCACAAATTAAAAACATTCCTATTGCTTATCGTGACCCATCCTATTTGTGTCATAGGCACTTTACACAAACTTACGTCCAAACAATCACAACCTTACAATGAGCCTAGATATACATTATACATGTAAACCATCTACCATTGCTTTCCTTTTCAATAAACCTTAACAAAATATTGGCAATCTTGGAGTTCTGAGGTTTTAGCACGAATTTTTAAAAAAGAATACTAAGTAGGTAGTGTACGCGTAGTGGCTTCGCTAAATCATTTCCTGAGGAATCATGTATACAACACAATATTATGTGAATTTGTGCCAAATCTAAACTTTTTACTATATAGCAGCTTAGACCAAGTTAACACTTAGGCTGCAGCGGTTTATTTTAGTACTATCCGCAGTGACGCAAATTACGCATGGTAGCATCAGTACACAAAACACGACGATTTTTAAAAAACTATCGTGAGTTTTCTCCATAACTAAAACAACAAAAACGCACGTAACGACGCACGCACACGGCGCACGTGACGTTGTCGAGAATATCTCGAACATCGTAATTGTCCGAAACCGTGGTCGAGATATTCTCGACAATATTAGACGTGAGTTGTGCCGTTTTTGTTAATAAATAATACCTAATTATATAAAAAATATGATTATTCAAATTCGTACTAAAACCTCATCTTACTATTATTACTGTATGAAGTTTACAAAATTGTGCACAAAACATTATTCATATTACTCCACCATACATTTAGATTATACATTATATTTGAGATAGTTGGATACATTTATAAAACAGCTTAATATTACGATCACGACAACACTAACCATTTCGATTATCAATAAGTGGAGGTTATTCAATTAAAAAAAAAAAGTTTATTTACAAATTATTTTACCTCCGAAACTAAATTTAACTAAATTTAGACCTGACTCACATTGACAGCGGAGTCGCGCAACTTTTAGTAGTTGCATTTTGTCGCATTTTCTGGCAATATTAGCCTACGAAAATGATATATCATTTGATGTTCATTGTGGACAGTGACAGCCTAGTGATATTGTGTAGTCACATTACTTTTTTTGTTGCCTTCAATGTGACAAGTCTATACCATTTCCTTAGAGTTAGAACATTGCGTTGATAAAAGTAGGTAGTACTAATGCGCTTGCAGTGTGAGTAAAGCCTAATAAAAAACTAAGAGATCTAGACACACGGCAGTAAAACCAAGTTCTGAAAATAACGACGGATTGTCACCATATTTTTATTTAAATTATAAGAGCACCATTAGAAAGAAATTTACTTTTTATTTCCGCCGTTACCGCCCCGTAAAGGCTATAATAAAATAAAAAGTAAAGATGAAAATAAACGGAAATATCATTAAAATATCATACAAGTCGAGTCATGCATTTCGTTGGTCATTTGATATATTTAGTAAAACTTATGAACAATAATACTTACATTAGAGAGTTTATACAACATCAGAAACTTACTTAGTCTTGGCTCACACTGGAAGCGTAGTAGCGCGACTTTTAGCAGTCCATAGTCGCGTTCTATTTTTGAAAATTGAAACTGATATACTCGTATAACTGGTATTGACATCTCACTGGCAACCTAATACATAGTAAGGTTTAAATCTCATCACTAGATTGCCCACAATGTGAGTCATCAATACAATTTGCATTCGTTTCAAAGTTTCAACTGTCAAAAAAATAAAGGCAACTAAGCACTTCTGAAAATCGCGTTAATACGCTTCCCGTGTGAATCAGACTTTAAGCTAAGTACATACCTAACAAACGAATGGATTCGTTGGCAATCGTTGGCGCTATGTGGACGTTTTAGAAGGCCAATATAACCAACGAGCGTGCGGAGCGAACGCTAAATATTATCATTCGTTGGACTTCGTTTCTTTAGTGTGTATCCAGCTTTATAAGATCGATCAGTCAAAATTTTACGTAATAACATTTAAATATATTTAGACACAATGTACCAATAACATTAAAATGATGAAAAAATTGTCATTACATGTCACAATTACAATCATTTTTGGTCTGTGAATGAGTAATTTTACCTTTTTATACACATGTCTAAAAAATAAAAAAGTAATTACGAACAAATATTAAATAATGACATACTCAGGAAACACCACAGTTAACTAGCAAACCGCAATAAGTAGAAACATTCTCTTCTAAAATTGTAGTGACAGCATTGAATTCCAGAATACAAAAACGGACATAAAACTCCAGTCTAACAGAACTTTAGCCCAAAATGCCCACCACATATTTGCCCCAATTGTGACACAAACATTTGTCTAATTTATATTGGCTGGGAAAGTTAACTTCACTTTAAGCCAACAATAATAAAAAGTTCAATGCAAAATATTCTTTTCAGAACTTTGTAACATAATATTATACGACAAAATTAAGAAAATGCCTTAATTGTTCCTGCGTAAGAAATAAACTGTTTTTCAAGTAAAAAATGTTAAATACATATCTAAGTAAATTTCCTTTACCATTGAATTTCTCTAAGAACATCTTAATTTAGTGGGTTTATAGTAAAGTTCAACAAGTTAGCCAATAGTACATGTTATATGATGTGATCAGTCGTAATCACTGTCCTGTTCGTCTGATGACTCTGTGTAAACTAGACAAACCTAGACTAGTCTAGGAGCAATATAACCAAGATATACATACAAGAATACAAGGTAATATGCGGTGGGATCAGTCGTAATCACTGTCCAGACGGCCTATTGGCTATCGCCAAACGGACATGTAAAACATTAGAATCCATAGACAAAATTGCGTACATTACTTGCTTAAACCTCCTCATTGATATGAGTAAAATAACAAACGCAGCAATGTACGTTGAAGTTGTCATCAATCGTAGTGGGTGAGAATTAGCCCTCTTAATAGGCCCTCTGGTTGTCTGACAATTACTCTGTGTAAACTAGACAAACCTGGACTAGTCTAGGAGCAATAAAACCAAGATATACATACAAGGTACTATGCGGTGTGATCAGTCGTAATCACTGTCTTGTTCGTCTGATGATGACTCGGTGTCCGTACTGTCCGGGTGGTTCTTAGTGATTTCTATGCAGTTGTCGACGTCCGTCAGTCTTTTTAACGAATGGCCTGTTTTCAACAATGTCATGTTAGCTTTTTTTATACAACAAAGTAAGAAGACAAGCAAGACGCTCTCCTGATGGTAAGAGATAACGCTGCCCATGATATTAGTACAATACTACCCAGAATTTTACAAAGGTAAAATTCTGCGTGCACTGCGCCAACGTTTCTTACTTGAGAGTCATAAGATGTTAAGACTCTTCAGCCCAGTAATTTCACTAGCTACAGTGCCCTTCTAGCGAAGCACAGTAATGTTTGCACATCACTGCTCAGGCAGTAGAATAACTGGCACTGTTGGGGTACCCACCTAGTCGACCTCCTGCAAAGGAAGTCTACCCCAGGTAATTTATGGAATTGAGTTTATTTCACGTCATTTCATACATTTTTGACAATTTGGTATTCGGTTCGGTTCCCTGACGGATAAGTGAATAGCACTGAAGGTCTCCAGCACGTGTTTTGTTCTACACAATCAAAAAAAATGTTTACGCGACAATTTTAGGCTATATTGATGAATATTGATATTATGTTTTTGTTCTACGTGCTTTTGTTTTTGCTTTCCATACCAATCGGGTACTACTGTTGGAGCAAACAAAAATGTGTAGTTTGACAATATTTTGTAAAAGTGTCATGTTTTTGTTGATTGTGTAGATAAAAACACGAGCTGGAGACGGAACTTTATATAAACATTTTTTGTCTGTCAAGTAGAAGCTGCAGAAAGACTGATTGTCTGACTGATCTATCAACGCACTGCCAAAACCGCTGGACGGATTGGGTTGAAATTTGGAACACATAGGCTTTATAATATAGACTTCCGCGATTAGAAAGGATTTCGTCGTGCGAGCAAAGCCGCGAGCATAAGCTAGTGAGTAATATTTACCAGTGAGTGTGGTGAGCAGTCTGTTTTCGTTCCCTGGTGGAGCGTTGATTGGACCCAACTTCTTAGCTAACTCCCGCGCACGTTCCGCCCCTGATACTGAAAATATACATTTTATTTTATTGGAAAATAAACAGCTTTAAAATCTAAATATATAAAAGGAAAGAGTGACTGATTGACTGACTGATCTATCAACGCACAGCCCAAACCGCTGAACGGATTTGCTTGAAATTTGGATTATAAATAGGTTTTATTACGTAGACCTCCGCTAAGGAGTTAGCTTAAGGAGTTAGCCACGCGGGCGGCGAGCATAAGCTAGTTTTATATAAAACAGGAAAATAATAATTAGTTTTCACTATTTGTAAAACTAATACACCAGAAAGTAATCACACTAATTTTATAAATGCGAAAGTTTGTGTGTTTGTTACTCCGTCACGCCTAAACGGGTGGACCGATTGAGCTGAAATTTGGTATAGAAAGGAATAACACAAAGACTTACAGTACAGCAGGTCTTAGGCGGATTTAGGGGGAAAGGGGGCGGGTAGGGGGCCAAGCCCAATAAGCATTGTAGAGTTACGAATTTTGCACATATTTCATGGTCAAAATTATAATTTTTTTGCGCACTTGCAGGGGGTAAAACCGCTAGACGCAGCTAGTAACTATTAATAATAATGTAGTGGTTACCTCTAGAACCCTCTTGGCTGGAGTCTTCAGTCATGGACGCCCTCTCAGTTCTGTACACACCGCTCACCAGGTCCCACACGAACAAACACTGCAAAACAATACAAGGTTTCATTTTATAAAACCTATTTAGTTCAACAGTTGTATATTAAAAATGATACAATTATTGAAATGATTGTTTACTGGTGGTGAATGCGCCACGTCACGCTTTAGTATAAAATGTTCCAGCCAAGTATGACGCGGTGACGTCACGTCCGGCTCACTGGTCAGCCAGAGCCACGTCGCACGCGTGGTGTGACGTCACATTACCTGCGCGGCGTATTGCAGCCGATGCAGTAGACAGGCAGCGCTGACGTCATCACACGCGGCGCACGGCTCCGTGCTGCCTTCTGAACTGCTCGCCCACAGCCACATCGCACACAACTGAAACAATAATAACAAATTTAATACTATGTCGACAGCCACCGAAGAATGTCATGTTTTGTGAACTAATGCTACGATCCCGTGCGTAATTCATAGATAGTACTAATGTTGAAACGCTAGTACACTCACCCCAGTCAAGCATCCGCTGGAGTGGCACACATCAACCACATGACAACCCCAGTCAAAGCAGTAGATGAACTTCTTAGAGTGCAGCTTGCAGAGTCGGCCGCAGACCTCGTTGCACAACAGTTCTGTATCGAGCGACCGCTGACGAGCCCGTAAGGTGAGGGCCGGTGGGGCGGAGGCACAGAGCCGCTCCCAGGCGGCCGAGCTCACGGCTTGCAGCGCCGCCTGACCCGCGCCCCACGCGCACAGGGGTAGGGCCACGTGGTAGCCTGAGATGCAGTCGTCTGCAGACAATGTACTAGTATTGTAACTGCGCTCGTAGTGATTTTTGTTGCTTAGTTTTTTAGAGAAATGTATGTGGTTGTAAAGCTTTTGTGAGGTAGTGGTGATTTGGTGATTATTGTGAAGTGACATGATAATGGTGTTGATAGTGAAATGGCGGTGTTGGTGAAATAGTGAGGTGCTAGTGATGGTGATTGTTGGTGTGATGGTGAAGTGGTAACAGTGTATTAGTGATGATGAAGTATTGCTGAGCCAAAAATATACAAATTATTATGCCAGTTTTATGTATTATATCACGTTTATAGTGTGGTACTTGGCTAGTGAAAATGAACAAAGCTGATAGTCTGATAGTGAAGACACGGTAGAGATATACAGTATTTTGACTCCCTAGAAGCGGTCGAACTCAAGGTCGCACGATTTTACATCGCGGTCGACAGGGATCGGTAAGTTTCTGTGTAAAAATATCAACAAGTATTGAATTCTTTTTGATAGTTTGAGTAATCCACAATAATAACGTCTTTTCGGCACCTTGCTGCTTACCAATCCTTGTCGACCTCGGCGCGAAACTCCGCGACCTTGAGTTCGACCGCTTTTAGGGAGTCTAAATACTGTATATCTCTTTACCTTGGTGAGGATGATACAGATTATAATGATTCTTACAAAACAAATTTCACTAGAGTTGGAGAAACTGCATTTGTTGAAACAACCTGACATCTCTTATTAACTGCGCTTAGAACTACACAAAAGGTTATTCTAAAGTCATATCTACGATACGTACCTTCGGAATCGGTGATAATAGACGTGATCTCATCGTCACTCTCCACAAAATACCGCGTGAAGAATTTACTGCACTTGGAGTTCTCCGAGTGGACCAGGTACGGATCTTGAGCGTTGACGGGGAAGTCTGAGAGAGTTTTGGAGGTGTTGTCGTGGACCGCAATAGTCTTGAGGGAGCCGTCGTCGAGCATCTCCATGACCCTGTATTCTGACTCGCTGTTGGTGTCGCAGTCGAGGGCAGTGAGGGCGGGCTTGTCAGCGGTCGGTGTGGGGGGGGAGGGGGGGGAGGGGGGCGCGGGAGGAGGGCTGATGTGGTTGTGTTGTCGGAGTACTACGCTCTCTACGGACGGAGACTTGGCGCGGCGGACCTGATAACACATTTTATCATATTATTATTTTATTTATGGTGCAGTGCTCCTAGAATTTCACATAATTGTGAAATCCTAGGTAACACTGTACTGATTATGGGCAGCCGTTATCTCTTAACATCAGGAGAGCGTCTTGCTCGTCTTCTACTTCATCACATAAAAAAAAAAGGTAGCACTCCGGGAGTGCCGGCAGAAGTGAAAACTTCAATATTAACGTTGTGTTTAATTATAAGTATAAAAATACTATCATTTATGAGGTAGAATACAATCTTTATTTATTGCGCTATCGTACACAAATATGACAATTTATATGTTGTTATTTATAATATTATATCGTTATTTATATATTACATTAAATTTTATCTCTCAGAAAAATCAACTTCCATCCATAATTTCGACGACTTTTACACCATCGTTATTATCAGAATCATCATCGCAAATTTTTACAACTGATACAATTGGTTTATGATAACTGAAGTAAGAAACAAACAGTTTTGATTCGAACCTATTTAAGTGTCTAATAAAAAAAATATAAAAATAAAATATAAAAAAAAATATCGGGCGCGCGCTTGTCTAAGCCCCCTGTGCCGCCTAAACAGAGCAGCACACTCAGGCACGGTAGAAAGAGTGGGAGATACTAGTTCCTCTCCCTTCCCCTCGATCTTACGCTTTTTCGATCAGCATCACGTGACCCTGACGCGAGTTTGAAAGTTTTTACCCATACAAAAAAAAGTGCTCAGCGCCGCTAAAGAAGTTTTCACTTCAAAAATATTATCTCCTTTTTATGACTTAACTTGTGGGCCGCGCGCACTTCGCAGCGCCTGACTGAAAATAATCAATGTTAATCAATGTTATAACATGGATAAGCACCGATGGCGTAAGTCGCATCGCTGGACCAGCATCTTCGGCTGGTGATGACCACGATCCTCAGTCATGAGGGAGCGACTTCAGAGAGAGATCTATAACATGTATTATGCATATAAACCTTCTTCTTGAATAACTCTATCTATTAAAGAAAACCGCATCAAAATCTGGTGCGTAGTTTTAAAGATCTAAGCATACATAGTGACAGACAGATGGGGAGGCCACTTTGTTTTATACTACTATGTAGATTATAGTTTCAAATGGATTCTTTAATGTTCACGTGATTCAGACAAACAGGACAAATTTTGCTAGTAGTTACAAAAAAGGTTGTGCAAAACTGGTCATTTTAAACAACCCTAATTACAATAAATCTTATGATAAGCATGTCTTACCTTACTCGCCGAACCAATAAAATATTTCCTATTACTCCTGAGCACCCTAAACGGCACAATATTCTCATTGTTATCCTCTGAAAACTCGTACTTTTTATCAGCTAACCGTCGTTTCCTGAACATGCTTAGTTTTTCACACTTTGTATCTGCCTCTTCGACGAATTCATACGCTTTCTCTGCGTTAAGTCTGTGAGTCTCGTTGAAACGTGACATGCTTTCTGCCGGTCTTCGTCTCGGTGACCTTAAGGGTGGGCTGATTAACGTCCGAATAGAAGGAGATGGCCCTTCCCACTCCTCCATCAGGTTATGAGATATAGAAGATGCTTGGATGCACAATTCTTGGCCCATTACATCTGGCAATTGCACCGGCCTCGACATCTGATAAGGTTCCATGTCGAAATCAGAAAAATCCGCTAGAATATTCTGCACGACATTATTCTGGTACTTTGGTGATTGAAACGGAGCTGAGACGTCCGAGAATGGAGTACTAGGGTTAGTATCTATAGAGTTATCGTCTCTTTCCAAGTATTTTTCTTCTAGAATATCAGTTCGTTGGTTAGGTTTGACGAGATCTATCTCCAGTATGTGTATGAAGTCTGTGTAGATGATGATTTGGTTGGAGTACGCCAGTTGGACGACTGGCTCGCACATTGTCGAGTCGGATGTACAGAAGAATTTTGTGTGGAGCGCGAAATTGTGTTCTAGACATCGTTTACCCCATTGTAGGTCACCTGAAATGTTTAACCATTCTATAGGAGTTTGTATTTTGGTTTACTATCCGGGATAACCATAACAGTAATATTTAATTTCTGACTCATGTTCATGTTCATTACGATGCTATCATACTATCCTGATTCCTTTCTTCGCATTATCTTCAAGGTTACTATGAATTTAAAACTTCATGTGCAAATATTTGTTATTTTACCTATTATACCCTTTTAACGCACAGTTTGAGTTGGTTGAAATAACACATTATAGGTCCCAGTTCTATTGACATCATATACAAGAGAGATATATACCGCGCTTAGGTCATTTTTTGTATGAAAACAAAGTCACCAAAACATGGTGGGGTGCGGGGGATGGGTGGCTAGATTTGATTGACTCGTTCAAGGTGACATCACAGTTACGCCACAGATTAGGTAATAGTTAGAGGCATAACATGACTTTCTAGTGATGTGGTAAAGTCGCTATATCGTATCGATAAGAAAATATAAGTTACTGTTATTCTTAAGTTTAATGAGAAAGTCCGTTGTATTGTATACGAGAGATATTTTAATATAACTTCAATTATTGTTTTATTATAGCTTAAATGTTTTCTCATCTCTATTACCTCCCAAAGTACCCGAATAAACATTTTATATGGTTTCACTAAAATATAAATAGGTCCATCGCTCGCATAAAATTTTTAGTCCTAATTTTAAAAAATTATGCGTGCGAATACGCACCCTATAAGAATAAACAATAAATGTTAGATAGCGAATTATTTGTTTTTAAATTAGTGACAAATTTAACATTATGTATTTTAAAAGCTTCGTTACACTTCTCTTATTATAAGCTTCATAATAACCATTCATGAATTAAATACCAGTAACCCTGTACAATATTAAACCCCGATAATTTTGGTACCTTAATATACCTAATACCTACCTACTTCAAAAATTTCAATAACATTTTTGTCGATAAAATTTGTGGTGTAAATTTAAATTTGTGTCTTATCACTAGTTTATCCGGGCGTAAGAGAGAACGAGATAATGTTATACAAATTTACCAAGAAAGAATGAGACGAAAAGAAACTTGGCCATTTTTATATTGCATTTTATGTTAAACATTTTTCAATGATTATTATCAGAATAATAACTTGCCTGTGTAATAAGATTTCGTCTTTTGCGTAACTGAATGTAGCGCTAGTCTTTCCGCGCCTTTTTATTGAACAATACGGCATTTTTATTAATTATTTTTCATTAAGTATGTTAATGTCACGCTGTCAATGTCGGCCGTGGAATGAACACGAAAAAGAGGCGGAGCTACGAGCTTATGTTGATTCAGGCATATGACTTGGCGACTGTTACCTCATTTTAGCTTCCATCTCTAGCTTTATGATCTGTGATTGACATAAATTGAGAAGCTTAGAAAATACATACCTTCTTCTCTAGAATAGGCAACACATTTCCTACAGCCCAGTCGAGGTACGCCTATCACACTGAGGTAGCAACGCTCTGAACATGTGTCCCTGGAAACAAATATGCTTATGTACTTGTAACCTTAGTTTGAAAGAAAATGGAAAGATGCAGAATTGCTATGCCAAACTTGGGTCTGTTGGATCGGAAGTGTCGGTTGCCGCGCCGAAGTAAAATTGTGCCCTGGGCCTAATTGAAGCGGCCCAAGTCAGAAACGTCAGTAACGCATCTTCCTATTTTTTTAAATCTATGCTTGGTAACTCTTAAATAGGCCACTTGCTATTTAAATGGATTTTGTTTGATATTGTAACAATAGTGTTTTTAGTTTAGTTTTTGTGTTGAAATAGTAAGTTGTGTTGAACTTTAAATGAATAGGTGGTACAAATGAAACTTCTATGGGTATTGACTTTACGAGAGTTAACACTTTGACTGCGAAAAACACGAACGCCGTGTTTTTGTTTTGAGGTAGAACGAGGTCTAAACGCGGGTGCTGACTTACACAAACATCGTAATTTTTTTAACTGATCCTACAATACTGTGCGTTATTTCCGTCACTGCGTATATCAATAGTACTTAAAAATTCGCCGCAGCCAAAGTGTTAAGAGTTTCGTCTTTGCGTGTGACTCTGTAGCTCACATGATTATATGACATTCGTCATATTATGACGAATTTTGAAATATATATTCGTAGAATTTACTCTTTGAAAATGGTTCATGGATAAATTAATAGTATAGTACCCAACACTTCACTTCTTCATATATTTTTTCCAAATCTGTCCAGCTTACTCTATATTAGTAGTCAAAGTATACTCACGCGATCCCGTAGACCACGATGACGTTGGGGTTGTGTTTCCACTGCGCCATGGACACCGTCACCTTGCTGTCCACACAGTCGCCGCCGAACAGGGGCACGCTGTGGACCGGCGTCACGCATCTGCCCGGCACCCACGATAGGAAGTGCAGTCTGGAATAACATCATACAATGTAAGAATTTTTCTTTTTTCTTATGATTTAAGAGGTTGTGCACAAAAAATGTTCACAAGTATATTACTTTGATTCTTAGAGGCAATTCAAGGGGATTACGAAAAATTTATTAAATTAAGGAAATCAAGGAAGGAATAAGAAAAGGAGGGGAGGAATCCAAGATATATTAAGGTTCAATATATTAAGGTTCTTAAATCTTAATGCAACTTAACGCTTGTATTATGATAACGGATACGGCTTGTATTATGATATTAGGATAACGGATATTATAATACTTATATACTTTTTTTTGTAAATACATACATACTTGTAATAAATATTGAAAACCACCCACACCACCAGGTTACACTGAATTATCAAAAAATAATAGTTGAATACTCACTCATATTTACAATTCTCTCTAAAGTACACGGTGGTATTGCAGCTGTAAGTAAAGCTGAGTAGGAACTGGCCGCACTGTGAGAACCCCATGAATATGTGTTCTCTAAGGTATGACATGGGCACAATGTCCATGAGACAGAAGCGCAGGCGCGGAGGGATGCGCTCGAACACCTTGCGTGAGCGGACATTGCGCCGGGATGTACTTCCGAAATACTGAAAACAATTAAATACTTTGAGTTAAATTATTATTCATTAGTGGAGTGCACATCGCAGCTCCTAACAGTAAAATATCAGTGTTTCTCTACAAATGAATGTAACAGAATAGAATTAAAAACTTGGAACAATTTACTAAGTTACTCTTTGACTGCTAGTCTGGCATAATGTGAAATAGCAAGCTATTTGGAGCTGTGATGAAATGGAGCAAAAAAGGGATATTTTTGAAGAATTTGGAGATGGTCTTTGCCTAGCAATAGCCCATCTACATAGATAATCACCATATTGTCCAAATGTTCAAATGTTTTGTTATTTTTTGCCCCAACGAATATGAGTCAAAGCCATAGTTATAAGCTGAAGGACTGATTGATTTTTCAGACAAATAGAATAGACTATTTGTCTGAAAAATCAATCAGAGATTAGAGCCAGTTCATATTTTATTAACATAATATTATCTAAGGCTATATTTGTGTTAGTTTTTTCACTGTGGTCACTGGCAATAAAAACTCATTATCATCACAAGAAATGCCATATTTTTGAGCTTATGCTGCAGAATCACAATGACAGGTCTTTAGGGTGTATGGTCTATGTCATTGAAGCCAGTTTGAATAAGTGTTGACGGTAAATTAAAATATTATAATTTTATTGTCACGTAATATTTTAATGAAAGTTGCAGATCTTAATCTCTTAACATTGAGTTTTAGATCAATTAAATCCAAATCGTCTCCATGGGAGGTCTCCTGCGTTTTCAAGCCCAGGTGTACAAAATTTTTAATATTTTACTAGATCAGCACCATACCCATGAAAATATACAGAGAATAGACTACTAAGATCATATCCAAAAGGATAAGAAAAAGAAAACAGGACCAAAAATCAAACGCTACACGAAAGCTTCACTATTTTGGAAAATTTATAATGTTGCACATACCTCTCGGTTTAATAATTTATGGACGATGTTACTACTGTCCGCTGTAATATTTCCTACGCTATTACATTTTGAATTACGGTTTTCATTTACATTATTTGAAATAAAATCGGAATCCTTTGCTAAAGAATCCATGTTCGTTTGTTTGACTGATTTTTTTTCTTTTGATTTTGACAAAGCTATCAATGTTGCTATGCTATATTCCATATTTGCGAAATTTAATCCACATTGTATTGTATGATTAGGGCGCTAAAATATTATGTGTATTTTGGAAAAATATGTTTGCGAAAGAAATTAAAATTATCAAATTATTGCTAAACGAGGCACAAGTATTTTTCTGGCAGATTTAGGTATGAATGTACTTATTCTGTGTTCTACTGTTCTGCCATGTATCCGAACTAATTTATGACAATAATCTGTATTGTCACTGTCAATATTCAATATTGTCAAAAGTCAAATTGTCAATGTCATTATCAAAAATCAAAAACCTATTGGCAACGGTTGTGGTGTGAAATTTTTTTAAAATACCATAGAAACTTGTAATAGTCAATAAAAATTAAATTAATTGGTCCAAATTTATAATATTTCTGTTAAAATGGAGCCAATGACTCTGGGTAGCCCCACACACTCTCCTTCAGGGAGTCCAAACGTAGGTTACTTGCCGCCTTTCTTGCTAGGGGAAATAAACCCTCCAGCAACTCCTAGGACCAATAGCTTGTCACCTACGAAGGGTAGAAACCTTGCATTTGGTAAGTTCTCCAAATAAAATATCTAAAGTTTTGTATAGGAACATAATATATTATTATTCTGATGTAATTTTATATACAGGGTCACCTACAAGTCCTAGCCAAACTTCAACTCCAGAGCAGAAGCTTTACCGTCAGAACAACATATCTATGCACCAACAAGCTTTATACAACCAACAGAATATGTTTGGAAACATACCTGCGTCACCGAACATATCTTATTCAACCAAACCTAATGGCCCTCCTATAGAAGACTTATTTGACACTATTAAAAGCAATGAACCTTCAAATAAGTCGTTGTTTCAAGAGAGTTTTGCTTATAATAATAACTCGATGATGCAGAATTCGTATGGAAACGGACATAATCAGTCGATGGCCAATCAGTGGCAGGATGGTTGTCATGAGCAGGATGAATACTGGGTCACGGTGTTTGGTTTCCCTCCGAATGCAGCCAATACTGTGCTCACGAGATTTAGCAATTGTGGGGCTATATTAGGTGAGTAATAAGTTAACACAATGACTGCTAAAAACACAGCGTTTTTGAAATTGGAATGAGTGCTGAAAAACAAACATTGTGTTTTCTCAAAGGATTTTTCCATACAAAATTAATTTCAGGTCCCTGGGATAGTTCTATAAAACGCCAATATATGTGATAATTTTTAATGCAATTTCTATTTGCATGATCCAAATAAAGTTGGATAACAACTTCTTGAGTATTCATTCTTGATGTCATCTCAAATATTCTAACCACTGCGGTCAGAGGGTACCAAATGGGCACTAGGGATTTTTTCATGAAAATCATGAAATACTTTTAAGATTGCTTAGTCCGCGGGACACTCTCGCTCGCACTATTTGACACATTTTTAAATATATAAATTCATAGAATAAAGTTTTTGAAAATTCCTCAAGAGGGTTGTTGCACAGTATTATAGCTGGAAGGCTGATGGCAATAGAAAGGTAATAAAAAAAAAATGAAATTATATTGATTACAAAACACTGAACTATTTGGGGGAAAAAAAAGACGTGTGGCACTCGGAGACTGCCGCGGTAAAGCTATTGCATAGCATTTTTATCTATAGATGAAAAAACTAAAAAGTATCACCGCTGTGCCGGTCGGAGTGGGGGTGTTAGGTTTTTTTCGTTACGGAATTTCTGGATTCGGTCCCCACGCTCAAGGCCCGCGATAGAAGCTATGCAATAGCTTAATAAATAATAAAACTGTGTTCCAGACAAGCAATACCCGACGCAAGGCAACTGGTCGCACATTAGGTACGCGACACGGGCGGAGAAGGAGCGCGCGCTGGCGCTGAGCGGGCGCCAGGTGCTGCCCGGCGTCATGGTGGGGGTGGTCGACTGCCGCGAGCCGCCCAGGATAGGGGGGCAGCACGCCCTGGCTTCCCCTGAGAGGTGGGCATTATAATCTTTTTTATTTATTATAGGCTAGCTTTTGACCACAATCTTGCTTGATGTGACATTGACATAACATCTGTGTTTCTTTTCTCTGTGTGTTTTTGAGGTCTAATGTGAGTGCCAAAAAACATATTTTATTGTTTTGTCAGAGGATTGATCATCTGTACAAAATTAATTTCAGGTCTTTGGGATAGTTTTATAAAACGCCACCGCAACCAATGTGTTAATGGACGTGATGGAAGATGAATAAAATTTAGAAGGCGGGATAAATCCCTTCCAAATCTGATCTATATTTTTATTTTCCTAGAAAGACCACCAGCTGTAATTCTAAAAATATAAATATCTTAACACTTTCACTGCAGTAAACACGAATTCTGTGTTATTGAGGTCAAAATGCGGGTAAACTGCTAAGATACACTTTGATAAATTTCGTCACTGCAGATAGTACTCAAAAAACGCCACAACCGGTGTTTTAAATGTTTCTATATTTACAGAGCATCAATAAATTTTACTTTACAGACATTCATCAAACGTGCGATCTCTCTGCCCCACGCCAGTCCCCAACGCTCCCGTACCTCAGAGATCCAACGGCATCATTTCCAAAGCACTAGACTATGTTCTAGGCTGGTGATATTAAATTAATACTAAAATTCATAAAATATTCCCACTTCAATGTTCCTTAATCTTTAACAAAAAGATTGAGTGTTTTTCAATTATGTTTAATGTATAATAATACTTTGCAGACAATAACTATTGCAGCAACTGAAATTAGGAACTTTTTTCAAATAGGTGTTTCAGAAATCTACGACTCTTTTTTTTTTTAATTCATCATAGTTCAGCCTTTGACCACAATCTCACCTGATCTTAAGCGATAATGCGACCGTAGATGGTAGCACACTAAACCTAGAAGGCGGGATAAATCCCCTGGACTCTGTTGAACTTTAATTGGTAAAGCTTATCAATTTAACACTATTGCGGAAAACACGAGTGCTGTGATTTTGAAGACGCGGGTTCTGACGCACACGAACGTCGTGTTTTGTGAACTAATTTTTCGATATTTTCCATAACTGCGAATAGTACTAAAAAATAATGCCGCAGTCAAAGTGAGCCATTTCATGTGAAACGGCTAGTTGCTGCAATAGTTAGTCTGTCTGAAAAGCGCATAAGCCTGCAATATCATTTATTAATTTTCATTGTTTTTTTTTGTATCAAATGAAGACATAAATCAGGATATAAAAATAAAACTATTATTACATACTTATAATTACATTTTATTTATAAATTATAGAGATACATTACAGGGATTTAAAAAAACGTGTTAAATGTGCAAACAGTACCAACATCATGTGTTTAAATTTACTTTATATAAATACACAGATTTTCTATTAAAAAATAATATTTACATTACATAGTCTTGGGTAACTTTGAACTTTTTGGTCTAACTTTTGTAATTAACAAATTTGTTGTTTACTAATTTTATTACATAGCAACATATTTGTAATGTTTCAATAAAAAAAAATGCGTATGTCGGTTGGTGCATATAACAGATCCTTAAAATATTTTCTTAATAGGCAATTTAACGATCCATCCATGTAATAAATTACTAAACCCTTGTTACAACTTCGTCCAAAGTTACTTTAAGTTACCCAAGTTGACTATGAAGTGAAGACTACGACGAACGCTATTTGTCGGCACGATAGTTACGCATTAGCATTTTAGAACTTGGCTTTAGATTGAAATCTAAGCTTTATATTTAAACTAGCTTATGCTCGCGGCTTTGCCCGCGTGGCAAAATCCTTTATTAGCGGAGGTCTACGTCATAAAACCTATATGTATTTCAAAATTCACTCGTATCTGTTTAGTGGTTTGTTCTGTGCGTTGATAGATCAGTCAGTCAATCAGTCACTCTTTCCTTTTATATATATTTAGATAATAAAAATAAATAAATATTTATTTAATGTATATTGAATGATGTATGTTAAACTTTTTTGTAATTATGGTGTTCAAAAAAGAGTTATCTGCTAATATAATTTCAGGAATCTTCGAAAGAAACTGATAAGAGCCATGAAAAGATCGTTTGCCGTTAACGTAAGCTTTCAATAATAATAATAATTTCGTTAATTGAATAAACACTTATATTCTAGATAAAAAAAGGAGTTTATTTTACGCTAGATTAGACCAAAATTAAAATCTTTATTAAATATTTAACATTACACACATTTCTCAGATGTACAAATGAATTAAAATTATCGTATGTGAAAGATTAGTTTCCTTGAACATTTTTATAATTTCAGGTCCATTTAATATCTTTATAATATTTTTACAGCTAGATCCTAAACCTAAATACCCTAATATTGTAATTTAACAATAATAATCTATAATATACAAGTAAACTACTGAATATAGACTATATTATGTGAATCCGTTATTTTTGCACTTGGATTTTTTAAATTAATGACCAATGATGATTTTTTTTTGTTTTGGGGAAGTGACTGTTAATGTTCGGCCGAATAAAGTTCTAAAGCGTCATTTTTTTAAATTCAGTAAATATAGGTTACAATTTACCACGATCTCGCGTAATGTTAAGCGACGATCCGACCGTAGATAGCAGACTAAACTTACAAGGCGGGATAAATTCTTCCCTGGCTTCACTGAACATCATGTCGGAACACAGTCATAAGTCATGACCGCTTCGCGACATGTTTTTGTCCAGTGGATAATAACTAGCCACCGCCGTAGCCTACAGTATCAGTAAAAATCAGATTTGGATCGTTTGTAGTGCGGAATCGCTCTTAAAAATTATATTTTATCGTGTAATTAAAGAAATATAAATAATTTAAAATCTGTGCAATCAGAGTATGATCCTGGAGTGGAGATTTATGTTTTTAAAGAAATTATACTTGACTTTTTACCAGATCATACCCATGGTACACATCTATTTATTCATAATTACAAGGGACTTGAAAGATGACCCATTAAAAGACACTTAACATCGCATGTTGAGGGTGCAGGGGAAATAGGGATGTTGACTATTGACAAGTTTAAAATTTCAAAAGTAGTTCGTCGGCTATACATAGTATAATAACGTCAATACCTCCAAGCAACTTTAGGTTATTCAAAAAAAAAAAACAATATGTTTTTATAATTTACTTGATGGGCAAAAAAAATTAATATCCCTCTTTATCTTTTGGATTATTCTTCTAATATTTTGGATTTTTCACACAACTTAGTTTTGAGATCTTGATTCAGTGTCTTAGTATCAATATAATATATGTAATATAAAGTAAATGGGAGTGGAAGACTTCAGCATGTTCTAAATTTGAGTAGGTATTTGACCAACAGTGGCACAATACAAACAGAACAAAATTTTGAAAATGTGTATTGTTTTTCATCTTTCAAGCCCCAAGGTCTAAATTTAATCCTATTTTGGTTGTTCTATAGTGGCATTGGCGAGGTCAGTCATTTTAGGGTACTTAATGTTATGTTTGTCAAGTTCATTCTGTGACCACAGGATCATTCGAAGCAAACTGCACAGCTTAGGGTTGGTGTACTCTTGGTTCTCTGATTTTAGTATAGCTGCGTTCAGTTCACTTGCGATCTGGAACAAAATTGTACGATTGTAAGCTGTAGCTGTAGGCATAGGCGAACCCCCCAGAAGCATTGTAGAGTTACTAATTTTGCACATATTTCATGGTAAAGATTATAATTTTTTTTTCGGCGCTCGCAGCGAGCTGCTCGCGCACTTATTATTATGAACGTTTAATCTTTCTAACAGCTCAGAGCGAGCTAAACACACATTTTTCGTAGTAAAAATTGAAATAATTTTGCCCGTCCGCACCTTGGCCCCCCCCAGAACCAAATCCTGGATCCGCCTATGGCTGTAGGTGTGTTGGTTTTTTAATTTTTTTAGCGCTCATCTACATCACTATATCTATCAGATTTTGGAAACTACCGTGAGTGTTATCCATTACAAATACGATACGACTGTATCACGTATTAATTTGTTGAGATTGTTGAAACCGTGGTCAAAAGTTATCTCAACCATGATAGATTTATTAATGTGCGTTTTTTTGATCCTACTAATATTATAAATGCGAAAGTTTGTAAGAATGTATGAATGTGTGTTTGTACACTGGAACATGTAAGCTACTGTTAAGTGGCTAAATCCGCTAGTAGAATATATATTACAGAAGGGAAGAATAGTGAAGAAACTATAGGGTGAGGTCGGACAAGGGAGCAGCGGAGCAGGGAGTGACGTCACCTTCTGGCTGTGCGCGGGCAGCAGCAGGTCGGCGAAGGGCGAGGCGTGCGGGTCGGGGAAGGCGAGCAGCGCCAGCGACCGCTCGAGCTCTGCGAGCGCGGTGCGGTCGGTGGCGCCCGCCTCCGCCAGCGTCGCGCTCGCGAACGCCAGCGCCTCCTCCGCACGCCCCGCGCGGATCAACTCCAGCAGCTGCAGTTGCTGCCGATACAACAAATATATGTTTTAGTATTAAGTTTTGTTCAATATTGAGGTGTTTCGATTAAGAGTTTTCTATTCTTCAACACTTTATTGTACAACACACATTATGTCTTGAAACAGAAAATATAAGTTAAATAAACCACAGAGTAATTCAATATTACATACTTCTCCTACTTTTTTATTTATTTTTTATTTATTTATTTAATGTACAAGACAAATTACAATCATAACTTATACTAAAATTATAATTAAACGTTCAAAATCCGGATTGTAACTCAAAAATATGTACATGCAGAAACAACAAATTTCGAGTATCAAGCAAGACATTGAAATTACAGTATATAGTGAAACAAATACTTAAGAATACAACTTATACCTCTAGTAAATATAATATGCAAGGGATCGCACAGAATCAGGAATGAAATTTAAATACATAATATGTAGGTAGCAAAAATACAACATTTTATATATACTAAGTGCTTTTTGGGCGATGTTCGATCCCATGCTGTTAATAATTGCGTGAACCATTTTAATATTATGCACTATTATTATTACATTAATCCATCGTGAAAATGTGCTATTACAAAGAATAATTATATTTTAAAGTAGTTATTAACCATTGCTACAATATTATTGGAAACATTATGGGTTAGAGTTCAGACACGGCTGAGACATTATATCTGAATCTCTGGATTTGGGGTGGAGAATATCCTTCACACTGCTTTTATAGTTGCTAAATTTAGGATTAAATATATCTAAGTTCCTGTTATTACAAGCCAGATCATTATATTGACGAGCCATTCGTACTAAGGGGTTGTAATAAGATATGTTGTTTTTATAAGTTAATAATGAAAAAAGATGAGTTGTGTTAGACCTACGAGCACTGAATCTAATGTTTAATGAAAATTGAGAGAGCAAGTCGGGAGATTCAATAATGGAATGTAAAATTTTGTACAGATATGTAAAATCAAAATATTTACGGCGCACTTCCAAAGATTCAACTTTAAATTTAGACAATCTTTCATCGTAACTGAGTTTTGGGCGACCTAAATGCTGTCTATAGCATAATATTCGCAGGCATTTCTTCTGCACCCTCTCGATATCATTTATGTGAACTTTGTAGAAAGGAGACCAAATTGGACTGCCATATTCTAAAACAGTTCTAACCAACGTGTTAAAGAGGTACAAGAGACTACTAGATTGCTTGAAACCTTTAGTGGACCTCAGCACAAAACCTAGAAGCTGATTAGCTTTAGTGATTATGTGGACGTAGTGAGATCGGAAGGAAAGCTTATCATCAAACAGAATTCCTAAGTCCTTAGCGACATACAAGCGTCTCAAAACAGCTCCTTCGATTGCATAATCATAATTGATTTTGTGGGTCTTATTTGTAAAAGATATTGAAAAACATTTATCAATATTTAAGAACATGTGATTCATATTGCACCACTGAGAAACTGTATTTATATCTCTTTGTAACATCTCACAGTCACTTGAATCTGAAATAACTTTAAACATTTTTAAATCATCTGCGTATAAAAGACATTGACAATTTAGGCGTGCTATGAGGTCATTGATAAAAATAATAAAAAGAAGTGGTCCCAAATGGGAGCCTTGAGGAACTCCTGAGGAAACCACCATTGGGGATGACACGTACCCTTTCAGTGCAACCAACTGTGTTCTATTGTCAAGATATGAACAAATCCAGCGGAAAAGATTGCCATGGACACCATATGATGCTAATTTGCTGCATAACAGTCTATGATTAACTTTATCAAAGGCTTTAGAAAAATCTGTGTATATAGAGTCTACTTGTCCTCCTACAGCAAAGCCTTGACACAGATAGTTTTTGTATTCTAGAAGATTGGTGATGGTAGACTTATTTTTAACAAAACCGTGTTGCTTGTCTGAAATAATCGGTTTAATGTGGTTATATAGATAGTCGTATACCAAAGATTCAAATAGTTTAGCAAAGCATGACAATATACTAATAGGTCTATAATTCTCACAGCGAGATTTGTCACCACTTTTGAAAATTGGTATGATATGCGCAACTTTGAAGCGCTTGGGGAAAATTCCAGTTGAAATTGATTTATTAAATATAATACTCAAAGGGACTACCAACTCACTGCCACATGCCTTTACAAAAGACGCTGGCAGTAAGTCTGGACCAGCCCCTTTGTTCTTGTCAAGTTTATTAATTTTACTCAAGATTTCTTTTTGAGAGAATGTTATAGTAGATATGGTCCCAGAGATGCAATTATCAATTATTTCTCGATTAAGCATTGTACTATGTTCTGTGGAACCTGATGAATTTGGTCGTCTATCCCTTTCAAATACAGAACCAAAGTAGAGGGAGAAAAGTTCACAAATGCTATACCCATTAGACGACGAGACATCTCCATACTTCATAACATGAGGCATAGATACATTTCCCTTCCTATTATTGATATATCTCCAAAACACTTTTATGTTGTCATGAATGGAATCTTCAATTGAGCTGAGATACTTTTTATAACATTCATCTGAAAGCATCTTAAACCTGTTACGGAGCAACGAAAATGTGTCGTAGTCCCGTGGGTTACCGTATTTTTTGTAGAGTTTGTGAAATTTATTTTTTTCCTTATTACATTTAATCAAAGATTTACTATGCCAGATGGGATAAGACTGAGTTTTGGAATGAATTATTGGAGTATGTCTATTAATAATCTCAAAAAGCCTTTCATAGAAAATATCCACACTACTATCTATATCTGAACAGGATAAGACGTCACACCAATCTATAAACTTGATTTCTGATTTAATGCTATGATAATTACTTTTAGAAAAATTCAACTGTTTGCTGTTACACCTATTTAGACCTTTAGATAATGTATTAAATGAGATATCAATGAGAAGAACAGGATGGTGAAGATCTAAAGTGCTAAGAGGAAACGTATCGACTACTGAAGTTATATCAAAATTGGACAGTACTAAGTCTAATAAACGTCCGTTAGCATTTGAGATATTGTTAAACTGTTTAAGTGTGCATAAAGAAACAAATTCATTTAAAAGTGATAATTTCTTATTTTGTGTCGTAGCTAAGGATATGCGACTTGTAGTAAAATCTGGTGTATTAAAATCTCCGATTATCATAAAATTATCATCAGGGCATTCATTTAAGAGCACCTTTTGGCAATTGGTATAAAACTCGTCAAGCTTATTGATATTAAGATCTGGAGGTAGGTAACAAACACAAATATGTAAATTAGGAACATTATGTTTTTCAGAGATAAGTGTGATCCAGATATCCTCCATGTTGCTATCCCATGCAGCCTGTCTAATAACATGGTACTTTTTATTGGTCGCGACAAGTACTCCGCCACCTTCGAGTTTAGCTGAAGCTGTGTCTTCTCGGTCTCGTCTGAAGACATTATACCGAGCATCGAAGACTTCTCCATCAAATACACTTTTGTTTAAATTCGTTTCGGTTAAGCAGAAAATGTCAAAATCCGTAGTTAATACATTAAGATAAAATTGTGACAATTTAGTTCGGAATCTATTAACATTCTGATAATATATTTTTACCATAATGACACTGTTCTTAAAAGCTAAAGCAGTAAATAAACATTTAGTGGGAGGAAAAATAATTTAATATAATAAACTAAGATAATTGTAATTTATTAAGTGTGTCGACATTTTTTATAAGGAGAGCAGGGTTCTTCTCGTCCTTACGAATATAGATCTGGCCAAAACGTACCCACACAAACTTGTAATTCATTTCTCTACAGAATTTACGAGCTAACCTGTGTAGTTCCTTAGTCTCCGGTGAAAGGTGCTCCGATACATAAACTCTGCTAGTTGCACCAGTAAAGCCGATATGAGTAGATGCGAGTTTATCATTCAGGTGAGCTTTGTTAAATCGAGTAACGGACGATAGTATGAGATCTCGGTGTCTCTGCGAGGATAGGGTTACTAGAATATTGCGAGGTCTCTTCGAGGTAGTGTCCATTTTGGCAATACGCCTACACGCTCCGATGTCACTATCCGAAATTGTAACTTGAACACATTCGCAGAGTTTTTTAAAAACATCCAACAGATTTTCATTTTTGACCTCGGGCACTTCATGAATTTCGATATTCAGGTTTCGCGAGATATTCTCCATTGTAGAGATTCTAGTCTCTAATTTAAATAAGGAATTTTTAGACTTCGATAGTTCGAATTCCAACTGTTTAATCCGAGAATCTTTTTCTTGTAATTCCAGCTTCAAATCACCTTGTTCAGCAGAAAGAAAGTCTGTTGTGGTGGTAAAATCAGCCTTGATCTCTTCCACTGCACGCTGTAAGCGACTGTCCACCATTTTCTCAACGTCCTTTTTCAGCGCAGATCTTATATTAGTCATAAGTGCAGAATCCGGGGCTAGTTTTAGATCAAAAAGTTTACTTATGCTCTCCATTGTTACTGGGCCATGCATCAGAGCGTTTGTTGAGGTGTTCGAAGCAACGCTAGTCTGAGAGCAGTTAGGAGGTTGATCAAACGACATGTCTAGTGACTCATTGAGCGATTTAGCCTTACGCCGTTGACGAACAGGAGTGTCGTCATCATTTTTGCGCCTGGTCACATTTTGACAGCAAGGACAGCTTAGTGTCGCCAACTGCTTGGAGTTAAAATTTTTAATTGAGTCAGGCGTCAAATTTAAGCAAGCATAGCAATATTCAGAGCTACAGGTGTTACATTTCAAAAATTCATTGCCGCTAAGCCCGCTCAAACAACCGTGACAGCGCATTCTTACTTCTTATGAGGGCAATACAGTTATAATATATTAATAATATTATGTTCCAATATAATAGCGCTATATGATAAAAGCAATAATATAATAATAGCTCGGTAACAGCGCAAGCGCAATAATAGTAATAGAGAGTCTTAACAAATTTCGACGCTGCGGTTCACGTTACCGTGGCTCCGTCGTACAAGACCCGACACGCGTTCACAACACCCGAGTTCGCGCCTCAATCACGGGCAGGCTTTTTCCCCAAAAGTTTCAAAAAACCAAATCAGCCAGATGTCAGCACTCACTCACGGCGCCATCCGAGGTCCTCACAAGGGGGTGCGGGGGACAGGGCGGGACGCTCACTCACACACGATGGCACCGGGGGTACGGCGGGGGCACCAGCAGTCAGGAGCGAGAGGTCCGACACAATCCAATATGGCCGCGGGGTCCAACGGGGATCCTCTCAAGAAGAAACGAGAGGAGTCGATACTTGAGCCGTCTTCACAAAACAATTTCACGCGCAACAAAAATAAAAATGAGCAATACTTCAAGACACGTCCGCCTGCGTCGAGAGTCCGAGATGGAAAAAAAGTACCTACAGTAGATATAACTGTGCCAAAAATAGTATAATAATTATAATATCATCATCAGCCTTTACGTCTTTTGCAGACGCAGTGCCGGTTTTAACATTACCAGCGCCCTGGGCGAGATTTCTACGGCGCCCCCTAAAAAGCAATTCAAACCCATACTAAAAACGTAAAAGGAAAAAAATTCAGGATTTTTTTCTGGGCCGAATCCGATGGGCAAAATCATGGGCGTATCTAGAAAAAAATCCACATTTCCAGCTTGCTGCGAGCTCCTAGAAAATTTAGATTTTTTCAACACGAATGATGTACGTTTAGCTTGCTTCGAGTGGCAAAGAAAGTAAATGTTCTCATTTATAAAAGCGCGAGCAGCTCGCTGCGAGCGCCGAGAAAATTTTGAATTATTCAGCACGAATGTTGTGCGTTTAGCTTGCTTCGAGTGGCAAAGAATCTAAATGTCCTTATTTATAAAAGCGCGAGCAGCACGCTGCGAGCGGCGAGAAAATTTTGAATATTTCAGCACGAATGATGTGCGTTTATCTTCCTTCGAGTGGCAAAGAAACTAAATGTTCTTATAAAAGCGCGAGCAGCTCGCTACGAGCACCGAGAAATATTGAGTTTTTCAGAACGAAACAGCCCAGAATTTATATGAAGTTAAATGTAAAGAACAACCGATAACCATTACTACAGAGTATAAATTTCTTGGCATAATTTTAGACCAACATTGCAATTGGAAAAGTCATGTAGAACATGTATGCTCCAAAATAAATCGGTTTGTTTTTGCTATTAAACGGTTAAGACGTACAGTCAACGAAAAAGCGGCACTTACAGCATATCACGGTTACGTAGCCTCAGTTCTCAGATATGGACTTTTAGGCGTTTATAGTGCCTAACTGAAGTAGGTAGTGTAAGTGAAACACTAAATCAGAAGGTAAAATATGGAATGTTTATTTACAAAAATGAGCCTACCTATATACAAAATAAATACCTTACAACTAGCGTACACAAAAGAAAGTTTTATGAGAAATTAGAAAGAGAAGAAATATTTACATGAAAGAGATAGAAACAGTGATATAAAATTGATGCGCAGATCGATGTGCGCAGGGTATATATATTGCGGCTCTCGTAAATACAGCGCGCAGGGCAGTGACTCGCAGCCCGCCGCCGCGTTTGGACGTGTTCGCGCACTCCGTTCCGCCGCGCCTGCGATCGCCGCTTCCCGCCCGCCGCTACCCGCGCCCGCAGCCGAGTCGACCTCAAGCGTGCTCCGTCACTCGTGACGTCGAGCTACTTGTAGGCCCTCCTGCTCTCGCGCGTAGTGCCGTGCTCTTCGCACCTGTACACCCGTACAGTGTGTAACTTTTGCATAATATTGCATCATCCGCGCAGTGCAACACTATAACAAGTGACGTTTTTCGCCTTGTGCAGTGCCCGACACAGTGTCCAGTGTTAGTGTTGTGCACGGAAGAGGGGTTCACTGACTACTTGTATTATTATAATACATAGAGTCACGTGACCCCAAATCCGACTGACCGACAAACTTGCCCGTTTCCCGTCGCGCCGTTTTAAAGTCGGTTGCGGTATACTAGCTGGGCCTTTACTGGTTCGCCAGTAATCTCACCCGGCTGGTTGTCCGCACAGACGGAGATTCGGCTGCGACGCACGCAAAATTTTGTCGTCGGGTCTTCTGTGTTTTGTTTTGTTTTGTGTTCATGAGACAGACTCTAGTGTGCGATGGCTGACAAGCCAGGGCCACACGCAAACCCGTCCTCATCAGAGGATGAATTTAGGCAGGGAGGTCGGGGGAGAGTTATCCGTGGGCGATACTACCCCGACCAGGCCACAATCGTGCCAGCGAGCATAACCGCTGCACGACCGCGGAGCACGGAGCTGACAGCCCCGGACCGCACCACACCGCCATCATCGCGTCGGAGTGACGCACCCTGCGGCGCGCCGGCTCGAGCCGTGCAGCCCCGCAGGAGGAATAGCTCCTCCGACGAGGTACAGCAGGGGGATGAGAAGCGACTCAAGCTAAAGCCCCTCTCCCCCGCAGGACCTTCTGGTCCCTCGGGGATACCCCGTCCCCGAGTTACCACAAGAGCGGCGCACCAGCCTGCCGCCCCACAACCTGCCGCCCGCACCCTGCCACGCCGCCAGACGCCCACACCGGCGTCCCCGTCGCCGCCTCCAGCACGAGAGCGTACCATTTGTACGCGCTCGACGACCTCAACACCGGGGGCGTCATCGTCGTCGTCGTCCGGCGCGCCCGCGAACATAACCGCGGACAGCGCGGACGACTCCGAAACCGAGCCCCAGGATCGCCGAGGTGAGGAGATGGCCGTGATGGAGGAGGAGGGGGACGAGTCCACGTCGTACGTGGCGATCGAGTCGGCGCGCCACTCTGTCGCGTCCCCCTCTGCCCTCTCACCGCCCGTACCCACCCCGGCCGCCACACAGGCCGCCGCACAGGTGCCTATTCTGGCACCCTCGCAGGCGCCGCCGCCCGCCCCTGTGGGAGTCACCCCGCCTACCCAGGCGAGCTACGCTGATGCAGCGAGCTCTCCGCCGCCTTTGCGGCCCGCCACCAGCCCGAGACCCGGGGGGAGCACAACCCCCCCCGCCGCCGCAGCCGCTGCCGCCCCCAGCACCGCCCGCAAAGGGTATCCGCCCATCACGGTGGACGCCCTCACCCGATGGCCGGACCACTTTGCCGAGCTCCGCCGGCGCCTAGGGCACCCGCCCAACGCGCACGCCCTCGGCAAAGGAGTGCGCTTCCTACCCAAGTCCGAGGCCGAGTACCGCTGCATACAGCAGTACCTAGTCGAAGCCACCACCCGCGACCCTATACTGTCGTGGTGGTGCTACAGCACAGCCGCGGATAGACCACTCAAGGTCGCCGTCCGCGGCCTGCCTGCCGACACCAACGCGGAGGAGTTGGTCGCTGCCCTCAAGGCGAAGGGCTTCCCGGCCTCCTCCGCCCGCGCCATCCCGACACGGAGCGAGACTCGACCAGGCGTGTACTTCGTCCAGCTGGAGCGGATCCCAGCGGACGAGATGAGACGCCTTTACAATATCACCGAGGTGATGTGCTTCGCCGGGGTCTCTGTGGAGGTCTGGCGAGGCGCCTCGACGGTGGCCCAGTGCCACAGGTGCCAGGGATTTGGGCACTCCTCGCACCACTGCCACCGTCCCATCAAGTGCGTCCGCTGCGGGCAGCCACACGCCGCCACCGCCTGCCCGAGGACGCCCGGCACCGGCCCCCGGTGCGCCAACTGCGAGGGCAGGCACACCGCTAACAGCCGGACCTGCCCCGCCTACAGGAGGGAGGCCCGCAAACGCCAAATGCTGTTGCCCGGCCTCCCCCCGTCCACCCGCCCCGCGCCGCAGCGCGAAACGCGCGCCCCGTCGCCGGAGGCCCGCCAACAGCGGGCCCCGTCGCGGCACCCCGAACCCCAGCCGCCCCACCTCGCCGAGCAGGCCGAGGCACAACACCGAAGGCGGCGCAGGAGGAGGGGCCGGAGAGGACGCGGCACCCGCGCCCCCCCCACGGCGGCCTCAACCCCGCTGCCCACTCCACCCCTGCACGCCTTCGCGCCGTTCGCGCCGAGCTGGCGCTCCAGCGGACCGCCCCCCGCCGCAGCGAGGGACCCACGTCCCCCGCCCGCGCCGAGGGCCCCCCCCGCACCACGGGCCCCATCTCTACCGCGGGCCCAGCCCGCCCCGCAGGCGCCATTTGTGCCGCGGGCCCCATCCGCACCGCTGGCCCCACCCGCCCCGCGGGCCCCACCAGCACCAGCCCCGCGGGTCCCACCAGACCCGCGGCCCCCACCAGCCCCGCGGGCCCCACCAGCCCCGCGGGCCTCTTCAGCAACGCGGTCGCGGCCGTCATCCCGACGAGGCCGCACCGCCCAGCAGTCCACCCGCCCAGACGACAGGAGGAGCCCGCCCGCCCAGCCGGCCCAAACTGCGACCGATGCCTCCGAACCCGCAGTGGCGCGCACGACCGAGCTGCAGATTGACACTAATGTCAACTTTGCGCCGGTCACGTGCGAGCCCGCCACGCGGACCACAGCCCGAGAGCCGCAGATTGCCCGCCCCACGGCCACCTACTGGCAGCCCGTGGCCCCCCCCCCAGGGATGCGCCCGCTGCCTGCACGAGCTGGGCCGACGTACCAATCGTCGGCCTCACCATCACAGCAGTCGGCCAGAGACCCCATAATGGTAATTATGGGGATCCTGGTCGACCTACTAAACTCCACCGCCGCCCACGGAGAAAGACAAGAGCTCCGGGAAGCGGCAGTGCGCGGACTGGCCTCGATCCATACCTTCTTCTATGGATAGGCCACTCCGCGTACTAAACGGGCGTTCCAGAGGCGGGTGAGTTTGCGGCCCGGCTCCCGCGTCGAATGGTCGACCGCGCCGACAACGGGCCGCACCCCCCCGCCCCCACAACATCACACCGCTCCACGCCTGGCCACCAGAGGCGCCCCAGCCGCGCGCCCTGCCGCGCGACATCCTCCCCCCGCGGGAGGACGAGGAAGCCCGGTGAGCATCCCGACGCGGCCGCTGTGATGCGCCCGACACACTCTCGGCAGACGCTCCAGCGGCCCCCAGTGACCCGGGGGTTGATGCCCCCGCGCGATCCCGCCTGGGTAACAGGGTAATCCCTAATGCCCCATCCCTGACCTCCCCCCAGGGGGGGAAGGAAGATCAAGGACTGGAATACAGCGCGCGGGAGTTGGCCTCTTCATTCGCCCGGACGTCGCCTCGCCGCTCACACGTGTTCACGTGTGCGCCCCAGCTCATCGAAGTGTTGTGAAGAAGTCTAGATTCTAGACTGTAGTGACAAGTGTGAAGTCTAGACTGGAGCGACGTGTGTGAAGTCTGGACTGCAGCGACGTGTGTGAAGTCTGGACTGCAGCGACGTGTGTGACTTGTTTCTTCATTGAACAAACAACAACAAAACCGCCCTTTTCAAGGCGTCTTGTTTCTAGTTTGAACAGCAGAAAAACCGCCCTTTTCAAGGCGATGGTTTTCTATTGTTTCTTGAAGATCTGCATACACGAACGTTGTGAAATAAATGAAGTGAAGTGCTTGAGTGTTGTGTTTTCTTTCTTCCCTGGTAACTTGTAGGTATTGGTGCTGTGTTGTAAGGTATGTTGTAGCCATGTCCGGGTATATTGTGGACATGGTGAGGTACATCGCAGGTATTGATCTTGAGGTACGTGGTAAGGTAAGGTACTTGCAGGTATGTAGTGTAGTGCACCTACAGTACTCCCCCTCAAGCGAAGCGTACCGGCAGTTTTATATTGCGGCCGGATCTTGATTGCTTCGTAGCAGGTACGGATGCTGTAGGTATATGTAGATCACTCGATGACGGAGTAGCTGCGCTGTCTGTGGTATTAGCGGGTGCATCGACGTCAGTGTCGAGGTTGATCGTGTAGGCAGGTTTCAGGCGATCGATCGATATAGTGGGCGATCGATTGTCAGGAACTTTTAGTAGGAACGTTTTATCGTTCCGCTCGACGACTTTGTACGGCCCTTCGTACGCAGGTTGCAGCGGCTTCTTAACTGCGTCCGTGCGTACGAAAACGTACTCGCAGGTCTTGAGATCTTGGTTGACGAATATGGGTCGGCTGTTGCTATGCGGCGTTGTAGGTTGCGCAGGCTTCACGGCGGCGATGGAGTTGCGCAGGCGATCAACGAAGTCGTAGTCCATGTCGCAGGATGATGTGACGGACGGCGCGGCCAAAAAATCGCTCGGTAGGCGTAGGTTTTGGCCGTAGGTAACCTCGGCGGCGCTTACGCCCGTATCGCTTCGAGCGGCGGCGCGTAGACCCATAAGTACAGTAGGTATCTCGTCGATCCACGTAGAGTTTTGAAGTCGTGTCTTGAGCGCGGTCTTGAGTGTGCGATGCCAGCGTTCGACCATGCCGTTTGATTGTGGGTGATACGGAGTTGTGCGGTTGCGTTTGATCCCCATGGCGGCGAGTAGTTTGGTGAACAGCTGACTCTCGAACTGGCGGCCTTGGTCACTCGTTAGGTACATTGGGCACCCAAATCGAGTAATCCAATTTTCATAGACGATTTTTGCGACGGATTCGGCTGAGATGTCTTCAGTAGGTATAGCTTCGGGCCATCTAGTCACTCTGTCGATCATTGTGACTAAATATCGATGTCCGTGTGAAGATGTAGGCAGTGGTCCGACTATATCGACGTGTATGTGTTGGAAGCGGTCGGTTGGCGGGAATTTTGAAACTTCGCTCCAAGTATGTCGTGTGATTTTGCATTGTTGACATCGTATACATTGTCTCGCCCAGGCAGCGACGTCGGCGTTGATTGAAGGCCAGAAGAATTTTTCAGTGATCAGCTTGCGTGTGGTGCGTATGCCAGGGTGACTGATGTTGTGTACGGCGTCGAATGCGTCGCGGCGAAATTCTTCTGGTAGGTATGGTCGGATGGACGGTGTAGATGTCTCGCAGTACACAGGCTTCGACGTTCCAGGCAAAGTAATTGGTTTGAGCGCCAAATTACTTTGTTGGCTGAGCTTGTGTATTGTAGTGATGTCTCGTTCTTGCGCGGCTGCGATCTTGTTGTAGTCGAGTGTTGTAGGGCACGTTATTGTCTCGACTCTGCTGAGTGCGTCGGCTACAATGTTGTCTTTGCCGCTGATGTGGCGAATATCAGTGGTAAATTCGCTAATGAAAATCAGCTGTCTTGCACGGCGTGGTGTCTCAGATGGTGATGGCGGCTTCTGCAGTACGTAGGTTAGCGGCTTGTGATCGGTGAAGATGATGATGTTTCGGCCTTCGAACATTTTGCGGAAGTGTTTTACTGACATGTAGATAGCCAGTAACTCTCTGTCGAATGTGCTGTACTGTCGTTGTGCGTCGCTGAATTTCTTTGAAAAATAGCCGAGAGGTTGCCATTTTTCGTCGATGTACTGTTGTAGTACTGCTCCGGCGGATTTGTCTGAGGCGTCGGTGAAAATAGCGATCGGTGCGGTGTGCGATGGATGAGCGAGCAAAGCTGCGTTTTTAATCGCATTTTTGCAGGCTTCAAACGCAGATGTTGCTTCGTCGTTCCATTGTATTTCAGTCTTGTCTCGCTTTTTCACGGAGTGCAGATAGGCATTTAGCGGTGCTTGAATTGTAGCGGCGTTCGGAAGGTGATCTCGATAGAAATTCATCATTCCGAGAAAGCGCCTTAATTCTTCAATAGTGTTCGGCTTGGTGTAGTTCGTGATTGCTGTTACTTTTTCAGCAGGCGGTAAGATTCCTTCTCTTGAAACTGTGTATCCTAGGAATTTTACTTGCGGCTGGCCTAGGACACATTTGGCGGGATTAATAGTGATACCGTTGTCTTCAAGTCTTCGTAGTACAGTGCGAAGGTGTTGTTGATGCGTAGTTTCGTCTGTAGAAGCGATCATTACATCGTCGACGAACGGGAATACGTAGTCGAGTCCGCGCAGTACTTCGTGAATGAAACGTTGAAACGTTTGGCCGGCGTTCTTGAGTCCGGGTACCATTCGCGGGAACTCGAATAGACCCATCGGTGTGATGATTGCTGTCTTCTCGATGTCTTGTTCGCGCGTTCGCAGTTGTGAGTATGCGCGGTTTAAGTCGATCACGCTGAATATCTTCTTATCGGTGAGTTGAAAAGTGAAATCTTTCACTCGTGGAATCGGGTAGCGATCAGGTTTCGTGCAGGCGTTAAGTCTTCTGTAGTCGCCACATACACGAATGCTTCCGTCTTTTTTAGGAACGATGTGTAGCGGTGATGCCCAGGGACTTTTGCTTGGACGGCATATTCCCTGTTCGATCATGTGCTGGAACTCTTTGCGAACGGCTTCGTAGCGATGCGGTGCGATTGGACGTGCGCGACAGTAAACAGGCGGTCCGCTCGTTTCGATGTAATGTTCGACGTTCGGCTCGATTGCGTTCGGTGTGGGAGTGAGACGGGTGATACCGGGGAACTCGGCGAGTATCGCGTGGTAGCTCTGTGTGTCGTCGATCGTCTTGATTGTAGGCATGTTGCAGGCTTGAATAGTGGAGATCGCAGTGAGGCTGGTTTTACCGTCAATTAATCGTCGTTTAGGTAGATCAACGATTAACTGATGGTGTCGCAGGAAATCAGCGCCGATTATTGGCTTTCCCACGTCAGCAACGATGAAAGTCCACTGGAACGGTCTTCGTAAATTGAGGTCAAGCGTGATCGTCTTTTCCCCGTATGTAGGTATGACGGTGTTATTTGCAGCGTACAGTTGAAAATCGAGCGGTTTAGGTTGCGCTCCTTTTGGTCGCGGTAAAACGGAGATATTGGCGCCGGTGTCGATGAGGAATTTATGTTGAGAATTCTTGTCAACGACGAATAGGCGGTAAGAATTTTCTTCTATGCTGGGTTGAGCTTCTGCCGATATTTGTGTTGGTTTTCCGACTTCGCATTTTGTGTAGCTGCACGGTGTAGTGCAGTGGCGTGCTTGTGCGCCGTACCGACGATGATAATAACAGTGCGGTGAAACTGTGTTACTGGAGCTTCTTCTTGTGTTGTTATTCTTGTTGAGACTCGTCGGCGTTGCATTGTGGCAGTTGTTAAAGATTCGTTGTTGCTCTGATTTGATGGCGGCAACTTCGAATTTTAACGTGCGGATTACTTCGATGAGGTATTTGTTGAAGTCGGAGTCTTCTTGTGACGAAAGTGGCGGTGGCGTGATGTAGGTGGTGGTGGATTTCGCTGTGTTCGAAGCGGCGGCGGCAGCTGCAGTGGGGTCCATGGTGGATTTTCTGCGTGGTCGTCGTGCGGAGCTTCGTTGTTGTTTTGGTGTCGGTCACCACTGTAGGTACCAGTGAACGGCAGCAACAGCGGTGATGAGACTTCGAGCGACGTGTCACCACATTAGGCGGTAGCGACGGTGGACAGTCTTCGGGCCATGGTGTACAGTCTTTGGACGACGGTGAACAGTCTTCGGGCCACGGTGAACAGTCTTCGGGGTCACCACTTTAGGCGTTTATAGTGCCTAACTGAAGTAGGTAGTGTAAGTGAAACACTAAATCAGAAGGTAAAATATGGAATGTTTATTTACAAAAATGAGCCTACCTATATACAAAATAAATACCTTACAACTAGCGTACACAAAAGAAAGTTTTATGAGAAATTAGAAAGAGAAGAAATATTTACATGAAAGAGATAGAAACAGTGATATAAAATTGATGCGCAGATCGATGTGCGCAGGGTATATATATTGCGGCTCTCGTAAATACAGCGCGCGGGAGTTGGCCTCTTCATTCGCCCGGACGTCGCCTCGCCGCTCACACGTGTTCACGTGTGCGCCCCAGCTCATCGAAGTGTTGTGAAGAAGTCTAGATTCTAGACTGTAGTGACAAGTGTGAAGTCTAGACTGGAGCGACGTGTGTGAAGTCTGGACTGCAGCGACGTGTGTGAAGTCTGGACTGCAGCGACGTGTGTGACTTGTTTCTTCATTGAACAAACAACAACAAAACCGCCCTTTTCAAGGCGTCTTGTTTCTAGTTTGAACAGCAGAAAAACCGCCCTTTTCAAGGCGATGGTTTTCTATTGTTTCTTGAAGATCTGCATACACGAACGTTGTGAAATAAATGAAGTGAAGTGCTTGAGTGTTGTGTTTTCTTTCTTCCCTGGTAACTTGTAGGTATTGGTGCTGTGTTGTAAGGTATGTTGTAGCCATGTCCGGGTATATTGTGGACATGGTGAGGTACATCGCAGGTATTGATCTTGAGGTACGTGGTAAGGTAAGGTACTTGCAGGTATGTAGTGTAGTGCACCTACAGACTTTTACTGTGGGGAAATTCCACAGAAATTAATAATGTCTTTATTGTGCAAAAAAATGTACAAGTGCCATAATATGCTCAAAAAGTGCACTTGACTCCTGTAAACCTCTGTTTAAAAAACTGAATATTTTGACTCTGACTGGCCTATACATTATGCAAATTGGCATGTTTGTCAAAGAGCATCCCCAATTATTTGAAAAGGTAAAAGACAACGAAAACATCAGATTGTCAAGGAGAGATCCTACAAAACTTAAGAAACCACTCTGTAGAACTGCACTCTCAGACAAAAACTGCTTCTACATGACAATAAAGGTTTTTAATAAAATACCAATGTATATAAGGGAGCTCCCATGCAAATATTTTAAAATCAGACTGCACAAGTGGCTTATAGAAAATTGCTTTTATAATTTAAATGAATTTTTCAATGTAAAATAAGAATCCATCCTCTGGACATTAAAATTGAATAAATTTGACATTATCCTAACTTTTCTATTTTTTTGACATGTAATTTAAAGATTTTTATTATTTTTTTAATTTAATGACATTTAATTCAATTTTAATGATTATTATAGTAAATATCATTGCTAATGTAAATATTTTCAATTATGTAGTTTTTTTGTATATTGATTAATTTTTGTATGTCAGCGGAGCTGGCCAGACATGCTGAACTTACCTGTAACTTTACTTCACCTATTTTACCATGTTTGACACAAATAAATAATTTCATTTCATTTCAACGAATGGGGCGCCCCATTACAGAGCCTGTGGCGCCCCTTTTATCCGGCGCCCTGGGCGGTCGCCCAACCGCGCCCTACCCTAACGCCGGCACTGTGCAGACGATTTAAGCACTGTCTGTTTGATTCATATTATTGAATCAAACTCAAAATTCATTTATTCAAATAGGCTACAATGGAGCACTTATGTAACTGTTTTTTGTGACTGATCCATTTCATACATTCTATTTCAGCTTGCAAATAAATATGTAATATTAAAAAAATATGTATGTAGTATGTGCACTACATAAACAAAGACATTTTAATTCTTTAAAGGCTCCTTAACCCCTTGCTCCAGGAAACACTTCCGGTTCAAATCAAAATTGACATCTATTATTTCTAACTTCATTAAAATAAGGTTCAAATTCGCATGCACGGGTGCGGCCGATCGAGCCGCTCGGGGACTGACGGGTTAATGTACTATAATCATCATCATCACTGGCCTCTTACATCTATGAAAAATGATTCAAGCAGTACTATAATAGAGACCATAATATGTTAGTGTTTCTGGTGAAAAATACCTGTAAATGAAAGTAAAGGTATCTATCATTATCCAGGAGCTCGGGATGCAGTGCGTTGACCATGGCTATAGCCTCGGGGATGCGTCCGGTCTGCACAGCCTCGCGGATCATGATCCTCTCGTCTAGGGAGCTGCAGAGCGCCGGCTCTTGCAGGCCTGCCTCCTGTTGGAACTTCAGAGCTGCCTCTTTGAAACCCTCTGAAATAAATCAGTTGGTATTATATTGTGTGGCCAAACTCCACTATATTGATTTTGGACATTAGATGTACAAAATCAATATTAATTATATTTTGCACTAATTCTATTTATATTGGTAATATATAAATAATACAAATAATATTATTTTTTATGTAAATAAGCATACTAAACAAAGAGATGCTATCTAAATGATCAATGTTTATAAAGCTACATATTTGATGTTATATTTATATCAACAATGTATTACAGAGACAGAATTTATAATGGGAGTGTGATAAATAATTGCAAGGTTTCATATTCCTTACCAGTTACCAAATAATTCATGATCAACATGTTCATATCGGATCTAGATATTTGCATGTCGTCAGATTTCTTGCGATCGTAGTGCCTTCGCTCGTCTTTATCGAGACCATTGTTTGTAGAATTATCGAAACTCATTGTAACACTGCTTTTCTAAGAATTCGATCGAGAGAATAATGTGAAAATAAATTATTTCAGCTACTCGACCACTGTTGTAAACCAAAAAATTACAATAAGTCGTTCATTCTCAGCTGACAATGACAAGTCATTGACTGAACGAAAGAACGTAAACAATCATTGTTCATTCTTGCAGTGTAGACAACGTAACAAATATAAATCACCATAGACAAAGTTATTGGCAAGATTAAACGGTGTTACCATTTCATTAAAATTACCTCACATCATCGTAAATCAAAATCGTCAGCATCGGTTTAAAAAAAATCACACTTTTATTTTGCATCGGCTTGGTTCCTTTCTCTATTGAGTCAAGACTGGTAAAATTTGTAATTCGTCAAACCGTCTTTCAAATAATGACCTATAAGCACATCATGGGCCATGGGTATACCCGGGATGGAACAGTCCCTCATATATTATTTTTTTAACATAATTTATGTTTTTACATACAGATTGCTTTTGTTATGCCTTTAACCTTTTGACCGCCAAAGTCACCTATACTTGACAAGCACTTGCGGGTCCTGTACGCCAACGACGTCTATAGACGACAAAAAACCCAGTCTTAATAAAGTGAAATAAAAATATTTATCGACTCTTGGCAACACTAGTTCTTTCGTAGGATTTTTTTTTAAAATTGTGCCTTGGCGCACAGGGCACGGAAATGCGTTTGTGCCGTGGCGTTCAAAAGGTTAAAAATGAAATGCGACGTTAGAGCCATATGGTTGGATGTCTGATCGGTTTTAGACATCGGTCCTTATGTTTGACCTATAAAGTCTGAAGTCGATAGCTGAAAAAGTCAGATATCCGACCGAATGGCTCTAACTACGAGAGGTCTTAGAGATCTTTCAGACTGTGCCATAACAAATGGATACACATAATAATAATAAATGTCGGGTGAAATAAAAATCTCCGTGTGGGTGTTTAGCTAATTTATTCTCAGTTCTTAAATCGCCGATATTCTAATGAGCCGATAATACAATTTAAAAAACGTCCTATCCTATTTTTATTGAATAATGCTTGGTAACAAATTATACGTTTTTGTATTCAATAAAAAGTTACTAACTAAACAATAGTAAAACAAAGTCCAAATAATGGTCGTCTAAGCGCATCCCTCCTGTATAATGTGACACGGTATAGGCTAACATTATTGAGAAAAGAAAAATAACTTAAATATAGCTAATTTATAATATAATTGTCTAATAAGAAGCCGTGTACCAGTGAATAGGTTTGGATGGAACAGATCACACACGTTACTTTCACTCCTGTGAATGTATAGTAAACTGATACATAAGGCCGCGTCCCTCGCACAACGCGAGAGACTAATATAATCATAAATTATACTCAACTATAACTACATTTTGACAACACTAAAAGAAAGTACAAGTAAAAATTAATAAGAATCAAAATTATGGCTAACTATTCGCGTTTATCGAGGACATTGATTGAGGCACTCTGCGTGAATTTACTTGTGTTAGGTACTACTCTAGAGGTTCTGTATATATTAGTTACAAAATACGTTCGGATCAAACTGTGTACTTGTGTTGCAATGTTTGCAGTCGGCCCACTGTTCGCTGTAAACCAACATTCTAATCTACACATGCAGGCTACAATCGCAATGAATGTAGCCCAATACATAATGTTCCGACGTTCAGTCGCCGTCAAAATACCACACGACACTGGCTTTTAGATTAATATACAAAACAAAATACAAAAGTATTGATTTTGTAGTCAGTCAGCTGCAGCAAAACTTTATTTTGTCGTACTTGACAAAATGGAAATCATAGTCAAATGCAATATCGATGTAGATAGATAATATGAAACCTACCACATTTGGTATATTAATGAATTAAAAAAACCAACATCCAATATAAAGATTAGAAAGTTTGTTTACAGAGCATTCGGTCCATGGTTGGGCGCCACTCGATGCCTTCAGTCTATGAACACAATCCTGCGAACCTTATCTAAAGCATTAAAAGCTAATTTATAATATGTGGCATGCGCTAAACGGTGGAGTTTGGCCCACATTATACTGATTGCATTGGCTATATTAGTGCAACCATAACAACCTCAAGGATTGATGATTCCACACAATTATGAATGAATAAACATTTTTTTCATATACATATGAGTGATTATGACAAATAATTGCTTACATTTCGTCATTAAGGCCAAACCCCACCAGCAATCACAATACAATTGTTTCAGGATAATTAATATTCCCGCATATAATATTCACATATATACCAAAATATGTTTGTCTTGATATATACTGTTGTGTAGTCGCGCTGCATGCCAACCCTGATGTATTAGGACAAGTCTGGAACAACGAACATTGGTTATTTTAACAACAAAAATAAAAAAATAGGCAAAGGCCTCCCTTCTCACTTTTCACTCCTTTCTGTGGGTAGCAGTTAGGGGCCAATCTTTGAGGTAGCAGTCAAAAGAGACCATAATATAAAGTACTCTTTTAAATGAATCACTTCAATCTTATAGAAATGCAAAACAAATAGATAGAATACTCAAATTAACTGGTTAATCACAGGACCATTGCTTTTTAGTATGATATTTTTCTACGTATTTTTATCATTTTTTTTTTTTTTTTTTTTTTTTTTCTTCTAATCTTATCTGCAATCAGTCATTGGACTTTTAGCGGATGCGTTGTGCGTTCATTGCTTTCGAGAGGGCCCCCCACTGGAGGCGCTCGCTCATTAGAATCTCGCTTCTAGCTTCTGTATGTCACAGCGCCTCAGGCGTTTTGTGTAGCTGGCCTCGGTTAACTGCGCCGCCATCTCGTTTGGGTGCCGCTCAAGGCGATCCTTATACCTCTTCGACAGGAGGGTGATCTCTGTTCTCACAGTGCAGACATTCAGTTCCTCGTGGATTTCCGCGTTTGTAATGAACCACGGTACATTAGAGATGTTCCTTAGTATGCCGTTTTGAAGGCGTTGTATAATGTTGATGGAAGTGTTGCAGGCGCTTCCCCACAGTTGAAGTCCGTAAGTCCATACTGGCTTAAGTATTGTGTTGTAGATAAGTAATTTGTTGTCTGTGGACAGTACACTGTTACGGGACATAAGCCAGTATAGGTTTCTGTATCGGATACCCAGCTCGTCTCTTTTGGCTTTGATGTGTGTTTTCCAAGTCAATCTTCTGTCAAGGTGGATACCGAGATATTTGACAGAGTCACTGTGGGGTAAGGTATTACCTCCCAATGTTACTGGGGGACAATCTCCTCTTCGCAAGGCAAAAGTAATGTGGACCGACTTTGTTGCACTAGCTCGTATACGCCACTTCCTCAACCAGACATCAATGTTGTTAAGGCTAGTCTGCAGAGAACATGATGCAGCTGCAGGATCAGTGTTACTGGCCAGAACTGCAGTATCATCGGCAAAGGTCGCTGTAACCACACCAGTCGTTTCGGGCAAGTCGAATGTGTACAGCGTGTATAAAAGAGGCCCCAGGACGGATCCCTGTGGAACGCCTGCCATTATGCTGTAGAAGTCCGAGGTTTCTTCATCCTCACGCACTTGGAAAATGCGGTCTGTTAGGTAGGATTCCATTAGGAGGAAGTAGCTGTGAGGAACACATTCTTTTATTTTACTAAGCAGGCCCCTGTGCCAGACTTTGTCGAAAGCCTGCTGAATGTCCAAGAATGCTGCCGAGCAGTATTCTTTTTCTTCTAGAGATTTACGGATCCTCTCATAGACTCTATGCACCTGTTCAATAGTGGAATGGTATTTCCGAAATCCAAATTGGTGCGCTGGTATAACTTGAGATTCCGCTAGGATGGGTTGCAGTCCGCTAGGATGGGTTGCAGTCATTTTTTTTTTTTTTTTTTTTTTATCATTCAAAATTTTTTTTTATTCATAAATATCTTTTAAACCCATCCCTAAAATGAGGGAAAAACCTTTTCAAAGATACCCCATATGATAAGATATACCAGAAAAAAAATCCCCAACTTATGTGTATGGAAGGTATCCTAAATTAATTAATTTTGATTTTTTTTCTACAGTTCTCTTACCCTGACGACTATTACCGTCATCTTTTCAAAATTACAGGTTTTTAGGTTTAGGTTCTCCGCTAAGCCGCGGTTGACAGACGACGGACAGACATAGCGAAATAATAAGACTTCCTTGTTGACTTCAAGCTAAACAAGCGTTATTCAACTTTGTTGCGTTATCCTGGATAGTGGATAATTTATCCACTATCACGTTACACGAACGTCTTTTAACTTTAGCGCTCTGTGAGTCTAACAAAAAATTTTTTTGTTGGTTAATAGTATGATATACATGAGTGTGCAATAGTCCTGGTGGTCCCTAAATCTGTGTAGTGTAGTAAAGGGCAGTTAAGAGCCAATACTTTAACTAAGGAGGATGCTCAAGATCGCGCGAAGTGGAAGAGGTATAGCCGGAAAGCGGACCCTGGCAGTAGTCGGGATAATGGTCAGTAGAAGTAAGTAGTACAAGGGCAGTGGGTAGTGTGTACTCACAGCTGGGCAGGAAGTCCTGGTGCATGTGGTCGGCCTCCATCCCCAGCGGCATGCACGTCGCGGGCGGCGGTCTGCGCTGCACCTGCAACATTACCAAGCGTTATACACTACCAATCTATCTACCTTCTAACTTATGCTCAAAGTGTTGACAGTCCTTTCTTAACAGATTGGCTGCGGCGGCGTTTTATAGAACTATCCCAGGCCCAAGTACCTGAAATTAATATTATATGGAAAAATCCCTGGACGTTACCTGATCGATGTTGAACCTGACGAAGGCCTCGTACTGCTCGGCCAGCTTGGTGCTGAGCGCGGACTCGTACTCCGAGCGCAGCGCCGTCTCCTGCTCGCGCAGCATGCGCTCGCAGATCATGCGGACCTGAACAATACCACAACAATGTTATATTACTGTTCTGACTCTAAACAATCACAGGGAAATTGGGCGCCTACCTACTGAGTTCTTTATAGAGACCATATTAGACACATCAATCAGATATCATATTATGTGAAATGTGAATGCATGATTGTAAAACTGCTCCTCAGACCAAAGGCAATAGTCATCTATGGGTGTTTACAATCACACATTCATCGTTCAAGTATATTATGAGCAGTGATAATCACATTATCACTTCAAGTGGTTTATAATATTGCTCAAGTTGACTATAATTAAGATCTTTGAATCTTAACTCATGGTCAAGCCAAATATTAGTGAAGTTACTAGCTGAAGAATCATGACTTTTGAGTGAGAAGTCTAGGTGTGCTCCTATTAAAATTGAGCATTAGAGTCATAGCTCGCCATCCATTAGAGCCTCACCTCGTGCAGTTAGTATTCTTTATATGGATTTGTATGGGTCATGGGTATGCGCTCACTAGATCAACTCCGTAACGTCACCGGATCGCCTCGGTCGCATGGCTTCTTACTTGTTTGCTTGTCGATGTCCTGTGGTACAGTACTTACCTGTTTGAATGTGAAGAGTGCGCGCGAGTGCACGCGGGTGGCGTGCGCGGAGGAGCGGTGCGGCGGGGAGGTGTCGCCCTCGCTGCCAGACGACGACGAGCTGCACGCCGCGCCTGACGCCACGCGCAACTGTCGCCGCCGCTGCAGCCGCTTGATCTCGTCGCAGATCTCCTGGGCCATGCGCTCTGCAACACAACACGTGTGAGCTTAAGTATATACTACTCTAGGAAGAATATCACGACGGTAAAGTCAATAGATCTCCAACAGGGCTAATCACTTATCCTCCAGGGATCCGAACCGATGACCAAATTGTCAAAAATGTATGAAATGACATGAAAAGCTTTTCTGGACTAATTTACTAAACAAAGTGACGTGAGAGCTGGGTCATTAATAGGTGCTCACTGTCAACTTTCATATTTATAGAACCTTTAACCCCAGCTTCTGTTCTGTATATATTTCACATCTCACATCTTATATTATAACTTCCAGGAGTTATTCTATACATTTATAGACATCAAAGTTGTTTTTCTTACAGAATTGAAACCTTGGCTAGTTTCATATTTGGGATCAAATCTCTTGATTCTAACCTCTATAATTTATTAGGGTTAGTTAGTAGAGTTAACAAGCTACAATGTGCTTTTCCCTATACACTAAAAAGTTGATTAGTGTAAATCCAGGATCTAATACCAAATTTCAACCAAATTGGTCCAGTTTAACATTTATATAATTAGTAGGATTGTAAATGTCTTAATACTGAAGTATAATTAAATAGTAATGAAGTTATTAGTATGCACTATTTACTGTAGTTTACAGTAATTTGCCATCATAATTCATAATTTACAAAGCGACAATAAATAAATTATTAAAATAGATTCACTTTTGTTCTAATAATTTCCAAGGACATCTATTTCTTTTGTGAGTTTCAAAGAACTAAACAAAGGCAGAGTTGCGATGCTTAATTTTCTATTGCAAACAAAGAAATTACTATTTTACAAGATCCTGCTAAATTTGACATTAAAGAATATTTATATTTAGGAATATAAGAGGCATGAAGTCCTATGTAACATTCTGCCATTCTTGTTACACGTCACACGACGTACGACGTACATCTTGTTGTATGTTCACATTTTTTTATTTATAGCCTTTATTCAGAAAATGCTTATATTTATTAAATTAATTGTGTTCATCTTAACACTTCGGCCGTGGCAGCGTTTTTAGTACTATCCACAGGATGGCGACCGGTATTAACTTCTTAGCTACCAGCGCTTCAATTGTTTTGAAGTGGTGGTGGATTGAATTAGCTTCTAGCTTCCTTAAACAAAGGCCTAAATTCGAATGGAGTTGCGGCCTGATCGAGGCGCTTGGGACTTTAAGGGTTAATTATTAATTTAGTATAGGAAAATCAGTTGACAAAACACAACATCTAAATATATAAAAGGAAAAAGTGACTAATTGACTGACTGATCTATCAACGCACAGCCTAAACCGCTGAACGGATTCACTTGAAATTTGGAATGTAGATAGGTTTTATGATGTAGACCTCCGCTAAGAAAGGATTTTACCACGCGGACAAAGTCGCGAGCACAAGCTAGTAATATTATGTGTGTCAGCACATGCATTCTGACCTCAAAAACAGCAGTTGTGTTTTCTGCAGTCTATGTGTTAAAACTAATGATAACACTTCTGTGTGCCTTTGAACAAAGGCCTCCCCAACTTTTCTCCATACTTCCTTTAAGCTATCTCTATAATAATACCAAACTTCAGCTCACATGGGGCCACTCATTTAGGCATGCAAGAGAAACAAACATACATTCTGACAAATTTCGAGTTTATTATATTAGTAGGATTATTTACGTCATGCTCCCCAGCAACCCCACCTTCTATTTTGCAATTTATAAGTACATGTTGTAAATGTACGCAATTAGTACCTAATTAGTACTACCTTTAAATAATTAGTACCTTAACAGTTTCAGAGATACAGCCAATTGAATTTGGGGTTGCTGAAGAGCACCTCCCCAGCAACCCCCCCTTATATTTTGCAATTTATAGTGTACGTTGTAATTGTACGCAATTAGTACCTAATTAGTACTACCTTTAAATACTTAGTAACTTAACAGATTCAGAGATACAGCCAATTGAATTTGGGGTTGCTGAAGAGCACCTCCCCAGCAACCCCACTTTCTATTTTGCAATTTATAAGTACATGTTGTAAATGTACGCAATTAGTACCTAATTAGTACTACCTTTAAATCATTAGTACCTTTACAGATTCAGAGGTACAGCCAAATGAATTTGGGGTTGCTGAAGAGCACCTCCCCAGCAACCCCACTTTCTATTTTGCAATTTATAAGTACAGGTTGTAAATGTACGCAATTAGTACCTAATTAGTACTACCTTTAAATAATTAGTACCTTTACAGATTCAGAGGTACAGCCAATTGAATTTGGGGTTGCTGGAGAGCACCTCCCCAGCAACCCCACTTTCTATTTTGCAATTTATAAGTACATGTTGTAAATGTACACAATTAGTACCTAATTAGTACTACCTTTAAATAATTAGTACCTTAACAGTTTCAGAGATACAGCCAATTGAATTTGGGGTTGCTGGAGAGCACCTCCCCAGCAACCCCACCTTCTATTTTGCAATTTATAAGTACATGTTGTAATTGTACGCAATTAGTACCTAATTAGTACTACCTTTAAATAATTAGTACCTTAACAGTTTCAGAGATACAGCCAATTGAATTTGAGGTGCATGAAAATTCAATTGGCTGTACCTCTAAACCTGTTAAGGTACTAATTATTTAAAGGTAGTACTAATTAGGTACTAATTGCGTACAATTACAACATGTACTTATAAATTGCAAAATAGAAGGTGGGGTTGCTGGGGAGGTGCTCTCCAGCAACCCCAAATTCAATTGGCTGTATCTCTGAAACTGTTAAGGTACTAATTATTTAAAGGTAGTACTAATTAGGTACTAATTGCGTACATTTACAACATGTACTTATAAATTGCAAAATAGAAGGTGGGGTTGCTGGGGAGGTGCTCTCCAGCAACCCCAAATTCAATTGGCTGTACCTCTGAATCTGTAAAGGTACTAATTATTTAAAGGTAGTACTAATTAGGTACTAATTGCGTACATTTAGAACATGTACTTATAAATTGCAAAATAGAAAGTGGGGTTGCTGGGGAGGTGCTCTCCAGCAACCCCAAATTCAATTGGCTGTACCTCTGAATCTGTAAAGGTACTAATGATTTAAAGGTAGTACTAATTAGGTACTAATTGCGTACATTTACAACATGTACTTATAAATTGCAAAATAGAAAGTGGGGTTGCTGGGGAGGTGCTCTTCAGCAACCCCAAATTCAATTGGCTGTATCTCTGAATCTGTTAAGTTACTAAGTATTTAAAGGTAGTACTAATTAGGTACTAATTGCGTACAATTACAACGTACACTATAAATTGCAAAATATAAGGGGGGGTTGCTGGGGAGGTGCTCTTCAGCAACCCCAAATTCAATTGGCTGTATCTCTGAAACTGTTAAGGTACTAATTATTTAAAGGTAGTACTAATTAGGTACTAATTGCGTACATTTACAACATGTACTTATAAATTGCAAAATAGAAGGTGGGGTTGCTGGGGAGCATGACGTGATTATTTGTGATTTGATATAAGAAACTTAAGTCTCACAAAACTTAGAGCTACACAAAAACTTCTACCTGCTGTTTTTATAATCCATAAGGTGGGTCATGGGATTAGTACAAAAAAATACTCTAGGAGAGTCACTTTTATGTGATGAATTATACTTAAACTAAAGAAAGAGATTGCCAAAAACTTTTTCTTTTATGTTAGAAAGGCATAAAAGAAGATCTGCCCGATGGTAAGCAGTTACCATCACATAACTTCTGCCAATGGGCTATACCCTATAGATATGATGTCAGTGTTCTTAGACAAATAGGGGGTAAATACTAGGACCATTTACATTGCCAGTTCCAAGAATTCCCAGGAAATAGAGACTAGCAATGAACACAAGTATCTATACTGCAAACCCTAGTAAATACCTCCCTGTTTTTAATGAACATTACATTGCATTTATAGCAGGTAATTATTATCTCAGTCTCAGAATAAGGAAATTTGGTAGATTTGTTGTTGGTAATAATCATTCTTCTATTTCATGTGATATTTTTCTTATAGGTCCATAAAGGTTATATCGCTATCCCTAGACAATAAACGGATAAGCACCATTGTCTTGTTTTTGCTTTTATTTCATATTCGAATTCTATAAGTCCAAATACAGTTACTAAATTTTTTTTATAATCAATTTAAAAGTTCTAGTTTCTGGTACAATAGTTACTAATGATTTTTTTTTGTTTCTCCTATTTTCATCTGCAATCGACTCTACAGCCTTTATCAGATTAGTTCTCAGAAGGTGGTGGAGGTGGAGATATTTGGAGCCATTGAATAATAGCACCAAAAACAGGTTTATCTTATTCTAGTATCTTTGGTCCAGTCCCAGTATGTGCCATCTCTTTAGGCGTTTGATGTTCTGTCGCTCATCTAAAAGTTCTCTGGCCAAGATGTTGCTAGTTACTAATGATGAATAGGTTTTTTTTGGAACGAAGTTCCTTATCGCGCGTTGTGAAAGGGGGCTAGATGGAAAAAATTCTTACGAAAAGTTGTCATAACACTTTTTGGTATTGTAAGCTGTGCGGCGTGCGCATGTTTCTCTGTCTGTCTCTCTCTCTCTTATAGAAAGCAAGCCAGATATTTTCATTAATCGAATAAGGAACTTCGTTCCATCCGGGTGTCCCTTGACACCTCTCAAGTTTTTTTAATTTTTCATGTAGAGTTGAGTTTTTGCAGTTATCCGTATATTAGCTGGGCGATATATATGTTTTTTTTTTTTAATTATGATAATTGCAATTATTGTGGAACTGTCTAAACAATGGAGCAAATCTTCAAATTGTCCTAACTATCTTGTTAGTTGAGGACCTTTTTGAAGCCAACAAAACAGAACTGGCTAAAACAGATTTGTCTTAAACATAAGTAAAAGTTATAGCTATTATTAAATTATGTAGTCATACTATTCAACAAGAAGATAATATTGCCCTTTTTAGGGTTCCGTACCTCAAAAGGAAAAAACGGAACCCTTATAGGATCACTTTGTTGTCCGTCTGTCTGTCTGTCTGTCAAGACCCTTTTTCTCAGGAACGCGTGAAGATAACAAGCTGAAATTTATAGGAAATACTAAGGTCCATTGCCTCTTAGAGCTGTGAAAATTTCAAACTTCTAGGCCAACATAATCAAAAGATATAGTCGAATATGTCGCAAATTTCAGCAAATTTTCGACATTACCAAATAAATCAAAACCTACGGGGCACTTCCCGTAAACTCAGAATCTTGAAATTTGGCACGAAGTAACTCCTTAGAGCAGAAATAAAGGAAAAATTGCGAAAACGATAAATTTTTATTTGCATCATATGAAAAAAATATTTTGAATAATTTTATACCTACTACCCCTTTTCTCATGAACGCGTCGACGTATTAAATTGAAATTAATATCAAATACTCAAGTCTATAATACCTTTAAACTGTAATAAAATCAAACCTCTATGTCAACGCATTCAAAAGAAACAGCAATTTTAGTCGCAATTTTAAACTCGCAAATACTCTCAAAAAATCAAAACCTACAGGGTACTTCCCGTGATCTTAGAATCTTGAAATTTGGCACGAAGCAACTCCTTAGAGCACAGATATAGGAAAAATTGCGAAAATTGTACATTTTTAGTTATACCATATAAAAAAATATTTTTAATAATTTCATACTTAGTACCGTATTTCTCATGAACGCGTGCAGGTATTAAACTGAAATTCATATCAAATACTAAGGTTTATAATACCTTTAAACTGTAATAAAGTCAAACCTCTATCTCAACGCATTCAAAAGAAACAGCAATTTTAGCCGTATTTTTTAACTCGCGACTACTCTCAAGGGAATCAAAACCTACAGGGTACTTGCCGTTAACTCAGAATCTTGAAATTTGGTACGCAGCAACGTCTTAAATCACAGGCACAGGAATTTTTTTTTTAATAATTTTGTATTTACTATCCCTTTCCTCAAGAACGCGTACAGGTATTAAATTGAAATTCATACCAAATACTCAGCTTTATAATAACTTTAAGCTGTAAAAAAATCAAAAATCTATGTCAACGCAATCAAAAGAAACAGCAATTTTAGCCGCATATTTTCAAACTCTACTCGCAAGGGAATCAAAACCTACAGTATATAATATTATACCCACTTTTCCTTAGGGTTCCGTAGAAACTCGTAGGTTTGTACGGAACCCTCGGTGCTCGAGTCCTACTCGTACTTGACCGGTTTTATTTATTTACCTTTATTTATTCTAATGTTGTCTTTGTCTTCCCAACTGTCACAATGGAATCAGCCAATAGGAGCAAGTGATTTTTTCAAATAAATTTTAAACCAAACATAGTCTTTTCCAGTGAATGGGTGTCATTAAGCAGTGGTTTTTTGTTCAAAAATAACCGTAAAATACTGTAAAAAGGCTACACTACAACTTTTATAACTTAATTATAATTGTTAATGAGTAAATAGACCAAGAGTAATCTGAATTAATTATAATGTTGTCATCAAACAATTTCGAGCTTAGCAGTCAATGTTTGCATAATTTTGAGTAAGTAATTCAAATCACTTGAATTTGTCTACTCATTCCATTGCCTTTATTAATCCATCAATATGTCAAAAATGCTAAGGTAAAACGCAAAGCAATTTGATTACTTAGCACTTTGCTATGTTTGGTGACATAAACTTTGTTCTGCCTACACAATATATCAGTAATTTCTACAAAAACGAAGGTTCGTAGCTTCCAAACCAAATACCAACCAGCTAGAGATAGTTACAAAAGAAATCCCACACAAAAGGACATGAAAAAAATCCACGCAACGGTCTTCACGCATCACCCATCTCATTCTAACGCGATAAAAATATTCATGATAGCACAAAACAATGGCGTTAGATAATACAGCTGACTAATCAAATACCATGAATTAACATAAAACTAAAATTAAACTCATAATACAACTTTAACAACTAGCTCGAGGTCTCAGTGAGAGCAACAAAAAATAAACAAACCTGGGGTCAGTTTTGCAGGTGCACTGATTGCTTCTCCAAATGCAGAGCGATTTTCAGTTACACGAATTCCAGGGCTTGTGCTCGAGCTTGCTGCCAAAGGAGAACATCTACGTCTCTTAGCAGAAGACTGCGCTACGGACTCCCAGTCCAAACCTCTCTTAAGTGTAGCGCACGCCATTTTCTTTTTACGCCCAGCCGATGTCCTTAGCCTCTTCGAACTTGTTTGGGATTCTTGCTATTGTCACAGTCGTAATACAACTTGAAAATATTATAAAAACTTAACTAAGGCTATCACTACGGTTTAAATATAATTTGTTTTATGCTATAATACAAAAGGATCTTAGCGAATATATTGGATTATTTGACGCTATTTCAACCTTTTCCTCGATATAAATCCGGCAGCGAACACTTCACACTCCATTCGATTTTTTTTTATTTTTTGACTTTGACATTTATTTTCAAAAGGGAATGGTAATTTACAGGTTCACCAACATTTAAAAACCAAAAATTACAGATAATAAAATAAACCATAGACACTGATAATTTTAAAGCAAATTTTGATTTTTATGTCATATTATAAAGTGTGTATCCGAACGTTTTTTAAAAGCTTATAATATATCGCCTCTTTCATCACTCGACTAGTACTAGTATAGTGATCTGTGCACTCGACGGAGAAGAATGCGAGAGCGTACATCCGTCGTCCCCGCTAAAAAGCTATAGCTTTCCTAACTGCTGCTGGTGGTATGCGTAATGCATTTCCCCGGGAAAAAAAATGCTCTTTCATAACTACACTAGCTGTATAACTACACTAGTTGTTTATTGTAGACATTATTATGTTATTTTTTAAGCGCAATAGGCGAGGCTCACGTCCAGCAGTGGAGGAACATATTATAGGCTGATGATGATGATAAGCGCAATTAAAATTTACAATATTGCAAATTTTTAAAAGGACTGAGGCAACACTAATTTTGACAGTTCGCTTTGACATTGGCCGTCATTTTCTGAAGTTGTCAAAAAATTGTTTTGAGTTGTTTCCTATTGCCTTTCTGAGTCATACTTGAATCTTGGGTTTATTGTGTTAAAAAACTCTCTTCTCAACCTTTCGTAAGTAACAGGGCTAATTGCCGTCTTATTTTTCCGTTAACTGTCCATAAAAGCCGTCAAACTGGGGAACGAAATGTCATCATCCGCTATGGAAAGTATCCTTTTAAAATTTCATCATGTTTTGAAGAATGAGCTTCAATACTTTATTGTATTACTTACATTGGTCATTATCAAGGAATGAAAATATTCTTCGATATGCGTACTATGTTCCTGCTTGTCTGCAGCCAGTTCTTTAATCAAAATAATTATTAAATAGCCTCCAAAACTTATAACTTAGTAACTTTAGAATATTTAGACTTTTATAGTTTAATTATAATATTTGTTCTCTGCAGGCTGTATCAAAGCATCTACATGAATAAGGAATATGGTTAGACTAAGTATTATTTTCCTTATAAACTCTTAAAACTTAAATATAATGAGTGCACTAGCTGTGGAATTTACTACCTGCAATCATATAATACACTTTAGATATGTTTTGTAGCAGATTGTTTGACAAAAGGCAGTTTTCTTCAGCTAGTGTTAACTTATTTTTGTAATTGATTAAATCTATATATTATAAAATATTCTTTATAAAATTAGGGTAAGTAGAATTTTCAAGGTATGAGTCATATAAAATCCTTAATGTGATCATCCAGAACACCTATTCAATTTAAAATTTGCGGTGAAAGAGTTAGAGCGGAACTCGAAGAAATGTGAAAAGGAGGAGAAAGTTGAAAAAGAGAAAGCAAAGAAGGCGATACAGAAGGGCAACATGGAGGGGGCTCGAATACATGCAGAAAATGCAATAAGACAGAAGAATCAAGCTTTAAACTATCTGCGGATGTCTGCGAGAGTAGATGCCGTCTCTAGCAGAGTACAAACTGCACTTACCACTAGAAAGGTATAACTTTAAAATATTTATTTTTATAAACAGCTAAATGTATGAGCAATCTGTTGACTCATTCAAGTAAATGAGCAAGTTTTTGTATAATTGTCATTGGTATATGATTGTACTTTTTATGTACCAGCCCAGTGGTTTTACCTGGTAAAAAGTAGCTTCATCATCATCTTCCTGCCCGTATCCCACATTATGTAGGGTCGGCACAACACATCTTCCTCCTCCATTCAACTGCTAAAAAGTAGCTTATTGATGTGTTATTCTAGGGTCTAAGCTACCAGCTATTAACACATTGTGATTGACTGTGGTAAAACACAACTGATGTGTTTTTGAGGTGTGAATGCGTGTGCTAACACGCAAATGTAATGTTTTGTCTACTGATTTTTCCATAAAAAAATAATTTCCGGCCCAGGGATAGTACTAAAAACGCCGCCACATATAATGTGTTAACCCTGGAAGAAGTTTCAAACACATCATATTAAAGATCAGATGACGCAAATTGGTTTGCAACTTTTCAATGGATGGGACAAATATATTCTTTCTTTTTATGGCACAAAAATTTTTAGCAGATGTGTTGTGTGAATTGTTCTTCAAAAATGAAAAAACAAAAAAAAAATCGTTTTAGGAAAGGCTTCAGATCCTCATTCAGACTGTGATCATAAATGTTCTATAAAAGTGGTCTATAACAAAATTTCATGTTAAAAATCTAATGTTCCAGGTGACAAACTCGATGGCGGGCGTAGTGAAAGCGATGGACGCAGCAATGAAGTCCATGAACCTAGAGAAGATATCCACACTGATGGACAAGTTTGAGAGCCAGTTCGAGGACCTGGACGTGCAGAGCTCGTACATGGAGAATGCTATGTCACAAACTACCACGACCACAGTGCCGCAGGGAGATGTTGACAATCTATTACAACAGGTTGCTGATGAGGCTGGGTACGTAAATGCTTTGTTGTTGAATGATGCTTCAAAATGCATTTCTAATGAACTCGGTATTTTGTGAATCTCTTGTTGTCTTCTGTTCATGAGAAACTTTTTTTTTTTTGCAAGTTTTACAGCGAGAATGAGTCGCCATACTTAATCGTGTATAACTTCCGTCACTGCAGATTGCACTCGAAACACGGTCACGGGCAAATGTTAATTTGTTTTATTTCCAGGTTGGAGCTGAACATGGAGCTCCCGTCGCAAGTGCCGGGCACGTCGGTCGGCACCGCCACCGTCGTCTCGCAGGAACAGGACGAGCTCACACAACGACTGGCCCGGCTCAGGCAGGCTGAATAACGTGCTGTGTTATGGCGGCTCCAGACGAGTGTAACTAATGTAATTGACCGTCAAATGTTACGCTAATGCTACCTGTGGATGGCACTACGAACGTTTCATGTAACGCTCAAGGAATCATCCATCGCGAGAACACAAAGGCGCCTGCAGTAATTGAAATGGTTTATTCCCTCTACGTCGAGTCCCGTTACGTCGAGTTTTCGAGCCTATTGTTCTCCGAAGATTTTGATTTTTACGCTTCCTATTCCCGTTACGTCGAATTTAGCAAAGTACAGTCAGAAACAAAAAAATCCTTTAAAACGTTTTTGCTTCTGAGGCACTAGGCGCCCAGTAACATTAAGAGATATTTAATAAGGAAAAAGAGATGGTACTCTTTTATAATATATTTTTATCTCTTTCTTCATTAATTTCAACAGAAATAGATTCCCGTACACAATTCGGTTTAAGTTCGTGTGCCGTCCACACTGTTGACGCTAAATTACATGTAATCTTACATTACGCGTTACACACTTCTGGTCCCAGCTTTACATATTGTTATGTAAGCTCCTTCACTGGGATGTGTCCAAAAATATAACTTGTGAGGTTGAAGTATCACTTCACTGTCACTACATTGTATAAAACAAAGTCGCTACCCGCTGTCTGTCTATATGCTTAGATCTTTACAACTACGCAACGGATTTTGATGCTGTTTTCTATAAAGAGAGTGATTCAAGAGGTTTATATTATGTATAATACATGCATAATATAGTAGAGACTTAACCTTATTAAAATAATTTTCTATAAAGCGCTACGATGTGCGCGCGGGTACACTACTTAATCAAAATATTATAAACACCTGTGAAACAATAGGAGTTTATTGCAATAGGAGGTCAAAAAATTTAAAATATAATATAATTATTACATTCAAACCATATTTTTTGGTTTAACCTTTTGAACGCCAGGGCACAAACGCATTTTCGTGCCTTGTGCGCCAAGGCACAATTTTTTTAAAAAATCCTACGAAAGAACTAGTGTTGCCAAGAGTCGATAAATATATTTATTTCACTTTATTAAGACTGGGTTTTTTGTCGTCTATAGACGTCGTTGGCGTACAGGACCCGCAAGTACTTGTCAAGTATAGGTGACTTTGGCGGTCAAAAGATTAAAAAAAATATGTATCTATTATTTTAAATTATGTATTTCAATTACGATCTTATTGGATTTTAAATTGTTTGACTTTGTTAAGACACGGTAAAGAGATATACAGTAGTTTGACTGAGCGTGATTTTTGAACATAAATACCTACAGTCGCGCGGTACATGCGCAAGTCATAGGGCTGCCGGGCAGCCGCTGCCCGCATACAGTAGGTACCTACCTGTTTCATATCATCTACTTACTTGAGCTACCTACCTACTACCTACTTACCTATCATGTCGTGGCGGCGTATATTAAAACCCAAGACAAGACAAGACAAGAGACAAGACAAGAGACAAGAAAAGAGACAAGACAAGAGACAAGACAAGAGATAAGACAAGACAAGACAACCTCCTCCCCTTCCCCTCCTCCCCTCCCCTTCCCCTCCCCCTCATACCCTGCCTTCCCCCTCCCCTCCTTCCCTTCCTCCTCCCCTTCCCCCTCCTCCCCTTCCCCCTCCTCCTCCCCTTTTTAACTAACTGACCTTTTTAATTTTATTACCTTTCCATGTTGCTTGATAAACAAGTGAATTAAATTAAAAATTTAAAAAACCCCTAACGCAATACGCAATTCTTCATTTTGTGGTGGCGGCCATCTTGGATTTTTAATTTTATATAATGGGTTGTATTCTACTAGTTAAGCCCTTTCATTTGATACCCATATTGAGGGGGTCGCGGAAGAAAAAAGTAATCCGCTATTTTGTAGCGGCGGCCATCTCGGATCGATTTCCACCAAACATGTCTGAGAACACTCTCGACTAACCTTACTTTCAAACAAAAAAAACTAAATCAAAATCCGTTCATCCGTTCGGGAGCTACGGTGCCACAGACAGACACACACACAGAGACAGACAGACAGACAGACACGTCAAACTTATAACACCCCGTCGATTTTGCGTCGGGGGTTAATAATGTTATTTCTGGATTTCCTGATAGTTCAATGATAAGTTCAAGCTACCAAAAACAGCATAATAAAGTATGCTATTTTTTTGCCATTTTTATATAATTTATTATATTATGTATACATACGTCAAAAGTAAATAACGTAAATAACACTAAATACTTGCAAAAAACTATCGCGACGTCCGCCCGTCGCTGCGTGGCACCCGCTTCTGGATTATATACCCACTTCTACCCACATCTACCGACATCTATTCACTTCCATTTTCCGCCCGTTTCTATGGAGTCAAACTACTGTATATCTCTTTACCGTGGTTAAGATCTATTATCCAATACATCCTCTGATTTAATTTTATACTTTTCTATCTTTGAATGAAAAACAACCAATTCCCAGTCAAGGATTGTATTTTATAAGCTTTCCACTTTGTTATATAATATTTTATTTTTTTACATTCTCAAAGGTTTAATTTATTAGTTAAACAATACTTGTAAAATACATTGTTCTTATGTAATTATAATTACGTTGGCCGTTACAGCCTGTTTGTCGTAAGATAATGTGTAATATTTGTAAATTACTTATCTCATAAAGATTATTATTACTACAATGGTTGTTCTTTCTTTGCAAAATATAACGTATTGTATTACGCATTAAGGGTTTCGTTTTTACCCACAATGTTTTTTTTTTTTTGCGTTTTTGAGAATGTCTTGGTAAAGCTAATTTATAAAGCTATAAATAAAAATTCGCATCTAATCCCACTCTTATAATATACAAGTGTGACTCAATACGAATATTTTTCCCATCCAGCCAGTGTGAGAGGATATAGTGGGAATTGTTGAGAATATACAATTTTTTTATCATTTTTATAAGTAGGTACGTATTATTATTTCCAGTTTGCTATCTTAAAAAACAACATAGTTATACTTGATACAAAAATACATTTGATTTAAAATAAATAAAACAATTATAGTCTTTGTTATATTTATTGAATGTAAACTTTAGGAACAGATATTTCTCAGGAAATATTGTATCAAAACAAATACAAATAATAAAGGCGCGTAGTTTTACTACATTTACACTTACAAACTAAAAAAATAAGCACTTTGCTGTCTATTTAATACTTTCACTCGAATGTATACTGAAAAATAATACTCTGAACAAAAAAAACTTTACTGTTAGAAAATAGCTACAAACACACGATTTCTTGATGAGATTTAAATTAGATTCGAGGGATGAATTCGATTTACATGAATTAAAAGTTTTTGATTGTAAACAACCAAAAAAAGTTGATATAGCTATATTAATTTCGTGCTAAGACAGAAACACATATGGGGCAGTTACGTCAAAGCTGAATACTGGAAGGACTTCCAATCTGTAACGGTAATATTGCGTACGTAAACCCTTCCCGCATTTTAGAACTATGCTTTTAAACTCTCAAACTGCATGTTCTGCCGTTTAAAGGCTCCCGCATCCCAGATAAAAAAACAAAAACTAGAGCTGAATAGTGGTAGGGTTCCCATTTCCCCTCAGATGTAGCGAGCATTTTGCGCAAATTGGCGTGATCGTGACGATTTCATCGTAATTACAATTATGATTTCTCACAATTTTTGCATGGGTGGTGTAAATAAAATGTCATATACATTTGGCCGTGCCTATTGGCATTGTTAGTGCGGTCCACAGATCATTTTTAACAGCAAGCTCCTGGAGCTCGATCCACATATGAGGGGGTGATACGCATCTTTTCTTTCTTTCAAATATGTATATAAGTATTATCCGTTACCCTAACCACCATAATACAAAGCATTAAGTTGCTTAGTATGGGGTTAGGTGAAATAAAAAAAAATAAGCGCTCCATAATGTTAAGTGTATACTTTGGTTTTAATTGCATAATTGACAAAACCTTATACAGCATATTTGTCGTATATTTAATTGTATTTTGGGCGTAAGTTCATCTTTGAAAAAAATCAGCCTCTCAATACAAACGCCCTCGTGTTATTGTGAAGGCACTTAATTTAGTTCACAATATTATTATTATTACAATATGATTTCCTGTCTTTGGGTGCTTTTAATTATTTTAATACTAGATTTTGGTAATAATAGTTATTATTTTAGGAGCCACTGATCTGTATTTACGGATAGCTAGTTTTTGATGTTTCGTCGTACGAAAAACTCAGCTTAATGGCAGTAGTTGTTTTAGTGTCTTTACACTGAAACTATTGTAGTAATTTTATCGAAAATAGGTTTCTCTATCGTCGAAAAAATAGCACATACAATCTCGGGGCATAGCTATATTTTTTTATAAAATACTTTGGTATTATTTACGTACAATGTAGGTATAGTCTTTTTTTCATAAAGCTCAGGCTCCACTTCACGCACAGTGTCAAATAATATTACCATTCAAATGTTTTTGACATTTTTGAGAATTTGACACTGCGACACAGAGTGTCACAAGTAGAGCTGGCCTATAAGATGTAAAAAATATTGTACACTGTCATAACTGCGATATCCATAAATACAGACCAACATCAAAATCCCTAACTAATCGTATGGCAAAAAGTGACTTAGTAACTTTGGGATGAGTTTTAAGCTTATGTTACGCATCCCCAGCGCCCTTGAACGATATCTGGTAGAATATCCACTCTTCAAGGAACGATGGTACGAACGCCTTGGTTTTGGTGAATTTCACCGGAGGTTTCAGTTTCTGGAGCTCTTGTTCGTACAGGCGAAGAGATTCGGTGCATGTGGCGCCGTTACCCTGGAAATTACAGACATAGGTACGCGTTATAATTTTTTTTATATACAACGATGTAAGTAGACGAGCAAGACGCTCTCCTGATGGTAAGAGATAAAGCTGCCCATAATTAGTACAGTTCTACCCAGTATTTTAAAAAGGAAAAATTCTGGGTGCACTGCGCCAACGCTTCTTACTTAAGAGTCATAAGATAATAAAGAATCTTCAACCCAGTAATTTCACTAGCTACATTGCCCTCCTAACGAAGCACAGTAATGTTTGCACATCACTGCTCAGGCGGTAGAATAACTGGCACTGTTGGGGAACCCCCCTAGTCGACCTCCTCGCAAAACAATGATTAATTTCACTAGCTACATTGCCCTCCTACCGAAGCACAGTAATGTTTGCACATCACTGCTCAGGCGGTAGAATAACTGGCACTGTTGGGGAACCCCCCAAGTCGACCTCCTCGCAAAGGAAGTTTAACCCCGGTAAATAATAAGACTAACCTATAATAAGAGGTTGATAAAGTAAATTAAGGACCTATACTCTTTACGGTCATGTTTCAACACGTTGAGAATCATGATCTCTCAGAGTAAGTGACGACATACATGAATAAAACCGTGTCGCCAAGCTGTCAGTGTTCCAGCATGATGTTCAGTGAATCCACGGAGGGATTTATCCTGCTTTTAAGGTTTAATGTGCTACCATCTACCGCCACATCGTCGCTTAACGTCACGCGTGATCGTAATCAGAGTCAACCAATAATAAATAAGTAAATTAAGGGCATATACTCACATGCGTCATAAACTTGCCGTCTTGTTTGAGCACGTTGAAGGCCGCAGTGAGTATCATGATCATGAACTCCCACAGCTCGCCGCAAGCTGACTCCGATATCGGTATGTCAGTGAGGTCCCCGAATATATAGTCCACTTTACGGTTCTCTGATATCAACTTGTTCACTGTGGTCATGCAGTCGCCTACTATGATCTGAAATTACAAAACATTTAATATAAAAAGTGTTACAATTGAGAGGCAGCAGCGCCCAAGGGTTTATGTTGCGTAGATGATATTTTAGTTCGCTGAGTCTCGCACCTATAGAAATACCAAAATCAAGACTATAATTAGTTACGTGCTGTTATTCCGAGAGTCGAAAAGTGCTCGAGTGGAGACCACAGACTATCAAACGGAGCGTAGGAAGTCCACCCACAAGGTAAGGCAGACCTTATAAAGGTAAACAGGTCGCTTACCGGTATGTGTGGAGGTTCAAAAGGGAGGCCTATGTTCAGCAATGGACGTCCTGTGGCTGAGATGATGATGATTCCACGCACTATAATGGCCGTGGCTAATAACAACTTTACAACCCACTAGACAAAACCGTGCCGCCGATCTGTCATTATGATCGTGTTCCGGCAAGATGTTCAGTAAAGCCAGGAAGCTCGTGTTGCATGCTGCATGCCTCCATCACTAGCTCGTCTATCTCCAGGGTCCACACAACAAGGGCAGTATAAACACAGACATTGCTCTCATCTCAGCCGTAGGACGTCCACTGCTGAACATAGGCCTCCCTTTTGAACTTCTGTATGTACCGGTTGGAAGTAATCTGCATCCAGCGTCACACACACACACACACGCACGCGCGCACACGCACACACGCACTCGCACACGCACACACACATTTGACATTGGTCTAATATAACAATATGGCCTCATAGTTAGTGCCGGCGCGGGAGTCCAGCACGTCCCCGCAGATGGCTCGCATGTGCTTGTTGCAGGCCTCCATCACTAGCTCGTCTATCTCCAGCATCCACACAAGGCCAGTATAAACACAGACATTGCTCTAATATAACAATATGACCTCATAGTTAGTGCCGGCGCGGGAGTCCAGCACGTCCCCGCAGATGGCTCGCATGTGCTTGTTGCAGGCCTCCATCACTAGCTCGTCTATCTCCAGCATCCACACAAGGGCAGTATAAACACAGACATTGCTCTAATATAACAATATGACCTCATAGTTAGTGCCGGCGCGGGAGTCCAGCACGTCCCCGCAGATGGCTCGCATGTGCTTGTTGCAGGCCTCCATCACTAGCTCGTCTATCTCCAGCATCCACACAAGGGCAGTATAAACACAGACATTGGTCTAATATAACAATATGACCTCATAGTTAGTGCCGGCGCGGGAGTCCAGCACGTCCCCGCAGATGGCTCGCATGTGCTTGTTGCAGGCCTCCATCACTAGCTCGTCTATCTCCAGCATCCACACAAGGGCAGTATAAACACAGACATTGGTCTAATATAACAATATGACCTCATAGTTAGTGCCGGCGCGGGAGTCCAGCACGTCCCCGCAGATGGCTCGCATGTGCTTGTTGCAGGCCTCCATCACTAGCTCGTCTATCTCCAGCATCCACACAAGGGCAGTATAAACACAGACATTGGTCTAATATAACAATATGACCTCATAGTTAGTGCCGGCGCGGGAGTCCAGCACGTCCCCGCAGATGGCTCGCATGTGCTTGTTGCAGGCCTCCATCACTAGCTCGTCTATCTCCAGCATCCACACAAGGGCAGTATAAACACAGACATTGGTCTAATATAACAATATGACCTCATAGTTAGTGCCGGCGCGGGAGTCCAGCACGTCCCCGCAGATGGCTCGCATGTGCTTGTTGCAGGCCTCCATCACTAGCTCGTCTATCTCCAGCATCCACACAAGGGCAGTATAAACACAGACATTGGTCTAATATAACAATATGACCTCATAGTTAGTGCCGGCGCGGGAGTCCAGCACGTCCCCGCAGATGGCTCGCATGTGCTTGTTGCAGGCCTCCATCACTAGCTCGTCTATCTCCAGCATCCACACAAGGCCAGTATAAACACAGACATTGGTCTAATATAACAATATGACCTCATAGTTAGTGCCGGCGCGGGAGTCCAGCACGTCCCCGCAGATGGCTCGCATGTGCTTGTTGCAGGCCTCCATCACTAGCTCGTCTATCTCCAGCATCCACACAAGGCCAGTATAAACACAGACATTGGTCTAATATAACAATATGACCTCATAGTTAGTGCCGGCGCGGGAGTCCAGCACGTCCCCGCAGATGGCTCGCATGTGCTTGTTGCAGGCCTCCATCACTAGCTCGTCTATCTCCAGCATCCACACAAGGCCAGTATAAACACAGACATTGCTCTAATATAACAATATGACCTCATAGTTAGTGCCGGCGCGGGAGTCCAGCACGTCCCCGCAGATGGCTCGCATGTGCTTGTTGCAGGCCTCCATCACTAGCTCGTCTATCTCCAGCATCCACACAAGGGCAGTATAAACACAGACATTGGTCTAATATAACAATATGACCTCATAGTTAGTGCCGGCGCGGGAGTCCAGCACGTCCCCGCAGATGGCTCGCATGTGCTTGTTGCAGGCCTCCATCACTAGCTCGTCTATCTCCAGCATCCACACAAGGCCAGTATAAACACAGACATTGCTCTAATATAACAATATGACCTCATAGTTAGTGCCGGCGCGGGAGTCCAGCACGTCCCCGCAGATGGCTCGCATGTGCTTGTTGCAGGCCTCCATCACTAGCTCGTCTATCTCCAGCATCCACACAAAGCCAGTATAAACACAGACATTGCTCTAATATAACAATATGACCTCATAGTTAGTGCCGGCGCGGGAGTCCAGCACGTCCCCGCAGATGGCTCGCATGTGCTTGTTGCAGGCCTCCATCACTAGCTCGTCTATCTCCAGCATCCACACAAGGCCAGTATAAACACAGACATTGCTCTAATATAACAATATGACCTCATAGTTAGTGCCGGCGCGGGAGTCCAGCACGTCCCCGCAGATGGCTCGCATGTGCTTGTTGCAGGCCTCCATCACTAGCTCGTCTATCTCCAGCATCCACACAAAGCCAGTATAAACACAGACATTGCTCTAATATAACAATATGACCTCATAGTTAGTGCCGGCGCGGGAGTCCAGCACGTCCCCGCAGATGGCTCGCATGTGCTTGTTGCAGGCCTCCATCACTAGCTCGTCTATCTCCAGCATCCACACAAGGCCAGTATAAACACAGACATTGCTCTAATATAACAATATGACCTCATAGTTAGTGCCGGCGCGGGAGTCCAGCACGTCCCCGCAGATGGCTCGCATGTGCTTGTTGCAGGCCTCCATCACTAGCTCGTCTATCTCCAGCATCCACACAAGGCCAGTATAAACACAGACATTGCTCTAATATAACAATATGACCTCATAGTTAGTGCCGGCGCGGGAGTCCAGCACGTCCCCGCAGATGGCTCGCATGTGCTTGTTGCAGGCCTCCATCACTAGCTCGTCTATCTCCAGCATCCACACGAACTTGGGCCGCTCCTTCAGTAGTTCGTATAGAAGGGCGCCGTCACCACCCCCTGGGACAAGTTTATTTAAGGTTACTGTAGAGTCGCGAGACCTCTTGCTCGCACGTTATGACAAACTTTGAAATACATAATAATACGTAGAATTATGCACGGCGTCTCTCTATAAGGGTAGGTTCAGATGACAAGCGCCCAGCGCGCGTTGAACGCGCGTTGAATTTTTGTATAGTGTTCACATGGTGCGCGCTTGTCAGGCGTTAAACGCGCGTTGTTGCGGCCTTTTTTTATTACCTTTCCATGTTGCTTGATAAACAAGTGAATTAAATTAAAAATTTAAAAAACCCCTAACGCAATACGCAATTCTTCATTTTGTGGTGGCGGCCATCTTGGATTTTTAATTTTATATAATGGGTTGTATTCTACTAGTTAAGCCCTTTCATTTGATACCCATATTGAGGGGGTCGCGGAAGAAAAAAGTAATCCGCTATTTTGTAGCGGCGGCCATCTCGGATCGATTTCCACCAAACATGTCTGAGAACACTCTCGACTAACCTTACTTTCAAACAAAAAAAACTAAATCAAAATCCGTTCATCCGTTCGGGAGCTACGGTGCCACAGACAGACACACACACAGAGACAGACAGACAGACAGACACGTCAAACTTATAACACCCCGTCGATTTTGCGTCGGGGGTTAATAATGTTATTTCTGGATTTCCTGATAGTTCAATGATAAGTTCAAGCTACCAAAAACAGCATAATAAAGTATGCTATTTTTTTGCCATTTTTATATAATTTATTATATTATGTATACATACGTCAAAAGTAAATAACGTAAATAACACTAAATACTTGCAAAAAACTATCGCGACGTCCGCCCGTCGCTGCGTGGCACCCGCTTCTGGATTATATACCCACTTCTACCCACATCTACCGACATCTATTCACTTCCATTTTCCGCCCGTTTCTATGGAGTCAAACTACTGTATATCTCTTTACCGTGGTTAAGATCTATTATCCAATACATCCTCTGATTTAATTTTATACTTTTCTATCTTTGAATGAAAAACAACCAATTCCCAGTCAAGGATTGTATTTTATAAGCTTTCCACTTTGTTATATAATATTTTATTTTTTTACATTCTCAAAGGTTTAATTTATTAGTTAAACAATACTTGTAAAATACATTGTTCTTATGTAATTATAATTACGTTGGCCGTTACAGCCTGTTTGTCGTAAGATAATGTGTAATATTTGTAAATTACTTATCTCATAAAGATTATTATTACTACAATGGTTGTTCTTTCTTTGCAAAATATAACGTATTGTATTACGCATTAAGGGTTTCGTTTTTACCCACAATGTTTTTTTTTTTTTGCGTTTTTGAGAATGTCTTGGTAAAGCTAATTTATAAAGCTATAAATAAAAATTCGCATCTAATCCCACTCTTATAATATACAAGTGTGACTCAATACGAATATTTTTCCCATCCAGCCAGTGTGAGAGGATATAGTGGGAATTGTTGAGAATATACAATTTTTTTATCATTTTTATAAGTAGGTACGTATTATTATTTCCAGTTTGCTATCTTAAAAAACAACATAGTTATACTTGATACAAAAATACATTTGATTTAAAATAAATAAAACAATTATAGTCTTTGTTATATTTATTGAATGTAAACTTTAGGAACAGATATTTCTCAGGAAATATTGTATCAAAACAAATACAAATAATAAAGGCGCGTAGTTTTACTACATTTACACTTACAAACTAAAAAAATAAGCACTTTGCTGTCTATTTAATACTTTCACTCGAATGTATACTGAAAAATAATACTCTGAACAAAAAAAACTTTACTGTTAGAAAATAGCTACAAACACACGATTTCTTGATGAGATTTAAATTAGATTCGAGGGATGAAGTCGATTTACATGAATTAAAAGTTTTTGATTGTAAACAACCAAAAAAAGTTGATATAGCTATATTAATTTCGTGCTAAGACAGAAACACATATGGGGCAGTTACGTCAAAGCTGAATACTGGAAGGACTTCCAATCTGTAACGGTAATATTGCGTACGTAAACCCTTCCCGCATTTTAGAACTATGCTTTTAAACTCTCAAACTGCATGTTCTGCCGTTTAAAGGCTCCCGCATCCCAGATAAAAAAACAAAAACTAGAGCTGAATAGTGGTAGGGTTCCCATTTCCCCTCAGATGTAGCGAGCATTTTGCGCAAATTGGCGTGATCGTGACGATTTCATCGTAATTACAATTATGATTTCTCACAATTTTTGCATGGGTGGTGTAAATAAAATGTCATATACATTTGGCCGTGCCTATTGGCATTGTTAGTGCGGTCCACAGATCATTTTTAACAGCAAGCTCCTGGAGCTCGATCCACATATGAGGGGGTGATACGCATCTTTTCTTTCTTTCAAATATGTATATAAGTATTATCCGTTACCCTAACCACCATAATACAAAGCATTAAGTTGCTTAGTATGGGGTTAGGTGAAATAAAAAAAAATAAGCGCTCCATAATGTTAAGTGTATACTTTGGTTTTAATTGCATAATTGACAAAACCTTATACAGCATATTTGTCGTATATTTAATTGTATTTTGGGCGTAAGTTCATCTTTGAAAAAAATCAGCCTCTCAATACAAACGCCCTCGTGTTATTGTGAAGGCACTTAATTTAGTTCACAATATTATTATTATTACAATATGATTTCCTGTCTTTGGGTGCTTTTAATTATTTTAATACTAGATTTTGGTAATAATAGTTATTATTTTAGGAGCCACTGATCTGTATTTACGGATAGCTAGTTTTTGATGTTTCGTCGTACGAAAAACTCAGCTTAATGGCAGTAGTTGTTTTAGTGTCTTTACACTGAAACTATTGTAGTAATTTTATCGAAAATAGGTTTCTCTATCGTCGAAAAAATAGCACATACAATCTCGGGGCATAGCTATATTTTTTTATAAAATACTTTGGTATTATTTACGTACAATGTAGGTATAGTCTTTTTTTCATAAAGCTCAGGCTCCACTTCACGCACAGTGTCAAATAATATTACCATTCAAATGTTTTTGACATTTTTGAGAATTTGACACTGCGACACAGAGTGTCACAAGTAGAGCTGGCCTATAAGATGTAAAAAATATTGTACACTGTCATAACTGCGATATCCATAAATACAGACCAACATCAAAATCCCTAACTAATCGTATGGCAAAAAGTGACTTAGTAACTTTGGGATGAGTTTTAAGCTTATGTTACGCATCCCCAGCGCCCTTGAACGATATCTGGTAGAATATCCACTCTTCAAGGAACGATGGTACGAACGCCTTGGTTTTGGTGAATTTCACCGGAGGTTTCAGTTTCTGGAGCTCTTGTTCGTACAGGCGAAGAGATTCGGTGCATGTGGCGCCGTTACCCTGGAAATTACAGACATAGGTACGCGTTATAATTTTTTTTATATACAACGATGTAAGTAGACGAGCAAGACGCTCTCCTGATGGTAAGAGATAAAGCTGCCCATAATTAGTACAGTTCTACCCAGTATTTTAAAAAGGAAAAATTCTGGGTGCACTGCGCCAACGCTTCTTACTTAAGAGTCATAAGATAATAAAGAATCTTCAACCCAGTAATTTCACTAGCTACATTGCCCTCCTAACGAAGCACAGTAATGTTTGCACATCACTGCTCAGGCGGTAGAATAACTGGCACTGTTGGGGAACCCCCCTAGTCGACCTCCTCGCAAAACAATGATTAATTTCACTAGCTACATTGCCCTCCTACCGAAGCACAGTAATGTTTGCACATCACTGCTCAGGCGGTAGAATAACTGGCACTGTTGGGGAACCCCCCAAGTCGACCTCCTCGCAAAGGAAGTTTAACCCCGGTAAATAATAAGACTAACCTATAATAAGAGGTTGATAAAGTAAATTAAGGACCTATACTCTTTACGGTCATGTTTCAACACGTTGAGAATCATGATCTCTCAGAGTAAGTGACGACATACATGAATAAAACCGTGTCGCCAAGCTGTCAGTGTTCCAGCATGATGTTCAGTGAATCCACGGAGGGATTTATCCTGCTTTTAAGGTTTAATGTGCTACCATCTACCGCCACATCGTCGCTTAACGTCACGCGTGATCGTAATCAGAGTCAACCAATAATAAATAAGTAAATTAAGGGCATATACTCACATGCGTCATAAACTTGCCGTCTTGTTTGAGCACGTTGAAGGCCGCAGTGAGTATCATGATCATGAACTCCCACAGCTCGCCGCAAGCTGACTCCGATATCGGTATGTCAGTGAGGTCCCCGAATATATAGTCCACTTTACGGTTCTCTGATATCAACTTGTTCACTGTGGTCATGCAGTCGCCTACTATGATCTGAAATTACAAAACATTTAATATAAAAAGTGTTACAATTGAGAGGCAGCAGCGCCCAAGGGTTTATGTTGCGTAGATGATATTTTAGTTCGCTGAGTCTCGCACCTATAGAAATACCAAAATCAAGACTATAATTAGTTACGTGCTGTTATTCCGAGAGTCGAAAAGTGCTCGAGTGGAGACCACAGACTATCAAACGGAGCGTAGGAAGTCCACCCACAAGGTAAGGCAGACCTTATAAAGGTAAACAGGTCGCTTACCGGTATGTGTGGAGGTTCAAAAGGGAGGCCTATGTTCAGCAATGGACGTCCTGTGGCTGAGATGATGATGATTCCACGCACTATAATGGCCGTGGCTAATAACAACTTTACAACCCACTAGACAAAACCGTGCCGCCGATCTGTCATTATGATCGTGTTCCGGCAAGATGTTCAGTAAAGCCAGGAAGCTCGTGTTGCATGCTGCATGCCTCCATCACTAGCTCGTCTATCTCCAGGGTCCACACAACAAGGGCAGTATAAACACAGACATTGCTCTCATCTCAGCCGTAGGACGTCCACTGCTGAACATAGGCCTCCCTTTTGAACTTCTGTATGTACCGGTTGGAAGTAATCTGCATCCAGCGTCACACACACACACACACGCACGCGCGCACACGCACACACGCACTCGCACACGCACACACACATTTGACATTGGTCTAATATAACAATATGACCTCATAGTTAGTGCCGGCGCGGGAGTCCAGCACGTCCCCGCAGATGGCTCGCATGTGCTTGTTGCAGGCCTCCATCACTAGCTCGTCTATCTCCAGCATCCACACAAGGCCAGTATAAACACAGACATTGGTCTAATATAACAATATGACCTCATAGTTAGTGCCGGCGCGGGAGTCCAGCACGTCCCCGCAGATGGCTCGCATGTGCTTGTTGCAGGCCTCCATCACTAGCTCGTCTATCTCCAGCATCCACACAAGGCCAGTATAAACACAGACATTGCTCTAATATAACAATATGACCTCATAGTTAGTGCCGGCGCGGGAGTCCAGCACGTCCCCGCAGATGGCTCGCATGTGCTTGTTGCAGGCCTCCATCACTAGCTCGTCTATCTCCAGCATCCACACAAGGGCAGTATAAACACAGACATTGGTCTAATATAACAATATGACCTCATAGTTAGTGCCGGCGCGGGAGTCCAGCACGTCCCCGCAGATGGCTCGCATGTGCTTGTTGCAGGCCTCCATCACTAGCTCGTCTATCTCCAGCATCCACACAAGGCCAGTATAAACACAGACATTGCTCTAATATAACAATATGACCTCATAGTTAGTGCCGGCGCGGGAGTCCAGCACGTCCCCGCAGATGGCTCGCATGTGCTTGTTGCAGGCCTCCATCACTAGCTCGTCTATCTCCAGCATCCACACAAAGCCAGTATAAACACAGACATTGCTCTAATATAACAATATGACCTCATAGTTAGTGCCGGCGCGGGAGTCCAGCACGTCCCCGCAGATGGCTCGCATGTGCTTGTTGCAGGCCTCCATCACTAGCTCGTCTATCTCCAGCATCCACACAAGGCCAGTATAAACACAGACATTGCTCTAATATAACAATATGACCTCATAGTTAGTGCCGGCGCGGGAGTCCAGCACGTCCCCGCAGATGGCTCGCATGTGCTTGTTGCAGGCCTCCATCACTAGCTCGTCTATCTCCAGCATCCACACAAGGCCAGTATAAACACAGACATTGCTCTAATATAACAATATGACCTCATAGTTAGTGCCGGCGCGGGAGTCCAGCACGTCCCCGCAGATGGCTCGCATGTGCTTGTTGCAGGCCTCCATCACTAGCTCGTCTATCTCCAGCATCCACACAAGGCCAGTATAAACACAGACATTGCTCTAATATAACAATATGACCTCATAGTTAGTGCCGGCGCGGGAGTCCAGCACGTCCCCGCAGATGGCTCGCATGTGCTTGTTGCAGGCCTCCATCACTAGCTCGTCTATCTCCAGCATCCACACAAGGCCAGTATAAACACAGACATTGCTCTAATATAACAATATGACCTCATAGTTAGTGCCGGCGCGGGAGTCCAGCACGTCCCCGCAGATGGCTCGCATGTGCTTGTTGCAGGCCTCCATCACTAGCTCGTCTATCTCCAGCATCCACACAAGGCCAGTATAAACACAGACATTGCTCTAATATAACAATATGACCTCATAGTTAGTGCCGGCGCGGGAGTCCAGCACGTCCCCGCAGATGGCTCGCATGTGCTTGTTGCAGGCCTCCATCACTAGCTCGTCTATCTCCAGCATCCACACGAACTTGGGCCGCTCCTTCAGTAGTTCGTATAGAAGGGCGCCGTCACCACCCCCTGGGACAAGTTTATTTAAGGTTACTGTAGAGTCGCGAGACCTCTTGCTCGCACGTTATGACAAACTTTGAAATACATAATAATACGTAGAATTATGCACGGCGTCTCTCTATAAGGGTAGGTTCAGATGACAAGCGCCCAGCGCGCGTTGAACGCGCGTTGAATTTTTGTATAGTGTTCACATGGTGCGCGCTTGTCAGGCGTTAAACGCGCGTTGTTGCGGCCAGTTTGAGTTCTACATTTGTATTAAAAGCTTCGGTTTCCATTTCGGACGATTTTCGGACGAACTTGACGTACCCTAAAATAGGTACGTCTATCCGCGTCGAAAGCGCGCGCTCAACTGAACGGAAACATAGAAAACCAATGATCTCAAAGCGGCGTTGACGCGCGCTGACAACAGTCGAGCGCTAGCGCAGCGTTGAACGCGCGCGTTACTAAAACGCGCGTTAGCATGTGTACGGCCTGAATAAAATGTATGTAGTTGTAAACGCGCGTTATCTTAAAGGATTATATATATTAAAGGATCGCGTCGAAAATGAGGTGATTCGGCAGAGAACCAGAATTACCGACATAGCCGAAAAGATTAGCAAGTTGAAGTGGCAATGGGCTGGTCACATTTGCCGCAGAACCGGTAACCGATGAGTTACACGGGTTCTAGAGTGGAGACCGCGTCTCGGCAAACGTAGTGTAGGGCGTCCTTGGGCGAGATGGGGTGACGATATCCGGAAGGTCGCGGGGAGCGGGTGGAGGAGGAAGACGGGGGAACGAGTTGAGTGGCGTGCCATGGGGGAGGCCTATGTCCAGCAGTGGAAGAACGTGGGCTGATGATGATGATGACGTAGAATTTCCTTTTTAAAATTTACATAGGAAAACTTTGGATGCTTTTAGGGTCTCGTATCTCTAAAGGAAAAAACGAAACTCTTATGGGATCACACTGTTGTCCGTCTGTCAATTTTAGTTATTAACCCTTTAACCGCCACCGTCGGATATATCCGACAAGCCTGTTCTGTTACGTAACCGCCAGAGTCGTATATTTCCGACGAGTCGTATATTTCCGACTGCACTTTAAATCTACATTTTTTAAGTCATAACACTGTATTTTATAAAACTATACTCGTAATTAGATAAATAGTGAATAAAGTTATGATTTACAGTTGGTTTTATGCTTCTCTCCCAAATAGAATAAATATTAGACATCACTTTTATTGTAGGTATTTATAATTCAAAAAACTTGCCTGGCGCTAGGGGCACGACAAGTGATTTTAAGTCTGGCGGTTAAAAGGTTAAGTCTCCCGAAGTTTATTTGATTTCGTTTTCGTGCTTACTTTAAAATACAGATTTCCAGCTCATTTTTACCGATTCTTTATTAAAAAGACGGTTTTTACTTTGATATGTGATGTTATTAAACTGCGAGAAAATTACATTGGACAGTTCTTTGAGGCTTTCAAACTAATACCAAATTTTAAATGAAAGGAACATTTGTATAATAATTGTAAAGAAGTTATTGTTTATTGTAAAAAAACTTTTATACTTGCATTTCTCCAAAACTATTGATCGAAGTTTACTCTATTTTGTTTGGTTTACATTCAGACTAATTCAGGACACATCAAGTTTCATCAATATCGGTAAAGTCATTTTCAAGTTATGAAAAAGAGTACGTTTCACATACGTTATATTAATCTCCCTGCAAGGTTGTCAGGAAGTGATCGCTTTTAAAGATAAGACCGTCAATTGTTACGCTTATGTCGTGATTTTGTGTTTTAGTTTTCTGTTTATCAAGTATCAATAAATAGTTTTCCATTCTATTCTTGCACCATTGAGGCTGGTAGCGTCTGCCTAGCCAAATAACGACAGAACCTCAAAGATCCTTAAGATCTTGAATATTGATTTTGCATACAAAATTGCAAACCATAAAATACAATATTTACATATACATTGAGCACAATTGGCCGAATGATTCTTGATTGGGTCAAATGACTGCCTTCCTTTAGTAGACGGTTGCCAAACGTCAACTGTTCTAAAGCTTTGCTGATTTATAATATACTAGCTAAAGCCCGCGGTTTTGCACGCGCCCCGTTCCAATCTTCCTTTTTAGGGTTCCGTAACCAAATGGCAAAAAACGGAACCCTTATGGACTCGTCATGTCTGTCCGTCCGTCCGTATGTCACAGTCGCCATTTTATATTCTATTTCCAAGGCTATCTGTCTCTTGGAGACAATGAGCTTTGTTTGTCCAATCTTCCTAATATTATAAACGTGAAAGTTTGTAAGGATGTCTGGATGTACATATGTTTGTTACTGTTTCACGCCTAAACGGGTGGACCGATTGAGCTGAAATTTGGTATAGAGAAAGCTTAGACCCTGGAATAACACATAGGCTACATTAAAGCGGGTAAAACCACTGGGCGCAGCAAATTTTTTATATACCTAAAATAGGTAAATTTTGTAAGGATGTGGTAGGACTTATTTCTTTCTTACCTAAAATAACGATTTCCTTCCCTTCGTAACTCTCTTTCCCTTTCTGCATCAAAGTTTCTGTGTATACGAGATCAGCCTCTGAGATATCTGAAATGATACGACGTCCATTAACCCTGTGAAATTATGTAGAAACTTTTTAGAGAGGCCACTAAAAGGCTAACCTATTATAATGTACAACAAGTAAAATAAAATAAAACTTTTTAAAACAACCTATTATTATTACCGTAAAGTACTCGTCAAGACGAATCAAATGAGCCCAAACTCGATGGGGTTGCGTCGCGTCGTTTAATTACGGAGTTCCTATGGCCAGCTCCATCATCAGATCAGCTCCATGTCATAATAATATTGTATTGTTATACGATTTAGACATGCATGAAATATTTCAGCTCAATCGGAAACCGGGAAGTGGATCAAATTAAATTTGCACGATATGATTACAGACAGACAGACAGACAACAGACAGGTGAAAGTAAATAAAAGCTTGTAAAAATAAAGATATCTAATATATATATATATATTATATGAAAAGCTAGCTTCCTATAAGTTGCCAGTGCTAGTTGTTGCAATAGTTACAACAGTTGGTCAATGCGCCTTCAAACTCAAACTTCATTTATTCAAATAGGCTACATTGGAGCACATTTGCAAGTCAATTTTACATTTTTCTATTTTTAACCCCCGACGCAAAAACGACGGGGTGTTATAAGTTTGACGTGTCTGTCTGTCTGTCTGTGTGTGTGTGTGTGTGTGTCTGTCTGTGGCATCGTAGCTCCCGAACGGATGAACGGATTTTGATTTAGTTTTTTTTGTTTGAAAGTAGAGTTAGTCGAGAGTGTTCTTAGCCATGTTTGGTGGAAATCGGTTCAAAATGGCCGCCGCTATAAAATGGCGGATAACTTTTTTCTTCCACGACCCACTCAATATGGGTATCAAATGAAAGGGCTTGACTAGTAGAATACAACCCACTATAGTAAATTTAAAATCCAAGATGGCCGCCACCACAAAATGGTGAATTACATATTGCGTTGGGGGTTTTTTAAATTTTTAATTTAATTCACTTGTAACACTCTACCGCTCGTTCGCAAGGCACCTCTATAAGAAGAACGAGCTTCAAAAACCGATAAGCAAAATGAAAAAGCTAAATGTAACTTTACACATAATAATTATGGTTATCAGGATTCGTGAAAACAAACATACGAGTGTTACCCGTTCCACGTTATGCTAAGTTTATTACTGTAAGTCGTGAGTCGTTCACCTTAGACCTAAATACATTATCGCATCAACTATAAACCTGTGCCTAGTTACCTTATTGTGATTTATTAGGTATATTTATTAGACGACCTCTGTGGCGCGGTGGGCTAATAACCGCCTGCAACGCAGAAGGTTGCGGGTTCGATTCCCGCATGGGACAAATGTTTGTGTGATCCAGAGATATTTGTTTCTGGTCTGGGTGGCTTTCTGTCTATTATAAGTATGTATTTACAAAAGAAAAGTATATAAGTATTATATCCGTTATCCTAACCACCATAACACAAGCATTAAATTGCTTAGCTTGGGGTTAGGTGGCGCTGTGTGAAATGTCCTGAAATATTTATTTATTTATTATACTTGCCAGCAAGCAGATCGACTATTTCAAACTGTGATATATATAGAATACATAGGCACAATAGTGAATATTTTTTTACCTTACGCCCTGTCTCTTTTATGTCACGATAATAAAAATCGGTTCAGTAATTTTCTTACAGATATCGAGCTAAAGTCGCGTCAGTTAATAAAAATAAAATGCTATTATTTTTTATTCTGATAGAATAGATGATAATATGGGATTATTGTGTTAATTAGGTTTTGCATAGGCGGATCCAGAAGTGTCCCCCACTACTTTGCCCGTTACTTGTTACCACTACACTCATAGGCGGATCCAGGATTTGGTTCTGGGGGGGGGGGGGGGGGGGGGCAAAGTGCAGAAAGACAAGAATATTATAATTTTTACTAAGAAAAAAGTGTGTTTAGGTCGCTCTGAACAGTTAGAAAGTTCAAATATCCTTAATAATAAGTGCGCGAGCTGCTTGCTGCGAGCGCCGAGAAAAAAATTACGTCTTGACCATGAAATATGTGCAAAATTCGTAACTCTACAATGAGTCTGGGGGGGGCCTTGGCCCCCTGCCCCCCCCCTAAATCCGCCTATGACTACACTAGTAGTAAAAGCCTTCCTTTAGAATAAACCAACGAAAAGGCAACTATAGCTCGTGGAACTGGCGCCTTAGAGACTATCGTCAGTAGTCTGGTATGTGTCTATTTGTGGAAAAACATGACAAGTACGTAAAGTCACGAATACGCCGCGGCATGGCGGCAAAACATGCTAATTGCTTGATATAGGTCGCATAGTTACATAATATGTAAATTTCACTTTTATTTAGTTCAAAAATGGTTTTATCATGTTATAAATAAAATGTATGCTTATTAAACCATGAAAATAATAAGTAAGATGAAGAAGTAATGATGGAGCCTTAAATATTAATTACTAGTGTATTAAGAAATAATATAGATAGATAGATAGATAATCCTTTATTGAAACACAAAAATGTACAAAAACAACTTAAAACTATAATATAAAACTAAGTGTTACAATTGGCGGTCTTATCGCTAATAGCGATCTCTTCCAGACAACCGTGCAAGGAGAGGAAAGCAATTGTAATTCACATGGGTTAGGGTGTGTTTAAATTAAACCTTCCTCTTGAATCACTCTATCTATTAATAAAAACCGTTGCATAGTTTTAAAGATATAAGCATACATAGGCACATAGGCGGATCCAGGATTTGGTCCTGGGGGGGGCCAAGGTGCAGACGGGCAAAAATATTATAATTTTTACTACGAAAAGTGTGTGTTTTGCTCGCTCTGGACAGTTAGAAAGTTAAAACATCCTTAATAATAAGAGCGAGAGCAGCTGGCTGAGAGCGCTGAGAAAAAAAATTATAATCTTGACCATGAAATATGTGCAAAATTTGTAACTCTACAATGCTTCTGGGGGGGCCTTGGCCCCCTGGCCCCCCCCTCTAAATCCGCCTATGCATAGGCAACAAGCTTTTATTTACTTTCACCTGTCTGTTGTTTGTCTGTCTGTAACCAACCCATGTGAATTTATTTTCTCCTCTCCCTGCATGGTTGTCTGGAAGAGATCGCTATTAGCGATAAGACCGCCAATTGTAACACTAAGTTTTTATATTGTTTTAGTTCTTAAGTTCTTTTTTGTATTTTTCTTGTGTTCCAATAAAGTGTTATCTATCTATCTATCTAATCAAAGCTTGAAAGTTTAATTTGAACAACTTCCCGATTTATTTCCGAGCTGAAATTTGGCAGCATATGTAAATCGGATGACAATGCAATATTATAATGATATTATATTAGGCTGATCTGATGATGGAGCAGCATGGTGGCCATAAGAACTTCGTAATTAAATGACGCATCCCCATTGAGTTTGGGCTCAATGATTCATCTTGACAAGTACTTTGATACTAGATGGTACTAATAATAAAAGCGTGCTTTTCAAAAGTTTTTTTTTTTTAATTTCACTTGTTTCGGTTTATCAGTCCAGTTTATTCCGAGACTAGCCTCAACCAGACCTATTAAATCAAATTGAATAGTATATAAAATTATAAAACTTACTCTGTAAATCATCTAGCACCAACATATTGCCGAGTGACTTGGAGTGTACAATCTGTATTTTTTGGAACTCAGACTGATCTTCAAAGAGCACCGCATCCACATCATACTCTAGCAGTCTTTCATCTGGAAACAAGGGCTGTGTCAGTTATGATCTTTGATTTATTAGGGTTCCATACCTCGAAAGGAAAAACGGAACCCTTATAGGATCACTTTGTTAAACTACCAAACCAAATTATTGTTACAATATTGTTTTTTTTAAGAAAATCAACAAATGTCATTGATGCACTGAAACATTGTAAGAAATTAAAATGGAAATGGGCCGGTTACATAGCACGCATGAATAATGATAGATGGACTAAAAAAGTAACAATCTGGCCAGGACCATTAAACAAAAGGAAAAGAGGAAGACCCAAACAAAGATGAAATTAAAAAAAATTGCTGGTGAAAACTGGCTTCAAACAGCAAAAAATAGAGAATGCTGGAGTAACTTGGAGGAGGCCTTTACTCTTCAGAGAGGTCCATAATAAGATATATAATAAAATAATATATGTATAAATATAAAACCAAAATATTTTTTAATGTATAACTTTATTGGAAGCAAAAAATTAGTCTCCAATTAAATTTATATAATGCATGATAATTTTAATAAGAAATTAATAAGTATTATTGAAATTTATATAATGCATGAGTAATTGATAATTAAAAATGTAATTTAATTCTATTATGGAAAATAAATGAGGCTATAATAATAATAATAATTGTTTTTTTTGGTACTACTGTATTGTTAAACTAGTTTTATCCCCTGTGGTCTATTTTTCAGCAGTAGGGGTCTGATTGATATTATTTACATCAAAATAATAATATACTTCTTTACTAATTACATAGGAAAGGCTCAAGAAGCAGAACACATGCCCAGCAGTGGACAGAGGAGCACTGAAAATCCTGATCTAGTTTTGCAAGTCAATTTCAAAATTAATTATTTTTATTTTGAGACTACTCCCATTCTGAGACAGAAAACATCTCTATGAAAAGAATAATCTCGAAAACTAGACCGAAATTGCATGTTTTTTTAGTTTTCCTATAGTTTATACAATAAACTCTAAGTATGTACCAAGTTTGAACCTTCTATGTTTGCTAGAAGTGCCTTAGACTTTTGATGATCGGTCAGTGAGTGAGTGAGTGAGTGACAAAATTACATAACTTTGACTAGTTATAATTTTTAAACGACTAGTTCAAATTGAATGAAATTTGGAATAAATCGTGTTTATACAATGCATACTCGGTTGTTAAAAATTGAAGCTTCTAATTTTTTCCACAACGAAGTTATAGGTGGTTGAAAATGGTCTGAACTGCTTCCAGAAAAGGATGGTACGGCCGTGCCGCTTTTTTTGCTCAACTTGGCGGGGGCACTGCCATGCCCCCAGAAAACGAGCAAGAAATTCATAGGAACTCTTTGACAATTTACTAACCTGAGCTAGGGTAGTATCTTCCAAACAAGCACCTCTTGATGGGGGCGTAAGCCTGAGACTTTATAACTGTTATATATTTGCGTAATTGGTTCTCCAACACACGGGCAGACTGTCAACAACATACATATTGATTTTAATAGTGCACATCTATAGGAATACACAATTACAGCCAACCAAAGGATTATATTTAGTTTAGGGAGCAAGATAGGTCTCTCTCATTCCATTATAATTGTAACTGAGGATGTTCAGATTGTATAATATTTACCTATAACAAAACAAAATCGCAATAATTTTAAAACCATACCTAAGAATTCACTGAAAGAGTAGTAGTATCTACTGTATTGTCATAAAAAGGTTTTGCAGATTAGATTGTAAATTGTAGCTACAGTTGTACCGGCATCCTTACCTTAAGAGTAATAATCGGCTCTTCATTTTCTTCCTTGTAAAACTCAATGTTTACAGTAACAAAACCTCGCTCAAGCAAACGCACAGATACTGTCGCACCTTTCTTCCCGGTCAAAATTTTCAGCGAACCACCTTCTAATTTAATATCAGCGGCTAAAATAAGATTCGGTATGTATTCTTTCAGCACGCTTTCCAACTGCTCGAATACCGATTTCTGGCCGCTTTGGTCTCCAAGACGCGCAGCGTCGAGAGAGAAGTCCAACATTACTGTTTGGACAGACATTTTAAGGAAACACTTCGTTTATAAAGCTAGCCGGGCAGTAGCGGCTGCTCGGAACCTTCGGCAAATCTGTAACTGAAAATTATGCAAGAAAAAAAGCTATAGAAAATAGAAACGGCAATTCGGCAAAATTGAGAATTCAGCCGATTGCCGATCGAATTTTCAATGACAGCTGACGGTCGACACTATTGACGTTATTATAGAGTGTTACATGTTCCAAAAAAAAAGGAGTATTTTTTTAAATTATTGTGATCAAAATTCTCTCGCAAGAATTTTTTTTGGTTAACATAATTATTTGGCTTTGCTTGTTTCATTATAAACCATAATTACTCTCTCACTCACTCTTACTTGAGACCCTTAATTATATAAAAAAACGAATACTGTACGGTGTAAACAATGAGTTTTTATAAAAGTAATTTATTTTCATGTAGCTAAAAAATACTGGCTGACACATTTATTAAAAAAAAACAAACAACGAATTATTATGACTTGCAACACAGAAGCCATCTGTCTTTCTTTTTTGTAAAAAAATTTGCATCGTGATATTCTTGTGAAATGGCTGGAAATAATTCTGAAGAAGTAGAAGTGGGTATTATCATTTATTTTTAACAAATACTTCACCAACTACCTGTATCTAGTGATATTTACGGAATACTTCCTTTACTTTTTGCGGGGTTTGCTGATGTGGCTGGCCTAACTTTCACTGTTGCATTTGGTTTCATGTTCGCCGTATTTGTTCCTGTTACTGAAGTTTTAAAGTTAATTAGAGTGCATCGAAGCGTGTAGAAGTGCTTTATTAGCTGCACATATTGTTTGTTGTTAGTTGGTGCAGAAGTTGTAGGTTATACTAGGGAGTAAAATGACTTGTGTATTTAAGGGGTCCGCGACGACCGACAGCAAGACTAACAGTACCACGGAGGTACCGCCGGAGTTCCTCATCAAGCATCCGCTGCAGAACACATGGAGTCTTTGGTTTTATGACAACGATAGAAACAAAACATGGGAAGAGAATTTGATTGAGCTCACTACTTTTGATACTGTGGAGGACTTTTGGAGGTAAATTGAGTTGAATTTTAACATAATGTTCATTCTGGGTAAAATGAATGCATGCATTGAAATGGATATAGTGCTAATGGTTCTATACATTACATTGGTAAAACAATATACAGTTTAATTGGTTTACAAAGTATATCCTTACCAAGCTAACAGCCAATTGAAAATAATTGTCTGTGGTGAATAATGGTTAGGTTAGTTCAAAAGAGTTTATTGGACTTTAGTTTTTAAAATATTAATAATAATAATTGGGGTTTGATACTCCACAGAATAGGTTACCCTACTTACACTGTCAAGAGTCAAATCATCAGATTGAGATTTGAACTCAGAGTTTTCGGAATAAATATGAGCTGGAAATAATATGTGGACGTTACATATTCAAGAATTATCTTACTAAATTTATAAACGTGAAAGTTTGTAAGAATGGATGTCTGGATGGATGTTTTACTCTTTCAGGCCTAAACGGGTTGACCGATTGAGCTGAAATTTGGTATAGATATAGCTTAGAGTCTGGAATAACACATAGGCTACATAAGTACTGTGGGTAAAACCGCTGGGCGCAGCTAGTTATTAATATTTATGCTGGTCAGTGTTCCCAGTTTATGATTTTTCAAATGTTCATTTGGTCTATTTTGCTATATTTTTAAAATGTTGAATTGTCTTTTTGGCCGGGACTTTGTCTCAGTAGTCTTATTGCCATTTTCCAGACTTTACCACCACATTAAGCTGCCGTCTGAGCTGCGTCAAGGGCACGACTATGCTGTGTTCAAGCAAGGTATCCGCCCCATGTGGGAAGACGATGCCAACAAAATGGGAGGCAGGTGGCTCGTCAGCCTTGAGAAGAAACAGCGCAACTCTGACCTTGATCGCTTCTGGCTAGATGTTGTGAGTACTTTTATATGCAACCTTTTTAAAACCTATTGAATCACTCTGAAATCTGAGTCACCAAACGACGTGTTAAACTCTAGAATCCATAGACAAAATTGTGTACATTACTAGGTTCCTAAACCTCCTCATTTATATAATGAGTAAAATAACAAATGCAGTAATGTACATTGAAGTTGTCATTAATCGTAGGGGGTGAGAATTAGCATATTAGCTAATTCTCACCCCCTAAGTACCAACCTAAGATTGTTTGGAAAGCATGGGGGATCCAGATGTAAAATGAGTTCCTTATAGCATAGTCTTAGAAAATAGCCTGTTTTTTCACCCCAGTCTTTTAAAAGTTAATTAAAAATTATCACTTCCATGGTTAGATCATTCCATTCTGTCAAGTGACTGGAATATCACTTGACGGAATGGAATGATGTAACCATGGAAGTGATAATTTTTAATGAAGCTGGGGAAGAATTGAAAACTTCTTGTGATAAGACTGAAATACCAATATCAAATATCTGCTGAGACTAATAATAAAACTTACTGTGCCCAACAAAATTATTAGTAAAGCTGACCAGGCATACTTCCAAATTAATAGAAAGAAAAAACATTTATTTGACGACAATACAAGTACAGATAGGTAAATAGTAAGAGAAACTCATACAGTAAGCATAAATAAAGTGCTATATTATTATACTCTATATTGTTTTCAGGTTCTTCTACTAATTGGTGAAAATTTTGAAAATCCTGATGAAATATGTGGAGCTGTAGTGAATGTTCGAGCAAAGATTGATAAAATAGGTCTGTACATCTATATTTACTATTTTTATTTTCTTTGAAGAATTTAAGGGCAAGCTCTTTATTTGAGAATATAAGTAAAAAATTTGATATTTCAAGGCAAAGGAAATAACCCATTTCTTGCTTATAAAAATTAAATAATTTACTAAACTAACAAAGTTGGTGACTTTGGGTTCCAAAATCAGTTTTGGCCCTGACAATAAGATCTGCAATCTTGACCTGTCTTGTGCTTTATCTTATGCCTAGTCTTTGACTAAAAATGAAGAAGCTGAATATTTTTTGTAGGATTTAGCTTAGGATATAGCAAAAAGTTATCAAAAGGCTAACATATGTGATGGTCATGGATCATCTATCCAAGATTGTTGTGCTCCAGCAGGGCTATTCACTTATCCGTCAGGGAACCAAACCAAATTGTCAAAAATGTATGAAATGATGTGAAATGTGAACTCGATACAACTTAATGTGTCATACAATACAAACTTAGGCTTTACAATATTATTATTTAATAATGCACAAGCAGCTCTGTGAGCTGATGCTTGCATATCAGTACACTTGTGTTTATGATTTTTTCAAATGATGTTTTTTTTTCAATGTTAGTTTGATCAATATATTATTAAAAGCTGTGCAGACATTTATAATTTTATTTAAGAAATGTTTTTTATAAAACAACAATATGCCATTAAAAATCAAAGTCTCGTCTACCGACTAAATATAGTTGCATGTCAAAAGAGGTCCTATTTGCGATAACAGTTAAAAACTTCTTGTTGCTAATGATATTATATTCTTTTCAGGAATCTGGACAGCGGATACATCAAAGCAACACGCCAACATTGAAATAGGCAGAAGATTGAAGGAGCAACTGGGAATCCACGGCAAGATCGGCTACCAAGTACACAGAGACACCATGGTCAAGCACAGTTCCGCAACCAAGAATCTTTACACTGTTTAACGACTCAACTGTTACACCAGTCACCAGTTGCATAGATTTGTTTAAACAATCATAACCATGGACTTAATAATTGAATGGACTAGATTGTGCATTTTTGAAGCTCATAAAATCCATTTTAATTGCATTTCTATCTTACATGTATGTATAACGTTAATGCATTGATGATTTGTGTTTATTTCTACACCGTCAAATCTTAAGTCATTCATTTTGAATGTGATAAAAGTGTGAATGGATCTCATATCAGAATGGTTTATATCCATACATTGAGCATGTAATAAAGTCCATTCAATTTTTACATTAATGCTATTTTATAATATTATTAAGACTGAACAATTCTAAAAACACTGGTGAACTGTTAATAAATTAAAAAGTCTATTTAAAGTGGTATTGATTTAGGTTTGTCTATGTTAGGAACATTTTACGTACTGTTTGGTGGACTACTTTTTATGTGAGTTTGATGTATGTGTGAACTTGGTTATAACTAAAAAATATGTAACTAAAGGAAAATTTGCAGTTTACCATTTTATTTAAGCTCTGAGATAGTATTGGCACTGGTGGCAATTGCTGTAAGCCGAAAAAAAAGTTAGAACAGTGAAGTTCAAAGGTGGTTTCGTATAAAGTTTCAAAAACACAGTTTGGTTATGCTATAAAATTGAGAAATTCTTTATATATTGTCTATAACATTTTGCCGGGTTATAGTGATTGTCACCAATGAAAATTAGCCAATACAGCCTCTGTATGAAATTGGTAGTATTTTAGTGACTGGCAACTCCCAATGTTAAAATGTTCTTGTCACTTTAGGTTAGTTTTGTATTTACTCAAGCCAATTGGTAAATCACTAGTAATAGTTATGAAATATATATTTTTACATCAATGTATCGTACACGCTTTAGATATCAGTTAACGTCGCTACTATTTTGGATGGTTATTTAAATCTCCAGCTATTAATTAACACTTTATTGGATACGCTGTCTGATGTCAAATATTTTGGTATTTTATAATAAAAAATAGTAAAATAATAATCTTTTTATTATAATTTATCCCTTATCCCATCCCATTAATTAAAAATATGAAATGAGGATATAATTTAAGGTTTTAATTAATATCTGTAATACTACTGAACCGTTTTTGATGAAATAATGCACTGTGGCCAACACCAGTGTGATACCAAATTATAAACAACATTCTTGGGAATCTTATTTAACGAGATAAACCTATGCAAAAATTAGACGATTTAAATTTGGCGCGGTTTTTGTGTATCAAGTTTTTACCAATAAAAAAGACAAATTAGTGCATATTATACGACAATATTAAGAAACACGGATTAAAGAAACTTCTGTGTTAAGAAATGACTTTATCTTTCCATTTTATAGTATCTACGTAGGTACATTTTTGTATTTGTCTGATTATAATGTTAGCCAATAAACCGTCAGACGATATCAAAAATGGATCTTATTTTATGGCAACACTGTGGATGGCAGCCTTGCCAGAAAGTTAATTTTGTAACATTTTACGTTACTTTTTGACCCTTTGCGTTAGGTAGTGGTAGAGTGCTTTTCACGAAAGGAGTCCTTTTTGTGGGGGGCCACTATCGCAAATATAAAAAGTTTAAATATCTATAACATTTTAACTCCTCACAATTTCTCATATTTAATATGTTAATTAAATAGGTATTTATTTTATTTAACAAATAAAAAATATTTAGAATATGAAGTCCAGAAATAATCGATAAATTTATTTAGTTCCGTGAAATTCCGCGGGACCTCTTTTGTGAAAAGGACTCTAGGTACTTGTTTAGATAAGTTACTTTTCAGGACAATGGTATTTATTTTAAAAAGAAACTGAATATGAACGATTTTTTTTGTAATGGTAAATAACAGTTAAGTTGATAGAACAGAGATCTAGTTTAGTAGCAAGATTTTTTACAAGTGCTTATTGTAATAAACTGAAAAAAAAAAGAAATAATTACTAAAATGTATGAACAATAAGTGAGCATATTTATTATAACATTGAGTAAGAATATTATTTTTAAATAAGGTATGTCATTTTTAAAAGCGTTACTTTTCATGTAAAAGTTTGGTAAAAGCACAGATAGTAAAAGTAACAATTTACGTTTTCTAGCTTGACGAGGCTACTTTTGAAAATAGGGCACTGGCAACACTTGTACCGGGTGCTTATTTGGGGATTCCTGCGATTGCTTGTAGTGGCAAATTTGCGCATATAATCTCTATTTTAATCTTTTCAATGAATCAGAGAAGTACCTATATAATGTAATACCTATATAGATTGTATATAAATTGGCCGCTAGTCCCGAGTTTGATATCATTGGTTCACCAAGTTTTCAGAAGATTAGTCGAGAGTAGAGTGACGAGTGCCAGTGTATTAAAGTGCATTAAATTTAAATACACAGCGATTAATCTTATTCAGTAAGTACACAGCATTGTATTTGAATTAAGTAGGTATTTACCTAAAGAAATAGGTCCCTAGTCTCTATAGATACCAACTTAAATTTATTAATTTGCGGTTTTTTTTAAATTTAACGAGTCCTGTACCTAAATTAACTTGTTTTTATTTTTTTTACTAGTGGACCCACGCGCACTTCGTCGCTCGTAATAGAAAATTTTAAGTGTTCTACTATATTACGTATCACCACAGTAGGTACAGCGTCTGCTTGTCGAATGTCTGTCCCTACTATGTATGCTTATATCTTTAAATCTACGCAACGGATTTTGATGCGGTTTTCATTAATAGATAGAGTGATTCAAGAGGATGGTTTATATTATTATTAGTATAATACACTAGTGGACCCGCGCGCACTTCGTCGTGGTTACCTAACCTAATTTGTTATCGGAATGTACAATTCGAGGCAATTTTTTTTTTTTTTTTTTTTTTTTTAATAATATGGCAACATGTGCATTTTGCCAGTGTCGAGTAAAATTCGTGAATGTTCACGGGATATTAAATTATGGTCTCCACTTTCGTGTTTTGCCAGTGTCAAGTTAAATGTTATTTTTTAAGTAATGAGTTAGTTAGTCAGGTCAGAGTCAGAGTGAGCTTAATAGCTCGTCTAGTCACGTGAGTCTTCCAGTAAAATAGGTGGAATTTTACTGAAAGTTCGGAGGAGTTTTGGCGGGGGCACCAAAATTCATATTTCAGCACCATATCACTTGCCTACATCTGTGCACATTCAAAAACACTTAACACGCAATATTCCACCATTATTACACGCTAACAATCAAATTCTACACGATTATTAAGCAAAAGACGTGGAGCTAATGATATGATCAAGGCTTGCCGCCAAAAACCGTCCTCGAGGCAAACTTCTTGAGCATTAGGTGACGTGGTGGGGGGAGTTTGCGCATCGTATTTTATACGTATTTACGATGCGCAAACTCTCCCCCACCACGTCACCTAATGCTCAAGAAGTTTGCCTCGAATTTTACCTACCTATGAAGTCAGCTATTGCTATTACCTATTACCAACGCGAACACTTAACACTTCGCTTCGTCCGTCATTTCGTACGAAGGTTCGAGCACATCGATGTGCTCAGCACATCGCTGTAAGATGGCGAACTCCCGCGCATCAAAGAACTTTACCGCGATTCGCGATAGATTTAGATTATTCGCGTGCGTTGCTATAGGTACCTACTTCAGTCGATTCTCAGAAATACAGCGCAATTGCTGTGCTATAAACTTATAGTTCACTAAGTACCTATATTATTATAATTATGATTACAAAGAAGCATTGAACTAATAATAAAAGGGCTAACTTTATTCTACGGGTTACAATAGTCAGTGGTTTAAACTTCCGCTATAGCTATAAACAGCTTAAGCTCGACCATGGGCGTAGACACGGTGTCCGGTGTGGCAGAGAGGGGCACTTGCCCCACCCTGGCTCTGAGTGTGATGTGTGCATCACTCAGTAGTGTGCGCTGAATCGCGCTATGAAATTAATTAAGTATAAGTAATATAAATACCTACCTAAAAATAGTCAAGCCCTTTGAAAAAATACCTTAAAATTTGCAAACTAGGGCGAGTCGCCTCGCAATGCATCGCGTTACAAAAATGAAAGACTCATCTAATTGGCGTTGTAAGCTGTATGTAAACATTGTATGGGGAGGGATTTATCCCGCCTTTTAGGTACATCCTATCCTATTTTCAGCAATGAACACCGCTTCTAAGGAAATGACACAGACGCGCGGCCTCAAGAACTCGTGGAGCTGCTGGTTCTTCTCCAACGAAGACAAGATCAACTGGCATCACAATCTGGCCAAACTCGACGATATTGATACCACGGACGACTTTAGCCGGTGGTAAGTTACATCACTCTCGCTCTTCATAATAATATAATAATTATGGATTGTGCTCCAACAGGACCCCTGTTAGAGGACAATCCGCAATTACCTCCACTGTCAGAGTCAAATCACAATTGTGTGGCCAATCTACTTGGTATATGTTGCAGTTTCAGGTCGCCGAGATTCCTACAAGGCCTGCGATATGACCTGACGACTGCCTCTTACATATCTTATAAGAAACAGCCGGGACCCACAGTTTTACGTGATTACCGAAGCACGGTAGAAAAAAGCAAAATCTTTGCAAATCTTGGCAAATCTTTGCCACATTGAGTTTTGAACCCAGGGGCTCCGGATTACAAGCCGGACATACGAGCACTGGGCCACGGAGGCCAAAGGAGGTTTGTTGGCCCGCCCGCCACAGCCCGCAGAGGGAAAATTACCTATATAAAAGGGGGGTGTTCCCACTCTATGCTACACCAAAGAATTTGCGTGTTCCGGTGGAGTTGTGTCCTGCGATATTAATATCTTTCAATTCCGAAAATTTAGAGATATCAATATAATATAATGTATGTTTAAATCTAGACCTAATAATCTATTTACATTAGCACTTAGCGCACTGCGATTGTAATGGGCAGGCGTTATCGCTTGCGTGTAAAATAAAGATTAGGTCCACCTTTAGAGTTAGGGTATGTTTCTACTCGTGCGTTGCGGACTAAATTCAAGCACTAGTAGGTATGTTCGGTGTTCTAGTGTGTTCGGTTAATTGTAGTCTGTTCCACATTAGTAGAAACGCACACTTCTTACGTCTTTGCGTGCGAGAGAGTCGCATAACGATACAGTAGTCGATGATCCAGAAAAAACGTCTGCACCACATAACCCCTTTGACACCGTTTTTTTTATAACCATTTCGTATCTAATAACATTCATTCAGTTTTCTGTTTTTTCCAGTTTGTATTACCGCATGAAACAGCCGTCACAACTGAAGGAAGGACAAGACTACGCGGTGTTCAAACGCGGCATCCGCCCCGTCTGGGAGGACCCCGCCAACAAGAATGGAGGCCGTTGGATTGTGCACATCCAGAAGAATTCTGGCCAACTTGACGAGTTCTGGCTTGAAATGGTATGATACATCCTAAGTGCTGAAATATGTTGTAGCTGTGCAGCGGTTTAACCCGTTCAAAGGTAACCCCTATAAAGAAAGAAAGAAAGAAAGAAAATAAATTTATTACCAAATTTTACACAGTTAACAAAATGGTTTAAATAAAAAAAAACATTATTTGGCAATAGGGGCAGCCTCAGCGTGTAACTACGTCAACCCGTGGTTAGCGTAGTTGCTGGTTTTCAGGCTGCCCCTTTGCTCGAACTAAGATGGCACGTCGAGAGGTTTGTCATAGCGGGTTTACTACACACATTTACTTAGTTTATACGTTGCTCCCTTGGCCGCGGATGAGTGCTTCGGCGTACCCGCTGCTCCGGGACTATGGCGTCCCGCAGGAACACCTCCAGGTTTTTTAGTGGGTATTCCCGCCGCGCCCATATTCGGCGGGGGAGTCCCACATACCGCATTTTACCAGAACCAAAAAAACGACCTAAACTCGACCAGTTTAGTTGCGAGATGGTTAAGCCTTTTTACACCCTTAATCTGCGCCATTAGTAATAAGTCGCTCTAAGACACTTTTTCCCTCAAATATATATAGAAAGGTTGAAGAATAAACAAAATTTCATCTTTAAAGCAATTCTATTTATGGTTTTTTAATTTAAAAAAATCTAAGTACCTATTTATTTTTGCAAACAATATTAAAGTGTGAAAACATATTTAACTATTATCTTATCAACTAGTCTATATCTAGATAATATAGAATGTTATTTTATCAAGTGAATATGCAACTACATAATGCGATGTAGATTATACTTTAATACTAGCTGCGCCCAGCGGTTTTACCCGCTTTTTTATAGCCTATATGTTATTCTAGGGTCTAAGCTATCTGTATACCAAATTTCAGCTCAATCGGTTCACCCGTTTAGGCGTGAAAGAGTAACAAACATACATCCAGACATCCGACATCCACACATTCTTACATACTTTCACGTTTAAAATATTGGTAAGATTGTGTACGAATATTTCAGGTCCTGTTCATGATCGGCGAGAATTTTGGCGAATTCAACGACATCATCTGTGGAGCCTCCGTTAACATCCGGACTAAAATGAACAGAGTTTGTGAGTAAATAAATAAATATAAATATTTCAGGACAATTCACACAGCGCCACCTAACCCCATACTAAGCAACTTAATGTTTGTGTTATGGTGATTAGGATAACGGATATAATACATACTTTTCTTTTGTAAATACATACTTATAATAGATATTGAAAACCACCCAGACCAGAAACAAATATCTGTAGATCACACATATTTGCCTCATGCGGGAATCGAACCCGCAACCTTCTGCGTTGCAAGCGGGTATTAGCCCACCGCGCCACAGTGGTCGTCGAAAAATCAGTAATTTTCTACTGGTAATAAACTAACTTCTCTAATGTTACCGGTTACCGGGGGTAGACATCCTTTGCAAGCTCTAATAGGTACTAGGCGGGTACAGTGCCAGTTATTCTACCGCCTGAGCAGTGATGTGCAAACATTACTGTGCTTTGGCACTGTAGCTAGTGAAATTACTGGGCTGAAGTCTTAAAATCTTGACTCTTGAGTAAGAGGCGTAGGAGTAGTGCACCTAGATTTTTAAATTGTTTTAAATGTCCCATCCGAGGTTCGAAATAATTTACAAAATTATTATTTTAATAATAAAATAAAAATATTATGATTTTGTTAATATATTAAGATTATGGATGGTAAAATATATAGGCAATAATAAATAGTTTTTTGTTTTATTTATTTTAATATTTTTTCAGCTTTGTGGAGTCGAACTCTGGACCAAGAAACCAACATGGCAATTGGAACAAAAATCAAGGAATATTTGAATATCTCCGCTCCACTGCAATACAGGCTTGACGAAAACAGTAACTCTAGACGTAAAGACGGTTTCGTCCGTAGCACTGACCCTGTTATAGCAATATTCTTTGTTGATAATCGACTTTATGGTAAATGAATACATACGTTATAAATCACTGTTTTAATCATGGATTTAAAAAAAATGGAAGATGCGGTGACTGACATGGGCCGCTTCAATTAGGCCTATTGGCTTTCGCAAACATGTAAAACACTAGAATCCATAGACAAAATTGCGTACATTACGTGCTTAAACCTCCTCATTTATATGAGTAAAGTAACAAAAGCAGCAATGGACCTACATTGAAGTTGCCGTCAATCGTAGTGGGTGAGAATTAACCAATAGCCCCTCTGGAGACAATTTTACTTCAGCGCGAGTCGCCGCGGCAACCAACACTTTCCGATCCAACAGGCCCAAGTTTGGTATAACAACGATAGCGCTATGGCGTGTCTTCCCATTTTCTTTTAATCTAAGAATAAAACAAGTTGATGCACACAGCCGTCGGCCGCAGGCGGGACTGAATTGTTGTAATGTTCGAAATTCGTACGCACTATGTCACACAAGAAGCAAAGAAAAACGGACGGCGGTAGCGTTTGCGTGAAAATCTCAAGAAAAATAAAGCTCGATTATACTCATGTTTGAAATGGACATTTCACTATAATAATTATAGATACATCATGTGTGATTCTAACTTTGCCCTGTGCAGTTCGCGCGAAGAGTAAAAAGTAAAATTCATATTAATAAACGCTTTTACCATTTTTCGTTGAAAATTTGACATTTGGGCTGGAAATTTTGGAAAAATTTAGCGTAAAGCCTTCGCACTCGTAATTGTTAACATAGTACGTACGTACCTAATATATATGTAGAATAAGTGCGTATCTAAGTGTGATCGTAGTGTTGCCATATCGCACACCTAGATCTAAAAAGGTATTAACTCAAAAAAGCACTTTTTTCAGGAAAGGCGAAAAACTGATTACTGACTTCTTGAGCACTGCAGAAGTGTCACGATTAGAAATTTGCTTTAGTTATGCAACTAGAACAAGAATGATACAGGAATTTCATATTTTTCTCGAGTATTTGGGCTATAAATTCAATTTTCGGAGTTATTTCCCTACTGCTAGACAATGTATGCCTATTTATTTTGTTATTTTGAGTTGAACCTGTGTTGGTGAATCAAGTTCTTAGTTAGCTCTCTTTTGAAGAGTAACCAGAAATTAAAATGCAATTAAAATGTGTATTATTTCAAATTAGTCCCGAGTGATAGATCAATCTGACCAACAGTAAAGGGTTTTTAGGATGGAATTAAGCAAAAAAGCACTAATTGCAAAGAAATCATTCAATGTTTATTTACATTACTATTAAATCAATGAATAAGTGAGAAAATCCGTATCTTACGTTGCGTATAATAATTATACAAATCTTTTTTTAATATTTCATAATTCATAAAAAAATTAAGAACTTTCGTCTGAAAAAAATCATAATTTCAATTAAATCTATGAATACGACTATTATCTGTTTGTTCTAATTTATTCTTAGCGTCAAACTATTACTTCGCTATTATTACAAAATACAATGTTAACCTTTTTTTACTTAGTGGAATTTTACTTTTGTATGGGAAGCTATAATTATAAGGATCCTCATTGAAGTTGTTAATTACACTCGCTCGATGAAATATTAATTTTGTGCACCTGAATTTTGTTGCTTAGACGTAATGCATCAATCAAACGAATGGGACTTCATTACTACATAACGTTATCTTCCAGTCTTCCACTAGGGTTTTATGTTGTGTAGAAATTATGGAAGGAGTGATGTTTTCTTTATCCTGTTACTAGCTGCGCGCAGCGGTTTTATCCGCTGTATACTGTAACCTATATGTTATTCCAGGATCTAAGCTATCTCTATACCAATCGGCCCACCCGTTTAGGTTTAGGTGAAAGAGTAACAAACCTACATTCAGACATCCATACATTCTTACTAACTTACACGTTTATAATAACTACTAGCTGCGCCCAGTGGTTTTATCCGCTTTTTTATAGCCTATGTGTTATTTTAGGGTCTAAGCTATCTGTATATCGAATTCAGCTCAATCGGTCCACCCGTTTAGGCGTGAAAGAGTAACAAACACACATCCAGACATCCATTCTTACAAACTTTCACGTTTATAATATTAATAAGACTAGCGGCGCCAAGCGGTTTTACCCGCTGTACTATATAAATAGCCTATGTGTTATTCCAAGGTTTAAGCTATCTCCATACCAAATTTCAGCTCAATCGATCCACCCGTTTAGGCGTGAAAGAGTAACAAACATACATCTAGACGTCCAGACATCCATTATTACAAACTTTCACGTTTATAACATTAGTAAGATTCTACCATATTTACTAAAAGACAACCACGCCTTATTGATATTGGTTCTTGAAAAGGCAATACTCAAGGTACTTATAGGGTCATGTGCACCAAATTATTTAATAAGCCTTCATTTCAGATTTTACCCCGCTATTAGAGATATTTTAAGTAATATTTGGATGATACCATCTAAAAAGAGTTAACTCGAAATTTTGCTGTAAAAGGAGATAAAGCCTTTCAAATACAAGGTTGAAAATAAAATAACACGTATTTTAATATATTCTTGTTGCTAGAAGCTAAAGAGTTCAATATAATGACGTGTTTAGAGAAATATAAGAGATTAAAATATGAATCAACAAAACAGAGTCAATTCAAAATTCAAAAATGTGTCACCAATATGGCAAGAACTCAAAATAAGATTAAAAAATATACCCAACTTGCCAGTAATATGGGCACAATTCAAAATGTTGTATTCTTTTATACAGTAGCAACCACCTACAAAGCGTTAAATCAAAATAACACCAATGAAAATTTCAACAATATAGTTAGAACTCAAAATAACTCCAATTTGCTTACAACGAGCATGCGCATTTTCTTGAAATTTTGATTACAACTAGCAATGCTCCTGTTTTGGTGGGGGTAAATGGGACTCACACTTTCAACAAAAGGGACCCTTTCCACCATCTAGCATCGAGTAGTAAACATATTTTTTAATCTGTTTTATTGGTCGATAGGCCTTTGGTTCTGGAATTCGATGGTGTGCCTAACTCAAAATTGACGATTTTTGAGTTAGCTCCCTTTAGATCTAGATGTGCGATATATCATTAGCCTTTTATATTATTTTCATTGTTAAAATATTTTTATAATCACTGATGGAAGCATCGTCCGGTTTTAAACTGCACGTCGTCCGGTTTTAAACTGCACGTCGTCCGCAACTCATGAAAACAATGTTATATAATTGTAAGGTCGGACAAACTATTATTAAGTACTTTTTCTTTTTTTTTCAAACTTTGCAAAAAGGTGTAGTACTAAGTACTGTAGAGTCTATCTAGTAATAAGAAAAAAATTGTTAAATTTGTACATTGTACAAATCTACATATAGTATATTTACTTTTAAACCATTTTTAGACTTTAGTTACTACTCCTTTTTGTAACTAAGTTAAGGTCTTTTCAAACTAGAGCGATATTTCTCGATTCGCTACCAAACGCAGCAATGTACAATGTACATTATAGTTGTCATCAATCGTAGCGGGTGAGAATTTTGGTTGAGAATTAGCCAATAGGCCTCAGTTTTGTATGGGCCTTTAGTATGTTATTTGTCGCATGACAGGGCTATTCCCAATTTAAAGGTGATCTAAACCTAGTCTTGGCAAACTTTTGTACCTATCTAAGCCCCAAGTTCACCGGTTTTGTCAATCACCTGATTAACTCTTAACCGTGATTTACAGTTGATTAATGGACACTTAAACGGTGATTTTGAATAAATATTACTTGATTAATTATCGGACCTTTGCTTATATCCCTTTACCTTTGCTTCCATGATTATAAACTATTGATTTAGATTTTTTACTGTTTAATTCGCTTGTTGTGTGAACTTGAGCCTAAATGTTCGACGAAAATAGCGTCTTGGAATAGACTGTTTGGGACACCACTTTTAGAAGTTTTTTTTTATGTTATATCTAGATATAAGAACTATTTTTGTATGATGATTAATGTTAGCTAGTTTTATAGTAGTTTTACAATAGGTAAGTTTTCTACAGAAAATTTCATCTAACATTTAAAACCAAAAATTGAGCCAAACTTTGATTTTACGAGTAATTAAACAGTAAGGAAACATGTTTTTAGATAAAGGAATATTTTTAACGTAGAAACAAGTACAAATTAAAATTGTTATGTAGGTACTCGATTATTTGTCTGTTTAAAATTTTTATTAAAATTTTAATTCATTACAAACTGAGTTTTCTTAAACATTATATCCCTCATAATCTCATAACTAAAACAACAAAAACGGCACAACTCATGTCTAATATTGTCGAGAATATTTCGACCACGGTTTCGTGGTATAGGTACATAGGTTATGTTAGTGTAAGATTATTGTATATATTTAAAAAAGAAAAGTATATAAGTATTATATATCCGTTATCCTATGATCCTAACCACCATAGAGCATAAGCAACATAGTTGCTTAGCTTGGGGTTAGGTCGCGCTGTGTGAAATGTCCTGAAATATTTATTTTTGTACCTATCTATTGTTCTCATTCGATATTTTTATATTAATAATGTTTGCCCTTTTTGACATCTCTATAAAGGTAGGTAATGAAACCAAAACTAAATATGTATTTATAAACTTTATTTTTAAACATTAAGAGCCTTCGCACACGATGTGTGTTTAATCGTACCGTATTGTTTTATCGAATTTTCAGAAAATATATTATTGACAACTTAAATTTGAGTCAGTAAGTAGGTATAAATTAGTATTATAATGTTAATATAAGCCGACAAAAATAAAATGTCATCAAATAATAAATGTTCTCTTCCACTTTGTTGTAATAAATTACTATACGACAAAGTAAGACACCCTCAACTTTACCGGCCTAAGTCTCTAAAAACATTTTATTTTTGTTTATAGTTTGAGTTGGTCAAGGCCCTTAGTTTATCTTTTAAACTACGGGAATATGCTAAGTAACAGTAACGTGAGAGATTCAATAAAATAAATATTATATAATACAATAATTAATGATCTTAATCGGTGGTAGACGATGTGGGTGGCATAGTAATTTAGTTTCTTTATTATTTATAAGTAATTAGTACATACTATGTCATTGTTGGTTTACCTAAATAAATTAAAAATTAATATAGGTACTACAATACGATTAAAAACTCGTGTGCGAAGGCTGGAATGAAAGACTGCAATAATAAAACTTTATTGTTAAACATTGAGATGGACAAAAACAACGTATCTCATCATTATTCCATCGTTGAAAATATTTTAGCATAATCAATATTATACTTACGAGCACTCTGATTGCGATGTCCATGGAGGATGTTTTACAGTGGCGGATCCAGGATATTCTGGACGTCGTATGCCTTCGCTCGCTGAGATCAGCGGTTTAACCTTAGATTATAGAAACTAGACAATTTTTTAATTATAAAGATACCTATATCAATTAAATAGTTAAGCCCAGCGACTTACCCTTACGCTACCTACATACACACCAAATTTAAGCCCAATCGGTCCAGCCGTTTAGACGTAAAAGTTAACAACATCCATCAATGGCTTTAAGTATTGATGGATGGTCCAGACAAACTTTTACAATTATTATTTTCGAAGGATAATGGGAAGTCGAGAAAATGTTTGAACGTACCTGTAGTCTGTAGACAAAATTTATGAAAAAGGCTTTACTTAAATAAATTCTCAATTATTTTACTGACAGAATTTTGGGGAGAGCTTGCGATCACATCCCCCTGGATTTGCCACTGATCGAATCCCGTTTAGTTTTAATTTGCAATATTTTAATTAAAGGAGACCTTGCAAAATACGGTGATTCCATTATAATAATTAAGGACACATTAAAAATCCGATTCATCATAATATTCACAATATGGCGCAGGTTCGCGAGTTGGTTTGGTTCCGTATCTCCGTTTCTACCGTCTCCTCGACTTTGTGGACTGACTCTTCAGCATTTTCGATTCCCTTGTGCACGTTTTCTGAAAATAAGACAATCCAAATTAATTATTTCATGAGAAGATGCAATGATGTTATTTTCAAAAGAAAGTTTTTTGTTTTAAAAAGGATTATTAGAGTAATTTTCGTTGCACAATTAGATATAGTATTAATATAGTTACGGCATAAGATTAAGTATTATAAAAAAAAAATATTTTAGAGGTCTATCGCCTATTCAGACAAGGACATTACGTCAAATTTATTGATCAGTAGTAATTTGTCCTTTGCACAGTTTTTTTTATTGTAATTCCGTCTAAATTCAAGGTCAATATCTTAGTAGAATTTATAATAAGCAAACTTACCAACAACTTTTTCCTCTATAACTTTCCCTCTGCTCATACAAGAGTTTTCCTTATCCTTTATAGACTGGAACATGCGAGCAAACCTTCCTTTCTCTTTGACCACCACATCTTCCTCCTGGTGTGTGTCCTCATGGGAGTCTATGTGGTCTTCACTCCGAACTATAGGCATTACTGCTTGAGTCTTAGTCTTAGCCAGTGGACTGGACTTGTCTGAACCACAAGGAATTGTTTCGTTGTCAGATTGGCCATCGCTCTTATGGCCCTCATCATCGCTATGTTTGCTTATAACAGGACTCTTTTGGAGGTCTGGAATGTGCAACAATTCTGGAAGTATTGGAGTCTTCGGTGGCGGCGAATGAGCCACTTCTATCTCTTTATCCGGTATTTGTAAAACTTTTTTATCATCGTTATTCGGATCCAACGCTACAGTTTTCTTTAATATTTCTTCCACGACTTCCACTTTTTCGTTTATTTTATCGGTCACCTCACTTGAAGTTTCCTCCACTTTTTCAACTACTTTGTCAGCCATTGTGTCCATTTTGTCAACAATGTTTTTGACTTCTACTTCTATCGGTGGTAAACAGGATCCAGTTTCGTCAGGGTTTATATCGGGAATGTTGTGTATGCTTCCAGTTTCATGTTCAAGGTCGTTAATGTTTACTATGTGAGAGCCGCTGACGTTCGCTTCTAATGAATCTATCGATCCTGTTTCTTCGTTCCCGTTCACGATGTCGGGTTGTTTAGCCTCCTCGGCGTTGGAGTTTTTCACGTCTTCTACTGTTTGATTGATTTCCTCCGTTTTGCTCATTGGTACTTTCTGCAGTGGCGGTAGTTCAGTCAATGATATCTGTCTCGTTTCCTCGTTGACGACGTTAAAGTCGTTGTTGGTGAAGTCAGCGTTCGAGCCCTTTGTGGCCGTGAGTAGAGTGTGGCATCCGCCGCAAGCTACATTGTCTACGATGTGCCCATTCATAGCGGTGACCCGCTTCGGTCGGTATTGATTGGGGACCTCGTTCGAATTGTCGGCGTCATCGATATCCTCCAAACAGAGCTTATTGTGTCTCGACTCGCCGCACGTGTAAAGCAGGCCGTTGTCTGAAATTAAACCAGCTTTATTCAAACACGACCAGTACCTGCGCGCGTGTTCCGACAACTAACGCTGCCTCACTGCTCCACGAGTCCTTGGTGAGCTGTCGTGCCGTTGGCTATTAACTACCTACTGGTCAATTACCTGTACATTAGAAAATAGTCACAACTTTGGAAAATCGATATCGTGTGTGGCTTATGGGTTCTTGGTTGTGGGTGATTTGCATAAAAAAATAATTAGTCGTTACCTGTTACAAACGCGGTGTGCATGGCGCCGCACGCAACAAGTTTCAGTTGATATCCATCGAACATCTTCTCCATATCGATTTCAGTGGGTGTTGTTACATTTTCTATTTCTTTAGGTAGTCCTAGTTGCCCTCTCTCGTTGGAACCGAAAGCTAGTATTTTGGATTCGTCCATAGAGAGCAGAAATGTATGATTCGCGCCGCAACATGCGCTTTTGATAGGAATATCTATTGGTAATACTTCTGGGACGAAAACTGTGGTCGCTGTGTTTGAGATGCCTAGTTTTTGATTCTCATTGTCGCCAGTTGCAAACACTGCTCCTTTAGCTGGGAAAGGGTAGACATGTGTTAGTGAAGAAGATGAGAGAGAGAGAGAGAGATGTAAGATGTTATAGAAAATGAAGTTTAGTATAAGATAAGCACCTGTAATAAAGACGGTATGGTAATACCCGCACTCGACGAAGGCTATTTTCTCCATGAACTTGAGTTCAGCGAACCGGACGCTGGAGCGCGTGTCCTCGCCGAGTCCTAACTGGCCTTCGCTGTTTGAGCCGCACACGAACACGCGCCCGCAATCTGAACAACTTGACTCGTTAACAACCTTGGAGATGACTGATTACACACCACACTCGGGGAAGTTATGGTGGTATAAATAAAGCTGGTGGAATGCGACTGGTGCACGCTATAGATTAAGATAAAGGAAAACGAAGATTAGGCATACATGAAGTCGGGGTGGAAAGTTTCTCATTTATTAATGCTATATTCCTCTTTATATTTATCGTTGCTTTTACTTTATATTTCTTTCTTTTTAATAGTTTGAAAGCTCCTTTAAATGTAAGGTAAATAATGCCTGGTCCGAGGCACTTCCGAATTAGCAGCACCCATTTACTAAGTATATTCTAGCTGTTCTGGAGCTCCTGGTTGGGTAAAATTTTACATCATATACCCAAGCACGAAATATTACCGTATATTGACAGCTCCTAATTAACTTTCAAGCGCTTGCGAAGTAACTGTGGTACAATGTTTCAAACTAGGATCTTGGCTAGTCAGAAACAAATCATTACAGCTAAAGCTCTGTCCACCTACTGGTCCAAGCAGCTATAGATCTTTAAAAAAAAAGCTATTTCGACTGGAAAAGAAGAAGAAGAAACAAACCAGTAAGTATAGCGGTATGGTTGCTCCCGGCGGAGACCTGTCGGATGGGTCCCGGCTCCCCGTCCAGCTCCACAGCTTGAGGCACGGTGTGGTGCTCCATGTCGCCCGTGCCAAGCTGGCCCTCGTCGTTGCATCCCACTGAGTGGATCGCGTTGTTATCTGAGGACATCGACCAACACTCAGGCTTCTAATAAATTGTTTACAACCTTCAGGTCTCTTACAGGAATGTTACAACATTATAATATAATACATTCAAGACATCTTTGTGAAGGCCCTCAAGACTGTAATCCGTTCATATAAAAACGTCTTTGAAGCAATTTTTGTTAGTATATTTTATTTTTTTTGTTGGTAATTTCATTTTCAACGTAGTGTAGGGCGTCCTTGGGCGAGATGGGGTGACGTTATCCGGAAGGTCGCGGGGAGCGGGTGGAGGAGGAAGACGGGGGACCGAGTTGAGTGGCGTGCCATGGGGGAGGTCTATGTCCAGCAGTGGACGAGCGTGGGCTGATGATGATGATGATGAATTTCATTGAATTTAATTAACCTTAAAGTTCCAGTTATCGTCTTATCCATTTAAATAGTGATTTTAAGCTCAGGTATTACGGTTATAAGTCGTTTTCTAAAGAAACTGCTAGCAGCCTATGTCTTTTATATTCTCAGGAGACCGCCCTAACGAGCGTGCCAGAAACATAGGTTTTTGACATAATTGTGACTATTTATAAGGCTTAGGCTTATTTATAGTTTGTCCTTATTTTAAGGAGGGAAAATGCCTTCGCACTCCCTTCCACCACGGGGATAACGAAAGGGGGAGTGTGGGACTTAGGGATGAAAATGTCCGAATGTTTCCGAAACTTTCCAGGAATACTTCCAATGTTTCCGGAAATATAGGGAAACATTGCAAGAAACTTTCCAAAATTTCCAGATTAACACTGAATTTTTGAATATATTTTTTTTGACTACTACGGCCTTATGGGTTTATTTTTGTTTTATTATTATACTTATCTATCTCAAAACTATAATAAATGATGGTAATTGCCATGAATATTTAATTGACGATGGAAATATACAAAGAAAAAGTGAAAATGGTAACTTATGATAGCTGAACCCATCATTTTTTTTGACTTACAATTATAAAGATTATAAACATTAAACAACCAAAGAGGGCATTGATACCGACTGATATAAACATAATTCATATAGTTCTGTTTTAACATTAGCTCACCAAGCAGCCAGGTTATTACTTGTGAATCAGTCATTGCACTGTTTCACCCTTTACATACAGACACGTGTATATACTTTCATATGCACAAGAATAAGTCTATTTAACAAAGTAAAACAAAAATACAATGTTTTTTTGGTAATTGGTATGATTTTTCCATCAATGAACAGCGTATTTCTTTTCTTTAGTATATCAGTTAGAAATTTAATCTTATAGTCAAAATTCTTGATTGAGTATTGTAGACAGGCTCTAAGCCTACTATCCTATCAGCAGTAATTTTACTTTACTTAGCATTTTCATTTAAAAAGTCAGATTTCTGATTTGGGGTTTATTCCCCATTGTTTCTGTCAAATTTGGAAAGTTTCATGGAAGTAATGGAAACTTTCGGAATATTTCCGGAAATTTTCATCCTTATGTGGGACCCGTACCCACTAAATAAATAAATAAAATAATATTTGATCCACTTCCCGGTTTCCGATTGAGCTGAAATTTTGCATGCATGTATAAGTCGGATGACTAATGACAATGCAATATTATTATGACATCGAGCTGATCTGTTGATGGAGCTGGAAGATGGCCATAGGAACTACGTAATTAAACGATGCAACCCCATCGAGTTTGGGCTCATTTGATTCGTCTTGACAAGTACTTTAGTGCTAGATGGTAATAATAATAAAAGATTGTATTTAAAAAATATATTTTTATAATTTCACTTGTTTATATACCATATAGTCTAGTAAAAGAAGAAATGTGGATCGAAAACAGAACGGCCGGTAGAGATAGCAGTCAGCGCGCGCGCGACGGGCAGCTGCACGCAGTGCTAAGCGGGGCGCGGACGCCGGCGCGTAACCGCAGCTACTCCCTGAAGAAGATCCTCGTACAGGATCGAAACGGTCGGCACGAAGCCGAAGTAAATACAAGTGAGTTAATGCCGTTTATTTACAAAGATAGATTTGATAATGTAGTACAACAAAATATCGTACAATGCACAGTTTTTGACATATAAGCAAAAAACCTAAAAATGGGACCTTCTTCGGCCTCTCCCCTCTAGAGCTCACCTTGGAGGGGTGGGGACTTTTAGTATGTTTATCTCCTAACTAGTCCAAACAAAGTCCCTAAGTTAGTTTTTCTGCTTTTGCCTTTTCGATCCACATGCCCTTTTTGGGCACTCATTGACTGGACTAATACCTGTAACAAAAACAGTATGTGCCCGTCCGCACGCGACGAACATGGCGCGGTGAGGCTTGAGCCATTTGACGCAGCTCGGTCGAGTTACCTCGTCCTTGTGGCCGAGGCCTAGCTGACCCCACGCATTGCCTCCGAAGACAAACACCCGACCGTTCTCTGCAAATTTAATATCATTGTTAGATGAAGTTAATCAGTAAGAATGTACTAGCAGCGTCCAGCGGTTTTACCCGCCGTACTATATGTAGCCTATGTGTTATTCTAGGGTCTAAGCTATCTGTATACCAAATTTCAGCTTAATCAGTCCACCCGTTTAGGCGTGAAAGAGTAATAAACACAGATCCATATACATCCATTCTTACAAACTTTCACGTTTATTTTATCCATACATATAATAAGAATGGAAATTTCTCCCCATTCATTGTGATCCTTTACTAAGGTGAACTGTGAAAATACGCATATGAACAAAACGACGCGAAAAAGTCGCTTGCGCGATCTAATTCGTAAAACATTTTGTCAATTTTTCCTAGGGAAACGTAAAATAAAATAATGAAATAAATAATAATCATTTATATCGGACACATCGCCCCTAATTTACATCAAAATTTTGAAGTAAAAGTAATAGAATATAAAGTAAATTCAATTCAAAAAAATCAAAAAGCAAAAAGTGCGACAAACTAAAAATACGCCATCTATCGATGCGGCCATAAACGAAAATTTACCAGAGTAGTTTTATTAGGCTTAATTTGTAAAAAGGATGTTACTTATGTGTGATAAAACGGCACAACCGAATTGTATGCAGTTTTCGCTAAAACGTTGCAAATTTCTCTAATTTTTAAATAGTGTTGGTTTTATTTAAATCGGTTTTTAAATAAAAGAGTTATATCAATCTAAAGATTTACTTATCTTCTTATTATATAAAATCGTTCGTACACTTTCGTGCTATCAACGCACAGCCCAAACGGCTGGACGGATCGAGCTGAAATTTGGACAGCGTATTCTTTGGAAAACTTCATCGTGCAATAAGAAGCGATTTTTCTAAATTCTCTCGGGAACAGGAATTATTCCCGAAAAACGTTTGTATGCAAATCCGTAACCGCTGAACCGATTGAGCTGAAATTTTGTAAAACTATTGTTAGGATTGTGATTAGAAACATGAAATAGTTTTTTAGTCAGAAATTTACTTTTAAGGGGGGGTAAAGGGGGGTCGAAGTTTGTATGGAAAATTTAGAACCGCTAACCCTATTGAGCTGAAGTTTGGTACACGGTAGATTGAGTCCTAAAAAAAGATATTGGATACTTTTTATCCCAGAAATCAACCTTAAAAGGGGGAAAGGGGGGTTGCAAGTTTGTGAAAGAAATCGTTAACCGCTTCATTGTTTTAGCTGAAATTTGGACAGCGTGTTATTTAGGTAACGTAAGCGACCTATAAAAAGGGATTTTTGTAAAATTCTCCCGGGAACGGGAATTATTCCCGAAAAACGTTTGTATGGAAATCCGTAACCGCTGAACCGATTGAGCTGAAATTTAGTAAAACGATTGTTTGGATTGTATTTAGGAACATTGAATAGTTTTTATGTCAGAAATTTACTTTTAAGGGGGGGTAAAGGGGGGTCAACGTTTGAATGGAAAATTTAGAACCGCTGACCCTATTGAGCTGAAATTTGGTACAGAGGTAGATTGAGTCAAAATAAATGATATGAAATACTTTTTATTCCAGAAATCAACCTTGAAGGGGGAAGAGGGGGGGTAGAAGTTTGAGTAGGAAATCAGTAACCGGCCATCTTTTAACGCTGAAATTTGAACAGCGTGTTTTTTATGTAACGTAGATGACCGGTAAAAAGGGATTTTGCAAAATTTCCACGGGAACGGGAATTATTCCTAAAAGACGTTTGTAAGCAAATCCTTAACCGCTGAACCAATTGAGTTGAAACTTAGTAAAACGATTGCTTGGATTGTGTTTAGGAATATTGTTTTTTTTTTTGACGAAAATTAACTTTTAAGGGGGGGGGGTAAAGGGAGGTCGAAGTTTGTATGGAAAATTTAGAACCGCTGACCCTATTGAGCTGAAATTTGGTACAGTGGTAGATAGAATCCAAATAAATGATATGGAATACTTTTTATCCCAGAAATCAACCTTGAAGGGGGAAGAGAGGGGTAGTAGTTTGAGTAGGAAATCAGTAATCGGCCATCTTTTAAAGCTGAAATTTGAACAGCGTATTTTTTATGTAACGTAGATGACCGATATAAAGGGATTTTGCAAAATTTCCGCGGGAACAGGAATTATTCCTAAAAAACTTTTGTATGCAAATCCTTAACCGCTGAACCGATTGAGCTGAAATTTTGTAAAACGATTGTTGGGATTGTTTTGAGGAACATTAAATAGTTTTTATGACAAAATTTAACTTCTAAGAGGGGGTAAGGGGGGTACAAAATTTGTATGGGAAATTTAGAACCGCTGGCCCTATTGAGCTGAAATTTGGTAGAGAGGTAGACTGAGTTCTACAAAATGATATGGGATAATTTTTATCCCAGAAATCAACCTCAAAGGCGGGATAAAGGGGGGATGCAAGTTTGGGTAAGAAATCGTTAACCGCTTCTTTGTTTTAGCTGAAATTTGGACAACGTATTCTTTAGGTAACGTAAGCAACCGATATGAAGGTATTTTGCGAAATTCCCCCGGGAACGAGAATTATTCTATAATATTCGCTAAACCAATTCAGGTGAAATTTTGTGGAATCATGGTTTGAGTTTTGTTTAGGAACACTGAATATTATTTTAGACAGAAATTTACTTTAAGAGGGAGGGGTGCGGGGGAGTAAGGGGGGTAGAAGTTTGAGTAGGAAATCAGTAACCAGTTATATTTTACGCTAAAATTTAGACAGCGTGTTCTTTATGTGACTTTCACGACCCGTAAGAGGGGAGGGGATTTTGCGAAATTCTTACGGGAACGGGAATTATTATTCCTAAAAAACTTTTGTATACAAATCCACAATAAGATTATTGGGGATGTGTTGAGGAATAATAAAAAGTTTTATGTCAAAAATTACCTTCGAATTGAAGCGTTAGGGGGTCAAAGTTTGTATAGGAAATAGGACCCTATTGAGTTAAAATTTGATACAAAGGTAGACTGAGACTTAAAAAAAATATGGGATACTTTTTATCCCAGAAATCAACCTTTGAGGGGAGGAAAGAGGGGGTGCAGTTTGTGTAGGATATCGGTAACCACTTCTTCGTTTAAGCTAAAATTTGGACAACATATTTTTTATGTAACGTAGGCGACCGATAAGAAGAGATTTTGCGAACTCACCAGTACTCAGAATTTTGGTTCTGTTAATGAATAGTTTGTTATGTCAGAAATTAACTTTTAAGGAGACTCAGTATTGATCCTTCCCCCACCTTTAGGGTCAGAGTTTTAATGGAAATTCAGGAACCACGGAATTGATTTGAGTCGCGGGAAGGATGGTGTGAGAAATTAGTAACCTATAATTATAATTTAGCTAAGAAAAATTATAATAGAGATAAGTTAAAGAGTTACCGGGAAAGGACCACAAATAGTATTAATTCCTGAGGAGAGGCGTGAAAATTTGTGATGGAAATCAATAACCGCTAAACTTAAATAGTGTGATCTCTGAGAAAGGACATAGCATTGGTTCCTACGGTAGCGAACAAAACTGCATAGAAATATCCAGCCCGATATTCTTCGCTATCCACAGCGGGAGCAAATATTATAGCCATGCCTTATTTTACGCTTACAAAGTCGCGGGGATGGAAATACAATCATAGTCAAAATAGCAGCACCGAATTCGCTTTATTAATTGACTCTCACGCGCAACGAAGTGCGCGCGGGTCAGCTAGTACATAATATAAGTAAGAAGTAAGATTTAGCAAAAGCCAAATAGAGACAAAATAAGTAGGACTAGGATATTATGGAATTACAAGTTATAAGGAGGTGCTATTCCAATTTTACCCTTTTAATCTGACTTTCAGAAGAGTCTCAACATGAGCAGGCTTATTGACTGAGGCACTTATTGTCTAGACTCTAGACAACTTTATAGGAACTTTTCAGATAAATTAAGTTGACAATGTTAGATATTCTAAATTCAAACTATTTATATTAGTTATGGTTCTGATTAGTTAAGTCTTTATGAGTAGCTTAAGGACTACTCACCAGGATTAACTGGCTCATTCTCATGGAATTGGTTCTCATCGTCACCTTCATGGCAATTCTTATTTATTGCTTATTTGTAATGTTTATGTATAATATTGTATAGAGCTGGATAACACGAGTAAACTATTATATAAATGATTTTAATCGTACGTTTCATTTCGAAGAAAAACGGTTTTGAAATTTTCGACGCCACGAAAGTGATTCAGTAATTATTTTTTCACAACTTTTTCAAGTAAAACCCTTTTAAAAGACTAAATCTACCAAAAATGAAACCATAAAACGACATTTTACGTAAAAACAAACCTCACTACATAAGAAAATATGCGTAATTTGAGATATTACGTTACCATTCACTTTACTTTTTTATTAGTCAGAAATTTGGTTTGTATGTATTAAAACCCTAACATAACAGATACAGTACTTTTTAGTAGGTAAAAAGGCTATTTCAAAAGAAAACAATATTTAAAAATCACTTACGTGGCTCAAAAATCACCTTCATGGTAAAAAACGCTATGAAGGTGATGCCACGCTGGTGACGAAAATATCCCTTTTTGGTGAAATTCTGGAAAGTTTAGGTATAATGTATAAAGTTAAATACTACATCTTTATCTCGCACATTTTGGCGTTTCAAAAAGCTAGCTTTGATTTAAATAACTAAAATGCAATGCATAAAAATGTTGTCCATGCAAGTGATCGATACACCCATGAATAAATTGAAACTTAGCAATTATATTTTTTCCAACGGCTCGATAAGTCCTAGATCCTACTTCTACGATTGCAGAACATGGCCATCATTGAAATGAATCGAACTCTGAATTGGATTGTTGATGTTGTGTTGAACAGCAGCCGTTAAACTACGCAAATCTAAAGCACCTAAAATCGTGTGACCGCCGCATTATATTATTTTAAATTCAAAATAATACTGAAAACTTTTTTTTAGTCTGTAGACCTTAAAGTATATTTGTTTGCGATAATTTTGGTATATGTTACATACAGATACGTCAAAATTTGTTAAAGTAGTGCCCAAATGTTTAACTGCAACGCAAAGTGTGACACCATGAGAATACGAAAAATGGCCCCGATTTTGACCTTTCATGTTAAATTTTAGTATAATTTTTTGCGTCGTTTATGGTAATCTTCATTTATTTTGTAGCTTAATATATGTTTTATCCACCTATCCACAATTCATATCTCAGTCTTTAACCGTTTAGGAAATATAACCGTGTGACCATCAATTTTGAACTAAAATGAGAATGAGCCAACTAGAGTCATAAAAAGCACTTTATTTGTTAATTACAAAGAGTAAATTAAGCAAAGAACTTTCCCTGGTGATGAATTAGAGCCGACTACAGTTTTATTTTAAAGGGTTCGCTTTGGAGAAATATTTTATGGAGTAAAATGTTTAAATACTAGGGCACATTCTCAGTCAGAAATTCTGAAATGTTTCATTGACCTCATGGCCGTATTTAAGGTTGTATGTAAAAATATTTTTTGGGAATGTTCACTTCGATAATACCGGCACTAACGGCACTATATCAATCTTTTTGAATGTGCTGTTCACCCTCTCATGTTTTTCATTAAAAATGCACTAAGAATCTAGGTAGCCAGAAATAGTCATGAAGATTTTAAATCATTTTCCGTCTCAACCTTCGAGCGGTACCGGGACGTCTAACCGGTCACGGGAACTTCCATCCAAACATAACATCCAAAATGGTTCATCCCAAATTTAGCGCTACATATACATATGACTAGCTTGCGCTCGCTTTGCCCGTGTGGCAAAATCCTTGCTTAGCGGAGGTCTACGTCCTAAAACCTATATGTGTTTCAAATTTCAACCCATAATCCGTTCAGCGGTTTGGGATGTGCGTTGATAGATCAGTCAGTCAGTCAATCAGTCACTCTTTCCTTTTATACTATATTTAGATTTAGTGATTCCCAAATTTTACTGAATACGAAAGTGTCAATGCAATACTTCGTGCTCCTCAGTTGTGACGTATCAAGTAAACTCACGGCATATGACGGCGCTATGCTCGTCCCCGCAAGAGATGGCGACCACGGGGTCGTTCTTGATGAAGAAGTGGCTCGGCTCGTTTTCTGCGAAGTGAGACTTGCCGAACGTGAACACGGCACCTGTGTCTAAACGGAAATCAATACGTAAGTTAAACACAATAAAAACCATAAAAACTAGTGAAATTACTGGGCTAAAGAGTCTTAATTTATCTCATGACTCTTGAGTAAGAAGCGTTGGTGCAGTGCTCCTAGAATTTCACATAATTGTGAAATCCTAGGTAACACTGTACTGATTATGCAGCCGTTATCTCTTAACATCAGGAGAGCGTCTTGCTTGTCTTCTACTTCATCGCATAAAAAAAAAAAAACAACTGTTTTTGAACTTTTGAACTGTGGTCTGGGGATGCTATAAAAATAGGTCTGTTCCTTACCACCAGGTTATTTATAAGAGAGTGCTATATGCGATAAGATTAACTCTAGTTTTATGACAGTTTTGTATTTGTAACCATTTCTTGGAATTTGTTTTTATACGAGTAGCATAACTAGCTGCGCCCAGTGGTTGTACCCGTTGTACTATAGCTTATGTGTTATTCCAGCTATTCTAAGCTAGCTCTGTACCAAATTTCAGCTCAATAGGTCCACCCGTTTAGGCGTGAAGAAAAAAAGTTACAAACATACACGCTCACTCACAAACTATCGCATTTATAATACCTATAAGTGTGATTTTCTTTACGCTATTCTAATATCATAACTTGTTTTTGTGTGGAAACCGCATCGCAAACGTTACAGTAGAGTGGGTGAGGTGGACTTTTTGGAAGTGGCTCTCAGGACTCAGGAGATGGTAAAGACGTGCGACCATTGGCCTGTCCACTATCCAGTTGTAGACTTACGTAGAAACACAGATCATAAAGCTAGAGATGGAAGCTAAAATGAGGTAACAGTCGCCAAGTCATATGCCTGAATCAACATAAACTCGTAGCTCCGCCTCTTTTTCGTGTTCATTCCACGGCCGACATTGACAGCGTGACATTCACATACTTAATGAAAAATAATTAATAAAAATGCCGTATTGTTCAATAAAAAGGCGCGGAAAGACTAGCGCTACATTCAGTTACGCAAAAGACGAAATCTTATTACACAGGCAAGTTATTATTCCGATGATAATCATTGAAAAATGTTTAACATAAAATCTACTATATAAAAATAAGTCGGGTTTTCCTCCCTGACGCTATAACTCCAGAACGCACGAACCGATTTCCACGGTTTTGCATTCGTTGGAAAGGTCTCGGGCTCCGCGAGGTTTATAGCAAAGAAAATTCAGGAAAAATTTCAAAAGAAATGAAAAAAAAGTAAAAAAATAAGTTATTCAATTGGAAACCACGCGCGTATTGGGCAAATGTCAACAGCAGGCATTTGTCTTTAAGGTGGTAATGGCCGTGTCGGCGCGGAGGATATTGATAAGTTTTATTGCAACCTTATTTCGAATTAATACTGGCAACGTAGTAGCCAATGGCTCTCCTTGGATGAATACAAAAAAAAGCGTGTTCTTGGGCAAATTTTTATTAAATTTAAACAGCAGGCATTTGTCTTTAAGGTGGTAAGTTGAACTGTGTAAATTATGTGGATCGTGAATTTGAGGTTAAATAGGGATGTTGACACATGTTACGAATTGATATAAAGTTATGTTTTTCACATAAAAGACAGTATTTAAAAACCTAAAATCACATTTTAAGGATCTATTTACAAGCCAAAATTGAATAAAAACAATTTTAATTTCAAAAAAATTTACTTATTATTATGCGAATGCGAACGCCAATCAGAGCGCGTGACGTCACACCATTGGCTGGACCTTACGCTTCCTATGAAATGTTCCTGATTTCGACACATTTTAATTATTCATAACATAAAAACCACTGAACCGATTTTGATGCAACTTATACTGTGCCCTTAGTTGGTCCATACTTAAACCAAAAATAAAGTCAATGATAAAAATGTCTCTCTGAAAATATAAGATTCATTTTGGTTATTGACTTTATTTTTGGTTTAAGTATGCTCCAACTAAGGGCACAGCATAAGTTGCATCAAAATCGGTTTAGTGGTTTTTAAGTTATGAATAATTAAAATTTGTCGAAATCAGGAACATTTCATAGGAAGCGTAAGGACCAGCCAGTGGTATGACGTCACGCGCTGTCAGATGACAGTTCGAAACGTTTTAGGCAGTATTTAAAAAATCATTTTTATTTACGTATTTTTATATTGAAATTTCATATATTTTTGCATAAAAATATGATATACGTTTATGAAATGGGTCTATTCTACTATATAAAAATAAGTCGGGTTTTCCTCCCTGACGCTATAACTCCAGAACGCACGAACCGATTTCCACGGTTTTGCATTCGTTGGAAAGGTCTCGGGCTCCGCGAGGTTTATAGCAAAGAAAATTCAGGAATTTTTCAGGAAACCATCTGGTGGCGAAACGGAGTTCGCCGGGTTTGCTAGTGCAATATAAAAATGGCCAAGTTTCTTTTCGTCTCATTCTTTCTTGGTAAATTTGTATAACATTATCTCGTTCTCTCTTACGCCCGGATAAACTAGTGATAAGACACAAATTTAAATTTACACCACAAATTTTATCGACAAAAATGTTATTGAAATTTTTGAAGTAGGTAGGTATTAGGTATATTAAAGTACCAAAATTATCGGGGTTTAATATTATACAGGGTTACTGGTATTTAATTCATGAATGGTTATTATGAAGCTTATAGTAAGAGAAGTGTAACGAAGCTTTTAAAATACATAATGTTAAATTTGTCACTAATTTAAAAACAAATAATTCGCTATCTAACATTTATTGTTTATTCTTATAGGGTGCGTATTCGCACGCATAATTTTTAAAATTAGGACTAAAAATTTTATGCGAGCGATGGACCTATTTATATTTTAGTGAAACCATATAAAATGTTTATTCGGGTACTTTGGGAGGTAATAGAGATGAGAAAACATTTAAGCTATAATAAAACAATAATTGAAGTTATATTAAAATATATCTCGTATACAATACAACGAACTTTCTCATTAAACTTAAGAATAACAGTAACTTATATTTTCTTATCGATACGATATAGCGACTTTACCACATCACTAGAAAGTCATGTTATGCCTCTAACTATTACCTAATCTGTGGCGTAACTGTGACGTCACCTTGAACGAGCCAATCAAATCTAGCCACCCATCCCCCGCACCCCACCATGTTTTGGTGACTTTGTTTTCATACAAAAAATGACCTAAGCGCGGTATATATCTCTCTTGTATATGCGTAGAAATGATGACAACCCTGGGGACAGTGGCGGATTTACAGTCTAGGCCGCCCTAGGCCCCAATCCATGTAATACCTGCACCTACGTCGTATATAACATGTCTACTCCTACTTCTTAAACAGTGGCGGATCCAGAATTTTTTTCTTGTGAACAAGGTAGGTTTGTACATTTCAACGTTAACCTACAATTTGAATCTCTAAAATAGGAAATGTTATATGTATCTCTGACAAGAACGTGTGCGTTAAACTCGTTCCAAATAGAATAAAATTTTAAAAACCTTGTAATGCGCGAGCAGCTTGCTGCGAGCGCCGAGAAAATTTTACGTTTCAGACTACAAAAGATGTGCAATCAGAGCCGGTTTTAACATTACCAGCGCCCTGGGCGAGATTTCTACGGCGCCCCTTAAAAAGCAATTCAAACCCATACTAAAAAACCAGCTGCCAAATACCAGCTTCAGACACTGGAGTCGATTGAGAGACGTGCCAAAAAGCTCGTAGATGACCAAAAGCTCACGGAATCTCGGCTGCAGAGCCTTGAACACCGTAGAATGGTCGCCTCGTTATCGGTCTTCTATAGGATTCATTTTGGAGAGTGTGCGCAGGAATTACACGAACTAATTCCTCCAAGCCCATTCTACCGACGGACGTCGCGGCAGACGGCAAAGCGGCATCCTTACTTAGTGGCGTTACCTACTGCCCGCACCAAGCGTTTTGCTTCGTCGTTCTTAATGAGAACTGGTCGCGTTTGGAACACTTTGCCGTCATCTGTGTTTCCCGAGCGGTACAACTTGGGTATCTTCAAGGCACGAGTGAATAGGTACCTTTCTAGGCATCTTACGTGATCCATCGTCGACCGCATTTTCACTTTCTATCAGGTGGGATGTGGTCAAACGTAGGCCTATCTCGTATAAAAAAAAAAATATGCCAGGATTTTTTTCTGGGCCCATTCCGATGGGCAAAATCATGGGCGTATGTATCTAGAAAAAAATCCACCTTTCCAGCTTGCTGCGAGTTCCGAGAAAATTTTGAATTTTTCAGCACGAATGATGTGCATTTACCTTGCTCCGAGCGGCAAAGAAACTAAATAAATATTCTTATTTATAAAAGCGCGAGCAGCTAACTGCGAGCGCCGCGAAAATTTAGATTTGTTCAACACGAATGATGTGCGTTTAGCTTGCTTCAAGTGGCAAAGAAACTAAATGTCCTTATTTATAAAAGCGCGAGCGCCGAGAAAATTTTGAATTTTTCAGCACGAATGATGTGCGTTAAGCTTGCTTCGCACAGATCATAAAGCTAGAGATGGAAGCTAAAATGAGGTAACAGTCGCCAAGTCATATGCCTGAATCAACATAAGCTCGTAGCTCCGCCTCTTTTACGTGTTCATTCCACGGCCGACATTGACAGCGTGACATTCACATACTTAATGAAAAATAATTAATAAAAATGCCGTATTGTTCAATAAAAAGGCGCGGAAAGACTAGCGCTACATTCAGTTACGCAAAAGACGAAATCTTATTACACAGGCAAGTTATTATTCCGATAATAATCATTGAAAAATGTTTAACATAAAATGCAATATAAAAATGGCCAAGTTTCTTTTCGTCTCATTCTTTCTTGGTAAATTTGTATAACATTATCTCGTTCTCTCTTACGCCCGGATAAACTAGTGATAAGACACAAATTTAAATTTACACCACAAATTATATCGACAAAAATGTTATTGAAATTTTTGAAGTACGTAGGTATTAAGTATATTAAGGTACCAAAATTATCGGGGTTTAATATTATACAGGGTTACTGGTATTTAATTCATGAATGGTTATTATGAAGCTTATAATAAGAGAAGTGTAACGAAGCTTTTAAAATACATAATGTTAAATTTGTCACTAATTTAAAAACAAATAATTCGCTATCTAACATTTATTGTTTATTCTTATAGGGTGCGTATTCGCACGCATAATTTTTTAAAATTAGGACTAAAAATTTTATGCGAGCGATGGACCTGTTTATATTTTAGTGAAACCATATAAAATGTTTATTCGGGTACTTTGGGAGGTAATAGAGATGAGAAAACATTTAAGCTATAATAAAACAATAATTGAAGTTATATTAAAATATCTCTCGTATACAATACAACGAACTTTCTCATTAAACTTAAGAATAACAGTAACTTATATTTTCTTATCGATACGATATAGCGACTTTACCACATCACTAGAAAGTCATGTTATGCCTCTAACTATTACCTAATCTGTGGCGTAACTGTGACGTCACCTTGAACGAGCCAATCAAATCTAGCCACCCATCCCCTGCACCCCACCATGTTTTGGTGACTTTGTTTTCATACAAAAAATGACCTAAGCGCGGTATATATCTCTCTTGTATATGTTGCTTCGAGTGGCAAAGAAAGTAAATGTTCTCATTTATAAAAGCGCGAGCAGCTCGCTGCGAGCGCCGAGAAAATTTTGAATTTTTCAGCACAAATGTTGTGCGTTTAGCTTGCTCCGAGCGGCAAAGAAACTAAATAAGTATCCTTATTTATAAAAGCGCGAGCAGCTCGCTGCGAGCGCCGAGAAAATTTAGATATTTTACAGCACGAATGATGTGCGTTTAGCTAGCTTCGAGTGGCAAAGAAACTAAATTTCCTTATTTATAAAAGCGCGAGTAACTCGCTGCGAGCGCCGAAAAATATTTAAATTATTCAGCACGAATGATGTGCGTTTATCTTGCTTCGAATGGCAAGGAAAATGAATTTTCTCACTTATAAAAGCGCGAGCAGCTCGCTGCGAGCGCCGACAAAATTTTGAATTTTTCAGCACGAATGATGTGCGTTTATCTTCCTTCGAGTGGCAAAGAAACTAAATGTTGTTATAAAAGCGCGAGCAGCTTGCTACGAGCACCGAGAATATTGAATTTTTCAGAACGAATGGGGCGCCACGGGCGCCCCATTATAGAGCCTGTGGCGCCCCTTTTATCCGGCGCCCTGGGCGGTCGCCCAACCGCGCCCCACCCTAACGCCGGTACTGTGTGCAATGAGCTCGTTCTGAGTGGTGAGCAAAATACATAATATTCTATTTATAAATGCGCGAGCAGCTAGCTGCGAGTGCTGAGAAAAATTTTATATTATAGGCTACAAAAGATGTGTTCTGAGCGGTGAGAAAATAAATATTCTTATTATAGAGCAGAGCCACCGAGAAAAACCCATTACTTTTAGTTATTTCTTTTCATCAGTGATTTTTTTGTCACGATTGGCCGCCCCTAATATTTGGCCGCCCTAGGCCCGGGCCTACTGGGCCTTAGGGCAAATCCGCCACTGCCTGGGGAAATTTATAAAACTCATCGTCGGCACCTTGTCTGTGTACTGGGTAGGCATCAATCGCTCAACAGTTGAGTGAAATAACTAATCTTCAAATCTTCCAAAACCATTGAACACACCCGCGCACAGCAGTCGTGAAATGTTACTTTTACAATGACGAAGCCTTTCTAGAACCTTCAGCAGGTATATAATACATCCATCATAGAAGTGTGACGTCATTGCGTAGGCAAATTATAATGACCAGCGGTTCCCAGTATTTTCTTTATCAAAGTGAAATGTGAAGGAGTCATTACTTGGTGTGGTTTCCGCCCGCTGGCCTTGCGCGGACTTTCGGCTACTTTATCTGATGCTAGAAAAATTACAGGTTTTTTTTGTTCGTGAGGAGGGGACTATTTTAAGAAATTACCTACAACTATCAGATTAAAATTTTAAACTGACAGCACTAATCGATTAGAGCACTTGTTGGTAATATAAATTCAACGGAACTTATGGCGGAGCTTCGGTTTTCATCGGAGTGTCGCTGCTGTATGAAAATTAAAATGCGATTAGTTCGTTTTCGGAACAGAATGTTATGGGACTTTCCATATTATATAAAAAATTAGGCATAAGCACCTAAGTGTAGGGATTTTGTAAGCTCATTTTAATTACCAAATGAGCTATTTTGTTGTGTGCATAATATTATGTATTCGGTTCATCGCCTATACAATTTGAATTCGCACTGATTTCACTAGTCACTGTCCTTCTATCCTGAATGGCGCATGGCACCAGACATTTGAGGTCATTTTCGTTTGTTCATCCACTTACCAAATATTTCTATTATACCTTGTACTCGTCTTTGACCACGATCTCTCTGACGTTAATCGACAATGCGGCCGTAGATAGAAGCTAATCTAAATAAAATTGTAATGTGAACAGTCAACTTACCTCAATATTCCTAAACAATACTATAGTTTACAATGCATCAGTAGGTAGGAGGTGGAAGCTCGTTCGCATGTGAAACCTACATTACTACTGCACTGTTCCGCTTGTATTCTATGCATTAGTTGCAATTTCATATGCTAATTAAATATTAATGCAACACAACTCCTGTTTTAGATTTTGTTATTATTAAGTATACCTCTATAATATTATGTGTTAAATTGACAAATTTTAATAAAAATAATATGTGGGTATTAAATTAGTACCTACGTAATACGTAAGTATAAAATCAAGTGTGTTTTGTTCGACATAATATTATATGAATTTAACTGCCATCTGACAGTGGTTTGGACCACTCTGCCTGAATCCATTCAAAATGTTTCGGATATCAACAATACTGCAGCGTTATATATTTCAAAAGAGACAGTATGATCCTGTTAAATATGATTTTTAATCAGGTAAATAGTAAATTGCTGCTTTAAAAAACACCAGTTCCAGTTGTCAAAGAAAAAGCATGTTTAAATTGCATGTATCACTCAAACAAGATGTTCCTGACGACATAATATATAATATGAGAAGACTCGCACTCTATCTCTATAGAACTGTAGACTCTACCTCAATATAATATACCTACCTAGACTAGACTAACACGATGATGCACAAACAATATACTTAAAGTATGTATATTACTAATCACACTAAAGGAACATTAGGGCTGACCTAGATCACCTCGATTGCCTATCATTAAAGTCTTACATTATAAAAGTCACCTGGTATATCATCCGTCATGGTTGAATCCAATTTATAGGTTAGTTGAGTCGAGAGGAGCCGCGGTCGGCCATGGCGGCGGTCGCGGCGTGAACTGACCGCTGGCCGGTGGACACTGCCGTCGGACATGTTGACCACCCCTTGGATACCATTCCAACATGAATCTAAAACTTACTGGACACGGCTTAGCTTGCTAGACTATTTGATTTATATGTTTTGTGTTTGTGAACCAAAAGGCTCAGTCAATTCATTAGAACTTTAAGAAGCATTGTTACAAAAGCGTTAAACATTTAAACCTTGGAATGTAATGAAATTTTCGTGTTTCTTTTTTTCAAAAGTTGGTTTAATTGAAAGCTAGAACTATAAAAAAATTGTTTGTCATGAAGCTAAAAATCTTTGATACAATCTGTTTTCTTACGTAGATTTACCTTCAGGAATTCCCCAGGGTTTAACTTCGGTCCCATATTTTTTGTTGCGTGTAAATATTAGATGAGTGAGCATCAGGTATAGAGGCCTAACACGTTTTGGTTCGATCAATTTCATGTCATATCCATTAACCCTAGCGCTTTTACTTACTGTTATTGTGGTGAATAGTATTAGTGCCCACAACCACAGCTACAGAGCCACCCCGTCCTGAATAACTTGTTCAAATTTAACCGCTTCACTAACGTTGACCAATTTTCTATAGGTCTTGCTAAATTGGTCGATGTTACGTGTCGGAAAAAGGTTTTTCATTGGACTGTCATAAATTCTATCCATTGATCTGTTTGCTTTGAAATGGTATTATTTTAAAATCCATTGCCTTAAATATGTAGTTACTAGTTGAATATAGTTTTGTATAAGGTCTTAGATAATTTAAATTGATGAAGAAAACTAGGAATTGCCACGTCAAGTGTCAGTAAAATGCACTCGCAGAGTTAAGTGGATAATAGCTTGCAATTTCATTGATTGCTATTGAAATAGATAACCTTGAGGTTTGAAGTGTAGATAACATCTAGTCCATACTTGTGGCAAAGAATAGAAACTATTACTAGGTACTTGTGGGATGGGCACCTCGTACATGTATCTTTAAGAATTAACTCGTATTATACGCACTCACTGATGCTATTTGGATTCTTCTGTCAAAACAATGAATAAGAATTCCTAAAAGCAGTCATCCGCAGATTAGTGCTTCTATCTTTTTTACGCATAGATATTTTAGTTTCTTTCAGTTTTTGATAATTTGTATTGGACATTTCTCTGACAGAAGAGTTTTCTTACATTTGAATCCAAGTTGTTCCGTTCTTATCAGTTTTCGCATAAACGCGTCTTTTACTATACCTTTGCGACCTTTGCAAACCTTTGACATTTGTCGCAGGACAGGAGGCGTAACTGCATAAAGCTCTGATGATGGAGTAACGCAAGGTCAAGGAAATTAATGCTTCGTCATTAGGTTAGCCTCTAGGTCAGACGTTGTTACATAAAATCTAGATTGAAGATTGAAATGATTTATCGTGCTTTGTCGAGCTTAAGGTAGTTTTACGGAAAAAAGTTCTTATTATTTAAAAATTGTTTTGCTATTGTTAATTTTAAGTAAAATTAAGGTGATAGTGAGGTTAAAGATAAAATTAAGCTTTCGCACAGAATGCATAATTCACTAGGTAAACATGGATCCATAATGGAGATCCATAATGGAATACCTACTCCAGAAATGCTATTAGTTTAAAAATTCTATTAGAATTTTCTAAAAGGGTTTAACTGTCCTCAGAGAGAATCATACTTACTTATTAACATCAATAGATATTTCATAAATGTCGCAAGTTCACCGCCACAGGGTAAACGACATTTTCTCCATAAACCACTATTTTACTTCTGAATACGAGTAAAGTGCCGTGCAAGCAATACCTGTTATCTTTATAGTTGTTTACTTCGGTATAGAAAATTTAGTTAAAATTTGTAATTGTGATTTAATTATTGTAATTAAATCACAATCATGAGGTTCAGACGTTGACGAGGTGACTTTCCACACTTTCATTAATAGGGATGTTGACAAATTTTTGGAATTGCTTTTATATGATAGATAGACCCATTTCATACACGAATATCATATTTTTATGCAAAATTATATGATATTTTAATATAAAAATACGTAAATAAAAAGGATTTTTTGAATTCTGGCTAAAACGTTCCGAACAGTCATCTAACAGCGCGTGACGTCACACCACTGGCCTGTACTTACGCTTTCTAAGCCATGTTCCTGATTTCGACACATTTTAATTATTCATAACTTAAAAACCACTGAACCGATTTTGATGCAACTTATACTGTGCCCTTAGTTGGTCCATACTTAAACCAAAAATAAAGACAATAACTAAAATCTCTCTGAAAATATAAGATCCATTTTGGTTATTGACTTTTTTTTGCTTAAATTTTGACCAACTTAGGGCTTAGTATAAGTTGCATCAAAATCGGTTCAGTGGTTTTTAAATTATGAATAATTAAAATGTTTCGAAATCAGGAACATTTCATAGGAAGCGTAAGTCCAGGCAGTGGTGTGACGTCACGCGCTCTGATTGGCGTTCGCATTCGCGTAACAATTAGTAAAAATTATTGAAATTAAAATTGATTTTACTCAATATTGGCTTGTAAATAGATCCTTAAAATGTGATTATAGGTTTTTAAATACTGTCTTTTATGTGAAAAACATAAGTTTATATGAATTCGTAACATGTGTCAACATCCCTATTGTCATATTATAGTTATTTGTTATACAAGAGTGCAAAGTTGCTTTTTTACCGCGTGCTCAGTTTGTATGACCGAGCTAGCGAAGGATTCTAAAATTAAATCACGAGCGTAGCGAGTGATTTATTAATTAGAATCCTGAGCGTTAGCGAGGGAATCAAAAGAGCACAAGGTCAAAAATCTTTGCACTCGAGTGTGACACATAATTTTTCATCCCCCCTCAGCGAGGAAATAACTCAATGCTAAAAGTTTTTTTTTTAATTATTCTCACCATGGTTTTTTTTTTAAATTTATTCTGACCATGGATATTCTCACCATGGTTTTTTTTTTTATTAATTTATTCTGACCATGGATACAAGTCCTTCAGCCGAAATCTTTATTATAATTTTAAGTTCATTGTTTATTGGAGAGGATATTCCCTCCAATATTCGATAAAGAGTGGGCGTTTATCGAATCACATCGATTCATTTTGTGACGATTCTTGAAAATAGCAGACTGTTGAACTTTTTTCCATTCTTCGACAGTAAATCACATTCACAAACACTCAACGTTTATTAAACCCATTATTAATACGCGTTTAGCACTTATTGCAAAATTATTATCCAAGAACGCAAAAAATTTAATCCGCTTTCCAAAAGCGCGGCAAAATGAATCTTCTCACCATGGATTCGCACAGTGTTGCCAGTGCATTATCTTCAAAAATAACCAGTATTCAATTTTAATTTACGTAGGTACGCTTACTTAGAGTCCTTTTCACGAAAGAAGTCCCACGGAATTTAGCGGAATAAATTTTTTATTCTATTATTATTGGACTTTATATTTTAAATCATTTTTATTTGTTACATAAAATAAATACCTTTTTGATTAAGAAATTAAATATGAGAAATTATGAGGCGTTAAAAAGTTAAAGGTATTTAAACTTTTAAAATGTGCAATAGTGGCGTCCCGCAAAAAGGTCTCCATTCGTGAAAAGCACTCTACCTATTCGTTTTAGTAATTATTTTCTCATTTTCAGTTTATTACAGTAAGAAATTGTTAATAAAAAGTAATACTTAGAAAAAATCTTGCTACTAACTAAATAAAGTTATAAAAAATTGGCTTATTCTATTAACTCTGCTAAATTAACTCAACTATTATTTACTATTACAGTACTATATTATAATTCATTAAAAAAACATTAATGCCTCGAAATGTAACTTATATCTAAACAACTAACGTAAATATAGTTCAAAAGAAACGTAATATGTTACAAAAGTAACTTACTGGCAAGGCTGATGGTGCGCCCAAAGCAAATTAAAAAAAAAAAGTTTACTAAAGAGGTTCTTACTCCGAGTTTTTAACAAATTTAAAAAAGTTGTACGCTTATTTCGGTACCATAGAGGTGGAAGTAAATAGGTTTAATTATGTTTTTGTCTCTAGAGGGTAAAGTAAATTTGAATTTCTCTAGAGGATAATATGGACTTTTCCAGTCAGATATCGAAGCGCAAAAATACACTTTCCGAGGTGGGGGGATGAAAACGTTATTTGTAGGTATTGTCATGTTAATTTTCTCGACAGTCAAAATTAGGTGTATATTTTTTTGTGAACCTAAGGTTGTTAGATAAAACTGGTCAATCCGGTCCTTTATTAATATTGTTTGTACCTACTTGTTACCTATTCTCTAAGTGTACACCTATTTTTAGATAATGCGCTTTTTTTCTGGCCCTTAACTGTACTTAGACGTCTCAAATCAGCTACATGGGGGCAGAATCGACAAGCTTATGCATTGTTAAACGGTTTCGTGAAACAAATGCCAACGAACTGCTTACAGAAATTACCTTAGCCATGAATTTAACGATGTTAGAATCAATGAGCTCTAAAATATTTTTTTAAACGTTATCTCAATAGGGGAGCGGTCAAGGTAAAAACAAATTAAAATTTGTTTTAATAATTGTTATTTTAATAATTAAAATGTATTTGATACGTATTTTTTTGGTTGAGAATAAAGTAAAAAATGGCTGAGCGCTTATAAGTTTTTCGGTGTGGACGTGTGACGCCACTTGTGGATGCATTTTGTACCGACTCGGGCATCCACAAGTGACGTCAATACCCCTTCCATGTAACTTTAGTGCGTTGTAAATCACACGATTTTTAATTAAAATCCCAAATAAAAAAAAAACGTGTCCAATATTTTTTAATACTTATTCTACATTATGGACCAAAAACATATTTTGTCCGATCCCCTAATAGAAAATAATATTTAAGGTATGTATCAGCACAGATAAAAGAATACTAATAAATTGATTCATGTAGGCAACGTCATCTTTGCAACTCACGTGATCTACGAGTGGTCACTGCGACAGCTCGACGTGTTTGTCGCAATTACACAAGCCCTATGTGTGGTCAGCCTAAGCAGCAATCTAAAAGCCTTTGAGGGCATCAGATTACCTAGGCCTTACCTAAGCTGACTTAAAGTTCCTAACTGACGACCGGCACGAGAGATCCTTATCGTGTAGAACGATAAAAAACGAATACTTTTATTGATATGTAAATGTAACAGTCATTGGTGCTAGTCATTTATACGTAACACCACTACTAAGGTGTGTGTAAGTGTTGGTATGTTAACAAAGCAGTTATTTTTAAACGACTCGCGGTAAATTATTGACAGTCTTTCAAGACTTTCATATTGAACTAATTTACTTTGGCAAGTGATTCTCGGAAATTATTGGAATAATATCCTTGTTAATAATACTTGATGTAGGCAATTATGGATTGTTCCTTTACTGTAGGTACTACATAATATTTTTAACTGAATTCAAAAAATATATATATCACGGCTAAAGTCCGAAGTGCGGACATTAGCCGTAACATACATATATAGGTAATTCATCTTTTTTAGGCATTTTCAATAATTTCTCAGACTCTCTTTTTGGCTCTGCTGGGGTTGGTACTTACCTAGTCGGCGTCCTGGAAAGGAAGTCTACCCCAGTAAAACTAATTTGTAACTAAGAATTTTAAAAGATTAACAATTTTAACAAAAAATAATCCTTAATTCCTATAATATCCCATAGCGTTCATTATAAATATAAAGGCAGATAATATGGGTACTGGGTACTTTTCGAAAAGGCGGTAGGCAACATTCTTAATTTTTATTATTATACTAGCTGCGCCCAGCGGTTTTACCCGCAGTACTTATGTAGCCTATGTGTTATTCCAGAGTCTAAGCTAGATCTATACAAAATTTCAGCTCAATCGGTCCACCGGTTTAGGCGTGAAAGAGTAACAAACATCCAGACATCCATTCTTACAAACTTTCACGTTTATAATATTAGTAAGATTAAATTTCTGTAAAAAATATAAAGAGGGGTGGGGAGGTATTTTAATATACTACACTCGTACCTTACCTATTTCAGAAAGCGTTACTTTAAATATAAATAATACGTTAAAAGGATTGCTGACGTAGGTTTTACTAAATGACCTCTATGCCCTACACAAAAAAATAATAAGACCTAAAATGATAAATCTACAATAAATCTAACAGGGCAAAAATGTTATAAAACTTAACAATTTTCCCCATTTTCAATCTATTTTATTCACAAGCCATTTTGAAACTTAATAGGTTGAATTAAGATTGGTTTTATTTTGTAGGATATTAGGTCACGTGATGGGTCGTGAGAGTGTTTGGGTTGTGTTGCCATGGTAACCGTATCATGGCATCTTTAGCGATGCCGATTCCAGTTCGTGCGTTGACCTGAAACTGATCTTGGATGGGAATTTTCTCTTATTTGTAAATATAAACTCGGCTACAAACCCCAACTTATGCCACCCCGTCGTTTTTGCCTCGGGTGTTAAAAATATAAATGATATTCGATTAAAAGGGTCGTTTTTGCCTCGGGAGTTAAAAATATAAATGATATTCGATTGATACATATTAAGTATAAATAACCAAAATCACACAAACAGAACCCAGACTCAAAATTCTTGTTGACTTGTGAAATCAATAGGTAGGTACCTAATTGGGTAATTAAAAATTATCAATACTCAATAATGTATGATTACCTACTCGTATAAAAAAATATCTTTTTGTATTTTATTGACTGATCTAGAAGGATCAACCTCTACATCAGTCAGTAAAAGACCTAGTCTATATATCGCCGAAGGAATTTGATTGAAATTTGGAAAACAGACAGGTTTTATAACGTAAGAAAAGATTTAAAGAGAAGCTCAGAAAAGATTTTTCAAAGTCGCGTTGACCATGTGAACCATTTCTGTAGGTCGATTTAAATAATTTGAATACATAAAACAGCAGTTAAGACGAAATAAAACCTAGGTCACTAGGTATTAACTGAGCTATTACTACTGTTTAATCTATTGATAGATTTTAAATAACCTGTTTACAAATAAATGTAAGTTATTCGCAGATGGTATAAGAAAAGCTCAGGAAACACCAAGTGGCGCCACCTTGCGTAAAGCTTTAACAGTCAGTACTCAAACATCTGAATATTTTTGTAAAATTTTGTAGTTAATAATATCAATACTCAATAATGTATGATTACTCGTATAAAATAGGATATTTTTGCATTTTATTTATACTCATAATATCGTAAGGATTAAATTATGCCTAATTATTATAAATTATAAACGTCCAGTGCTCTTGTGTCTCAATACCGTACACCTACAGGTGCTAATTTTCCATAATCTACAAACTAGTAGTGTGCGTATTTTTAGAAGTAGTTTGAAACTACTTCTAAAAATACGCACACTATTTAAAAACAAAAATTAAAGAATTTGTATATACGTTTTTCTGATTTTGTTGTAAATAATAATAATATTATAATGTAATAAGCGAAAGGGCTACCAGCTACCACCTAATTAACCACTTTAGTTTTGCTACTCCATACTAGATGGCGCTGTTAGTCAAATTATGCGCTTTGTTGATTGAGAAATTATAGAAAACTAGCTGCGCCCAGCGGTTTTACCCGCTGTACTACTATAGCCTATGTGTTATTCCAGGGCCTAAGCTATATCTATACCAAATTTCAGCTCAATCGGTCCACACGTTTAGGCGTGAAAGAGTAACAAACATCCAGACATAGATTCATAGAAACTTTCACGTTTATAATATTAGTAAGATTAAAATTATATTGTATAACTAGCTTATGCTCGCGGCTTTGCTCACATGGCAAAATCCTTTCTTAGCGGAGGTCTACGTCATAGAACCTATCTATGTTCTAAAATTTCAACCCAATCCGTTCAGCGGTTGGCTATGCGTTGATAGATCAGTCAGTCAATCAGTCACTCTTTCCTTTTATATATTTAGATGTAATATCATTTGATGCTTTAGTTTTGTAGCGGGGGTGGATTGAATTAGTTTCTATCATTCTTAATATCTTAAATTAAAGCTTTAATTCGAATGGGGTGGTTGCAGCCCGATCGAGCCGCTTGGGAGCTTCAGGGGGTTAATTAGGCGTGTTCCTATTTTTATTTAAAATCGACGCCTGTAAAATCATATAAGTAGAAACCTACCAAAATATCTTAATGAGTTAGATTAAAGGAAGGTAGTTAATAAAACTAAATCAAGTTGTCATACTTAATTTATTCAATAAACTTATTAAACATGTTTTAGTAAATGCGAGGACTATTCATATTGGCAGTTTGATAGTTTAGGTATAAAATGAATACCTACTGACGCAACCAACAGATTAAAACTTACAATAACTAATTATAATCTACTACACAAGAAATGCCAATTAGGTAGTACGACACATTTTTGAATTGAATAATAAATATTTAATTATAATGAGGGATTGTTAATTTATGTTAAAATTACTTATAATACTTTAAGACCTACACAGATATCTAACAAACCATTTGACAGAGGAGACAAATTCTAAAAATCGTGTAAACAGCTGGGCAAATTATATTAAAAAATACTGGTGAGTATACTTATTAGAATAATATGATAAGCTTATTTTTATATTGTATATGTATGGTGTAAAATAAGGTGATTTTTATTCTATTCAATTCAATTCAATTCATTTATTTAACCATAAATATAACATGAGCGTTATAAAAGGCAAGTCATTTGTATATTACATACATTTTGTCTTAAATATAATTAAATTTTAACATAATAATCTATTCTATGAATATGAAATTTACAAGCAAATTTATGATTTATATAACATAAATATTAATAATATAGTAGGACAGTTATTTAGATTGAACAAAATCTACACTTTTATACTTACTTGGCGTTTGCTGAATTTATGTCGTAGTAACAAATGCTTTGGATACTGTATGACTGATTTTAGGCAATGACGTCCGTCCATTACAGTGTTATTAGTCAGTACTAAATTCTACGAAATACTGCGCTGCGCTGGAATCTTCTAAGCCGGGAGTTAAGAATGAACCCTCTCCTCGGTTTATTAAATATCTGTGGTTCAATAGGTACAAATAAAGGTAATACAAGATAGAACATTATAGTAAAGTAATACAGGTGTTAAGATTAAATATGTTCTTGATTATCTTATGACTAGTGTTTTATAAATACTACAATTTGTTGCATAATTAACTGTTTACATAAATTAATTCAAAACACTGGAATATAAATAAAACTTATAATTAGGTATATTATTACAGACAAAGCCAGTAACAACAGCATGTCTATTTCATGCGTGGTCAAAATAAAATGCTACGTCATATAAAGTTACTGAAAAAAGCCTTTACACGCAGTCACTAGCGCCACTCACATTTATTTATAAGTTTCATTATATAATAATGTGGAAATTGTTGCCACACGATCTAGTTACATTAAAATAGATATAATTACAAATATTTGATGAATTTTAACTTACAATACTTAAGAAAAATACTTCTTTCATGCAAGTTTACTATTGAAAAATATTAGAATTATTTTCTTGCTGTAAAAACTGAATAATAAAGAGTAGGACAAAAATAAAATTGAATAATTACTCTCTTGTTTCTGTCCAGTTTAGTATAATTAATATGCTTACAGAAAGAAAATAATTAATTACGAAAAATGATTGGTCGTATAACAATAATAATGACTTGATTCCTTCATTCCAAACGCAGAATTAACAGAATCTGCGCCCCATTCAGATCTAAAATACAATATTTTCTCAAAGGTGGTAACTATAATATACCTAACGTATGACAAGACTCTCACTGATTCGTAAGCTAACCTGAGGTCTTTACACTCGTTCCGACTACTCTAAGAATAGAAGAGAAGAAGAACAGAAACTCTTTTTACACTTCACATAATTTTTTAAGGTTAAAAAATGTGGAAAAATGCAAAGAGAGGAAAAGTTCAAAAGAAGAAAGATCGTAAGGAACTTACACCTAATATCGAGGAATATACAATCGATTTAAATCACTATCGAGAATCGATTTAAAATCTAATCACAACGCTGCCTGGCATTGAATAGAATAGTATAGAAAACTCTTTATTGTTCACACAAATACAACAATATAAACTTAGAACTAAGATTACACAGAAAGAAGTGTATTGTGTATTGTTTTGAGGAAACGCCAAAGTGATCATGTTTTAAAAATACACTGATATAATTTGTTATATTAATGATGTGCATGTTGCACTGAACATTCACTGAACAGATTAGTAGAACACAAATAAATATAATATATTTAAAACAGTAAACTAGAATTACCTACATATAGTTGCATAATATATTGGACACTCATACTCATACAGATCATCAATTAGAGTATTCTAATTACGTATTGTTTCTGGAATTTTAGGTGTGAAGTTTTAGCTGCTGCTCAAGTCAAAAAAGCTTTAAAATCTTAAGGCTTTGTCGACATGTCTTGATGATAACATGTGCTATACGCTTCGCTTAGCCTAAGAATCACTTGACTACAAATGCCAGTGCAGCGTTATTGTGAGTTTAGGGTGATTCCTGAGAGTCAAAATTTTACGTGTCTGGGGGAATAAACTACCCGTAACATAAAAATTCTACCCAAAGGTATTTTTTTCCTGTTAGTCTAAGGTTCAATCTACTTAATGCATGATAGACATCAGGTTATATTTAGCTGCAAGTATCTAAAAAAAAATGTAAAAGCACTGAAATTTGATTACCGTGGGCTGTCCCTTACACATTTTCGGAACAAAATATATTTTTTACACTAATTTATAAAAGGAATTTAATTAATTCCTGTGATCAAAGCTGTAACGGGTGAACTGTTATATGATCAAAAAAATACGCGAATGCTGTACTCAGCGTAGTTTTAGAAAAAATAACAAATTTAGGTTTGTCCCCGGACAAAAAGTGATTCCCATGGCGCGCGACATAACTACCCACATTTCACAAACCACAATACTTAGAAGCTTGTACGCACGTTATAGGCTAACTTCGATTGCGCTCTAAACATAGTGAAGAGAGGCTCCTCCTCTCGTTGTTATAAACTGGATTTACGAAGGTGAGAAATTGATTACCGTGGTTTTGGTTCACTAGATCATTGATTACCTTTTCCATGTTTAAAAATATTTTTTTATCCATTACGGTTTTTTGACTAGTGTGTGCAGTTAGAAAAAGGGTATTGTTTATTATATATTTTATTAATTTTGGTCTATAATTATGGTATTTAAAAATATTGACAAAAAACTATACAATTTTGATTTCCATGGTATTGATTCTCATGGCATTTTGCCACGGTGATCAATTTTCCCCTGAGTTTTCTTGCGCATTCTTTCACTTTTTACCCAACTACAGCGAAGCCGCAGGTATGGAAGTGATTTTGACAGTTTATATTTGTATATTTCATTATTTCAGATATTTTTTTATATTGTATACATCAGATTTTTTTATATTTATTTATTTATTTATTTAATAAAACAGTACATGCTGACAGTTACAAGCACCAAAACGCACATACAGGTAAACAATTATAGTATTAATATAGGAATTTAGGAATTTATACGTATATAAGACAAATAAACAATAAAATATTCATACAGATCACCAAGTCTGTCAGTGTGTATGTCGGCATCCTGGATTGTCTGCAGAAAGTTATTTAGAATTGCGATTGCTCTCGCAGTAGGCGCGTTATTTGCGTAGTGCGTACGTAGCGAGACCTTATTTGTAAAAAGGCGATGATGACGACGCCCAGTACGCATGTAATTCTGTGGTACATAATACTGCATGCTGCTCAGCACCGAGGGATTGTCCACTTTGTTACGTAACAACATGCAGTAATGTACACACAGCAAAAATTTGCGTCTTAGTTCGAGGGTATTGAGCCCTACCATCCCGGCTACAAAGAGAGATGGAAAGAGAAAAGGATAATACCCATAATCTCTCTTATAGAGATACCGCGCAAACTTGCGCTGAACTCTCTCGAGCATGAGAGCATATTTGTTCTCTCGTGGATCCCAAACTATAGCTCCAAATTCGAGACAACTACGAACGTATGCATTATATAACGCTATCGGTACATTTCGAGATTTGAATTGGCTAGAGGTTCGTGTAATGAAACCTAGAGTTCTATTAGCTTTCTTACATATATTTGTGACGTGGGAACGGAAATTCAGCTCACTATCCATAGTTATACCTAGATCGCGAATGTTTACTACGCGCTCAAGAAGTACGCCTTCAAGAGTATATGGATATCTGCGGGCTACTGGAGACCTTGTGTATGTTATAACTTTACATTTGGACACATTGAAGCTAAGGTTGTTTGTCTGGGCCCAGGCCCCAACCGCGGTAATGTCACACTGAAGTCTCTCAAAGTCAGATGAACTATTGATGCTGAGATAGAGCTTCAGATCATCAGCAAACAAGAGGCACCTAGCTGACGTAAGAACCCCAACGCCTAAGGCCCCAACCGCGGTAATGTCACACTGAAGTCTCTCAAAGTCAGATGAACTATTGATGCTGAGATAGAGCTTCAGATCATCAGCAAACAAGAGGCACCTAGCTGACGTAAGAACTAGTGGAAGGTCGTTAATCATCAATAAAAATAGCGTTGGACCCATATTGTACTATAGTAGACAGCCGCTGTGGCTTATGCGGCACCATTATATCCCCACATTAATAAGTCGCTCAGCGAGCTATGGAGAGGGCTATACTCGGGGTTTCTCTACGTGATCGAATCAGGAATGAGGAGATGAACCAAAGTCACTGACATATCTCCGCGGATCAGGAAGCTGAAGTGGTAATATGGGCATGACACATAGCACGTAGAGCGAATGGCTGATGGGGTCGAAAAGTGTTCAAGTGGCTACTACATGCAAGCAAACGCAGCGTAGAACGTCAACCCACAAGTGTGGCAGACGACCTTATTTAGGTCGTTGAAAGACGCTTGAAGCAGGTCGCTTCCAACACCGGTGTTATATATGGAGGTCTAAAGGGGAGGTTTATGTTCAGCAGTAGACGTCTTATGGCTGAGATGATGTATGATGAAAAAATAAAACGAAACAATGGGCTGACTGCAACTTTCAGTCCAGATTAACCTAACTAATGATAAATGTACAATCTGATGACAGCTTCTGGAGTGAATCCTGTCAGTGACTGTGACTGAGAACTTAATCTCATATTCTAGGACTATATATTCAATATTTTTACATTGTTTAAGACTGCAATACGTTGATTTTATTTAGTTTACATGATTATCATATAGAGAGCCAATATAGACCTTTTTAATACTTGATGTTTGGTGTGTATCTGTTTGGATCACAGTTTTTAATCATTTCTATTTTATATGATTAGTATGTAGAGGTCAATATTTAAATAATAACATAGAATTCAAACAAAATAGTTTTAATTTTGATTCCCATGCCACACTTTATTGATTCCCGTGGCACCAAAAATTTAAATTTAAATATCTTCTGAACAAAACAAGTTATAATGATGCCTATTTGATTGATGTGCTTATAATTATGGGAAATTTGATGTTTTACATGTAAAATGCAATAATACTTTGATTTAAAATCTGCCACGGAAATCACTTAAATACGCCCGATCTCAGGATTTACCCTTTAACCAGTGGCTCGCGCTGGTCTTTGCATCGATACAGCTACAGGGGGCTGTGGCGGGGGGAACATATCAAACTCTTCCACAATCGTCTTCGGGTGTAACGCACTTATATTATTATCTATCATGTACGTCCTAGCATGAGTTTGGGTCAAATCCTGCTTGGGTTCGTTGACGAGCCAGTCTTCTCGCTCGCGGAGACGCTTGCGACGAGCGATCTGTTTGTCTCGCAGATGGGTTAGACGAGCAAGATGAGCCTTGATCTGCTGCGCGCTTAGGCCGGTCTGTCCTGAACGGAGGAGCTCGGCGTTACGCTTGAATGAGCCTTCAGGGTCGCGGCGGTTCCATGTGTAGCTGAAAAAGAGGTTTGAAAAAGTTGAGAATTTTATACGACTGAAGATTATGATAAAGTTTGTTACGCTCAAGTCTCAAATGAGAGTAGGTACATAAGTTTTTTTGTGCCACATAGTATGTCTGTAATATCTGGTGGTCAGACAATAATCTGGTATAACATACGCCCGCGATAGCTTTGTACACGTGTTCTTTGATGAATCATTCAGACTTCCCCTCAGGGAAGGACGATTCCGAAAAATCTCATAAAAGACATTCTTAAGAAAGTCTTATAGATAAATGATACGGAAAATACATAAACATATCCCAGGTTTATTGCTTTCGTACACCGAAATGGGACAACTTTTGCTGACAATAAAACGCAAAACTTATATTTTCCGCTGCAATTATTTTGATTTATAAATCCAATAGTTGTGGTTTTCGGCTCTAATGTGCTTTGTTGGGGAATTTTCTGCGATCTGCGATACCAAATTTATGGCCCATAGTTGTGGAGTGAAATAAGTTTTCGTCCATTGTAGGATATATTAAAGTATTTTGGGCAGCGTTAGTGCTCTCCGGGGGGACGTTTAGGTTATTAATTTGCAGTTTATATGCTGATGCTAATGGAAAATATAAATAGCTTACACCAGAGGGCTTTTCGTCCTTAACTTTGATGTATAGATTGTAAAAAAAAACATCGAACACTGTGGCGTGTTTTGGATTATTAGAATATAGCATTAAAATTTACAATCACGTATAGTTATGGATATTATATGACTATAGGTTAAATAATATTAACTACTTAATTTATATAATATTGTCTGCTTACCCCTTGAATGGTCTGGTGAGTCGACTACGGGCAGTCGGCCGGGACCTCTTCCTTAAGTCGTTAGGTCGTACGTCATTAGTCCTCAAGTAGTTTCTGTTCTGCTTGCGTCCGCGCTTGGCTTGTCTCGGGAGCCCTTGTCCCGGCCTCAGGTCGTACGACTTAGGATTAGGGTTCACCGTCACATCATTAAACATCGCATCGTTGACTTCTCGACTGATGCTGGGTGCTGTGATCTCGTTGATGACGCCCATACGTTGCCAGCGACGACTCAGATCTTTCACCCTCGCCTTGGTGACTTTACGCAGCTTCGTCTGGCAGATGTAGCGGTGCGATTCGAAGCACTGGTGCGGTGCCCATCTGTGAAGGTAACGTTAGGAAAGTTGAAGGTGTGACCCAAAACCAAGTTTAGGATGATGTGTGGTGCAGTCCAACCCATGTGAATCACCCAAATGCTTCCAACAGGTTCTACCATCTGCCGGGATGATATTCCTGCTCCATTATGCCTTTGGAAGTATTTAAAAGGCATTCTGTGAGTCCTTGCTGCCAATGTCACCTGTGCCGAGCGAAAGTCGCTCTTTACCGTGATTGATTTTATTGATGAGATTTTATGGGCTGAGAAACCCAGACATTATAAGAATTAAGAGATAGTTTGAAATGGTTGAGTTTAAATGGTTATTCGTTATTATTAGTGTTTTTACACCTCCATCCTTACATTTACCTTATCACCTGCTTTACCGTATGTTACACAAAGTTGATTTAATAATGGTTTACGTACTACAGTGTTATCTAAGTATTGTTACAGTAACACCATGTTATATCACACTCGATACAACGAACCTGATGGCGTTTTTGCCTTTTGCCGTTCGCTTCCCTGTCTTGTTGTGGGCGCTGTGAAATTTGGAAAAAGTTAGCTAATTATTGATTTTAATTTTTAATAAACTTTTCGTCGTATTACGACTCTGTAATCTTGTGGGTTGTTTTCTTTGTAATCATGTTTCGTTGCATTTTATTACTACTTTTGTTAGTAGGCTTAAGTTTGCTTAAAATTGTTCATATAGTTCAGATGTCTTCCATAAAACTTTATTGCTAAACCAATAAACCTCAGACGGTTATCAATCAAACGATTTGTCGAAAAGTAAAAGTTAACTATAAAGTTTAAACTATAAAACTGTTTACATCCATGGGAAGGGCTACGCCTTACAACTTACTAGACTTGTCCCGTGGTTTTGCCTTGTTTAACTAATGATTTCCACAGTTATGGCTACCTACTCATTATATAATTAAATTCCAAAATTTTGCTTATGAAAAAGTTACTAATATTTTTTCACACATACATTCGCTTTTATTATATTACTAGTATATGCGCGCGGCTTTGCCCGCGTGGCCAAATCCTTTCTTACCGGAAGTCTACGTCATAAAACCTATCTGTAAGAAGAAGAGTGATGTGATTCACCTTTATTTATTTGTCAGACGTAAAGACGCAATAAACAACCTTATAACACACACATCCAAACTTTCGTCAGTATATAGGTAATATCAGTGGAATACAATCGTATGTTTGAAAAATAATACAAATATGGCAAAAATCACGAGCGTTGGCGTGCAGGGGTCATTTTGTAAATGGTTTTATTGTAACAAGCCATCTGCTGGCTCGTGGTGGCCACAATGGCTCCACACAATGGCGAATCGTAAAACTTATTGCTTTTTGTGGTGAGGATTTTTGTTTGCCAATATTGGGAGGGTGTGGCGTGAGGTGGAAGATGTAGCGGGCAGATTTTTCTTAATACTTCATATTTATATTTTTTGCTCGCTTTCTCTCTATTATCAAACTATAAAGTTTTCTTTAGGGTTTAAATGTGGTTTATTATATTTTCTGTGTACATTTTATATCCTTACCATAACTGAGGTGAAAATACTCGATTGACCATCAATAAAACCGGTCAAGTTCGAGTAGGACTCGAGCACCGAGGGTTCCGTACAAGCCCGTAGGTTTGTACGGAACCCGAAGGAAAAGTGGGTATAATATTATATATACTGTAGGTTTTGATTCCCATGCGAGTACTTTCGAGTTTGAATATATGCGGCTAAAATTGCTGTTTCTTTTGATTGCGTTGACATAGATGATTGATTTTTTTACAGCATAAAGTTATTATAAAGATGAATATTTCATATGAATTTCAATTTAATACCTGCAAGCGTTCTTGAGGAAAGGGGTAGTAAATACAAAATTATTAAAAATATTTTTTTATATTATGTTACTAAAAATTTACAGTTTTCGCAATTTTTCCTGTGCCTATGATCTAAGACGTTGCTGCGTTCCAAATTTCAAGATTCGGAGTTAACGGCAAGTACACTGTAGGTTTTGATTCCCTTAAGAGTAGTCGCGAGTTTAAAAATGCGGGTAAAATTGATGTTTCTTTTGAATGCGTTGACATAGAGGTTTGATTTTATTACAGTTTAAAGGTATTATAGACCTTAGTATTTGATATGACTTTCAGTTTAATACCTGCACGCGTTCATGAGAAATGAGGTAGTAAGTATGAAATTATGAAAAATATTTTATTATATGATGTAATAAAAAATTTACAGTTTTCGCAATTTTTCCTTTATCTGTGCTCTAAGGAATTGCTTTTTACCAAATTTCAAGATTCTACTTTCACGGCAAGTACCCTGTAGGTTTTGGTTTTTTGAGAGTAGTTGCGAGTTTAAAATTGCGGCTAAAATTGCTGTTTCTTTTGAATGCGTTAACATAGAGGTTTGATTTTATTACAGTTTAAAGATATTATAGACTTGAGTATTTGATATGAATTTCAATTTAATACGTTTACGCGTTCATGAGAAAAGGGGTAGTAGGTATAAAATTATTCAAAATATTTTTTTCATATGGTGCAAATAAAAATTTATAGTTTTCGCAATTTTTCCTTTATCTGTGCTCTAAGGTGTTGCTTCATGCCAAATTTCAAGATTCTGAGTTCACGAAAAGTACCCCGAAGGTTTTGATTTATTTGGGAATGTCGAAAATTTGCTGAAATTTGCGACATATTCGTCTATATCTTTTGATTGCGTTGGCCTAGAAATTTGAATTTTTCACAACTCTAAGAGGCAATGGACCTTAGTATTTCCTATAAATTTCAGCTTGTTACCTCAACGCGTTCCTAAGAAAAAGGGTCTTGACAGACAGACGGACGGACGGACGGACGGACGGATGGACAACAAAGTGATCCTATAAGGGTTCCGTTTTTTCCTTTTGAGGTACGGAACCCTAAAAACGTTTAATAAAATTGTTACAGTCAATCGGTTGCGTTCTGCGATGCTTCAAGCCTTTTGTTTTAATTTTTTTTTTCATATTTTTTGTTATTATCATGAAGATAATTACTAATTGCTGTGATATTATATTTATATCGTAAGCACATGCTATTGTGTAAATTAATAATTACAAAACACATGCATAACGCATAAAATGAGTAGAGTGAATTTCACGATGAAGATTCAAATTACATATTTAATATGGACATATTTCATCTGGAATCTGGGTAATAGATGGGTCCTCGTAAAGGTCTCTAGACTAGCCATGGTTATATGGGTTTTAGTTAGAACCTAAATGGATTTTGTTCTTAGAATTATTCAAAATTATTTATACCTTTTTAAAAGGGTTTTAAATGTTTTATTTCACCCATAATTTCGTCCCTTTTAGAATAAGTATGAGTAAATTCGCTGTCAACTTATGCCTTGACAACTTTCAATTTGTGGTTTAGATTGGATTCCAGAGTTTAGGCCCCTCCTGTCCTTGAGTCCCTATAAGCCAGGCTCGTCACGTACACAATATCGTTCGCTGAATCAATACACTTATTGGTAAATACCTCCTTTAATTAGAAGTCTACTTTAATACTGTTCCGGGAATGAGAACACAATAGGTCTATGATGTCAATTCTTTATACAGTCAGTCAGTTAAACATGTTAAGTGGATTTCTGAAGGACACTGGTTTTATTGCCTAGATTCTAGATTTATAAAATATCGTTGTATAACTAATTTTGTCTACAGTGTATTAAACATCGCTATGAGTTTTTTTTTAATTTTTTTATTCTTATTTGATTTTGGGACTTTTACCCTTAAGGGCATGTCAATCCCATCGTACCCTAAACATCGTTATGAGTTAAACGTAGCCCTGATTTGTTGTGCCATTTGTTTGAGCTTTTGTTTCATTCGGCGGTGTATTTCTTCTTCGCATCTTTTGTTGACCTATTTTTTTATTTAGTAACATACCTACTTGGATATGATAATAGGCTATTATATTTAATTGGAAACTAACAGCTTCTAGCAGTAGTTTCCAAGCACTTTTGATACCCGGGGATCTTTTTCTACATACGCGTATTTAATAAAATCGAGAAACCCTTTATATTATTATTTTTCAACATTAAGATAAAGGTAAAGGACAAGAAAGACATTTGCAGCGGGACAAAATAGACCGAATAATCATGAATTATATGTATTTTTTTAAATTTCTGTACATGAAAGTTTTTTCAGTGGTCCTTCAGTAGGTTAGTATCCAAAGATCAAAAACATACGAACCTATACAGCCGCTCGGGTATCATGGCGATGCAGTGAAACTTCAGTTGTTCTGGGCTCATCTTCTTCATCTTGGAGAAGGACTGGTAGTGCATCTGTCGCAGCTCGCCGCCCCACTTCCACGCTCGCGACACATCGTCGTATATGCCGCCGATCCATCTGACTGCTTTCTCTGGAAAATTCACATTTGGGATGCTAATTTTTACTATGTTGAAGATCGGCAATCATTTGGGTTCTTGTTCTTGTGGGTACATGTTTCTTCTTCACTTATTCTTATATCATCAGTCGGCGCGTCAAATTTTTACTTTGTTCTTGACGCATCAGATCGCGCCCGTCTTTTATTGTCAAGAGTGAGTCAAAATTTGAATATAACAAAAAAAACCATCCTGGATCACAACCGCTCTCTCGGGCGTCCTGTCTCTGTATGACGCCGGCTTCATCATCATCTTCATCATCAGTCTATGTTCGTCCACTGCTGGACATATGGCTCCCCCAAGGCACGCCACTGAACTCGGTCCTCCGTCTTTCTCCTCCAACTGCCGGCTTAATAATTAATATATTATCCACATCAATTTGTGACTTACCAACATCATGCTTGTTGAGGTACTGCCTCAGATTCCTGTCCTCCCATCGCGCTGGCACGGACAGGTTGGCATCGCGATCCTGAAACAAAACAACAATATTATAAGAAAAGTACGCTCATTACAATTAGTTACCTTTATTTCTTACTAGCTGTGCCCAGCAGTTTTACTTCTGAACCCGCCTATGTTTTTTCAGGATTTAAGTTACTACATTATAAATTTCAGCTCAGTCGGTTCAAAGGCTTAGGGGTGAAGAGGTGACGAACACATATTATATCCATTTCGTATTTAAGTATAATATTAGCAGGATTTTATGCTCATCTCGTGCAGAATTTGTATTTTTTTGGAAATGACACAAGAACCTTCTAGTTACGAAGCCATCCATCGTACTAACAATACATAGATCAAGTAGGTGCTAGAAGAGTCCAGCTCAATATTCCGAAGAGCGCGTCTCAAACATGTTATTGCTCGGACAATGTTCGCATACAGATGAATGGCCCACTGCCGCGGCTGATAAATCTGTTCCTCGAACTCTGGACGTGCCTAATGTAGCTTTTATTGCAATTGATGGGGTCCAAGTACGTTTCCACTCTGAAATCGCTAATAAATATTAAATATACACAGCTGTACTTAACTATGTAGTTGAATAGGCAGTCCTAGTGTTCAGAGGATATGTTCTAATCGACCAATAACACCAAATTCTGTAACACTAGTTGAGAAAAAAAAACCGCATCGAGTCACTCTGTTACAACAGTCTCGGATTCACATCGCGTCTTTGAGATTTGTTTTTCCTCACAAGTAACACTTTATTTTCCAGTGTTACTAGATGAGAATAAATAATCGCATCAAGTCACACATGTTGCTCGTTGAGATTTATTTTTCTTGAACAAGTAACACTATTTAAACTTAAAACAAAAAATGGTATTCTCATCTAGTAACACGGTTACTAGATGAGGATACCATTTTTTGTTCTCAACCATTCACAGTGTTACAGGATTTGTTATGACTCGATGAATACATACCATTTAGAGGCAGAACATGCTTTCTGGATAGTTTTTTCTCATATATTATGCTAGCGAGACCCACAAACAGATGGATAGTCTGATGATGAACGGTTACCGTTGCGTCACCTATGGATGTCGACAACAGCAATGTTGCCGACACGGTGTTGGCGACGGAATTTTATTTTTGAACATAATATTATAATGTGACACTGGCAAAATACACAGGTTAGTGGTGCCCTTCAGTTCTTTTCTTTCAGATTGTTTTGCAAACACTAGGCGGCAAACACTTGGATGGTCGACCTCACCTTATTCACTCGTTCACATAAATCCGTTTCCTTTAGGTAATAAATATATTGATCCTTTTGAAATACTTATAATAATAGTTATTTTATCATATTTTATAACAGAAGCAAGATGAAGTTTTTTAGGATTTATAAACGTTTAACTTTTTTATAATCTTGCTATATTACTCGGTCTAAATGATTACATGAAAGAATGTTTACCCGACATGGCAGTATCTTATTCCATTTTCTCCGCACACCTAATGAAACCATGATGGTAGTAAACAGCAGTAAAATTACGCGTTTTATGGCTCGATAAGAGACCGAGAATTTGGCAATAAAGACTCGTTCACTAGATGTATTCGTTTTGGATAGAATGTGGAGATATATTGGGACTAGGTTACTTGAAAATTATTTCGAATGTGATCAAAGTATAAAAGGTAGCTAGTCTGGTACTTTTAGATGGGTCCGTGAAAACCTTTTCTGCTATAATATTTCAGGTGTCTATTGTAATGAATAAATAATAGTGAAATTACTGGGCAAAAGAGTCTTTTAATATTTATGACTCTTGAGTAAGTGAAGAGTAAGCGTTGGTGCAGGGCACCTAGAATTTCACATCATTGTGAAATTGTGTAGCACTGTATAGATTATAGGCAGCGTTATCTCAGGAGATCGTCTTGCTCGTCTGCTTACTTCTTCACAACAAAAAAATGAATCAGGTAAATGTTAAATTTGGTAGTATGAACTTCTACTATAATTATATCTTCTCTCTCTTCACTCGTTCCCTCAATGTTGAGGATCGTGACTTCTTCCCTGCTGCATAATTACATTTTAAGGTAGTTTATTTAATACCTGTATATAAATGCCTTTACCCCTAGAATCTTGAAGTGTCACGCGTGTGTGATCAAACATATCAGCCACTTGATTGATGGGTTTGCCTACTATTTTTAAACTATTCGTTTACAGAGCAGTTCAATAAACTTGATTTACAATTCAGGACTTTTTTCCATCTCATTTAAATTTCATATAATCTGTTTAATATACCAGCTTTATGTGTTTGTTGCAGATTTTTCAAGGCATATTCTCTAACTTAACAAAAGTACATAAAATAGATACCTACGAAAAACTAAACAGATTTTGATATAATAAGTACGTAATAATATGTAATACAATAATAGGCAGGTATTAGATGTTGTAAAGAAGAACGCTGTTGTCGACAGCATCTCCTGATATCAAGAGTCAATTTATTTCATTGACTTCTTTTTTCATTGAATCATTGACTCTTACTAAGTAGAAAAAAGTGCATCTAAATGTGCATATAAATGTTTATTAATACGTAAATGACTAACTCCTCTAGGTAAACAAGTATACAAACAGTTTCTAAAGCGAGTCTCGCATGCACAGTGCACAGTGCACTTTGCGGTAAACGCGTTTGACGAATCACGTATGCAAAACGGTCTATAAGATGAAGTCATCGGGAACACCGCATCATTGCCAATTGTCCCACATACACGACAATTCCTTTTTCATGCGTATCCACTTAAACAGTTGACAAACTAAAAGTGACACGTCGTAAAGATGAATAGATTGCTCGTTCTGTGCTATTTTTCGTGTGATCATTCCTGGCCGGACCACGACAGAAATCGCAGATTCTGTTGTGGCACAAATTCATCATTTAAATTGTGCCAATTAGTGCCACTTATCCCAGGAATTTGTGCCTTATACTTTTCGAGTAACAAGACTATGATTGTGGTCCGGCTGGGAGTGACCATTCCTGGCCGGACCACAATCAGATCTCATGAAATACTAATGGTGGAAGGTCGCGTACTATGTCAAGATTTAGTGCCTAATTAGTGCCTCTGAAATATCAAGTTCGATTAATCATAAATTTTACGGTTTAAAAGATATTGAAGAAATCCCGCCGCCTTGAAAATGGAAAAAAGCTTCTCACATCTAAACGGGAAGCTTTTCGTGGTTTCTTTTTTGATGAATATTTAGTGCCTATTTGGCACTAAATATTTACACTATACTAGTTGCTGCATGTGACTTGGTTTACTTGGAATTATTATTTTTTCATTCCCCATACAAAGTTCCAGGGGCGGACCCAGGATTTTTTTCTGGGGCCAAGTTTTTTTATGACTGCGGCTGCTCCCGCTTTGTGAATTCCAAGTATTTGAGCCTAATATGATGCGGCGAACAACAAGAGCATGATTGTGGTCCGGCTGAAAATTACTTTTTCTGGTCGGACACCAATCGAATCTAATGACATACCAATGGCGAGAGGTCACGTACTATGTCCAAAAATTTGTGCCTCTGAATATCTACTTTGATTGATCACAACAAATGTATATGTATTTAGTATGTATATTGAAGATAGCACGTCACTGCACTTTGAAGATTAAAAAAAAAATTACATCTAAACAAAAGGTTTTTTGTGGTTTATTATATGATGAATATTTAGTGCCTATTGGGCACTAAATTTTCTATTAATTCCAGGAATTTGTGCCTTATGCTTTTCGAGTAACAAGGGTATGATTGTAGTCCGGCTGGAAATTACTTTTTCTGGTCGGACACCAATCGGATCTAATGACATACAAATAGCGAGAGGTCACGTTCTGCGTCACAAAATTAGTGCCTAATAAGTGCATCTGAAATATCTATTTCAATAGATCATAACTTTTATGGTTTGATAGATATTGAAGATAAACCGCCGCTGCGCCTTGAAGTTTAAAAATAAATCACATCGTAACAAAAGGCTTTTTGTGGTTTATTTTTTGATGAATATTTAGTGCCTATTAGGCACTAAATATTCTATTTTTCCCAGGAATTTGTGCCTTATACTTTTCGAGTAACAAGGGTATGATTGTGGTCCGGCAGGAAATTACATTTTCTGGTCGGACCCCAAACAAAATCACATCTAAACAAAAGGCTTTTTGTGTTTTATTTTTTGATGAATATTTAGTGCCTATTAAGCACTAAATATTCTATTTATCCTAGGAATTCGTGCCTTATACTTTTCGAGTAACAAGGGTATGATTGTGGTCCGGCAGGAAATTACATTTTCTGGTCGGACCCCAATCGGATCTAATGAAATACCAATAGCGAGAGGTCACGTTCTACGTCACAAAATTAGTGCCTAATTAGTGCATCTGAAATATTTATTTCGATTGATCATAACTTTTATGGTTTGAAAGATATTGAAGATAAACCGCCGCTGCGCCTTGAAGTTTAAATATAAATCACATCGTAACAAAAGGCTTTTTGTGGTTTATTTTTTGATGAATTTTTAGTGCCTATTAGGCACTAAATATTCTATTTATCCCAGGAATTTGTGCCTTATACTTTTCGAGTAACAAGGGTATGATTGTGGTCCGGCAGGAAATTACATTTTCTGGTCGGACCCCAATCGGATCTAATGAAATACCTATAGCGAGAGGTCACGTTCTACGTCACAAAATTAGTGCCTAATTAGTGCATCTGAAATATCTATTTCGATTGATCATAACTTTTATGGTTTGAAAGATATTGAAGATAAACCGCCGCTGCGCCTTGAAGTTTAAATATAAATCACATCGTAACAAAAGGCTTTTTGTGGTTTATTTTTTGATGAATATTTAGTGCCTATTAGGCACTAAATATTCTATTTATCCCAGGAATTTGTGCCTTATACTTTTCGAGTAACAAGGGTATGATTGTGGTCCGGCAGGAAATTACATTTTCTGGTCGGACCCCAATCGGATCTAATGAAATACCTATAGCGAGAGGTCACGTTCTACGTCACAAAATTAGTGCCTAATTAGTGCATCTGAAATATCTATTTCGATTGATCATAACTTTTATGGTTTGAAAGATATTGAAGATAAACCGCCGCTGCGCCTTGAAGTTTAAATATAAATCACATCGTAACAAAAGGCTTTTTGTGGTTTATTTTTTGATGTATATTTAGTGCCTATTAGGTACTAAATATTCTATTTATCCCAGGAATTTGTGCCTTATACTTTTCGAGTAACAAGGGTATGATTGTGGTCCGGCAGGAAATTACATTTTCTGGTCGGACCCCAATCGGATCTAATGAAATACCAGTAGCGAGAGGTCACGTTCTACGTCACAAAATAAGTGCCTAATTAGTGCATCTGAAATATCTATTTCGATTGATCATAACTCTTATGGTTTGAAAGATATTAAAGATAAACCGCCGCTGCGCCTTGAACTTTAAAAATAAATCACATCTAAACAAAAGGCTTTTTGTGGTTTATTTTTTGATGAATATTTAGTGCCTATTAGGCACTAAATATTCTATTTATCCCAGGAATTTGTGCCTTATACTTTTCGAGTAACAAGGGTATGATTGTGGTCCGGCAGGAAATTACATTTTCTGGTCGGACCCCAATCGGATCTAATGAAATACCAGTAGCGAGAGGTCACGTTCTACGTCACAAAATTAGTGCCTAATTAGTGCATCTGAAATATCTACTTCGATTGATCATAACTCTTATGGTTTGAAAGATATTAAAGATAAACCGCCGCTGCGCCTTGAACTTTAAAAAAATAAGTCACATCTAAACAAAAGGCTTTTTGTGGTTTATTTTTTGATGAATATTTAGTGCCTATTAGGCACTAAATATTCATCAAAATTAGATCTGATTGGTGTCCGACCAGAAAAAGTAATTTCCTGCCGGACCACAATCATACCCTTGTTACTCGAAAAGTATAAGGCACAAATTCCTGGGATAAATAGAATATTTAGTGCCTAATAGGCACTAAATATTCATCAAAAAATAAACCACAAAAAGCCTTTTGTTTATATGTGATTTATTTTTAAACTTCAAGGCGCAGCGGCGGTTTATCTTCAATATCTTTCAAACCATGAAAGTTATGATCAATCGAAATAGATATTTCAGATGCACTAATTAGGCACTAATTTTGTGACGTAGAACGTGACCTCTCGCTATTGGTATTTCATTAGATCCGATTGGGGTCCGACCAGAAAATGTAATTTCCTGCCGGACCACAATCATACCCTTGTTACTCGAAAAGTATAAGGCACAAATTCCTGGGATAAATAGAATATTTAGTGCCTAATAGGCACTAAATATTCATCAAAAAATAAACCACAAAAAGCCTTTTGTTTATATGTGATTTATATTTAAACTTCAAGGCGCAGCGGCGGTTTATCTTCAATATCTTTCAAACCATGAAAGTTATGATCAATCGAAATAGATATTTCAGATGCACTAATTAGGCACTAATTTTGTGACGTAGAACGTGACCTCTCGCTATTGGTATTTCATTAGATCCGATTGGGGTCCGACCAGAAAATGTAATTTCCTGCCGGACCACAATCATACCCTTGTTACTCGAAAAGTATAAGGCACAAATTCCTTGGATAAATAGAATATTTAGTGCCTAATAGGCACTAAATATTCATCAAAAAATAAACCACAAAAAGCCTTTTGTTTATATGTGATTTATTTTTAAACTTCAAGGCGCAGCGGCGGTTTATCTTCAATATCTTTCAAACCATAAAAGTTATGATCAATCGAAATAGATATTTCAGATGCACTAATTAGGCACTAATTTTGTGACGTAGAACGTGACCTCTCGCTATTGGTATTTCATTAGATCCGATTGGGGTCCGACCAGAAAATGTAATTTCCTGCCGGACCACAATCATACCCTTGTTACTCGAAAAGTATAAGGCACAAATTCCTGGGATAAATAGAATATTTAGTGCCTAATAGGCACTAAAAATTCATCAAAAAATAAACCACAAAAAGCCTTTTGTTACGATGTGATTTATATTTAAACTTCAAGGCGCAGCGGCGGTTTATCTTCAATATCTTTCAAACCATAAAAGTTATGATCAATCGAAATAAATATTTCAGATGCACTAATTAGGCACTAATTTTGTGACGTAGAACGTGACCTCTCGCTATTGGTATTTCATTAGATCCGATTGGGGTCCGACCAGAAAATGTAATTTCCTGCCGGACCACAATCATACCCTTGTTACTCGAAAAGTATAAGGCACGAATTCCTAGGATAAATAGAATATTTAGTGCCTAATAGGCACTAAATATTCATCAAAAAATAAAACACAAAAAGCCTTTTGTTTAGATGTGATTTTGTTTGGGGTCCGACCAGAAAATGTAATTTCCTGCCGGACCACAATCATACCCTTGTTACTCGAAAAGTATAAGGCACAAATTCCTGGGATAAATAGAATATTTAGTGCCTAATAGGCACTAAATATTCATCAAAAAATAAACCACAAAAAGCCTTTTGTTTAGATGTGATTTATTTTTAAACTTCAAGGCGCAGCGACGGTTTATCTTCAATATCTTTCAAACCATAAAAGTGATGATCAATCGAAATAGATATTTCAGATGCACTAATTAGGCACTAATTTTGTGACGTAGAACGTGACCTCTCGCTACTGGTATTTCATTAGATCCGATTGGGGTCCGACCAGAAAATGTAATTTCCTGCCGGACCACAATCATATCCTCGTTACTCGAAAAGTATAAGGCACAAATTCCTGGGATAAATAGAATATTTAGTGCCTAATAGGCACTAAATATTCATCAAAAATTAAACCACAAAAAGCCTTTTGTTTAGATGTGATTTATTTTTAAACTTCAAGGCGCAGCGGCGGTTTATCTTTAATATCTTTCAAACCATAAGAGTTGTGATCAATCGAAATAGATATTTCAGATGCACTAATCAGGCACTAATTTTGTGACGTAGAACGTGACCTCTCGCTACTGGTATTTCATTAGATCCGATTGGGGTCCGACCAGAAAATGTAATTTCCTGCCGGACCACAATCATACCCTTGTTATTCGAAAAGTATAAGGCACAAATTCCTGGGATAAATAGAATATTTAGTGCCTAATAGGCACTAAATATTCATCAAAAAATAAACCACAAAAAGCCTTTTGTTACGCTGTGATTTATATTTAAACTTCAAGGCGCAGCGGCGGTTTATCTTCAATATCTTTTAAACCATAAAAGTTATGATCAATCGAAATAGATATTTCAGATGCACTTATTAGGCACTAATTTTGTGACGTAGAACGTGACCTCTCGCTATAGGTATTTCATTAGATCCGATTGGGGTCCGACCAGAAAATGTAATTTCCTGCCGGACCACAATCATACCCTTGTTACTCGAAAAGTATAAGGCACAAATTCCTGGGAAAAATAGAATATTTAGTGCCTAATAGGCACTAAATATTCATCAAAGAATAAACCACAAAAAGCCTTTTGTTACGATGTGATTTATATTTAAACTTCAAGGCGCAGCGGCGGTTTATCTTCAATATCTTTCAAACCATAAAAGTTATGATCAATCGAAATAGATATTTCAGATGCACTAATTAGGCACTAATTTTGTGACGTAGAACGTGACCTCTCGCTACTGGTATTTCATTAGATCCGATTGGGGTCCGACCAGAAAATGTAATTTCCTGCCGGACCACAATCATACCCTTGTTACTCGAAAAGTATAAGGCACAAATTCCTGGGATAAATAGAATATTTAGTGCTTAATAGGCACTAAATATTCATCAAAAAATAAACCACAAAAAGCCTTTTGTTTAGATGTGACTTATTTTTTAAACTTCAAGGCGCAGCGGCGGTTTATCTTCAATATCTATCAAACCATAAAAGTTATGATCTATTGAAATAGATATTTCAGATGCACTTATTAGGCACTAATTTTGTGACGCAGAACGTGACCTCTCGCTATTTGTATGTCATTAGATCCGATTGGTGTCCGACCAGAAAAAGTAATTTCCAGCCGGACTACAATCATACCCTTGTTACTCGAAAAGCATAAGGCACAAATTCCTGGAATTAATAGAAAATTTAGTGCCCAATAGGCACTAAATATTCATCATATAATAAACCACAAAAAACCTTTTGTTTAGATGTAATTTTTTTTTTAATCTTCAAAGTGCAGTGACGTGCTATCTTCAATATACATACTAAATACATATACATTTGTTGTGATCAATCAAAGTAGATATTCAGAGGCACAAATTTTTCGACATAGTACGTGACCTCTCGCCATTGGTATGTCATTAGATTCGATTGGTGTCCTACCAGAAAAAGTAATTTTCAGCCGGACCACAATCATGCTCTTGTTGTTCGCCGCATCATATTAGGCTCAAATACTTGGAATTCACAAAGCGGGAGCAGCCGCAGTCATAAAAAAACTTGGCCCCAGAAAAAAATCCTGGGTCCGCCCCTGGAACTTTGTATGGGGAATGAAAAAATAATAATTCCAAGTAAACCAAGTCACATGCAGCAACTAGTATAGTGTAAATATTTAGTGCCAAATAGGCACTAAATATTCATCAAAAAAGAAACCACGAAAAGCTTCCCGTTTAGATGTGAGAAGCTTTTTTCCATTTTCAAGGCGGCGGGATTTCTTCAATATCTTTTAAACCGTAAAATTTATGATTAATCGAACTTGATATTTCAGAGGCACTAATTAGGCACTAAATCTTGACATAGTACGCGACCTTCCACCATTAGTATTTCATGAGATCTGATTGTGGTCCGGCCAGGAATGGTCACTCCCAGCCGGACCACAATCATAGTCTTGTTACTCGAAAAGTATAAGGCACAAATTCCTGGGATAAGTGGCACTAATTGGCACAATTTAAATGATGAATTTGTGCCACAACAGAATCTGCGATTTCTGTCGTGGTCCGGCCAGGAATGATCACACTATTTTTCGGGCGTGATTCATTATGGCCCTGATGGACTGTCATGTAGGGAAATAGGTCAGCAATTTGGGTCTAAATTTAGGGTAATCATTTGATTCGGTATATTTTACTGAGTGGTCAACATAATCATGAGTGGTGAATAGAGAGGTTCAGGATGGGTCCTGTGATGTGATGTGTTCTTTAAAAGGAGCTTTCTGGGTCGTTCTTGATTTTTATAAACAGAATTGTTTTATGTCTGATCGTCTTCTAGTTCCATATTTGAATAACTGATAATTCGAATGGCTCATGACGTACATATGCCTCGGAAAACCCGTATAGATTCGAAGACATCTCAGGTGCTAGGCCGCATCACCTTACAATTTCTGACATTACTCATAGATGTATTTACTATTTACCTCATCAGTCACCATCTTAAATCACCGTGACAAAAGTGTCACGTGCAAGCACAAAATGAAATGGGATTTGCAGAAGGTGGTTCTAGTACAATGCCTTTCCAGATGCTATCGCCTAGTCACTGTTTTCTTGATAAATTTTAGAAATTTCATACTAGCGTCGCGTCGCTTCGTTTTCAGTGAGATTTCCCAGTGAAATTGCACAACAGCACATGTACCTAAGCATATTAGGTACAAGTTTATGTTTATTATGCCTTCTGTATCTATCTGTTTAGTAGTATAAACGACGCATTGTCAATGTTTGACTAGATGCGGCAGTTGCGTGTACTGAATTAACTTCTGAGAAGGGTGTAGTGACGCATTCATCGGAGAATGTTGTGTACTTTTCTTCCTTATTATCTTGGTTAACTAATACCTGCCTTTCTACTTTAAATTGCCCTTTTACTTAACACTTAAACGGAAATAATTTAACTGTTTAACCACTTTCGTTCTTAACTGCATTGAAGTCTAACGACTAAAGATCTGATTTCGAACCTATATTATTTCTCTATAGTGAGTGTTTGGAAAATTAAGTATCTGATGTATTGAAAAAGAAAAATAAATATTCGAATTTATGAATGTGTCGGGACAGGATACCGGCCTAGTAGCGTAGTAACCTATATGTGTCACTGTCACCATATTGCCGCTCATTCTGGAGCCCCTCAGGCATGGTTTACAGCGTGGATATAACGGGCGAGGAGAATAAGAATCACTAAGAATAAGAATAAGAAAATATTTATTGTAAAACTGTGCTTAAACTTAGGTACAGATGTTATGGTACTTACAAATTAAAGAACGACAGTTTGCCCTCGTACGGACGTACAATAATTTGAAGACAAGAGCCTTATATAATTTAAGAATTTAATAACTAAATAGGTATTTAAATAAAAAATAACACAAGCCTGTACTACTAACTAGATGTTTTTGTTTATTACTACTAATCGTCAAAATATTCCTTAATTGAGTAGAATGTTTTTCCAATTAACCATAATTTTAATTGAGTTTGAAATTTTTTTTCGGTCAAGACTTTCATTTCGGTTGGTAATTTATTAAAAATTTTAAGAGCCATAATATATGTGCTGTTATGGTACATTGTGTTATTGATTTGAGGAATGGCTATATTATGTTTATGTTTACTTCGTAAAATATCTTGACGACAAGACCTGATTTCGAAGAAGTAGTTTTGATTAGATTTAACAAATAGACAAATTTCTAAGATATATATACCAGTGACAGTGAGGATATTATTAGTTTTAAACACGTTTCGTAGGCTATCCATAATATCTAATTTAAATATTATTCTTAAGCTACGTTTTTGTAGAATAAAAGTAGATTCTATTTCCACTGAATTACCCCAGAAAATTATTCCATAGGTTAATTGAGGGTAAACATAGCCATAATAGGCATTCAGAGCAATTTTTCTGGTAGAAATATTACTTAAAATAGAGATTATGTAGCAGTATTGAGTCAGCTTAGAATTTACTTTATTTATGTGACACTTCCAGTTTAAGTGTGTGTCAATAGAGACACCAAGAAAATTTGTTTCTGTTACCTGTTGAACTTTACTTCCTCTGTAAAGTATTTCATATTTTAATTCTTGCTGTTTATAATTTCTAAATTGTATTAGTTTTGTTTTGTTGATATTTAGTTTTAAATTTATATTTTCTAGCCAGTTACCTATAGAGTTGAGAGTAATATTTATTTCAGATTGATATTCAAAGTTATTTAAGTTATTTTTAGGGATGTAAACAGTAGCGTCATCTGCGTACATTATACATAAATGTTTACATAGGTATGGTAATTCATTAATATATATTAAGAATAAAATTGGCCCAAGGATGCTTCCTTGAGGGACACCAATAGAATTACTGACAGGTTTAGAATAAATTTGTTCTATTGTTTTAGTTTGTTTATTGTAAATATCGAGTATAACAGTCTGGGATCTGTTTAGAAGGTAGGATTTTATGAGAGCAAGAACATTTCCTCTTACTCCTATTGTTTCTAGTTTATTTAATAATATGGTGTGCACTACGCTATCGAATGCTTTAGAGAGATCTAGAAATAAAGCAATGCCAGGTTTTTTAATATTAATATCTTCATATAATTGTTTCAACATTTTAAATATTGCAGATGTTGTATTCTTTCCCTTCAAAAATCCATATTGATTACTGTTTATTATTTTATGAGTGTAGAAAAATTCTGTGAGTCTGTTGTAAATGACTTTTTCAAAAATTTTAGAGAAATTCGGTAATAAGGCAATAGGTCTATAGTTGTTTGCATCATATTTGGGACCTTTTTTGTGTATTGGTTTTATTAGTGCAATTTTTAGATTTTCTGGAAATACACCAGTCTCCAGAGTTAGATTTATGATGTGTAAAAGGGGTTCTATAATAATAGGTAAGCTCTGCTTTATTATTTGCATTGAAATTTGATCATACCCTGTGGATTTCTTATTTTTAAAGTTATTAACAATCTTAATTAATTCAAGGTGATCTACAGGGCTCAAAAATATTGATTTGAAGTTATTCAGTTGAAAGACATTATTATTAAAATGGATCGAATTTACAAGTGTTGAATTTATATTTAACGAGTTTGAGAAATGTCCAGCGAATACATTTGCAATAGTGGTAGGATCAGTAATTTTTTTATTATTTATATCTATTAAGGTATCAACTGTTGTTTTTATAGTATTTGTTTGTGATGTATGTTGTTTAATAAGACCCCAAGTTGCTTTTGTTTTGTTTGCACTTCTATTTATGTATCTAATGTTAGCAATTTTTTTGGAATGTTTAATTACTTTTTTAAGGCAGCTTGTGTATTTTTTATATTTTATTTTATATGTTTCGTTACTTGTTGTTATAGTATGCAGGTACATATTTCTCTTATTTTTGCTAGCTAAAATAATACCCTTAGTTTTCCAATTTGGTTTCTTTTTGTAATATATTTTAATTTTTTGTTTAGGTATACACATATCATATATAAGTTTAAAAATATCTATAAATTTGTTATAAGCAATATCTGGATCAGTTTCTTTATATATTTCGGAAAAATTTATTTGTGATAAATACTTTAAGAATATTTCTAAATATGTATCCGTGTTTCTTTTTTCAACATACCAATATTTTTCATTATAACTAAAATTTGTTTTTATTTCCAATTTTAAGGCTTTGTGATCAGAGATACTCAACAATATGATTAGTTTTATTACACTTGCAAACAGTTACATTACAATGTGATTAGGGATGATATTACACTACTCTGTATTACACAATATTAACGGGGACCGAGTGTTCCGCAAAGCTACGAACGCTTCGATAACTAATTCAATACCCAAACCGTATAGTGACCGTCCCAGTCACCCTTCGGACATAACGTCCGTCCGAGGTGCCGTCCCGAAGTAAAGTGACCGTCCCAGCCGCCAGCCGTCGTCTACACAGCTCAATATAATACCTCACGCCCGTCCGCCCTACCGCTCTCTCTCAACAGCGCCCCTAGCGGACGACCGTGCAACTACTCGACTCTCATTGGCTAACGTCACTTCCCGTCACTCCCCTTTACTTGTCAACCGATCATGAAAATGCGATGTTGCCTGCGTTACACAAGAGATGGCGCCACTTCCGTCTCTGGTCCACCGAATTTAACTATGTGGCGTCTAAACTAAGTAGCTATAATCTAAGCTGCCGATACGGCCTTCCTGACGCTCGCACGTCCTCGGGCGATCTTCTTGCAGAGCGAACTCCTGCAGGGTGAACTCTCCCAGCGCGATCTTACTGCACATCTATAACAAAAGGACACCATGTTAATTGATTCCACATTCCACCGCTCGTTCATCCTGACATAATTATCCTGACATAATATCCTGACATAATTCTTTCAAAAGTGACAGATAATTGAGGTTCTCATTAGAAAATATACCCCAGCGACTTAGTATGCTATCAAGTTCGGTTGTGACACATCTCTCAAGGAACACTCACAAAAAAATCAGTTAGGTTACTACTTAAAAATGACTGATGATGTGATCACCTTTCGGATGGGACACGCAACTGCTCAAAACTCCACTCATCAATAGCCTAGAAAACAGAGTCTCGCAGACCTCTGAATCCCCACAACACACACTGAACAGCCATGTCCACCCTAAACTGACCACATCATTTTGGGCAATTCGACTTTTGTTAAATTTCTTACTTTTTCACTGAGAAATGTCACACAATCCAATGGGTCAAGAGTGTCAGAGTGACACAACAGCAATAAAAACCACATGAACTACAGCAAAATGATTCGCTATCGACCAAAAAGTGTACTGAAGAACAAAATTTTTTTTTTTTTTTTTGTTTTGGTTTTGTTTGGTTTGGACCTCTATCTCACATGGTGCCTAGCGACTAAACGTAAAAGGCGATACATATCCTTTCTCTCTCCTCCCCCCCTTTTTGTTTCTCTCCTCCCCCCTTTTTTTTTCTCTCTCCTCTGCACACTCAGAACGACCGCACGTCGCACGACCACACGCGCTGATGCTCAGGATAGCGCGCCATGTGACCGCACACGCTCCGATGCTCAGGCCAGCACGCCAAGTGACCGCACACACGCGCCGATGCTCTGGACAGCGCATCGCACGACCGCACGCGCTGCTGCACGTCACTCATCTGTAATAAAGATACCACAGCACAGAATTGCGTTTGCTTAACCTGACTCAATCCTAACCTCAATCGTAATGTAAGCCTAAGATCTCTGAATATCGTATTATACCGGTACACAAACCGATGGCATTAAAATTGCAATTTTCAATAGTGCACCTAACCTAACTCAAACCTAACCTCATTTATTGTAATCAGTCTAAGACTAAAATCTCAGAATTTCTTATTTTACTTCCATTAACACAACGCGAGGGCCTTATTAATTATCAGATAGCACTTCTAAGCTTTGTTCTAAGCTGACTACACTGCGAGCCATGTTCAACTATTTACAAAAAAAGTGAGGGTAGGTAATTAGCATTGAGCGACATTAAAACTTAGCTCAGGCATCAAATTTTCCACTACCGCTCATCGCACACTAAAATGCTACTACAAGAGTAGACAAAACAAGCTACGGTTACGTAGTCTGCAGTAGGCATGAACAAAAAAATCATGGAATCGACTCACCAAATAATGTTCATCGCTGATACGGCTCGATCTCTCAGATCGACTCAAAGTTCACAGTCACACCAAGGTCGACTCGTTGCTCGACCAGCAGCGTCGCAGGTCACAGCGCAGCAGACTCAGCACGCACGCATACACGCACGTATGCACGCACGCAAGCAGGAACAGGCGCGCACACATGAGCGCTAGCAAAAGCGCTCCACCCCAGCTATAACCAATACAATTAGAATTAGAAGTCACGCGCAGAAAGCGGGTTAAACGCTGACTACATAGAACACAGTTCGCGCAGCTATAGCGCGCGGACACGGCAGGCAGATCACGTAGACATCTCGCAGACACAGCGCGCGGATTGCGAACTCAACACTCGCTCCAGGAAATGGCAGGCAAACTCTGCAACATTGAAAATAACACGTTAAATTATTTCATCGTTCTATATCCCACTTCTGATGTCGGGACAGGATACCGGCCTAGTAGCGTAGTAACCTATATGTGTCACTGTCACCATATTGCCGCTCATTCTGGAGCCCCTCAGGCATGGTTTACAGCGTGGATATAACGGGCGAGGAGAATAAGAATCACTCAACAATATGATTAGTTTTATTACACTTGCAAACAGTTACATTACAATGTGATTAGGGATGATATTACACTACTCTGTATTACACAATATTAACGGGGACCGAGTGTTCCGCAAAGCTACGAACGCTTCGATAACTAATTCAATACCCAAACCGTATAGTGACCGTCCCAGTCACCCTTCGGACATAACGTCCGTCCGAGGTGCCGTCCCGAAGTAAAGTGACCGTCCCAGCCGCCAGCCAAACGTAAAGTGAGTCTCCGTCGTCTACACAGCTCAATATAATACCTCACGCCCGTCCGCCCTACCGCTCTCTCTCAACAGCGCCCCTAGCGGACGACCGTGCAACTACTCGACTCTCATTGGCTAACGTCACTTCCCGTCACTCCCCTTTACTTGTCAACCGATCATGAAAATGCGATGTTGCCTGCGTTACACAAGAGATGGCGCCACTTCCGTCTCTGGTCCACCGAATTTAACTATGTGGCGTCTAAACTAAGTAGCTATAATCTAAGCTGCCGATAAATGAATGCAATTGAAAATACTGTATATTTTCATACTGACTTGTGTACACAAATAAATTGGATATAACCTTTTTATTACATGTGCATCAAAGATATCATGTGTTCTGTTTCCTTCATAAAAGTCTTCGTATTGTGTTGTCCCATAAAATGATCCCCAGCTTTCTATTGTCATCTCGATACATCAATTCTGTTCTACATGCCTATAAAGACAGGTACATTACGAGCAATAAACTAGATTTGTATCTGTGGCACTGAGAGGGAGAACTAGAACCTAAACTGGGACATAGCAAACGGCAGCCATCTAGGAAGTTGATCGTAAATACTGATGCTAAGATAGTAAATAACATTTAGGCTTAAATACTTGCAATTACGTGTCTAGATTAGATTTGCATAAAGGCTGGATTTAGAGGCGGAAACAAATAGTTACTTCTTCGGGTTACAAATTTTACGACAGCAATAAGACAGACAGGATAGGCATATATGTTTAAAATTAGTTAGTGGACAGCACTCAAACTATACTCTTTTTATATATTTTTTGCATTAGAAAAAAAATACATTACATTTGATAATTTTGCGCAAAACTGGTGCCAGAGTTAGGTAATTCACAATCACAAAAATAGCTTGTGTGGTCAATCCATATGTGCAGTTGCAGTTTCAGGACGCCTTGATAACTGACTGACTGAGAAGAACAGTTATCTTCTGACGAAAACGAAATTAATCAATATATAAAATGTAAGTAAACATGTATGCACTTTGAAATATTTCGAAAACTTGTGTATATCTTAAATTTCAAAGTCAAACTCTACGTAATCGGAAACATGTCGATATAAACATTACTGACCGGTGAACCGTCCCAGGCGCACTCCAACCTTCGACCGCCTCGCTAAACGCATTATTCTTCACAAAATGTTACACAAATCACAAACACTAACCTGCAAACACGCTAACTTTGTTTTAGTTACGTAAATAGTATCTTCAAAGCCAAGGTTGAGAAATAAGACCGCGCCGCAGACATCTAAATTGCTTGGCTAGAGACTAGGGATGCCAATGTTTTTAGGATTTGCGGACAATATTAAACGCCAGAAATTGCATCACAGGAAAGAGGAAGTCGTATTTCTTTTAGCATGATTGCGTTTCTCAGTTTCCTATGCGTTTACTGTAAAAATGACAAGAGAAATATGTTTTAGAAAAATATTTTCAGAGTTGGTTATTGAATAATCTTGTTACCTATAGTTAGCAGAAAACATAATGTCTACTAGTTGCGTAGATTTCAAAACTGCAGCAGCTTAGAAAAATCAAAGATGGTACAAGTACTAATCAATCTATAGCGCTTCCAGAAAAGTTTAGTGATGTCAATTATTACATCGTGGATTAATAAAATACCAGCCAGCGAAATTGCTGGGCATGACGAAAAATGAGACCCAGTACAGTGCTACGCAACTTTTGAATTTTTGTATACCAAAATACTGAGTGTCACTGTCTGATAGTCTGTTATGGGCAATCATGATGCTAACAATCGAGAATTTGATTTATCACTAAAATATCGTCATGTCACTAAAATAAAAAAAATGTATGTAGTTGTTATACAAAATCAAGAAAAAAGTGTAAGACAAAAAGTTCAGCTATGAAACCATGGCTAATCTAAAGCTAGACGATGCACGACAGACAGACGAAAAGGAATGCGAGGAGCAGACTGCTTTAGCAGTAATTTATATCCGCTAAACAGAGCGCTATCTTTTTAGGATGAGTAACAAAGATGCACTCACTTTTTTAGAGTGCGGATTAAGACATACGATGCTGCAAATAAATTGTACTAAGAGTGAGGTGTTGCAACTAGAAATACTAGCAAACAAACATACTAAAATAAAAGATTTATAGACTGGAAATATGTTTAAAGGGGTACGATTGAGTGACATTTCTGACTGTTTCTAGATTGATTTATTATTAAAATCTGTAATATTCAGAAGGAGATAGGAGTAGTTGGAGGAGGAAGACGAGGACCGATTTGTGTGGCGTGCCGTGAAGCTTATATCCAGCAGTAGACAAACATGGGCTTATGGTGATAATAATGATCCATTAGAATAAAAGGGACTATTATAATATTATCTTAGTACGAGTACATCGACTTTCGGGCATGATAATCATGACTGATGAAAGAAGTCGTCCAAGTAATGACACAAAAAACATTTATGCATAAATTGTTGAACCAGTAGCTCAAACAATGGAGTCATAGCTGCAGATCACTACAAACAACAATCCAGACAAATGCTAGAAATAGTATCTAAAAATAGTATAGTAGATAACCATCATAAAAATAGTGGATATTCTTAGATATTGTTAATGAAAACAGATGAATCATACAACAATTCCGCTGAAGTATCTTAACAAATCTCTCCTAATGTCGTGTTAAAACACATTACTATAATATACACTGACGTTAACGACATGACACTTTTAAAACATAATCAATTTTCTTTTAATCCCAAACGATGAGACCACCCATTATAACATAGTCCTTATCTCTGAGGAGAAAAGTTTAAAATAGCTGGAATTCTATGACCTTTCTTCCCTAGAATCTGGAAACGTCTTGATATCGGAGAATCGGTCAATCATTTCGTAGTTTCCGTATTTTGACAGTTTAATTTGTAGATCCACCGCCCGCGTCGTTGTCTTAACCGCTGGCTTTACTATTTAGTTATGACGTTTAACTACGTGGATACAGGTTCCATTGCTGTTGACTAATTGAAGCCAATTTATTTGTCTTCTTCTACATCCTACAAATTGAATCCGCTCATTTAACATTTTGGTTTATCATTAGAAAATTTTGTGTGTACTCTTTTCCCATAGTTCTTCATAGTCATTTTTTAGCAGCCTTTCTTCGCATCACCATTTATCATTTATATTATCTTTGTCTTCTTTTTGGGCATATAAAATTTAATGACAGTTCGTATATTTAAATGAGTTACAAGTATTGTATTTACGTTGGGTCTGATATAATTTTATTCAACCACTGTGGATTTATCTGCGCAAGCCACATGCTTTCAGTACTAATGTTTGCTAAAATGAATAGCGATGATTGAAATGTTAAAATAGCGAGCGCAAAATAGAATCAATATATTATTTTTTTAAACTTACATTAAATTTTTAGCATCTGGTTCAGCAAAATTAATATTTTTACAAGATGTATATTATTTCCTGGATTTTTACGAGAGTTATAGTATCTAGTATAATATATTAACATCTTTACATTATAAATGTTTAAAATATTGCAGTTTGTTTAGTTACCTCTTCACAACGAGCAAAGCTGTGAGTGTGGATTTAGTAGGTAGGTATACATTAATAGCTGATTTTAGAACAATATCTTCTTTTCTAAAAATGCTGAGCACTATAAATAGTTAGACATTAAAATCAAGAAAGAATCTTATCACAGCAAGAAACCTAAATATTGGGATGAAATATAAAGCAGCGTGCACTATATTTTAATGAGACAAGGTGGTAACGTGTTGACGTAAATATGTAGGCGTGTATATAGAGTAATGTAATGTTTACAGCTAACAGGAGCGTGGGAAACGATATATTTGTAAAATAAATAATTGTGTCATACACTGAACCTTGCCAACTGGGTTACTTGGACTTTTGCATACGTTTTTTATAGATTAAACGTTTTTTATCGCGCTTTGTGCAATGTTCCGCATTTTATGTAGTTGAAACATTTTCTAGACGGATTTGTGTCATTGCTCGCATCTTGGCACTTCTGTTTTGAGGACTTATGATCTTTCGAATCGTTCTGAGAATTTTGTTTTCAGTATTTTCCATCTGACGTATCTATTTATCATTCTCATGTTTTTTGACCCATTTTTTGCTGCCCTATTGAAAAACGTAATATTTTGTCGATCGGGTAACAATAACACCACAGCTGATCTTAACATACAACCATGCGAGGTTGCTTGTGTTTTAAAAATAACCCTGTAGGTATGTATATGTGATATTTAACTAGTAAAAATTTACGTAGAAAAACGCAGCTCTATGTCCATTATGTTTGTAATCAATGGTACTTCAAGTTCAAAGTAATAGGTATCGCCATGGCTGAAATTGGTCGGACTCTCATCATCAGCAATTAAGTATAATTTTTTTTTGTAAAATGGGACACTTAAGCTTGGCGTGCGTCCTCTATATTTCTAACTCGATGGTTTTTGTTTCTTAATCTTTATCTACAGTATTATCACCCGCAGCTAATTCAATACAAGCATTAAGGATATCAGTACAGTTTGTTTAACGAGCACATACAACATGTAATGGTTTCTGAAATATGCTTATATTTCTTAGAATTTACCTATTGTGTCATGTGGAATGTTCCACATACGATGCTAAAATTAAATGTATTCCTAAGGTGTTCTTAGTTCCTGGATACAACTATTTCGGAAATGTACTGAAAATGCATAAATATTCGGTTCCAAGCTTTGTAGGCTAGGTTAAGTATTCGGATATTTTGATAATGGACGGATGGAAAATATCTTATATTAAGTAGAAATAGTTTTTATAACTGTTAATTAAAACATATATGTATATACGTCAAAACATAGAGATAGTGACCATGGGCTTACAAAGATGTTAAAATTGACGGTATTATACAGTGGCGGATTTACAGTCTAGGCCGCCCTAGGCCCCAGTCCATGTAATACCTGCACCTACGTCGTTTATAACATGTCTACTCACACTTACTCCTTAACACATTCTGTGCCACCGACTCGCGAACAAAATGAACGTGAACTCGCATGGCGAGTCGGTGGCACCGAATGTGTTAAACAGTGGCGGATCCAGAATTTTTTTTCTTGTGAACAAGGTAGGTTTGTACATTTCAACGTTTACCTACAATTTGAATCTCTAAAATAGGAAATGTTATATCTCTGACAAGAACGTGTGCGTTAAACTCGTTCCGAATAGAATAAAATTTTAAAAACCTTGTAATGCGCGAGCAGTTTGCTGCGAGCGCCGAGAAAATTTTACGTTTCAGACAAAAGATGTGCAATCAGAGCCGGTTTTAACATTACCAGCGCCATTACTAACAAGTGAAATTTTAAAAATACTTTTTAAAAACAAGCTTTAATTATCATTATCATCTTGCATCATATAGTACTCGTCAAGACGAATCAAATGAGCCCAAACTTTTGGGGTTGCGTTGTTTAATGACAGAGTTCCTATAGCCTTCCAGCTCCATCATCAGATCAGCTCCATGTCAAAATAATATTGCATTGTCATCCGATTTACACACGCATGCAAATTTTCAGCTCAATTGGAAACCGGGAAGTGGGTCAAATCAAACTTGCAAGATTTGATTACAGACAGACAGACAGACAGACAGACAGACAACAGACAGGTGAAAGTAATATAAAGCTTGTAAAAAGGAAAAAATTCCAGGATTTTTTTCTGGGCCGATTCCGATGGGCAAAATCATGGGCGTATCTAATAAAAAATCCACCTTTCCAGCTTGCTACGAGGTCCGAGAAAATTTTGAATTTTTCAGCACGAATGATGTGCGTTTAGCTAGCTTCGAGTGGCAAAGAAACTAAATGTTCTTATTTATAAAAGCGCGAGTAACTCGCTGCGAGCGCCGAAAAAAAATTGAATTTTTCAGCACGAATGATGTGCGTTTATCTTGCTTCGAATGGCAAAGAAAGTAAATTTTCTCATTTACAAAAGCGCGAGTAGCTCGCTGCGAGCGCCGAGATAATGTTGAATTTTTCAACACGAATGATGTGCGTTTATCTTCCTTCGAGTGGCAAAGAAACTAAATGTTCTTATAAAAGCGCGAGCAGCTTGCTACGAGCACCGAGAATATTGAATTTTTCAGAACGAATGGGGCGCCACGGGCGCGCCATTATAGAGCCTGTGGCGCCCCTTTTATCCGGCGCCCTGGGCGGTCGCCCAACCGCACCCCACCCTAATGCCGGTACTGTGTGCAATGAGCTCGTTCTGAGTGGTGAGCAAAATACATAATATTCTTTTTATAATTGCGCGAGCAGCTAGCTGCGAGTGCCGAGAAAATTTTATATTTCAGGCTACAAAATATGTGTTCTGAGCGGTGAGAAAATAAATATTCTTATTATAGAGCAGAGCCGCCGCGAAAAACCCATGGCCCCTTGAAGCCTTTAAAATATTTACGTACTTTTAGTTATTTCTTGTCATCAGTGATTTTTTTGTCACGATTGGCCGCCCCTAATATCTGGCCGCCCTAGGCCCGGGCCTACTGGGCCTTAGGGCAAATCCGCCACTGGTATTATAGCTAAATTAATTCCATACAACCGTGATATTATTGCTTTAACGCAAAAAAAAGTTACTAATTCTTAGTTTATTTGTTACTTTAAAGTAACAAATAAAGTAAGAATTAGCATTAAATCTATATTAAATGCTCACTTGCCCACAGTTAGTGTTCGTGTTACCATGTCTTGGCAAACAAGGGTTAACCTAAACTAAACACTATAAGTTATAAGAGAAACCTGACAATGGACCAGACCTAACAAATGATCACTAACTATGCTCCGTGCGACTCCTTTCACCCATTCACCGTTTCACTAAATTCACTACAACTAGGGAAATGCACAATGCACACCAATGTGACAATTACACGACAAAAAATAAAAGGTAAAATGGACAAAATATTCGTTTTGACGACTCAGTGCGTGAATTTTATGATTAACAGATAGGTTCGTGTTTAAGGATTATAATTTTTCAAGTGCATATTAAATGCTCGGATCATAGTCTGTCCGTGTCTTTTTATGAGTCGCCGCATATAAGTCTTTAAAAACACCTTTTATATAAAAGGCATAAATTGGTCATCTTTCATTAGCAGTCTACTACATGTCCTCGAAATACTATAAGACAATAAAATTAACCACAACCCATAATTTGGGGTTGTGATTTGACTCTGACAGTGTAATTAGTGTGGGTAACCTATATGTGCTGGAATATACACCACAATTATTATACTATAAGTGTCATTTGGGGGATCTGGACACAGATGAATTTGTCCCAGATTTTATTACAGTGATGTGTCATCAAAAAGTAGATTAATGTTCACAGGGCTTCAAGGCTTCCTGAGATGATGATGGCATTTGCTAATTCCGTCAATTGCTGGCACCATAGACACCTTGGGAGTGCCATTATTCATCCAATTGCCATGACAGCATGGTGTGACGAGGCCCATTAAACTTGTATTATATGAGAGGATCGATGGCGTCACCCATGGCGCCTGTGTAGGCTGTACCATAATCGTTCTGAGAACATAGGCTCTATAGGGCAAAGGCAAGGATGCCTATTAATATTGATCTGATGTCTTTTCATCGAAGAATGGGCTTTGTTAGTAAACTAGGATTGTCCCGTTCATATTTTGCAATACTTGAAGATGGCTCGACCCAATTAGATTTATCAATTTTTTTTAATAAAAATGTCCAGCTAGAAAAGAAAGGAATCATGAATAATCAAATGTTTGTGGTTCAATGACCGAGTACCAGGAAGGAGAGCTCTACAAGGGAAACATAAATAATTATAGGTATACCTGTGGTCATCATCAGTAGTAAAAAAACATATATTTTGTAATTTGTACAATAAGCATTAGAGGTACATTTTTATTATAAGTAAAATACTTTGGTACCATAATAAAGCGCAGTAAATATGTAACAAAACGAAAATAACATCTGTAAAATAGCATCATTAAAATTAGTTTAATTAATTAAAGAACATAATTATAACTTGCACAGTTTAATGAAAATTTACATTAGTGCTGCGGCCACAATTGGCCACAATTCCTAATGTGCTTCAATTGCATAATTTAGTTCACACTCGTAAATAATTCAATAATATTCGTATGCAGGATCAATTGAAACGCGTTGTAGACCCTGGATTTACATTAGGGGCATTCGGGGCGAGTGCCCAGGGCGGCAAATTTTGGGGGGGGGGGGCGGCAAATTAACTTAACTGGGGGCGGCAAATTTCTAATCTAATGTAATCGCGCACCTCCATAACATCCCCAGCCGCGGTGAAGGGGGCGGCATTTTCTCACTTCCCAGGGCGGCATTTTGGCTAAATCCGGGCCTGCGCGTTGTACTATAAACTTTAACTGTGGAAAGGTAATTGGAATGAAGAAACTCGTCTGGTTAAGATATAAGTAGTATAATAAGTAGTTTGTAATAAGTATTTTGTAGTATAATAAGTATTTATAGAACTGCCTATTATTCTGTTATAATTCATCATCATCATCATCTCAGCCATAAGACGTTCACTGGTGAACATAGGCCTTCCCTTTGGACTTCAGTTAATAATTATCACCCTGATCCATATTTTAATCGAAATATTTAATTTACATAATATCATCAAATACTGATGTATTAATTTTAATATAGGTTAATAATATTTCGTAATAAATGCTCGGCGACGAGCTTTAATAAATAACATGCATAAACACGTACTTATTTCGATTGTTTCTATAGGTTATAATAATAAAAGTAAATATTGTTTTGAATATGTAATTGTCATGTCGAATAGAGCCATCATATTTAAATCGTGCCACAGTGTGTGAACAGCAGAAGACAAACTCAATACAAACAAACGACAAACACAAATCAAATCGTCTATTTAAATATATAACAGGAAAGAGTGACTGATTGACTGACTGATTTATCAACGCACAGCTCATACCGCTGAACGGAATTGCTACTAAGGCAGGATAAGGCCGCGAGCACAAGGTGGTATAATATAAAGTGGAAGGGTTTTATGATGCCTTATGTGGTAACTTAACCACGGCCAATATTCGGCAGCAATTCGGTCCAGTTGGAAAGGAAAAGCAAAAAAAAATCCTCGGCTAAGACGACTTAACATGCTTTGCTCGTTCTTCAGAGGTGCTTTGCGAACGAGCGGTAGAGTATTAAAATAGAAATAAATGTAAAATTGACTTGCAAAAGTGCTCTATTGTAGCCTATTTGAATAAATGAATTTTAAGTTTGAGTTTGATAGGTGTACAATTTTTATGGATGACGATTGCAGGACAGAGTCACGCAGAAATTCGTACACGATAGGTAAAACGAGTAACAGTGCGAATGGGCAGGCTATTTGATTATCAAAACATTTATATTGTGAAAAATAGATATATAAAAAATTACGCGATTGCTTGTCTCATAACGAATTCGCATAATAAGTAACAGAAAGACAAATGTCAATATCATATAAAAATTAAACAGAGTATATTCGTCATATAGCTTGCTGATATCTCAAGGTGAGTACATATAAGTGCAACGTAATATAATATTTTGTGTCACTTCGTTCTCATTTGGGCACGTTTGAAACTTGTACCTATCTTAGTTTTATCTGCCTACGCTACGTTTGAAAGAGACCACATAATTGCATAATGTGTAGGTCAGTTGCAGTAAAGGTGTCAGGTTTTATGATAATAAAAATAAATGTCTTTTCATAAAAAAAAAAATCACAATTATGAAATTCAAAGAGCTATAGAAAGACAAAATAAAAACAAGTTCCTCTTATGGTGTCACTTCACTTCTCTACATTCGTTTTTCAGTCCGAAAGTCAGTCATAGTAGTCCAGTAGTCATAGTATAAAACAAAGTCGCTTCCCTCTGTCTGTCTGTCCCTATGTATGCTTAAATCTTTAAAAGTACGTAACAGATTTTAATGCGGTATTTTTTAATAGATAGAGTGATTCAAGAGGAAGGTTTATAGTTAAAATATATACGTGAATGTTACGCGATACGAAGTTCGCGCGGGTCCGAGTAGGTAATGTATATTTAGATAAACTCGCGGCATCTTTCCTAACTGACAAAGACGTACAAATGCATGTAGAGAATTATTCAATAAGCTCCATTTGATTAACGACATGTCAGTCGGTGTCAGTTTTGATTCCGGTTGATGGAACAATCAACGCCAGATGCGCCCTGATTTAGATGATGTTGCAGTTTTAGGCCAAAGATAACAGTTATTAGAAATTTGTGAAGATATTTTAATTAAATAGTTAACTTGTTCAAAATATATTTTGTTAGTAAACAGAGAGAGAGAGCAGTTTTAGTGACGTAACGCGATAAAGAGGTAGTAGGATTTTATACTATTTTATGATGGGTGCTAACTGAAAATCAGCGCTGGGTGTTTCACTTCAGCACATGCTGAGTTAGCACCTATTCGGCGACGCATATGTAACAGTATGGGTACACCGACGCACAATCTCGCAGGACACTTAGAGAGTATATTTATTAAGATTTTTTTTTTCCTTTGTATTTTTCATTGTTTCAGTTGTATATTATGTAGTTTTAAGTAAATTAATATTCAGGATTTATTTGTTTTTGTGTTGGTGTTTAAGTAATGTGTCGTTTTGTTTTTGCAGTATGTTACATGTGTTTAGTCGAATAAATGTATTTTCTTTCTTTCTTTCTTTCTTCTAATAATTCGAAATTTGTTATAAAACTGCAGTTTGTTATTATTAAGTTGTAAGGATTAAGGATTGTGTTGCAATTTCTCACCCAAATAGCTAAGAAAGGATCGCGACTTATTTCCTCGGGTGAAGCTGTGAGTATCACTACTAAGTATAGGGAAAGATTTTTTCATCACCGTGACCAAATATTTTGGATCGAAAACAAAAAATACGACTAAATGCTCTACTAAATAACGAAAAACAATCACGGTCCAAGAATAAGGCCTTATTAAAATAGTAACATATCATTTTCCACGAACAAAACATGAAACATACAAAGACGATGAAGTAATCGCAACTATTGAAGACATGAACGCTTAATGATCAAACGTCCACGGAATAAACGATGCAATGCAATAGGTCATACAGTCGTACGGTCGTTAAGATCCGAGACACGTTATCGATTTATTCGCTTCCACGGAATCCCTGCTGAGATTGTAGACAGAATTAATGCACTGGCATACTGACTCACATTGGAAACGAGGGGTTTGTGTCCACGGATACTGGAATAAGATTTAATTATACTGGGGGTAGATTTCCTTTGCAGGAGGTCGACTAGGTGGGTACTCCAAAAGTTATTTTACTGCTTGATCAGTGATGCGCACGTTGTGCTTCGGCAGGAGGGCACTGTAGCTAGTGAAATTAGTGGGCCTAAGAGTCAACACTTGAGTAACAAGCATTGACGCAGTGCACCTATTATAATTATTATTGTGAAATCCTGGGTGGCACTGTACTGATTATGGGCAGCGTTATCTTTTATCAGAAGCAGAGCGTCTTGCTCATCGTCTTACTTTGAAAAATAATGAAAAATACCACATGGTTGTATCCACAGATAATCTCAACGGAGTAATAGGATCCGTTTCCAATCAAAGATAAATATTTTTATCTGCTGATCCCGGTATCCGTTGGCTTCAAAAATAAAGAAAAGTATCTTTAGAAACGAATCGCGCTGTCTTTGTTTTATTAAAATTTGCGAAGGGATCGCAGTACAGAAAGAAGGATAGAATAGAATAGAAATACTCTTTATTGTGTCCAATGTAACAAAAGTTACTTAAAATTACTATGACAATATAATAACACATTGACCCACAATGGGCGGCCTTATCGCTCAAAGCGATCTCTTCCAGGCAACCAACTTTTGGACGAATACATTATCTTAAGGATAAAGGAGATGAAAGGGCAAGAAGTTTCAAAAAATTAAACATGACTTTATCATTATAAATTTTAAATGAATCACGATTATATATGTACATATCATCATACAACGCCACTTTACCAATTTATTAGTTTCCATGGATTCCCTGCAGAGATTGGAGACAGAATGAATGCATTGACACACTGACTCACATTGGAAATGAGTCGTGTAACTATTATCTAAGCTGTGCCACTTGTCTGCAGTTACGTGACACAATTTTAGTTCAAGGACGTTGAGATCTGGCCTTCTGGTTTTTGTGCTCGAGTTGATTAAGATCTTTGTGAATGTTATGTGTCTAGATGTTTTGTTTTTGAGTTTTTTTAATTGACTGCTATTATTATTATACTTTATTTGAACATAATCGCCTTTTGATTATATCGATATATCTAAGGAATACACGATGACATTTAAAACAATTTAATTAATAGAGACCATAATACATTCAATTATTATATTATTATAGGTGGGTAAAACTATCGTCTGTTCACAAGAGACACCTCTATGAGAAGAACAGACAAGAAACTCATAGGGTTACTTTCTTTTCAATATTCATTTAACAATTTAAATAATACTACAGCTACTACAGCAGTAAAGAACATCTAATTAATATTATTATTATATCTCTTAGCACAGTTCAATATTTTTCACTATCGGCCATTGAGAATTATTATTTTCAATTTCTTATTTATTTGTAACACATCCATCATTTGAAAATACATTCAAAAGTCTTCAAAAAAGCGTTTTTATTACAATTAATACAAAATATTTTTTTACTAATTATAAAATAAAAACATAATTTTAGACAACTATCTCCAAATTGTTACGTTGGCTTCTGTATCTTCTCCACTGTGGCAGACACTATAAACGATTACAAACATTCTATTGTGATAGTAAATGATAGACACATTACGGCTGTCACATTACGAGTCTCGCATTAGGACGCTGAATATTAATGATATCGGGATAGTACCGTTTTAATCGCCTTTGATTTTAGTATTAAAATAGAGTCTGGAGAGTGTGGAGCTGGAATTTGAAACGTAGCTATAGACCCTAGTAATTTATTATTTGGAAATTAAATAAAAAAAAAATAGCAACTTTCATAGAATCGGAAGCTTAGTCTAGTTAAGTTATCGCTAGTTAAACTTGTTAAACTAATTATTTGTTAGATAAACACTATGACGTTAAGTACTGACAGATTTCATGTACCTACGATATTAGGATTATTATATCATATAAACAGGAATTCTTCTGGAATAGACGAACCACCATAGTATTAGTACCCACTTAACCAATTAGAGTGGTGAGGGGGACAACTGTTGCAGATTCAAGATACCTACACCGAAAAAAAAAGATGTTAATTTTTTTATGATTATTATTAAAGTTTTCATTAATAAATAAATTATCTTTTTTAAGCTTTGTGAAAAGTAAATCCGCCATTTTAACAAAAAAAAAAAACAAATGAACATCGCAATCCGTAAGATTTAAAAACAATGTCCATCGCAACAATAGCTTCGGTTCCGATCAATTGATCGCAGACAGACCAGGATCCAGGATTTCTTTTGTAATACTTGTATAACGCAACTAAACTGACTAGTACACATAGCAAGGAAAGGAATAGTTAGTAGGTTATATTTTTATCAATTGACCATTTAATTCATTTTGTTACTATTCGTTCATTGATCAATTATTATGAATCTATGACATTATTATTATTTTTTAACTACACAATTTTAAATAATTTTTTTGACATATTATTATTAATGTACATGACTTATTCTCCCTCTCTTCTAAACTTTCACTACACCCGACAGGGTCCACAAATGACTTAGTAAAATGTATGTAATATATAAGATCCTTTTTAAGAAAATTACCTATGTGGAAAGTGAATAAAGTATTTGAATCTGAATCTAGTCTGCCCAGCAGTGGGATAAAAAAGGTTGAAATTGAATACATGGGACATGGACTAAGAATCACAGGCTTGCTAATTTATACTCCCGAGTTACACACTTTAAAAAACAAAAACAAATGAACACCGCAATCTGTATGATTTAAAAACAATCTCCATCGCAACAATAGATTCGGTTCCGTTCAATTGATCAGACAGACAGACATGTGATGATCATGTATATCTATGATAGCAACTGGCAACTGAAGGCAATTGGATCGTAAAGGGATCAAGATCATGGCCGAATCACTGAACCGAGCAGACGGTGCGCGACTCGATCTTTAAGATGTGGGAAGACGAGCACAAATTTTACTAGGTACTTATTTTCTAAAATTTTAAAATTATAATAGGTTTGCTTTTGACCACGATTTGGCGTGTTGTTAAGCGACGTTACGGCTGGAGATGGTAGCTACTAACTAATATGTACCTTTATTTTGAGCCGAACATTTCGCAAAATTCATTAACAAAGTTCTCGACAAAATGACATTGTATTAATAAAGTTTATGTTATAAAATATTGAATTAAAATAATAGAGAAATAATGGGAGAATATGTCTTTATGTTGCAGACACATTAAAACAAGAGAGCTTAAAAATCTAATTTTCGAGCACGTTCAAGCGTAAATTGAGTCCAAGTTATAGACATTTCTCTTGAAAACACGTCAAACGATCTCCTCAACAAGTTGTAATTACCGTCGCTGCGTGGTGAGTGGTGACTTGACAGCTACCGTCGGCGCACTGATGAATTTACAAGTTCATTAACGGAAAGCTTCATTAAGGGCTTAACATATAGGTTTGATTTAGGTGATTTAGTTATTCTTTTTTTGTTTTCTTCCTTGCTCTTTTCTTGTTTTTTATTCTTGTTTATTTTGTCTCTGTCTATTTGCTTAATAAAATATTTTCTTTATTAACACACTATGGGCCTTTGTCTTGCTCTCACGATAAAGAATTGTTAAATATTAAGTAGTACCATTTACTTTTTGAAAATATGTTCGAACAACTTTAAGTAATATTTTTTTAAACTGTTTTTAAAAGTATAAAACTACTTTGATATATACGTAAAATGGTTATGGCATGTTTAAAGAAGAAGAAGATATTTATTTTTATTATTGAGAATGCCAGTGTTGTTATTTTAGTTGGCAAACTGGGAATATTTTGTAAAAATAGTAAAAAAAATATCCTTAATTTTGTCTGAAAACATTTTCAAAAAAATATTGTAGTGTCTCCGCCAAGTCGAGCATATATTTAACAATTCGTTATATAGTGCGAGCGAGTCATCGACCGGCGTGTGTTAAGCCCTTAACGGAAAGCGTTAATTAATTTAGTCAAGTCTCGGATGAAGCATCGCTTTCTTTGCGCTCGGATTCAGTTAACTAATTACTAGATTAATTTATTACAGTTGTTAATAATTATACCGACATTTTTAAATGTGTTTAAGTCTTGTATTTTCTATGATACTTTCTCGACGATTTAGATTTTACCAAGATTTTACTAATAATTTCAAGTTCGAGTAAACGACATTGAATATTGCCAATGTTAATACTTCATCTGACATATTCGTTACTAGCTGCCCCCAGCGGTTTTACCCGCTGTACTGTAGCCTATGTGTTATTCCAAGGCCTAATCATATTTCAGCTCAATCGGTCCACCCGTTGGTAAAAGGGGGAACTAAAAAGAAATAAATTATGTAAAAACTGTGTGTTTTTCATGGTTATTCTTGATCTCTATTCCTACAGTTTACTGATAAAAAAAATAGAGATTAAAGATAACCATAAAACATTTATTACACTAATCCTTACATCCAGATTAAAAATAGAGTTGAACGAACGGACACAAATAAAACAAATCAAAACTAACGATTATATTTAGAAGGAGCAATTAACTAAACAATAATGACTGGTGCGGCTTCCGTAAGCGTTTGATTTATTTACTAATTACTAATACGGGGTTTATAACTTGTCATTATAATGTAATAGGATAAACTATGTCAGATAGTTGGTGGTTAAGTTTGGTTGCCGCCACGGATTGCCGCCCATCGTTTATGTCGACCTTTAATTATGGGATTTATAGCATTTGTTTTGGAAACTAGGCAGTTGTACACTGTGGCATCATAGCTCTGAAACGGGTGAACTGATTTAGACGCGGTTTGCTAGCAATGATTATTAGATAGGTTTTATCAGCTGTTTCAATGTTATCAGAAATTTTAATGGTTGGCTTTTAAGGGTTTTCTTAATTTTTAATTTTCCTTGTTTTTTTCTATAGCGAATGTCTTTCGCTATTTGTTTCATCATTTAAATCTTTTGTTCTCTCATTATAATAATCAGAACAGTAATTTAATTTATCCAGTTTAAAGTGTCATGTAATATCTCCCAACTCAGTAGCTCTGTTAAAGTCAATTGAACAAAGGGCATTATTAAACGCAGAGATGAAAGGACAACAGCAAGATGAAGTAGGCGTAGTGTGGCACGCAGCCACCGCATCAATATCTGTGAAATATTCTGGTGTACCTACATTAGCCTCGTGCCAATGCCATCGGTCTTGCTTGCAGCTGGCAGCGCGCGCGGAGATTCTGGGAACGATTGCACGACTGTTTCATAAGATGCAGCGAGTTTCAAATGAGAAGACAGATATCGATTTAATACACGTATAGACCAGGGTAGATCCCTTTAAAAATAATAAAAAGTGAAAAAAAAAAATAGCAGGATGAAACCCATTAGAAAAGGAGGGGAATATTATAAAAATAAAAGGAAAAATAATTTACGGGCGATCTGAGGTCGGGAAGGGGATGGGGGTGAGTTTTTAAGGGTAAAAAACGGTTTTTCTCGATTTCCGGCAAAACTAAAAGTCCTATCGAAAAAAGTCAAATGTCAAAGTTGTAGGTAATAAAAAGATCTAAAACTTTTGTATGCACACTTTTTTCACATAACCTCAAAATTTATGTGAAAAATTCAAAAAACCAAGTTTTTGGTTTTTTATTTTTATCTTTTACAAAAATAATATTTTTTAAACGAAATTTGGCGAAAACTTACCTTTTTATGTCCCATATACCCTGTAATTTATTTGATTAAAAATATTTATTTTTTCACCTTATTTTGAATTAATATCGAAAAAACACCCTAATTTTCAATCGAAAATTCACCCGTCAAAATATCAGCTTTTTTCAAAAAGTTCGTAAGGTTTCTGTTCGTTGAAATCTCTACTTTTCGATGGTGAAAAAAAAAAATGTTACTACAGTAAATCTTCTCAGAAAATGCAAAAATTAAAAAAAAATTAAACTCGATTTTTTTTTAAAATGAAAAAATTACACTGTATCAATTATTATGGTTTAAAAAATATCAATTGGCAAAAATTAAATCATCTTTCGTTTCGGCAAACCTCCCACCCACAGAAGGAGCAGCAGAACAACATTGTTACAGGGCATATTATCAGCTTCAAACTTGGTTGGGTAACGAACTAACTGCAACAGATTGGGGCTGGAAGCAATTTCAACGAGGAATTATGCCCAAATTTACACAAAAAGAATTAATTCCAGAAATATTGCTCAAAACTATTTGCTGCAGCTGTGAAACTGGATGTAACAGTTTAAAATGTGGTTGCCGAAAACATGGTTTAAAATGCACAAATTTATGTTCAAACTGTCATGATAATATGCCCTGTAACAATGTTGTTCTGTTGCTCCTTCTGTGGGTGGGAGGTTTGCCAAAACGAAAGATGATTTAATTTTTGCCAATTGATATTTTTTAAACTATAATAATTGATTCAGTGTAATTTTTTCATTTAAAAAAAAATATTTCGAATTCCAGGTTTTTTGAGTTTTTGCATTTTCTGAGAAGATTTAATGTAGTAACATATTTTTTTTTCACCATCGGAAAGTAGAGATTTCAACGAATAGAAACCATACGAACTTTTTGAAAAAAGCTGATATTTTGACGGGTGAATTTTCGATTGAAAATTAGGGTGTTTTTTCGATATTAATTCAAAATAAGGTGAAAAAATAAATATTTTTAATCAAATAAATTACAGGGTATTTGGGACATAAAAAGGTAAGTTTTCACCAAATTTCGTTTAAAAAATATTTTTTTTTGTAAAAGATAAAAATAAAAAACCAAAAACTTGGTTTTTTGAATTTTTCACATAAATTTTGAGGTTATGTGAAAAAAGTGTCCATACAAAAGTTTTAGATCTTTTTATTACCTACAACTTTGCCTTTTTTCGATAGGACTTTAAGTTTTGCCGGAAATCGAGAAAAACCGTTTTTTACTCTTAAAAACTCACCCCCATCCCCTTCCCGACCTCAGATCGCCCGTAAATTATTTTTCCTTTTATTTTTATAATATTCCCCTCCTTTTCTAATGGGTTTCATCCTACTATTATTTTTTTTTGTTTTAAAAATTATCGACCCTGGTCTAGTAGAGATAAACCAATTCAAAATACAAAACCAATCAAAATATTTATAACATTTTAATTAAAAGAAACCTAACGGCTAGTTAACATGGTAGTTTCTAGAAACTATTTACCACTGCTATACTTTTAACGCAAACTTGAAATTGAAACGCAAGAGTTTTCATAATAACTATGTCAATGCCTTATAATAAGCTCTTACAATAAAAACCCAGGATCTAGCCTAGCTTCGTTATATCCGTGAATTTTGACAGTCTTTTACAAATACCGTTCTATTGCATCTGAAACAAGACAAGGTGTCAGGTGTGCCAAGATTAAGAATAAACGTATATTTTGGTTTATCAATATTAAAATAGTTGAATTCATGCAATTTAATTAAAATAGCTGAAATATAAGGCTTATACCTATAGTTTGGATGGAGACATCTCATTTCCGTATTTTTGTCTACATCTCAATAATTGAAACACCAAAAATTTAGTTCTCTGCAAAACTGGCATCAGCTCATAACATGGAGAAATGTTCCGTGTTTGTTAGTGTTTAGACTGCGTTAGTAACTAACGAGCAACTTGCTATTCCTCGGAACATGACCAGTATATTACATTGATATATTTTGAATCGGTTTGATTTATAATAGGTAATGAGTGAGCGTCTCGCGCGTACCGCCTCCCTAATTGGTGTGAGAAATATCGTTCATGAATGATACATTATTGTATGAATGAGTGACATCTTTGGATCGACAATTTTGTTATTAAATAAGAAGAGAGATAGGGGGCGGATGATGATCAAAATGGACCTCGTAAGAATTTCAAGACTTAATCGCATATCTATAGCATGTTGTGTCCGCCTATAATAGGTTATGCATTAAGATAGATTAAACTAGTTCCTTAAAGTATACTGTAAGATTAAATGTAATTAACTGTTGGTGAACCTAATAAAAATAAATAAATAAATATCTAGTTTTTTAGTCATCGAAATTGTTTATTTTAAATTTTGCACTAAAACGCTATAATAAAAAGTTTTGTGGAGCTCTGGTGTAAAATGTATAAAAACTACATTTATGACTTTAAATTACTAGATGTACGATAATATATCTAGTTTATAGTTACAAATATTTTCACTATAATAGAAGATTCAAAAAGAAGTCGAGAGACAAGCTCATCAATAAAGCTATCTACATAATAATGATGATTTTTGGCCAGGACAGGCGAAACGTTCTATGTAGAACATGTTATTAAACATGCATTTATTGAAAACTGTAAACACCCAGAGAGTTGTAGCTGTAAAACTCTTGAACACGTAACCTCATTAAAATATCTAGGAATCATAATCGATGACAAACTTACCTGGAATAATCAAATAGATATGCTAAACGGAAGGGTTAGGAAGCTCAAGTATATTTTTAAAAAACTTGGAACGGCTGGAGATGATTTCACAATACGCCTTGTTTACTCAGCTTTGTGTCTGTCGATTCTGTCATATTGTGTCTCAGTCTGGGGTGCTGCATACGGAACCTATATATTGAAACTAGAGCGAGCCCAACGCTCAATCCTAAAAATCGCGTTTAAAAAGCCATGGCGATACAGCACTGACAGCCTATACACCGAATGTAAGGTCCTTCGCGTCCGCCAAGTTTTTATTAAGACTACACTACTGCGCTTCCATAAATTAGCTCTCTCCTGCCATAAGCCTTCATCAAGACCACAACGCAGTATATCATGGAAGACTCCGCATATGAAAACCAACTTTGCTCAAAGGGCGCCCTCCTTTTTGCAGCCATATTTATACACAAAAGTGAACAAATTGCTTAACATTGTCAACTGTTCGAAATATTCATGTAAATCTAAAATAGAAAGTTGGCTCCTTACGCTGGACTATAGAACTACTGAAGATCTTATTAAAATTCTAAAATAATTACTTTACGTAGAAAACCCCCCCTCCTACTTACACGCACTTTACTTCGCACGTACGTTCCTACGTACTTCGCACAAGTAATATCTCTAATAACAACAATACCTACTAACAAACATACAGTTATATATCGTTTATATACTATTATAGATGCATATATCTACTAAATAAAAATAAAATGTGTAAAAATACTAACAAAACAAAAAAAGGAAAAAAATATCTTATAATTATTTCAAATCAAATAAAAAAAAAAAAACTATCAAAAAAAAAACGAAATAAACATACTATAAAATAGGTAGTCAAAATACTTTCTATAGCTATAATATTATCAGTATAATAGTACTCTTATATTTAAATCCTAACAATATCAAACACACTCATATATAAAATTGTAACCACAATACTATATTACTGGAAATAGCGTGATCTTAAACTCTGTCCTGTCATCCGTATACTGTACCCAAAATACACACCTTTCGCACACATTCATTAAGCATTAAAACATCATCAATGTAGCGATGCGCCTGCACACTGCACTGACCGGTTTTTTGACACGCACACTTATAACAGATCCCCTGCCGTGCGCTGCTGCCGGCCTCCGCTCATCACTCAGCCTCAGTCGGTCCGCCACTCTTGGCGGCGACGCATGTCTCATTACTTGCTTTCACATCGAACATTGAATACTATCATATTAATAATTATTAATACCATCATAATATTATAGGATTGTTGAACAAAATCAAAACAGTTTAACTTTAACCAGAGACACACTCACACCACACCCATGTTAACTATTATATTATTATAGGTACATATGTTTGCGCCTAATCTCGCATTGAACCTGTTATATTATTAAGTTCATAGAATCTCAGAATATTGTTTAGCATACTATACGTAACATTGTATTTTTGAAAAATAAGGAAGAGACTAGGTCCCACAACACAGGGAATCCTAGTGTGGGGCCTAGTGGACCTAGAAAATAAGCTCAAGTCTCACTAAATAAATTTCAATCTAAGTGATTACAAATAGCATCTTGTCAAACATTGTTTACAGTTCTTAACTTACGTACCTACCTGCTCTTGATTTTCATGTAAGTTTAATAAGTATTTATATAGATAGGTATGTATTTTTATCTGCTATAAAATATCCCTAACATAGACTAGTCTCTTAAGTTAATTCATAAGCTTAAAACTGCTGTACTTTTTGAAATAAACTTTTTATTATTATTATTTATTTATTTAAATGATGTCCATAATAAAAATTTACTTAACGTTCCATAGCCTATTATAGAAATATACCGCGACCACTTCCTGCCATTACTAATAAATTAACATAACTATTATCCTATATATAAACAAGCCATTCTAATCCCACGAAATGACCGCGAACAGCCTGAAATAGATAAAAAGCTTTCATATAGAGAAACATATATAGTTGTAGTGTCAAAGTTATTGTTGGAGTTGAGAGAATAAACCCATTACGAAAAGGACGATAAAAAGTGGTATTAGTTCACAAGATAGACGTAATTAAGACTTGGAAAAGGATAAAAAGCAAAAACACTTTATTTGCTGAGTTTAACTTAGAATTTTTACCCGCCAAAGTACAATATAAATATTTATTATGTTTAAGCTAAAATTATTATTGGCTAAAATTATTTATTATAAGGTTTAATTTCAGCTCAATCGGTTCATTCGTTCAAGCGTGAAAGGGTAACAAACACGCACACATGCATAAATAGGTAAACGTGAATATTTAAAAAAAAGTGATTACCTCTTTCTTATGTTTACCAAAGTGCAAACTCAAAACTCGTATGAACTGGGCCTCAATTACTTCAATTGACGGCTAGAACGACCATAGGCGTAACAAAAAAGCTACAGAAGCCGAAAGAAAATAGAGAAAGAGCCGGTTAGCAGAAGAACTAAGCACATTGATTGACAGGTATCCTTTAATGTGGTGCGAGAGACGAGTAAGTTGCAATCGAGTGAGTCACTGAAGCATCGGATAGATGAATGTACTGAGCTATTTAAAGAAGTGAGAGGTAATAGCTTTACATTGTTCATCTAAAAGTAGGCTAAAATATAGATATAGGTGAATTAAAAATAAAAGGATTATTATAATAGAGGGCGAGACCCTTAATTCATAACAACGTCGCTCGGCCAATTTCGACAAAATTTAATTGGAACCACTGAAGTAGCCTTTCTTGAACCAGGGGTTTGGGTTAAGGTGTGGTGTGTCTAAACAGCTTTTGTGTCAAAACACAAATTTATTTTTAGGCTTTTTCGAGCAAGCGAAAAGCATACTCATCATCTTCCTGCCCTTATGCCCACACTAGGTAAGGTCGGCACAGCACGTTTTTCTCCTCCATCCTACTCTATCATTCGTCATATCTTCATCCACTCCCCTAGTAGGCATATTATCTTTCACACAGGTTATCCAAATCTTTTTTGGGCGCTCATTCCCGGATTTCCACCTATCGCCATACTCATAGACTTTAAGCGAAAAACATACTACCTCTACATAAAAATATCCGAAAAATTATGAAACTCCTGTTTTTTTTGAGTATAAGACTCAACATATTATCGAAAATACTTATATAATATATTCTGTTACAATTTGAACAGTCAATACAAATACAGACGATTTAAACCAGCCTTAAATTCAAATAAAATTGAATTACACCAATTGAGTGAACATCTTCAACATATTACGGGAATAATACGACAATAGACATTGTAAGTGACAAGACGAGGTCGATTCCATTGCACACTTATTGCACGGGACATTTGAACCGCTGGATAAGCTTCGACTGTACTTAACGACGTCACAACATTTTGGTAAGCCTTTGACCACGATCTGGCATGATGTTAAGCGACGATGAGGCCGTAGATAGCAGACTATATCTAGACCACGGACCACGAACTAGCAAGCGCAGCGTAGGACGTCCACCCGCAAGGTGGACAGACGACCTTATAAAGGTCGCCGGAAGACGCTGGATGCAGGTCGCTTCCAACCGGTACATGTGGAAGTCAAAAGGGGAGGCCAATGTTCAGCAGTGGACTATCTATTATGGCTGGGATGATGATGATGACTACATCTAGGCCAAGTTTCATAATAATTCCAGCTATTTGCGGATTGCCTATTGTAGAGTTTCTGCGAATTGATCAGATAAACGAAATTGCTTATTAAATTCACAATAGATGTGTTATGTTAATGTATTTTTAAACGAGGACGCAATTTAATTCTATAATGAACCTCTGTCACTGGTTAGCATGTATGAAGTGAGAGCAGCATTGAATAAAAAAACCATTAGACTAGACTGGCAGATTAAATGTTTACAATTGAAGACAAGAATAATTGATTACGAACTATTTTTTAGGGTTCCGTACCTCAAAAGGAAAAAACGGAACCCTTATAGGATCACTTTGTTGTCCGTCTGTCTGTCTGTCTGTCTGTCTGTCAAGACCCTTTTTCTCAGGAACGCGTGGAGGTAAAAAGCTGAAATTTATAGGGAATACTAAGGTCCATTGCCTCTTAGAGCTGTGAAAATTTTAAACTTCTAGGCCAACGCAATCAAAAGATATAGTCGAATATGTCGCAAATTTCAGCAAATTTTCGACATTCCCAAATAAATCAAAACCTACGGGCTACTTCCCGTAAACTCAGAATCTTGAAATTTGGCACAAAGCAACTCCTTAGAGCACAGATAAAGGAAAAATTCCGAAAACCATAAATTTTTATTTGCATCATATGAAAAAAATATTTTGAATAATTTTATACCTACTACCCCTTTTATCATGAACGCGTAGACGTATTAAATTGAAATTCATATCAAATACTCAAGTCTATAATACCTTAAAACTGTAATAAAATCAAACCTCTATGTCAACGCATTCAAAAGAAACAGCAATTTTAGTCGCAATTTTAAACTCGCAACTACTCTAAAAAAATCAAAACCTACAGGGTACTTCCCGTAAACTTAGAAGCTTGAAATTTGGCACGAAGCAATTCCTTAGAGCACACATAAAGGAAAAATTGCGAAAACTGTAAATTTTTTGTTGCATCATATAAAAAAATATTTTTAATAATTTCATACTTACTACCCCATTTCTCATGAACCCGTGCAGGTATGAAACTGAAATTCATATCAAATACTAAAGACTATAATACCTTTAAACTGTAATAAAATCAAATCTCTATCTTAACGCATCCAAAAGAAACAGCAATTTTAGCCGTATTTTTAAACTCTCGACTACTCTCAAGGGAATCAAAACCTACAGGGTACTTGCCGTTAACTCAGAATCTTGAAATTTGGTAGGCAGCAACGTCTTAAATCATAGGCACAGGGAAAATTGCGAAAACTGTAAATTTTTAGTTACATCATATAAAAATATTTTGAATAATTTTGTATTTACTACCCCTTTCCACAAGAACGCGTACAGGTATTAAATTTAAATTCATATCAAATACTCAGCTTTATAACAAATTTAAGCTGTAAAAAAATCAAACATCTATTTCAACGCAATCAAAAGAAACAGCAATTTTAGTCGCATATTTTCAAACTCGCAAGGGAATCAAAACCTACAGACAGTATACCTATATATATTATTATACCTACTTTTCCTTAGGGTTCCGTACAAATCCGTAGGTTTGTACGGAACCCTCGGTGCTCGAGTCCTACTCGTACTTGACAGGTTTTATTTTATAATTTATATTACAATGAGATGGTCCTAAACAAAACATAGTTGAAAAAAAGATTGTGTGTACTTTTGTTCACGCGTTAGAAGTTATACTTCTTTGGCGTATGGAAAAATAAATAATAAATTATTAGTATCACCGTCGTATATGAAATTGATTTAATAAAAACACCAAAATAATATTTATTTATTCACACTGTTTAATTGTACCCAGAATACAACTTGAACATAGTTATCAATTTTCATGCATGCCACCTAGAACTAACTTCACGATGTAGAATTTAGGTGTCGGTGTGCGCGCGCATCGTAAAAATTCACTCTCATCATTTTTCTCTATCGCGCCAAAAGAAGTATAACTTCAATAACAAATAGCTGTGCCCAGCGGTTTTACTCGCTGTACGGTAGCCTATTTATTTATTTATTTAATGATAAGATGAGCAGAAAGCTTATAGAAATATCCAAAATGCTTTCTACCTTAACTAAATTACACTAAATACTACAATAATTATTTAAAAATAACCTTAGTTTAGTTATTACAACAATTTCAGTGTCATTAAACACATCGACCTCATCGAACGTATGTTGGAACAGATTAAATATGTGTTATTCCTACCAAATTTCAGCTCAATCGGTTCACCCGTTTAGGCGTGAAAGAGTAACAAACATACATTCTTACCAACTTTCATGTTTATAATTTTAGTAAGATATATACTTACATTGTTATGTAAAGACACAGATAAAAGAATACTAACAGGTATGCATGTTGTATATTATGTAGAAGTATAACAGAGATAGAATAGAGACAAAGGTGTTTTTGTTCGACAAAATGCAAAAATGCTCTATTGGCCTATTTGAATAAATCATTTTGATGTTTTCTATTGTTTCCTAGTTCAGAAACAAAAGATTCCCGTGTGATTTCACAATGTCCACGTGTGATACAAACTATAAAATAAATAATGAAAATAATCACAGATCTGTTTCACTGGCCATGAAATAGGGCTATAAAACACTGAAACAAAACGACGAGGTGTGGTCCCTACATATACAAATATCATAAAAATACGAGCGTAGCTACGGTAACAATTTTATTTATATTATCTTACATAGATCTTAAACAACTGATAGAAATACTATGATAGCAATAAGTAAATCCTAAATAAATAAGTCATTGTGCTGACTGCTGAATATATGTATATGTAAAGCTTTTTATCAAAAAAATAAACCGGCGAAAATATTGAGAAGCAAAAAATAATAATATAATGTTAGTATACCTAAGTAATTTTAAGGGTTGGTGGAGTATAACTCTTTCCAATATTTTTTTTTTTTTTTAAATCAGACTACTCTGTAAAAAGTTATGCGTGGTGCATATACATTAAAAAAAAATACACGCGTCGACTTGTATTTATTGTAATTACTTGTATTTATTATTATTGTAATTATTGTAATTAGCCTCGTGCTGTTATAATTAAAGTAAATAAATAAATTGTAAACCTCCTCCGTTTTTTTCGTCGGTTGAAAATAAATAATTAATAGATACGAAAGCTAGATTTATATATTGCAATATCGATAACGATATCGATCGATAACCCGTTTAAGGTGATGTTTCTATGTGAAAATAATTGATTCTCGTAATTAATGTTCATATTAATTTTTGTCTTGAATTTCGATATGAGATTCAACGTTACATTACATTGCATTTCTTAACCCCATTGGAGCGAATAGTGGCAGAAAATTAAATTCTTCTATTCTATTAGGTTTTTGCGCAAACTTAATTTATTTATTTATTAGGTTTACCAACATTACATTTGATTTTACTCTACTTTAAGGAACAAGTATCATCTAACTTAATGCATAACCTATAATAGGGGGACACAACATGCAAGTAAGTAGTAAGTTTAGTTACTTGTAGGTCGTGAACTGTGTTATTTTAAATAGATTTCCACCGTAATGATGAAGATATCTGAAAGATTTAATAAAATAATGTCATCTGTCAAAGGTTAATAAAAAATGTTGAATAAGATGACATCATATCAAGTTTCCATAAATTGTTAAAACCGATAAACTTCCGACAGGTCATGGTATTGAAAACAATGTCAAGAGCGACGTAAAGCCTGGCTTACGATGACTTCATGGTGGCAATTTGCTAATAGATTGTGTAAGCTTAGGGCAGATGATGTCAACAAGTCAACTCGGTTGATCTTAATGATACATGGTTTATGAGAATAGTTTTTTAAAGTCTAGCTTATAGTCGCTTTGCTCGCATGGCAAAACCCTTTTTAGCGGAGGTTTAACGTCATTTAACCTACTAGTATATTCCAAATTAAAGCCCAAGTTGTACGTTGATAGATCAGTCATTCTCAAGCTGGCGAACATTTTCGCGATGTCAAATTCACATTCCATATACTTTGAAATTTGACTCTTTGAGCGAGTTATATATGTACATTCATTTTTAAAGAGAAAATGCAATTTTGGGTCGCTATTGCGCCCCTTATTAGGTAATTATTGTAAATTTTTCCTTATTTTAAAATTTTCCCATAATAAGGCAATTGAATATTTCAGCAATAGGAAATATTAATCAACCAGATATAAATTAACTGATGATTGAAGTGTTGATTGATCAACAAATTAATAAAACTGGCTCAATTGCCAATAAACGAAGGGCTAATAAACGAAACGAGTTGTGCGAACCGATCTAATGAGGACGTACGATTTATTAATACTTGACACTTGATGGCTAAACAAATTGGAATTAAAACGTCCTCTTAAATGAATGATGAATATGCCTAATAATTTAGTTATTAATTGAAACAATGAATAAATTGTTGTTAATAGGTTTTACGATGTATTCAAGGACGGGTAAGCTGTAAAATGTGTGTTTTATGACTTTGAGGGCTTCAAAGGAAGTTCTACGATTAGTGATGACTTATTTATTGAGCGACTGCTAGAGGCTGTGTGAAAATGTAGAGTCGATAATATTAAGGTGTACCTAATGTTTAAAATGCTTCTTTGAACCTGAGTTCTAACCTGAGAACCAGGCGTTATCACCAATGCGGTAATTTTTAAACAGGCTTTAAAGAAAAAGAAGAAACATATCGTGCCGAAGTTGTCTTTGGAGTGTATTCATAGGCTCTTACTCTATACGTACATTTATCTTGTAGCAGTCTCTTAGCAGTTTGTGCTATGGCTTTGCAATGAACAGTTATAATTCGAAATTCAAATCTGAAAGTTTCCAATTAATAATAGGAAAGGGAGAACTTCCATTAAGCTGTGACTATATACATATATATTCAAAGTTTCATAATGCCCACAAATAAAGTTCCCTGGTGAGTGAGTTACTAGTAACTCACTCAATTTACTAGTGCATTTAAAGCATAATTGAAATATTAAGTGTAATTTGTGAAGTAGGTTTATTTTAGAAATGAACCGCACATGACACAGTTCTTGCACCACACGCACAGTTGCAATTGTGTAAGCTTTATTTATATGTTTTTCAATTATTGCGAAGGCCGTCCGTAAGTAATGGCCGTGAAAATAATACTAAGAACATAATATAATTAAAATATATACTATTATAATATGACGAGTGTATGTGGGTGTAGTACAGAGTATAACTCTACGAGTATGGAATTGGAATTAATGCCACTAATCCGTCAAGATTGCACAATGTCACCTTCTATGACTATTTTTGTAATTTTTTAGTATCTTTTAATTATATTTTTAATTACTTGGGTGTATGTTTATTTTTTTAAACAATGAAGAATATTTCTGTGTTGAAATATTTTATGTGAACATTTTTATTAGATTATGAATAGTGACATCTTATCAACACACACATTTAACATAGGTATGTTATTTCCACATAAACGCGAGTATTATTAGCGCATAATATATGTCACAAATAATGTATTAAATATTTATGCAATATACATAAAACAAGCCAGACTAATTCTACGCAAATGTACGCACGTACGTAGTGTCAAATTCTCAAGCATAACAAAATATAAATAAGAATAAGAATTTTACACTGTGCGAAAATTTGTGCGAAGTGGACATTGTAACTTCACGTAATGCATAAATAGTGTTTTGATTTTTAACACAACTGACATATTCATAATATAAACTTTACCAAATTTAGTCAAAACCAAGCATGTAAGTACAATAACTAATTCATGTCCTATTTCGCATGCAAGAGGAGAAATGTCAAATGTCACATAAAACCGGTTCCTTATGTCAATGTCTCATCTCTGTGACATTATAAACCGTGCAAGATGAACGCACACGTTAAGTCACTTGAGTCATGCTTGTAGGTTGTGGTCATCGATGCTGTGATAGGGTTAACGTTTAAGCTACTTTTTATTGCAACACATACCAAGTATCTATAAATATGCTTTGTATATGCAATTTGCGACTGTAAATCTATCTAAGGGTTCGTTAGTAATCATGTTTTGTAACATTCTGTTTTTGTCGTAAATTAATATAATATTTTCATATTATATTAATTTATCTCTTTAAAATTTTCTAACTTCTATTCCATTACTATATTACATTAGGGTTAATGTAATGTAATTTACAATAAGTTGTCAAACCTATTGTAATACATTTATAACTAGTTTATAAATAACGCATAGGTACTATAAAATTATAAAAGGAAGCGCAAAAATAATCTTTAATTTTATTTTAGACAAAAAGAAAATCGCCACCGTATAACAAATTACATCTAAAGATATGATTCACAAATCTCTCACAAAAAATGACGCAACACTCCATAAATGACCTAAAAAGCATGCGTAATACGACACCTAGTATACAAGACACACCAAGAAATAAGACCATAATTTATGGGACTCACAGTACTTTAATCGCCTTGTCCTACGCTCGGTGACGTAAGTTTACCCAGACCCCCATTTACCTATAGGTGCGTCACTTTTGGCACAGCCCGTCTACCCACATGCGTTTGTCGATAAAGCTTTACGACTTACGACTTTTCCTGTTTGTGGGACGTAAAAAAGTAGATCACATGAGTCTCGACCAGATAATTAGGTTGATAGAGAAAGTAAAGACCGAATAGATAATAGCTGGTTAATTTATAGTTTGGTACAAACGATTAATCGATAAGACATCGAAGCCATTAATGTCAACGCAAATGTTATAACTTAATTATTAAAATAGATCTGCTAATAACTCTACCAGTGAATTCACCGCAAATAATAATTTTAATCACATTCGAACTAAAGATCCGAGATCCAAAGATCTCGTTCAAAACGCACCTAGCGACGAGAATGTAAAGATCGATTCAGAAAGATCTGACCCAATTAATAACATTCACCATTTATATCGAAGTTAATTCCTTGCACTTGAAATAACGAGTGCCTTTGATCCTGTGCCTCGGTATAATAATGATAGACACGAGCTTCGGCTAAAATTATCTGTGACTGACCACGCTTTTAATAGCATGGAATTTGTACAGGAAGATAAGAACTCTAAATGGAGGGACTTGTTGAAGATGGAATTTATGAGTCTGGAGATTTTTAAAGCTCTTTGATATTGATTCTGATTTCGAAACAAATTCTACAGAAAAAGGAACTCGACACCTAAATGCACAGATATATTGATGTAAAACATCGGAACTCAATTTCAAGGAACGATGGCAAATACAAATGATTCTCTTATGAAATATGGGTTATGTTATGGTGTTATAAATAAGATTAAAATAATAATATAGGCAGATGGTGGTAACGATTAACGAATTCGACGGAACACATGTATCGTGGAACTAGGAAATATGGGAGTAGAAATGTAAATAAACAATACGTAGATGATAGATTTGAATCTACACTACGCTACGATTCTGTCCTGAGACATATGAGGAAAACTGTAATGATAACACCAGTAGCAGAATTAGTAGTTAGGACTATTAAACGAGTTAGCGACTAAAATAGACGACTTTTGCTATTTCGAATTTGCTCTGACAAAACAACCTAAGCATTTTAACAAATAAAACAGGCAATATACCCTAATTAGTCATCATCATTGTTTAGTTAACAGATTGTACGACGAAAATATCTCAAAGAATATTATTTTAATTATACACAAAAATGTTCGGTGTTCCCTATATTGTTACTAGGTGCAAAAGTTAATGATGTAACGTTTACGTCAAAAGCTTTCAATATGAATCAGTTTCATTGATTGGGATCGTATAAGGCACAATGTAGGCGAGTGGTATCTCTAGAATGCATCGGCATGAGAGTCGTGTGCGGGCAGCTAGCTGGTATGTGTCTCGTGTATCTTATAATAGCTCACTATTACGAGTACGAGAGATATGCCTTCATTCGAGCTACATGTTTTATGAGTTTCTCATTTTATTTCTTATTTTTTATCTGACTTTCACGACGAAACACTTTGTCAATCTCGTTAGTTCAAATTTTAATGGAATAATTATAACCGTGATAAAATTATCTACACTACTAATATTTAATAAAAATAGTTCTATTCTTTAGTCTAGACAGTCAACTCTGCTGGGCAGACCTTATCCAAAACCTACGTATATAATATTATGTAACATGTTTCTACTCTTGCGCCATTCTCAGCCTACCCAGTTTGGTCAGAGTTGAGGTCCTTTCCATCTTCTCATGTGCCGACCTCAGTAGCACGGCCTTTCAGTTTGTATCCATGTTGTGGTGAACTTTTCCCTGCATTTTCGTTTTAAGCAGAATAATTTGTAACAAATAATTTGAAACGTATACGAAAACAAATTTTGTGGTCGTCACAAATTCTTTTAAAGTTCTATTCCAGTATGAATAATGTTCTGAAAACAAACCAGTCAAGTTTACTCAGCTGTAACGGTGCTGAAAATATAATTGTTGAGAGTTATGTTTATTGTATGATTGTTAAACAAAGGTGTCGGAAACGAACGGCGAATGTGAAACACACTGACCTATAAAAAGAAGCCTTGTTGCCATCGACGAGAAAACTAATAGGTTTTTAACAAGGGCAAGGCGTTACTAGGCGTAGAACTGATGTTTCACGAAGGAAAACTTGGTGTTGGCATACACCACCTGCTCGGTGTTGTAAGAAAAGACCGAAAATCTTCACTGATCTTCTCTGTCATAACGATTACGGGTATAATAACCAACAAGTTACTAAATACTATTGGATCTTGGCCTATGCCCTGGATTTGGTAAACATACTTGACAAATGAAGATGATACAATTTTGAAAACCAACACTAGCATTAATAAAGTGACTAGTGGCTCTTCCTTAAAAAAATGCTTTGACATTTATTTAATCAATGTGAAAAATTGCAAATGCTGCTGGCTGACATGTAATAATTTAGAATGAAGATATTATTTAAAATGGAATATTAAATGCAAAATATAGTGTTGTATATTTTGTTAATTATAGTCTTACAAGGATCTTAAACATGGTCTGTATCTCAGTTATCAGCTTCCATCTCATATTACAAGCGCATGCCATTATATTTATCATATTGTACCATTAGTTCCGAGAAGCAGAGGAGAGAATTTGCATCACATTACGCGTGTGCTTGCAGACACATTCGTATGCAAATATTTGGGAGGGGCACATAGATTTTAATATCTGGAAATACTAAGGACTACGGACTGAATATGGTAGATATTTACTTAGTTTTGTCGAACTGTTAGGTGATTGAACTATTCACTGCTAATATAACAAGTAAATATTGTATTAAATAATACTTGGCTATATAGTTCTTGTGAATGTAATGAATAATGAAGGTTGTTTCTGTTTTTAGTCAAAACTCAAATGCGTTTATTCAATAGAGCACTACTGCAAGCCAATTAGAGTAACATAGAGAGACAGATAGATAACGCTTCATCAAATCTTTTAAAAAATTACCTTAAGTAACCTATTCAAAATTAAAACTTTATTATAATACCGGATTTATTCATACATTTATTTTACGATGAAACAACCAACTTTAACCATAGAAAAGATAATTGCACCAAGAAATGTCTTTGAATTTCTTTGAATCTTGTACTTCTGTTTTTTTCTCCATCATGATTACTAATTGGTTCTAATTTTCGAAATGAATCCATTTGTAACTGGCGCCATGGATTAGGAAACAACTGCGAAAACCGCGTCATCCGCTGCATTGGCGAAACTGTTAATGGACACCACAGCATTTTTATTACATTGTTTGTTCTTCGGATTACGGCCAATTAGTGGATCCATTGTTTGATTAACCAGTTAGTGCATAAATTGGGCAGCCACTGTTAAATTTATCAAGAGTTTTCGAGGTTGGATCAATATTTGACGTCTGTGATGAGACATTGATAGTTTTGTAACTTGTAGACATTAAGGGTGACGAAATCTTAACTAACCACATCATCTTAAGTACGCGTAGGTACTATTATATTTTTTTTTTTCGATTATAATGGTAAACTTTATATGAGCAAATAGACCAGATTTTGACCAACAGCTATTTTCCTAGTCAAGATTCTTAGTACACATACATAATAGACAAATCAAAATCCGTTTATTGAAAAAGGCTATAATGGAGCCTTTTGAAATTCAATTTCAAAAGGCTCCATTGAATTGTGAAATATGAAACATCCAGTGAATTGTGCAATGCGGATGAAGGCGCCCTTCATCCGCAATGCACAATTCACCACCACCGTCGGTGGGAACGGCCGAGCACTCGGGACCGTTCCCGGGGCGTATATTGAAACCCTACCTCTATTCAGCACCGCGACCGAACTGAGATGCGGGAGCCTTTCCATACGTGAATTCTCAAAATGCGACTTTAATCCCTTCCGCTATTCAGCGCCGCGACCGATCTGAGCTGCGGGAGCCTTTACGTGCATTTATTCTCTAATTGCGATTTTAATCCCTTCCGCTATCCAGATCGATCGATCTGAACTCGGGGATTGTTTCCAGGGTAATATTTAAATCTGTTTGATGAATAAGCTTGTCTGTCGTTTGTTTGCTGCTTTTAGATCTTTAAAACACAACGGAATTTAATAGTGATTCAAGAGGAAAGTTTATGTTTACTTATAACTATTGGACCCGCGCGCACTTCGTGGTGCGTAAAACAGTTTACAAATACTACCTACCTTTAGTCATTCATTTATTTATTAAATAAAATAATATAAATAAGGTAAAACGAGACGAGATAAGACAAGAGACAAGGCAAGAGACAAGACAAGACTAGAGACAAGACAAGAAACTAGACAAGACAACAGACAAGACCGACTATTACTGTTGACTCTTACTCTTTACTCTTGACTCTTACCCTTGACTCTTACTCGGACTCTTACTCTGACACGTATACCTCTAATAAGAGTGTGAAACTCAAACTGAGTTAAAAAAAGTGAAAAATTGCATTGCAAGATACTGTATTATATGTATATACGAGTACGTACATGTAGGTATACCATATTCCAACAAATACTAACATTCAATATCAAAAGTCAAAAGTTTCCGCAACTCAAAAATACTTGAGTGCTGAATACTGGAAGGATTTCTAATTTATAACGGTAATATTGCGTACGTAAACTGAAAGTAGGGTAGCATTTAAACTCTCAAACTGCATATTTTGTCGTTTAAAAGCTCCCGCATCCCAGACCCATACTGGCGCTGAATAGAGGGAGGGTTTCCATATACGCGTTCCCGGGCCCCTCCTCGTTGAGAGGGGCGTGAAGGGCCCGTCTTTATAAAGACGGGCGGTCGTCGACGGGGGACTGGATGCCAAGGCTCTGCCGATTCCCAGTCCTCCGTCACTTAGACGATGCGGGAGTGCCGCCGGGTCGTTTTAGTGGGTAAACCGTGCAGCTGTCCTGCACGGGAGTCCCACATAACCCTCCCATTCCCTCGATGGGAGGGTATGCGTAATGCATTTTTTCCCGGCGTTAACAAAAAACAAAAAACCTACATTGATAACACTAAATGGAAACACAAAATATATACAAAAAATCCTCATGATTACTTAAGTACAATATTGGTAATCCGTATAAAAGCAAATTTGTGAGTTTAAGTCTATATTGATAAGTCAAATATGTATGACCGATATTTTGATCACGATTGTACAAATATCCGTCGGACTCTTTATATTTTTTGTTGATTCTGTCTATAGAATATTTGATTTGTTTTAAGAATTGAACGAGTACTGTGTATGATATTAGCTTTATGTTAATGATGGCGCTTGGACAGACGTACATTGGTTATTAATTGTTTTGAGTAGTATAATTTCATATTGATTGTTACCGCATTGTATTTAAAAGTCTGATTGCGTACTGCATTATTGAAATGACACGATATGATCTAAGTAATTATTTATTATATTGTTGCCAATGTATGCCGCATGTCGGAGGAACTGTGGGCCTGGACTTCCATTCAGTAAAGCTCTACTTTCCCAAAACGACAGGCCCATAATCCGGTTTGACTATAACTTAAAGAACTGGACCGATTGAGCTGTTATTTGGTATAGTGATATATAGCTTAGATCCTGGATTAACACATATGCTAAATACAGTGCAGCGTATCGTAGTACAGCGGGTAAAACAGCTGGACGCAACTAGATACACATACAGTTACGAGCAGACAGGTTGTCTGTTCGTAACTATTATGCTGATCGCCTTCAGACCTCTTCAACATCAGTAATGTTGCCGATGCAGTGTCGGTCATTGCCATCGTGTCGGTCAATATGCATAATTTTAATGTAATAACCAAATTCTCTACGATAACGTTGCGTTGTAAAACTACATTTCTTATATAATGAATTAATCGTCCCCATTCATAAGTTCAAGGATCATCCAGACAAGTCTAGCCACATATTTATGTCTAAAGGACATTCCACTTTATTTCTCCACTCGCAATAAATAACAATCTAAGTGTCAGGTGACCCCGCAAATGAATTAAATTGACGTCAGCTTTACAACATTTAATTCGATGTTTTACAATAAAGTTTAAATTCAAATACTCGAGTGGGTAAAATCTGAAAAAAAAAGAACTGGTTTTCTACAATATGTGCTATAAAGATCACTTTAATGCATTGCTAGTAATTGCTAATGGAGACAGTTATAAGTAGACAATTTTTTATGTAATAGGTGACAAATAAGTAGACGGCCCACGTGATGGTAAGTGGCTACCGTCGCCTAAGGATACCTGCATTACCAGGGGTACCACTGGACATTACACACAAAAAAGCTAAAGGTATATAATCGGCGGTCTTATCGCGTAGTGTTATCTCTATATATCAAGATCTCTTTCTCACTACTTAGATGTGATGTTCTAAATTAAAATTAATTTAAAGGAAAGATTTTAAAACGGCTAAGATATTGAACTTGTAACCGTAGTGGAAAGTCACAACGTGGGTATGTTAGAATAAGGGGTCTTTACTTTTTACGGAACATGCGTGCTTTAATGTATCCTACAAACGCCCGTTTAGTCTGTTGTAAAAAAACAACGGTTCAATTAGGCATAAAACGTGATATTGGGTCAAAGTTAATATTATATTAATAACCATGCAAGGTCTGCAACAATTTTCAGCCCTACGCGAATTGAGGCAAGGCCAACGCCACTGTGCTTAAAATGACGGCAATAATAGTAAACTTCTCATAAAACCGTTGATGAGAAATAAAATGCGCTAAATCTCCATGATCAAATAGAAACAGAGAAAATAAAACTTTTCGAAATCATCCAAGGGCTTTATAATTTTTATATTTTTGAGTATAAAATGCTAAAAGCTCAAGGCTGCCCTAAATATTATTTTAACAATAAAACCACAAATCGTATTATTGCAAAGTTATAACTCAATATAAAATAGGTTTATGATATACAAACAATCAAATACTGATATTATAGAGATATCGAAGTTTTATTTTTCTTATTTCTTATATCAAGATCATCTTTGAAGCGAATATTTTTTTAATGAATGTCGTTAGCATTTTTATCGCTACAATACTATTTAAACATGATGTCATTTCCGAAAGATGAATCGACCGTGGAGTGATGAATCTGATAAGAGGTAATTTAAAGATAATTTTCTACTGTATGATTTAACATTAATTTTATCATTATTTGCTTTATGTAGGTTGTTGATAAAGAGTCAGTTTTTAAAGTTATTCGACCGGTTTATGTAAATATCGAATGAATTATTATTGACTGATAATTAATTGGTTGGCGACTTTTAATGTGTTTTATGGAATTTTAGACAAAATGTTATTTTAGGAGACGTAGGCCCCTTGTTGGGTGCCAAAATTGTAGTAAACATCCCCACGTTGGGCGCCAAAAATAAGCAGCACAACTAAAGTCTTACTTTCCGTTAAAATTACGAGTACATACATCCTATTATCTTTGACACTCAGGGTAGCATAGTGTGGTTAAAGCTGGATATCCACTTTTTGAAAATGTTCGCGCTAAGTGTAAATTTTTTATTGCAGTGTTTTTGAAAAAAAATTAAACTGCGAATTTTTACGCAAAGAGTATTGCGGAACAACGAAGTTGCAGGACCTTTTTTTTAAGTGGGTAAGTAATAAGACGAGCAAGACGCTCTCCTGATGTTAAGAGATAACGTTGCCCATAATCAGTACAGTGCTACCCAGAATTTCACAATGATGTGCAATTCTAAGTGCACTGCATTAACGCTTCTTACTCAAGAGTCATAAGATGTTAAGACTCTTTAGCCCAGTAATTTCACTAGTAAGTAATAAAAGTAGTAGTAGTGTAATTTCAGTAGTTGCAGGACCTTAACAGAATTTGTTTCTAATTTAACACTTTAAACTTCCGCGATCTGAACTCATGTTAACTTTATTAATCGGGACTTATCGGGTATATTTATGTTAGTTTTACAAAAACGTCATTATAAAACCAACCTCGATGTTTCGGATCTGTTGCAAGATCCGTGGTCACGAGAAAACTCTTAACTCTTTGCTTCTAATTATTAAAATTACATATATTTACCTTGCAATCGAAGAGTGCATTGTGCCACGTGGCATTCTTCTCACTGAAGTAGTAACAGCTGTGGCCGAGCCTCACGAACTTTGGTGGGCACACGTATGACATCTTGGAGTTGGCGCGCTGCCCTTGCACCATACCTGGACATGGAAGTAGGGGTTAATGTGGACTGTGGACATCCATGACAGTAGGTAATAACTAACAAGCTGCCCTTGCACCATACCTGGACGTGGAAGTAGGGGTTAATGTGGACATCCATGATAGTAATAACTAAAAATAATAATAATTAAGGTTTTTAATCCAACAGTTTTTTAAACATCTTAAACGTAGTTTATACACTATCAAAGTCAAAACATTTTTTTTAAATTTCTATAATCATGAATACATAGGTTGTGTGGCAAAAATATTATATATCGCATACAGCTTGGACCAAAATTCTTTATTTGAAAGAAAGTGTAGTAGTTAGACCATTTATAAATGGTGGGCAGATTTTGAAAGTCAAATTTTTTGTAGAGGACCGTGGCTATATCATACAAAAATTGCCGGGCTTTTAACGGTAGATAAACAAATAAATGCGTATTAGAAGCAAAAGCTCAAATTCCACCAAACACGGAAAACAGGACCATCGTGGAACACCAAAACTTCAAAGAGCTTCAAAGTTGTGAAGACAGCCTGTTCTCATTCACAACTAGTCGTATTGATTTCACTATTAATGGCGCAGGTCAGGTTACTGAAACGTTCCTTAAATTGGGAACATTTTATTTTCCATAAAACTTGTTTAAAAATCTTACTGTTATAAAAATATATTTAAAAATCGATTTCAACCTCCGTTACAATAAGGAAGATCTTACTTAGAATTTTTAGTTAATTAAACTATTTGAACCAAATTGATAAACCTTCAAATTGATAACATCGATACCTTGCGCAGCGCTGGTTCCAATTTAGAGTTAAATTATGCGTTTAAAAAATAATGGTCAAAATCCGATTGAGGAGAAATTCAGAATTAAAAACGCACATTATGGTTAAAGGTACTTTTAATAATTATAAAAATATTATCTATAGCTTTACCGATTAACATTTTATATATAACGTAAATTCTATATTTCCTTTTTCAAAATTAGCAAAGACTAAGTTCTTAAAAGTTATTCTAGTTCTATTGAAATATCACACAGATCCATTACATTGAAACATTTTTAAAGTCGGTTAAAATATGTATTTTTTTTTATTTCAACTGAACTGACTGAAAACATGTGAATTTAATTAGCTAACAAGAGCGTGAGAAATGTGGTTCCATTGTCTGCTAATTAGAATTGTCAAAACATTTCAGCATACTTCTGCGAAGGTGTGAAGGTCGGTGACCTGGGTTTTCCTATGAAAAAATAACAAATTTGAACCATACTAAAATATGTTTTTATACTTTACCGCGTTTATAATAAGTTTGTTACCGCTTGGTCATATTTTTAAACACTAAAAATGTAGTAAAATACTGTTAATTACAAACTTTTATTTACTTTCACCTGTCTGTCTGTCTTGCAAGTGTCAAAAAAATCAAATCTTGCAAGTGAAATTTGACCAACTTTCTGGTTTCCGATTGAGCTGAAATTTTTCATGCATGTCTAAATCGGATGACAATTAAATATTATTATGAGATGGAGCTGCAAGGTGGCCATAGAAACTCTGTAATTAAACGACGCAACCCCTTCGAGTTTGGGCTAATTTGATTCGTCTTGATGAGTACTTTATGGTGCTAGATGGTAATGATAATAAAAGCTTGTTTTTGAAAAGTTTTTTTAAATTTCACTTGTTATATTTTACCGTTTTTATAAGTTGGTTACCGCTTGATTATATATTACAGGGTACCAGTGGAAGACCAGCGGAGATCAAACCAGATCCACACAGCTGAGGTACCTTTTTGCGGTAAGACAATTTTTTTGTTTCCTATCTTTTTATAAATAGCACTTGTCAATGTTTCTGTGTGTTTGTCGTGTTGCAAATAAAGTTCTTTCTTTCTAAATACTAAAAATGTAGTAAAATACTGTTAATTTGCGTATGGCTACTGTACGTTCGGTTTACTATGAAATAATTGAATTCAAAACTTAATTAACTAAGAAATTTAGGGTGGCATGAGTGAATATATTATGCACTTTATATGGATGTTTCGTTATTCATCGTCGAGCGCATATTATGTACTTTCCAATAGATGGGATCTTTTTTATACAACGAAGTAAGAAGACGACCAAGACGCTCTCCTGATGGTAAGAGATAACGATGCTCAAAATTACAATGCTACCCAGGATTTGACATAGATAAAATAAAAGGGTAGGTAAAATTCTGGATGCATTGCGCCTACGCTTCTTACTTGAGAGTCATAAGATGGTAAGACTCTTCAGCCCACTAATTTCACTAGCTACAGTGATGTGGATGTGGTCAAACGTATAGTACTCTTTAACAATCTATCGTATAGGTAGGTATCTTACGAGTATTGAAGTTGTGATCCTGCAATAACCTTTATGCAGATGAGTGTGTAAAACTGTGGCTTCCACGATATTTACGATACGATTTTTTTTTGGTTTTGTAAGTTATATGTTTCTCTGTTTTCCTATATATCTTTATAGCCACCGTCATTCTAAAACTTGTATTTTTCCTTTCCTGCTTGGTTATCTGGAAGAGATCGCTATTAGCGATAAGACCGCCAATTGTAACATTGCTTTACTGAAATGTACTTACTGTTAATTGTTTTCTTTGTTGCAATAAAGAGTTATCTATCTATGTATCTAAAAGTAAAAATTTCGCCCGTAAATTCATGGTTCGACAAGACCAAGCCTATACAGTGACACGTGGTTTGATAAGTTATAGGTAATTTTCACGATCAAGTTCTCGTCCAAGGCCTCCAAAACCTGTATAATTTAAGTCCCCAAGTATGTGACCTGTGACACTTTTTATTGCAAACAGTAAAAACGTTTTTCAAATTAAAGATGGGGGTTCATGAATAATGTATTAAAATTCGCGTGTTTTTTAATCGAATCATTGATTCTATTATATAAAATTACTATAAATGAGTAGTTAGGATCAATAGAACGGTTCATTGATTGAATAAGTGAAATAAATAGTTATGATAAGCTTTTAAGCAAAAGTGTGAGCAACGCACGGCGCACAGTCTAAATAAAGCGGCCAAGTGCGAGTCGAACTCACCCATGAAGGGTTCCGTAATAGCAAGTAACATAATATAAAAGTTGTTGTAGTTCATTTTAACTTAAATTGCGGTTTACGATTTATGACGTATTAAAAATAAAACTAATTATTAGATCTCGTTCAAACCAATTTTCGGTGGAAGTTTGCATGGTAATGCACATCATATATTATTTTTACATTTATCATTCCTTTATTTTAGAAGTTACAGGGGGGGAACACTCATTTACTCATTTTTCCACTTTGGAAGCGCCTCTCGCGCAAACTATGCAGTTTAGAAACTTTAGAAACTATTCAGTTCTAAGTATGGGGAGCCCCAAAAACGTATTGTTTTTTTTTTCTATTTTTGTTTGAAATCTTAATGCGGTTCACCGAATACATCTACTTACCAAGACGGACGGACGGACAGACATGACGAATCCATAAGGGTTCCGTTTTTTTGCCATTTGGCCACGGAACCTTTCTAAGCTACTCGCTCGTCGGTTTAAATTTTTTCCTCTCTTTTAGAAGTGTTTTATGTAGGCTAACAACGGACTTTATCGCTTGCATGCTACGACAACATTCTAGAGAAAAAGGTTTTATTACAAAAAAATCGAAGTGATCATCTGTCTTGAAGATCTAAACTTGTGACACGAGTTCTGACAAAAAAATCATGTGAAAACCAATCTCATTTTATAAGTTATCAGTGTTCACTGTATCCTTGAATAAATCGGTAATCTAACCAATCGATTAGTAATATTTATGTTTAATAAATAATATTTCGAGTATTTATGGGTTTATGATGAAGCTATAATTGTTATTTAATTCGATGACGTCATTTAATTAATTTTTCTCTACAAAAATACAAAACAAAAAATATTAATTTACCCGGTTGTAGAGGTATAATAAGGTTATTTATAATACCAACAGTCGAAATTTATTCAGAAAATAACAGAGTATGCCCTTATTTTATGCTAATTAACGTAATTATAATAATTTTATTGCCATGCTCGCTATTATGGGTTATTTATTGAGTGTTATTAGTATATTAATTGATTTGATGTACTGTAATTTCATAACATATTTCTATAGATTAAATGAATTACTAAGTTGTAATAAGCATGGGCGTACCCAGCTTCTGACCCAGGGGGGGGCAAGGAAGGACGAACTCAATTATTTTTTACCGAACTTGAACTTTATGCCTGTATGTACCTATGTATATTATGTTTTAACGTTGAGCAGGTACCTATTTAAAAGGTGCGCCATGCTTTGCTTTTAGTTCACACTAATATATACTTCCTTAAACAAGCGCGAGCTGCTTGCTGCGAGCGCCAAGAAAAATTTATATTTTTTACAAGAAAAAAGTGCTGTTAACTTGGTTCGAGCGGTAGGAAAAATAAAATATTATTCCTTAAAATAGCGCGAGCAGCCTGCTGCGAGCGCCGAGAAAATTTTATATCTTCAACAGCGAAACGAATCCAGTTAACTCGCTTCTGACGGTAGGAAAAATAAAATACTTATCCTGCCTTAAAATAGGCGCAAGAAAATTTTATATTTTTGACAACGTAAACAGTGTGGTCAACTTTCTCCGAGCGATAGGAAAATTAAAATATTATTTAAAATAGCGCGAGCAGCTTGCTGCGAGCGCCGAGAAAAAAATATGTTTTGGACAACGAAAAGAGTGCGGTTATCTTTGTCTGAGCGGTTAGAAATTTAAATATTTTCACTTATAAGAGCGCTTACAGCTTGCTGCAAGCGCCAAATATTTTTAATATTTCTGACTATGAAAGGTGAGCTTAGTTCGTTCCGAGCTGCAAGAAACTAATAAGTGCGCGAGTAGTTTGCATAGAGCCGAGAAAATTTTAAAATCTTGATTATGAAGAGTGTACGAACTACTTAACGACAAGAAAATACTATATTTCTGACCAGGATCGCTACTTATAAGAGATATACTATAAATACTACTACCTATAGCTACCTACGAACTTGTTACTTACCTAGTTACGCACTAACTAGTTGTGCACTTAATATCCTCCGAGTGGTGAAAAAATGAAATATTCTTACTAAAAAGCTAAAAAAATATATAGTCCTTACTATGAAACGTGTGTGACCTGCTTATTATGAGCACCAAAAAAAATTTTTTTTATAGATATAATATAATTCAAGAAATTCGAGTTCCAGGGGGGGGCAGCTGCCCCCCCCTGCCCCCCCCTGGGTACGCCTATGGTAATAAGTTTCAATAAACAACAACACGGACGAATTACGCTAAAAAAAATAATAAATATTTCAGGAGGCACACACATTTCAAAATCTCAATGAAATGTCTTGTGTTTCATGAGAGAACACACGAATCCCTAATTTCTACATAGCTTATTTTTTAATATACCTACCAACTTTTTAAGCTTATTTAAAAAATGATACATAGATTTTGGAAACTACCGACTTGTTATCCATTACAAATACGACACGGCTGTACTCACATACCTACCTAATAATTTTTGTTTTTTTTTTTTAATTTTCTACCGTGTTTGAGAGAATTTCAACAAAAATTATTACGTGAGTTGTGTCGTATTTGTAAAATACATACAATTTATTTCTTTAATAACTCTCAATCTCAATATTATTTAAGATATTTTTGTTATTGATTGTACCTTTTTCATTTTGACAGATAAGTAGGACGAGTTGTACAATGAAAATAGATTTAATTTTGATTTTCTTCAACTCGTCCCATTTGGGCTGTAGGCTTTTAGGACGAGTTGGGAATCATTCAAAATTAGGATAAAAATATAAATTTTAGAAGTTTTAACAAGAAATACTTACATAATGAACAGAGCAACACCAGCAGTAGACTAGCAGCGTGACTCCTCTCTAAGGCTTCCATTTTGAACTGTTATCACTTATCACTGTTCACACAATCACTTACACTCACACTCACTGGGTTCTAGGACACATATTCACTAGACACGAGACTATTGCTGTTATAACTGGGCACCCATAGTGGACTATTGACTTTTAGGGGTTATCTGAAACAAATGAACGTACTGTTAGAAAAAAGAACAAAATTAAGGAATTAAGTCATTATTTTACGCATTTTTTTTGGGTTTTGTACCTAAATTAAATTTTATATTTATTTTCCACTCTAATTGATTCCACTATAATTTATATAAATATTTAATTTAAAATATCAATAGTCGTAACGTATTTTTGCCCGCGCGCTCGCGCTGTAGTCTGTAGAGACAACTAACCTCGCCTGACGACCGTGTTCGACCGAGTTTCGGCGCGATGTAAGGCAGTAAGCAGTCTTGTCTACGGTCTACGTATCCGCGGATGAGTCGATCGGCGCTCACAGCCCTGGCATTGCACTTCGCAGGAACACCCTCAGGTTTTTAGAGGGTATACTGCCGAGTATATTATAAAAGCTGGAAGTGTGTTTTTAACAAATTATAGGCTTTTTTATTGCTGGACAGCGCTAGTATTAAAGTACATACATATTATGTAATGTCAAGAGATTTATACTACGTAATAAGCTAAGTTAAAGCAAAGAGTTACCGCGCTGATAGGTGCTGTAGGAAAAACGTACTATCATGACTGCCATCTATGTGTATTTTTTCAGCTTTAGCCAGCTTTTTGCAGCTGTTTGCAGCAGCATTTTTTCAGCTTTGGCGCTTGGAAAAGTACTTGATTGTAGCATATTTGAATAAATAAATTAAGGGATTGAGCTTATCTATAAGGACCCCAGTACCGCGGTTTGTTCTTTGCGCGATGTAGCAAACTATATGTTTTAGAACGTAAAAATACTTCATATTTTATAACGTTTTTGTATAACTAACATTAAAATAATGACGCGTTGAGTCCCGATTTAAAAAAAAATTAACTAATATTGTATCACCACGTCAAGATGTCTGGTAAAATCGTTTCTACCGAATAATTATTCCTAATAGCGCGGCATAGATAAAAGCGAAGGATATTGCCATTTCATGGTTAATGCATGGGAACAACGTAGGCTTAGATCTTGAAAATCTAGCTCCGAGGTGTGGCCACATGCGGCTGGCCTTACTAAAGCCATTTTAAATGCCACTAGGTATTATGTAATTATTTTGATTACTTAATTATAAAGGAGCTTTTAATTTTTCAAATACCTCATTATTAATCAATTTATTACGTTGTACCTAATTTTTTAATTATATTATAATTTTATTTGTTGAAGTTTAAAATCACCTTATTATTTTTTTTTATTAATTTGTGTCCTACACAATATAATTCTTAACTAAAACGGCACAACTCACGTTTAACATTGTCGAGAATATCTCGACCACACACCACGGTTCCGCGGAAAATCGAATATACATAATTCTTTCTTCTCAGATGCAGAAAACTTTTATTCTTGAAAAAAATGCGGACATGGTTCACAAAACTTAACAAAACGTTTTAAATTAAAATACCAATCTTGATTATAAATCGTGTACAGCGTTTAGTATTTAGGTTGACTTAGAAAGTCTAGTTGTGTGGAGAAATCTAGATTTAGGTCGTAAAATGGTCGTTAAAATGGCGTCGGCTTTAACTTTATAATAGAATCGTTAATAGCTAACTGTACAGCGGCGCCTTAGAATATTGAACCTGACTTTTATATAATACTGCTACGGCCAGCGGTTTTACCCGCTGTATCTATGTGTTATTCCAGGTCTAAGCTATCGCCGCGCCGTCGGGGCCGCGGATGAGTGCTTCGGTGTACCCGTTGCCCCGGCATTATGGCGTCCCGCAGGAACACCCCCAGGTTTTTTAGTGGATATCCCCGCCGCGCCCATCTTGGTCGGGGAGTCCCACAAACCGCCCCGCGCCCCCCGGCGTGGGGTGATGATGTGTAACGCATTTTTCCTGGGTCAAAAAAAAGTGTCTAAGCTATCTCTATACCAAATTTCAGCTCAATCGGTCTACCCGTTTAGGCGTGAAGAAGTAACAAACATACACACACAGTCACACACAAACTTTCGCATTTATAATATTAGTGTGTAGCCCTCATATCGATCAAGAATATAATAAATTTAGGACATCCCTAGACGCACTTGACTATGAGAACTTGATTGGCCACGTCATAGATAGCACCTATGTCACTCGATACCTTCAACCACAAGTGCACTTGATGGATCACCAGGATCAGGCTGGATCATACACGTTTCATACACTGTTCATATCTATTTACGTGGCTTGTGGTTCGGTGTGATGGGGCGAATGAGCATTTTATACCTCTAATTAGGCTATTAAATTATTAAATGAAAGCTCGTAGCGTTTTTTAGAGTAAATTTCTGTGGATTTGGTGGTTGAGTTTGAGATTTCTATAGTTTGGGCCTGACTCGAAACGCGCCAGAATCATATCAGTTTCATATTCATGTCTATGTTTACACTTAGTACTTAGGTATATGGGGCCGATATCAAATTAAAAAGCATTTATGAAATAGACTAAAGTGTAGCACTCTTACATTTTTTTACAAAAAAAAGTGCCATTTTTCTGAGACTTATAAAACGTAGCACTGATTGTCGCACCTATCAATTTATTTTCTATTTTATTATCTAAAAATTAAAAATATAATTCCTTCTACTCTGAAAAATATCATGATTATAATATTTTAATAAAACTTTTTATATTCATCGCAACACCACAGAGACATGTCACAACAAAATAAAAATTCAAATATTTTTATAAAGTTTTAATGGCAGATAGTTATTATTATAAAACGGCACGAGATCATCTTAAATGCGCCTACGCATGTCACTCCATAAACACAGCTTGTTATCTTACGTCTAGTTTAGACTGATAAAAACTAACAGCTAAGTAATCTCTTTGCAATTTATTACTGTCAAAAACTGACAAAAATATCTACTGTCATATTAAGAATACTAATTTACATTCTTTTGTAGTTATTTTTAGGTAGTCCCTCCTCCTCTGTCGGTCCCTTAATGTTAAAGATCGTGAATCCCTTAATGCTGCTCTGCCCATACTATTTTGTTCCACTGGGCCCGATCTTCAGCAGTGTGGAGTGCTTCGTTGACGGAAATTTCCAGGTGTTGCGTGAACTGGTCTGACCATCGCTTAGGACTACATCCTCTAGGCATTTAATTTGCCGTCCACTTTGCCTATTTCTTTTGCATGTTTTAGATATTTAGTAGATATTTGTAGTAGGATTTGTAGTAGACTTCTATTGCAGAGATCGAAAAAGTACCACACCTTTGCCACTACTTCACACGCCAAGCAGCAGTAATGTGCAAGCATTACTGTGTTCCGACTGAAGGGCTATGTTACCAGCAAAATTACTAGATATTATGAGATTCACCAACTAATCTCTCAGTACCAGGCACAGTGCAGTTACACGCAGAATTTTAAATTTCAAAACAATACACTTCTGGAGGGATTATCCCGCCTAGCCCTCTAATTTAGTCTGCTAACCTATCATCTACGGCCGTAACGTCGCTTAACCTAAACTGAAAACAAAAAACCACTAGGTGGCACTGAGATAGGGCCGATTATTATGTAAGTAAACAAAAGCTTACATTGTGGTTCCAGATTTGCACAACACCCACTGTCATAAAAAAGTCTTAGGTTCCCACATATAAGATAAGGAATTCTACTCGTCATGACAGGTGCGATGGGAAATTAATTTATTTTATATACCTTTAAAAGTTTATAGTCTATGTAATAAATATTATACCTAGGTATTACATAGCGGCTATTCTGTAGTTTTACGACTGGATTAATATAAAGGTCTAATGTACTGGTGACATTTGCTTTAGTACCTTAGTACCTTGGTACTAATTAATGTTTCCAGACAGACATAAACCCTAATTGCTATGCCTTGTCACCTTGAATAACTTTAGTACAGGTCTTCGAATATAATATACCTATGAGATAGGGTTTGACCACCGTTATATCTAGACATAAGTATACAATAATGTAATATAACACACGGTGCGGTCGCCAGTTCTTTTCTTGAACTTTGCTTGACTCGCTACCGTGTGTAAGAAATGAAATGTAATTTTTAACATAATTTAGGAGAGTAGTCGTATGTTACGAAGATTGTCCTGGTTTGGGCATAATAAGATAAGATAAGAAACTCTTTATTGATCCACAAACCACATATAAAGTAAAATTTACAAACAATGAAATTAAAACACACCCCGCACGTTAATATTACACGAAGGGAGGAAAGTCTTCTAAAGGCTCTTCATTTATTGACATGGACTGCAAACCACAAAAGAAATGCTGAAATAATAATATCTGGTAAATAAAAACCATTTATTGTACATCACATCACACTTCACACTAATATTATTAATGCGAAAGTTTGTGTGTAAGTTTGTTACTTCTTCATGCCACGGGTGGACCGATTGAGCCCAAATTTGGTATAGAGCTAGGAATAACACGAAGGCTTTATCCGCTGTACTGTCTATGTGTTATTTCAGGGTCTAAGCTATCTCTATACAATATTTCAGCTCTAACGATCTACCCGTTTAGGCGTGAAGAAATAACAAACATACACAGTCACACACTCAGTTTGATAATAATATTAAAGTCAGTGTTCCAACAGTACCATGACGTAATAGTACAAAGCGCACGTAATTCGAGCCATGTGCTACAAGTCCGATAACATACGAGTAACATGCAGGTAATGCACTTGAGATTGCATCGCGAGGGCTCTTGTTCTACGCCACGCTGATCGTCGAGTGGACGCCCGACGCCACTTGTGGCTTCGTTAGGATCGCTTTGAAGATTGCATGCTGGTATAGTACGGGTTCTTTTATCTGTGGCACCGGGATTCAAACTGTCTGCCATTTTTAACGGCATAAAAAAACGGAGAAGGTTTACAAGTCGTCGACTTGTATATGTTTTACGGAATAGTCCGATTTTGATAATCTCGATTTTTGAAACGATGAGGTGGTCTCTTGTGAAAATACAGAAAGTAGATTATTTATTGGCGGCCTTGTTGCTCGTTGCAAACTTCATCGGCCAATTTCCCATCAGCTTGTCTGTTCTACAAGTTGTGATTGCGATACTAAATTTCAGCGCGATCGATTTAGTTTAGACTTGAAGCAACAAATATACAAATATATGCAATTGTCATTCATAGGTAGGTACTATCGTATTTATCATAATATTAGGATTTTATTTTATTTTTATCATGACCCTTATTTATTCTAACACATAAAAATAGTCTAATCCTTAAATCCTCCTAGCTATCCCGCTCAGAACAGATAAAAAAGTATAACTTTATAGCTCTACATCCCGTGATATTAAATAATATTATTACAATAAAATATACCTCTGTAATGTTGTCATAGTATATTTTGAGTCGTGTATCTTCATTGTCGGTATCAAGGGCGGTGTGAATTGAACCTACGTACATAATATATGCTGGAAGTTGGACATTAGGTCATAACCCAGTCTTTCGCGGTTAATTTTAGGGAACCAATTAAGGGTTGTCAGAAAATTATTTTTAGAATTTTCGTTTATTACTTGCCTACCTATTTTTGGTCTAGTCATCGCCCATGGCTCAATTTTTTAGAGGATAAGGGTTTCTGAATTCTAAAAAATAGTTGAGAAGACCCCATTTTTTTCGAATTTAAGGTTGAGGAGAGAGGTCGAGACTAAAGATACGAAGGTTAGTCGCGTCTTATTTTGTTAGAAAATTTGCTGCTGTAAAATATTGTTACTTTCGAAATTCCATACATGAAAGTATATAGTTTTTACTATACCTACTTATTAAAGTCGACAGCCGATTTTTACTTATTAAGTCAATATTTAACCGATATAGATTAAGTAATTCAATAAAGACTGATATAATATCCGATCAGTAAGTACCTAATGTTCAGTAAACTAGCACAAACAACTCCGCGTTTAATGCTTACTACATTTTTTATTATGGCATTGGCAAATATCACAACCTACGGCGCCACCCTGACAGCGCCCTCTCAAAAAAAAATAAAAATCTACCTTCCTGTCAAAGTCAAACCTCGCAAACTGACGCATTACCTACTGAATTACTGTGCGTCCGCGCTCGAAATTAAAATAAAACTAATTATATGTGCGTGCCCGCCGCGAAGTTATATAAAATAGTGAAGAAGACCACACCCAGCCAACCAAGACGTGGAGACACACCAGCACCCTGGGCCCAGGAGGAAGAGAAAAGGGATCCTGTGTTACGAGGTTGGTGTCAGTGTCATATTTACAATAATTTCATATTCTTTACCTAACACCTAATTTAGGAAAAATTCGACAACATGCACTTTAAAAAAATATATATATTTTAGAATAGTTTAGAAGCTTTCAAGGATTACCCTAAGTAAATAATTGAAAATTCCAGTAAAAAGATATCCTACTATAATACATACAGACAGAATTGATAAAACTTTCTTTTTCGCAGGCAGTTAAAAATAAAGCCTGGTAGCCCTAACCGCAATGTAACCACAGTAAAATTAAATCGCGCAGTGCGAAGGTTCGTAAAGTGTGCGTCACATGCGGCCCTCGTAAATATCTCGATATGCGCCGGTGTCGGTTTACTGAATGAAACGGAACGTTATTTTGGTTTATTCACTCACGTTCGCGTACATTCAGTTGATGTTGTAAATCACTTGAATTACTCTGTGGCAGTTTGATCGGAAGTGTAACATCTGCGATGGTTTTCAAGAAGATTCTGATGAAACCGTTTTTGTAGATGAATTGTACGTAATCTGTAAAATTACAATGATTGCAAGAATAATGCATTTCCCCATGACACAGATGAGCGTGACTGAGTGATTAACTGTTCTACCAACGCACATAATAAACTGCTGATCGGTTTGGGATAAAATTAGGAACACAGACAGCTTTTTGAGACGTAGAACTAATAATTGACATATCCACGCAGGCAAAGCCGTGATATGATGTCTTTACTAGTTTGATAGGATTTGCTTCATAAAAATCCTTTATTAAAATGATTCCAGTAATACTAGAAACTTTATGAGATAGGTTTTTTTTTCATATCTTTAAGCTCGAAAGTTATGTATTTATACAGCTAATGAAATATTTTACTATTTTGTATCACGAAGATAGTTAAATTATAGCCTTTATTTTGACCTTTCTTAATGGCAAAATTTAAATAACGATTTATTGCTCCGTTTGACCATGTGCATTTGTAGAGGTACCCCTCTATATGTTTGAATTTATTGTTAGTAATAAAATTTGCCTATTTGATTAACGCGAAGGTCTCTACATAATTATTTTCATGTATATAAACCTTCTTATGTATTCGTAAGTATACGAGTATGATTTAATGTTATTTTCATGTACCTACATAGCTTTAACTAGTAGAGGTATAACGTAAGCGTGTTAACGTTTATTTATTATATTATTACCTCTATATAGGTATAATGCGCTTAGCAGACGAGCAACTTTCTGGAAACTGGCTATTTCATACATAAAAAGTTACGGTAATCAAATGAAGACTTGGTTAAGTTAGTATGACAAAAAGTTAAGTTGGTTAAAGCCGCTCAGCATAAATAATTATATTCTCGACTTGTCCAGTCAGACGAAATACGCACCATTCTCATTTATTGTATATCCCACAAACAGAATTCTCGTACTTTTTGCGATGCAATAAAAGTAAGTGTTGTTTTCACAATTCCTCCAATAAACTACCGGTTTCATGTCGATTGTTGGTATTCACAGTTTCATTATTTACTTTCACATTTTAATGTATTGGCGCCTGCGGTTTATATTACTTATTTTCTTATATTTCACGGTGTGTAACTTCGTGGATATTTATTTAATTGATCACGACATTTCAAATAATAACATTAATGTAGGTTGACAATAATTTTCCGGAACAATTGCTCGGATTTTGATATTTCTTTGATTAGCTTATATAATTTACTCCTGAGTCCTGAGTAAGGAGTAAGGAATTCATTTAGGGCTCAGTGTAAGCAAAATCAGTTTACTTTCCATAATTATAGAGTGCGAGTTTAAATTCAAATAAATATTAAACATTTGCCTGGTTGTTATTTTGTGTATTTGATTTGAACATATTACGTATTTTTATTGTTATACAACGGTCGAGTATTTCTCAGAAGCCAGGCATCCATTTGGGAGTCGCAACTATAAATTGATCCCCTGCAGAATAATTAAACAGTACATACCATCAAAAAGAATTCTCGCCGGCTCATTCAGACACAAAAAAATAAATTTAAAGCTCAAGGTAAAAGTACTCTTTGATTTTTATTACGAATCTCGACGATCTTTACCGAGAAAACGTTTATTTACGGATCTTCACCAATAATTATTATTATGTCACTCATTGAAAAATATATCTTTGATTAACGTGTTGATCGCCGTCCAACTGATATTATAGCGTTTCGGTTGTAATCGCAGAAAAAATAATTTATTTTTTGTAAAAGGTTTGACAGAGCTTAAAAACTTCTGCAAAGACGAGACAACGAGGCCTGCGGCCTGACACTAGAGTATTGGTGACAATGTTGAGAAACGCTTACATTTTAACTGAATACTGGTATATAATATACCAATATACATTGTGCCTACATCAAAATTAGGTATACTCGTATTTTTGTCGTCTTATACTTACGTGATTTCCACTAATCTAAATTAACCAAAGTTAAAGAGGCCATTTAGTATGATTTGTAAAACTATCGTGGATATATTTCCAATGATCCCACTACCACTACTTATCTAAGTGGGGCCGATGGGAATTTAAATTCCCAATTCCACTGGTGGGGATGTTAGTTGTGCCGTTAGAAATAATAATATACCCTATCGTAGTTGAGTTCTTTTAATATTTTAGGCTTATTATAAGTACACAAACCCCAACAGGCCAACTTAAGCTTACTTTAGATACGCGACGTAATAATATTATGGTCCTGTTTGATCCCCTTTGAGTACGGAATAATAAACAACTCGTCTGTTGATTTGTTAAACATGACTATCACAGCATTTATTTTTGCCAGTAATTTCATTATAGCTACAATATCTGTAATATAAATTATTTTATAATAGTTTTATTTGCATATTTCAGACCACCCACCACGAGATCGATTATTCGGTACATTGCGAATTCGGTGTGACGCTTGGTCACTATTCAATAAATAAATTCGGTTACTCGCCGAATATCTGGCGCCGATCTCATTGCGAATGTAGGGCGGCCATTCTTGTTCCGAGGAAGGACATTTTGCAGCAATGACATTTTCACGACCCCATTGATGTTATCTTTAAGGTTTCTGATAAACGGTGCTGTTTTAAATGGATTTAATATTGAAGTATTTTGGCCAATTTGCATTTATATTCAGCGAGGCAATGTCGCCATTTCTCTCTATATTATTTATCCCTTCACCATAAATTTATTAGATTCTGTTTACTTGTTCTGTTCTGTTTTTTTGTTCTGTTTTCTTGTTTTTAGTAAATACTTAAGATTATATATTAGTTTAGATGGGCATTTAGTTTTTAAGATGTTTTAATAATTTATCAATTTTATTTTAATTTTAGCGATAAATGGTTGAGTAATTTAACAATTAACCAATTGCGAAAATGATTACAGATTGAAATGTACCTACCAACTTTTACGTTTTAATTGAAAATGATTTGTACACTACAACTTCTAATTTTCTTACTAAATATTATTGTTAGGCTGGTTTAATTGGAAGGAAATACCAATTATTGCAAACTGTTCTATAATATTATGAGGTACTTCGAAGACGTCATAATAATATGATTTTTTTTAACCCCCGACGCAAAAACGACGGGGTGTTATAAGTTTGACGTGTCTGTCTGTCTGTCTGTGTGTGTGTGTGTGTCTGTCTGTGGCGTCGTAGCTCCCGAACGGATGAACTGATTTTGATTTAGATTTTTTTGTTTGAAAGTAGAGTTAGTCGAGAATGTTTTTAGCTATGATTGGTGAAAATCGGTCCAAGATGGCCGTCGCTACAAAATGGCGGATTACTTTTTCTCCACGACCCCCCCATATGGATATCAAATGAAAGGGCTTAACTAGTAGAATACAACCCACTATATGAAATTTAAAATCCAAAATGGCTGCCATCACAAAATGGTGAATTACATATTGCGTTGGGGGTTTTTTAAATTTATAGTTTAAATCACTTGTTACCTAATGTCAACTATATGTCTCCATGCAATAAATTAGTATACCACATTAAACAACCTTGTTCAAAGTAAGACCAAAAAGTTCAAAATTGCCCAAGATGACTGTATTAGTAGAACGATTTTTTCCTGTCCCACAAATCTGTAAATGAATGGTTCCACGAGCAATAACCACTTGTGTATTTATTTCAATTAGAGCAGAAATAGTTCGATTCAGCCGAGACCTTGATGTGAATTGTTCAGAATTATCAAACATACATACATTGCTGCCGGTACACCTGTTTCTGTGCAGAATGATGGACAATTGGCATTCATTAAAAACCATTGAAATCTGTTCATTGAACTGGCTATTCTGATTTCTGGTGGATGGTTGTTTACTGATCATTTATTTCTTAAAATTCAAACAAATACAAAGACCAAGGACCGAGATGAGTGATGTGTCATGGGGGAGGCCTATGTCCACTGCACTGCTGTGGATCCACTGCTGTGGATGAACGTAGGATGATGATGAATATTTTTACCTAACGTACCTACAAACAAGATTTAAATGTTTACCCTTTTATTATATTAATCTTTGAAAGAATTCAACATTGCAGTATTGATTTCAGCAAGATTTACCCGTGACAAGTCGTATTGTAATCTGTGAAAGTTGTTTAATTCCGTCGAACACAGCCTTAATTAGCGGCATGATTTAATGTGTGATTGCGAGCTTTTGATAAATGTTTCGATTTAAAACCAATTAGGTTTCGTAAACGCGTGAAATAGAAATAATTATCGTAATGACGTATTAAGACGCTAAAGAATTATTTATTTTAATAAGATAGGTGGGTTCCCAGTTCCCAACGAGTTACACCCCAACGAGTCCCAAAAATACTAGGATATCAGAAATTATAAAGAGATAATTTGTGGGATGTTCCAATCGTAAAAACCGATGGCTAAAGAAAGATTTATTTTAAAAGTTTCAGTACAAAACTGCAAACATTTCTGGCCCAATTATTTTGGCGTAAAGGTCACATTATGACGTAATATAAAAGATAAGTTTCACTAGCGATCAATGGACGATAAAACAATATTTATTATTCGTGTAGTGCTATTATTATAGTCCAGATTACATAAAGATAAGGAATCGGTTTATTTATGAATGAATCGAATGAAGTCATTTATTTATGTTAACGATCTCGTCGCCTTGATTTACTCTGTTTTTGTATAAGTTAGGTAGCATGATTAACGGATTGCATAATTAATTTAGATGAGCGAGACCTTAAAGCTATGTCCATTGTCTTTTCCTCTTTTTCACAAGCTTTAATTTAGTTTCACGTGTCCTGTTTGTCTGTTTGTGAACAAATTTTGCACTAATCACCATTATCTACCTCTAAATCCCTCTCCAACTACTGGGCCAACCTCTCAGCCAACTCAGTCCTGTTGTTTACCAATTTGGTCCACGTGCGACCAGCTACGTTGGCTATGTATCCTTCTGGCTGCCAGACGACCGTCACCTGTCATTGGCCACTGGCCACAATTTAGTCAACGTCTTCATCTAACCCACCCAACTCTGAGTCCTTGACTTGACTCACTGACTCCATAACTGTCGTTCCGGCATCTTGAACTTTTGTTATCTTAAATTTCGATGTTGGGAACTCGATCTTGTATTATAGTTTAATGCAAAGTGTGTGAGTGCGCTTCATTTCTCTCTGTGCTACCTTAATCCGGGATCCGGCCTTAATATAAATGTTTTTTTAATGCAAAGTAGTAAGACGAGCAAGAAGCTCTCCTGATGGTAAGAGATAACGCTGCCCATAATTAGTACAGTGTCACTGAGGATTTCACAATGATGTAAAATTCTAGGTGCGCTGTAACAACTCTAGCTACACTGCCTTCCTACCAAAGCACAGCAATGTTTGCACAGCACTGCTCAGGCGGTAGAAAAGCTGGCACTATTCCTCTGACTGACCTCCTGCAAAGGAAGTCTCCCCCCGATAAACGTGTTAAATCTATATTATTAAAGCTCATGTCTCGTCGGCACATGCCATGGTGACTTTTTTTGTCAAAACCTTTTTCCCAGTTTAGTCACATTATTATGTCACATTCTATTTACGTATGTGACTTAGCCTTTTCAATTGTATTCATATTATTTACAAATGGAGTAGTAGATGTTTTAATTGCTTCCGAAACATAAAATTTATATTATCCGCCGACCTTGGCAAATAAATAATTACGTAAGCGAGTGGTAGAATAATGGCGGGTCGTAAATTTATTTCAACAATGCCGTTGCGTTCATTAGTGATGTACATGATATTTTATTCGGGAAAAATGTTAATTTCGTGAAATACGTAAATAAATTATTGTACTATTATCAAAAGGCGTAGGTTTGTTTGTATTAGCATATTTATGTTAGAGTAATGAAAAGGGCAGAGTTTTCAAGCCTCATTTCAGGCATTCAGAGCATTTCTATAGGCATCTTACGTGATCCTTCGTTGACCGCATGTACATTTATTCTATCAGGTGGGTTGTGATCAAACGTAGGATATATATATATATATAAATAAAGATATTTTAATAATATATAAGTATGTATGTAGAGATAGTTATTAAACATTGTAATTAGCAATAATATAGATTAGTAAAATAGATTAGGCATAGAGATCAGCATATTATTACATATATTATACATAGAGCATACTATATACGAGTATACACCCCGCCAAGACTATTTCTCGACCATAACACCTGTATCGAGCACGGGAGCAGGCTGAAAATCAGTAGTCAGGTTAGCCCTAGGGTTAATCTGACAAAACGCTGAGCCTGTTCCCATTGGCGAGTAAAAATTTAACACACTCTGTAAACTTGAGCTGTTAGATATATAGCCAATAAATTATTTTCATTTTCATTTTTCATTTTCATATATATATATATATATATATATATATATATATATATATATATATATATATATATATATATATATATATATATATATATATATATAAAAAAACTCTTGATCAGCCGATTTCCGGAAAAGATCGTTTCATCAGCTTTTATGAAAATCATTTTTGGATTAGTATAGTTTTATTGGCCATTATGACGGAATTACCCAATGAAGGGAAATGGTCTCTGCCTACCCAACGGGAACCAGGCGTGATTATACATATGTGTGTATGACGGTACGACAATTCCGCGAGACGATGTTCAGAGCCTCCTTATAAGTTTAGTTCGCTACTACCTTCGCATCATCAGTAGATCAGGCAAGATCGTGATCAAAAATCAATGAACAATATTATACAGTCGAATTAAGAAACCATTAAGAAACGTTTTTTTATTTTTCGTTATCGGTTAATAAAACAAAATCGTTTGATTTGATAAAATAGCGAATAATAATAATAATATTATGATTTCTGAGTATTTTTAAGTTTTAGACGATAGGTTAGTTTTTAAGGTATTTTAATTTATGTTTTTCTTCAAAATAAATAATAGTAGCGAATAAGTTACATCACTAGCATCAATTTGCGCATGTTCCACGAATTATACGTAAAGTTGAGGCTCATAAAACTAATTAGCTGGGTTAAAAGCCTGTGAATGAAACCTCCAATAATTCCGATTCGACTTGGGTCGGTAATCTCGAGCAAACGAAACAACCTTACTAATATTATAAACTTGAAAGTTTATTAGAATGAATGGATGTTTGGTATAGAGTTAGCTTAGACCCAGAAATAGCACATAGGCTATAGGTAAGTACAGCGAGTAAAACCGCTGGGCGCAGCTAGTGTGATACAATGTAAAACTATAAGGGTTCCGTTTTTTGCCATTTGGCTACGGAACCCTAAAAATATACCTAGGTACATTATGTGCTCAATTTATATATAAAACTTGATGATTCTTGGGTTACACCCATAGCTATTCTGAAAATGTAGCCTAAGTTCGAAGGGCTTAATTAGTGCTACTAACTTAGAAATAATTCATAGATATTTTTTTTTCGTTTAACATGAAAACATTATAATTATCATCCCTGTGGACTAGATACAGGAGAAGGTACTATTATTTTTCTGGCTGAATGTTAAGGCTTTGCAAATCCAAGTCCTCCATCACAGAAGCGATACCGGAGTACCGCTGAGTTTCGACTGCACGGGTATACCCACCCACATTACCCTTCCGTACCTCTAAGGGAAAGAAAGTTTACAATAATACAATACAAAATAACGAATTAATTCCTCCAAGCCCATTCTACCGACGGACGTCGCGGCAGACGGTAAAGCGGCATCCTTACTTAGTGGCGTTACCTACTGCCCGCACCAAGCGTTTTGCTTCGTGGTCGCGTTTGGAACACTTTGCCGTCATCCGTGTTTCCCGAGCGGTACAACTTGGGTATCTTCAAGGCACGAGTGAATAGGTACCTTTCTAGGCATCTTACGTGATCCATCGTCGACCGCATTTTCACTTTCCATGTGGTCAAACGTAGGCCTATCTCGTATAAAAAAAAAAAAGGTAGCATTCCGGGAGTGCCGGCAGAAGTGAAAACTTCAATATTAACGTTGTGTTTAATTATAAGTATAAAAGTACTATCATTTATGAGGTAGAATACAATGTATATTTATTGCGCTATCGTACACAAATATGACAATTTATATGTTGTTATTTATAATATTATATCGTTATTTATATATTACATTAAATTTTATCTCTCAGAAAAATCAACTTCCATCCATAATTTCGACGACTTTTACACCATCAACAGAGCAGCACACTCAGGCACGGTAGAAAGAGTGGGAGATACTAGTTCCTCTCCCTTCCCCTCGATCTTACGCTTTTTCGATCAGCATCACGTGACCCTGACGCGAGTTTTAAAGTTTTTACCCATACAAAAAAAGTGCTCAGCGCCGCTAAAGAAGTTTTCACTTCAAAAAAGAAAACTCTATGTTGTGAGGTCTCTATGTTGTATCTCTATGTCAGGTATTTATCCCGCATTCTAGGTATAGTCTGTTGCCATCTACGGCCGCATCGTAACTTAACATCAAGCAAGATCATGGTCAAAGTCTTGCCTATAAATAATGAATAAAATAAATAAACTCCATGTTGCATACCAGGTTACAGGAAACAGTTCTAAGTAGACAACACACGAAATCTAAAGGTAAAATTCAGCGGTCTTATTAGAGCAATCTCTTACAGAAAACCTGGTTGGAAGGAATGTTGAGAACTTGTAAAAGGCGGTGTACAATAATGAGTTTTTTCTCGGCGTTAACAAAACAAGCCCATGTTTCCAAGAACGTATAGAAATGTGACTCGATGTAAGCGTGTAATTTATACGGGTTATTTCATTACACAGCACATTACGTAGCCTACATTGTGCACTGTAAGGTGATCTCAGGAATGCATTAGCCGATGTACTCGTAGATCCGTTCATTAGATTGGGCTATTTCCTATAAACAGATTTTACTGAGTAATGGAAAGAAAACTAGGTGGGCAATTTTGCCCCTTGAATATTTGATTTTACCATCTACGGTATTAAAATAAGAAACTCTTTATTGAGCCACATAATATACATAGTGTAAATTTTACAAATACAACAATTAAAAATAAAGGTGTATTAATTGGCGGTATAATTGATTTGGCATTCCAGAGTTTAAGCTATCTACATATCTAATTTCAATACAATCGGTTTAAGCATGGAGAGGTAAGTAACACACACAATATATGTCCTACCTAGTATTTTTCATACACAAAAATATTCTTCAGAAAAATTGATCAAGCCGTTTCAGAACAGTTCTATGACAGATACCCGCAACCCGAGATTTTGTATATTATTAATTCGAGCTTTAACTTTGTTTTATTTTTGTGTGACAAATACTTTTTTGTTTGTCCGCCCACTAGACATAGTGTCTGTATTTAGTCTAGACTTCGAGTCCTAAATGTGAGTCAGTGATTTTTTTAAATCAAGGCCAAGATCAAATTAGGAGTGATAAATTCTTGTTGCAAACTGCAAAGCATTTTTTTTATTTTGTTTAGTCTATATGCTGTCCTACTGCTAAAAAATAAAACAAAAATATTATAAACATTAACTTCAAACGACTACGAAGAAGGTTTTTTTAAAGTTATGGTTAATAATACCGCCACTTGTATTCATAATTAATTCTCGACTTTAGATCAATAGGATCGGATGTCTTATATATTCGACTATCGACTTACTTTATAGGTCAAACATAAGGTACGATGTCGATTGTTGTAGGTATTGGACATCCAACCCTATGGCTCTTACATCGAGAATTATATATAGAATATAATTTAATTATGGTGTAATATAAGTCATAGCCTATCACTCTACTTGTAAAAAAATACTTAGTAAAAATCACACACCACACACATTCTAACACATCAACGCAAGAAAAGTGAAAGAAAGTGCCATATTCATATTAAGTTCATCATATTCCAATAGAAAGTGAAACTATTTTTCCAGCATCGCACTTTTAAACATTTACGAGCGCATACTAATGTGTCAGTTAAACTTGTTGACTGTCTGTCCGTTGCAGCTGTTATAATATTAAGTGAGGAATTCTTTCTATGTAAAGAAGTAAGAAGACAAGAAAGACGCTCTCTTGGTGGTAAGAGATAATTATAATATGTAAAAAAACGAGTGAGATACAACGCTGTAAAGCTGGCTGAATTCGGATACAACACACGAGTCCTAGTAACTTACCCTAGTAGTCCTAGTAGTAACTTTTATAAACAAAAAAATATTGTAGAAAATAATACTATTATAAAATATTAAGAATATTATTAATGAAGAGATCCGTAGGCAATTAAAGTCACACCGAAGACTGAAGTGGCAATGGGCAGGCCAAATAGCGCGTAGAGTGGATGGCCGATAGGGTCGAAAAGTGCTCAAGTGGAGACCACAGACTAGCTAGTCCGCATGCGGCATAAGACGTCCACCCACAAGGTGAACAGACGACCTTAAAAGGGTCACCGGAAGACGCTAGATGCAGGTCACTTCCAACCGGTACATATGAAAGTCCAAAGGGGAGGCCTATGTTCAGCAGTGGACGTCTTACGGCTGAGATGGTGAATACTATTATTGGAAAAGGTAACAATACTACAGATAAAGTACACTTATTAACCATGGAAATATTGTCCCGTTAATTAAAAGAGTAAGGGTTTGTCATTAATATGTTGTCATATAATACTTATAAATTCTTTAAAACTTACAACTTTAATAAATATTAACAAAAATTAAAAACGATCATACATACTGTGGTGTCATTTTTTTTGTTTTTACTTTTCGATTTTGATGAACTTGAACTTGCGGTTGCTTCTCCGCTGCCTTTTAGTGTCTTGACCTTCTTGGCCAGTTCTTTAATATAATTTTTGAATGGCTTATCGGATGATCTAAATTTTAATTCATTCAAAGATTCCTTTGATTTTGTTTGATTATTTGAGATTTTATCGTTTTCATTGATATAAATAATTGTATCATTGACACTTTTCAAGTTTTTGTGAGATAGTTCCGAACCTTGGATGAGATAGATCGAGAATATTAAAAATAAAATAAAAAGGAAATCAGGGCCTGAAAAGAAAAATTATATCGATATTAACAACAAAAGTAAACGTACTACTTATTAAAATAATAAAAAGCGGTAGGGAATAACTCATTTTTTCTTACCAAGAAGGCGTTTCATGATTTAATGTTGTGTCAATTTTCTTTCGTAATTACCAAGAATAAGTACTTCGGTCGGAGAAAAAATAATTATTTCTGTTTCGATATCAATATAACAACGAATTTATACTTTCACAAAAACTTTATTAATTAGCTTGACTGATAAGTTAATTAGTTTCCTAATTATAATTTTAATTGCCGGTGCATGTGTGACTTCCAATTACAATAAGTTAACCTCACAATATTATTACCTTTCTATATATTAATAGTATACACTATTAAAATTCTTTTATGTAAAAGAATATTTCTCTTCATTTAATAGAATGTGTTTCCTCGGTAAGTGAAATGAAATATTTTTAAATGCTTCTTTCATTTATTTCAACGTTTTGACGAGTCTTTTGTTTTAAATATTATTTATATTTTTTAGTCCGGCTATTCTGTGTTTTTTTTTGGGCGTACATAGAAATCTATAACATTACCAATTTTCAAAATAACCGAAAACTGTCCAGGTAACGAGCACATAGTGACAAGACTTATAAGCCCTCAAAGCAGCATACTATTATGACGCATTATATTATTATATTTTTTGATCATCATCATCAGCCCACGCTCGTCCACTGCTGGACATAGGCCTCCCAGCAGGCACGCCGCTCAACTCGTTCCCTCGGCTTCCTCCTCCACCCGCTTTCCGCGACCTTCCGGATATCGTCACCCCTTCTCGCTCAAGGACGCCCTACACTATGTTTGCCGAGACGCGGTCTCCACTCTAGAACCCGTGTACCCCATCGGTTACCGGTTCTGCGGCAAATGCGACCAGCCCATTGCCACTTCAACTTGCTAATCCTTTCGGCTATGTCGGTAACTCTGGTCTTTTAACATTAACATATATTATGTTTTATTAACACTACATAATATATTGTGTTTTATTATATCTGATTTGAAAACTTGAAGCGGCCTCACTATAAAATGAGAACATATTTGTTGTTTAGTGTCAAGTTAATGTTTTATTTCATTTATTAATGTGTTTTTTTTAGGTGGTTATAATTATTATTTCCTTTCTATGTTAATTTCGACTTTCTTAATCGTCAACATCGAAGGCTCTGAGCTCTCACTAAAAGGGCTAAATAACTGGACTAAAGTCAATAACAAAGGTAATGTTATTGAGCCACCACGTAATTCTCACTTACCTGGATTACAATATAGAAGATTTTTTGCCACGAAACCTAACATACGGAGTTATCAAAAGACAATACAGAAACCATGGGAAAATCCACGCAACATAAAAAAAAATAGAAAATGTGTTGTAGTTTTTAATAATTGCTAATATTTAAAGCTGTTTAAATAAAGACGAATGTGTTCATTAAGTCGTTACTTACCTAAGACTAACCTAACTGCTACCTAAGAGATGACCTTATCCTGAAGATTTTAAGAGCTATTGGCTGACGCTCTCTCGCGCCTAGTATTCTTTTATCACGGGAGCGGGAACGGGAACTCGGGTACCTATAACAAGTTTGTATGGAAATCTGACACCGCTGAACCTATTAAAGGGACGTTGTATATTTTTTCCAAATCAATCTTTAAAGGGGGAAAAGGGGTCAAAATTTGTATGGGAAATCAGGAACCGCTAACCCTAATTTTTTTATGTGAAGACGACCAGCAGAGAATGTGTTTTGTAGTTAGAAGTAAGAAGACCAGCAAGATGCTCTTTTGATATAACATTTTAGACTTCCGCGATTTAAACTCATAATTATTATATAACTCGGGACTTATCGCGTTGGTATTTAATGCTAGTTTTACAAAAACATTATAAAACTAACCTCGACGTTTCGATACAGTTGCATGTATCGTGGTCACGAGAATACTGCAGGGACGATCATCCTACGGCGCTCGAGACGATAGATTTACATCTACCCTCACTTGATCAAGAATGTTCTCAGGGTTGTCACGACACACAACACTAATGGTATCCTTCGGTTTCTGAATTACGTTAGGACGCAAACACCTTCTTATTACCGGATTCCACGCAGATGACAATTTGAAACCATCTTCACGATTGAAATTAGGGTGCTTTTTAATTTCAATTGCTTCACGTACCATTCTTTGATAATAATATCCTACAGTGGAAAGAATTTTCGGTTCGTGGAGCTCGATCCAGTGGTTTGGTCCAGACTCAATAAGGTGCTCAGCGATCGCTGACTTGTTAGTCTGTCGGTTTTTTACCGCTGCAATATGCTCTTTGACTCTTTCTGCGATGGTGCGCTTAGTTTGTCCTATGTACGAGCTACCACAACTGCAATCTACCTTGTAAACACCCGGTGTTTATAATGTTTTTGTAAAACTAGCATTAAATACCAACGCGATAAGTCCCGAGTTATATAATAATTATGTGCTCTTTTGATGTTTAGAGATATCGCTGCCCATAAACAGTACAGTAATACCTAGGATTTTACAATGACTCTAGGTGCACTGCATCAAGCAGGTGAAATTTTGTGTATAAATAATAATTAAGTCATTTGGGTTTATACTCCAACAGAACAGGTTACCTTACTTACACTGTCAGAGACAAAAAAATATTGGTTGTGTGGCTAACCTATATGTAGCAGTTTTAGTTCGCCGAGATTACTACAAGGCCTGCACATGACCTAACGACTGTCTCCTACATATTTTATAGGAAACAGCCGGGACCCACAGTTTTACGTGCCTTCCGAATACTTTCGAAACACGGTAGCGTCCAGGCGAAACTCTTTGCCACACTGTAGTGTCCGGCTTGTAAGCCGGATGTATGACCACTGGGTCACTGACGCCAAGAGGGGGTTGAAGTTTCTATCGAGATAAAAGTTACTAATTCCACGGGTACGAAGTCGCGGGCAAAATAATATGGAGTTTATATTACGGAACTAATTGACTAATTAGTGCCTAATTAAACATTAACAAACAAAACATGATTAAATTTAAAACGGACCTATAGATTGGGATATATATTGATACCGAATAAACAAAAATATAATTGTACGGCTGAAGCATTATTTTTAATAACGAAATATTTCGATATACATATTAATATTCTTTTATATAAAATAATATTTATTCTCGTCATATAAAAGAATGTGTTTCCTCAGTAAGTGAAATGAAATATTTTTTAAATGCTTCTTTCATTTATTTCAACGATTTGACGAGTCTTTTGTTTTAAATATTATTTATATTTTTTAGTCCAGCTATTTTGTGTTTTTTTTTCAATTCAATTTCAATTTTCAATTTCAATTTATTTATTAATTCAAATAACAAGCTTACAGATGATCCAAAACACTTATTATTCTAGTTTATATACCGCGCGAAGCGAGCGTGTCGCGGCAGCGGCCGTCGAAACGCCAGATACGAGTTTTTTTATTATTACTGAATGACTTATATCAGTATGTTCAGAGTTCAGAGAGACTGTATCATGACAAAGCATCTCGGCATCTTTTTTCATCATCTTCATTATGGCATCGTGGCATAATAAGCTGTCTGCACATCTACATATAGAAATCATTCAGGTATCAAAAAACCGGTCAAGTACGAGTAGGACTCGAGCACCGAGGGTTCCGTACAAACCTACGGGTTTCTACGGAACCCTAAGGTAAAGTGGGTATAATATTATATACTGTAGGTTTTGATTCCCTTGCGAGTACTTGCGAGTTTGAAAATATGCAGCTAAAATTGCTGTTTCTTTTGATTGTGTTGACATAGATGTTTGATTTTCTGTACGCGTTCTTGAGGAAAGGGGTAGGAAATACAAAATTATTAAAAATATTTTTTTATATGATGTAACTAAAAATTTACAGTTTTCGCAATTTTTCCTGTGCCTATGATTTAAGACGTTGCTGCGTACCAAATTTCAAGATTCTGAGTTAACGGCAAGTACCCTGTAGGTTTTGATTCCCTTGAGAGTAGTCGCGAGTTAAAAATACGGCTAAAATTGCTGTTTCTTTTAAATGCGTTGAGATAGAGGTTTGGTTTTATAACAGTTTAAAGGTATTATTGACCTTAGTATTTGATATAAATTTCAGTTTAATACCTTCACGCGTTCATGAGAAATAAGGTAGTAAGTCTTATTAGAAAAAAAAATTATATGATGTAACAAAAAATTTACAGTTTTCGCAATTTTTCCTGTGCCTATGATTTAAGACGTTGCTGCGTACCAAATTTCAAGATTCTGAGTTAACGGCAAGTACCCTGTAGGTTTTGAATTTTTTAGTGTAGTTGCGAGTTTAAAATTACGACTAAAATTGCTGTTTCTTTTGAATGCGTTGACATAGAGGTTTGATTTTATTACAGTTTACAGGTATTATAGAGACTGGAGTATTTGATATGAATTTCAATTTAATACGTTTACGCGTTCATGAGAAAAGGGGTAGTACGTATAAAATTATTCAAAATATATTTTTCATATGATGCAAATAAAAATTTATGGTTTTCGCAATTTTTCCTTTATCTGTGCTCTAAGGAGTTGTTTCGTGCCAAATTTTAAGATTCTGAATTCACGGGAAGTGCCCCGTAGGTTTTGATTTATTTGGTAATGTCGAAAATTTGCTGAAATTTGCAACATATTCGACTATATCTTTTGATTGCGTTGGCCTAGAAGTTTGAAATTTTCACAGCTCTAAGAGGCAATGAAATTTATAGGAAATTAGTATTTCCTATAAATTTCAGCTTGTTACCTCCACGCGTTCCTGAGAAAAAGGGTCTTGACAGACAGACAGACAGACAGACGGACGGACGGACAACAAAGTGATCCTATAAGGGTCCCGTTTTTCCTTTTGAGGTACGGAACCCTAAAAACAACTCGTATCTGGCGCTTCGCCAGCCGCTGCTGCGCCACGCCAGTTTCGCTCGCTCGGCTCGCGCGTTGTGGTTACTGTTCAAACTTTTTTTTTTGTAACCCGGGTAAAAATGCTTTACGCATACCATCCGCGCCCGGGGGGACGCGAGAGGTTATGTGGGACTCCCCCGCCGGCACTATGAGTTAAAAATAAAACGTGAATTGTCCGTTAGTTCAGTCAAAAATAGGCAAATCGTCCGTTAGTTTAATCAACCATAGCTCACACACAACTTAAGGATAAGAGATGACCTTTATTATATCCTTAAGTTTTTAAGAGCTATTGGCTGACGCTCTCTCGCGCGCACTAAATATTCGAAATATTTTAAAATTTAAATTCACTGAATCACAGATCAGTCCAGCATAATAATATTTTTGCACACAATTTAAAAAATTAAAATATGATAAATAGTGCGAGCGAGAGAGTGTCAACTGATATTTACGCTCTTAATTATTATAATCGGAACCTAAATGGGTAAGGCCGCTAAAATTGACAATTATATCACAAGAGTAACACAACAGATTTTGTATTATTTAACTTATTCTTTTGTGTTGTAATAACACAAAAGTAACATATTATATTATGTTAATACAAAACGTAATACAAATATATCACAAAAGCATTTTTTTCTTCTGATATCTAATTTATTTAAAGCATAAATTTATGAAAAAATCATACTTATGACCCCAGTGCCCATAAATATTAGTCAACACATTTTAGAATTATATTGATGCTTGGCATTCTCGCACTGTGCGATTCACTCGCTCCTTCTTGCCATTGAGCTTCAACATGGGACTCTTCAAAAGGCAAATAAACAGAGTCTTGAAAGGTAGGCAATGTACCAGCGGTACCCCTGGTATGCAGGTCTCCATAGGCGACGGTAGCCATTCACCATTAGGTGGGCCGTCTGCTTGTTTGTCACTTATAACATAAAAAAAAGGTAGCACTCCGGGAGTGCCGGCAGAAGTGAAAACTTCAATATTAACGTTGTGTTTAATTATAAGTATAAAAGTACTATCATTTATGAGGTAGAATACAATGTTTATTTATTGCGCTATCGTACACAAATATGACAATTTATATTTTGTTATTTATAATATTATATCGTTATTTATATATTACATTAAATTTTATCTCTCAGAAAAATCTACTTCCATCCATAATTTCGACGACTTTTACACCATCAACAGAGCAGCACACTCAGGCACGGTAGAAAGAGTGGGAGATACTAGTTCCTCTCCCTTCCCCTCGATCTTACGCTTTTTCGATCAGCATCACGTGACCCTGACGCGAGTTTTAAAGTTTTTACCCATACAAAAAAGTGCTCAGCGCCGCTAAAGAAGTTTTCACTTCAAAAAAACATAAAATATTATTTCACGACGATTTTATTGTGACGTTTTTTATTTAAACTACTAGCAATTATTATAAACTAAAAAGCATTCTCTAGTTTTTTTAATGTTGCGTGGATATTCCCATGGTTGCTGTATTGACTTATGATAACTCCGTGTGTTAGGTTTCGTGGCAAAGAATCTTCTATATTGTAATCCAGGTAAGTCGGATTTACGTGGAGGCTCAATAACATTATCCAGTTTGTTGTTGACTTTAGTCCAGTTATTTACCCCTTTTAGTGAGACCTCAGAGCCTTCGATGTTGACGATCAAGAATGTCAAAATTAATATAGAAAGGAAATAATAACCACCTTAAAATAAAACATTAATAAATGAAATAAAACATTATTGACACTAAACAACAACAAAGATAAAAAAAAATGTTCTTAAAGTGAGGCCATCACTTTAAGAACATTTTTTTGAAGTTTTCAGTTTGAAAAAAATTGGAAGGGGAGCAATATTTTAATTTTTGTTTTTCAAAAACCCTTTTCATACCATTTTTTAATAGATCAAACTAAAAACACTTTTAAAATGTGTGCAATAATATAATGGAGGGTTAGTCTAAAGGAATTTTCAAAAAAAAATATTCTATGAATTTATATTTCAAAATTTGTCAAATAATGCGAGCGAAAGAGCGTCACTCGATATATATGCTCTTAACTTTTCAAATCAGATATAATGAAACATAATAGTTATGGGAAAAATATCGAGTTTTTTTTTACAAAATTCACATAAGTTGACAACTTTAATATCTAGTAAATTATAGAATAGAATCTAATAGAAAACTCTTTATTACACACCACAAATACAATAAAATAAGTTTAGAATTAAGATTACACATTGGCGGAATATTATAATATTAAAAATACATAATATGTACATAAGTTATCTATTATAAAACCACAATGTGACATGACTTACAAACCCCATAAATATCAGGGGTAGACTTCCTTTGCAGGAGGTCGACTAGGCGAGTACCCCAACAGTGCCAGTTATTCTACCGCCTGAGCAGTGATGTGCAAACATTACTGTGCTTCGATAGGAGGGCACTGTAGCTAGTGAAATTACTTGTCTTAACATCTTATGACTCTCAAGTAAGAAGCGTTGGCGCAGTTCAATGGGTAGCACCGTACTAATTATGGGCAGCGTTATCTCTTAACATCACGAGAGCGTCTAGCTCGTCTTATTACTTCGCCGTATAAAAAAAAAATAAGCTGCATATATTATAAAAAAAAGTTATAACATTCGGCTTTATTTTATGGGGTTTGTTAGTCACTTTATGGTTTTATCTGAAAAGTTTTCGGTTGTTTTGAAAATTGCTAATGCTATAGATTTCTATGCATTCGCAAAAACACAAAATAGCTGGACTATAATAATTATAATATTTACTACAAAAGACTCGTCAAATCGTTGAAATAAATGAAAGAAGCATTTAAAAATATTTCAATTCACTTACCGAGGATACACATTATTAAATATTATTTAATATAAAATAATAAATAGTATATACCATTAATATAAAGAAATATTTCGTTATTAAAAAGAATGCTTTAGCTGTACAATTATATTGATGTTCTTGGTATCAATACCTATATATCCCCATCTATAAGTCCGTTTAAAATTTAATCATGTTTTGTATGTAAATGTTTAGTAAGACACTAATTAGTCAATTAGTTCCGTAATATAAACTCCATATTACTTTGCCCGCGACTTCGTACCCGTGGAATTAGTATAGTAACTTTTATCTCGATAGAAACTTCTACCCCTCTTTTTGCATCTTTAAGTATCTAAATTAAGTATGTAAATAATTTAAATGTTGTAGATGGTTTAATTTTTAGTGCGGCCCCCTATCTGTAGATAAATGGTCATATTATTGTATACTTAATTAATTAATTTATCTTGATTAAAAAACAATTTTAGGAATTACAATTAGCAATGGCAATACACCATTTTGTGGCATTGTCTTTATTTATTTTCCTCTTCGGTGTCGTTAATGAACTTGTGGTTGCTTCTCCGCTCCCTTTTAGTTCCATGAACATCTTGACTAGCTGTTTAATATAATTTTCAAATGATCTATCGGATGATCTTAAAGATTTTTACTCATTCATGGATTCATTTGATTTTATTTGATCGTTTAAGGTTTCATTGAGATATTCATTGACATCTGTTATTGTGTCATTGAAACTTTTTAGGTTCTTTTAAGATTCCGAGCTTTGGATTGATCGAAAATATTAAAAATAAAATTAAAAGGAAATGATCAGGGCCTGAAAGAGACATATTAAAAAATATATATTATTGATATAAAAAAACATAATTAAACCTACCTGCTACCTACATAAAAATATTAAAATAATATTAAGTGGTCTTATCGCATAGAGGAAAAAAATAATTGGTCGTATTTGAGACATATTGTCGTCATCCGTGTTTCCCGAGCGATTCAACTTGGGAATATTTAAGGCACGTGAATTTAGGTTATCAGGAATATAACCATAGATTACGAATAAGGAAACTGGGTATTTTACCTACTTGATTCATCATCGACCGCATATAATCCGCACTCACTATCTGACCTATTAAGTATTAAAAAAGCATTTTAAAGGTGCAATCGCACTACGCGGCACGGCACTGCGCAGCAAGTATCTTTGTATGAAAATGTATGGGACACATACGTCCTTTTCATATTATAAAATTCCTTTTTTTTTTGGGGTTTATACTCCAACAGAACAGGTTACCCTACTTACACTGTCAGAGTCAAATCAATCAAAGTCAGAGTGAGAGTCAATTTATAGGTTGAGTGGCCAACCTATATGTTGCAGTTTCAGGTCGCCAAGATTACTACAGGGCCTGCAACATGACCAATTTTTTTTAATTTTATTTATTTTGTGCGGCTATTATATCACTGCGGCCATTATTGGCCTATTGTGATCGCGTGATATTGGGGTGCAGCGGGTATTTAGCGTTGGACCCTCCAGTCAGCCTTTCGGCGAGAGGACTCCGATTTTAAAAATCGTTGATTTGCCCATAAACTCTCACCAGTGGCTCCAAGTAGCTGTCAGCACGCAGCGGCCACACCCCGGGAAACCACGTTGACTCGTGGGCTAAACCTGGTTGAGGGGACTCTGGTACTGGGACATCTTGTGACACCTTGTGGCGTTGGATGTCTCAGGGCTAGAGCTTATATACGGTTGGTCCCCGTACTAGTGCTGTTGTCTCGGCGGTCACGCAGTTCACTTCCGGTGACGAGACAACCAGGCAAGTGTCAATGGCCTGAAGGTGACGATAGGACTACTTTTGTCGTCACTAGAGACTGCACCTACCATCCCTCCGATCGTAGCGATTTGTCGTTCCATTGGACCCAGGGAGGGCAGGCGAGAGGGTGCTCTTGTGTACTGCGCGAATACTTGAGCACCATAATATCTCCTGCGCATCGGGCTGCTTCTGCTTAACGGTTACCGATTTAAAGTCCTACGGCGATGGATAGAGGTAGAGAGGTCAGGCTATGGTGTGAGTCGGGCTTTGTCTGATATCTGCACGTAGGCGGCTCAGGATATTGGTCGCTTCTGCATTGCACTGAGGTAACAATGCGATTCGGCAGCACCCTCGGCGACGAAGCAGCTCTGTTTAGAGAGGCACTGCTTCCCCCGCTCAGCCGGGGAGGGGACTAGAAAAGGTGTCCTAAAAAAATGCTTATCTCAACACCTTACGGGAGGCAGCAACCGCGGCTGTCTACGCACCCGCTTCCTCGCGGTCGACAAATAAAGAAAAATATCAAAACTAAAAAGAAAACAACAAAGGAAATGACATTCGGCGCATGGAATGTGCGCACCTTGTTAGATCGTGCTGGTAATGCCTGCCCTGAAAGAAAAACCGCCATTGTTGCTAGAGAGCTCGGACGCTATAATGTAGACATCGCTGCTTTAAGCGAGACCCATCTAGCTGACGAGGGCGAGCTTGTGGAACAAGGCGGTGGATACACGTTCTTTTGGAAAGGAACCGCTTCTACAGAACCAAGAAGATCAGGTGTAGGTTTTGCCATTAAAAATAAACTTGCCACCAAATTAGCCGAACACCCGATAGGTATCTCGGATCGTATGATTATCCTGCGCTTACGCTTAAATAGTAATAATTATTTAAACGTCATAAGCATCTATGCGCCTACATTAGACAAGAGTGATGATATAAAGGATAAATTTTACGAAGAACTGTCGGAGGCCCTATCAAAAATCAGGCCTAATGAGAAAATTTTATTGCTGGGAGATTTTAATGCCCGTGTTGGCTGTGACCATGAATCTTGGCCTGGGGTACTGGGAAGACATGGTGTTGGCAATATGAACAGCAATGGACTACTTTTACTCAGTCTTTGCTCTCAGTTCGATCTTTCTATTACCAACACCTGGTTCAGACTATCAGCCAAATATAAGACCACCTGGATGCACCCCAGGTCAAAGCATTGGCATTTAATCGACTATGCAATTGTACGTAAGAAAGACATTCAGGATGTAACCATTACACGAGTTATGCGCGGTGCCAACTGTTGGACTGACCACAGACTCGTGATTACTAAAATGAAAATCAAGCTTTATCCACCTCGCCGACCGACTAGATCTAAACCCGTTTCCCTGAATCTCAAAAAACTAGAATCCAAAGAAATCAGGACCAAATTCGTGCAAGCTCTTAATGGTGTTCAACTTACAACTAAACATGATGAAATAGAAGAAGACTGGAAAACCTTGTCGTCTCAAATATTGAAGGCTGCTTCTGAGACTCTTGGAGCTAAACCAAGAAACCACGAAGACTGGTTTGATGAAAATGACTCGGTGCTGACTGAGGCAATTTCAAAACACCGTAACCTCTTAAATCAAAATAACCCTAATAATAATAGTTCATTAACAAACCAGATTAAACAAAGTTCATTTGAACTAAGGCAGTTAACCCGCAGAGTAAAGGATGATTGGTGGCAAAGCAAAGCTAACTATGTTCAACAGCTATTCGACTCAAACCAACTTGGTGAGTTCTTCGGGGAAATCCGTAATCTTGTAGGCACCCCAAATAGAAAAAACCCCCTCTTAAATCTCATGATGGCTCTTTAATCACAGCCCCCGAAGAAATTCTCAAACGGTGGGCAGATCACTTTAACCAACTTTTAAATGTAGACCGATCCGCAAATATAGACTTAATTCAGTCATCAATAGATCAATTGCCTCATGTCACTACATTAGATGACGAAATAACTTTTGAAGAGGTGTCTCGTGCAATAAATGCCCAACCCAACCAAAAAGCCGTTGGTATCGATAACATTCCTGGTGAGTTACTCAAATATGGTGGAGAAGAGCTACATCGATCACTTTTGCAGTTATATTTACGCATATGGGAAGAAGAAAAAATACCCTCAGACTTTACGTCGTCACGTATTTGTGCACTGTACAAGAACAAAGGAAGTCGCGCAGACTGTAATTCTTACAGGGGCATCTCACTGCTCTCAACTCCTGGTAAAATCTTCGCCAGAGTACTCCTAGGTCGTCTCCAAGTGTTGTCAGAGTGTATACTACCTGAGACTCAATTTGGGTTTCGTCCCAATAGAGGTACCTGCGAGGCTATATTTTCGGTTAGACAACTGCAAGAGAAAAGCAAAGAACAGGGACAAGCTTTATACCTATGCTTTGTTGACCTAGAAAAGGCCTTTGACAGTGTGCCTCGCGACGCCTTATGGTTGGTACTGGGTAAATTAGGCTGTACTGAAAAAATTATCCGCGTTTTGAGGCTTCTTCACGATAACATGACCTGTTGTGTGACTGTGAATGGAGAGCAATCAGAGTTCTTTCCAGTCTCCTGTGGAGTTAAGCAAGGTTGTGTTTTGGCGCCTACTCTTTTTGCTCTTTACTTCTCAGCAGTTGTGAGGGAAGCCTTAAAAAACTTAACTGAGGGAATCAGAATCCGATTTCGTACTGATGGTGGTGTTTTTAACCTGGCAAGATTAAAAGCCCATACCAAAGTAACTTGTGACCTCATATCTGACATTATGTATGCCGATGATCTTTGCTTTGTAGTGGATTCTCCCGATGGTCTTCAATCCCTTCTTGAAAGCCTTAACACTGCTTGCTGTAAATTCGGTCTCAAGATAAACGCCATAAAAACTGAAGTGATGACCATGGATGCTCACAACAACTCTGCAACCATAAACATACAGCTCGGTGATAAGGTTTTAAAGCAAGTCGACAAATTTAAATATCTTGGGAGCGTTATAACATCCAAGGGTGATCTTGACGCGGAGATCAATAGCAGAATCGGTGCTGCATCGGCTGCCTTTGGTAAACTTCGCGATAAGGTATTCCGCTCGCACGACATTAAACTAAACACCAAGGTCAGAGTATACATGGCTGTCGTACTACCAAATATTACATACGCGTCTGAGACTTGGTGCTTATATCGCCGGCACATACGTACTCTAGACCAGTTCCACCTTAAGTGCCTCCGCGACATTATGAGTATTACATGGTCGGATCGTGTTCGCAACACAGAAGTACTACGTCGAGCTAATGTCTGCGGTATGGAGGCCTATTTAATGCGTCGACAGCTGCGGTGGTGTGGACACCTGTCTCGGATGCCCAACGAGAGAATGGCAAAGCGCATTTTCTTTTCTGAACTCCAGAACGGGAAGCGGAAACGTGGGGGCCAGTTCTTAAGGTTTAAGGATGTTCAGAAGAGGCACATGAAGAAATGCAGCATTGAGCCTTCTCGTTGGGAATCACAGGCAGAAGACCGGCCCGGATGGCGCCGACTTATACACAACAATGTCAACGATTTTGAAAACAACAGGAGGCGAGAACTCGATGACAAACGTGACCAACTGAAGAATAGGCCGCCTCCTAACATTACCTATAACTACATTAACGGTAATTTAACGTGCTATCTTTGTGGCCGAATTTTCATTGCTAAAATCGGTTACATAAGCCACATAAGAGCTAAACACCAAAGCTCAACTGACGCGATAACTTAAAGCAGAAGAGTCGCCGTAGCCGAAAACCGGCAAGGATGACTATATATTGTGATCGCCGCAAAAAACATGACCTAACGACTACCTCCTACATATTTTATAGGAAACAGCCGGGACCCACAGTTTTACGTGCCTTCCGAAACACGGTAGCGTCCAGGTGAACTTTTTGCCACACACTGAGATTTGAACCCAGGGTCTCCAGATTAAAAGCTGGACGTATGACCACTGGGCCACGGACGCTACTTGACCGCGCCATGCCGTGCCGCGCCGCTGCGCTGCAGTGCAGTTGCCGCGTAGTGAGAATCGACCTTAACTTACCAAGAAAGCATTTCATTTTTTAATTTTGTCAGTTTCGTTTGATTTTGTTTCTTTCGTAGTTATCAAGAATGCTTTACGACTAAAGTCGTAAAAATTATAATTATCTCTGATTTTATATACGAGTATCTATGTAACAACGAATTTAAACAAAAAAAAAACTTTTTTAATTGATTGATCAATTAATTTTATAATTGTAATTTAATTGACCGTGCACTACTTTCAATTACAGTTAATTAACTTCACATTATATATTTTAAGGGTCGCCAGTCGCTAACAAAAAACCTCCTACTAATGCTCTTTCAATAATGATGAGGTCTGAAAAATTAAACGAGTGAAATTAAAAAAAAAAAAACTTTTTAAAAACAAGCTTTTATTATTATGACCATAAAGTACTCGTCATGAGCAATCAAATGAGCCCAAACTCGATGGGGTTACGTCGTTTAGTTACGGAGTTCTTATAGCCACTTTCCCGCTCCATCATCAGATCAGCTCCATGTCATAATAATATTGCATTGTCATTCGATTTATGCATACATGCAAAATTTCAGCTTAATCGGACACCGGAAAGTGGGTCAAATTTAACTTGCATGATTTGATTACTGACAGACAGACAACAGACAAGTGAAAGTAAATAAAAGCTTGTAAAAAAATAGAAAATGAAGAATGAAAATCAATAAATACCTACTAAATATATAATATTGATAAGGGGAGAGAAGGGAGTTTTTCATGACTATGATATTGTCGGCAAACCGAAGGTGGGTGAAGTATTTGCCGTTGATATTGCAGTCAAATCCATGCCATTCCAGGAGCTTGAAGGTGTCTTTCATTATGGCAGTAAACAGTTTCGGAGAGATAACGTCTCCCTGTCTTACGCCTCTTTTTAATGGCCTTCGTGCTCTGCTCTTGTACTCGGCACAGTAGCGTTATTTAAACAAGCGCTTCAACATTTCAATGTACCGATAGCAACGAATTAGGGAAATAAACCAATATTCAATATGGCATCGCTGAAGTGACTCGAGCACCGCCCATGTTTCCACCGACTCAAAGGCTTTTTCATAGTCCACAAACGCTAAGTGTAATGGTAATTTATACTCCTCGGACTACTGTATAACTTGCCACAGCGAAGGAATGTGGTCTATGGATAGTACCATAGACCACAGCCTCTTCGGAAACCGGATTGTTCGGGAGGTTATATTTGATGGAAGTCGGTCACAGATGTCCACGTAATTGTGGATATTATATTTTTAACCGCGGACGCAAAAACGAGGGATATAATAAGTATGATTTATACATTTCCAAATCTCATTCGTCAGTTGCAATTTTGAAACGGACATTCAGTGGATACAGTTAGGTACATAGGTAGGTAATTCGTAAATTAAATAAAATCTGGTTATAAAGAATATCAATAAATTTACAATAATATTATTAATTTACAATGACTTATCTAGACCTAAGTAGATGAAATTAAATAGATACTGTAGGCGGGTATCCCTATGACTTGCGCATGTAGTGCGTATAGGTTATTTATTATGTTCAAGAATCGCTTTCAGTCACATTACTGTATATCCCTTTACCGTGACTACAGTACATATTAACTTATCATTGAAGGGTTCTATTTTGGGACAGCACCTGCTCAGCCCGAATGAGCTTAGAGAGATGACCCCTAGGAAAATCCTGCAGATTCTAGAAGCTGCTATGGTCTGTGGTGAACTCTAGCGCAACGCCTAAGGAACAATCTCACCATAATAAGCGGCGATCACAATAGACCAATAATGGCCGCAGTGATATTATAACCGCACAAAATAAATAAAAAAAGGGGTTCTACACGTCTCAAAGTGTGAATATGTCACCGGAAAATAACAAGATTCGTAAGTTTATAAATTTCCTAAAATTTCTTAGGAAATTTATAAACTTTCGTAGGATTCCAAACGAGAGATAAATTGTATTATTTTACGCCTACATTTTCGTAAATTGATAAACTTACTGAACTCACTCGTAAAATTATAAGTGTGAATACCATAGAGCTACGAAAGTTTTGAAGTGGCCATGACCAAAAAGCGAAAACAGTTGGTTAGGTTAGGTTTGAACAGTGACCAGTGACGAGTTTTTTTTTACTGAATATTTTTTATTTGTTGATGTTCAGAGACCTGCACGCGTCATGAATTCTCTGGATATCTACAAATATAAATCATTTAGGTATCAAAAATAAACTCGTACCTGGCGCTTCGCCGGCCGCTGCCGCGGCACGCTCGCTTCGCTCGCTCGGCTCGCGCATTGTGGTCACTGTTCAAACCTAACCTAACCAACAGATTTCGGATTTTCCAGATCTATAGTTTATAGGTTGGCAAGTCTAATTTTACCTAAGTCTTTGGTAACAAGCATTGTCACTGTCAACATCGACCAATCAGAGACCAGTGTGCTATTTTCCGTATTTTAAAAAAGCGTAAAATTAAAAGCTCATCTGTGATTGGTCGATCCGTTTAGAATCAATTTATCTCGTTTGGAATCCTACGAAAGTTTATAAATTTCCTAGATAATTTTAGGAAATTTATAAACTTACGAATCTTGTTATTTTCCGGTGACAAATACAAGGTGAAAGAACAGTCTCGTTGCTGATAGTATGTCATCGTGTACTGATAATAATGAATTTCAACCTTAAGAATTACCTACAATTTCCAATTATAATACAAACATAATATGTGCCATTATTATTTTTTATTTTCCTCTTCGGCGTTGTTAATGAAGTTGTGGTTGCACCTTCGCTCTCTTTGGGTTTCTTCAACATTTTGGCCAGCTCTTTAATATAATTTTTTTGTGGTTTATCGGATGATCTTAAAGAATTTAACTCATTCAGGGATTCATTTGATTTTGTTTCATAGTTTAAGGTTTTATTGAGGTATTCATTGACATCAATTGTATCATTGAAACTTTTTAAGTTCTTTGGAGACAGCTCCGAACTTTTGTTGAAGTCGATCAAAAACATTAAAAATAAAATAAAAATAAAATAATCAGGGCCTGAAAGAAAAAAAATAAATAAACGTGCTACTTTTTAAAATTATAAATAGCGGTAAGTAATAAGTCGTTTTTACTTACCAAGAAAGCGTTTCATGTTTTAATGCTGTGTCAGTTTACTTTCGTAAATAACAAGAATTTGTACTCGTACTTTAGTCGTAGAAATAATCTCTGTTGCGATATGAGTATAACAATCAATTTATATTTTTACAAAAAGAAAAATAAATTAGCAGGACTGATAAGTCAATTAGTTCTCTAATTATATTTTAATTGCAGGCGTAAGTCCCTCTGACTTTCAATTATTAATTTACCTCACATTGTATAAGGCTCACTCTCATGGAATCGATTCTTATCGTCACCTTCATGACAATTCTTATTTATTGCTTATTTGTAATGTTTATGTATAATATTGTATAGAGCTGGATAATACGAGTAAACTTTAATATAAATGATTTAAATCGTACAAAGTTTTGAAATTTTCGACGCCACGAAAGTGATTCATTCATTATTTTTTCACAACTTTTTCAAGTAAAAACTCTTTTAAAAGGCTAAACATACCAAAAATGTACAATAAAACGACATTGTACGTAACAATAAACCTCATTACCCACAGAAGAAAATATGCGTACACAGCTTGTGTATCTTTTACTGAAATTCGATCTTACCTTAACCTTTCTTGTAAATAGTACATTCACTTATTACAACTTCATCCTTCTAAACAATATAATATAATCTATTAAATCGAAATAGTTAACCATGGACGATTTTCTAAATGATAAAATTCCCTTCAATCTCTTCACGGCCTGATAACACCCAATACGTAAGTTTTGTAGGCCTTATTGTATTCGATACAATGCAACATAGTGAATAAAAAAAAAATGTATATATACAGGATATACTTTATTTTTGGTTAGTGCTCAAAACACAATTCCATTATTTTCGCTCGATAGAAAAAAATAATGAAAATACCTCTAAAAAACGTTTTCATGGCTAAATAATGTATGAAGATGTTACTAAATCGATCAGATTTTTTGTCAAATGATACTTTATGTAATGAACTATTTTTGCTTTGTGCCATATTTTAAATAAAATAAGACAATTTTGCATAAACTCCATTTTTGTTATTTGCGGAAAAAATTGTTTGCATGTGTGCGTGAAACCCGTGTACAGACACTCCCGGCCGAGGCCTCTTGCTAAACGGACGTGTCGCGCTTTTAGTTTCAATACTCTCGTCGACATTTTTCCATATTTCAATGCTTATATCTTGTGTTACTGATAGGTCATAGTTTAGTTTTACGTTTGCATATTTTTAACATTTTTTCACTATAGAATAATCGTGTAAATAATACTTTTGTAATATCTATAAAAAATTGGTATAACTCTATGCTTGGCAATAACAGATTAGTTTATTTAGACGCTCGGTTAGATGCTATGATAGCCACATTGGTTTACTGGTAGAAACGCAAGCTGTATGTCTGGGTTCAAATCTCGTCAAGAGATGTAATTTTTTTGCTTTATTTGTTTTTATTATAAGTTTGTATTTTTAACCAAGAACAAAATGTAGGGCGTTTACAAGTCGATGCGTAGACCTGTTTTTTACAGAGCACATAGTCCGAATTTGGTTTTTTTTTGGAAAGGGTACGGGACGTATACTCTATTTTTGTAATTTGGGAAAAAATTGTATACCGCTGAGTGCAGCTAGTATTATTATATTATGGCCGCGTCGGTATAGGTAGGTTACCTACCTACTGATGGAAGCAGATGATGCGAGACCCTGGTTAAAAAAAATATTCATACCTACCTATTATAATATTTACATTTTTGTTTTATCCGTTACTATGATTATATCGTGTAAATTATATTTGCAGAAAAAAGAAACTAGAAAACGTCAAAATAACCAAAAAACTTTTGTCAAATATTAAAGTGCGGCTTCTTAGCTCGATTTTGTATGGAAGTATGGCCCCGAGCGGCAGAAAGCATGATACTTGGCATGCGTATAGCTTTACCGTTCATTAGAAGAAATTTTAATAGAAACACCCCCTCACGACAATGTTTTCACCTCTCCCCCCACTTTTATGTCCCTATTTTTAGTTTTTTGAGTTTTTCTTGAAAACTATGAGAGCTAGAATAAAGATATACATATTGTCTTACAATATTGTCCTTTATAGTATATTGCCAGGACTTATAGTTTCAAAAATATGATTTATTTCTTTTTGAAACTATAAGTCCTGACAATATACTATAAAAAACAATATTGTAGAAAATTTTATGGAAAATAAACTTGTCCTTGATATCTTTATTCTAGCTCTATCCTTGATATCTTTATTCTAGCGAAGCTCTCATAGTTTTCAAGAAAAACTCAAAATACAAAAAATTGGGACCTAAAAGTGGAGGGAGAGGTGGAAACATTATCGTGGGGGGTGTTTCTACTTATATTTCTTCTAATAAAAGGTAAAGCTATACGCATGCCAAGTTTTATGCTTTCTGCGGCTCGGGGTCATACATTGGACTAAGGAGCCGGAGGTATATTTTTAAATTTTTGGTTCATGAATGATACACTAAAAAATCTACCCCAAATCTGCTTAATTTATGATACCGAAACACACAAATATAGGCGAATTAATTATTAATAAAAAAACATTGCTGGTATTATCAGGTGCAAGGGCAATTGCATAATATCACCCAAAAACAACACTGTACATATATTTGCCGTTTGGGAAAATGAAAAGGAAAAGCTAAAGACAGAAAAAATTTAAAGAGACTAGGAGGGCACTGTAGCTAGTGAAATTACTGGGCTGAAGAGTCTTAAATAAAAATAACTACTCTACACGAGACTTTTTGTCTTATCCATACATATAATAAGAATGGAAATTTCTCCCCATTCATTGTGATCCTTTACTACGATGAATTGTGAATACACGCATATGAACAAAACGACGCGAAAAAGTCACTTGCGCGATCTAATTCGTAATCATCATCATCAGCCCGTATTCGTCCACTGCTGGACATAGGCCTCTCCTAATACGCGCCACTGAGCCCGGTCTTCGGCTCTCCTCATCCAGTCTCGGCCAGCCATCTTCTTCAGGTCGTCCCTCCACCTGGTCGCAGGGCGTCCTACACTACGTTTACCTAAGCGTGGTCTCCACTCCAAAACTCGTCTGCTCCAGCGCAGCGGTTATCGGTTCTGCGCACGATGTGGCCAGCCCACTGCCACTTCAGCTTGCTCACTCTTTGGGCTATGTCGATAACTTTGGTTCTCTGTCGGATAACCTCGTTAGGAATCATATCCTTCAGAGAAACTCCAAGCATTATTGCCCTCTCCATTGCTCGCTGAGCGACTTTCATTCTGTGAACTAGACCAACCGTGAGTGTCCACGTTTCGGCTCCGTAAGTCATTACAGGTAGGACGCACTGCTCAAAGACTTTTCTCCTGAGGCTTTGGGGGATCGACGCCTCAAATATCTGTCGAAGTTTCCCGAATGCTGCCCAGCCCAGCTGAATTCGCCTGTTACATTCTTTCTCGAAGTTGTTTTTACCCATTTGTATAATTTGCCCAAGGTAAGTGTACTCTTGAACAACTTCCAGAGAGATATCGTAAACAGCGGTGGGCCTCGGCTCTACTAAGCTGTTAAACATGATCTTTGTTTTATCGATGTTCATGCAGAGGCCGATCCGCTTGGAGGCGTTTGCTAGACTGGTCAGCATTCGTTGCAAATCTGGCAGCGATTCCGCCATTATGACGATGTCATCTGCAAATCGCAGATGTGAGATATCCTCGCCATTGACATTTATGCCCATCCCTTCCCAGTCCAGTGTCTTAAACATATCTTCCAAGGCATTTGTGAACAGTTTCGGGGATATTACATCCCCCTGTCTCACTCCCCTGCGTAGCTGGATATGCTCAGTCTGCTGGTTCTGTACATGGACACTCATGGTCGCGGCATCATACAGACATCTCAACACCTCGATGTATCGCCAGTCCACTTGGCATCGCTGCAGAGATTCTAGAACAGCCCAAGTTTCGATAGAGTCAAAAGCCTTTTCATAATCCACGAACGCTAGGCATAAAGGTTGGTTATACTCCTCTGATTTTTGTATAACTTGCCGTAGTGTGTGGATATGATCTATTGTGCTGTATCCTCTACGAAACCCGGCCTGCTCCGAAGGCTGGAATTCGTCAAGTCTTTTAGCAAGACGGTTCGTGACGACCCTCGAGAACAACTTGTAGATGTGGCTCAAGAGTGATATCGGTCGATAATTCTTTAAGAGGGTTTTATCACCTTTCTTAAAGAATAGGACCACCACACTCGTGCTCCACGCTTCTGGAGTTCTCCCACTGTGAAGAACGGAGTTAAATAACTTCTGGAGCTCACAAATAACTGGTTTACCTCCTGCTTTTAAGAGCTCCGAAGTTATTCCATCCTCGCCGGGGGCTTTTCCATTCTTGAGTTGCCTGAGTGCCGACGCGATCTCGTCCTGGCTTATATCGGGCAGGTCTTCGGTGAAGTGTCGCGTTAGAGTGGCTCGGGATTCTTCTGGGTTCGGATTAGGTCTTGGTGCATGCGATTCGTACAATCGGCCGTAGAAGTCCTCGATCTCGGCCAGAATCTCCGGCTTAGAGCTAACGGTTGTACCACTTGTCGTCTTGAGTTTGGTCAGATGTGATCTACTCAATTTCTTTGCGAAGACCTTCGACCCCTGATTCTGCTCAATTGCCTGTTTTATTTTCTCTGTATTTGAGCGTCGAAGGTCTCGTCTTACGAGCTTGGTGATCTTTTGATTGAGTTCCCGTTGTTCTGACTGTGTGGCCTGAATCTCTTCGCGTCGTATGTCCATTAGCCGAATAGTCTCTGCCGAAAGCTTCGACTTCGTACCTGTACGTTTCTGAATGTTGCATTTCCGTCCTTCCTCCCTCAATATCCTCACCACCTGTTGGAGTCCTCGTCAACGTTTCCTGTGGTTTCCAAGACGGAAAATTTGTTTTCCAAAACTATTTGGAATCTTGTAGGTTCACTACAGGTCGGAAATAGCTTTGGTCGGAGCGTAGACTTCATCAAGCGATATCTCTCTAGCTTGTAGTTGATATTCAGAGTGCCTCGGACGAGTCGGTGATCGCTTCCGGTATTGAACCTGTTGATCACTGAGACATCCCTGAATATGTGTTTCTTATAGAATAGAATAGAATAGAAAACTCTTTATTGTTCACACAAATACAACAATATAAACTTAGAACTAAGTTATCCGTCATGATGAAATCTATCTCGTTTTTTGTCACAGTGTCAGGACTTTGCCATGTCCACTTTCGTTGAGGCTGCTTTTTGAAAAACGAGTTCATCAAAAATAGCCCCTCTTTTTCTAAGAAGTCGACAAGTATTTGTCCCCTGTGATTTCTAATTCCATAACCGTAAGGACCCAATTTGGATTCGCCGTAGGTCTGTACTCCCACTTTAGCATTGAAGTCCCCCATGATAACGTTATAGTGTGCTTTTGTCGTATTGTGTATAGCGAAGCATACATCTTCAAGCATGCTTTCAACTACATCATCCGTGTGTGTCGAGGTCGGTGCGTACACCTGTACGACTTTAATGCTATACCGCTCAGTCAATTTTAAGACAAGGTACGCTACCCTGGTCGACACATTCGATATTTCTATAACATTATGAGCAAGGGACTTATTGACAAGGAACCCCACTCCACCTTGAGACTGCTGGTCACCCTCTCTGAAGTAAAACAGATGGCCCGATTCCAGATTTATAGTGTTCTCACCCTCTCTTCGGACTTCACTTAAGCCTAGTATGTGCCATCTGATCTTACTCAGTTCCGTCTCAAGTTGCGCCATATGGTCGTCAAGTCTAATCGTGCGTCCGTTGTACGTAGCCAGGGTCAGTTTATGTTTTCGTTTAGGGTGGCCTGCTGTATCCCGGGGATTCTTCGCACCCCCTACTCCGCCGTTACATTGACCGCCACCTTGGCCAGGGATAGCGGAGCGGCCGGGAACTGGGGGCCTTTTATTTGTTGTGCCGTTCATTAGGAGGTTTTGCCCATAATTGCCACGCTGGGCAGGCGGGTTGGCAATCGCAGAACGCAACTCTTCGCACCGGTGTTGCTGCTGCCCAACACTGGTCAGAGTTATTTGGTTATGTCTATTGGACTTATTTTAAAAAATGCCATCTATCGATGTGGCCATAAACAAAAATTTACCAAAGTAGTTTTAGGGGCTTTAATTTGTAAAAATTATGTGACCTATGTGTGATAAAACGGCACAACCGAATTGAATGCAGTTTTCGCTGAAACGTTGCAGATTTCTCTACTTTTCAAATAGTGTTGGTTTTATTCAAATCGGTTTTTAAATAAAAGAGTTATATCAATTTAAAGATTCACATATAAAATGCTAATAAACAATCGGAACTAAATTTAATTTTATCAATTTTTAGTACTGGACTATTCCATATCCCAAATAATTTTTAATGGTTAGATGAAATAAATACCTCTCATTAAGAAATTAAATATTAGAAATTATATTATGGAGTTAAATTAATGTTATAGATATTATGCAAAAATTTTAAAATGAGCAATAGTGGGCCCCGCATAATGTACGTTTTTCGTGAAAAGCACTCTAATAGTCATCCGTTGAGGTATAAATATTATAGGTATACTATACACCTCAGTGGTAGAGTCCTTCTCACGAAAGAGGTCCCACGGAATTTTGCGGAACTAAATTAAATTTTTTCGATAAATACTGGAGTTCATGCCATAAATAATTTTATTTGTTAGATAAAATAGATACATATATACAATAATAAAGAAATTACACATGAGAAATTATGAGGCGTTAAAAAGTTATTTACTATGCTAACTTTTAAAATTTGCGATAGTGGCGCCCCGCAAAAAGAACTCCTTTCGCGAAAAGCACTCTACCTAGCAGTCACGGTTTCCGATTGAGCTGAAATTTCACATACCAGCAATCGGATGACAATGCAATAATTTTATGACATGGAGGTGATCTGAAGTCTGATGATGGAGCTGAAAGGTGATCATAGGAACCGCGTAAACAAAAGACAAAACCCCATCGAGTTTGGGCTCATTTGATTCGTCTTTACGAGTACTTTGATACTATATAGTAACCAGGATCTGATGATGGAGCTGGAAGGTGGCCATAGGAATTCCGTGATTAAAAGGCAAAACCCCATCGAGTTTGGGGTTCTTGACGGTGAAATACTAAAGCTTGACAATGCAACTTTATTCCTTGGCATGAATATAGATTCTAAGCTACAATGGGGTAATCATATTAATGTATTGTCAGGGAAATTAAGCTCTGCAGCATATGCGGTGTATAAAATCAGACAACTATCAGATGTAGCTACAGCGCGATTAGTTTACTTTGCATATAGAATATATAGGTATAGATAGTGCATCCAACACAGCTGACTTCTTATCGCGCGCAATACCGGTTCAGAGTGCGGGTGTGGTGAAGGCACGCGCGGTAGCGGGCGCGGGGGATTTTACTCGTGATGATGAATTAGCTGCTTACGTTAATTTTTCAGTCGAAGGTTGTTTACCGATAACTACTAAGGATTTAAAAGTTGAAACAGAAAGTGATAAAATACTACGTACAGTGACTAAATACGTTTTAAACGGTTGGCCTCGTAAAATGTCTGATCTTTCTATTGAGCCATATTTTTTATGTCGCCATCAAATATCATTAGAGAATGGCATACTGATGAGAGGCCATAAAGTAATAATTCCAGAAAAATTAAGAGAATCTTTATTGAAAGAATTACATAGCTCACATTTTGGTATTATTAAAATGAAGGCAGAAGCTCGTGCTCGTATGTGGTTCCCGGGAATAGATGATGCCTTGGAACGATTAATTGGCAAATGTCCCGTATGTACTCAGTTAAGGTCGTCGCCTCCACGCGCGGCGCTCGCACCGTGGCCCCACCCACCGCACGCATTTCATAGGATTCATCTCGATTTTTTAGGTCCAATATCTAACAAAATGTTTCTTGTTGTTGTGGATGCGTATTCAAAGTGGGTCGAGTGTTACATAATGAATAACAATATAACTTCTAAGGCCGTCTTTGCGAAGATGTGTGACTTTATGGCACGGTTTGGAACACCAAATGTCATTGTTAGCGATAACGGTACTTCTTTCACATCGCAAGAATTTAAGAATTTCTGTGTTTTAAACAATATATCGCAGTTGTTTTCCCCGGTTTATCATCCGATGAGTAATGGCCAGGCTGAGTCATTTGTAAAAATAATTAAAAGAGGCATAAAAACATTTTTATTGTCCGGGTGCAAATCGGATGACCTCCAATTAAGACTTTCTAAATTTTTGTTTGACTATCGCAACTCAATAAATAATACTACGGAAACCTCTCCAGCTGAACTGGTTTTCGGTCATAAGTTGCGTTCGTGACTAGACTTGATCATTCCCGTCGATATTCCTCCATCGTCGAAGTTATCTCAGCTCGTCGATCGTAAACAGTGCTTAGAGGCTAAACAATATGGTGGAAAAAAGTACAGTAATTTTAAAGAGGGCGACTTAGTGTATCTTAAGAAATTTATGAACAAAAATAAATATATTTGGATCAAAGGGCAAATCAAAAAGAAGACAGGGAAAGTTCTATATTTAGTCAATTTGTTAGATTCGGATACTGTCACCGAGGTCGTGCGGCATAAGAATCAAATATACCAAAGCAAAGACGACGAAAGTAAAGACAAGAAGTCGGAACATAATTGGCAGGTCACATTGCCGCAGGAAGAGGAAGCAGATGTGAGTGAGGCGGGCGCTGCCAGCTCGCATGCTGTCCCGCAAGCAGCGGCGCCGTCACCCTCCCCCGCTCCCGCTCCTGCACTAGGGAGTCGACCGGACGGTGATAATGCTGATCCTGAGGCAAGCTCCGGTACCATCGAGCGAGGAAGTACCCCGCCACGCTCTGATCCTGACGTTGTTGTCACCGCAGGCAGAGACAACAATTTTCCCAGTTCGTCTATGCAACCTGAATGTCGAACACCAGGAGCTATGACACCTAAATCGACCACTAGCAGTAGCCTTATGTTCAGTACGCCACAGTCAGACGATCCGAGTGTACCGAGTCGTCCTCGCAGGAACAAACCACCAGTAGACTATAAAAAGTACTTTAAATATTAGGTTACTTTCCATGTTATTTGTAATATTTACCACCAATTTAAAGGGGGGACAGTATTCTATAGTTAGTTAGTAAGTAAGATATAACCATGTACCCTCGCATGAATACAACAGTGTTAACCGAGCTAAGCTTGTGTCATTTACACCCACCCACATACAGAACAGATTCATTTATTTAAATAAGCGACATCTATTGAGTTTTTTGTGGAAATTACAACACGATGCGATACGAAGTCGCTAGCGCTATCTAATAGTGCGTGCAAGTAGTTTTGTGTTCCGCCGTCCGATGCTCTAGCGCCACGCCGCGCCGGTCGTGCGGTGTGACTGTGTGAGTACGCATTTCTGAATTTGAATTAGGTGTTATCAGGCCGTTCATTCTTAACTTCGGGGGTTACATCGAGACTTAGGCTAAGTAGGCTGCCAGGAAGCTGAGTATTTTGGCAAGGATGAGGCCATACTTCACACCACCAAGCGTTTTGCTTCGTTATTTATAATGATGACCAGTTCTAATATTCATAGTTCTAATAATTCATAGCCGGGATTAAAGTCACTGTAGAGGATAGGTCTGTGTTGTTTTTTATGATATAATACTAGCTGACCCGCGCGCACTTCGTTGCGCGTGACAGTCAATCCATAAAGCGATAATTTTGTTGCAGCCATTTAGAAAATGATTTGATTTCTATCCCCGCGGATTTGTGGGCGTAGAATTAGTATACAAAATTATATTCTCTCCCGCTCTGGATAGCGAAGAATATAACAAAACTGCATAGAATATGAGTACCTATTTCTATGCAGTCTTGTTTCGCTACCGCAGGAAACAATCCTGTATCCTTTTCTGAAATTTAAAATATCTCCATACAGTATACAGTATTCTTTTATCTCTGTCCATACTAAATTACAGCTACATCAATTTAGCGTTTATTGATTGCCTTCAGAAACTTCCACGTTCCTTTTCCCGTAATTAAAACTATGTGTTGTCCTTTTCCGATAACATTTCACTATCTATATTGTAATAAAAGCTAAATCGGTCACTCATTTCTCAAACTATCCTTCCCGCGAATCAAATCGATTACGTGGTTTCTGAATTCCCATAAAACTCTGACCCCCTCCTTTCACCTTCCCTCACTTTTAAGGCCGACCTAAGGGTCCCCCATTATGTATGTCTCTTCTCGGGGCTCAAGCTGTATATTATTTCCGCAAAAAGCTGTTACTGATTTCCCATAAAAAACGCGACCCTTTCCTCCTCAAAGCTTGATTTCTGGTATGAAATTCCAGGCTATTACCAGGTACCGGGTACTGGGTACCGGGGGTAGACTTCCTTAGCAGGAGGTCTAGGGTACCCTAACAGTGCCAGTTATTCTACCGCCTGGGCAGTGATGTGCAAACATTACTTTGCTTCAGTAGGAGGGCATTATAGCTAGTGAAATTACTGGGCTAAAGAGTCTTAACATCTTATGACTTTTGGATAAGAAGCGTTGGCGCAGTGCTCCGAGAATTTCACATCATTGTAAAATCCTAAGTAGCACTGTAGGTACTTATTATTGGCAGCGTTATCTCTTAACATCAGGAGAGCGTCTTCTACTTGATCACATAAAAAAAATCCAAGCCTTTATGGAGTCTCCAATTTCTTCTTGATCAATTTTTAGCTCAATAGGGTAATAAGCAATTACTGATTTCCTACACCTAAATTTCAAATACAAATTTGCACCCCCCATAATTTCACACATAAAAATTATTCAATATTCCTAAACACAACTCAAACTATCGCTTAACAAAATTTCAGCTTATTTGGTTCAGCGGTTATTGATTTCCATACAAACATTTTTGAGAATAATTCCCGTTCCCGTGAGATTATCGTAAAATCCGTTCATATCGGTCGCTTACGTTACTCAAGAAACACGCTGTTCACATTTCAACTAAATAGAGTCAAAGGCTACCGATTTCCTACTTAACCATCCACCCACCTCTTCCCCACCATAAATTTTAAATTCTGAGATAAAAAGTATTTAATATTTTTTTTGAGGGCTCAAAAAAGATATTAGGTAGGTACATACCCAATAACCATTTCATAGCAAATTTTTACTGAAAAGAATCAACGTTTCTAAATATCCTATACAAATTCTTACACAAACTTGCACCCTCCTTTCCCCCTCTTAAAGGTTGATTTCTGGGATAAAAAAAATCCCATATCTTTTTTAGAACTCAATCTACCTCTGCACCAAATTTTAGCTCAATAGGGTTAGCGGTTCTAAATTTCCCATACAAACTTTGACCCCCCTTTACCCCCCCCCCCCCTCCCTTAAATGTTAATTTCTGATATAAAACTATTTAATGTTCCTCAACCCAACCTCAACAATCGTATTACAAAATTTCAGCTCAATCGGTTCAGCGATTACGAATTTGCATACAAACATTTTTTTAGAATAATTCCCGCTCCTGTGGGAATTTGGCAAAATCCTTTCAACGAAAAACGTCTTATGGGTCGCTTGCGTAAGTTAAAGAACACGCTGTTTAAATTTCAGCTAAACAAAGAAGCAGTTAACGATTTCTTACACAAACTTGTACCCCCCCCCCCCATTTTCCCCTTAAAGGTTGATTTCTGGGATAAAATGTATCGCATATCATTTTTTAGAACTTTTTAGGACTCAATCTACCTCTGTACCAAATTTCAGCTCAATAGGACCAGCGGTTCTAAATTTCCCATACAAACTTCGACCCCCCTTTACCCCTCCTTAAAAGGTAATTTTCGCAAAAAAAAAAAATGTTGTTTCTAAACACCATCCAAACAATCGTTTTACAAAATTTCAGCTCAATCGATTTAGCGGTTAAGGATTTGCATAAAAAAGTTTTTTAGGAATAATTCCTGTTCCAGAAGGAATTTAAAAAAATCGCTTCTTATTGCACGATGAAATCTTCTTAAAAATACGCTCTCCAAATTTCAGCTCAATCCGTCCAGCCGTTTGGGCTGTGCGTTGATAGAACAAAAGTGTACTAACGATTTTATATAATAGAAGATAGAGTATAGATGTAGGTATTAAAAGTAGAATATTAATAAGATTATTAAAGACCGTATAATTGGAATAATGAAAACAATAAAAATTGATTAAGACGGATCAATATCGAGCAATTATTTAGAGTCCTTATCACGAAAGAGGTCCCGCGGAATTTAGCTGAACTATATTTAGTTTTATCGATAATTCCTGAACAATAAATCCTAAATAATTTTTGTTTGTTAGATAAAATAAATACCTATGTAATAAAAACATTTAATATGAGAAACTATGCAGATTTAATATGTTATAGATATTTTAACTTTTAAAATGTGCGATATTGGCGCTCTGCAAAATTTTCCTTTCGCGAAAAGCACTTTAGCTAATTTAAATCGCGCCATCTATTGAAAACCGATAGAATTATTTCATAAACTGTCAACAGATGGCGGCACACGTTCTGAATTGAGCTTATTATTTAGTTTTTTCTTTATATTTCAGCCCAGGAGTTAAATTTTGAAAAACTCTGAATGAAATGTTTAATTATATTCATTTAAGAATGTTTTTACCAAGTATTAAGTTAATCAACTCAAAAATATAATTTACTCTATACAAACTTTCAACCCTTATTTGACACACTTAGGGGTGGAATTTTCTAAAATGCTTTCTTATTACTTGTCTCCAGGGTAAAAGGAACCTATGTTCCAAATTTCGTTTCTCTAGGTCCAGCGGTTTTAGCCCTGCGATGATGAGTCAATCAGTTTTCTATTTTATATAATAGTATAGATATGCCAACAGATAGTGCGAAGAACCTGACAAAATTTATTAACTGTTTAAGTGTGCTTTATAGTGCTATTGTTGATTGCAGTAAGTGCATCAATTATAATATTAGGGGATTTTAATCATTAATTATAATCAACGAGCGAATATTGAACATATGTACCATTTTGGCTTTGACGCAGAAGCGAAGTTGCGTGGGTCAGCTAGTGTTTTTATAAAGAACTTTGTAAATTTTGTAGCGATGGGTGTTTGCACGGACACGCATCTCCTTGGCCTCGACTCTGACGCGTATACCTTTACCAGTGAATCGCACGGTTGTAGACGATGGCTATATCACTCGACAGCTGCTATTCAAGCTATCTCACGAATTAGTAAGGTAGGGTAGGTGATTAACGCCCACTTAACTTTAAGTTGATATAATTTTGGTATTTACCGTAATATTAAAAAAAAACAACGGTTTACATAATTGTTTTTTATTTATTATTTGAAAAATAACTCCTTATAATGAATGGTACCTATAATACTCATAGTTATCTAACATTTAAAAAAACCCTGTGATGGGCGTTATTAAAAACAACGTGGGTATTTACGCCCGTTTCTTAAAATCAGCTTTAAATGAAAAAAACTCTTTAAAATAAAAAAAAATTATGTCTCAGCCAAAATCTCACTTCGCGTTTTCTTCATTAGACTAAAAATAACAAAATAAAATCAACATTTAAGATAATCTAAGTCAAACTTAACAACATATCAAACATCACGTCGTAAATTTATGTTTGGTCATAAACAAGGAACTTTTAAAGTTTTTTTCAGGTAACACTAATAAGTATTTTACGTGTCAGCTGATTTAACGCCAAAAAAAATTTTTTTTTCAATTGTTCATTGGGCGCAATTAAACTTAGTAGTTTAATTGCGCCCAATGAACTTTTAATTTAAAGTGTATTAACGCCCCAGTTTATTCGGCAATACCGGTCGTGTCATTTTAATAGAGTGAAATTTTATATGTATTAGCATTCGGGGCAAATAAACTCTATATCACATTTAGAGAGGCCTACACACTCCTCATGGTACCATCGTTTACAAGCTAAGCATTGCCGCATATCCAACTGTTGTACTTCGTGACAAGCATAACAGTACCAGTCTTCTTGATCGTTCTTATTCATTTTCATTTTATGTGTATTCTTTTTCTCTTTTTCATTTTTCTTTGATTTCTCATTTTGCTGTATTTTTTTCTGCTCGTTATTATTTTTATTCATAGTCTTCTTATGTTTCTTTCCCGTGTTATCTTTCCGTGCTTCAGTTTTGTCCTTGAATAAGTCTTTCGTTATTCTTTGTCCTCTATAGTTCATCGCTTTCTTACGCGGATTTTTAGATTTAGTCGATGCATAGTTGGGTGTAGGTAGGAATTGTTGAAATGGTGTTTTATTGCTTTGTTGTAGCCTAGATAGTGGTACATCATCATTGTCTGAGTTAAATGATTCATTTTGATTGGTACAGATTAATTGTTTTTTTGGTGTCGATTCTCCTTTCTTCATGAGAAAGCGACTTTCGTCTCTTGATGATTCGTCAGATGAGTAACTGTAAATATTTTCGGGTAAATATTTGGTTTGTTGAAAAGCAGGCCTAGTTACAAAGGAGTCGATATCAGAAATTGTTGCATCAGAACTGGAGTTGTCACGTGTTGGTCTTTGTAATCCTGAGCTACCAGGAACTGCCAAATCATGCTGATAGTCAGAAACATGAGTAACAATGTTATCTGATATCAGAGAAGGTGATCCGCGTGCTTCTTCCATCGTAACTGGTGACGGTGATGCTGTATTCTGCACAATATATTCTACGTCAGAATCATCGGATGAACTATAGTCCACGAGGTAGGGTTTGATTCTCGGATTGATATTTTCTTGAGATAATCCCGTTTTTCTCTGTAGTTTTGGTGTCATTGCTATGTGATTATCATTACTGTCATCGTTTATTGCGTTTGATATAGGATTTCGCAGGGGCTCTTCACAAGTTTGAGGGCATGGGATTTCTGATAAAACAGATGGAGCAAATGCTTCCTCTGGTATCGCTTCGGGATCGAACGGGAAAAGACCAGTAGCTTTGAAGCCATTGACTATATTACTATGTGTCATACATTTGGGCCAAACTCGGGTAAATATTTTATTAAATGTGGCTTTGGTTAGTGATCTGTCGGCGTTTACGTATAAAAAGTTAAGAACTTCATCATCCCAGTGATGTTCGTAAGATTTGTTGACTGACTTATCCAGTGGTTGAAGTTCGTGTGTTGTGTTTGAAGGAAGGCAGTACAACACTATACCATTTTTATCTGCTTCTTCGAGTGCTTCGATGGATAAATGGCATTTAGCACCATCAAATATAAGTAAACATTTTCCTGTAACCTTGTATTTAGCTAGATGCTGGAGGAATTCCACGAATAAGTCGGCAGTCATAGATGCTTTCGGCGCCATTCTAACTAATGTTCCAGCAGGTAAGTTTTCTGAAAGATCAGGTCTTTTTCTCTGCCCTTTAAAAAGGAGCATAGGAGGAATTGCTGTTCCAATGGCGTTAACACACATTGCGATCGTCACATTTTCAGCGTGTTCCGGCGCAACAAGGTGAACTCTCTTACTACCTTTCTCGGCCAGTACTGTATGCTGGTTGTGGACTGTTATTCTACAACCCTTCTCATCCATGTTGTATAATCTTTCTGGATGCTGAGAAATATCCAACTCGTCGTATAATTTGCGTACACTCTGAAAATGTTGTTGAACAATTGGTTTGTTCAGTTTCTGAGCACGGGCTGGATTCATTATTTGTGGCTTTCTTTTGCAGATCGAGGGGTTTCGTTTCAAAAACTGTCTGAACCAATCAGGACCTGCAATTCTTTTTGTTAGATTAAAATTGTGTTTGATATCAAATCTCTCACAATACATAAAAGCTTGCTTTCTGATAAACTTTGGCGTGAGAGGTACTCCAATTTTTGCAAACCTCTTGATTCTGGAGCATAGGTCTTGTTCCAGGGCTTTTGATAAAATAGGTTTTCGTCCAAAACGTTTCACATCTTGACCTGTTTTTAAATGATCCCTCAATGTTCGTCGCGGGATATTATACTTAAGAGATATGGCTCGCTGACTCAATTTGCCTTTTTGCACAGCTCTCATTGCAGCTTTCAAGTCATCTTCTGACCAGGAATCCCCCCTCTTTTTTCTAGGAGACATTTGGGTGATAACCTAAAAATAAAGTAAATAATGTTAAACGAGTATAGTAAAGATATTTAATAAGTTTCTCTTTAAACGTTTCAATATTCGAGGGTTAAAATTAAAAAAAAAACAGCATTAAATACAATAAGGGTCAATAAAATAAGCCAAATTAGGTTATTAATGACGTTTAAAAGTAGCAAATGCTAAGCAAAGGCCATTTTTATAAATCCCTTATAAATCTTACTTCAAAACACATTATGTATTTTGATATACCAAGTTATAAAAAAATTTAATTAAAAAACATTTTAAAATCAAGCTTTTATTTAAATGCTCTAAAATGAAGAAAATAAATCCATAATCATAAAAGTTTGTCGCGATATCCAATAGTATTTAATGCAGCAATATCTTACGACAAGCTTTTATGATTATGTATTTATTTTCTTAATTTTAGAGCATTTAAATAAAAGCTTGATTTTAAAATGTTTTTTAATTAAATTTATTTTTAGCGAACCATTCTTTAACGACTCCATCATCAGGCCTCATCATCAAGTGGAACGACTGTTCCCCAAAACGACAAACCAAACGAGCCCAAACTCGACTACCCTAGCACTTTTCGTAAGGCAGTTCCTGTGGATTTATTCGGCTCCATCATCAGAACCTCATCATTATCACATGGAAAGAAAAGTACTCATAAAATTATAGTATATTAGCCAAAATTTAAGTATTCTATCAGCAGTCTTCATAAGGTTCCAGTTGCTGCGTCACGGCTCCATCATCAGATCAGCTCGATGGTACCAGAATATTGCATTGTCTGACTTACATACGTATACAAAATTTCAGCTAAATCTGATTACTCTAACTGCCTTAAAATTGAGTTGCAAGATTTGTACCGGACATACATACAAACATACATGCATTAAAAATATACATACATTGCAAGTTAAATAAAAGCTTGTAAAATGCCTAGTGCTAATAGCGCCCATGCAGGCTAACAGCGCCCAACCGTCATTTTAGCGGACGTTATTACCCCGGCGGGCGCTATTATCGACACTGTCACATTTTTACAAAATAATCATAGAAATTGAACTAAAATATTTAAGCTACAGCAGAATAATTATGGCTTGAAACAATGAAATCAAAAAAAGAGGTAAAGTGCAACAGAATCCAACAAAAACTTACGATTTCGTCGCAGGACTTATTACAACAGCGTGACACTTGACCGATTCTTGCCGGAACGCGGCGTGCACTGACGAAAATGGCGGCGCGAGCGATGCGCTGCTCGACGCGCACTTTCCTATTGGTTCATTCTATGTGTGCGAGGAGTGTTGACAGAGTCACACCACGTTTAGTATGTTTTCTGTTCCCTGGGCGTTTTTAGACACCGGGCGTTAATCACCCACCCTACCTTATAGTGTATGATTGCTATTGGTCCGATCATCTGCCGCTACGCGTACTATTTAACTTTAAGAAGTTAGTAAGCGAAATAAAGTTAAGAATAAAAGCGACACTTCTAATAGAATAGTGTAGGAGGATTGCGGAGATATTTAGGGAACATTTCACAGTCGAACCATCGCGTGGGCTTGGGGTTCTTGGGAGAAGTGAGCCGTTAAGTAACGAGGGAGGTCGTGTTATGTTTATGGTGAAGGATGTAGGGCAGGTGATCAAAAATATGACGAGGGTTAAATCACCTAGACATGATAGTCTCAGCATAGAACATTTTTTTTTTATGTAATAGGTGACAAACAAGCAGACGGCCCACCTGATGGTGAGTGGCTACCGTCGCCTATGGATACCTGCAATACCAGGGGTATCGCTGGTACGTTGCCTACCTTTCAAGACTCTATTCACTTGCCTTTTGAAGAGTCCCATTTTAAAGCTCATCGGAAATACCGCGGGCGGAAGCTCATTCCAAGAAGCAAGAAGGACCGAGTGAACCGCACAGTGCGACACATCACACACACACACAGTGCGACATCTGCAATATGCTGGAGTTCACTTACCTAGAGTGTTGTCGATGTTTTTTAACCTATGTGTTGGTCACTCTCATCTCCCTGTGGACCTAATGCGTACGGTGGTGGTACCCATTCTTAAGAACAAGACTGGGGATGCCTCCGACAAAAATAATTACCGTCCTATATCTCTGGCGACAGTTATTGTGAAAGTACTGGATAGCTTGATAGATCGTCGACTGGCACAACATATAAAACTACATGATGCCCAGTTCGGTTTAAGACCCGGACTATCAACTGAGTCGGCGATCTTATATCTTAAGCACACGGTGAAGTACTATACAGATCGGAAGACGCCTGTGTTCGCGTGTTTCTTGGACCTGTCGAATGCATTCGACCTGGTCTCTTATGACATCTTGTGGGAGAAGTTGAGGGCGTAAGACATTGGTATGGCAATCAAATCAATCAGGTGAAGTGGAATGGCTCCCTATCTAGTTCCTACAGCATGAAATGCGGGGTGAGGCAGGGGGGGATGTCATCCCCAAGGCTGTTCAACTGCTAAAAGATGTTCAACTGTTAAAAGATGCTAAAAAGGGGATTTGAAGATTCTATCGAGATAAAAGTTACTAATTCCACGTGTACGCAATCGCAGACAAAATATGGAGTTAACACTACGGAACTAATTGACTGATTAGTGCCTTATTAAGCGTTAACATACAAAACATGATTAAATTTAAAACGGACCTATAGATTGGTATATATATTGATACCAAGAACAACAATATAATTGCACGGCTAAATCATTATTTTTAATAACGAAATATTTCTTTATATTAATAGTATATACTATTAATGTTATTTTATACAAAAGAATATTTCCAAATAGTAAAATCATAATAATGTGTGTCCTCGGTAAGTAAAATGAAATATTTTTAATTGCTGTTTTCATTTGTTTCAACGATTTGACGAGTCTTGCGTAGCATTTGTGTTTTTGCGAGTGAACACACACTCACTCACACACACACACACACACACACACACACACACACACACACTCACACACACACACACACACACACACACACACACACACACACACACACACACACACACACAAACACACACACACACACACACACACACACACACACACACACACACCGAGACACCGAGAGATACAGACAGACACGTCAAACTCATAACACCCCGTCGTTTTTGCATGAAAATAATTTTTGAAAGAATAAAAAATACTGCGCCCCTTACTAATTAATACATACTGAGGGATAGATCAAAAGTAATAGGTATCCCAGTTCCAGATGACCTAGAAAGCTGAAATTTGGCATCCCGATAGGTAATGTCGTAGTAACAAAGGGAAAAATCAGAAACTAGTATTTTTTTATCATTTTAAATTATTATTAATTTTTAAAAAATGTATGTTATTAAAGTTTGAGACGCCTAGGTACGCATAAAGCAATACATGTTGCATGTTGCTGTAATTTTTGTGTAGGCGGCTATTTTCTGTTAGATACTACGAAGTGCGCGCGAGTCCACTATTCCTACTAATATAAATACAAACTTTGTACCTACTGTACGTATGGATATATGTTTTTTACTTTTTCACGCCTAAACGGGTGGGCCGATTGACTTTAAATTTGGTATAATAAATATAGCTTAGACTCCTGGAATAACATAAAATACACTACTGTACCAAACTGTATAGCGGGTACAACAGCTAGGCAGAGCTAGTCACTAATAAAAATAGGTTCCTGGTACCTACGTAACAATTGTATATCCTATGTAAATACCTATCAATATATCGACTCACCAGCACAAGGCGGCTCAGTAGAGGTATTAATATTAACATTGTTTACGATAAAAATAATGTAGGTATGTATATCGCTTTAGGTGCTAGTTGGTGTAAACATTTTAGATACCTACGTACCTGTAGTAACGTATAGTCATAATATTATAGGTATGTGGCGGTATCTGGTGGCACGGCAGTGCCCCGCCAAGTCGTCGTCATTACAAGTCTTGTCGGCTTAGGTTTCTTTTGATCGAAATTCTAATCCAGTTCCAGATGATCTAAAAAGTTAAATTTCCATCCAGGTAGGCGGTAGGTATAAGATAGCTAGGTGAATATAGATAAATTTATCAGTAACTAGTATTGCTTAAAAATCAATTGATTAAGTACAATATTCAAATCAATAGTGCACATGAATGCTATATATAAATAAGTACAAAATTAATTATAGGTATAGGTATATCGAAGCACGGCGAGGCTCACGGGCCGCGGTGCGACGGCCGTGCCGTGGAGCAGTGGGGTGGGGGGAGGTGCAATAAAATAATCATTTGGTATTAATCTTATTATGACTGAGTGTCTTAAACCTATTACATACTAAAAAGTACTGTACAAAAAGCAATGATATCCCATCAAAAACATAAATGTGAAAAGAGAGCCAAGTTCAATATTACGATGTATGTACACATAGTTACCTATGATTTGGTAGTTGACTTCAACGACAAAAGAAGTGAGATCTAAATGGGTGCCAAGTTCAATGGTCAGTCTTGAAAAATATTTACAACAACATAAAATATTTTATTACAACTTAAAAGATTATTTCTTCTTATCACTTAGAATTAATATTATTTTGAAGCCCAAAGTTTGACTTGGCTAGTTCTCATGGGTACCATACGACGAAGTATCATTAAGATAAGACAATAGATAGTTTATTGTACACCACATAATGTTACAGAAAATACATAATTACATAATTAAAAATTACAATGTACAAGTGGCGGTCTTATCGTTAAAGAGCGATTTCTTCCAGACAACCAATGGATGGAGGGGACTAATTTACACGATAAAAGACGGTGGCGCACTAAAAAGCATTAAGTGCGTTTAATAGTGATCAAGCTAAAGTTAAGAAAGTACCTACCTAGTATATTAAGAGAACTGGCCAAGTCAGTCTTTAGGCTTCAAAATAATATTAATTCTAAGTGATAAGAAGAAATAATCTTTTAAGTTGTAATAAAATATTTTATGTTGTTGTAAATATTTTTCAAGACTGACCATTGAACTTGGCACCCATTTAGATCTCACTTCTTTTGTCGTTGAAGTCAACTACCAAATCATAGGTAACTATGAGTACATACATCGTAATATTGAACTTGGCTCTCTTTTCACATTTATGTTTTTGATGGGATATACATATATCAAACTGAAAAACTGCAAACTCTTAAAGCGGCCTATAACATGTGAACATATTTGTTGTTTAGTGTCAATTTAATGTTTTATTACATTAATGTGTTATTATTTATTTTTAGGTGGTTATTATTTCCTTTCTATGTTAATTTTGACATTCTTGATCGTCAACATCGAAGGCTCTGAGCTCTCACTAGAAGGGGTATATAGCTGGACTAAAGTCAACAACAAACTTGGTAATGTTGAGCCTCCACTTAAAGTCGTCGATTTACCTGGATTGCAATATAGAAGATTCTTCGCCACGAAACCTAACACATATTATTATCAAAAGACAATACAGAAACCATGGAATAATCCACGCACCCTTAAAAAAGATAGAAACTGTGTTTTAATGATACTTAATCATAATTGCTAGTATTTAAAGCTAGTTTAAATAAAGAAGAATGTGTTTATCAAGTCGTTACCATAATTTCACCTGCTATGCTATGTTGACCTTATGCTGAAGGTTTTAAGAGCTATTAGCTGAGGCTAAAAAATCAGCATAATATTTGAATATGTTACCGGCCAAACCCGATTTCCGGACAAACTAGTTTAGCCTAGGCTAAACTAGTTCGTCCTATACGCGATAGGATAAACTTGCTTAGCCTAGGCTAAACTAGTTTGTCCTAAAGCTGATAGGATAAACCAGTTCAGGCTAGGAATAGAATAGAAGATAGAAATTCTTCTGGGGCTAATTTCTAGCTACCTACTAAACAAGTGAAATTTTAAAAAAATCTTTTTAAAAACAAGCTTTTATTATTATTACTATCTAACACCAAAGTACTCGTCAAGACGACTCAAATGAGTCCGAACTCCATCAGGTTGTGTCGTTTAATTATGGAGTTCTTATGGTTACCTTCCTGCTCCATCATCAGATCAGCTCCATGTCATAATAATATTGCATTGTCATCCTATTTACACATGCCTGCAAAATCTCAGCTTAATCGGTCACCGGGAAGTGGGTCAAATTTAACTTGCTTAAGTTTTGATTACAGACAGACAGATAGACAGACAGACAGACCGTAAGACAGACAGACAACAGACAGGTGAAAGTTAATAAAAGCTTGTAATAATAGATCTCAGTACATTCAAATGTCAGGTTGCATAACGATTAAGCTCGAAAGTTGACAAGTCGTGTTACGTGCGTGTCCCGCAAAAAAATATTATAAAAAGTGGTTGGAGGCTTACAAGTGTCATCTTTCAGCATACCACGCTGTGCTGGAGAAATAGGTACGCACTTCACCATATTTGTGTGCTAAAATTGACTGAAAATCCTGAAATATTCGGCCACAAACACAATACTTGAAATATTGACTACCTTCAAATTTTTTGGAGAAAACTTAAGACTTAAGAAGTTTTTGGACCATCGCACCGGCATTCACGTTTTTGACACTGACAACTAAGTTGTCAAATGAAAGTGACAGTGACTGCATAAGTCACAAAAAACTTTTTCTTTTCAAAAGTCTGAAGCCACACGTAATTTCATTCAGCAAGAAACAGAGAAGAATTTAAGAAAGCAGAGTAGAACAATAAACAAAAATTTAAAGCAAAACCGTTGCCTTCGATTGTCATCTTTGGAACCAGAAAAGTGACATCCTGCGATCGAGGAAATATTAGAGACTGTTATTATTGTGCTAAATACATTTACGTTGTATATTAATAATTGGTGTATTTAGTGTGTATATAATATTTATTTTAATTTTAATCTGAATGACGTAAAAATTACCTATGTACTAACCTAAATTATTATTACATTGTAATCAGGTTAAACCTCTACAAGCCTCTCTACAGCTTGTAGATATAGACTGTGATAATTAATTTCTTTATTTATCTAATTTTAATTTGACATTGTGACGTGAGCTATATAAGTTTTATATTAATCAACTTGTTCGATTTTTTTTTTTTTTTTTTATTATTATGTTTTTGACCCCTCCACCCCGCACCGCTGGCGAACGGCCATCTAAAATAAAACAATCATCCTCCACCGCCCTGGCAGGGGTTCCGGGTGGGGGAGGGATTGATGCGGAGGCTGTCCGGGGAACTGGAATTGCTGAGTACAGCGGACCCTGCCCCCCCGGCACCCGTCGCACCCCCTCGCTTGCAGGAGAAGACCATCGGCCGGGCAAAGGCGACCGCTTTAACCATACCCGCTATGCTAAAGGCCAAGGAGATTATTACAGGATCAAAGCGGATGGTGGCAGCAAAACACATAATAAAAGAGACAAAACAGAAGATGGACGATGTTCACAATATGAAAAAGGAAGTAAAGATGGCCATTCATGAGTGCTTTGAACTCCTGCTCAAGTTGCTGAAAGAATCTGAAGAGGAAGTTAAGAGTGAAGTAAAATTGATGGAGATTAATGAGACGACAGAAAAGATGGATGAAAGGAAAATGGAGGAAAATTGAATGCTTGAATTAATAGAGGGACATAGTAAGTTATTGAAGGAAAATAAGGAAGAAATGGAGAAACTAAAAGAAGCAATAATAGTGACGCAACAACAGCTGGCAAAAGGCAGCTACGCGAGTGTGGTGGCCGCGCCTCCCAGAAGTAAGCCACTTGTAGGAGCGACTGCCCACTCCGTGGTAATCAGCTCAGAAAACGAACTTGAAACGGGAGAACAAGTGCTTGAAAAAGTTAGGGTAGCAGTAAACGCGCGGGAGGAGGGGGTAAAGATAGATAATATTAGGAAGGCGAGGGATAGAAAGGTTATAATCGGGTTCGGTACACAGGAGGAAATGCGAAAGGTGAAGGAAAGATTGATGGTGGCAGGGAGAGATTTGAAAGTGAAAGACATAGAGAATAAAGACCCCCTGATTGTTCTACGGGACGTTTTGAAGTACAATACGGATGAGGATGTTCTGAAAGGTATAAAAGCGCAAAACGCAGAGTTGTTTACAGGATTGAGTGTGGCAGATAATAGAATGGAGGTGAAGTATAGAAAGAGAGCAAGGAATAGCCTGACAGAGCACGTTGTACTCAAAACGTCCCCTAGGATATGGAGTCGGCTGACAGAAGCTGGCGCGGTGCATATTGACTTGCAGAGAGTGAGGGTCATGGACCAGTCGCCCCTTATGCAGTGCTCGCGGTGTCTTGGGTATGGCTACGGCAAACGATTCTGTCGTGAAACCGTGGACGTATGCAGTCACTGCGGGGGGCCTCACCTCAGGTCGGAGTGCACAGAGCTGCTAAATGGAAGGCTGCCACGGTGTGTAAACTGCGTGAGGGTGAAAATGGACCGGGTGGATCACAACGCCTTTAGCGAGGATTGCCCCGTTAGAGGACGTTGGGATGCACTCGCCCGTTCCACCGTACGATATTGCTAAAGGCACCCATGAGGACACCAACGCAGCCGCCCACGTCAGCAGGGCTACAGGGGGCCAATACCGCGTTCTGCAGGCGAACCTACAACACAACCGAACTGCTACAGTGGAGCTGATCACGGAGGCGGCAAATTGCAAGGCAGCCTTTGCATTAGTACAGGAGCCTTACATCGGGGCGGTGGGACAGGTGCGATCCTACCCCGGTGTAAGAGTCGTACAGTGCCTTAACAGGGCCGCCGGCCATGTTGTAAAAGCCGCCATCCTGGTCTTTGACGAAAAGATCGACATCACCCAGTGGCCCACGCATACCACGGAGAATATAGCAGTCGCTAAACTCCGGACGGGGGCGTGGGAAATCGTGGTGGTGTCGGCTTATTTCGAACGAGACAAGCCGATCAACCCGTACGCTGAGCGTGTCGTTTGTGTTGTAGAAGACGCAGGGCGAAGGAACGTGGTATTGGGGGGAGATGTGAACGCATGGAACACGTGGTGGGGAAGTAGAAAAACGGACCATCGAGGGGAAGAGTTGGCCGGAATATTAGACGAACTGGATTTACAGATCTTAAACCGGGGTTCTGAGCCAACATTCGACACTTATAGGGGGGGAGTGAGATACTCGAGCCACGTCGACATTACGACTTGCTCTGCCAACATTCTCGGCATAGTCGAAATCTGGCACGTTGCGGCTGATGTTACAAACTCGGACCACTCGACAATCCTATTCGATCTCCAACTAGACAGAGCAAAGGGGACTGACGTTAAACCTACTACGCGTAGGTTTAACACCAAGAGGGCCAATTGGGACCAGTTTCATGGGAAACTGGCCCGAAATTGGGAGGAAAGTGGAATATCGCTAGATGACATTGACAACATTGACAATAAGACAAATTTGGATAACATGGTACACAAAATTACTGACTCATTGACATCTGTTTGTTCGGCGACTTTAGCTATGACTAACGACCGGAGACGAATGGGCTTTTCGTGGTGGACCGGGGAGTTAGCCGCAATGAAAACGGAAGTCCTACGCAAAAAGGGCAGGATCCGTTGCGCTGGACCGACACGTCGAGAATGGGTTTTAGACCAGTATCTCAAGGCGAAGGAGGAGTACCTGATGGAGGTCGAAAAGGCTTATACCGCTAGCTGGAAACTCTTTTGTACTAAGCAGGACCGAGAAACAATGTGGGATGGGATCTATCGAGTCATTAGAAGGACTTCTGCACGATGTGAGGACGTGCCGCTGGTTCAGGACGGAAACGTTCTTAATGCAAGCGAGTCTGCGAGCCTGCTGGCCGAAACCTTCTATCCGGAGGATAATCCAAATGAGGACGCTGCCGACCATACGCTTGTAAGAGAAGTAGCCAACAGTGTAAATGACGAGCCACATGAGGACTCATGGGACGCACCATTCACGGCGGAGGAGCTAAGGTGGTCTGCGGCGAGCTTCAATCCAAAAAAGGCGCCCGGGCTCGACGGATTCACAGCGGACATCTGCAGACAGGCCATATCCCACGATCAGGAATTGTTTCTCGCTCTGTTTAATAAGTGTCTGTCCCTTTCTCACTTCCCCACCAGGTGGAAGGAAGCAGTCGTGGTGGTTCTTAGGAAGCACGCAAAGAGCGACTTCTCGCACCCCAAGTCGTACAGGCCGATTGGGCTTCTGCCTGTCCTTGGAAAGGTGCTTGAGAAGATGCTCATAAGGCGCATCAGGTGGCACATCCTTCCGGGAATGAGCTGTCACCAGTACGGGTTCACACCACAGCGCAGCACCGAGGACTCCCTCTATGTCATGACGCGATATATTCAGCAACAATTGCACAGCAAGAAGCTGATTGCAGTAATATCGCTCGACATAGAGGGGGCTTTCGATAGCGCTTGGTGGCCCGCTATAAGGTGCCGTCTCGCGGAGGCGGGATGTCCGACGAACCTGAGGCGCCTCGTCGATAGCTATCTAGATTGGAGGCAGGTGAGGATCAGATATGCTGGAGCTGAATGCGTGAGGACCACCACGAAAGGCTGCGTTCAGGGTTCAATAGGGGGCCCAACATTTTGGAATCTCCTTTTGGACCCCCTATTGAAAGAAGTGACAAGAATGGGGGAGCATGTCCAGGCTTTCGCAGACGATATTGTTCTGATTATCTCCGGCGATTCGGGATCGGAAGTGCAAAGGAGGGGAAATGCTGTCCTCGAATGTGTTCGGAGCTGGGGAGTCCGAAATAAGCTGAAATTTGCGCCACACAAGACCCAGGCGATGGTCGTAACTAGGAAGCGAAAATTCGACAACCCAGCTCTTACCATGGGCGGGGTCGACATTGCACTTACCCACGCTATAAAGATCCTGGGCCTCACAGTGGACGACAAGTTGACTTTCAACGCGCACGTGGCGAATCAATGCCAGAGAGCGTTCGACCTGTACAAGCAGCTTGCCAGGGTTGCCAAAATCCACTGGGGGCTTAACCCGGAAGTAGTCAGAACAATATACACGGCGGTGGTTGAGCCGATAATCTTGTATGCGGCAAGCGCATGGGTACCGGCTGCAAAGAAGATGTGTGTACGCAAGAAACTCGACGCTGTGCAGAGGGGCTTCGTCCAGAAAATCATAAAGGCATACCGCACGGTCTCCCTGAACTCGGCTCTGATACTCGCTGGGCTGCTTCCCTTGGATCTACGAATCCGGGAAGCAGCCGATCTTTACGAGATAAAGAAAGGCTATTCCCAGCGAGTATTAGAGGATCGAGATGTCATGGTTGAGAAACCAGTCGAGTTCCTGGACACGCCACACCCTGCACACCACGCCGAGCTAAAGTTCGCGGCCTATGGGGACGGGATAGAGCGGGAACAACTTGAAGCGAGAGGCCTATGTATCTACACGGACGGCTCGAAGATAGAAGGGAAGGTGGGAGCCGCGGTGTCCGTGTGGATCAATAACATCGAGGCAGAGGCGGAGAAGCTCAAGTTGGGCTCGTTCTGCTCTGTTTACCAAGCAGAACTACTGGCACTGGAAAGAGCGACAGCGTACGCAGCCAGCAGCAGGGCGCTGGAGTGCAGCATCTTTAGCGATTCGCGATCGGCGCTCGAGACAGTAGTTGATAATCTCTCCCTCCACCCCATAGCAAACAAAGTGCGGCAGAATATTAGAACAGCCAACATTCTGAACAAAAAGCTGAGTCTATTTTGGGTGAAGGCACATATTGGGGTGGTAGGTAATGAGCGAGCTGATTCGCTCGCTAAGGATGCTGCACTACGACTGGAGCGAGAGCCGGACTATGCTATGTGTCCGGTCTCATTCGTCAAGCGACAGCTTCGGCTGGATTCGCTTGATGAATGGAACCGAAGGTACAAGGAGGGGGCCACCGGGGCGGTGACGAAGATGTTCTTCCCCTGCGCTCTGAGGGCGTACAGGATTGTGAGGAAGTTTGCGCCTTCTGGTGTCCGGACTCAGTTTCTCACGGGACACGGTGGGCTCTCAGAATATTTGCATCGTTTCAAATGCAAGGAAAGCCCATCGTGTACGTGTGACCCAGATGTGCAAGAAACGGTGGCTCACATCCTGTTTGAGTGCCAAGCCTTCGAGCGTCAGAGGGAAGACCTTCGTCAGGAACTAAGAATGGATGTGACGCGTGAAAATGTAGCGAGTGTGATAGGAGGAAAGAAAGTAGGAGTGTTCTTGGAGTATGCTGAGAAGATTATGAAAGTTGTGATTGAGAGAAATAGCACGCGCGGAAATGAAAGAAGATGAATGAAAATAAAATGCGTGAATGACACGCAAGGTGAAGAATGAAAGACTGAGAGGAAACTGTGTACCGAATGCCAATGTCCCCGCACCACACAAGGGGGAAGAGGAACAGGGAAAAAAAAAAAAAAAATAATGTCAGGTTGCTGTTCTCAAAACTATTATACGAGGTCAGGCGTAAGTCAGGGCTCAAATTTAGGACCAACGCAGTTCCTTATAATGGTGAACGACCTACCAAGAACTATAGTCACTTCCCGTTGTCTTTTATTTGCTGATGATTTCAAGCTGTTCGCTGCCATCCAAGACTCTTCTAACTGTGAAGCCCTACAATATGACATTGATAGAGTCAGGATATCGAGTGAACAGAACCGTTTACACTTCAATGCTAGTAAGTGCAAGCTTATGACATTTACTCCATCTCAATCACTTTGAGACAACAGACTAACAGACACGATGAAATTAGATAGGGTATACACAATTAGGGATTTAGGTCTAACCATGGACACAAAGCTTAACTTTAGGGACCACCTTCTTGAAGTGTGCAAGAAAGCCTACAGAATGTTAGGGTTTCTGATGCGGACTTCTTATAACTTCAAGAATATTAATGCGCCAACAGTCCTTTTTACAGCCTACGTTCGAAGTCGACTGGAATATGGTGCAGTAATTTGGGATCCTTATGAGAGCAAATACACTTTGATGGTAGAAAAGATCCAGCGTAAGTTTGCTAGATTTATTTACAAAAAAATGTATGGCTATTACCCGTACATGTTCCCGTCATTATTTGTGCGAGTATGGTCGGTAGGTATACATTAGAGCTGAGACGTAAAATGCACCTAATGTTGCACTTTTATTTACTTTTTCAAAACAAGGTGAACAATCCGTCTGTGCTATCGGAGATGCGACTGCATGTGCCTAATCCTCGTTTCCGTGGCGTCGGCGCCGACCACTACCCGCGCCGCCGGCCTCACTTGCTGGTGCATGCACTGTACGGAGGGCAGGCGGCCCAATGATACTGCTATTCCGAGAGTCATAAGACTCTTCAATGACTTACTAACTCAACATCTAGATCTGGATATTTTTAATAATAAGGTGGGTGCATTCAAAGTCGTATTGTTAACGCATCTAACCCATAACCTAGCCATGTAATGTTTTGGTATATCTGTAAGTTACATGTGTGAATAAATGAAATAAATGAAATATCTATCTAGAAAGTCAAAATAGTAAGAAACACGGAATGGCGTTACAACAAAAAAATAAAATCGCAATATTTGTTCCCCTTCTCACGTGAAAACTACTGAATGGATTATGATGAAAACCTCACGATAAAATAGCTCATACATCAGAAAACAATAAGTCATTATAAAATGTCAAAAATACATTGTAGATAGTTAAAAAATATTAGTTGAGGCACACTTTAGCAGTGAAAAAGTTAGACCGCGCATCACACCGAAACTACGAAACGGATTTTAAGCTATTGCATAGTTTCTATCGCGGGCCTTGAGCGTGGGGAGCGAATCGAGAAATTCCGTAACGAAAAATTTTTACACCCCCAATCAATTGAACAAATTCATCACTCCTGCTACCTGTCATCGTAGCGCAGTGGTTAAACCGGCGCGGCGCGGCGAGTTGATTTCTACCGAGTTCGATCCACACTGAAGCAAGTCTAGAAATTTAACTTTTGCGGCATTTTTTTTAAGCTATTTTGTTTTGCCAGCTTTGTTTATTATTGTATTAGCAAATCCGAATAATATCATGGATAATACAACTCTAAGATTTCATAAACATCGCAGAGCAAATTTTTTTTCTTAATTTTAATTAATAACAAAATGTTGGAAAATATATATCAAGGTATACCTAATAGAAACATCAAGATAAAAATGTTTAGGTATCTCAGAAGTACATGTACATATATATCACATTAAATTATATTAATAAATATCAAATTAAAAATAACTTATTAAAATCTGTTAACATGACATGGAAATATTGTGTAGAAAAATCAACACAATATTTCAAGCAATAAAGTTCATTTATTGCTCAACTTGAAAACCACTAACGCCATCTGTTGAGGTGTCATGGAACTAACAAACTCGTTTAGTTCCATTCATTTTCAACAGATGGCGCTAGTAGTTTCCAAGTTGGCCAAATTTCGATTTGTTTTCAAACAAATTATAATTTACAAAATTTCACAAGTGTTTGGTTTATTTGTATGTAGGTACTTAGCATGTTTATTCTGAAGTTTTCCCTATTGGGGAGATTTTAAACATTTGTTTTAACCATTATTTAACAAAATTGTGTTAAATTTGCAACACAAGTTCTAAATCGATTTTGATTCCAAAATAACAATCAATCCGACCGGCACAGCGGTGATACTTTTTAGTTTTTCCATCTCTCTTTTGTTTTTTTCTCTTTTGTTTTTTGCTGTCAAAAAAAATACTGCATTAATAAAATAAATAAATAATTATAATTGCATAAGTTGATAAAAAATGCTACGCAATAGCTTTACCGCGGCAGTCTCCGAGTGCCACACGTCTTTTTTTAACTTTTCTTAGCATGCACATTCATCATGGTCTGGAATAACATAATATCTAGTATTATTTCCGAAATTTGATACGGTTCCCATACTAGGCGGTTATAGGACGATAGTGGTGTATAAGGCAATAAATGCATCATCCGATTTCGAATGTTCTACTTTGTGATACAAGAACATTGTTATAACAGTGAATAATGTAAATTTTAGAACCTCCTCCTGTTTTGAAATCGGTATAAAAGGAAATTGTTGCGGCCCGAAATAGCCACCTGACATACCTATGGCTTTAATTCGATCTACTTTGTGGCGCCCCTATTATACGGCGCCCTGGGCGGTCGCCAAACCGCGCCTTTTTTTTTGTAACCCGGGTAAAAATGCTTTACGCATACTACCCGCGCCCGGGGGGAGCGGCGTTGGTCCTATGGGACCCCACCCCTCACCGAAATGGTGCACGGAAACACCGCGCGCGTCACCTCCCGGACCTGTTCAATGACAGCGAACGCCCCCGCGTCCTCCGTCCAGGTCCTGGGATTCAGAATTGGACTTTCCGACCCCCCCAATGCATACCACCCTGCAAAAGGGAAATCAAAGAGTCCTCCTTTTCCTCCCCTCCTACGGAACGCCGGAGATGTCCGGAAAACGACATCCCTCTTATCGCCACCAGACACCTCCCATATTCAGCGCCGCCTAACGGCCGAGCCCTTTCGACCAGCCTCCCGGGCCTGGTCCCACTCGACAAGGGGCAGTGGTGTGGCCCATTACTACGCGAGGGATACGTAGGTACGGTTTACCGGTCCACTGCTACCTTCCACCATTGCGGCGCTCGCAATGAGCCCGCTCGCGCCATCCACTGTGCCCTATGCTGCCTTCATAGGGATACGCGGAGGCGCAACACCGCATACGAAGAACTAGGTGTGGACGCACGGAATCGACCGCCCAACCAGCTGAGCTACGATGTTGACACAAAGTAGAGCGAATTTAAGCCATAGGTATGTCAGGTGGCTCCTTTTTAAACCGATTTCAAAACAGGAGGAGGTTCTAAAATTTACATTATTCGAAATCGGATGATGCATTTATTGCCTTATACCACTATCGTCCTATAACCGCCTAGTATGGGAACCGTATCGAATTTCGGAAATAATACTGGATATTATGTTATTCCAGACCATGATGAATGTGCATGTTAAGTTACGTTAAAAATCCGTTTCGTAGTTTCGGTGTGATGCGCGGTCTTAACTTTTTCACTGCTAAGTTAAGTATGTCTCAAGTCTCAACTAATATTTTTTAACTTTCTACAATGTATTTTTTGATATTTTACAATAACTGATTGTTTTCTGATGTATGACTATTTTATTGTAAGGTTTGCATCATAATCCATTCAGTAGTTTTCGCGTGAGAAGGGGAACAAATATTGCGATTTTATTATTTTATTTTAACGCCATTCCGTGTTTCTTACTATTTTGACTTTCTAGATAGATATTTCATTTATTCACACATGTAACTTACAGATATACCAAAACATTACATGGCTAGGTTATGGGTTAGATGTGTTAACAATACGACTTTGAATGCACCCACCTTATCATTAAAAATATCCAGATCTAGATGTTGAGTTATATTCGGATTGAACAAGGAGAATCCTTTTTGTAAACAAATGAGTTCCCACACCAAAAAATAGATTAAGTAATGGAAGATCTGTCAAAAGAAAAAGATTTCAATAAATAAAATAGCTTGAGTTTATATTTTTCTCAAAATTCAAAGAATTAATATTATAAATGATATTTTTGTATTTTTTTGCGCACAAATATTATTATTTATTAAATTAAAAAAAATGTAAAAGATTTTGTAGAAGAAAAAAAATTGTGGGAATGGTATCATCGGTGATTATGACAGTTGTTCAAAACATTTTGTGCTCGGAGTGAATTTTTGTTATTGAAAAAGTTGTTTTCGTTTGGTAAAAGGTTCTGTTAAGTTTTTGTTGTGCTGTTATTTGTTACTTTTATGTTTTAATCATTAAATGTAAATAAATATTTAAAAATAACGTTTTGAAAAATTAAATTGTTATGAAAATACAATCTTAAGTTTTGCTTGATGTTATTTTACGTAACCTTTGTCATGCTAACTGTCTTTACATCTATTTTAATGCTTAGCTTATATATTATTATAGATTTTTTATATAATAATAATAGTTAGTGGTTCAGCAGTTTTATCCGCTTAACAAATAGTATGTGTTATACATAGGTACCAAATTACATTTTGGCGTCAAGTGTCACCCGTAAACCGATAAATACACCCTTTATAAGGTACGAAGAAGGAATGATCATAATCCACTGTCGAATATATCCACTTCATGCCTTTTTAAAAAGTAATTAAATTATTACTTTAAAAAAATCGACAACGATTTGATTTAAACAAAATTTTATAACAAAATTTTGCAAATTTTTAATTTCTGCCCTTTTATTTTTATTTAGCTTAGGACTTAGGTATAAGTTTGGTCAATATCTATTATACTTAATAATTAAAAATACGGCACAAGCGAAACCGCGCGCTGTTATTATATATAACGATTCTTGCTTCAAAAAATGTTTATTAGCTCTGCCTCTCACTTTTGACACTAACATATAGTGACAATAAAGTGCTTACAAAAAAGATCTAGGATTATGAAATAGAGTATAGTAAGTCATTGAATAGTCTTATGACTCTCGGAATAGCAGTATTATTTGCATGCACTGTACGGAGGGCAGGCGGCCCTACCAGCAAGTGAGGCCGGCGGCGCGCGTAGTGGTCGGCGCCGACGCCACGGAAACGAGGATTAGGCACACGCAGTCGCATCTCCGATAGCACAGACGGATTGTTCACCTTGTTTTGAAAAAGTAAATAAAAGTGCAACATTAGGTGCATTTTACGTCTCAGCTCTAATGTATACCTATCGACCATACCCGCACAAATAGTGACGGGAACATGTACGGGTAATAGCCATCCTATCAAAAACATAAATGTGAAATTAGACCCAAGTTCAATATTACGATACATTATGTAGGTACCTATGCGTTAGTTGTATGTCGACTTTAAAGACAAAAGAAGGGAGATCTGAATGGGTGCCAAGTTCAATGGTTAGTCCTTGTTTGATGATGCATCAAACATGACAATCGTCGGCCGCATCAAATTCCGGCACGTCAGAAGCAGATACATTATCACAAGAAAGATAAGCGAGAAAGGCTTCCGTGATTTCAGCACGGCAGCCATCAAAGCACGTAGAGCTGATAGAGTGCGTCGGGCCACACACCGACGCACACAAACATCTAGACTTTAAATGTGTACATAGAGTTATTTAGTATATAAATGTAAATGTTCAATGGAATAAACCAGACTTCATACATTCCACGTGGTTTTGTGTTGTCTCTGCGGCCAAGACTCCTTTAGCCGTAGTAAGATCGGTCTTGTGAGCCCGCTTGGCCGGCAGTGAGTTACCACCATCCCGAACCCTTGCTTCCCTCCCGTTCCGCCTGTCACCTTAGGTCTCACGGTGGCGGGTATCCTGTACCTATCTATATACGTATATATGGTCAGGTGATAGGAAGTAGGTAGGGTTCCCAGAGTAGGGTAGATCGTCCTCTCACGTACGGACATTGCACACCCCCTCAGGGTGGTCCTGTACAGTCCTGAAATATATTTATAACATAAAATATTCTATTACAACTTAAAATAATATTTCTTCTTATAACTTAAGATAAATATGTTATAGCCTGAGATCTGATTTGGCTAGTTCTCATATACGAAATATTATGAAGTAGATACCTGCATACAAATTAATATTATAATTTCTCGGAAACAATATACTAGGTGGGACTGCGTATATTGAAACCCTACCTCTATTCAGCACCGCGACCGAACTGAGATGCGGGAGCCTTTCCATAGGTGAATTCTCAAAATGCCACTTTAATCCCTTCCGCTATTCAGCACCGCGACCGATCTGAGCTGTGGGAGCCTTTACGTGCATTTATTCTCTAATTGCGACTTTAATCCCTTCTGCTATTCAGATCGACCAATGTTTAGTGTTTGTTTGCTACTAATTTTAGTTCTGAATACTGAATGAGACGTTGACGCATTGTTAAGGAAATGTAATAAATAAATACGAAAATATAATTATTCTATAAACTTTAATTTATTTTTATTATTGATATACGTAATATGGAATATGGTATACCTACTCGTATAAATATAAAGTACAGACCTTGCAATATAATTTTTATCTTTTTGAAACTCAGTCTTGCCTCTTGTCCTGTCGCATGTCCTTCCTGTCACTTTTGTCTTGTCTCTTTTGTATTGTCTTTTTAGTCTTGTCTCTTTTGTCTTGTCTCTTCTGTCTTGTCTCTTGTCCTGTCTCTTGTCTTGTCTCGTCTCTTGAATGACTAAAGGTATGTAGTATTTGTAGACTGTTTTACGCGCTACGAAGTGCGCGCGGGTCCACTAGTAATACATAAACTTTCCTCTTGAATCACAATCAAATTTCGTTGCGTGGTTTTAGGGGCCGTTCAAGTATTACGTAAGCAGATTTCTTACCATTTTTTACCCCCCCGCCCCCCTTGTCATCAAAAGTAAGCAAAGCACTTACCCCCTCCCCCTATGCTTACGTAAACATTTTTAGTTATAAATGTTTTTTATTTTTAAAATAGGAAAATTCATGAAAATATTAGGTTTAACTGATACACATAGAGTAAGGGGCAAAAAAATAAATTCAGAAATAAAGAACATACCATTTTTTAGCAGGGGTAGACTTCCTTTGCAGGAGGTCGTCTAGGTGGGTACCCCAACATTGCCAGTTATTCTACCGCCTGAGCAGTGATGTGCAAACATTACTGTGCTCCGGTAGGAGGGCACTGTAGCTAGTGAAATTACTGGGCTAAAGAGTCTTAACACCTTATGACTCTTGAGTAAGAAGCGTTGGTGCAGTGCTCCTAGCATTTCACATAATTGTGAAATCCTAGGTAACACTGTACTGATTATGGGTAGCCGTTATCTTTTAACATCAGGAGAGCGTCTTGCTCGTGTTTCTACATCATCACATAAAAAAAAAAAAAAAAAAAACATAACAAACAAAGAATATTTTTGGTACACATTAACAGTCTTCAGTCCATGAAACCTGAATCCATGATTCTAAGTTATCGATGACATTGGATTGCTGCTCAGTGTTGTGAGTCTGCTCACTTTCATCCGATTTTGGAATGTCTACGTCACTCTCATCGAGCCATTCAACATCTTGGTGCTCTAAATTTTGAATAATGCACATCAGTTCATTAGCACGACGAGCAGCGACTCTTACAGGTCTAACTTTTCCCTCTGTGGGCGTGTTTACTTTTTTATGGATCTTCTCGATGTGACGATTTAATGATTTGACGGAAGCATGATAAAGACCACACGTTTTGCATATTCGGCTTGAGAGCCTCAATTTTCCCCGAAAAAACGTAAATAACTAACGATGACGTAATCATCAAATAGACCCCCTAGCCCCCATGTCATCGAAAATAAGCAAAACAGAGACCCCCCACCCCCCCTTGGTGCTTACGTAATACTTGAACGGCCCCTTAAAGATCTAAGCAAACATACGACAGACAAGCGTTTTCATCAAACAGATTTAAATATTACCCTGGAATCAATCCCCGAGTTCAGATCGGTCGATCTGAATAGCGGAAGGGATTAAAGTCGCAATTACAGAATGAATGTACGTAAAGGCTCCCGCAGCTCAGATCGGTCGCGGTGCTGAATAGCGGAAGGGATTAAAGTCGCATTTTGAGAATTCACGTATGGAAAGGCTCCCGCATCTCAGTTCGGTCGCGGTGCTGAATAGAGGTAGGGTTTCAATATACGCGGTGGGACTACTCTAGGGCTGGCTGGTCTGGCTACCGGCAATTCCTAGATAATAACATCATTCTCACCTCAAATACCCATTCTACTCCCGATGATATAGATCGTGCAGTAGATCATCTCACCAAAACTATAATTGCCGCACGCGACGCGTGTATTCCTACTTGTGTTGTCGTTCCTAACAATAACAAGCTGCCTAAATTATTATTATTATGTCACTCTTAAACACGGGCTAAGCCCGGGCCTTTTATAGGCGTACATGGAGACAAAAAAGTCCAACGTGCAGAGGCCCTTTTGAGCTTTTAATATAAATGTAATGTGTGACACTTATTGGAGTCTGTCTGTGAGTCCATCCATAGAGAATGGGCTCAAAGACAGTCTTCGCCAAGTGACAGGACTATTGCTAATTAATGGAAACTACTTGAACTAGGCTATGGATGTGTATTCTAAATGGATGGTTAATGAGGCTATTGTTAGGACTACGGCACCTGCCACTTCCGTCCCATTAGGAAATATATAAGCAGGTGATGACTCGCCACTCACTAAACGGGCCCCCATAAAGGCCGGCATTACATAGCCGACGAGAAGGGCAACGTTGGTGCAAGTGGCTGGAGGGGGAGAGGTGTCCCTGGACTTTAAACACGTAGGCCAACTCGCCACTTATGCTTCACATCCTCCCTCCGAGCGAAATGCTCTCGCGACTCCACTCTGGCCGGCCAATGAAGGCAAGCACAGAGGTGGGGGACTGTTCCTCGTCAGTATTCACTCCAGCCGGCCGGTGAAGGCAAGCCGGAGATGAGGAACAGAACCCTCCCCCGGGAGTACTCGGATCCGTGGGGTCGCTACTCCCCAACAGCTGGCCATAAGCTGCCCTGCGGTGTTACTATTATTATTATTAGCCCATACTGTCCCACTGCAGGGCAAAGGCCTCCCTTCTCTCTTTCCACTCCTTTCTCTGGGTGACGGTTAGGGTCCAATCCTTGAGGTAGGAGTCAAGTTCGTCTCTCCAACGGGTTCTGGGCCTGCCACGTCGTCGTGTCCGGACAGGAGGGCTCCACTGAGTGGTAGTCCAGGCCCACAGTTCCTCTGACATGCGGCATACGTGGCCGGCCCAGTCCCATTTAATAAATTAAAAAGAGAAAAAAATAGCTTACGCCGCTGTACCATTAAAGCACTAGATTCAAATTCTCGAAAACAACTCAATTACAACATCAATCGCTTAAAAATTAAAATTTCTAGGCATAATAACAATTATTTATGTGTGCATAGACTAAATTAATATTTAAGATCATGTTTTTCACAATATTATGGTAAGACATCAGCCATCCATCAGTGAGGTTGATTGGTCTCTCCGGCCTACACTGCGGTCATGATGCCTTCGGGCTCGTGGCCGCCTCTGAGGTCCCTGGGAGTGGACATACCGTCTTCTCTCAGTCAACTGTGCGGACTACCTACCTCCATGGGGTGAGCGTCTGTATCATCAACTAACCTCCCTTAAAAAAGGGGCGCCAACGCACCGCCCTTGAAGAAGGGGCGCCAACGCACTGCCCTTGAAAAAGGGGCGCCAACGCACCGCCCTTGAAAAAGGGGCGCCAACGCACCACCCTTGAAAAAGGGGCGCCAACTAACCGCCCTTGAAGAAGGGGCACCAACCGCCCTTGAAGAAGGAGCACCAACCAACCTCTGCACAGACAGGGGACAGCAAAACAAGCCAGTCGTTAACATACAAGACGCTGGCAACCTACGGAGCAAGTTCCTCAACCACAAGCCGTGAAGAAAGTGGCGTCTACAAGACGGGAGTCGTCCACGAAGACGGTGCCCAGGGAACAAGCTCCAACACCAAAACCAACTGCGGGCACCAGTACCGCGTCACCACTACTACAACAAATACGAATAAAACGACGAGTAAGGCGAATACAATACCACATGGCACTTGGTCACTAGGTCAATGTCACCACAAAACTGCAAGATCAGACGTTTGTACAATGTATACAAACGTTGCCCCTTTTTCAAGGGCGGTGCGTTGGCGCCCCTTTTTCAAGGGCAGTGCGTTGGCGCCCCTTCTTCAAGGGCGGTGCGTTGGCGCCCCTTTTTTAAGGGAGGTTAGTTGATGATATCAACGCGGCGTACGAACACGACCTTGCAAAGGAAGCAGGAAATTATAACATCTACTTTATATCTATTGGAGGCGGGGAAGACCATGCAATACAAAAATTGCATCGGTTAAACAATAACTACGACAACACACCAACATTCACAACAGCAGCACACGCTGTGACACCTACAAAGAAAATTTCAACTCAGCGGGTCCAGCATCATAAGGCAGTTCGACAACAAATACATCAAACAAGAAGAACAACAAGCACCAAGCGCAGTCATCCTCCCAAGAGGCCCCAGAATGTTCAACTCATTGAATCATGGCACCAGCCGCGGCCTCAATTCCATCCCAACGACAGCTAACCACTCATCTAGGCATAACTCGCGGAGAGGTTGCGCAAACACCAGAAAAGTGCTGCGTTGCTCCAGACACAGCGGCGCGCACTACAACTTGCAAATTTAGAGAAATAATTCTGAACTCTGAACATCGCGTCACCAGTATGCTGCGCTATCTGCTGGCTCAACACAAACCACGCCCAACACAAACAAATTTTAATAACAATTATTTATGTGTGCATTGACTAAATTAATATTTAAGTTCATGTTTTTCACAATATTATTGTTAGACATCAGCCAATCTATATTATGTATTTGAAAATAAATTATTAGACATTTACCACATACCGTGGCTTTGATTTGTCTCTTCCACTCACTGCGGCTAAGACTCCTTTAGCCGTCAGTAGATCGGTCTTGTGAGCCTGCTTGACCGGCAGTGAGTTATCCTACCTGGAACCCTTGCTCCTACCTCTTCCGCCTGTCATCTTAGGTCTCTTGGTGACAGGTATCCTGTTCTATCTATATATTTATATATACCGTAGACGTATTGATAGGGATAGGCTGTAGGTAGGGTATCAGCGTAGGACAGTAACACCACGGTAAAGAGATATACAGTAGTTTGACTCCATAGAAACGGCCGGAATGTGGGAGTGAGTAGATGTGGGCAGATGTGGGTAGAAGTGGGTAGTTAATCCAGAAGCGGGTGCCACGCAGCGACGGGCGGACGTCGCGATAGTTTTTTGCAAGTATTTAGTGTAATTTACGTTATTTACTTTTGACGTATGTATACATAATATAATAAATTATATAAAATGGCAAAAAAATACCATGCGATAATATGCTGTTTTTGAGGTAAGTTTTTAAAAAGTTATTTATTTTTTATTTTTAAAAGTATTCTGCTGAATTAAGAGACCAAGTAAGAGTGCGAGTAAGAGTCCAAGTAAGAGTCCAAGTAAGAGTCCGATAAGAGTCTGAGTAAGAGTGCAAGTAAGAAACTGAGTAAGAATTCGAGTAAGACTGCGTGTAAGTGTCCGAGTAAGAGTGCGAGTAATAGTCCGCAAAGAGTGCGATTATAAGATTCCGAGTAAGAGTGCGAGTAAGAGTCCGAGTAAGAGTGCGAGTAAGAGACCGAGTAAGAGTGCGAGTAAGAATCTGAGTAAGAGTCCGAGTAAGAGTCCGAGTAAGAGTTCGAGTAAGAGTGCGAGTAAGAGTTCGAGTAAGAGTCCGAGTAAGAATCTGAGTAAGAGTGCGAGTAAGAGATCGAGTAAAAGTCGAAGTAAGAGTGCAAGTGAGAGACCGAGTAAGTGTGCGAGTAAGAGTCCAAGTCTTGTCTCTTGTCTTGTCTCTTGTCTTGTCTTGTCTTTTGTCTTGTCTTTTGTCTTGTCTCTTGTCTTGTCTCTTGTCTTGTCTCTTGTCTTGTCTCTTGTCTTGTCTCTTGTCTTGTCTCTTGTCTTGTCTCTTGTCTTGTCTCTTGTCTTGTCTCTTGTCTTGTCTCTTGTCTTGTCTCTTGTCTTGTCTCTTGTCTTGTCTCTTGTCTTGTCTCTTGTCTTGTCTCTTGTCTTGTCTCTTGTCTTGTCTCTTGTCTTGTCTCTTGTCTTGTCTCTTGTCTTGTCTCTTGTCTTGTCTCTTGTCTTGTCTCTTGTCTTGTCTCTTGTCTTGTCTCTTGTCTTGTCTCTTGTCTTGTCTCTTGTCTTGTCTCTTGTCTTGTCTCTTGTCTTGTCTCTTGTCTTGTCTCTTGTCTTGTCTCTTGTCTTGTCTCTTGTCTTGTCTCTTGTCTTGTCTCTTGTCTTGTCTCTTGTCTTGTCTCTTGTCTTGTCTCTTGTCTTGTCTCTTGTCTTGTCTCTTGTCTTGTCTCTTGTCTTGTCTCTTGTCTTGTCTCTTGTCTTGTCTCTTGTCTTGTCTATTGTCTTGTCTCTTGTCTTGTCTCTTGTCTTGTCTCTTGTCTTGTCTCTTGTCTTGTCTTGTCTCTTGTCTTGTCTCTTGTCTCTTGTCTTGTCTCTTGTCTTGTCTCTTGTCTTGTCTCTTGTCTTGTCTCTTGTCTTGTCTCTTGTCTTGTCTCTTGTCTTGTCTCTTGTCTTGTCTCTTGTCTTGTCTCTTGTCTTGTCTCTTGTCTTGTCTCTTGTCTTGTCTCTTGTCTTGTCTCTTGTCTTGTCTCTTGTCTTGTCTCTTGTCTTGTCTCTTGTCTTGTCTAGATAGTTGCTTAAGTAAGTAGATGATATGAAATAGGTAGGTACCTACTGTATGCGGGCAGCGGCTGCCCGGCAGCCCTATGACTTGCGCATGTACCGCGAGACTGTAGGTATTTATGTTCAAAAATCACGCTCAGTCAAACTACTGTATATCTCTTTACCGTGATATTACTCATCATTTAAACCTTGGTGATTTTGTTAGACGTCAAAAAAGCTTTTGATACGGTTTGGCACAACGGACTACTCCACAAGCTTTTACTTCATGATGTACCCCTCAGTCTAACAAAATTAATACAGTCATACTTAATTAACCGTTCTAGCTAGAGAGCTACTGAACCCTGGGAGTAACGGTCTCCCTGTAAGGTTAGAAATTTGTATACTTACGATTTATGGCATGCTAAGAGCAATAGCCATGACCTGGCAGGCGTCAGCCCTGCACGTCATCAGCCCCTTTATTTTTTAAACTGTTAAGTAAATTGAGTTTCAAAACTTGTTTCTGTAAATTTGAAAATTTAATAGGATAAAGATTATATATTGTACATCTTAAAAAAAATTGACAGGCGATTACAATAAGCAGAAGTATATAACAGATCAATTAGAAAACGCACAGTTGATGAGGTAAAATAAACTTTATCCTGTATACTTGAAATTTTTATATGTTTTCAAATAAACGTCTCAGAGTAAGTATGTACAATGCCAGGCGGTTTTGAACAGCATAAGACCTTGAAAGGCGAGGGTACAGCTGCTAAGGGCGTGCAAATAAGAAATGTTACATGAACGCATACAGTAAATGCAATGTATTTTATTGGGTTTTATATGCAATCTACATTATTTTTAACATTCATTTTCTTCTTCAGCATCATCCGAAATTTCGGCATCGGCTTAATTCCTAATCCATACATATAATAAGAATGGAAATTTCTCCCCATTAGACGTGTGCGCCGCGCCGCCGCGCCGCCGCCGCCGGTCATTTTGGCCACGCCGCCGCCGCCGATCATTTTATCGGCGTGAAATCGGCGTGAAAAAAATTATTTACTTAATTATAATATTTTAATCATCAATTGTTATCCAAATAAAATAATAGAAGACACAAGAAATGTCTTACATAAATTTAAACGTTTTGAAAGGGGTAGAAATAATAAAACTATTCGGCGGGTCGACACGCGACTGCCTCTACCTGTTGCTTTTATTACCCGTGATGTACTAATATTTTGAGAAATTAAAAGCATGATATTTGTATGGAGGTATGATTTTCACTTTCCACCATTTTGTTCCACACCAAACAAGCGAATGCCAACGATAGGATTCGTTAACGCCGGGGTCACATAACGGGACGGGGTAACATCGCGGTCGAGCCCTCAATGAAATATCATGGACTCGTCCTCGACGGGCGGTGGAATTTCTGCGAGCACTTTCCCCACATGATCCGTCCGCTACTTCAGCAGTAGACGGACAGAGAGCACGAGTCTCTGACCTTCCGGCTCGTGCAGGTGTTTTCCGGGTACGGATGCTTCAGAAATTACTTGCATGCACCACGTAGCCGGTAGAGAACAGATCCCTAGTTGCCACTTCTGTGGTTGCGAAGTAGATACGCGCGCCTAGCATGGGTCAGTAAGCACCGTACCCTCATCGCATTTATGGGGGAGGAACTCTTACTATCAAACATGGAAAGAGCCATGGTTGCAAGTTGCAAGCGAGGAATCGTAGCAGGCTGCGTCTCATTCTGCGAGAGGATACTCTCACAGAAGGAGATCGGGAGAACGGAAGTTCACCACCGACCTCCTGATGCGTGCCCGGAGAAGGAGATATCGGAGGCGCATCCTACACGCCCTTTTCCTGGGTCTAGACGAAGTACAGAGCTACTCACCGACAAACAGATCCACGAGGTGGTGGGCTTTGGAGAATGAAGTTAAACTCCTTTCACTCCACTGAGGTGGGGTACTCCTGTCAAATAGGACCAATCGCCATCGGGGCTGCGGATGATGTGCTTCGGCTTTCCCCTGCCCCGGCACTGTGGCGTCCGCAGGAACACCCCCGGTTTTTTTGTGGGTTTCCACGCCACGCCCTTCATTAACAAGGGAGACCCACATACCCGAAGAAAAAAAAACCAACATAACGACGACCGCTGAACAGCCCGGAATGACCCCTCCACGAACACGGATTTTATATTCCGCTTTTTTTTAAAACCTCCTCCCCATATTACAACAACAACAACGACCGGTCGGTGAGTCAAGTCCTCAGAGATGCCTCGTGTAGAAGCAAAAAAACATGTCAACTCTCTCGATGTATACTATTTCTAACGAAGCAACACCAGGCGCGGATCCAGACCATAATTTTGGGGGGGGTCATCGGCTTGAATTTTTTTCAAACTAAGAATTTTTTTGGAGACTCGTTACAGCGTAGTCTTGAAAATCTTACATTTTTCAGTGCGCGTTTTGATTGCTCCGACTAGCAAGGAAACTAAATATTCTTACTTATAAAAGCGCGAGCAGCTCGCTGCGAGCGCCGAGAAAAATTTGAATTTTTCAGCACGAATGATGTGCGTTTAGTGTTTAGCTTGCTGCGAGTGGCATGGAAACTAAATATTCTTATTTATAAAAGCGCGAGCAGCTCGCTGCGAGTGCCGAGAAAATTTGGAATTTTTCAGCACGAATGATGTGCATTTAACTTGCTCCAAGTGGTAAAGAAACTAAATACACATAATTGTGAAATCCTAGGTAACACTGTACTGATTATGGGCAGCCGTTATCTCTTAACATCAGGAGAGCGTCTTGCTCGTCTTCTACTTCATCACATAAAAAAAAAAAAAAAAAAATCTTATTTGTAGAGCGCGAGCAGCTCGCTGCGAGCGCCGAGAAAATTTGGGATTTTTCAGCACGTAGGTATGACGTGCGTTTTAGCTTGCTCCGAGTGGCAAGGAAACTAAATATTCTTATTTATAAAAGCGCGAGCAGCTTGCTGCGAGCGCCGAGAAAATTTTGAATTTTTCAGCACGTATGACGTGCGTTTAGCCTGTTTCTAGAGGCAAGGAAACAAAATATTCTTATTTATAAAAGCGCGAGCAGCTCGCTGCGAGCGCCGAGGAAATTTTGAAATTTTCAGCACGTATGACGTGCATTTAGCTTGCTCCGAGAGGCAAGGAAACTAAAAATTCTTATTTTAAAAGCGCGAGCAGCGAGCTGCGAGCGCCGAGAAAATTTGAATTTTTCAGCACGAATGATGTACGTTTAGCTTGTTCCGAGTAGCAAGGAAACTAAATATTCTTATTTATAGAGCGCGAGCAGTTCGCTGCGAGCGCCATGAAAAATTTGTAATTTTCAGCACGTATGACGTGCATTTAACTTGCTCCGAAAAGCAAAGAAACTTAATATTGTTATTTTTAAAAGCGCGAGCAGCTCGCTGCGAGCGCCGAGAAAAATTTAAAATTTTCAGCACGAATGATGCGCGAGCAGCTCGAGAAAATTTTGAATCTTTCACGATGAATGATCCGAGTTTTGCTCGCTCTGAGCAGTATGAAAATTAAATATTAATATTTATAGAGCGGGAGCAGCTCGCTGCGAGCTCAAATACTTAGCTGCAAAGACGACATAAAGCGCGAACAGCTTGCAGCAGTTAATACAATCCAACTAATCCCAAATATGAAAGACACTGTGCTGTTTGCTACAAAAACCTACGGATAATTCGTAGGCGAGGACAGAAAAAAAGTAACTTGGTAAAAAAAAATTAAAACAGCGAAACAGTTTTATGAACTTGTACGTAAAGCTTAGAGAAAATTTCCTAATTCTAACTGTGAAAGTAGCGTAAAACCAGTTCATATGATCGGAATTTTTTTCCGACTAGGATTTTGGGGGGGGTCATGACCCCCTTGACCCCCCCCCTGGATCCGCGCCTGAGCAACACCTGCAGCGGTTTTCATCATCGTCGTCGTTGTAACTCCCTTACATATTAGAAGAAGTCAGAGGAGTTAATGCATGCATATGCGAAAGGTCGGGTGGTGCATTCGATGGTAGAATTAATGCTCACTATAACATAGTGTATCGTTTGAATTTCTCGTCACCTTATTAGCCTCAAATTGGAGCAGAATTTATACTAAATATTGATATTTATTAATAATCATCACAGATTGCCGCAAAGTAACACCTAATTTCATTATATATAACAAACATGAGCTAAGAAACGTGATTTAGTACGCTTTATTTTGATTTTTGTTGAATTTTACCCCCACGCCGATTTCACGCCGATTACGCCGCCGCCGCCGGTCATTTTACGACCAGACGCCGCCGCCGGTCGTTTTATAATCGGCGCACATGTCTACTCCCCATTCATTGTGATCCTTTACTAAGATGAATCGTGAATACACGCATATGAACAAAACGACGCGAAAAAGTCGCTTGCGCGATCTAATTCGTAATACATTTTGTCAATTTTTTCTAGGGAAACGTAATCCATACATATAATAAGAATGGAAATTTCTCCCCATTCATTGTGATCCTTTACTAAGATGAATCGTGAATACACGCATATGAACAAAACGACGCGAAAAAGTCGCTTGCGCGATCTAATTCGTAAAACATTTTGTCAATTTTTTCTAGGGAAACGTAATATAAAATAATAAAATAAATAAAAATCATTTACTTCGGACAAATCGCCCCTAATTTACATCAAAAATTCGAAATAAAAGTAATAGAATATAAAGTAAATTCAATTCAAAAAAATATGATGCCACAAACTTAAAAAAACGCCATCTATCGATGTGGCTATGAACTAAGCAGTCAGCAGTGGAAAACATCGACACTACATCACATCGAAACTACTAAAGAGATTTAAACGAAACTTAGCATGCACATACTTCATGGTCTGGAATAACAAAATATACAGTATTATTCCCGGAATTCGATACGGTTTCCATAGGTTAGGTTAGCCTGAAAAACTCATCGGATGTATAAATAAAATTCGTACCGTTACGTATCGTTACCGTAGATAAGTTGGTTGACCGTTCGGTTCGAGAAAGCGGGTTCTACTAGCCCCGAGTTCGAATCCGGTGAGGCGATAGGAAAGTTTTTGAATTATTAATTACTTTTAATTTTTGAAAATTATAAACTGGTGCTTTCATGAACCATTTCGGAAAACTTAAGTCGCAGTTTGGAGTGCTTTTCACGAAAGATGTCCCGCGGAATTTGGCGGGAACTTCAAATCCTAAATATGTTTAATTTGTTAAATAAAGTAAATACCTATTTAATTAAGAAATTAAATATGAGAAATTATGAGAAGTTGAAATGTTATAAATATTTTAATGTTACTATACAGTGCTTTTCATGAAAGAAGCTACTTTTTGCAAGGCATCGCATGAAAACACAACAATGTATCTCTCAAGTAATATACCAACATAATAGTGCGATTGCCAAGTCAATCTATTAATTTATAGACCAGGGTCGATAATTTTTAAAACAAAAAAAAATAATAGTAGGATGAAATCCATTAGAAAAGGAGGGGAATATTATAAAAATAAAAGGAAAAATAATTTACGGGCGATCTGAGGTCGGGAAGGGGATAGGGGTGAGTTTTTAAGGGTAAAAAACGGTTTTTCTCGATTTCCGACAAAACTAAAAATCCTATCGAAAAAAGTCAAATGAAAAAGTTGTAGGTAATAAAGAGATCTAAAACTTTTGTATAACTTTTTTCACATAACCTCAAAATTTATGTGAAAAATTCAAAAAACCAAGTTTTTGGTTTTTTATTTTTTTCTTTTACAAAAATTATTTTTTTTTAACGAAATTTGGTGAAAACTTACCTTTTTATGTCCCAAATACGCTGTAATTTATTTGATTAAAAATATTTATTTTTTCACCTTATTTTGAATTAATATCGAAAAAACAACCTAATTTTCAATCGAAAATTCACCCGTCAAAATATCAGCATTTTTCAAAAAGTTGGTATGGTTTCTGTTCGTTGAAATCTCTTCTTTCCGATGGTGAAAAAAAAATATATGTTACAACAGTAAATCTTCTCAGAAAATGCAAAAAAAAAACATGCAAATGAAAATGCATACCAACTTTTTGAAAAATGCTGATATTTTGACGGGTGAATTTTCAATTGAAAATTAGGTTGTTTTTTCGATATTAATTCAAAATAAGGTGAAAAAATAAATATTTTGAATCAAATAAATTACAGCGTATTTGGGACATAAAAAGGTAAGTTTTCACCAAATTTCGTTAAAAAAAATATTTTTTGTAAAAGAAAAAAATAAAAAACCAAAAACTTGGTTTTTTGAATTTTTCACATAAATTTTGAGGTTATGTGAAAAAAGTGTATATACAAAAGTTTTAGATCTCTTTATTACCTACAACTTTGCCATATGACTTTTTTCGATAGGATTTTTAGTTTTGCCGGAAATCGAGAAAAACCGTTTTTTACCCTTAAAAACTCACCCCCATCCCCTTCCCGACCTCAGATCGCCCGTAAATTATTTTTCCTTTTATTTTTATAATATTCCCCTCCTTTTCTAATGGGTTTCATCCTACTATTATTATTTTTACTTTTTATTATTTTTAAAGGGATCTACCCTGGTCTATTAAAACACAAAAGATTTTACCGATTTGGTAACACATGGATCTCACAACTTTTTACGGAAGAAGAACTGCGAGTTGCGAGACTTGGTATTTTTTACAAGTTATGTTTTTGGAGGTATCTCACTACTTTTTGTTTTTTTTATTCGTTATAGGTTAGCCTTTGCCCCAGGCGATATGCCTGATCTTAAGTGACGGTGCGCCCGTAGATGGAAGCAGACTAAACCTAGAAGGCGGGATGATCCCTCCCTGGCTTTATACATTATTACGGCATATATTGTGGCATTATTATTTGGATTTTATACAATTTTTGGGGTTCCGTACCTCAAAAGGAAAAAACGGAATCCTTATAGGATCACTTTGTTGTCCGTCCGTCCGTCTGTCTGTCAAGACCCTTTTTCTCAGGAACGCGTGGAGGTAACAAGCTGAAATTTATAGGAAATACTAAGGAGGTCCATTGCCTCTTAGGGTTGTGAAAAATTCAAACTTCTAGGCCAACGCAATCAAAAGATATAGTCGAATATGTCGCAAATTTCAGCAAATTTTCGACATTACCAAATAAATCAAAACCTACGGGGCACTTCCCGTAAACTCAGAATCTTGAAATTTGGCATGAAGCAGAGCACAGATCCTTAGAGCACAGATAAAGGAAAAATTGCGAAAACTATAAATTTTTATTTGCATCATATGAAAAAAAATTTTTGAATAATTTTATACCTACTACCCCTTTTCTCATGAACGCGTAAACGTATTATATTGAAATTCATATCAAATACTCAAGTTTATAATACCTTTAAACTGTAATAAAATCAAACCTCTATGTCAACGCATTCAAAAGAAACAGCAATTTTAGTCGCAATTTTAAACTCGCAACTACTCTCAAAAAATCAAAACCTATAGGGTACTTCCCGTGATCTTAGAATATTGAAATTTGGCACGAAGCAACTCCTTAGAGCACAGATAAAGGAAAAATTGCGAAAACAGTAAATTTATTGTTACATCATATAAAAAAATATTTTTAATAATTTCATACTTACTACCTTATTACTCATGAACTCGTGCAGGTATTAAACTGAAATTCATATCAAATACTAAGGTCTATAATACCTTTAAAATGTAATAAAATCAAACCTCTATCTCAACGCATTCAAAAGAAACAGCAATTTTAGCCGTATTTATTTACTCGCGACTACTCTCAAGGGAATCAAAACCTACAGGGTACTTGCCGTTAACTCAAAATCTTGAAATTTGGTTCGCAGCAACGTCTTAAATCACAGGCACAGGAAAAATTGCGAAAACTGTAAATTTTTAGTTACATCATATAAAAAAATATTTTTAATAATTTTGTATTTACTATCCCTTTCCTCAAGAACGCGTACAGGTATTAAATTGAAATTCATACCAAATACTCAACTTTTTAATAACTTTAAGCTGTAAAAAAATCAAACATCTATGTCAACGCAATCAAAAGAAACAGCAATTTTAGCCGCATTTTTTCAAACTCGCAAGTACTCGCAAAGGAATCAAAACCTACAGTAAATAATATTATACCCGCTTTTCCTTAGGGTTCCGTAAAAACCCGTAGGTTTATACGGAACCCTCGGTGCTCGAGTCCTACTCGTACTTGACCGGTTTTTATTACCGTTGACTGTAAATGCAACTTTGTAATCCTATACATTTATATGGGATTACAAAGTTATTTATGCAGTTTATGTATATCTAAAACTAGACCAAAATTGCATGTTTTTTTAGTTTTCCTATGATTTATACAATAAACTCTAAGTATGTACCAAGTTTGAAGCTTCTATGTTTGCTAGAAGTGCCTTAGACTTTTGATGATCGGTCAGTGAGTGAGTGAGTGAGTGAGAAAATTACAAAACTTTGACTAGTTATAATTCTTAAACTACTGGTCAAAATTTAATGAAATGTGGAATAAATCGTGTTTATACAATGCATACTCGGTTGTTAAAATTGAAGCTTATAGTTTTATCTACAACGAAGTTATAGGGGGTCGAAAATGGTCTGAACTGCTTCCAGAAAAGGATGGTAACGGCCGTGCCGCTTTTTTGCTCGACTTGGCGGAGGCACTGCCGTGCCCCCAGATTATACTTCCGTTAGTTAACATAAATTACTAAATCTAAAAACTTTTATGTATAACTTTTGTATTTTTACTATTTAATAAAGATATTAAAAAATCAAAATCAACTGACCACTCAGTCTTAAAAAAGTGGTTTATGTCTCTTGTCAATGCTACGGGCAGACTAGCCAGATGGGGTGTACGTCTCTCTTCGTTTAATTTTGAAGTAGTACACCGCCGAGGGAAAGACATGGTGGTTCCAGATGCCCTTTCTAGGTGCGTTCACGTTGACGCTCTCGTTAATAGTGACACTTCTATCACAAATACACCCGACACTCAAGACACCTGGTATCTCAATATTTTTAAAGGTTGTCAGGAGGCGCCAGTAAGCTTCCCCAATTATACTGTCAAACAGGGTCGCTTGTACAGGTATATGAAGAATAAAAATGTCCTCACAACGGAATTTGACTGGAAGGAGATTATTCCTAAGGAAAAACGTGAGCAAGTCCTCATCGAGTGCCACGCTGAGCCTACTGCTGGACACTTCGGCATCTTAAGAAGTAAAATCGATCGACTCCTGAACATCGGAGGACAACACTAGCGTCGCACGCGCCCCTCACTAGCTCAACAAGAAACAAAGGACTTGACTGTCATGGCGTGCAAAAGTTCGATGTTTCTGTTTGTTTTATTTTGAATTATAAGTTTAGAGGTGAAGTTCCATTTAAATCTGTGTTTTATTAGATTTAAAACGTACAAGCGAGTAGCTCTTCTCTTTTATTGCCCTGGGATGTATGCTACAGTGGTAGAATTTGTGTCCCGCTGCGACACATGCTTAGCACATAAGCTTCCCACCCATGGGACTTTAGGACAAATGAGTAGGCCAAAGGAAGTATCACGGCCCTTCCAAGTAATCTCTATTGACTTGGTCGGCCCCCTCCCTAACACTAGAAGACAGAATTCTTACATATTTGTCATCACTTGCTGTTTCTCCAAATACTGTCTCATCTTTCCTCTACGTAAAGCAACTGCAGAACTTGTGTCTAAACACATGGAAAACGACGTATTTCTGGTTCATGGAATCCCTCAAAGTATTGTCCTCGATTATGGTTGTCAATTTATTAGTAAAGAGCTGGATCGTCTATTTAAGAAGTATAAAGTACCGAAAGTTCACTTCACTCCTAAATAAACACCCCAGATAAATACTGTGGAGAGATATAATAAGACCATAGTTACAGCTATTTCCACATACATTGAAGATGATCACAGAACATGGGATCTGAATCTACCACAGATCCAGTTTGCTATTAACAATTCTGTCAATTAAGTTACGGGTTATACGCCAGCATTTCTCGTTTTTGGCAGAGAGCTCGTATCGTGTGGATCTCATTATCTAGATCAGCACAATGATCCCCTGGAAATTATTTACCTAACAAGAGATGTTTATGCCGAAAACCTTGGACATCTGTCTACTGTCTTCGATAAAGTCCAAGCTTCTTTGTGGCACTCTCATGAAAAGAATTCTCAGTGCTATAATTTACGCCGCAAGCAGCATGAATTCAATGTAGGCGATATCGTTTGGAAGCGCTGCTACTTTCAAAGTGACAAAGATGCTTACTTCAGTAAGAAATTGGCACCAAAATATCAAAAGTGCAAAATCAAAGCCAAGCGTTCCCCTCTAGTCTATATTTTAGAGGATATGAATGGCCGAGATCTTGGGATCTGGCACATCAAGGACCTGAAGGAGGTAGGAAGCTCTGTCCACTCCCTTGATTCATGATAAGTCCTTCGGATTTTACACTATAGCGTAAAATCCTTTCATAAGAAGGGGGGTACTGTAACGAAGCGTTACTAATTTTGTATTATAACTATAAATATTATACTATTAGCTTTAATTTTTAAACGAATCCTATGCAGCAATCATCAATACTATATAGCCACCTTTACGCGACAAGACCGGTTACAACCGGCCGCTTCTCGGTGACCTCGCCTCCCCGCTCCGTCGCGGCCGGCGATCTGCCAGTTGCCAGTCGACGATCGCCACTGGAAGTGACTCCACGACCGTCGGCTGTGCGCTCGTGCCATCTTGTGACATCTGGCATTCTTACGTTAACGTTATCTATTTAATGTTTTATGTGTTCCCAAACTGGGTTGGGTGAGTTGTGCAAACAATTTTTATCATCTAATTCGCCTAATATTTCACGCTCATTAGCTGTAAGAACATTTTATTTTATTTGTAGACGCTTACGATTTGAATAATTACCGTTGTAAGAATTCTCAATTTGGTGTTATTCCCGGTAATCCCTAGCGTTTAGATTTCAAAATTATAGTATTTGTTATAGTAGTAACAGAATATTATATTTTGTTACAACATTATTAAGTTGTGTAATTATTATGCTTTAGGAATATAAATCTTTCTCTTCTTAAATTGTAACCGCCTATCCGTTTCTGTATAGTTGAAACCGGCCTTCAAACCACTCTTGTTTCTTTCCATTCTAGCTAATTTTGTAAACTAGGATGCTTCACGATCCCCGCAGTAGGTAGGGCTTAACCGTTACGTATTTAAATACGCAACTCTGACACAACGGATTGGAGCGTTTCAGGAACTCTGCCTGGAATAAAGAAGAGTCCTACGTGCCCTTGAGCTACTCCGGGACAGAAGACTGCTGCAGCCCTGCTAATTATTTATCCTGCCGGGATCGAGTGCTGAGTACGAGTCCTTGGAGAGGGACCCCCCCTCCACCTCACCGAGTGTCTGCCGCCTGCCGGAGCCTCCTGCCGAGGAGAGTGGTGTGCCTAGTGAAACGGACCTAGTTACCCAGACGACTTAGTGACTTTTTGTCAAGACTTGGTGAATTTTCACCCACACCCTACTTAGTTACTTTTTGCTTTTCTCAATATAGTAATTTCATTTAAATTTGCCGTTTTATTGTTCTCTCAAACAATAATTGCGACATCGTACAAAGTCGGTGATTGTAAAAGACTAAATTCATGTTAAGATGCGAATTTAATGTTAGTGATCATTTTCTATTTCTAGCAATGGTATTATACTAAATCTGTAGATTTGTCATTGAAATATTTAGGTATTGCGTAAGTCTTATTATTGCATTTTATTTTTTTATTCATAATGGCACCCGAAGCGAAGTGAGGACGGGCCGCTAGTAGCTCTTAAAACCTTCAGCATAAGGTCAACATAGCATAGCAGGTGAAATTATGGTAACGACTTGATAAACACATTCTTCTTTATTTAAACTAGCTTTAAATACTAGCAATTAAAATTAAGTATCATTAAAACACAGTTTCTATCTTTTTTAAGGGTGCGTGGATTATTCCATGGTTTCTGTATTGTCTTTTGATAATTATATGTGTTAGGTTTCGTGGCGAAGAATCTTCTATATTGCAATCCAGGTAAATCGACGACTTTAAGTGGAGGCTCAACATTACCAAGTTTGTTGTTGACTTTAGTCCAGTTATATACCCCTTCTAGTGAGAGCTCAGAGCCTTCGATGTTGACGATCAAGAATGTCAAAATTAACATAGAAAGGAAATAATAACCACCTAAAAATAAATAATAACACATTAATGCAATAAAACATTAAATTGACACTAAACAACGTGTGCGCGCGCGTGTGTGTGTGTGTGCGTGGGTGCGTGTGCGTGTGTGCGTGTGTGCGTGCGTGCGTGTGCGCGTGTGCGCGTGTGCGTGTGTGCGTGTGTGTGTGTGTGTGTGTGTGTGTGTGTGTGTGTGTGTTTGAATAGTCCCCCACCATATCGTCTCGTGGTTGCAGTAAGAGCCTGCTTAGAGAATATACCGGGAGATGGGCAGCAGCATATCCCGGCTTCTTACCAACTAAACAAAAAACTGCGCGCGCCAACCCGCCTGCCAAGCGTGGCGCGTATGGCAAAACCCCCCTTAGAATGACGAGCAACATATATACCAGGCCCCCAGTCCCCGGCAGCTCCCTTATTCCTGACGTAGTTAGCAGTCAAGGTAACGGCGGAGCAAGGGGTGCTAAGAATCACCGGAAGATGCCCGGCTACCCATCCCCACGACGACTGGCCCTGGTAACACACAACATACGCACTCTGAGGACTGACGAGAAGTTTGCGAGCTGGAAGAGGAACTGAGCAGGTTACGCTGGGACATTGTCGGGTTATGTGAAGTCCGTAGAGAGGGGGAGGACACCGTAACCCTGGAGTCCGGTAACTTGCTCTACTACCGGGAGGGCGACCAACAGTCCCAAGGTGGTGTCGGGTTTCTCGTTCACAAGTCCCTCGTAAACAACATTATAACCATCGACAGTAAGTCGAGCAGGGTATACCATACCTAATACTCAGAATATCTAAAAGGTATTCGCTGAAAGTCATTCAGGTTTATGCGCCGACCTCGTCACACTCCGATGATGAAGTAGAGGCTATGTATGAGGACGTAAGTAGAGCCATACATACTTCCGAAACCTACTTCTCTGTTGTTATGGGGGACTTCAACGCGAAGTTGGGCAAGAAAAGCGGCGATGAGTTGAGAGTGGGGCGATTTGGGTATGGGCAACGGAACCCTAGGGGACAAAGGCTGGCTGATTTCCTGGAGAAAGAGGAACTCTTTATGATGAACTCTTTCTTCCAGAAGCCGCCTTACAGGAAATGGACCTGGATGAGCCCCGATGGTTCCACGAGAAATGAGATAGACTTCATCATGACCGACAAGAAACGGATATTCAGTGATGTCTCTGTGATCAACAGGGTTAAAACCGGCAGTGATCACCGACTTGTACGAGGCTCACTAAATATTAACGTTAAGCTAGAAAGGTCCAGTCTGATGAAGTCTACGCTCCGACCTACCAGTGCCCATATTCAAAACCCCGAAAGCTTCCAACTCGAGCTCAAACCGCTTTGCTTGCCTTGAGAACTTAGCATCAGTGGACGAGATCAACGACGGGCTAGTGGAAGCTGTACGTACGGTAGGGTCTAAGTTTTTTAGACCCCGTCGTAAAGATAGACCTCAGAAATTGGCTGATCAAACCTTAAACCTCATGGCTAAACGACGCTCGTTACAGTTGCAATCTCCCGACGACGCCGAGTCTTATAAGCAGCTCAATAGACGTATATCGAAGTTCTTGCGCCATGATCTGCATCTCTTTAACACTAACCGTGTTAAGGAGACAATTGAGCGAAACCAAGGCTCCAAAGTGTTCGCAAAAGACAAGTCTATTGGGCAAACCAGCTGACGAAGTTGAAACGGTAAGATGGCAGCATAGCGTCGACCAAAGCAGAGATTTTAGGGGAGATCGAGAGGTTCTATGGACAGCTTTACACTTCGGTCGCAAAGCCCGTTGACAGCTTGGTAGGAGATCCAAGAGCCAAACTGTCCCGACATTATACCGAAGATATCCCGGACATCAGTCTGTACGAGATTACGATGGCCCTGAAGCAGCTTAAGAACAACAAGGCGCCGGGCGAAGACGGAATCACTTCAGAGCTTCTGAGAGCGGGTGGAACACCGGTACTTAAAGTCCTCCAGAAACTATTGAATTCCGTCTTGTCCGAGGGCAAAACGCCTGAGACGTGGAGCAGAGGCGAGGTGGTGCTGTTCTTCAATAAAGGTAATAACAGCCTATTGAAGAACTATAGGCCCATTACGCTTCTGAGCCATGTTTATAAGCTGTTTGCTTTTCAAGGGTCATCACGAACCGTCTCGAACACAGACTTGCAGCCTCCCGAACAAGCCGGTTTCCGAAGAGGCTTTAGTACCATAGACCACATTCATACGCTGCGGCAAGTTATACAGAAGACCGAGGAGTATAATTTGCCATTATGCTTAGCGTTTGTGGACTATGAAAAATTTGGTGGAAACATGGGCGGTGCTCGAGTCACTTCAGCGATGCCATATTGACTATCGGTACATTGAAGTGTTGAAGTGCTTGTATAAGAACGCCACTATGTCAGACCGAGTACAGGAGCAGAGCACGAAGGCGATTCCATTAAGAAGAGTCGTAAGACAGGGAGACGGTATATCTCCGAAACTGTTTACTGCCGTAATGGAAGACACCTTCAAGCTCCTGGAATGGCAAGGACTTGGCATCAATATCAACGGCGAATACATCACTCACCTTCGGTTTGTCGACGACATCGTAGTCATGGCAAAGTCGATGGAGGAACTCAGCATGATGCTCGATGACCTCAACCGAGCTTCACAACGGGTGGGCTTAAAAATGAACATGGACAATACGAAGCTTATGTCAAATGCCAATGTTGTGCCCACCCCAATATCTGTTGGAGGATCGGTACTCGAAGTTGTGGACTCGTATATCTATCTAGGACAAGTAGTCCAATTAGGTAGGTCCAACTTCGAGAAAGAGGTCAACCACCGAATCCAACTCGGTTGGGCAGCGTTCGGGAAACTACGCAATGTCTTTTCGTCCGATATACCTCAGTGCCTCAAGACGAAAGTCTTTGATCAATGTGTGTTACCGGTGCGGTGATGACTTACGGCACCGAAACGTGGTCCTTCACCATTGGCCTCATCTCCAAGCTCAAAGTCGCCCAGCTTGCTATGGAAAGATCGAATCAGAAATGAAGAAATCCGTAGACGAACTAAAGTACCGACATAGCCCGGCGGATTAGCAAGCTGAAGTTGCAATGGGCAGGCCACATAGCGCGCAGAGCGGATGGCCGATGGGGTGATGGAAAAGTGCTCGAGTGGAGAACACGGACTAGCAAACGAAGCGTAGGACGTCCACCAACAAGGTGGACAGACGACCTTATAAAAGTCGCCGGAAGACGCTGGATGCAGGTCGCTTCCAACCGGTACACATGGAAGTCCAAAGGTGAGGCCTATGTTCAGCAGTGGACGTCCAGTGGCTGAGATGATGATGATGAATGTGCTAATAAAAAATAAGTTATAATACGAGGGGCATGCCAAAAGTAATTAGATACTCAAATATTATTATGTTAATCATGTTTTATTATTATGTGTTATTTAAAAGCATTCAATTTGAGTACGTATACACTTTTTTATGCATTTAAACCATTTATAAAATACTTTAGTCCACTATTTTTCAGATACCTTAATAACGTCATAATTTTGGGCTGTTATTGCATCTTTCAAGCTCTCTAATGTCTTGCCTCTTAAATTTTATTTGATTTTATTAATCAGGTAAAATTTGCAAGATGTCATGTTAGAGGAATATGTAGGGCGATATAGGAATAACACATTTTTTTAATTTAAAAAATTTAATATTCCCGCGAAAGTGTGCCGCGCGGCGACGTCGCGTCGTCTAAGAAAACGCCGGAGTCTAGACTTTGGTCGGTTGTCACATCAAGCCGATAATACTGCTGGAGCTCAAACTATTACCAACCATTCAAAATGTACTGTTCTATGATCTTTTAGCACCGGAGTAGCAATATGACAGGTTTTACAAAGAAAACTTAGCGACGATTTGTTTCTATGTGCATCGCTCACGGCGACATTTTGTTGGTGTTTGTTAATTTCCAAAGCGCCATGTGGTTGATTGTCGCTTTGTTTCGAGATCGTAGTTATAGAGCTATGTTTTAATACCATTAAGTTATATCGTATACGTTTTTATTTTAACCTCCGTCGAATATGTCTATGATAAATGGGCACCAATCTACCCGACGGTCTCGCTACTCATCGGTCAGTTCATACGGTACCCATTTCGAACAACGCCTACGGAAAGAAGAGTGATAATCAGTAATGGTTTGCATCGCTGCTGATTTGTTACCCAATTCACGCTCTAGCCCTACATATGAAATTCATTGGTTTCCTCCCAAAAAAAATTAAAATTTTCTTAGGTGACAGTGGTCGGTGGACGGTCTGTTTTCGCTTTGTATTCAAAGCTTCCTCATCCTCTTTTAAATTCAGCAATCCAATTAAAAACTACTGTTCATGAACAAGCAGACTCACTAGAAGAAGTAATCAAAAGATCAAAACATTAATGGGCTTTAAAAGCTTTTTATAATCATATAAACCATAGCGCAAAAATCACGGCGCCTGAGTTCCATTTTATTAAGCAAATGCACCCCACTTTATCACAGAAAAAAATATATTGAATAAAAAAACAAATGAATTTTAATATGTTCCATATTCAAATTAATTACTAAAAAAACAGGGTTTACGATAGTGTATAACTTGACAATGTCAAAGTCTCGAGTAAAGAGTATCTAATTACTTTTGGCATGCCCCTCGTATGCTTTATTTTATGGGGTATGAAAGTCGTGTCACTTTGTGGTTTTATATGGAAAGGTTTTCAGTTATTTTGAAAATTGCTAATGCTTTATACCTACATAGATTTTTATGCACTCGCAAAAACACAAAATACCTGGACTATAATAATTATAATATTTGCTATACAAGACTCGTCAAATCGTTGAAACAAATGATAGAAGCAATTAAAAATATTTCATTTCACTTACCGAGGACACACATTATTACGATTTTACTATTTATTGGAAATATTCTTTTATATAAAATAAAGAAATATGAAAAAATATTTCGTTATTAATAAGAATGATTTAGCCGTGCAATTATATTGTTGTTCTTGGTATCAATATATATACCAATCTATAGGTCCGTTTTAAATTTAATCATGTTTTGTATGTTAACGCTTAATAAGGCACTAATCAGTCAATTAGTTCCGTAGTGTAAACTCCATATTTTGCCTGCGATTTCGTACACGTGGTGTTAGTAATCTTTATCTCGATAAAATCTAATGACTATTGGACGTTTCGCCTACGTTTATAATAACTATTGGTCGAAATCACTATTGGACGACTCGCCTACGGTTAACTCAACTACGGTCAATTGAGCTATGGTTGATTAAACTATCGGACGATTTGCCTATTTTTGAATGAACTAACGGACGATTCACGTTTTATTTTTAAATCATGCTTGCCTGAGAGAATCATTGAAGACATTACAGACAAAGGACTCAAGATCATAGACGCAGTTAACAAACTCAAGTGGAAAAATAAAGAACCACTAAATATGTGGACCCTTTCATTCCAAAAAGATGAAGAAGTTCAGAAAATTTACGAAATAAGATCTATTTTGGGGTGTAAGGTTGATATACAACCCCTAAAGTCATCAAAACTTATTCCACAATGCAAAAGGTGTCAGTCGTACGGCCATACACAAAAATATTGTTCTAAGGAACCTCGTTGTGTGAAATGTACAGGCAAACACCTAACTAAAGACTGCACCAAACCAGCAGATGCAAAGCTAAAGTGTATTCACTGTGGTGAGGCTCATCCAGCAAACTACAGGGGTTGCATCGTGGCCAAAGAACTACAACATTTAAGAAACAAACAGTCAAAAACAACAACAAATACATCACCAGTCGTACACGCACCCATTGTAAGTAGATCAACTCCGGTCATAGTATACAAAAATGCCACTAATGGGGTCTCTTATGCATTAATGGCAAAGCCATCTCAACCTGAACAAAAAGCTCAAACAACAATGCCTGATGTAGATAAAATATTAAGCCAAATATTGCTTTTTATGTCATCATTTGATGAAAGGTTAAAGAAGTTAGAAGCTGGCATTAAGAAGGCTCCACAGAAAAATAATAAATAATATGGATAATAAAACATTGAAAATCATAGCATGGAATACAAATGGACTGCTCAAACATCAGCAAGAGTTAAAAACAATCCTAATTAAAGAAAACTATGTCTAATATCCGAGACTCATTTCACCAGAGAGTCCTACATTAAAATAGATGGATATAAAACGTATCATGCGCTGCATCCAGACAACACTGCTAGAGGTGGTAGTACCATCATTGTCAAAGACTAAAGACACTCTCTACCATCATCAAGCACTTAAATTTGAAGAACAGCAAACTCAAGCTGTAGCTATTACCATCAAAACCAAACGTTATCCAATAACAATTTCAGCCATATACTGTCCGCCAAGGTCAGGCGCGGATCCAGGGGGGGGGGGGGTCAAGGGGGTCATGACCCCCCCCAAAATCCTAGTCGGAAAAAAAATCCGATAATATCAACTGGTTTTATGCTACTTTCATAGTTAGAATTAGGAAATTTTCTCTTAGCTGCAAGCTTTACGTACAAGTTCATAAAATTGATTCGCGGTTTTAATTATTTTTTTTACCAAGCTACTTTTTTTTCGGTCCTCGCCTACGAATTTTCCGTAGGTTCTCGTAGCAAACTGCACAGTATCTTTCATATTTAGGATTAATTGGATTATATTAACTACTGTTCGCGCTTTATGTCGTCTTTGCAGCTAAGTCTTTGCGCATGCAGCAAGCTGCTCGCATGTATAATAGTTTTTTTTTTTTGGCTCGCAGCAAGCTGCTCCCGCTCTATAAATAAGTATATTTTATTTTCATACTGCTCAGAGCGAGCAAAACTGAGATCATTCGTTCTGAAAGATTCAAAATTTTCTCGAACTGCTCGCACCTCATTCGTGCTAAAAATTTAAAATTTTCTCGGCGCTCGCAGCGCGCTTTTATAAATAAGAATATTTAGTTTCCTTGCCTCTCGGAGCAAACTAAGCGCACATCATTCGTGCTGAAAATTTCAAAATTTTATCGGCGCTCGCAGCGAGCTGCTCGCGCTTTATAAATAAGAAAATTTAGTTTCCATACCACTTGGAGCAAGCTAAATGCACGTCATACGTGCTGAAAAATTCAAAATTTTCTCGGCGCTCGCAGTGAGCAGCTCGCGCTTTTATAAATAAGAAAATTTAGTTTCCATACCACTTGGAGCAAGCTAAATGCACGTCATACGTGCTGAAAAATTCAAAATTTTCTCGGCGCTCGCAGTGAGCAGCTCGCGCTTTTATAAATAAGAATATTTAGTTTCCTTGCCCCTCGGAGCAAGCTAAACGCACGTCATACGTGCTGAAAAATTCAAAATTTTCTCGGCGTTCGCAGCGAGCTGATCGCACTCTATAAATAAGAATATTTAGTTTCCATACCACTTGGAGCAAGCTAAACGCACGTCATACGTACTGAAAAATTCAAAATTTTCTCGGCGCTCGCAGTGAGCAGCTTGCGCTTTTATAAATAAAAATATTTAGTTTCCTTGCCCCTCGGAGCAAGCTAAACGCACGTCATACGTGCTGAAAAATTCAAAATTTTCTCGGCGCTCGCAGCGACCTGCTCGCGCTCTATAAAAAAGAATATTTAGTTTCCTTACCACTTGGAGCAAGCTAAACGCACATCATTCGTGCTGAAAAATTCAAAATTTTCTCGGCGCTCGCAGCGAGCTGCTCGTGCTTTTATAAGTAAGAATATTTAGTTTCCTTGCCTCTCGGAGCAAGCTAAACGCACGTCATACGTGCTGAAAAATTCAAAAGTTTCTCGGCGCTCGCAGCGAGCTGCTCGCACTCTATAAATAAGAATATTTGGTTTCCTTACCACTTGGAGCAAGCTAAACGCACATCATTCGTGCTGAAAAATTCAAAATTTTCTCGGCGCTCGCAGCGAGCTGCTCGCGCTTTTATAAGTAAGAATATTTTAGTTTCCTTGCTACTTGGAGCAAGCAAAACGCGCATCGTTTGTATTGAAAAATAAGAGATATAAGATTTTCAAGACTTCGCTGAAACGAGTCCCCAAAAATTCTTAGTTTGAAAAAATTCTAGCCGATGACCCCCCCCCCAAAATTATGGTCTGGATCCGCGCCTGGCCAAGGTACGCATTAAAAGCTGAACATTATAAAAATATTTTGAAAAAACTTGGAAACAGTTTTTTTCATCCTAGGAGGAGACTTTAATGCCAAAAACACTTTCTGGGGATCCAGGCTAACGACAACAAAAGGAAAAGAGCTTCTTAGTGCCATAAGAGATTAAAACTGTAAAGCAACATCAACGGGAAAACCAACCTATTGGCCTACAGATCAAAATAAGATAACAGATTTGATAGATTTTTTTATTTATCACACCGAAAGCGCTACAAAGAGAGATCAAACAAATTAATAGAAAAAAATCTCCAGGTTTTGACCTAATTACCGGAGAAGTATTATATAATTTACCGCGCAAAGCTATTGTAAAACTGACAACTCTGATCAACGCCGCATTCCGACTACAACACGTTCCTGATGTGTGGAAGGTTGCTGAGGTTATCATGATACTCAAACCAGGTAAACCAGCCAACGAAGCATCATCATATAGACCTATATCACTGTTGCCAATTATGTCAAAGCTATTTGAAAAATTGATATTAAAACGACTAAAGCCTATTATCCAAGAAAAAAATCTGATACCAGACTATCAATTCGGATTCAGAGAACAACATTCGACAATAGATCAGGTACAAAGAATCACTAAAGTTGTACAATGGATGATTTGGTGCTTGGAAACTGTGTTGGATATGGTTTTGTTTTCAATAAAAAACTAAATATTTCACAGAAACACGTTTTCGCATTTATTCTTCTGGCATAAGAGAGATTTGACATTTGACATTTTTGACAGATAAAACATTAACCTTTTTGAATCACGTCCGTGTAACGGCGTCGCAATGCACACCATTTGCCAAATAAATAAAACAATTTATACATTCATCGCCCACCAAGGGCAAAGTGGACCTTTGTCCTTACATTTGTAGTACAATAAATGAGATCACACTCCAAACAAGTATGACGTGTTATTATAAAAAAACTGTGATATAACATACAAGCTAAATATTTATAACTTAATTATTTGTAATAGGTAAGATACAAATTTTTGATAATTGTCTCTTGAGAGATCCATTTTTAGTCTTTAAAGTGACCACACGAACTATGTCGTCCGCACCGGGGTGAGTAGCAACTATCCTGCCAAAGAGCCAACGACAAGGTGGTAAATTGTCCTCCTTTATAACTACTACATCGCCTTCGTTAGGCGAAGGCGTATGGGTTGACCACTTGTATCGATGTAAAAACTTTGTTAGGTACTCCCGCGACCACTGACGCCAAAAATCGTTGCCGTACACACCGGTCGACGAGAAGCGTCCCACCAGATACCGATTGATCGAGAAGCTGCGTCACGACTTCTGGCAGAGATGGCGGAAGGAGTTTATCGCCGAGTTGCAACAGCGCACGAAGTGGAGGACGCACCAACGAGAACTTCAAGTCGGCGACATGATCCTTCTGAAGGAAGAGAACCTTCCACCCCTGCAGTGGCGTCTCGCGTATTCGCACGCTTAATTTTTTTAAAATAGGACTAAAAATTTTATGTGAGCGATGGACCCATTTATATGTATTTTAGTGAAACCATATAAAATGTTTATTCGGGTACTTTGGGAGGTAATAGAGATGAGAAAACATTTAAGCTAAAATAAAACAATAATTGAAGTTATATATTTATTTATTGAAGTTATCTCTCGTACGAACTTTCTCATTAAACTTAAGAATAACAGTAATTTATGTAATATACATTCTTATCGATACGATATAGCGACTTTGCCACATCACTAGAAAGTTATGTGCCTCTAACTATTACCTAATCTGTGGCGTAACTGTGACCTTGAACGAGCCAATCAAATCTAGCCACCCATCCCCCGCACCCCACCATGTTTTGCCGATTTTGTTTTCATACAAAAAATGAACTAAGCGCGGTATATATCATATATCTCTCTTGTATATGGTAGCATACTAATTCATTGTATTTTCAATCACTACATACGCCCTAGTCCTCCACCCCAACTATAACTTCATTATAATATTCTTATTTATAAAAGCGCGAGAAGCTCGTTGCGAGCGCCTAGAAAATTTTAGTTATTGAAAATTATGCTTGTTTAAGGATTTGTAATTTTAAAATTGGCGCCAAATGTATTTTTATTTATTTTGTTGGCAAATGCATCATGTGTACAATAAGCAAATTAGGAAAAATTGAGATGTCAAAAATTACACTTGTCAACGGGTTATTGAACCTGTGCATTTTGTCATTCGCACTTCCTCTCAATGGCGCTTCACGGCTCTGCTCGTATTTTATGTAAAATTTAGTATTTTTGTAAAATAAAAGCCTTTCAAGTTATTTGTTGTTTAACTGTTCACCCCGTACAGTTTTTTGGTCCTTTGTAACCGGATAATCGGCGACGGTTAAGCAGTCATCGGGTTCAAGCTCAAAATTCCACGGACGGCACGGGTTTCGAGGCGCCATATTGTAAGGTTATCGGCGATCACCTCGACGCTGTTCCGTGAATCGGCATTTTTGAGTGAACCCAGGAATCGAGGAGACGTCGCGGCGACGTGGTCGGCGGCGCAGGATCCGGCGCAGGCGGCGGTGCGTGTGCTCTCGGCGCACGTGCTCAGGGCGTGCCCGCCCAACAAACATTTTAGTGCTAACGGCAACCTTTTTTAAAGCTTATAGTTACACAAATGTTATATAAGAGCTCCGGTAAGAGAATTAAGCGTTATTGAGGTGTTAAGGACAAATAATTAAACCTTCGAGAGAAGTAATGGTATTAAAAAAAAATAAAAACTTTAAGGTGATAATATGGAGTTAGTCGAGACCATTATATCACTACTTTTTATAGCTTTAAAAAGTCTAAAACACTAAAAGAAGTTTTAAGGTGTCTACTACCACTTACTAACGACTGATGTCATTGAACAGAGTTAGTTTAATGTCTTGTAACACTTTTAGTGATACTCTTATAACTTAAGGAAGAGTAAAACACTAAATGTTTTTGTCAGGTGTTAACTGACACTTGATGTTCTTAAACAGAGTTAGCCTACGTATCTTGTAACACTGTAAGGGTTAATGTTATAGCTTAAGGAAGAGTATACCACTAAAAGTTTTTGTCAGTTATTCACTAACACTTTTGGTTCTAGAACAGAGTTAGTTAAATGCTGTTTACAACCTAATAAGTTCAATGGAGCTCTTAGAGGTATTAAGAATGTTATTCGTTTTAGTGAAGTATTTTTATTATAAACTAGCTTATAATTAATGCTGTAAGAGTTTGATTCCACCTTAATAACACTTAAGGTTATATATTGCGGTTAATCGGTCAACAACAGGTCATACAGTGGTTCTTATTTATAGTATATACTGCGGCAAGCACTATTTGCAAACTTTATAACTATTATATATCACTTTAAGTGGAGTTACAGAATTAAAATCCCTTAAATAGGTACATCTAATATCTCACCCACTCCTCTAAATTTCATAATATTGACGGAAATATTATTTTTATCGATCAGGCACCCATGGAAACATAAAAAAGGACTTTGACTTTATTATAAATACAGACTAAATGCTATATAATATACATAATTATTATCAAAAATGGGTTTTCAAACAATAACAGCGGAACCCTAGAAATATTCAGCGAATGGCTCCAAATTAGACTTTTATGCAAACTTAACATATTTTTTCTGCTTTAAAACCCTATTGTAGAACTAAAAGTGGCTAAGGAGTGCTAATTATCATTCTTTAAAAACTTTGACTTGCATAACAGAGTTAACAGAAACCATAAGTGATTGCAAATTGACTCCATTAAAATAAAGATAACCTATAAAAAAAAATTGGATGAAACCTTGTTTTAAACATTATTACTTTACTTTTCAAAACAATTTTTTTTTACTTTTCTTTTAAAACCCTATATACACTATTAGAAACTATTATTTTCCATAATTGAAACAAAAGTATCTGAGTCTATTTATTTATTTTCTACAGAATAATATCAAAAGTAGTTTATTTCAGAGGCGCATTAAAATTGAGATGAAAACTAGTATATGTTTTTACAAAAAACTTATCACCGCAGTGAGATTTAATGATTATAATCAAACAACGAATCAAAAATACATTGACTTATCAATTAATTTTTATTTGTCGTCTTTACACTTAAAAACTCAATGTTGTGCTGGACATGATATATAGTTACTCTGCTCAATATTTAGATGCTGTTGGGGTAACAAAATCACAAAAAGTATGTAAATAAATCAAACAGTTGGCGCCTAATGTTGTATAAATTGCCACTTAATATCTGCGATATATTCCTAAGATATAAATTGTTTCAAATAAGCACTAATACACAAACTAAAAAGTTACAAGAGTAATTCATAGCACTTGTGTACCACTCTAGGGTTGCGATTGTAACCTGACAATAACTCATTAAACAATTAAAGTGGTAACAACAGCTCAAATAGCACCACTCTAACTCCTTACTATCACCCAAATATTACTCCTCTAGAACTCTTAAATAACTTTAAGTTCTAAATTCGTGGGCCCAAATCAGGGTTAAAAGGTAGTTATAGCGGCTTATACCACCTATTCTTAGCGCCTTAATAGCGCCTTAGATTTTTAAATTCTCTTACACAGCTTTTGTAGCACTAATTCTTATCACCTAAATGTTAGTTGGGCGGGACGCGCCAGCGGCTGCAAGGCGCAGCTGTGCAGTGCTGCGACGGGACACTGCGGCTACGAATCAGCGGTACAGTGAGTGCTAGTCAGTGAGTCTTGCAATAATGGCATCCAAGGTAAATGCACAAAAAGACACTTGCGTTAAAATAGAAAGGGCTTTAGCGAAATTTAAAAAGACCCCCAAGGATAGACCACTGATGTGTACGTACAGACTAGACTCACCAATTTAGAATGTATGTGGAGTCAATTTTTAGAAAATCATCGGGATATAGTATCCTCTTATGATGATTGGGAGGCGCTTCAAAAGTCTTCATACATGATTGAAGAAATATATTATGAAAGATCTGAAGAGGCATACTTAAATTATAAATCGGAGTTAATTCAATTCAATAAAAAAAGTAAACCAAAAGTGTATGTATCTAAGTACACCTAGTAACAATATTTACACATATTGTAATAATATTACATAAGCCGTTCTTGTTTAATTTATTAATAGTATTTTGTATTAAGTTAAAAATTTTATAAAGGCGTTTTTAGTCTGTAAAAAATATTGTACTTTCGTTAGTTATCATAAAATGTAGCCTAAATTTTATGTAAACTTGTTGTATTCTTATTGATAAATAAAGACATTTTAAAATCAAAAAAATCAATCAATTCAATAAAAAATCGACACCACAAACATTCAATGCCTCGGGACATAGTAGTAATTTAAATGCAGTTAAATTGTCTAAGATAGTGATACCTACTTTCTCAGGGAAATATTCAAAATGGGTCACCTTCCGTGACTTATTCACATCTTTAGTTCATTCTTATGCATCCTTGGATGATGTCCAACGGTTGCATTACCTGAAAGGCTATTTAACAGGGGAAGCTGAACAGTTGATTCGGCAATTGCCGATAACTGCTGCCAATTATGCGCAATGTTGGAAGCAGTTAGAGTCTAGATACAATAACAAACACTACCTCGCAAATTGCCTCTTAAAAAGGCTGTTTAGTTTAAACCCATGTGCAAAGGAATCGGCAGCCTCTGTTAAAGAGCTATTAGATATAACTACAGATTGTTTACACGGGCTGAGAAATATAGGGATCGATGTTACGAGTAGTACCTGGGATACAATAATCCTACACATTGTATCAAACAAATTAGACAAGGAAACGCGGAATGATTCCCGTTAAACATAAGGTTTTACATGCAACAACACAGTCGAATGTATGTATATTTTGTTCAAAAGAGCATAAGCTCCTCAATTGTAAAGAATTTTCAAAAGCAAATATTTCAAAGCGCCGTGATTTTGTATTAAAAAATAGGATTTGCTTTAATTGTTTGGGGAGTAACCACTCGGCTAGGTATTGTCCAAGCAAGTGTACTTGTAGAGTGTGCAAGGGAAAGCACCACTCTTTGCTCCATCCTGAGGGTTCAAGTGGGACATACGTCAACCGTAAGCGCGTCTACCTCTGGAGTCGGTGAAGGCGTCTCGATCGCTAGTAAGGCGGGTAACTTCAGTGGAGTAGAAGGTTTAGCAGCGGCAGTGGTCTCGTGTTTTGGCCAGCTGCCTGTCCAGCGCAAAGGGTTTTTGGTGACAGCAATTGTCATGGCAGAGTCATCAAAGGGTGACAACATTTATATCAGGGCAATGCTCGATCAAGGATCGGAAGTATCTTGCGTTTCAGAGGCAACTGTCCAACACTTGGGTATTAGGAAATATCCAGTGAAGGGAATTGAATCGGGTCTAGAAGGCAAAACGAACGTCACATCTAGACACATGGTGGAACTCAAGATCCACTCAAGGGTTGATAGTAGCATTTCAATTACTGTACAAGCTTACGTAATTAAATCTATCACTACGCTGCCAAGCTGCAAGATGGTGAAAATGGACTGGATCGATCCCAGTCATTCATTGGCACAAGCATCATCTTTAGGATGGCTCCTGTCCGGTGGAGTTCAAAACACATCGTCATGCAAGATGGTCTCACTGCACTTGTGCATGCAAGATGACGACATTCTCAAAAGGTTCTGGGAAATAGAGGCTGATCCTAAGCCCTCCCAGAAGATGATGACCGAAGAAGGAGTTCTATGTGAACAATTTTATGCGGATACTACAACGAGAGATGAAGATGGTAGATATGTGGTCAAGCTTCCATTTAGAACCGCTAAGCTAGCATGTGTGGAAGGAGATATAGAGCTCTAGCAGAGAGAAGGTTAAATGGATTACACACTAGATTCAAGAAGGATCCACAACTAAAGGAAAGGTATACGGAAGTTATGACAGAATATTTAAGGTTGGGATTCATGGAAAAGGTTCCAGAGGAAGAAAAAGCAAATAATGCAGTATACATACCTCATCATCCAGTCATTCGGAATGATAAAGACACCACTCGCGTGTGGGTCGTTTACGAGGCATCCTGTAAAGACAAAAATGGTGTGTCTTTAAACAGTTCATTAATGATTGGATCTACCTTGCAGATGGACTTGCGGCATTTGTTAATGAGATGGAGACAGCATCCCATTTGTATCGCAGCGGACATCATCAAGATGTATTGCCAAGTGAAGGTAGCTCAAGAGGATACAGACTACCAACGCCTGCTGTGGAAGGAAGATGCAGACCCTAAAGCTGAAGAATATAGATTGTTGCGTGTTACCTTTGGCACGGCTTGTGCTCCTTATCTGGCCGTGAAGAGTTTGCAGAGGGTAGGACAAGATGAAGGTCCCCAGCTTCCAGCAGCTGCCAAAATTGTAACCAGAGACATGTATATGGATGATGTTCTAACTGGCTGTAGTTCGGTAGAAGGTATCAAGATACAGGAAGATTTAACAGAGCTATTAAGAAAAGGTGGGTTCGAATTGCAGAAGTGGACCAGCAACAGCGATGAATTGCTGTAAGCTATAAGGCAAGAAAAGGAAGACAGGCAAGAGGAAATTAATTTAAAAACTGATGAAGTAGTGAAACTACTAGGTCTTAGCTGGAACCGACAACATGATGACTTCAGGGACTTAGTAACACCCCCACAAGATACGGGGCATGTAACTAAGAGGAAAACTATATCACAAATTGCAAGTCTGTATGACCCTTCAGGGGCACCCTGTGTCATAACAGCAAAAATCCTAATTTAGAATCTTTGGATTGCTGGATTGGAATGGGATCAAGAAGTGACAGGAAACTTGTTTAAGGAATGGGAAGCTTACCGCAAGGCACGGTGGAAGGTTCCACTCAAGTCACTCAAACTCTTTCTTGACACATTACATGTGAGAGTCGGCGGACGCTTGGGCAAATCCTCTCTAGAGGAAGGGTCAAAACATCCAATTTTGTTGCCCAAAACATCTACCTTCACGGCACTGGTTATAGCTGATGCCCACCTACGGACACTACATGGAGGCATACAGCTCATGCTGACTTATCTGGGCACCAAATACTACATTTTGGGAGCCAAGCCATCTAAAGGCCTACCTTCGCAGGTGTGTGAAATGTGTCCGACACAGCGCGCAGGGCGCGGCTCAGCTCATGGGAGAGCTGCCAGCTGCTCGAGTGAATCCAGCCAGACCATTCAAATGCAATGGAGTGGACTACGGCGGTCCAATCAACATACGAACATCAAAAGGACGCGGTTTTCATTCACACAAGGGATACATATGTTTGTTTGTATGCATGGTCACGCGTGCAGTGCACATTGAGGTGGTCAGTGATCTGACTACCGCTGGATTTTTAGCAGCTTTTAGGAGGTTCGTTGCTCGGCGAGGTCACTGAAAGGAAATTTGGAGCAACAATGGTACCAATTTTGTCGGGGCCTCTCGTGAGTTACAGAGTTTAATGGCTGCAGAAAGCGCCAATCTAGCAGACGAAGTAACTCAAGCGCTAGCCTCCAATGGCACAACATGGTACTTTATTCTCCCTGGCTCGCCAAATTTTGGAGGATTGTGGGAGGCAGGAATAAAGTCTACTAAGTTTCATTTAAAGAGGGTCATAGGTGACTCTACACGAACTTATGAAGAATTGTCTACTGTGTTAACACAGATTGAGGCGTGTCTCAACTCGAGGCCACTGTCGCGGCTTGAGTTTGAATCCGACGCCATCAATGTTCTGACTCCAAGTCATTTCCTAGTGGGTGAGGCACTAGTCACCGCTCCAGACTATAATAATTTTGAGGCTTGTAACGTTGGTAGTTTACGTAGGTGGCAGTTGACACAGAGGACGCTGCAAGGGTTTTGGAATCGATGGTCACAAGAATATCTCACTCAGTTTCTTCATCGGTACAAATGGGCTTACCAGACCCCTGAGCCCCTAGTAGAAGACATAGTTTTGGTAAAAGAGGAGAACTTGCCTCCTTGTCGCTGGCTGCTTGGTCGGGTGGTTACTAAACATCCTGGGAATGACAAAATTACACGTGTTGTTACATTGCGCACAAAAAAAATCACTTATAAAACGGCCAACTTCTAAATTATGTATTCTCCCAGTTGCTAATTGAACACATAACAAACGTATTAAGCCGTTTATAATTGTATGTAAAATGCATAATGTTGAATTAGGTATCAATTGTAAACTTAATCAATGCATTGTAATTTAAAATAGTTAATCTACTAAGGTGAATTGTATTGTTCAGTAGGATAACTTTCATAATATTGGATTGTATCGGTTAGTCCTTTAATTTTCAAATTCTTGTACTGTACAACAGTGGTCAAATCTTAATTTCTTGTATTATTGTGTGAAGGATAATAATATATATCCTTCAGTGGGCGGAATGTATAAGGATTTGTAATTTTAAAATTGGCGCCAAATGTATATTTATTTTTTTGTTGGCAAATGCATCATGTGTACAATAAGCAAATTAGGAAAAATTGAGATGTCAAAAATTACACTTGTCAACGGGTTATTGAACAAAATGCACAGGATTTTGTCATTCGCACTTCCTCTCAATGGCGCTTCACGGCTCTGCTAGTATTTTATGTAAAATTTAGTTTTTTTTGTATAATAAAAGCCTTCCAAGTTATTTGTTGTTTAACTGTACACCCCGTACAATGCTAAAAAAATTTTCAGCACGAATGATGTGCGTTGAGCTTACTCCGAGTGGCAAGGAAACTAAATATTCTTATTTATAAATGCGCGAGCAGCTCGCTGCGAGCGTCGAGAAAATTTTGAATTTTCAGCACGGATGACGAGTTAATCGCGCTTTCATAAATAAGGATAATATTTTCGCGCATTTGCGCGAGCAGCTCGCTGCGAGCACCGAGAAAATTTTGAATTATTTAGCACGAATGATGTGCGTTTCGTTTGATCGGTGTAGCAAGGAAACTAAATATTATTCTTATTTATGAAAGCGCGATAAACTCGCTGCGAGCGCCGAGAAAATTTTAAATTTTTCAGCACGAATGATGTTCGTTTAGCTTGCTCCGAGTAGCAAAGAAACTAAATATGCTTATTTATAAAAGCGCGAGCAGCTCGATGCGAGCGCCTAGAAAATTTTAGTTATTGAAAATTGTGCTAAAGAAATTTTTCAGCACTAATGATGCTGGATGCAGGTCGCTTCCAACCGGTACATATAGAAGTCCAAAGGCCTATGTTCAGCAGTGGACGTCTTACGGCTGAGATGATGATGATGATGAATGATGTGCGTTGAGCTTGCTCTGAGTGGCAAGGAAACCAAATATTCTTATTTATGAATGCGCGAACAGCTTGCTGCGAGCGCCGAGAAAATTTTGAATTATTCAGGACGAATGATGTTCGTTTAGCTTGCTCCGAGTAGCAAGGAAACTAAATATCCTTATCGCGCTTTTATATATATTGTTAGCCGATTTAAAAAAAAAAAACGGGTGACATCGACTCCCACCACCGCCTATAAAAGCGACTGTAAACGTCGCCTCGCTCTCATTTCATCGTCAGCCGTCGTAGAAGCAACATCTCTGCCACTTTGGTGATATTTTTTTTGATTTGAAATTGTGTCGAATCTCTGCCCAAATCGTTCAAATTATTGAATTTGTTTTAGTTGTAATTACAAGTTAGTTTTATAAGATTAACTTTGTATTTTTTTTTGATTAAATTGGAACTAGTCTTCAATATCAGAAGTGGGATCATACTTGCGTTCTCCACGTGAGTTATGATCATTTAACTGCTCTTGATTATTTTTGGGCAAAGATTCTATTTTTGTGATTTTGTGGGTAGGTATTCATTTGTTGTTTGTGCTTCGTCGCGTAATGTGAAAATTGCAGACAATCACGTAGCTGTGATAAATACGCGAGTGATAGATCGAGTATCGCGGTCCACATATTTTTGTGTGTAAAGTTTTATAAATGTTGCTCATACCCTCAAAATATTTTTGTAAAGAAAATAACGTTTTGGTCAAATTAGGCCGAGCGTTATAAGAAGAACGAATCGCTGTTGTCATGGGTGGGCTACATAAGTTTAATCTGAACGTTTTTGAAGTATTTTTGGTGCCTAAATGTGGAAAACAAATTGTTGCCGTGTTCTTTTTCTGTTTAACAGAGCTGCAGGTGAATGTTGCCGATGTGTGGCGCGTGTGCGCCTATGTGCAGTCTCCTGTGGCGCGTGTGCGCTTATGTGCAGTCTCCTGTGGCGCGTGTGCGCTTGTGTGCAGTCTCCTGTGGCGCGTGTGCGCTTGTGTGCAGTCTCCTGTGGCGCGTGTGCGCTTGTGTGCAGTCTCTTGTGGCGCGTGTGCGCCTGTGTGCTGTGATTTGCGACGATGTGTGTGGTAAAGCAGAGTAGATCTGAGTGATCTACTGATTCGGTGCGTCCATTTCAATTTGGTTTTTATTATTATTGTGGCGACCAAAGAGAGTGTTACGATGTTAGGAAGGTTTAAGCCTTCTGAAGATTTTTTGTAGCTGAGAAGTTTGGTGTAGCGGGTAGTTTGAAATGTTTCAAAATACCTGAGGGCTAACTACCGATTGATATTGAAATTGTGACAGAAAACGATTCAGACAGATTTTTTGTGTGTGTGTGCGTCAAAACTACAGTAGGTCGCTTGGTGACTGTACCGGAGTATCGTAGTCCAAGCCTACTATTAGGCCTACTATTAGGGGGTTAAGTCAGTACTTGTTTTCTAGTTTTATCCGTAGAAACGCGTTGAGCGTTAAGCGACTGTGTGGTCATAGTGTTTTTAGTGACTAAAACCTCTTGAACATGAATTCGTTTCTTGTTTTGTCTAGTTGTACAACAGTGTACGACAGTCAGGCTATCGTTTTAGCTATTGACCGCAAGATTACTGAATAACGGTTGAATTTGATTGCAGACCTAAGTTTTTTTTTCTTGTCTTACAATTTTACTTACCCTCACTTGTTTTAGCTTAACACGAAGCATATAAGTGCTTTATAGTGATGTGGTTTTATTGTAAGATTTATTAGACATCTACGATTGATGTGGATAAAGCGCTAAGCAGTACACCTAAGTGAATAGTAAGGCTCTCGCCCTGCGTAGTGAAAGTTGATAGTGTGTACCGGTAAAATACGATGTTCGTTGATAAGAGATCCTAGGCTGATATAACAAATGATATTGGCATTGGGTCAGGTTAACCGAACGCGATACTGTGCTGTGTTATCTGTGTTACAGATGAGTGATGTGTGCGCACATGTTCAGCGCGTGTGGCCTGAGCGTCGCGCTGTATCCTGAGCGTCAGCACATGTGGCCTGTGCGTCGCGCTGTATCCTGAGCATCAGCGCGTGTGGCCTGTGCGTCGCGCTGTATCCTGAGCATCAGCGCGTGCGGCCTGAGCGTCGCGCTGTATCCTGAGTGTCAGCGCGTGCGTCCTGAGCGTCGCGCTGTATCCTGAGTGTCAGCGCGTGCGGCCTGAGCGTCGCGCTGTATCCTGAGTGTTCATCCTGTTTGCCGGTGCAGCGGGTCTGCCGGTGCTGCCGGTCTGCCGGTGCTGCGGGTCTGCCGATGCTGCGGGTCTGCCGCTGCTGCGGGTCTGCCGGTGCTGCGTGTTGCGAGTGCTGCGAGCACTGCAGGTCGCGAGTCTGCGAGTCTGCCGGTGCGGTCCAGTGGTGATTGGTGACGAGCCAATCTGGAGCACCCGGCTTCGTGCAGTCTTCACGCATGGCGGGCGCTGACCCGGAAGTCGCGTTCGCTGAATGCGCAGCAGGACTTGGTCCTGGCGGGCGCTAACCCGGAAGTCGCGTTCGCTGAATGCGCAGCAGGACTTGGTCCTGGCGGGCGCTGACCCGGAAGTCGCGTTCGCTGAATGCGCAGCAGGCTTTGTCCTGGGGGACCCTGTCCCAGCGGGCTCCGTCCCGGTTGCCGTTCATAGAACATGAATGTGCATCAGGACTCTGTCCTGGCAGGCTCTGTCCTGGTCACGCTTCACGTGGAAACTTGCAAGTTCAAGTATGCATCTGAAAGACGACTTTTGAGTGGTGATGTATGCATACATGTTTGAAACTGATGTGTGAAAGCGAAATGTTTTGCTTTTTAGTTGTTTTACGAAAGTATGATTTTGTATGAGGGCCTTGTATGTGTGATGTATGAAAGAATAGGCAACATTGTTTGTCGTCTTGAATAATCAAAAGTTCTCTCCTCATATAGATGAAGACTCTGACGCTGACGATGTCGGTGAGCCCTCAGGTGCCTCTGTGGGCGTCGCTACTGCTCCTGGCGCTGACGAAGACGGCGAGCCAAGTCCCGCCGTGCCTGCTGGTGCTTCCGAAGATAACTCCAGCGCGGATCGTTATGTGATTTTTTTTTACGATCACATTTTGATGTGCACCGTTATGCATATTTTTGTGAGACCGTGTGGGTTGTGTCTCACTAAGATGTGTGAATTTATTTGTGGCCGGGTGCGCATCCTTACGTGATCTTTTTATGTGATCACGCATTAATGAACACCACATGCGGATCATTATGTGATTTTTTTGTGTAATCACATTTTGAATCACATCTTTCTGAAACCTTGTCAAGTTCATTTCATTTGGATGTGTTATTACATGGGCATTCTTATGTAATCTTTCGAGTAACTACATACGAGATGCACCGTGCACCACTGGACTCACTATCTTATGCGGTCCATCAAATGTATCGCGGGTCGCATACGTGTGTGAGTGTGATTTCTGATAAGTGATCATTTTGGTGTGTGTATTCTGTTTTATTACAGAATCGGACTCTGAAACGCAGGAGTCCACTGCTGCCATAGCTGCTGCCGCCTGAGGACAGCGAGACTGCGGGTGCTGAGCTACAGCCTGGTACACCCGGTGTGCAGAGCCTCGCGAGTCAGCCAGCCGCCATCGTGTCCGTCTCCAGACAGCAGCCAGGCATCGGAGCACCCTATGATCCTGTTGAAATAAATGAGCCCGAGGACGGACTCGTTCCAGGAGAGGCCGTGTTAGCCGATTTTTAAAAAAAAACGGGTGACATCGACTCCCACCACCGCCTATAAAAGCGACTGTAAACGTCGCCTCGCTCTCATTTCATCGTCAGCCGTCGTAGAAGCAACATCTCTGCCACTTTGGTGATATTTTTTTTGATTTGAAATTGTGTCGAATCTCTGCCCAAATCGTTCAAATTATTGAATTTGTTTTAGTTGTAATTACAAGTTAGTTTTATAAGATTAACTTTGTATTTTTTTTTTATTAAATTGGAACTAGTCTTCAATATCTTATTATACATATATATATGTATGTATAATAAGATAATTTTTTAACTATCTACAATGTATTGATTGACATAATTTTACAATAACTTATGTGTTTTCTAATGTATGAGCTATTTTATTTCATCGTTTTATTTGTAAGGTTTGCATCATAATCCATACAGTAGTTTTTCGCGTGAGAAGGGGAACAAATATTGCGATTTTATTTTTAGGGTTCCGTACCTCAAATGGAAAAAACGGAACCCTTATAGGATCACTTTGTTGTCCGTCCGTCCGTCCGTCTGTCTGTCTGTCTGTCAAGACCCTTTTTCTCAGGAACGCGTGAAGGTAAGAAGCTGAAATTTATAGGAAATACTAAAGTCCATTGCCTCTTAGAGCTGTGAAAATTTCAAACTTCTAGGCCAACGCAATCAAGAGATATAGTCGAATATGTTGCAAATTTCAGCAAATTTTCGACATTACCAAATAAATCAAAACCTACGGGGCACTTCCCGTGAACTCAGAATCTTGAAATTTGGCACGAAGCAATACCTTAGAGCACAAATATAGGAAAAATTGCGAAAACTATAAATTTTAATTTGCATCATATGAAAAAAATATTTTGAATAATTTTATACCTACTACCCCTTTTCTCATGAACGCGTAAACGTATTAAATTGAAATTAATATCAAATACTCTCTATAATACCTTTAAACTGTAATAAAATCAAACCTCTATGTCAACGCATTCAAAAGAAACAGCAATTTTAGTCGCAATTTTAAACTCGCAACTACTCTCAAAAAATCAAAACCTACGGAGTACTTCTCGTGAACTTAGAATCTTGAAATTTGGCACGAAGCAACTCCTTAGAGCACAGATAAAGGAAAAATTGCGAAAACAGTAATTTTTTTGTTACATCATATAAAAAAATATTTTTAATAATTTCATACTTACTACCTCATTTCTCATGAACGTGTTCAGGTATTGAACTAAAATTCATACGAAATACTAAAGTCTATTATACCTTTAAACTGTAATAAAATCAAACCTCTATCTCAACGCATTCAAAAGAAACAGCCATTTTAGCGGTAATTTTAAACTCGCGACTACTCTCAAGGAAATCAAAACCTACTTGCCGTTAACTCAGAATCTTGAAATTTGGCACGCAGCAACGTCTTAAATCATAGGCACAGGAAAAATTGCGAAAACTGTAAATTTTGAGTTACATCATATAAAAAAATATTTTTGATAATATTGTATTTCCTTCCCCTTTCCTCAAGAACGCGTACAGGTATTAAATTTAAATTCATATCAAATACTCAGCTTTATAATAACATTAAGCTGTAAAAAAATCAAACATCTATGTCAACACAATCAAAAGAAACAGCAATTTTAGCCGCATATTTTCAAACTCGCAAGTACTCGCAAGGGAATCAAAACCTACAGTTTATAATATTATACTCACTTTTCCTTAGGGTTCCGTACAAACCTACAGGTTTGTACGGAACCCTTGGTGCTCGAGTCCTACTTGACCGGTTTTATTGATTATTTAGAGCAGATAATGTTCGCCCTAGTAAAGGTTCACATAGAACAAAGTGAAACATTCGATTTTATACCGGCCAAACACGATTTTAGGACAAACTAGTTTAGCTCTTTCTACTGGCATGTAATTAACAACAGTCTACGACAATACCCGTATGTGCGATGACTAGGTATTTCATTCCGTGTTTCTTACTATTTTGACTTTCTAGATAGATATAGGTACTATAGGTATTGTTTAGACGGCCATGCCAGTTTATCCTAAAGTGTGCTAATTTATATCAGGATCAACTAATTTGGCCTAGCCTGAACTGGTTTATCCTATCGGCTTTAGGACAAACTAGTTTGGGCTAGGCTAAACTAGTTAGCTGGCGGCAGCCTGGCACATGGGCGGATCCAGGATTTGGTTCTGAGCGGGGGGGGAGGGGCTTCTGGAGGGGGCCTATGGCCTGGCAGGTGATATTATGGTAACGTCTTGATGAACACATTCTTCTTTATTTACACTAGCTTTAAAGAATTCTACAATTACCATGAACTATAGATATAATGCAGTCTGAAGCTTTTTTAATGTTGCGTGGATTAATCCATGGTTTCTGTTTTGTCTTTTGATAACTACATGAGTTAGGTTTCGTGGCGAAGAATCTTCTATATTGCAATCCAGGTAAATTGACGACTTTAAGTGGAGGCTCAACATTACCAAGTTTGTTGTTGACTTTAGTCCAGTTATATACCCCTTCTAGTGAGAGCTCAGAGCCTTCGATGTTGACGATTAAGAATGTCAAAATTAACATAGAAAGGAAATAATAACCACCTAAAAATAAATGCACACATTAAGGTAATAAAACATTAAGGTAATAAAACACACATTACACATGTACACATTAAGGTAATAAAACATTAAATTGACACTAAACAACAAATATGTTCACATGTTATAGGCCGCTTTAAGAGTTTGCAGTTTGATATATTAAAAAATGGCAAGGGCAGCAGTATTTTTACAAGCTTTTATTTACTTTCACTTGTCTGTTGTCTGTCTGCCTGTCTGTCTGTAATCAAATCTTGAAACTTAAATTTGACCCACTTTCCGGTGTCCGATTGAACTGAAATTTTGCATGCATGCATAAATCGGATGACAATGCAATATTATTATGACATGGAGCTGATCTGATGATGGAGCGGGAAGGTGGCTATAGGAACTCCGTAATAAAACGACGTAACCCCATCAAGTTTGGGCTCATTTGATTCGTCTTGACGAGTATTTTATGGTAATAATATAATAAAAAGCTTGTTTTTAAAAAGTTTTTTTTAAAATTTCACTTGTCTTCTATCTATCTGTCGGTCTCTCTCTGTGTGCGCGTGCGCGCGTGCGTACGTGCGTGCATGTGTTATAATATTTGCTATACTATACAAGACTCGTCAAAAATCGTTGAAACAATTGAAAGAAGCAATTAAAAATATTTTATTTCACTTACCGAGGATACACATTATTATGATTTTACTATTTGGAAATATTCTTTTGTATAAAATAATATTAAAAGTATATACTATTAATATATAGAAATATTTCGTTATTAAAAAGAATGCTTTAGCCGTACAATTTTGTTGTTTATTCGGAATGAATATATATATCCCAATCTATAGGTCCGTTTAAAATTAAATCATGTTTTGTATGTAAATGTTTAGTAAGACACTAATTAGACAATTAGTTCCATAATATAAACTCCATATTATTTTGCCCGCGACTTTGTACCCGTGGAATTAGTAACCTATATTTCTAAAGAAACTTCTACCCCCCTTTTAGCATCTTTAAATATCTAAATTAAGTATGTAAATAATTTAAATGTTGTAGTTGGATTAATTTATTTAGTCCGGCCCCCTATTTATAGATAAATGTTCATTTTATCATTGTATTCTTATATAATATACTTAGTTTATTAATTTATTTTGATTAAAGAACAACTTTATAAGAATTAAAATTAGCAATGGCAATACACCATCTTGTGGCATTATCTTTATTTATTTTCCTCTTCGGTGTCGTTAATGAACTTGTAGTTGTTTCTCCGCTCCCTTTTAATCCGCACTCACTATCTGACCTATTAAGTATTAAAAAATTAAAAATTAAAAAAAACCCCCAACGCAATACGTAATTCACCATTTTTTGATGGCGGCCATCTTGGATGTTAAATGTTATATAGTGGGCTGTAATCTACTCGTTAAGCCCTTTCATTTGATACCCATATTGAGGGGGTCGTGGAAGAAAAAAGTAATCCGCTATTTTGTAGCGGCGGCCATCTTGGACCGATTTTCACCAAACATGGCTAAGAACACTCTCGACTAACTCTACTTTCAAACAAAAAAAACTAAATCAAAATCCGTTCATCCGTTTGGGCGCTACGATGCCACAGACAGACACATACACACACACACACACACACAGACAGACAGACAGACAGACAGACAGACAGACAGACACGTCAAACTTATAACACCCCGTCGTTTTTGCGTCGGGGGTTAAAAAGCATTTTAAAGGTGCAAACGCACTACGCGGCACGGCACTGCGCAGCAAGTATCTTTGTATAAAAATGTATGTGACACATACGTCCTTTATCGCCCTCACATCTTCCAGAGACTCAAATTGCGGCTGGTGCGGCGGCAGTTTCTGCTGAGCGGCTCAAGCGGCGTAAATATGCTAACTTCGACAGCGGTTACATTTTTGAGCCGTATGGGGTAGAGACATTGAATCATTGGGGACCGGGAGCTCACCGCATTTTCCAAAACTTATCTGAGCGCTTGGTCGAGGCGACATGTGACCAAAATGCTGGGGTATATTTGGCCCAACGTATAAGTATTGGTTTCAACGTGGCAATGCTGCCAGCATTCTGGGCACTCTGCCATCTGACAGTGGTTTGGAGCACTTGGATTTTCTGTAGATTGGCTTGTGGCTGATCTGTGGTTAATAAAAGTGTTCTCAACTGCTGTAGTAGCTGTAGTATTGTTAGTTTGTTTGTCTCAATAAAGGCGTACCTATATGTTGCAATTTCAGGTCGCCGAGATTATAACAGGGTCTGCAACATGACCTAACGACTGCCTCCTACATACGAGAAACAGCCAGGACCCACAGTTTTTCGTGCCTTCCGAAACATGGTAGCGTCCAGGTGAACTTTTTGCCACACACTGAGATTTGAACCCAGGGTCTCCGGATTAAAAGCTGGACGTATGACCGCTGGGTCACGGACGCTACTTGACCGCGCCATGCCGTGCCGCGCCGCTGCAGTGCAGTTGCCGCGTAGTGAGAATCGACCTTAACTTACCAAGAAAGCATTTCATTTTTTAATTTTGTCAGTTTCGTTTGATTTTGTTTCTTTCGTAGTTATCAAGAATGCTTTACGACTAAAGTCGTAAAAATAATAATTATCTCTGATTTGACATCTATGTAACAACGAATTTATACAAAAAAAAACTTTATTAATTAGCTTGACTGATCAATTAATTTTATAATTGTAATTTAATTGCCCGTGCATGTCCCTGCTACTTTCAATTACAGTTAATTAACTTCACATTATATATTTTAAGTGTCGCCAGTCGCTAACAAAAAAACCACCTACTAATGCTCTTTCAATAATGTGAGGTCTGAAAAAAAAAAAAAAAAAAACAGAAAATGAAGAATGAAAATCAATAAATACCTACTAAATATATTATATTAATAAGGGGAGAGAAGGAAGTTTTTCATGACTATGATATTGTCGGCAAACCGAAGGTGGGTGAAGTATTTGCCGTTGATATTGCAGTCAAGTCCATGCCATTCCAGGAGCTTGAAGGTGTCTTTCATTATGGCAGTAAACAGCTTCGGAGAGATAACGTCTCCCTGTCTTACGCCTCTTTTTAATGACCTTCGTGCTCTGCTCTTGTACTCGGCACAGTAGCGTTATTTAAACAAGCGCTTCAACATTTCAATGTACCGATAGCAACGAATTAGGGAAATAAACCGATAGTCAATATGGCATCGCTGAAGTGACTCGAGCACCGCCCATGTTTCCACCGACTCAAAGGCTTTTTCATAGTAGACAAACGCTAAGCGTAATGGTAATTTATACTCTTCGGACTTCTGTATAACTTGCCACAGCGAATGAATGTGGTCTATGGATAGTACCATAGACCACAGCCTCTTCGGAAACCGGATTGTTCGGGAGGTTATGTTTGATGGAAGTCGGTCACAGATGTCCACGTAATTGTGGATCACATATTTTTTACCGCCGACGCAAAAACGAGGGATATAATAAATATGATATATACATTTTCAAATCTCATTCGACAGTTGCAATTTTGAAACAGACATTCAGTGGTTCTTGCTTAATGGTCAATGATATACATACATTATACAAGTAAATAGGTACATAGGTAGGTAATTTGTAAATTAAATAAAATCTAGTTATAAAGAATATCAATAAATTTACAATAATATTATTTATTTACAATGACTTATCTAGACCTAAGTAGATATATAATTAAATAGATAAGTACTATAGGCGGGTGATCCCTATGACTTGCGCATGTAGTGCAAGACTGTAGGTTATTTATTATGTTTAAGAACCGCGTTCAGTCACATTACTGTATAACTCTTTTCCGTGACTACAGTACATATTAACTCATCATTGAAGGGTTCTATTTTGGGACAGCACCTGCTCAGCCCGAATGAGCTTAGAGAGATGACCCCTAGGAAAATCCTGCAGATTCTAGAAGCTGCTATGGTCTGTGGTGAACTCTAGCGCAACGCCTAAGGGACAATCTCACCATAATAAGCGGCGATCACAATAGGCCAATAATGGTCGCAGTGATATTATAACCGCACAAAATAAATTAAAAAAAAAAAAAAAGGATTCTACACGTCTCAAAGTGTGAATATGTCACCGGAAAATAACAAGATTCGTAAGTTTATAAATTTCCTAAAATTTCTTAGGAAATTTATAAACTTTCGTAGGATTCCAAACGAGAGATGAATTGTATTATTTTACGCCTACATTTTCGTAAATTGATAAACTTACTGAACTCACTCGTAAAATTATAAGTGTGAATACCATAGAGCTACGAAAGTTTTGAAGTGGCCATGACCAAAAAGCGAAAACAGTTGGTTAGGTTAGGTTTGCACAGTGACCACAACGCGCGAGCCGAGCGAGCGAAGCGAGCGTGCCGCGGCAGCGGCCGGCGAAGCGCCAGATACGAGTTTTTTTTTACTGAATATTTTTTATTTGTTGATGTTCAGAGACCTGGACGCGTCATGAACTCTCTGGATATCTACAAATATAAATCATTTAGGTATCAAAAATAAACTCGTACCTGGCGCTTCGCCGGCCGCTGCCGCGGCACGCTCGCTTCGCTCGCTCGGCTCGCGCATTGTGGTCACTGTTCAAACCTAACCTAACCAACAGATTTCGGATTTTCCAGATCTATAGTTCCACATACCGCCCCGCGCCCCCCAGGCGTGGGGTGATGATGCGTAACGCATTTTTCCTGGGTCAAAAAAAAAAAAAAAATGGTAACAGGCATTGTCACTGTCAACATCGACCAATCAGAGACCAGTGTGTTATTTTCCGTATTTTAAAAAAGCGTTAAATTAAAAGCTCATCTGTGATTGGTCGATCCGTTTAGAATCAATTTATCTCGTTTGGAATCCTACGAAAGTTTATAAATTTCCTAGATAATTTTAGGAAATTTATAAACTTACGAATCTTGTTATTTTCCGGTGACAAATTATACAAGGTGAAAGAACAGTCTCGTTGCTGATAGTATGTCATCGTGTACTGATAATAATGAATTTCAACCTTAAGAATTACCTACAATTTCCAATTATAATACAAACATATGTGCCATTATTATTTTTTATTTTCCTCTTCGGCGTTGTTAATGAAGTTGTGGTTGCATCTTCGCTCTCTTTTGGTTTCTTCAACATTTTGGCCAGCTCTTTAATATAATTTTTTAGTGGTTTATCGGATGATCTTAAAGAATTTAACTCATTCAGGGATTCATTTGATTTTGTTTCATAGTTTAAGGTTTTATTGAGGTATTCATTGACATCAATTGTATCATTGAAACTTTTTAAGTTCTTTGGAGACAGCTCCGAACTTTTGTTGAAGTCGATCAAAAACATTAAAAATAAAATAAAAAGGAAATAATCAGGGCCTGAAAGAAAAAAAAATTGATAATAAAAATAAACGTACTACTTATTAAAATTATAAATAGCGGTAAGTAATAAGTCGATTTTACTTACCAAGAAAGCGTTTCATGTTTTAATGCTGTGTCAGTTTTCTTTCGTAAATAACAAGAATTTGTACTCGTACTTAAGTCGTAGAAATAATCTCTGTTGCAATATGAGTATAACAAAGAGTTTATATTTTTACAAAAAGAAAAATTAATTAGCTGGACTGATAAGTCAATTAGTTCTCTAATTATATTTTAATTACAGGCGTATGTCTCTGACTTCTAATTATTAATTTACCTCACATTGTATAAGGCTCACTCCATGGAATCGATTCTTATCGTCACCTTCATGGCAACTCTTATTTATTGCTTATTTGTAATGTTTATGTATAATATTGTATAGAGTTGGATACTTCACATACACAGGCCATACTTCACACCACCATCTAGAGAAACGGTACGGCGCCATCGCTACATGGTTAATATTCCGTTTGTCCGCACGAAGCGATTTGCTTCGACCTTCATAATCCGGACGGCGAAGATTTGGAACTCCCTACCTGCTTCAGTGTTTCCCGAAAATTACAACTTGGGTGTCTTCAAGTCGAGGGTTAATAGGTATTTGTTAGGCCTGTGTGTAATAGCTTCGACCACGTCTTCACTTACCAACAGGTGAGACTGTGGTCAAACGCAGTCCTATTGTATATAAAAATAAAAAAAACCAAGCGTTTCGTTTCAGAGTTCCTATGGCCACCTTCCAGCTCCATCATCAGATCAGCTCGATGTCATAAAAATATTGCATTGTCATCCGATTTATGCATGCATGCAAACTTTCAACTCAATCGGACACCGGGAAGTGGGTCAAATTTAACTTGCAAGATTTGATTTCACACATACAGACAGACAGACAGACAGACAGACAACAGACAAGTGAAAGTAAATAAAAGCTTGTAATAAACAGGACCTATTTGTTATGCCAATTTTTTGCCTACTAAACAAACAACACGTCAAAGCGGACACTTTATGGTTAATAATATCACGAAAATACTACAAATCGGGATCATTTTACCCGAATACACCAATGTACTTACTTACTTTTATTAATTATTATAACTGTAGTGGTTACTTTTTTATTTTATAGCGTAATATTATGACATCTTAACATTTTTTAATACCGTAGTCGTTAAAGTCCATATAAATTGCTTTATGTTTTATTTCATACTCTCGAAATCTTCGTAAATGAAAAATTAATCAAATTATATTAAAACCGATTCAATGAAAATAATAATATAAATGATAATTAAAAAGGTTTTACTAACGATTTTTCGCTTTCTCATAAGCCATCAATAGATGAACTCAAACTAGGCAAATAAACACACAATGTCACATCTCTATATTTATTATTCTTTGACAAAAGGAGAAATGTCACAAAATATCAGCCGCTTTGTTTGAATAAAATTGTAAAATGTTTATCTAGGTACTTACCGATGAAAACTTATTGCTTTGCACTAGATGTGTTGCGTAAACACTTGGTGCAATACCTCATCACATATTATTTGTGATTTAATGTTTTTTTTTGTATCAAATGTAAGCAGAGACTGTCGCGCTCAAAAGCAGGTAAGCGACTAATTGCAGCGGTAGTTATAGGCCTGTGTGAAAAAGACGCAGTAGGGATGGGTGATGATTATTCCAGTGTAACGTATAGATCAGTGGCCCGTTGTTGATTTTAACGTATTAATACTATTTCAAACAAATTTTGTCTGTAGGAATTGATTTAGTGTTCATAATACAAATGTTAACATTACAATTTTCGATTATACATCATTAGACATCGTCACCATTTATCATCTAGTTTTAGATATTGCACACCGCCGTCTATTATTGTATTTACAGTCCTGTTCTATTCCCAGGTTGTCTGTAAGAAATTGCCTAGTGCGATAAGACCGCCGATTGTTTACCTAGCGTTAAGATATATAGGGTGTTTCACTTCAGCACATGCTGAGTTAGCACCTATTCGGCGACGCATATGTAACAGTATGGGTACACCGACGCACAATCTCGCAGGACACTTAGAGAGTATATTTATTAAGATTTTTTTTTCTTTGTATTTTTCATTGTTTCAGTTGTTATGTAGTTTTAAGTAAATTAATATTCAGGATTTATTTGTTTTTGTGTTGGTGTTTAAGTAATGTGTCGTTTTGTTTTTGCAGTATGTTACATGTGTTTTGTCGAATAAATGTATTTTCTTTCTTTCTTTCTTTTCTTTCAATAAGCTCCTATGTAATTGTTTGGTATGCAATAAAGTATTATTCTATTCTATTCTATCTTTACATTGACCAATGAGGACGCAATAAGTGGCTTCTTTTACACGCTTTTTTGATGAATCGATTAACTTCTTGGTCAGCTCTTTAATATAACCATTTAGTGCCTTATCGGGTGATCTTCTAGATTTTAATTCATGCAAGTTGGATCCCTTCGATTTTATTTGATTGTTGAGGTTTTCATTGAAATCAGTTGTGGCATTGAGATTTTGCAAGATTAGAGAGAGTTCGGAGCCTTGGATGAGGTCCAACAAGAATATTAGAAATAAAATAAAAAGGAAATGATCAGGGCCTGAAAAGATAAATATAAAAGTTAAGTGATATTAGAACAAAATTAAACCTACCTTCCTACATATTAAAATGTGTATGTTGTGTGTGTCCTAAAAGTGGACAGATGACATTATAAAGGTCGCCGGAAAACGCTGGGTGCAGATCGCTTCCAACCGGTACATATTATGGAGATCTTGACGATGACATAGTAAAACATTTAGTGGTCTTATCGCATAGAGAAAAATATTAATCAATTTCTTTTTGATATTTTGAGTAATTCACAGTAGTAGCGTCTATTTGGCACTTTGCATATCGAACCCTACCGAGCTCGGTATGAATCCGCGCGACCTTTAGTTCGATTGCTTCTAGGGAGTCAAAATACTACTATATATGTATATAATACCTATCTCTTTTTCACTACGCGGGCGCGAACAAAATGAACATAGTTCCCACTTTTTTCCAGACAATTTATCTTTGACCGCACTGCACTCTCTATCAGACCTATGAAGTATTTAATAAGTAATTTTTACTTACCAAGAAAACGTTTCATATTTTAAATTTGTCAGTTTTCCTTAGGAATTATCATGAATGTTTTAGTCATAGAACTTAATAATGATCTGTTGCGATATCAATATAACAACATAATTTATACTTTCACAAAAACTTCATTAATTAACTTGATTGCTAAGTTAATTAGTTTTCTAATTATAATTTAATTGCAGGTACATGTACTTGGTATTTACTATCACATTATTTACCTAACACCTATATTTAAAGGTCGCCAACAAAACGTTCCTACCATAATACCATGCTGTGCTGCTTCCATGCTGCGCTTTCAGTAGGTAGTTGACTAAAAAATATTTCTTCTGTATAATGTAGGTGAATGTAGATTATTAAAAAAAAAAATTGGTCACGTATTTTATTTCTTTGTTTTTTTTCTAGTCTATACTGTCCCACTGCTGGGCCACCTCTGGCCAGTCAGTCTGGTACGCGTCTAGATCGTCTCGCCACCTTTTTCTAGGTCGACCTCGTCGACGCATTCTGTCTTGTGGTGCCCACTCTGTAGAGATCCTTGCTCAGCGGTCGGGGTGCATACAACTGACATGACCCGCCCAATCCAAACGTATGATTTGCAACGCACTATATTAATGACAAGGAAAGGGTCCTGACGTCATTTATACCCACAAACCCACTCGTCGGTACAAATAATAATAAAATAAGAATTGGGGTTTATACTCCAACAGAACAGGTTTCCCTAATTACACTGTAAAAATGCATCTACTAATGACGTCACGCGTCCTCACCGAAAAACTTATAAGCGCTATATTATCAGCATATTTTAGGGTTCCGTACCTCAATAGGAAAAAACGGATAATAGGATTGTTGTCCGTCCGTCCGTCTGATAAAAAAGATATGGTTTTAACCATGAACTTTCCAGGAAAACTATACCGGTTAAGATATATTTATGAGTTTCGGAGATATTGTCAGGTAATATATTCGATTCGCCTGTACCACGAGGCCCACACTGCGTTTGTAGCCTGACAAGCGCTTGGCCTATTTATTTAATACTTACATTAGAGCCCGGATGGATATTTTTTAATGATCAAGATAGCTCCTGTCTGTATTACCTGTAACGAAGGAAAAGTTTCAATAAATTAATAATGTTACATAAAATAATGCTTTAAAACAATGTTCGTTCAAAGAACACAATAAGTCGGCTATAAATGTAATAAAATACATTATTTTATATATATAAAAGGAAAATGACTTATTGACTGATCTATCAAAGCATAGCCTTAACCGTAGAACACATTCGCTTAAAATTTAAAAATATATAGGTTTTATGACGTAGACCTCCGCTGAGAAAGGATTTATCATGCGGGCAAAGCCGCGAGCATAAGTAAGTATAATAAATTTAGATTTTAGATACAACATACATTATATTAATATTATTTTAATCTTACAAAAATATTATGGTTGGGTACGTAAATTTCATAATATTGTAATTTACTAAGAATCTGGTATTCAATCTTCTATTATATAAAATCGTTTGTACACTTTCGTGCTCTCAACGCACAGCCCAAATGGCCGGCCGGATTGAGCTGAAATTTGGACAGCGTATTCCTTAGAAAATTTCATCGTGCAATAAGAAGCGATTTTTCAAAATTCCCTCGGCAACAGGAATTATTCCTGAGAAACGTTTGTATGCAAATCCGTGACCGCTGAACCAATTGTGCTGAAATTTTGTAAGACGATTGTTTAGGAACATTGAATAGTTCCTATGTCAGAAATGTATCTATTATAAGTATGTGTTGTGTGCACTGCACCAACGCTTCTTACTCAAGAGTCATATGATGTTAAGACTCTTTAGCCCAGTAATTTCACTAGCTACAGTGCCCTCCCACCGAAGCACAGTAATGTTTGCACATTACTGCTCAGGCGGTAGAATAACTGGCACTGTTGGGGTACCCACCTAGACGACCTCCTGCAAAGGAAGTCTACCCCCGGTAAAGTTTTAACCAACTTTGTGTTATACTTTTCTAAATTAAGTTAAATTAAATTTTTAATATTGAAAAAAATAGATAAAGGGAGAAAAATTTTGCCCAAAAAAATTATGCCTAACAACGTAAGGCGTTTTTAAGTTTAGACTGAAAAAACACCACATTAAATTAGGACTTAAAATTTTATGCGAGCCAATATGGACCCCTGTTAAGGTAACCTACCTAGTCGACCTCGTTCAAAGGAAGTATGCAGTGTCAGTGCAAATGTTCGGCGTCAACATAGGTACCCTAATGCTTTATCTATTAAGGTTTAGGTAGTGGTCTGTGAAAACAGATTTAATTAGGTACCTACGAAACTAATTGACTGATAAGTACCTCATTATAGATTAACATACAAAACATGATTCAATGAAAATATAAATTGGGATATATATTGATATCGAATCGGACTTCATTATTATTCAACTTAAGCATTCTTTGTATATACGAAGTATTTATAATAATCAAGAAGTATAATATAATATTTACAAAAAAATAAAACATGAGTATCTTTGGTAAGAGAATTAAAATATTTGTAAATTCTTCTTCCATTTATCTTTGTAAAAAAAACAGCATGAATTCACATATAGTATTATTAATTCGGCTTCGTGCCGACCGTTTCAATCCTGCACGAGGATCTTCTTCAGAGAGGTAGCTGCGGTTACGCTCTCCTTTTCCCTTTCTTCTAGCTCGCTTTTTCCATTTATTTTAATCGATCCGACCAGTATTTTGTTATTGTAAATGAAGATGTGTGGACTAAATTTTACTTTGACTGGCAACCCCTCAATCATTTAAAAAAAATACGGTATCTCCCATATTACGTGTACATTAAAGATGGGGACGATTTTTTAGTAAATCCCATCATGTGGGGTATCGTTATATGAAGTATTTTAATTTTATGAAGCTCTTTCTCGAGTTACTTGGAATTACTCTCACGTCTAACCTTAACTTCGGTAGTAACATCAAGTCTAATATACAATTGGCTGCCAGGAAGCTGGGTTTTTTCGACCGTGTATGGAGTATTGTTCTCATCTTTGGGAGGCTACTGCCAAATACAATCTTAAGACACTGGAGTCGATTGAGAAACGGGCGAAAAAGCTCATGGCAGAGTCTTCGTTCAGAGAACACGGCAGAAGGGTCGCCTTTTTATCGGTTTTCTTTCTCTTCTTCCTTTTATGTGTTATTAAATGAGCTGAGCTATTCTACGGATATTTTATATTTAAAAATTTATCATAGGTACTGTGAAAGCGAGAGATTTGCACGAAAGTCTTAAGTGTCAATAAAGTTTTGTTTTATTTTTAGGGTGTCATTATTTCCTGTTAATTGTAATTTTGACATTCTTGATGGTCAACTTTAGTTATGGTAGAGAGATACTAAGTGAATTTGACTCACCAGAAGAATCTAGAAGATTTTCCATGGAACTTAACAACAATTATAATCCGCTGAGGGCTCGGCGTGGACGTAAGCAAAAGGTTGCTAGTGATCTCCAGAAAAAGTGTGACATTTATTTGGATTTAGAATCAGAAAAGGTGGCAAATAATGGCGGGTGCGGTGTGTTTATTAATCATGGTGTTACTCCAAACTGTGGTAGTAGATATTGGCTGTAGTGAACATCGTTCACTATCTTGTCCTCATTATTCCGCCATCCTTCAGTTATCTTTCTCGCTATAATGCACGTATGTATAATGTATATAAACACACCACAAGCCGACGACTCGAAACATAACTTTAGTCAGTGCCTGCTGGACTGGTCGATCGATCATCAAAATACCTACATATATTGACACGATTAAACCATTTATTAGCTGACAGAGCTGGAGGCTGGCAGCTACAGTATGTACGTACGTGAGTTTTCCTTGTCCTTTCTTCTCTCTCCTAACGTAAATTCATATAATCAAAATACAGTCCACATTTCGATACAGTCCACGTGTTAAATTATAGCAAAATGTAATCACCGCCAGTAGAAATTCTTACTATACTGGAGAATTCTTATATACACATTACTTACACTGTAAAGTTTAAATAAAGATGAATATGTCGTCCGCTAGTTATTTTTTATACAAAACAACCCTTGGCACAATGTGTAAATAAGTTTTGGAGATGTCACACCGACCGTTGAGATGTCACGTGACCGTTTTAGGACGATTTCATAGCAACCTTTTTATAATCATCTGATGAATGATGATGAAGACTGACCCATCAAATAACTTTAGCTTGATAGGTCAGTCTTCATATTATTATTTTTTTCTTCATAACCTTACGGCCTACCAACCTAAAAGATGACCTCATGCTAAGTGTTGATGATAAAAGCAAATCTACACAAAGTATCAATTCTGATAGATCGTAATAACGATTAGACTAGAAGGTATATTGGCTATCGCCAAACGACATGTAAACACTACAATCCATAGACAATTTTGCGTACATTACTTGCTTAAACCTCCTCATTAAGATGAGTAAATTAACAAAAGCAGCAATGTACATTGAAATTACCATCAATCGTAGTGGGTGAGAATTAGCCAATAGCCCCTCAGGGTTAAAGGAGATACCAATGTCATACTTCAAGAAAATAGTGAAAATCCTGGCCTTTCTGATGATCCAGTTATTAGAAATGAAAATCATAAAAATTACCTTAGCTTATAAATTTTTTTTTTTTTTTTAAATCTATTTATTTGATGAAAAAAGAGGGTTTGATCTATGTAGATCATGCCACCCCCATCGGACAAGATTATATATACAATAATTAATCTATGAGCTATGATTACAATCTACGTTTCATGCACAATAAAGCAAGCTGGAACACCATTCCAGCCACCTCTGAATGAGGATCAGCCAGGACGATGTTACAGCTTGCGAAATCTCTTAAATTAACACCTGTCGCATGCAAAATCTCCATTCTCTCTCTTTCGACTCGGACACATTCCACCAACACGTGGTAAACGTCTTCTACTACTCCACATTCGGTACAGTTTGGGGAGGTATTCTTTTTCATTAGATAAATAAAACTGTTTAGTGGAATGTGTCCGGCTCGAAGTCTTAGCGCAGTAACAATCACTTGTCTAGGCATACGTGTAGATATAAACCAAGGTGCTCGGGGCAGGACAGGTTGAATTGTCCGATACCATATCCCCTTAGACAGAGACCTTTCATCAAAATGTTCCTTCCACATATTGAGACACTTAGTTTTTACTAAATATAAAAGTTCCGAGTGAAACGGCTTTACGTCAAATGAAATTCCGTTCGTGATAGCATCTTTTGCTAAGCTATCTGCCTTTTCATTACCATGTATTCCGATATGTGAGGGTAGCCATTGTAGTGTTACTATTATATTTTTATTATACAATTTACTGATCTGATCTAATATGCAGTAAGCTATCGGTGTGCCTCGAATATTCGAGGAACACCGAGCTAGGTGCTGTAGTGCGCTTCTCGAGTCTGTGAGAATGACGTAAGTCCCGTTATCAAAAGAATCTATGTAGGATAACGCCTCCGCGATAGCGATCAGTTCAGTATGCATTATGGATATTTTGCTATTAATACTGAGTTTTATATCCGACTTAGTTTGAATATCATAAAAGGCACACCCTCCCATACCGGACCTTTCCATTGATCCGTCTGTGTAGATCTGGTAGATATTAGAGTATTTCGTGTCCAAAAATTGTTCACAGAGTGATTTTAAAACAATAGGTTCATAAGCATTCTTAGGTTTATCCATGCCATGTACGTTATAATTTACTATTTGCGCGAGATTCACATTGCTCACCCACGTATCCATAGAGAACATTTCTAACTGCGAACAAGTATTCATTGGTATAGATCTCAGGTAGTCATGTACTTGTACTAATAAAGGTTTATTTTTCCGTCTCCAAAAAGAGTATTGACACCAGCAATGTAATTCATCTAAAATGTCAATGAGAATGTTATTATTAGGGAGTGAGTTTACTTTAAGCCAGTATTTGCCAGCAAGGTAATGTCTTCTAATGCTCAGTGGTTCCAAGTGAAGCTCGGCCTCCATCACGTGGATGGCTGTACTCCTCACAAAGCCACCGACGACACGCATACATTGATTTTGTACTTTATCTAACTTTCCTAAGTGCGTTTGACAACTCGAGCCGTATAGAAAGCAACTGTAGTCTAATCTACTTCTCACCGTAGATATGTATAATTTCCTGAGGTGTTTTGGGTGTATACCCCAGCCCGAACCTGCTAAAACTTTAAAAATATTTACAAACGTTGAACATTTCTCCTTTAATTCATTAATGTGTTTCGACCATCGCAAAGATTTATCTAGCCATAGCCCAAGATATTTTACCATATCAACGTTTTGTAAAGGAATTTCGTCTATGTAAAGATCAGCTGGTTCAACACGGTAGCTTCGTTTAAAGACGCAGACCTTACTTTTAGCAGGTGAAATACCTAGTCCTATATTAACTACTAGCTTCGAAAAAGTGTCTAGTGCAGATTGCAGTCGATGCGTACCTACTTCGGTGGATTCACATGTTGTATAAAGCACAAAGTCGTCCGCATATTGCGAGATGTGCACGTCTTTAATGTTTTTGCAAATGTTAATTGTCGCAATGTTGAACAGCAAGGGGGCGCTAGGATCGCCTTGAGCCAAACCGCGGTATGTGCTTCGACTATATTTGAATTGGTCTATTTTTAGCGTCAGATATCTTTCTTTTAAAAAATTCCAGAAATATTGACACATAAATGAACTGATTCCTATATGATTCATAGTATTTATTAGGTAAATTATATCTACATTGTTATATGCATTTTCTAAGTCAATAAAACAAGCAATTGTGCAAAGACCCTCTGAAAAACCGGTTTGTATTCTGGAAACTAAAATTGATAAATTATCTAACGTTGAGTGACATCTTCGGAAACCGGTTGTATTAATCGAAAGCAAGTTATTCTTTTCAACGTACCACTCTAATCTTTTGTTTAAGATATTATGGAAGATCTTACACACACATGAAATCATTGATATAGGTCTCAGCGCGGTTACTGATTGCGGGTCACGGCCTGGTTTTGGAATAGGGGCAATACTAATTTCGCGCCACTGTTTAGGGACAAAACTGAGTACATAAATTTTATTATAAATATGTAATAATATGGATATACCAATGTCAGGTAGGTTAGTAAGCATAGAGTACGATATTTCATCACTTCCGGGGGCAGTGTCTTTATGACGCAAACATTGCAGTATTTCATGTTTAGTAATTTCTTGGTCTAAAGAAGATTTATTCGGTAGAAATTTAGGACAATCGGGAAGCGTGTAATCAGGGGTTAAGCTACGTAAAAGTTCATGCGCTTTGTCGAAGTTGATACTATGCGATCTAGTACTTTTGTACCCTTTAAGCCATTTCATCTTTCGCCATAATTCACTTTGCGTAGTCGATCCGTCAATAGAAGAACAATAATCGTGCCATGATTTGTCAACTCTTTGGCGTATTGACCTTTGTGAATCTCGCACTTTTTCTTGTAAAAGTTTAAGATTATTAGGCGTCGGATTACGTCGAAATTTTGCCAGTGCAAGTCGGCGTTCAGCTATAATTTTTGAAAGGGAAGCGTTCCAATAAGGTTTGGGTATAAAGTTACTATGGGGATTGCTATTAATTTTGATAAAGGGAATAAAAAGATCTGCCGCGGAATTAATGCATTGCATAAAGTTATCATACATTTGTTGAATGTTCTCTGTGTAAGAGAAATTAACAAATAAATTTTGTAAAAAATCCCTATATGCGATCCAATCGGCTTTTTTATAGTTGCGGCGTTTAGATATTAAATTATGATCAACCGGAACCGATGTACTAATCTTAATAATTATGTGATCACTACCTAAATTTTCACTAGTTACGATCCAATTTAGCCTATGTGCTATGTCAGCTGTTGCTAGCGACAAGTCAGGCGATGATTGTTGGAGTGAGCCATTAACCGGTTTTATACGTGTAGCACAATGGGGATTATTTAAACTTATGAAGGAGCTATCTAAAAGAGCATTATGTATTTGCGTTCCCTTTCTATCATTTTTATGTGACCATTGAATATGATGACCATTCATGTCACCGAGTATGATAGCCTTCCTGTCAAACAAGGTAAATATAGCTTCCCAGTCCGACTGAGTAGTGCGAGTTAACGGCGCGCAATATATAGATGCAAAGTATTCTATATAAGAACAGTTTTGAATTTTTACGACTACTATTTCTATGCCTGGATTAGGGTTTAGTACATTGAAAAGGCTAGCTTTGACGGAGCGATGTGCGAGTATAGCTACTCCTCCATATGAATCTTGTCGATCTTTACGAAAAATATTGTAATTTTTTATCTTAACCTGACTACCTGGGTCCAACCATGTTTCGCTCAGCGCTGCAATGTGAATCCGCTCCTGGCAAAGTAATTGCTCCAACAATAATAATTTCGGCTTGACACTCTGCGCGTTCCATTGAATGATGTTGAATTTAATAATATTTTTGTTGTTATCCATTATAACTAAATAGGTCCAAGACAGTTTTAAGGATCGGCCAGTCTGTAATATTGTCCACCACTAACAAAATAAACCACTCAATACAACATTTAATAACACTTTGCACTTTTACTCGAACTGAAGCTTTTTGAAGAAATATAATTTCTTTTAACCTATGCACTAGCTCACTAAATGACACCTCTCTTTCTGGTTTTATTTGGGGTCGTGAGTCATCGTTTTGGGTCTCTTTTTCTACTCTGGTATTCGAAATTGGAGTCTCATCTATTCTAGTAAATTCTGTCTCATGTTGAAATCGAGGTTTGGGGGAGGGGGTAATAGCAACTTTCTTGATTTCATCTTTTGTGACTGCCTGGGCAAACGTTCGTGTATTGATGGGGGTATTAATAGTAGTAGGTGTAGGTATTGCGTGATCATCGACTCGAGGTGTTGATTCAGTCTTAAACGCACGATTACTATTGTTTTTTAGTGGGACCGCATTGATAGATGGTACGTATAATGTCAACGCTCTGCGATATGTACAATTAAATTCTGACATGAGCTCTCTTAGTCTTTTTTCTTTTTTATATGCCGGGCAACTCGATCTTGTGAGGGCCATATGCGGTCCCCCACAGTTTACACATTTAAATGACTCTGTGTCACAATTAGCGTGATTTTCTCCACATTTTGGGCAGGTTATTCTTGTTGAGGGGCATTTTTTGGTACTATGACCTAGTCTCCAGCATCGACCGCATTGTGACACAGGGAACACATAGCGTTCAACTTTGATCCTTAGTCCTTCTACTGATATAAACGGCGGCAGATAAGAACCCTTAAAACAGAGACGGACCGCTTCGCTCGGGTCCCACCCATCTCTTCTTAGATTTCGACGTTTAAGACGATATACACCTACTAACTCCCCTTCGCCTGTACTGGTTATTCCTTTGCTGATATCTTCGTCGGTTAGGTTTAAGTCAACGTTTTTTATAACTCCAAAGGAATAGCTTGTTTCTAAAACACGCTGTATCCTCCATCCTCTCCTTCCTAGTTCTTTACTGTTTTCTAACTTTATAAGACTTCTCTCGTTTGATATGTCAACTCGTATTTTATACGGATTTATGTATTTAACTCTTTCAATGTCAGTAATGCCGTGCTCTGTGAATATCTTTGCCAGAGCGAATTGTTTTGGCATTAAATTATCGCTTGATATATATACTTCTATAATTTGATCTGTCTTACATTTTTTTTGTTTATTACTGCCTACAGTAGTCCATTCCCCCTCGTCCTCTTCATCTTCTTTTTCTAATTTTTCTTCTTCTGCTCTTCTTTTAATCGGTCTTATCGTGTCTATTCCTAATTGTTCTCTTATCTCAATATCTTGTTCTGCATGTATGACTACTTCTGTCTCCGTTATCTCGTCTTCATCTAGAACCAACGAATTGAAACTGTTGTAGGTCATAATTGGGGAAAGAATTGTGCACTCGGTGGTATCATTGATCGTGGACATCGCTAACAACTGTCAGCCGGCAGGAGAAGCGCGCGGCGACCCCACGGCACTCGGATGTACCGAGCACCTCAGGTAGCCGACGCGAGCACGCGCACCGAATAAAACCAAGCTGTTATCTAAGAACGCGTTAACCTCGAACGGATGACGAATCGAGACTGAGCTTATAAATGGATGACAAAGATGTTTGGGGAAACTTTATAAACTGGTTCAGGCTTCTCAACAAGTTATAAATGTAACTAAGCTGACAAATACATTTGAAAAACCTAATGAGCTAAACTACCTGACTTTTCTCATATACCTATGGTTGAGTCCGGATCGGTGGTTAGTCTGAATATAAAATATTACAAAATGTAGTAGAAATGGAATTACATAAGTGTTCTAATCTATATGAATAAATGTATTTTGAGTTGTAATTTTGTGTTTTTATGAATATAATAGAACGTAAGGTAACCCGCCCTACTAACACTCCACTGCCGTGTGCATGTGCGTTTGTGTGCTTGTGCGTTTGTGTTCTTGTGCGTTTGTGTGCTTGTGCGTTTGTGTGCCTGTGCGTTTGTGTGCTTGTACGTTTGTGTGCTTGTGCGTTTGGGTGCGTGCGCGTGTGCGTGCGTGCGCAGGCTAGTGTTCTGTAATATGTTTCTTATGCTGAGGTGCATATAATTTCATGTTTTGTTAGGTTTTAAGGATGTAGGACTGACACTAGGTTAGATAACACCGTCTTTCCGTTTCATCATTCATTATAATTGAGCTGTAAGCTAGAACTTTTTTAATTAATTGCAAAAATGTAATAGGATAAAAAATAGTTATTAGGTTTTAACCAACTTTTCGTAATACTTTCCTAAATTAAGATTTTTATTATTGAAAAAAAAAATATAATGGGAGAAAATTTTGGCCAAAAAAATTATGCCTAACAACGTAACGCGTTTTTAAGTTAAGATTGAAAAAACACGACATTAAGAATAAAAATCATTTATTGCCACAACACAAAAACAATAATGATATAAAATGGACAGTTATTACAAGCAGAAAACAAAACATTGTAGGCAATAGGAGCAGACTCAGTTGGTAACCATATTAACACCAGGTTAACACGGTTGCTGATTTTCAGTCTGCCCCCTACGAAAATATGGTGTTTATTGCTACACTAATTTATTTTGAAGGTTGCTTTAAACTGAACTTTTTGACGGTTCAACAAGACTCTCCTCAGATGTTGATAGATTGTTTTAAATGTTTATACACACTAACTTTCTTCCTAAGGGGTGGCGGGAGGTCGTTCTAAATCTTTGCCGCACGATATCTAAAGCAACCTTCAAAACCAACTGTTTTATGCTTGGGAATGTCTAGAATGTAGTGCCATCTTGACCGTACATCTAGAAAATAATGTATGTCCCTTACCCACCTCATCTTATCAAACAAGTACTCCGGCTGCTTGTTCCACAGTATTTTCTGCGTAGTACATGCTAAGTGAAGCTCGCGCCTATACTTCATGTTCAATATACCTTTACTCACGAGATATGGTGTGACGTGGTCTCTACGAGGTATATTGAAGTAGAATCTGGCGCAAGCGTTCTGGACTCTTTGAATGGAGTTCTCTGTTTTGGCCCATAATCTCGGTCCATATACTGCACAACAGTAATTAAACGGTGCGAGTACTATCAGGTCACAAAAGAATTTTTATTTGTTCAGACATATATTTTTTGTATTTATTATATAATATAAAAAATATTATAAAGTAATTTTAGTTTGTAATAAGAATGTCAAATTTTTTCATTTATGTGATCTTCAAATTTTAAATGCCTGTCCTTAACTAGCCCTAGGTTTTTTGCTTCTTTTACTATTAGAATAATGACACCATTCATTAACGCTTTTGGAACATGACTCATTACATTCTCTACTTGGTTTTTGGTGCCGATAACCAACATTTTTGATTTAGATGGATTTAAAACCAAAGAATTACTTGTGGCCTACTTATAAGTGTTTTCTAGATCTTTGTCTAAAAGCACCATGTTCTCATCCGTGTCGCATGCCTGAAACGAATGATATATTTGTGTATCACTTGCATACAGGTGATATTTACACGTTTGCATGAATCCGGGCATATCTGCTGTAAACAAAGAGAACAATATTGGACTTAAAATTGAACCTTGCGGCGTCCCTCTACTTAACTTCCCTATGCTAGATGCTTATTTAGTTCCGTCTTTATATTCTTATTATTATCTGTCTCCACATACTGCGTCCTGTCGGCTAGGTACGTTTTGAACCAGTGACAAGTCCTGTTGGAGACACCATAATATGATAGCTTGCCTAATAGCAATTTCGGATTGAGGCAATCAAAAGCCCGTGAAAAATCAAGCAGAACTATGACACTACTTAATCCTGAATCTGAAGCCGTGATTAGATCATCTGTGACCTGAAGAAGAGCTGTCTCCGTGCCGTGATTCTTTCTAAATCCTGACTGGAACTTGGGTATTATGTTTTCTGAAGCTATGTAGTTCTCCAGCTGTGATAATAGGTACTACCCTTTCTAACACTTTTGATAGTACCGGCAAAATACTTACCGATCTTAAGTCTTTTAACTGCTCTACATTTTTGATTTGGGAATTGGCCTGACTAAAGCAAGTTTCCATAGCTCAGGGAAGATATTAGTGGTGATAGAGCAATTGACAATCGCTGTTATAACTGGTAGAGTTTGTGGTAAAGTACGCTTAATCATATCAATGTTTATTACATTAAATTAGGGCTTAAAAATTTATGCGAGCCAATGTGGACGCCTGTTAAGGTACCTATCTAGTCGACCTCGTTCAAGGTATGCAGTGACAGTGCAAATGTTCGGCGCCAACATAGGTACTCTAGTGCTTCATCTAGTAAGGTTTAGTGGTCTGTGATAACAGTTTTAATTAGGTACCTACGAAACTAATTGACTGATAAGTACCTCATTATAGATTAACATACAAAACAAACGAAAACTAAATCAACTTCCATCCATAATTTCGACGACTTTTACACCATCAACAGAGCAGAGCACACTCAGGCACGGTAGAAAGAGTGAGAGATACTAGTTCCTCTCCCTTCCCCTCGATCTTACGCTTTTTCGATCAGCATCACGTGACCCTGACGCGAGTTTTAAAGTTTTTACCCATACAAAAAAGTGCTCAGCGCCGCTAAAGAAGTTTTCACTTCAAAAAACACTTGTTAACTACTCTGTTTATGCACAATGATATTGAGAAAAGCTACAAATCTCTTTGCAATGACAGCGGTAGTACTCTTGACGCAACGTAAGAGTTGATAAGTCTTGACATGTTTGTGTGTTTCTTTTTTTTATGTTTAAAAGTAAGAAGACGAGCTAGACGCTCTCCTGATGTTAAGAGATAACGATGCCCATAATCAGTACAATGCTACCCATAATTTCACAATGATGTGCAATTCTAGGTGCACTGCACCAACGCTTCTTACTCAAGAGTCATAAGATGTTAAGACTCTTTAGCCCAGTAATTTCACTAGCTACGGTGCCCTCCTACCGAAGCACAGTAATGTTTGCACATCACTGCTCAGGCGGTAGAATAACTAGCACTGATGGGGTACCCACCTAGACGACCTCCTGCAAAGGAAGTCTACCCCCGGTTTTCTTGCGCTACCAATAGTAATAACCATTATTGACGACCTCTGTGGTGCGGTGGGCTAATACCCGCCTGCAACGCAGAAGGTTGCGGGTTCGATTCCCGCATGGGACAAATGTTTGTGTGATCCACAGGTATTTGTTTCTGGTCTGGGTGGTTTTTCAATATCTATTATAAGTATGTATTTACAAAAGAAAAGTATATAAGTATTATATCCGTTATCCTAACCACCATATTACAAGCATTAAGTTGCTTAGTTTGGGGTTAGGTGGCGCTGTGTGAAACGTCCTGAAATATTTATTATTTATTTATTTATTATTATTAAGTATTTTTATTACCAAAATGATAATATTTGCTACAATATCTTATTGCTACTTTGATGATATGCTGCTATGACAATAATATTATAATGCTACTGCGACATTCTGCTAATATGACAATCCGCGTTTTTTTATGTCCATTTGAGAATGTGACCAAACACGCCTGATCCATTGCCCGCCTGCCGCCGCGAACTGCGGACCGGTCCTGTGTGACGTGGTTCGGTTCGCGACCGTTCGCGTTCGGATCGCGGCCAGTTCGCTTTGCCGCCGTGCCGCCTCAGTGTGACGTATCCTTAAAGATTAACATACAAAACATGATTTAATGGAAATATAAATTGGGATATATATTGATATCGAATCGGACTTCATTATTTTTCAACGACTTAAGCATTCTTTGTATATACGAAGTTAAATACTTCTTCTAATAATCAATAATATAATATTTACAAAACAATAAAACATGAGTATCTTTGGTAAGTGTCGGGGTGCGGGTGAGATTGTAGTGAAACAAATGTTACTTAGGACTGGATATATTGTCTGGTAAATGTTAATGTTAAATGTTGAATGTTAATGAATGCACCCGAGTGACGCGGCGATCGGTAATGCACTGACGATATAATTGCCGGACTGATGGAAGTGGGTCACACGAGTGCAATCTATGCGAAATGTTCGGTGATGCACCGGACATATTCCGGGGCACCAGAATAGTGATGCTGAGATGGTACAAAAGTGTTAGTTGTATGAAATAAATGAGATGAAATGTTCACAAGATGAATTACAAATTGTTTTTAAATTTAAGTGTTAGTAAATTAATTCTAGTTTGTATATAAATGCAAAATAATGTTCCTAATCACTAGTCACTTGTTAGAGTCTCTAAATAGTTCATTTGGGGGGAGGACGGGGCATGTTTTTGTGTTCGTTAACACTGTTTGGGAGCACACTGGGCTGCCGGTCAGCCTTGTTTGGGAATACGCACTTTTATCGGCACTAGATCGAACCACACTAACACAAAACGTAGCCGAAGTTCGGTGTCCGGGGGTGACGCCGCCACTAGCCGCTCCCAGCCACGCACCAGTGCGCATCTTCTCGCCTACTTGTTGTGGTTAACTATAACAATATGGACTTGGGATCGAGATAAGAGGTCGTGTGGAGGTAGTCGGTACAGTTTATGTTTTACGTCTGTTGCTGTTCTGCTGGTTTCAAGGGTAATGTTGACAGTTTCACTACTGGTCGTTTGATAATTCCGTGTTTTGTTCTTACAGACACCACCCTAACTAAACCATCGGTTCCTGGAAACAGTTCTAGGACTCTTCCCAGAGCCCACTTTCCAGCCGGTATGTTATCTTCATGAATCATCACCAAGTCACCTACTTGTATGTTTCTTTGAGGTTTGATCCATTTTTCTCTAGCTGTTAGTTGGCTGAGGTATTCTCCCTTCCACTTCTTCCAAATTTGTTGGAACATGGCGTTCATCATGTGCCACCTCGTTCGTGCATCTTCTCTTGTTTCTATAACTGTTAGCCCTGATCTTCCTGTTAAAAAGTGTGCCGGAGACAGGTAGTCTAAATCTTCGACGTCTTCTGTTAGAGAGCACAATGGCCTTGAATTTAGACAGGCCTCAAGTTGTGCTAACACTGTTGAGAACTCCTCAAATGTTAGTTTCTGTTCACCAACCACTCTACGTAGATGGTATTTCAGGCTCTGCACTGCTCTTTCCCACAGTCCTCCGGCACTAGGCCAAGAGGGAGCATTGAAATGCCACTCAATGTTCATCTGAGCTACATCACTAAGAACGCTATTCTGGATGGCCTGAAGCTGTTCATATTCTTCTTGCAACAATCTGTTAGCCCCGACAAAGTTAGTGCCTTGATCACTATATAAATGCCGAGGTGTTCCCTTTCTGGCGGCCATTCTCTTCAAAGCTGCTAGAAAGGCAGAGCTGGTAAGGTCTGACACCAGTTCTAAATGAACGGCCTTGGTGACCATACAAACAAATACGGCCACGTAACCCTTCGTTGTTCTGACTCCTCTACCTTTGTTGAGTTTTGTTTCGACAAACCCGGTGTAGTCTACTCCTGTATGAAAGAATGGAGCAGCTTGGTTTATACGAGCGGCGGGAAGGTCACCCATCAGCTGATAGTTCTTCCGCGTTTCATATTTTCTGCATGTTACGCAATTTCGCAACAGCTGTTTGGTTGTACTATATCCACTTGTAATCCAATACCGTTGTCGGAGTGTGGATAAGGTGAGCCGAGGTCCGCCGTGGAATGTTAATTGATGTGCTTCGTCAATCAATAATTCTGCTAATCTACTTTTGTTTGGAATAATTTTTGGATGTTTCATTTCTTTGCTGATGTTAGCTTTTCTCAATCTTCCTCCAACTCTCAAAATTCCTTCTCTATCTACAAATGGATTTAAATTTAATGGTTTACTGTAAGTTTTCAACCCGGTACCTTTGTTTGATCTTGCAATTTCGGAAGCAAATTCTGTTTGTTGTACGTGTTTAATTATTGTTGATCTTGCATTCCTTAACTCCGATACTGTTAGGTAGTTAGGCACTGGTTGCCGCTTTGCTACAGGTGTCACAGCTCGGCGTATCCATGCTACTACTCGTGTTACCTTTGTGAATGAATTATGCGACTGTAGCAACTCGTCTATTATGTTATTGTTATCGGCCTGGACCGTGTTTACATGTTTTATATTTTTAGCTTCTTGTTTTTTTTTTTTTTTTTTTTTTTTTTTTTTTAAATAGAACTGGATGTATTGGTAAATGTTAATGTTAAATTATGTTAATGTTAATGAATGCACCCGAGTGAAGCGGCGATCGGTAATGCACTGTCGATAAAATTGCCGGACTGATGGAAGTGGGTCACTCGAGTGCAATCTTTGCGAAATGTTCGGTGATGCACCGGACAGTAAGAGAATTAAAGTATTTGTAAATTCTTCTTCCATTTATCTTTGTAAAAAAACGGCATGAACTCACATAATTATAAATAATTCGGCTTTGTGGCGACCGTTTCGATCCTGTACGAGGATCTTCTTCAGAGAGGTAGCTGCGGTTACACTCTCCTTTTCCCTTTCTTCTCGCTTCTTCAATTTATTTTAATCGATAGGGTCGCCTTTTTATCGGTTTTCTTTCTCTTCTTCTTTTATGTGTTATAACATGAGCTAATCTACGGATAATTAAAATTTATATTTAAAAATTTATCATAGGTTCCATAAAAGCGAGAGAGTCGAGAGGGCGAGGGCGAGAGGGCGAGTGAAAGTTAATAAAATTTTGTTTTATTTTTAGGGTGTCATTATTTCCTGTTAATTGTAGTTTTGACATTCTTGATGGTCAACTTTAGTTACGGTAGAGAGATACTAAGTGAATTTGACTCACCAGAAGAATCTAGAAGATTTTCCATGGAACTTAACAACAATTATAATTCGCTGAGGGCTCGGCGTGGACGTAAGCAAAAGGTTGCTAGTGATCTTCAGAAAAAGTGTTACATTAATTTCGATAGAGCGTCAACCACCTTAGAAAATAAGGGCGGGTGCGGCGTGTTTATTAATCATGGTGATACTGCGAACTGTGTTAGTGGCTATGGGCTGTAATGAACATCGTTCACTGTCTTGTCCTCATTATTCCACTATATTTCAGTCCTCTTGCTATAATGCACGTATGTATAACGTATATAATCACACCACAAGCCGCCGACTTGAAACATCACGTTCGTTAGTGCCTGCTGGACTGGTCGATCGATCATCAAATTACCTACATATATTGACACGATTAAACCATTTATTAGTTGACGGAGCTGGAGGCTGGCAGCTAAAGTATGTACGTACGTGAGCTTTCCTTATCCTTTCTGCTCTCTCCTAACGTAAATTCAGGTAATTAAAATACAGTCCACATTTAGATACAGTCCACTGATAAATTATAGCAAAATGTACAACCGCCAGTAGAAATTCTTACTATACTGGAGAATTCTTATACACATTACTTACACTGTAAAGTTTAAATGAAGATGAATATGTCGTTCTCTAGTTCTTTTTATACAAAACAACCCTTGGCACAATGTGTAAATAAGTTTTGGAGATGTCACACTGTGACCGTTTACGGACGATTTCATTGCAACCTTTTATAGTCATCTGATGAATGATGATGAAAACTGACCCATCAAATAACTTTAACTTGATAGGTCAGTCTTCATATTATTATTATCTTCTTCTTCATAACCTTACCACCCACCAACCTAAAAGATGACCTTATGCTAAGTGTTCATGATAAAAGCCAATCTACACAATGTATCAGAATATATCTTAATAACGATTAGACCTGGGTTAAAAGAGATACAATGTCATACTTCAAGAAAATAGTAAAAATCCTGGCCTTTCTGATGATCCAGTTATTAGAAATGAAAATTAATAAAAATACATTAGCTTATAAATGGAAGACAAAGATGCTTGGGGAAACTTTATAAACTAACTGGTTCAGGCTTCTCAAACAAGTTATAAATGTAACTAAGCTGACAAATACCTTTGAAAAACCTAATGAGCTAACCTAATGAGCTGACTTTTCTCATATACCTACGGTAGAGTCCGGATCGGGGGTTAGTCTGAATATAAAATATTACAAAATATAGTAGAAATGGAATTACATAAGTGTTCTAATCTATATGAATAAATGTATTTTAGTTGGAATTTTGTGTTTTTATGAATATAATAGAACATAAGGTACCTACTAACACTCCACTGCAGCAGCTGTTGATATAATATACGCATTAGCATTACGTGGAACACGCGCTGAGTCTCATTTTAAGAGTCTTGTGTATGCGTGTAACAGATTTTAAAGAATTGACAGATTTAGAATCAGAACTTTCCCAACCGCAACCTTACATTTCTATTTGGATTGAAATAGAGTAATCATGTAAAACCTAAATCTCAAAAATTTTAGCTACCTTAATAGTAAATTATTTTAACAGATTTCTTAGAGAGGGTTATTTTCCGAATATTTGGAAGCGAGCAAGCCTTTTTTATGCACAACCAGTACATAAAAAGCCCCGAAGACCGCTATTGAGAACTACCGTTCCATTTCTATCTTGAATGTTCTGAGTAAAATATTCGAAAGAGTTGTTCATACGCGCTTATACCCATTTATTTCCCCCATGATTCCAGAAGAGCAACATGGATTCATAAGAAAATTCTCTAAGGCTACAAACTTGGAGTTATTTACCGTCGACATAGCGAGAAACATGGGAAAGGGCATTTGGCCGAGTAGACCACGTCATATTAATTCGAAAATTGTATGCTTAAGGTATCCGTGGTAATCTACTAAGATTGACCCGTACTTGAATCGCACTCAGGCAGTAGTAGGAGTAGTTTGTGGGCTAAGCTGACATTACAGCGAGATTGGTTTACTTTGCGTACTTCCATAGTTTAATGTCATATGGAATTTTGTTGTGGGGGTCAGCTGCAGATATTGAAACTATTTTCATACTGCAAAAACGTGCAATTCGTGCCATTTATGAGATGCGCCCACGAGATTCTTTGAAGGAGGTCTTTAAAGATATTAATATACTGACCCTACAATCCTTGTATATTTACGAAAATATTATGTATGTTAGGAAGAATCTCTAAACTAAATGGTGACAAACATAGCTTTAACACTAGAAATAAGAATAAGATAGTTGTACCTAGATTTAGATTGACCAAAACAAACCAGAAATCATTCCTAGGGAATAGTGTACGTTTCTATAATAAAATCCCTGAGGAAATAACGGGGCTCACAGAAGGTAAATTCAAAAGCCATGTTAAAGCCATATTACAAAAGAAAGCATATTATAAAATAAGCCAATACATCGACGACAAAGATGCCTGGAAACCTCTGCATAATAAACCAGCTGGTGCCCCTCAAACGCACAATAAATTATGTAACCAAGATAAACATTGTAAACACATGTTTAAAAAATGCAATCCTCATGAGTTTCTTGCTCGTTCTTCTCATAGAGATGCCTTGCGAACGAGCAGTAGAGTGTTAAAATAGAAAAATGTAAAATTGACTTGCAAAAGTGCTCCGATGTAGCCTATTTGAATAAATGAATTTTGAGTTTGAGTTTGAATTATGAAAATCTCATCAGAAGTTCCCCAAGGCTCCATTTTAGGATTTTATGCGCATCTTACTTATGTGACATAGGTTTTGTTTATGTGACGTGCTTTCGTTTTGCAAAATTTAGATAAGACAGAAATGTATATATATATAGGTATATTTATATCTCCAGGACGACCTCGATGGAATGGGACAGTTGTATGCAGGCAACCGTATAGGAATTAATATAAAATAAATGCCAACATCACATTCTCTAGAAGAAAGCTAACAACACACTTTGATTATAGAATTAATAACACTTTAATTAAGAGACTAGATTCAACTAGAGATTTAAGGGTTATAGACGATTTAAATTTATCATTTTCAGAGCACATTGTAATCAAGGCTTACAAAAACCATGGTTTTATTTTACGGATCAGAAGTCCCTTTTCTGACTTGCAATGTCTCAATATGCTTTATTATTCTAACGTTCGTAGCGTCCTATACTACTATATGGTACACAAACTTTAAGAAAAATAATTAGGTTTACAGGTATAGGCTACATACCTGTAAACCTAATTATTTTTCTTAAAGTTTGTGTACCATATAGTTCAGTTTACCAATCCTGTCAAATGGAGGGCACTGGCGACCTGCATCTCAGGTTTATTCCATTTCCCAGACTTTTAATATTATTATTTACGTAGTAATCGTGTTTCTCGATTTAATGTTTAATGTTAATTAATATGTTTTAAATTATAATAATATTTTTAATGATTATTGTTTAGTATTGTCAGTTGTAATTAATATAGTGTTCTATAAAGTGTTATCTAATCTCAACAAAGAATGTTATTTAGGTATTGTTTGTTATTTTTTAGATTTGCAATTTTATTCCGAAATAACTTTGAGAGGCGGAACCGCCGTGAGTGCAGTGTGAATGCAAAAATCTGTTACAAGTATACCGACAGTAAAGGTTTCGTGGTGTATGTACAAAAAAAAAATATTTTTTAAAAACAAACTTTTATTATTATGTCACTTTTAAACAAGGGCTAAGCCCGGGCCTTTTTATAGGCGTACTTACTCGGAGACAATAAAATCCAACGCACAGAGGCCCTCTTGAGCTTTTAATATAAATGTAATGGGTGACACTTATTGGAGTCTGTCTGTGAATCCATCCATAGAAAATGGGCTCAAAGACAGTCTCCGCCAAGTGACAGGACTATTGCTAGGACTGCGGCACCTGCCACTTCCGTCTCATTATGAAATATATAGGCAGGTGATGACTCGCCACTCACTAAACGGGCCGCCATAAAGGCCGGCATTACATAGCCGACGACAAGGGCAACGTTGGTGCAAATGGCTGGAGGGGGAGAGGTGTCCTTGGACTTTAAACACGTAGGCCAACTCGCCACTTATGCTTCACATCCTCCCTCCGAGCGAAAAGCTCTCGCGACTCCACTCTGGCCGGCCAATGAAGGCAAGCACAGAGGTGGGGGACTGTTCCTCGTCAGTGTTCACTCCGGCCGGCCGGTCAAGGCAAGCCGGAGATGAGGAACAGGATCCTCCCCCGGGAGCACTCGGGTCCGTGGGGTCGCTACTCCCCAACAGCTATTATTATTATTAGTAGCAAAGTACTCGTCAAGACGAATCAAATGCCCAAACTTGATGAGGTTACGTCGTTTAATTACGGAGTTCCTATGGCCTACTTCCAGCTCCAAAATTGGATCAGCTCGATGTCATAATAATATTGCATTGCCATCCAATTTATACATGCTAAATTACAGCTCAATCGGGAACCGAGAAGTGGGTCATATATAACTCGCAAGATTTCTTTACAGACAGACAGACATCGGACAGGTCAAAGAAAATATAAGCTTGTAATAATAGTTCAAATTACGGAACTATGTGTACCTCATTAGAGATTAACATACAAAACATGTTCAAATAAAATACAAATTAATTGGATACATGTATTAATTAATATCGAATCAGAGATCATTATTATTCCACCACTAAAGCATTCTTTGTAAATACGAAATATTTCTTAATATTGAATATATAAAATAAATTAAGAATGTACTTTTAGTACATATTCATTAAAGAATATTTTCAAAAACGTTAAAACATGATGACTATTCCCGGTAAGTGAAATGAACGCCTCCGTTCTTTAAAATCTTTCTATTGTCTTTCAAAGCTTGTTTTTAAAACGATGTTTCTAAAATTTCACTTGTTTTGTAGTTTATTTTGAGTGTCAATAAAGTTTTTTCCTTTTTTAGGTGCTAATTATTTACTGTTCATTGTAATTTTGACATTCTTGAAGATCAACTTTGGTTATAGTGAAGAGACACCACTTGGCCTTGACTTACCTCAGTTGCAATCTAGAAGAATCATTACCACGGAACTTAATGATTGTTATGTACCGCTAAGGATCCGAAAATTTGACAAAAGGATAAAACCAAAAAAACAGAAAAAATGTGACATCATCATAAATGCAAAACACATATCATTTGCTGGAGGGCGCCATATACTTTTCAATAGTCGTCAATCACAAAAACATAATATCGCCAAACGCCCTGTTACTATAAAAAAAATTAACAACTATAAAAAAAAAATACAATCCAATTGGAAAATAGTTTTGATCTAAGACTGTTAGTTTAAATGAAGAAGAATTTGCAGCCCACGCGAATATTGTATGAAATCTGAAGAAGCATTATTTCATAATAAACGGCCCTTTTGTACTTAATTACTACATTTATTTAAATTAATTATTATTATATTTAAATTAAATTATAATATTTAAATTAAAATAAATTTGTAAAGCTACTTCTTGAGATGTCACACCATGATCGCATGTGGACAAATTGTGCTAAATAATAATAATAATTAATAAAATATAATAAAGTAATGCGTATTTCTACTAAAACCAAGAATTTTCAAATATAATAAATATACCTTTCTATTAAACTCTACTTTTATTATATACATTATAGGAAAGCCTTTGAGTCCTGGTGCTAGAGGAGGTACTAGGGATCTTAATCGGCTTATTTTGAGATAAGAAACCATTGTGTCAAGTTCCATATCTCTACGTGAAAACGATATGTTTTGCATATTATATGTATGTATGTGTATGTGTGTATGAACTTCGAAAGACAATATAGTAGAGAATTTTATGGAAAATAAACTTCACTTTGACATTTTTACTCTAGCTGTCATAGTTTTCAATAAAATCTTTAAAAACAAAAAATAGGGACAAGTTAAATCTTTGTCATTCTACTAAAATTTCTTCTTATGAACGGTTAAGCTATACGCATGCCAAGTTTCATGTTTTTTTGGAGAACGGGGTCATACCTCCATACAAAATTGAGCTATAAAGAGCCGCACTACTAGTTAGTTTTAGTTTTTTTTTGTTACATAACGAAGTAAGAAGACGAGCAAGACGCTCTCCTAATGGTAAGAGATAACGCAGCCCATAATTAGTACAGTGCTACGCAGTATTTTACAAAGGTAAAGTTCTGGGTGCACTGCGCCAACGCTTCTTACTTTAGAGTCATAAGGTGTTAAGACTCTTCAGCCCAGTAATTTCAACCTACCGAAGCACAGCAATGTTTGCACATCACTGCTCAGGCGATAGAATAACTGGCACTGTTGGGGTACCCACCTAGTTGACCTCCTGCAAGGAAGTCTACCCCCGGTAAATTAGTGAGATTAAGTGGTACCTATGTATGTTTCAATTACAAAATTAATTGATTGTTAAGCCTCATTAAAGATTAACATATGAAACATGATTAAATTTTATATTGAGAAATATATTGGAATACATATAGCGATATCGAATCAGAGGTCATTACTATTTTACGACTAAAGCATTCTTTGTAATAATGCTTACAAATTAAATACTAAAAATATTTTAAAATAAATAATCATGCCAAGTTTCGGTGGTAAGTTATGTACCTATGTAAATGCTTCTATTATTATTAACCAGTATTTTATTGTACATAATATAATTGTTATATTCTGCTCATTTTATAAGATCGCCACAATTTTTAAAATAAGCACACGTAAAAGCACATAATTATCTCAAAAATATTTTGTGAAAAACACATTGTCAAGTTACTACCTAACTACCTATGTTGCTTTTTCAGTTAAAATTAGGTTGCGCAACTTTTTTCCCATAACTATCATAATCTAACTAAGACGGCGCATCGACCCAATCTGAGTCTTGGCCTCCGACACAAGAATATGTACACCATTCCTGCCTGTCCTGCGCTGTCGCTTCCCAAGTCTCAGCTTGGAGCGCTCTCAGGTCCTTCAGTACTTCGTCCTTCCAGCGGTACTTTGGACGCCCCACCAGCCGCTTGCCGGTAGCTCGTCTCAAGTACGCCCGTCTCACTCCCCGATCCTCCCCCATTCGCTCTAGCCAGCGAGCCAGCGAAGTCTACATTATAATATTATTATGTAACAAACTGCAGACATAAAGCGGCCTAGCTATAAAATGAGCTCAATACATTTATTTTGGTTGTAGTTTAAGTGTTAATAATGTTTTATTTCACTTTTTAGGCTTAAACTATTTCTTTTTTATTTTAATTTTGACATTTTTGATGATCAACATCAAGGGCTATGAACTCTCGAAGAACTCGATAAATGAAAATAATGAAGCTGATGTCAATGAGAATTCCTACAAAGTCTTTGGTTATGGTATAGAGACGTCAAATGACGATTCACCTGAAATAAAATCTAGAAGAGTTGCTAAGCATCGTAAAAACTATAGTAAAATACGGCTGAGTGGCTTCTGCGGTACCGATGATCTTAACAAATGGCGTGAAAAGTCAGAACAACATAACTCTAAAGGGGGTGTGCAATTTTCAGTGAATACAAATAATATTGAAAATCATCGAGGGCGCAATGTATTTGTTAATAATAATTATTAGTTCTAGCATCGTTAAGGCTGTTAAATAAATGAAGATGAATTACCTCTATAGGTAATATGCCGTCGTTAAGAATTCAGTATGACGTCTCAAAAAGCGTTATTTTATAGAAAACAACAGTTCAAAGTAATCTGAAACATTTTAATTTGTACTTTTTGAAATGTCACACAGTGGGTGAAATAATTATTGTACTACATAACAACCTTTATATATATTATGATGTGATGAATATGAAATAAACTTGAGTGTCTTCAAATTTTATTCGTCTTCATTATCAGGACCTCACCCTTCCATCTACCAACCTAAAATACGCTTATTACGATTACCTTACAGATGGTATGTAATAGAATAGTATAGAAATCTCTTTATTGTAACATCACAAATATACAGAAAAACTTAAACATTATTTTGCAACTTAAGTGTTACAATTGGCGGTCTTATCACTAGAAGCGATCTCTTCCAACTCACTAATCTTTTCCAACAACAACCAGACAACTTTGATAAAAATTAATTACATGGGTAGGTGGTGAAATTGGTATAACTACATAGTAAAAACAAAGTCAAGATAAACAAACATAGGTAATTTTCTAAAAGCTTCTTAGCAAAAAGTTGAACTGACGAAAACACTGATAGCATTTTGTGCGTATTATTCTTGAAATAAACGCCTGTCAAAAAAATCCCTTGGTTTTTTGCCCTTAGGATTTTTTTAAAAATTAAAATGGGACCTTTGATGTATTATAAAAAAAATAATTTTCAAAATCGGACTACTCTGTAAAAAGTTATGCGTGGTCATACAAATACGAGTATAGCAAATTCATGGCGTAGACCAAGTTAAGTAAAACCTTTACCTCCTAAAATACAAATTATGTCGCAGTAGAATAGCAATAGCCGTTACATAGCTATGTCACTAGATTGATATATCGCACTAAAATAGCAATAGCCGTTACATAATTATGTTACTAGGGATATGATTATGAGCCGGAACATAGTTGTAGGGTAACAATTCATTACTATCTTACAACCTTTACCTCCTAAAATACAAATTATGTCGCAGTAGAATAGCAATAGCCGTTACATAGCTATGTCACTAGATTGATATATCGCACTAAAATAGCAATAGCCGTTACATAATTATGTTACTAGGGATATGATTATGAGCCGGAACATAGTTGTAGGGTAACAATTCATTACTATCTTACGGCTCATGTTTAGTTCCATAGCTATGTCACTAGATTGAGTTGAGTAACATAGTATAGTAGTAAAGATGACGGAGGCGGCGTCGAGCGCTTTGTTACAAGCCTTATTCATTTTCATCTGTCCGTTGTCTTTTTGTCAATCTATTATCAAATATTGCAAGTTAAATTCATTGATCCACTTTCTGGTTTCTGATTGAGCTGAAATTTTGTATGCATGTCTAAATCACTAAAACAAAAACGGCACAACTCACGTCTAATATTGTCGAGAATATCTCGACCACGGTCTCGCGATATTTTTAAAAATCGTATGTCTAAATCAGATGACAATGCAATATTATTATGACATCGAGCTGATCTGATGACGGAGCTGAAAGGTCACAAGAACTCCATAATTAAACGACGCAACCGCATCGAGTTTGGGCTCATTTGATACGAGTACTTCGATGCTAAATGGCACTTATATGTATTAACAGCCTTTTCTTTTCAGTACACTTCTTTCTGTGTAATTTTAGTTCTAAGCTTATATGAAATTCTTTATTTACACAATTAGTAATTAATTTAATTTTTATATTATTGTATTTGTGTGTCCAATTTGCTAATCTACTCTACTCTGTGAAAAATTATGCGTGGTCATACATAAAATTTTTTATTTTTTATTAATTTAATCTCTTGACATTTTTATTTTGGTATCATTTTATTGTTTACAATTTATATTCTTTGACATTTGTAATTCTCAATTTTCTTTTCATCCATTTAAATTTATTAATTGTCCTCCATTTTTAGACTAATTTAATTCTTTAATAATAATTTCTAAATTTGTATCTACTATTTTGTGGACATATGGGCCGAGGGTCAGAAATAAATGATTTTTATTTTTTATTTTATTTATAAAAAAATATATACGCGTCGACTTGTAAACCACCTTCGTTTTTTTGTCAGTTAAAAAACGACTTCGATATCAAAGAGCAAAAATACTCTTTTCGAGATAGGGGGATGAAAAGATTATGGTGTAGTCATGTTACCGGTCCAGGCGTGCTAATAACGGTTTGGTCCTTAAAAGCGTATAATATATCGAGTGACGCACTTTCGCAAACACTAACTCTTAACTATAAATTCATAGAATAAATTTATTGAAAATTCCTCTAGAACAACCCTGGATAATATTTTAAAAGTGTTTTCAGGGGGTTGCGTCGCTTAATTACGGAGTTCCTAAGGCCACCTTCCAGCTCCATCATAAGATCAGCTCGCTGTCAAAATAATATTGCATTCAGACATGCGTGCAAAATTTCAGCTTAATCAGAAACCGGGAAGTGGTTAAAATTTAACTTGCAAGATTTTATTATAGACAGGCAGACAGACAGACTCATAAACTCAAATTCAAAATTCATTTATCCAAATAGGCTACCTTGGAGCACTTTTGCAAAGTAAATTTTACATTTTTCTATTTTAATACTCTACCGCTCGTTCGCAATGCGTCTATCACCAAAAATATGTTAGGAAAGATTCTAAACTGAGTGAAAAAATTGGCTGGCACCAACCTCAAAACACAGGATCCTTTTTCTTTTCCTCCTGGGCCCAGGGTGCTGGTGTGTCTCCACGTCTTGGTTGGCTGGGTGTAGTTTTCTTCACTATTTTATATAACTTTCGCGGCGGGCACGCACATATAATTAATTTTAATTTAATTTAATCTATGAGAAGAACGAGCAAGAAACTTATAAGAATTGCATTTTCAATTATGTGTTTACTATTTTTATCTTGATTACATAATTTATTGTACGACAGACAACTGACAGGTGAAAGTAAATAAATGCTTGTAATTTGTAAAAAGGACGTAAATTCGATCTACTTAGGACAAGATATATGGCACATAGGGAAAGGGAATTTCCACTCAGTAGAGCAGAAATTGTGATTCCAATGGACTAAAAAACAAGTTTTTGAAATAAATGGACTTACCGGGTTTTCGTCCTCAATGCTCGATATTAAAGTTTATATTACGGAACTAATTGGCTGATTAATACCTCATTAAACATTAATATACGAAACATGATTAAATTTTAAACGGACCTATAGATTGGGATAGGTATATATTGATATCGCATCAGAGATCATTATTATTCTTAGACGAAAGCTTTATTTGTAATATCAAAGTATATAATATATAATATCATAACATTTTCAACAAAAAAAACATGGTTAATTTCCTCGGTAAGTGAAAAGGAAAATTTAATTGTAAATGCTTTTTTCATTTATTTTTAAAAGGTTTTAACTAGTACTATATTGTTATAGTCCGATCATTTAGTGGTTTTTGGGAGCACATAGAAAAACACCACACGTACATTACCAACAAAACAAGCGAAAAACTTTCTAGATAAAACTACAGAGTGCCGATTTATTACCTACTCGTATGCCGATCGCTCTGAGCTTTCTATAGCAGCAGAGACTTTTTACTTTAACAAATATATCTGCCCACGACATTCTCAAAACCATTCCCGATATACAGAATAACCATTACCGGGGGTAGACTTCCTTTGCAGGAGGTCGACTAGGTGGCTACCCACAGTGCCAGTTATTCAGTATGTCAGTCAGTAATGTGCAAACATTACTGCGCTTCGGTAGAAGGGCACTGTAGCTAGTGAAATTACTGGGCTGAAGAGTCTAAACATCTTATGACTCTCAAATAAGAAGCGTTGGCGCAGTGCACCCAAATTTTTTCCTATGTTAAATCCTGGATAACACTGTACTAATTATGTGCAGCGTTATCTCTTACCATCAGGAAAGCATCTTTCTCGTCTTCTTACTTCGTTGTATAAAAAAAAACTAATATGAATAATGACACTTTACACTGATATTATAATAAATGCGAATGTTTGTTACTTCTTTACACCCAAACGAGTGGACCGATTAAGCTGTAATTTGATATAGAGATAGCTTTGACCCTGAAATAACAAATAGGCTACACTACTGCTACAGAAAAGAGCTATTTTCAGTTAAAATTATATTTTGCAATACATTTTGTACCATCACTGTATATTTTTATTATGTCAAATCTGCAAACTTGAAGCGGCTGAACTATATTAATACAAGTTCATTTAATTTATTTTTGTTGTTATTTTAATTGCCAATAATGTTTTATTTCACTTTTTTAGGTTTAAATTACTACTTTATTATTGTTATTATAACATTCTTCGTGATCAACATCGAAGGCTCTGCGTTAAGTGAAGACTTACCTGTAATACGATCTAGAAGATATTATTATCCACACTATAATTCTGGCATTTATTTTGAGAATCAACAAGGGTGCGGTGGTTGCGGCGGTGGTCGTGGTTGTGGTCAGGGCGCAGGCAACGACCAATCAAGTCCACATAAAAACATTGATGTAAAAATTAAATCAAAAAACATGGGCAATAATGGCGGGAAACATGTATTTATTAATGCGCAAGTTCGTTAATATTGTTAGTTTATATATGTCAAATTACTTAGGCAGTATGACTTCTCAAAAAGCGTTATTTCATAGAAAACTGCTCGTGGTACAAAATTGAAAATAAATTATTTTGTAATATTACGCTTTTTAAGATTTCACACTGTCATCGTAAGTGTATGAATTGTACCATTATATAGCAACCTCTATAGATTATCTGATAAATATGAAACTTTACCGGTCATATAAGTTTAACAAGACGGAACTTGGCTTCATATTTTCATTACCTTACCTACATGTTAAAGCAAATCTTATGCTGAAGGTGTTTATAAAATAAATAAAAAACCTTATAGATCATCAGAATAAATTGTAATAACGGTTAGACCAAGCAACATTAAAACCTTCACCTCAAAATGTAAACGGAAACGGAATGTATAAACGGATACGGAATGTCTGGCCTGTCTGATGATTATGATCCTGTTAGTAGAAATGTAAATATCTTAAAGATGAAACTAGCTTATAAATGTAAAACAAAGATGCTTGGAAACTTGATAAAGCAACTGTACCAGTTAGTTGGCTTAATCCAATAATAATAAATGGAACAAAGCTAACAAACATTATAAATTAATGTAATCAATTATTAGTTATTATTTAATATTTAGTGTTAATTCCGCTCTAAATTTCTGAGTCTAACTAAGTTTTTAAGAGATGGCGAGGAATTCAAACGTTACTCAGAAATTTAGAGCGGAATTAACACTAAATATTAAATAATAACTAATAATTGTTGTGATGGATTTCCGCAAAGTAACGCCTAGTTCCATAAATTATATATTTATGTATTAAAACAACCTAAAGAGTTACTTGCCTCATGGTGGTATAATCAGAATAGGTGGTGGTGTTGTTATATAATATAATACACTCTTTAAAAATGGGATTACACACGTGTTCTATTGTAATTTAAATGAATAAATGCGTTTCAAGGAGTTTGAATTTTTATGAATATAATAGAACGTAAGTTCTTCTAACATTAGTATGCTTTTAAGATAAGTAGCTGGAGCTTCTTATGACTCTACTGACCCTATTTACAATATTATGAGGCAAAATCACAGTTATTTAAAAAAAAAGTGTCAAGGGACACCCGGATGTAACGAAGTTCCCACGATTTACACGATTTATTATTTACAAAAATCCTGTATACACTCTTATTCTTATCTTATATAGGGGGCTGACGAAGTCAGCAACACATCGACCCATTGGGATCTATTGTGTTCACCCCTTGCCTACCGTTTCTTACTCCTCGAAGAAGTGGTTTATTAGAGTGGTGATCCCACTAAGGGAAAGAAACCTGTACTCCTCCGGTTTGGGGTTGGGACAGCGTCCCAAGGAGGCTCATGCGTTTCGTAGCTAGTACGTCGCATTCGCATAAAATATGCTCCATGGTTTCTGTACCCTCGCCACAGGCTCTACAATCGTTTGTTGTAGTGAGCCTCATTTTGAACAGCATGTCGTTGGTTTCATAATGCCCAGTTAAGGCACCAATGATTGCTCTTCCTTTGTTTCTTCCATTATTCAGAATGAATTTAGAAGCACCTTTGTAGCTGTTACCTAGGAATTTCTTCGAATGTCTCAGCCCTTGACTGTTTTCCCACTCTTGCGTGTGTCTTAAATCAGCATATTCCTTTATGGCCATATTGATGGTGCATGTAGGCAAGCCCATACTAGGTTCAGGTCCATGCATAGCATTTGCTGATCCCCTTCTAGCAAGCTCATCAGCCTTCTCATTCCCTTCTATACCTACATGGCCAGGTACCCAAACTAGTCGTACTGTGTTGCTGCGGCCTAATTTATTAAGGGCCTTCACAGCATCCAGGACCAGCTTCGAGCTGACTCTGCAGGAATTTAGGGCCTTTAGTGACGCTTGACTGTCACTGAGAATGTAGATGATCTTATCTTTTACATTCCTCCGTATGTTTTCTTTAGCGCATGCTATAATAGCATACATCTCTGTCTGAAAGACGGTAGTGTATTGACCCAGACTGTTCCAGAGTTGGATAGTTTCCGAGTATATACCTGCCCCTGTACCGGATCCGGTTTTTGAACCATCCGTGTACCATATGCAGCATTCTGCGTCTTGTGTGCGTAGTTGCTGCTTCCAGTCTTCCCTTGAGGGAACATGTATTTTGAAATTCCTTTTGAAGATTTTAATGTGCGGCATTACGTCGCTGATCATACTCATCTTCCTTTGTAGCTCTTCATTGAGCTTCATTTTTGTGTGCCTTGTTGTTGGCCTATTAAAGTCATGAACTCCTGTAGCTTGGAGTCTGTATAAGGCTTTGATTGCCTCCTGTTGAATGATTAGATGAAGAGGTTTAAGGTTTAGGATTCTATCTAGCGCCTTACTGGGCGTAGTCTTAAACGCTCCTGTGATAGCCACAGTGGCCATCCTTTGAATTTTGCCTAGTTCCCTTTTACAAACCGTAAGTTCGGTTCTAGGCCACCATACTACGCTGCCGTATGTTAGTATTGGGCGCACCATTGAAGTGTAGATGAAGTTAAGTACCTTGGGCTTAAGTCCCCAGGTCTTGCCATATGCTGATCTACACATATTGAAAACTCTCATAACTTTTTCTGTCACCTTTTTGGCGTGCAGATTCCATGTGAGCTCCTTGTCTAAGGTCATACCGAGATATTTTACTTCGGTAGCCCATTCTAGCTCTGTGCCAAATAAACGTAACTTTTTCAAATTACCTAGCTTCCTCTTCCTTGTAAAAGGAAGAATCGTAGTTTTGCTCGGATTTATGGAAAGATGGTTAATATCACACCATTCTTCCACTATCTTTAAAGCCTTTTGCAAAAGTTCCGATACTATTTCCGGAAATTTGCCATTGATCATTACTACTACATCATCTGCATATCCTACAGCATAGCATGCTCCTCTGTTTAATTTCGTAAGAAGGGAGTTTACCACCAGACACCAAAGTGTTGGTGACAATACCCCTCCCTAAGGACAGCCTTTAGTAGTTGTCGCATAAATTTCATCCCCTAGTAAAGAGGATCCTATTCTCCTTCCCCTCAGCATGAAATCAATCCATTTGCATAGGGTACGGTTAATGCCGTGTTCATTGGCGGCCTTCATAATCGATTCAAAAGTTGTGCGGTCAAATGCTCCCTCAATATCTAGGAATGCCGCCGCGCAAATCTCTTGACCGTCAATAGCTTGTTCTGCTCTAGTGACTACGTAGTGCAATGCGGTTTCAGTAGACTTCCCGGATTGGTAGGCACATTGTAGCTTATGAAATGGTTTCTTTGTCAGAGGACCATCCCTTATGTATTCATCTACAAGTTTCTCCAGGGTTTTTAGTAGAAAAGATGAGATACACCAGATGCTCCATGACACTTGGATCGTCTAAACATAAGTATTATAGAAATACGCAGCTTTATCAAGCCTACAATTGCCTGGTTATTCAATCAACGTTTTCCAAGTGGAAATTTTCTATCATGAATGGGTAGCGGACAGATTTGGTGCAATAGTGTCATGGAGCACCTGGTATAATACCCTTGTGTACCCTTCAACGGCCAAGTCACACAACATTAACTATAATAATAAAGAAATCGCAGTAAGGAACCTTATACTTGGCACGACTTTGTCTAGATTTCATAACTTTTTAGAGATAAACAAGCAGCTCCATCGAGACTTGGCTAGTTTTTTACAGAATGTTTTTGGTGGGATTTCACTTATTTTTGTAGAAACGCTATATTATAAGGTTATCAGAAATACAAACCGTAAGCGCGTTTTAAAATAAAGTCAGCGCCATCTAGATACGTGTGCGTTCACTCTTAGTCCAATGCATCATAATATTATACCGGGAAGTGGGCCTAATTAAACTTGCAAGATTTAATTACAGACAGACAGACCGACAGACAGATAGACAGACAGGTGAAAGTAAATAAAACCTTGTAATAAAGGCGGTATGTCGATCTCTTCTAAAAGTTTGGTTGGGCTCTTGTGATAGATTCGTTATAGGTTAGCCTTAGATCACGCTAGATATCGCCTGATCATAACTGACGATTTACGACACATATACACACACACACACACATGTATACATACATATACTATGGCTTAATATATATTTTTAATTAATAAGTTGGATATTACACAATTTTAACTATTGACTGCAAATGTAACTTTGTAATCCTATACATTTATATGAGATTACAAAGTTATTTATGCAGATTAATTATCTCGAAAACGAGACCGAAATTGCATGTTTTTTTAGTTTTTCTATGGTTTTTACAATAAATTCTAAGTATGTACCAAATTTCAGCTCTCTGAGTTTATGGGAAGTACTAGTTCTATTTTGATGATCATGAGTGAGTGAGTGAGTGTCATAAATGCGAAACTTTGCTTTCGCTTAACTTCGGAACTTAATGACCTACAGACTTGAAATTTTGGATTTTAAGTATGTAATGATAGCTGGATGACGAAAATTTCTGTGTTCTGGTCTTATCCAGAAGTTCTCAAATAGGGGCCTGAAAATGCGGCGAAATGGTTCCTGTAAAGGATGGTACGGCAGTGCTTACTTCGCGCTCGACTTGGCGGGGGCACTAGCGTGCCCCCAGATATAATCTAAATATATAAAAGGAAGGAGTGACTGATTGACTGACTGATCTATCAACCCACAGCTCAAATCACTGAACGGATTTGCTTGAAATTTGGAATGCAGATAGGTTTTATGATGTTGGATTCTGCTAAAGGATTTTAGCACGCGGGCAAATCCGCTTGTACGAGCTTGTTTATAATAAAATGAAAACAATACAGTAACCTTTCTCCCTTCGATATTTAAGAACTGAATTATTTTTTTCATCCTGTGGAACTGGTAGATTCCGTGTGTCTAGTTATAGTAAGGAGATTATTAAAAAATATACATATTTAAAAAAATTTAGTCTTCAACTTTTCGGAAAATCTAGTTTTTCTTAATGTGCATAAATGTGGACTCTCATTCTATTTAGTATTAAGATTAAGGGAGACAGCTCACTCGACCCACTCGGCACCCACTCAGCACCGCCTCGCCTCGCGCGGTTAGTATTCTTTATATGGATTTGTATGGGCTAACGCTCACTACATCAACTGATCATTGAGATTTTTGCAATGACAGTCGATTTTTTATGTACCAATAGTAGAAGGCAAAAGGGGGTATTACCATATCTCTAATTCAGTTGAGACCAACTAAACGTTCTTCACCAGATAGATACTTCAGACCTTCGATTTTTCTATTTTTGACATCAAATGAAGCGGCCCACTAAGTTAATTCAATGTAAAGGCGGTAGTCGATCTCTTCTAATAGTTTGGTTGGGCTCTTATGTTTTCTAATCAGGATCACTAGGTACTCCAGATCTTCGATTTTATAGTTTTCCCTATATGTGGCCATTAAAGCCTAACTCTGTACCAAATTTCAGCTCTCTAAGTTTATGGGAAGTACTAGTTCTATTTTGGTGATCATGAGTGAGTGTCATAAATGCAAAACTTTGCTTTCGCTGAACTTCGGAACTAAATTACCTACAGACCTGAAATTTTGGATTTTAAGTATGTGATTATAGCTTACTGGATGACGAAAATTTCTGCATTCTAGTCTTACCCAGAAGTTCTCAAATAGGGGCCAGAAAATGGGGCGAAATGGTTCCAGTTAAGGATGGTACGGCAGTGTTTGCTTCGCGCTCGACTTGGCGGGGGCACTACCGTGCCATCTTGCAAGTTTAATTTGATTCACTTCCAGTTTAAATTGGATGATTGGATGACTATGCAATATTATAAGACATCGAGCTGATCTTAGGATGGAGCTGGAAGGTGACCATTGGAATTCCGTAATTAAACTACTGGTCTTGATGAGTACTTTGTGCTAGATTGTAATGATAATAACATCTTTTTTTCAAATAGTTTTAGGCCTTTTATAGTAAAAAAAGAAGCCTTAAAGTTTCATTTTCTGTACAATACAATCCTATCAAAACTATACAATCGTTTTGGGGGAGGTAAATCTACCCTTGGCGTCAGTCACCTTTTGTATATTATTGTACAAATTTGAAGCTCAACATAATGTCGTCTTCATATCTCAAAAGGATGCTAATGTTACGCTAGAGAAACTTACGTTCTATTGTATATTTAAAAAAAAACTCATACTTCTTGAATTTTAATGCATTTATTTCTTATAAAATACAATAGAGTACTATATGTATGTCATTCACACATGTTTTTTTTCATATAATACCATATATAAACACCTTCAGCATAAGGTTTGCTTTAACGAGTAGGTAAGGTTATGAAAATATAAAGACACGTTCCATCTAGTTAAACTTATTTGACCGGTAAAGTTTCATATTTATCAGATAAATATTTTTCTTTCTTTCTTTCTTTTCTTTCTAGATGATATAAAGAGGTTGCTATATGGTACAATTCATTCACTTACGATGACAGTGTGACATCTCAAATTGTGTAATTTCACGAAACAAAATGATTTTCAACTTTGTACTACGAGTAGTTTTCTATAATTTTTTGAAGTCCTATTATTACCTACGTAAGTTGACGACATATATTCATCTTCATATAAACTGACAACATTAACGAACTTGCGCATTAATAAATATATGTCTCCCGCCATTATTGGTCATACTATCTGATTTAAGGCTTACATCAATGTTTTTATGTGGACTTGATTGGCCGTGGCCTGCGCCCTGACCACAACCACGACCCCCACCGCCGCAACCACCGCACCCTTGTTGATTCACATAATAAATGCCAGAATTATGGTGTGGATAATAATATCTTCTCGATCGTATTTCAGGTAAGTCATCACTTAACGCAGAGCCTTCGATGTTGATCACGTAGATTGTTAAAATAATAACAAAAAAGTAGTAATTAATACCTAAAAAAGTGAAACAAAATATTATTGACATCAAAACAACAATAAAAATAAATTTAATGGGCTCATATTATTATAGTTAAGTCACTATAATGTTGTAGATTTGACATAATAATATTAATATATAGTGATGGCACAAAATGTATTGCAAATTTTATTTCTAACTGAAAAGTAGCTTTCTTCAGTAGCTGTACAAGCTGCTAGCTGCTGCTAGCTGTAGCTGTTGTGTGGTGTTATTCCAGGGTCTGAGCTATCTCTACACTAAATTTCAGCTCAATCGGTCCACCCGTATAGGTGTGAAGAAGCAACAAACATACACACTAACACAGTCACACACTCACAAACTTTCGCATTTATAATATTGGTGTAAAGTGTGATTATTCATATTGGTTATTAGACAATAACTAACATAGAGATGTCGGGAATGCTTTTGGGGATGTCGTGGGTATATTTGTTTGGGTAATATGTGTTTGGAGAAAGCTTAGAGCGGTCGGCATACGAGTATGTGAAATAGTTGGTAATGTTATAAATATGTACATATTATATATTATTACGGCACCGAAACGTGGTCCTTCACTATTAGCCTCATCTCGAAGCTCAAAGTCGCACAGCGAGCTATGGAAAGGGCTATGCTCGGGGTTTCTCTACGTGATCGAATCAGAAATGAAGAGATCCGTAGACGAACTAAAGTCACCGACATAGCCCAGCAGATTAGCAAGCTGAAGTGGCAATGGGCAGGCCACATAGCGCGGAGAGCGGATGGCCGATGGGGTCGAAGAGTGCTCGAGTGGAGACCACGGACTAGCAAACGCAGCGTAGGACGTCCACCCACAAGATGGACAGACGACATTATAAAGGTTGCCGGAAGACGCTGGATGCAGGTCGCTTCCAACCGGTACATATGGACTTCCAAAGGGGAGGCCTATGTTCAGCAGTGGACGTCTTATGGCTGAGATGATGATGATGATTTATTATTTCTATGTGCTCCCAAAAAAATACGTAATGATTGGACTATAACAATTATTATATTTACAATAAAATTCTAGAAACCGTTTAAATAAATGAAAAAAGTATTTACAAATAAATAATCTTTTTCACTTACCGAGGAAACGAATCATTATTTTTTTTTTTGAAAATGTGATATTATATTTACTTTGATATTACAAATTAAACTAATAGTCTAAGAATAATATTGATCTCTGATTCGGTATCAATATATATCCCAATCTATAAGTCCGTTCAAAATTTAATCATGTTTCGTATGTTAATGTTTAATGAGGCACTAATCAGGCAATTAGTTCCGTAATATAAACTATTATATCGAGAATTTCAAAATCGTACAATATATCGAGGATTGAGGGCGAAAAATTGGTAAGTCCACTTATTTCAAAAACTTGTTTTTTAGCCCATTGCATTGGAATCATAATTTGTTGGTCTACAAAGTAGTTTAAGGACCATAGCTCATTGGAGCCACCCGGCACCCACTCCGCACCGCATCGCCTCGTGCGGTTTTTTTTTATTTTTTATTTTATTCATTATAGGTAAGCCTTTGACCACGATCTATTAGGTTAGTATTCTTTACATGGACTTGTACTTGTATGGGTATGCGCTCCATTCATCAACTCCGGTACGACGCCGGACCGTCTCGGTCGCAAGGCATCCACGCGTAGACGGCGGGTGAACCAATCGGTGTCTACTCTACTACGCTACGCTGTTTGCATGCTTGCCTTGCGTTAGGCATTAATCCCGGGTGGACCGAATGCCAGCGAATATTATTCACGCGGCGTAAACTCGTTGACTGCGCGGGGTCCACTGGTTGACCACGCGACGTTTGTCGAATTCCGGGTGGCTCTAATGAGCTATGGTCCTGTTTTTCAACCAAAACATTGAAAAAAGCCGCCCAAAAAACTCGTCCGATATACCTCAGTGCCTCAAGACGAAAGTCTTTCAATCAATCTCGGTCTTCCTGTCCCCCCGTGGAGGGCGGTAGGGATAGGGCCTTGAGACTAGTCCCTTTGCCCTGGCTGCATCGCACAGAGGCAACTGCCTCTGGGTAACTGGTGGCCGCCGGAGTCGCAACCGTTTATCGGGCGCCTCACGGTGGCTCTGCTGAGGTGGACCTACGCTCCTGCGCGTCGTCATTCTCACTGAGGATGTCCCGCGGCAGGGGGCGCCTCTGGGGCGCCTCCGGTGGTCTTGCGTGGAGTGGAGCGATGTTATAGAGGTGGGGGTGCGGCCCGTTGTCGGCGCGGTCGAACATTCGACGCGCAAGACGGGCCACGAAAGATCAATGTGTGTTACCGGTGATGACTTACGGCACCGAAACGTGGTTCTTCACCATTGGCCTCATCTCGAAGCTCAAAGTCGCCCAGCGTGCTATGGAAAGGGCTATGCTCGGAGTTTCTCTACGAGATCGAATCAAATGAAAAAATCCGTAGACGAACTTAAGTTACCGACATAGCCAGGCGGATTAGCAAGCTGAAGTGGCAATGGGAAGGCCACATAGCGCGCAGAGCAGATGGCCGATGGGGTCTAAAAGTGCTCGAGTGGAGACCACGGACTAGCAAACGAAGCGTAGGACGTCCACCGACAAGGTGGACAGACGACCTTATAAAGGTCGCCGAAAGACGCTGGATGCAGGTCGCTTCCAACCGGTACATATGGAAGTCCAAAGGGGAGGCCTATGTTCAGTAGTGGACGTCCAATGGCTGAGATGATGATGATGATTATGATGACTTATGTAGTCTATGTGTTATTCCAGGGTCTAAACTTCCTCTATACAAACTATCAACGAAATTTCAGCTCAATCGGTCCCCCCGTTTAGGCGTAAAAGAGTAACAAACATCCTGACATTCAGACATCCATTCTTACAAACTTTTGAGTTTATATTAGTAAGATTGAATCTCATGATAATCGCAATATTTCTTACTAAAATAAGAAATAAAAGAATATATCTCTTGACAACTAATTTTAACCCGAAAATAAATTCACAAACTTAACTTGAGATATTTAAAATTTTAGACAAGTAAAAGCTCTTATTGGGTTTTACCATTTGATGTTTTTAAATAGATTTTTAATCGGCAGATATCCAATCTATATTTGTCCTACAAAAGAAAGCAATCAGAGTAATATACATATAATTTAAAAGCCCGCGAGTCCTTAGACAACATTTCAAAGATATTAATGTACTCACACTACCATCCCTGTATTTGTATGAAAATATATATAGAGTCCTCAAAAACTTTGATAAATTCAAACTTAATAGTAATAATACACATAGCTTTAACACAAGAAATAAAGACAAGATTGTTGTAGCTTACTATGGACTTTCTAAAACGAATTATAAATTACATTTAGGAAATAGTATCGGCTTCCATAATAAAATACCTATACAAATAAGAGGTCTTAACGAAAATAAACTCAAAATTGATGTTAAAATCATTTTATTGAAGAAAGCATACTACACTACCGATGATTATTAATGAATGCAACTAATTATAATCTGTTCAATATATTATAATTACTTATTCCATAAATAACGACGTATACCTTTAAACTAATATAGTAACAATATTATTAACGTGAAAATGTGCTGCTTATATGGCTTATTAAAATTTGAAAAAAAAAAATTATGAATAATCATTATAAGGTTATGATGGAATCTATAATAATGAAAGATTCGAATTCTCGTTTTTCGCACTTAATGAAATAAAATTATAATATTATAAATACGACACGGCTGTACTCACGTTGACTATTTGTTGAGATACGTCTCAACCACGGTTTCGGACAATTACGATGTCCTTCATCAGGAGTTCACGCCTGCAGTAACCGACGCTGTCAGCGTCGGTTACGAAACCGTGGTTGAGACGTATCTCAACAAATAGTCAACGTGAGTACAGCCGTGTCGTATTTATAATATGGATAACACTCACGGTAGTTTCCAAAATCGTAAAATTATAATGTATATTTATTGGGTGTTTACATCAGCACAATATGTATTTCTTTACATTCATGTATATTTATTTATTGGGTATTTGCACTATGTATCCAATGCTCATCATTTTATTCCAACAACATCAAATCGACATCGAAAATAATGACATAAAATGTAGGGTTAATCTCGTCGTGAAATATCGGATTTTGTAAAACAAGTTTTAAAAGCAGCTTAGAAACAGAAAAAAAAATGTTAAAACAAATCGTTCCATTATTTTAGACGCCAAGAAAATTCGAAACTCTACAATCTTTATAGTACCTAGGTAAAGTTATGCAAAAGTAGAAAATATGATGACAAGTCCCGTATAGTAAAACTTATTTGACGGGTAAAGATTCATAAATTTATCAGATGATACGAGTATATATAGATGGGTCATGTGGTATAATTCATCCACTTGCGATGACAGTATGATATCTCAAAAAGCGTAATTTCATGAAACAAATGATTTTCAATAAGATTTTTAAAACTATCGCGAGTGTTCTCCATGTTGAGATATTCTCGACAATAATAATACGTGAGTAATACCGTTTTTGTTGTTTTAGTTATAAATGATTTTCGACTTTGTACCAGGGGTGGATTTTTTATAAGATAACGTTTTTTGAGAAGTCATACTGCCTCCGCATGTTGACGACATATATTCATCTTCATATAAACTAACAGCCTTAACGATCATTCATATTAACGAATAAATGTCTCACGCCATGGTATATATATGGATTAATGTGAATGTCTTGAAGTAGTTTTGAACGGCCGCGCCCTTGATTATTCACATAATAGTTGCCAAAATTATCTAGGTAAATTCTTCTAGATCGTATTTCAGGTAAGTCATCACTTAAAGCAGAGCCTTCGATGTTGATCACGAAGAATTTTATAATAAGAATTAAAAAGAAGTAATTCAAACCTAAAAAAGTGAAATAAAACATTATTGACAATTAAAACAACGACAAAAATAAATTAATTTAATGTGTGCACATATTATTATAGTTTTTGCAGATTTTACATAATTATAATATACAGAGATGGCACAAAATATATTGCAAATGTTATTTTAACTGAAAATCAGACTTTATCTGTACCTGTAGCCTATGTGTTATTCCAGTCGGTCCACCCGTTTAGGCGTAATTATAAGGGTCATCACTCATAGAGCCACACGGCACCGCCTCGTCTCGTGCGGTTAAAAAAAACAATAAAATTATAGGTAAATCAATTTCATTTTTAAACGTAGAACTTTAAATCGCAACTTGTATCAAATAGCAAGGAAGCGAACAAATTTTACTGCTCAAACTAAAATAAACATAATATCACTTAGATGAAGAAAACCAACAGACTTTGTTACAAAATTTATTTAAAAAAAAAAAAAAAAAAAGTATTCTTTATATGGATTTGTATGGGCATGCGCTCACTTCATCAACTTCGTAACGCCGCCGGATCGCCTCGGTCGCGAGTCGTCCACGCGTGGAAGCCGCGCGACGAGGCGGTGACGAGTGGGTGCCAGGTGGGTCTGATGAGTGAAGAAAGAAGTAACAAAATACACACTAACACAGTCATACACTCAAACTTTCGCATTTATAATATTAGTACGAAGTGTGATTATTCGTCATTCGTATAAGTAATTCTCTATGTCGGGAATGCTTTTGAGGATGTCGTGGCTATATTTGTTTGGGTAAAAAGTCTCTGCTGCTTGAGAAAGCTTAGCGCGGTCGGCATACGAGTAGGTAATAAGTCGGCACTTTGTGGATTTATCTAGAAAGTTTTTCGCTTGTTTTGAAATAGTTGGTAATGGTTGGATGGTTAGTTGGTTGTTGTTTTGATGTAGTTGTATGTGTGTTGTTATATATTTCTATGTACTTCCATAAAACCACTTAATGACGTTAAAATATATATATCTTACTAATATTATAGAATAGAATAGAAAACTCTTTATTGTTCACACAAATACAACAATATAAACTTAGAAATAAGATTACACAGAAATAAGTGTTACAATTGGTCTTATCGCTAATAGCGATCTCTTCCAGACAACCAAGCAGGGAAAGGAAATACAGAAAATATTAATAAGAAATTAGTATATATTAAAAATAGAAAAATATAAAAAATAAAAAATAGAAACTAATATATAATAATAAAGTTTGTAAGAATGGATGTCTGGATTTGTGTTTGTTAAAACACACATCCAGACATCTCTTTCACGCCTAAACGGGTGTAACACATGGGCTTCATAAGTACTGCGGGTAAAACCCCTGGGAACAGCAAGTTTACTATAAAATACTAGTGTAATCGTTTTAATAAAGAAAAATAAACATTTACAATTAAATATTCCTTTTTACTTACCGAGGAAACTAATCATGATAATATTTTTTGAAAATTTAATATTGACTTTGATATTACAAATAAAGCTTTAGTCTAAGAATAATTTCCGATTCGATATCAATATATATCCCAATCTAAAGGTTCGTTTAAAATTTAATCATGTTTCATATGTTAGTGTTTAATGTGGCACTAATAAGGCAATTCCTTAATATCAAGTAATAACAAATACAAATAATTTATTCATGAACCTTGTTAACATGTTTGGGTATTATATTATATTAGGTAATATTATACTTCTGAATATATAAAAGGAAAGTGTGACTGAATGATCTATCAACGCACAGCCCAAACCGCTGGACGGATTGAGACAGATAGGTTTTATGATGTAGACTTCCGCTAAGAAAGGATTTTGCTACGCGGGCTAGCGCAGCTTTGCCTAAGCATAAGCTAGTATAGTATATAATTAATTGAAATAAAATAAAAATTCTAATATAATCAATTCTAAATATTCATTAATACAATAGAATGTCTGCTAGAGAAATCAGTTTTTTAGTCTGTACTTAAATTTTGACGTTGTAGAGGTGTCAACCACTTGTTTTGGTAGTTTATTATATACTGCAGGGCCTATCACATATTTAAGTTTGGTCGTGAGGGTGCGTATTATATACGTATAATGAAATTATGTCACTGACTGACTGTTTATTATAAGATCACTTCGTTGTCCGTCTGTATGTCTGTCTGTCAAGACCTTTTTACTCAAGAACGGTCCACGATCCCATAAAGTTATGAAACAATGAAATATCTCCATAAACGAAGGAGGATAAATTTTAGTACAGGAAAAATCTGAAAAAACATATTAGTGATAAAAAAATACAAAAATGATTAGTGTGAAATCAATCACTAAAATTATATTTTTAGTTAAGTTTTTTCACAAATAATCACTAAAATTATACACAATGTGAAGTTAACTAATTCCTAGAAGTAACATGTATAATTTTCCAGCAATTTAAATTACAATTTCAGAACTAATAAAGAGCGAGCTGTCAGATTTGTTGACGACTCAAGTTTACCGAACACCTTAAACCGCTCAGCTTTCGTAGGGTTATTGGGCTTATTTCTACCGCTTATATAATGAGGAGTGTTCCTATGAATTATTAGACCTAATTTTGACCTCGCGTTTTTGTCACCGCAAGAGCCAACACCGCTCTAAAGCCCATCCACACATAATTGACGCTTGGCATTACTGCACTGTGCGATTCACTCGCTCCTTTTTGCGGTACGCCTGCAAAATGTGGAATGAGCTTCCGCCTGCAGTATTTCCGTTGAGCTTCAACATGGGACTCTACAAAAGGCAAGTGAACAGATTCTTGAAAGGTAGGCAACGTACTAGCGGTACCCCTGGTTTTGCAGGTATCCATAGACGATGGTAGCCACTTACCATCAAGTGGGCCGTCTGCTTGTTTGTCACCTTATAAAAATGACTGATAGAGAGGACTGACTTAATTAAAATTTACAGTGAGACACTTTTTGATAGTTTTTATTTAAAAACTGTGGCTCTGGTTAATATCAACTCATTGCTTCTAGATGATAAAATGGACTTTTTCAGTCAGATATCAAAGAGAAAAAATACACTTTCAGAGATAGGGGGATGAAAAAATATTATATCGTCGCTTGGAGCAAAATGTAAAGCACGAAGCTGAAGTAAAGGCAAGTGAGTTTATACCGTTATTTACAAACAATTCGTTTCGTGTAAAGTATTCAAAATTGTATGTATTAATAAAACCCCAAAAAAACTTAGTCTGAAAAAAATCTAGCCGATTAACGTAAGTAAAGTAAGCCGATTAACTTTTTCTTGACTGGGAAAAAAGGAGGCCCCGCGTACCTAATTTCACCGACGTCCACGCGTGGTCTAGCGCCGCCATTGCTAATGATATTACTTATGATTTGTAACGAATTCTCGTTTTTAGGACATTATGAAATAAAATAATCTATATTTATTGGGTTTTTACATCAGCACAATATTCCTTAACATTCAATAAAGAAATTTATTTACATGAAATGTGGTACATTTAAATGGTCATAATATTATAAAAGAGCTTACCTACACATTTAGTCAAAATAACGTGACATGTAAATATGTTATGCCTAATAATTAAACTAGGTACATAATGTTCATATATGTTTATTTATTGGGTATTTATTTAGTATCATTACTAATGACTGCCAAGGCCAAAGGTCGATGTCGATTCGACATTGTTGGAATAAATGATGAATTTTGGATAGTGCAAATACCCAATAAATAAACATATAATATTAACATTATGTACCTACTTTAATTATAAAAACTATTACACATAGACAAGTCAAATTTAGCACATATACTACAATATACGATCTACATCTGTGTTCCAAATTTCAATAACCACAGCTCAAGCGGTTATTTAGATATAAACATCCAGTAATCGGTGAAGTTAAAACATACTGAGGGATAGATCATAAGTAACATCCCAGTTCCAGATGACCTAGAAAGTTCAAATTTGGCATTCAGATAGGTAATGCGGATTTCAGATAGGTTACTAGGGTAACAAAGGAAAAAATCAGAAACTAGTAAATTTTTAACATTTTTTATAATTTTTAAATAAAAAAAAATTAATAATGTTAAAGTTTGGGAATAATTAGCAAATTAAATATGATCCACTTCCCGATTTCGGATTAAGCTGAAATTTGGCATGCATGTATAAATCGGATGACAATGCAATATAATTGTGACATGGAGGTGATCTGATGATGGAGCTGGAAGGTGGCCATAGTAACTCCGTCATTATATGATGAAACCCCATTGTGTTTGAGCTCATTTGATTTGTCTTAACGTGTACTTTGATACTATATAGTAACCAGGGTCTGATGATGGTGCTGGAAGGTAGCCATAGCAACTCCATAATTAAACGACGCAACCCCATCGAGTTTGAGCTCGTTTAATTCGTCTAGACGAGTACCTTAGTCATCATCATCATCATCTCAGCCATTGGACGTCCACTGCTGAACATAGGCCTCCCCTTTGGACTTCCATATGTACCGGTTGGAAGCGACCTGCATCCAGCGTCTTCCGGCGACCTTGGGCTAGAGTACCTTAGTGCTAGATGGTAATAATAAATGCTTGTTTTAAAACAAAATATTTTATTTAACCAAATTTATCAGTTTTAGTACTTAAATATAATTAAATAATAGGTATTTTGGACCACGGCAGCGCATTACATTATCATGAAATCATGGATAAGTACCTACTATTAAATTCTGTACAAAAAGAAATGATATCCTATCAAAAACATAAATGTGAAATTAGAGCCAAGTTCAATATTTCGATATAATATTTTAATTTAATTAGAACTAGCCAAATCAGATCCCAGGCTATAAAATATTTATTTTTAGAATATTTTATGTTATTAATGTATGTATTTCAGGACTAACTATTGAACTTGGCACCCATTTAGATCTCACTTATTTTGTCTTTGAAGTCAACATACAACCAACGCATAGGTACCTTACCTACATAATAAAAATATTATGTATCGAAATATTGAACTTGGCTCTAATTTCACATTTATGTTTTTAATAGGATTTCTATTAACAAGATTATCAGAAAGGCCATGATATTTACTTCACACATTTCATCTCCGTTTACATTTATATTTGGTGGTGAAGGTATTAATGTAACTTGGTCTAACCGTTATTACAATTTATTCTGATGGTCTATAAGGTTTTTTCATATAATTCAGCATAAGGTCGGCTTTTATGAGTAGGTAAAGTTTTGAAATAGTAGAAAATATGAAGATAAGTCCCGTATAGTAAAACTTATTTGACGGGGAAAGATTCATATTTATCAGATGGTATAAAGATAGGTCATGTGGTACAATTCATCCACTTGCGATGACAGTGTGACATCTCAAAAAAAGTAATTTCACGAAACAAATGATTTTCAATAAGATTTTTAAAACTATCCCGAGTGTTCTCCAGGTTGAGATATTCTCGACAATAATACGTGAGTAGTGCCGTTTTTGTTGTTTTAGTTATAAATGATTTTCAACTTTGTACCAGTGGGAGTTTTTAAGAGTTCCGTAGCCAATAAATGGCACTTATAGATTCAATTTTTTTTTTCTAAACTGAATAGTTTGCGTGAGAAACGCTTCCAAAGTGGAAAAATGTGTCCCCCCCTCTAACTTCTAAAATAAGGAGGGAATGATAAATGTAAAAATAATATATGATGTACATTACCATGCAAACTTCAATCAATTAATTAATTTAAACTAGATCTAATATATTTTAAAATACGTTATAAACCGTAAACCGCAATTAAAGTTACAATGAACTACAAGAACTTTTACTTGCTGCTACGGAACCCTTCATGGGCGAGTCCGACTCGTACTTGGCCAGTTTATTTTATAAGAAAACGTTTTTTGAGAAGTCATACTGCCTTCGCAAGTTGACGACACATATTCATATTCATATAAACTAACAGCCTTAACAGTCTTTTATATTAGAGAATATATGTCTCCCGCGATAATCAGCCTTCAAGATAGTTGAAGGAGTATTATCGAAACCAATGCCGCGATAGAATTTTGAACGGTCGCACCTTCCACCATTCACATAATTAATGCCAGAATTATCGACGTAAATTCTTCTAGATCGTATTTCAGGTAAGTCATCACTTAATGCAGAGCCTTCGATGTTCATCACGTATGTTAAAATAATAATAAAAAAGTAGTAATTCAAACCTAAAAATGTGAAATAAAACATTATTGACAATTAAAACAACGACAAAAATAAATTAATTTAATGTGTGCACATATTATTATCTATAGTTTTTGCAGATTTTACATAATTAATACAGTGATGGAACAAAATATATTGCAAATGTTATTTTAACTGAAAAGTAGCCTTTTTCAGTAGCTGTAGCCTAAGTGTTATTCTAGTCGGTCCACCCGTTTAGGCGTAATAAGGGTCATCACTCATCAGACCCTCCCGACACCCACTCGGCAACGCTTCGTCTCGTGTGGTTAGTATTCTTTATATGGATTTGTATGGGCATGCGCTCACTACATTAACTCCGTAACACCGCCGGATTGCCTCTGTCGCGAGTCGTCAACGCGTGGACGCCGCGCAACGGGGCGTTGCCGAGTGGGTCTGATAAGTGATAACCCTAAAGAAGTAACACACATACACACTAAGTGCTTGTTCACGTTATAACGCGCGGGCGCGGGAGCGGGCGCGGGCGCGGCAGACTTGCTTACACCGCACGTGCGTTTGTACGTGAACACTTTCATAGCACGTCGTATGTTTGATATTTCGCGCTCGCGCCCGCGCCCGCGCCCTCGCCCGCGCCCGCGCCCTCCCCCGCGCCCGCGCCCGCGCCCTCGCCCGCGCCCGCGCCCGCGCCCGCGGGTTCACGTGAACAAGCCCTAACACAGTCATACACTCACAAACATTCACATTTATAATATTAGTGCGAAGTGTGGTTATTCGTATAAGTAATTCTCTATGTCGGGAATGCTTTTGAGGATGTCGTGGGTATATTTGTTTGGGTAAAAAGTCTCTGCTGCTTGAGAAAGCTTAGCGCGGTCGGCATACGAGTAGGTAATATGTCGGCACTTCGTGGTTTTATATGATAGTTTTTAACTTAATTCGAAATAGTTGGTAATGTGCGTGTGTAATGATGTACATATGTGTGTTGTTTTATATTTCTATGTGCTTCCATAAAACCACTTAATGACTTGTAATGTTTGATGCTTTGTTTGTTTGTGTTTTGTGTTTGATGTTTGTTTTTTGTTTGCTTTGTTGTGATGTTGTGTGAGTAAGAATGGATGTCAGGATGTCTGGATGTGTGTTTTAACAAACACTCTTTCACACCTAAACGGGTGACCCGATTGAGCTGAAATTTAGTATAGAGATAGCTTAGACTCTGGAATAACACATAGGCTACATAAGTACTGCGGGTAAAACCGCTAGGATCAACAAGTTTACTATAAAATACTAGTGTAATCGTTTTAATAAAGAAAAATAAACATTTACAAATAAATATTCCTTTTTACTTACCGAGGAAACTAAACATGATCATATTTTTTGAAAATATATTATGATATTGACTTTGATATTACAAATAAAGCTTTAGTCTAAGAATAATTTCTGATTCGATATCAATATATATCCCAATCTAAAGGTTCGTTTAAAATTTAATCATGTTTCGTATGTTAGTGTTTAATGTGGCACTAATCAGGCAATTTATTCCTTAATTTATCCTTAATATAAAGTATTACAAATACAAATAATTTATTCATAAACCTTGGTTACATGTCTGGGTATTAAATTATATTAGGTAATATTATACTGATGGTATATAATTAATTCAAATAAAATAAAAATTATAATTAAATAAATTTCAAATATATAGTATATAATATATAGTCAAAGTAGCGGGTCGCACATGGACGACATTGACACAAGACAGGGTTAAATGGCATATAGAAGGGGGATATAGAAAGCTGTGGATGATGATGATGAAATTTCAAATATTTATTAACACAATAGAATTTCCGCTAGAGAAGCCAGTTTTTTAGCCTGTACTTAAATATTGACGTTGTGGAGGCGTCAACTACTTGTTTTGGTAGTCTATTATATACTGAAGACTGAAAGGCCTATTACATGGGTAAGTTTGGTCGTGAGGGTTCGTATTATATACGTATAATGAAAATATGTCACTGACTGACGTTTATTATAAGATCACTTCATGTCCGTCTGTATGTCTGTCTGTCAAGACCTTTTTACTCAAAAACCGTCCACAGTCCCATGATGTCCCATGAAACAATGACATATCTCAGTTAACGAAGTAGGATACATTTTAGTACAGCTATAATCTGAAAATATATATTAGTGATAAAAAAATACAAAAATGATTAGTAAATCAATCATTAAAATTATATACAATGTGAAGTTAATTAATCACTAGAAGTAACATGTATAATTTTCCAGCAATTTAAATTACAATTTCAGAACTAATAGAGAGCGAGCGTAGAGCTGTCAGATTTGTTGACGACTCCAAGCTTACCGAACACCTTAAACCGCTCAGCTTTCGTAGGAACATTGGTCTTTTATTTCTACCGCTTATACAATGGGGAGTGTTACATAGAATTATTCGACCTAATTTTGACGTCGCTTTTTTATCACCGCACGAGCCAACACCACTCTAAAGCCCATTTTTTTTATAAATAATATGGCTGCGTTTGACCACAGTCTCACCTGTTGGTAAGTGACGACGCGGTCGAAGTTGTACACAGACCTAGTAAGTACCTATTGACCCTCGATATAAAGACTCCTAAGTTGTAATTTACAGATAACACTGAAGCAGGCAGTGTTCCAAACCTTCGCCGTCCGGATAATGAAGGTTGAACTAAATCGCTTCGTACGGACAAACGGAATATCAACCGCCTCCCACCCCGCGCCTCCGGCTTGGGGTGATGATGCGTAACGCATTTTACCTGGGTCAAAAAAGGAGAGATAAATGCTTTCCTGGATTCACTGAACATCATGGAATACGGTCACGAAAAGAACTTTATTACCTTCTTTGATTTGGAATATAAAATGCTACAACAAACCCTGTAGAATACTGAATAGATTTAGCTAATTGTCTATGGTATGTTATGGTAGCGACGTGTTCGAACCACCTATGATGTTATTTAATTATTCTTGGTCCGTCGCGAAATATTTTTATTATGGTGTTTCTCGTAAAACTATGTGTATAATGTATAATTGCCAAAATTCGTTTCTTGTACTAGTGTCAAATGACTTGTCTTCTGATAAAATTGTATTTTTAGTTTGGTGACATATCTTCATTTTCAAGCCAACTTTACATTTTTCTATTTTAAGACTCTACCACTCGTTCGCAAAGGATCTCTATGAGAAGAACGAAACTCATTATTTTTTCAGTTCAAGTTCTCATTCATTTAGAGGTTATAATTATGCTATGTGATGAAAATATATCGAGAATTAAGAACACATTATACCTAATGTTCTTTGAATCTTAGTGAGCTATTTCAACTATTTTTAAATTGCAGCTTTTTCATTGCTTTTTTGCTTCACTGGCAGTTAAAAATTAAATACATCAATAATATTGAAAAAATTTTCGTTAATTTAGCATTGTTGAAAAGTCTTATTAAAATCGATGACTCTAAAGTGTACATCACGTGCATAGACGACACAACCATAAGAATACACATTACCGAAGGTGTGCTCTCGCCGACAATACGCATTAGCACTGCATAATAGTGTTGAAATAATTAACATTAGCAATCATATTTAACTCTTAAAGACCCTTTAGCAATTATTAAATTAATAGTAGTCGTTGAAATATTTTTTTGATAATTTAATAGCAATCGTCTGCGTATGCATCCTGCTGCTATAATGCGAACAAAACGCAACTGGACTGGTTTTGACTGCCATGCTATGATAATGATAATAAAAAATAATTTTTATTCGATGCGAAATAATATGAATCGACTTGACTCGATGTTCACGAATGAATTTAAGTTTTTCACATATTATCACAGCTATTCATAATAAAATTAAAAGGATTTTAGCAAATAGCGTAGGTATTATTAGCCCGTAGCATGCAAAATCATGAAAATCAGCATGCTAATGAAATTATTGAAATATAGCATTAATGATCAACCAAAGATTTTCTATTTGAAATGAGCCAATCAAAACTGGCCAATCGTCTCCCGCACCTTGCCATGTTTTGGTGATTTTGTTTTGATGCATAACTTAAGCGGGGTCTGGTTTAGTCTGTGATCACGTATGATGAGAAGTTTCTAAAAAGGGCTAAGTGAGAGTGAAATGAGATTGCTACTACAAGGTCTATGCCAGTAAACTCTGTTTACAAAGTAGATCTTGTGTTCACATAAATAATTATTATTTGTTTGAAACCTACCGTTAGAAATTATGTACTTAGTTAGGTTGAGTAGAAAATGTTTTAGAGGCCTTTAAACTTTAAAGTAATAACATTTACTTAAATCTACTAATAGTTCGATCAATTTTAAAATGCATCAAGAAAAATATATTATGTGACATTTGGCGGTACCGCCTATTTAATGGACATTTACCGCATTGATGATATTTCAAAAACGCCTGGTCACTTTGGTTTCTTAAAACTCTGAGGCTCTCGTTTGGACTTGGGCCTACAATTTGTACAAACTTGTCAACCATAAACGATCACTGTAGTACTTTTTTTTTCGTAGCACAGTAGGTAATAATAGATTCACCAACTTTTCCTTATCTATCTATTTACAAATCTTGCAAGTTAAATTTGATCCACTTCCCGGTTTTTGATTGAGCTGAAATTTTGCATGCATGTATAAAAATTGGATGACAATGCAATATTATTATGACATCGAGCTGATCTGATGATGAAGCTGGAAGGTGGCCATAGGAACTTCGTAATTAAATGACACAACCCCATCGAGTTTGGGCTCATTTGGGTTGTCTTGACGTTTACTTTGGTGCTAGATGGTAATAATAATAAAGCTTGTCTTTAAAAAGTTTTTTAAAATATCACTTGTTTTAGTGTTAGCCTCAAGCTATTGGTGCTTGTCTATGGCCCGTGATCTAGTGACATTGTGTAGGTGTGTTTATGTTTACTGTACACAAAATACTTGTCGGTGACAACGCGGAGAATGCTCCATTCTGGGTCATCTTTCATAATATTAACATAGCTAATACTTGCACACATATTTGTTGTGGTGTGGTTACGTGTTCTTTGAACCCTTTTCTGGAGTTAAACTTTCACATTTCGGTTACCATCGAGGCACGGCTCAGAGGACCATTTTAGAATTTTAAAGCTATTCGCAAAGAATGTTGACCACAAAATACCAACTATGATAACGTAACCCTTTGTTAAAATTATTTAAGTTCTTTGTTTTCTGGCGAGAAATTTTATAACAAAATTTAATGGAAATAACATTATTTAACATTCTAAAATTATTTAAGCATTTTTTGGGCTTCGCAAACTAATAATCATTATCTTGAAAATCATATAAATAAATTTACTACTAATAAATAAATAACCTAATGATAATTTTACTACAATTTAGTATAGTAAATAAACCTTAGTCTGGTGTTTCCAAGCAAACACTTTCAAGTCATGTTCCGTAGTGCTGAATTCTGTTGTATTTGACTTTAGAGAAAATAGAAAGTTCAGAATCAATAGCGTTCTCTAAGGTCCCATAACCTTACAGATGGAAATCATACAGTTCGTGAATCGTGACTCGCGATTCTGAAGGAATGAATTTACCGGTGCATTGATATTGAGGTACAGATATTAAGTGCCATGGACCAAGAAATATACTGGAAAGAACGTCATGAAAAAAAAATAAGATGTAGCCAAAGTACGAATGTGAACTACTAGGTACACGGATTTAATGGTGCTCGCACATCTGTCCGCATAGCGCCGAAAGGTATAGGCAATCTTCTTCCGATTCGAACGATTCGACGTGTGCGAGATTTCATGAGATTTCATATAAAGAATTCAAAATTTGACTCCTTCGGCGCGGTCGATGCGGATAGATGTGCTTTCACCATAATATTATATGCGTAGTGGGTTTTTTTTTGTTTCGTCGGGAAATAATCCATTACGCATACCCTCCCATCGAGGGAATGGGAGGGTTATGTGGGACTGTCCCGTGCAGGACAGCTGCACGGTTTACCCACTAAAACGATCCGGCGGCACTCCCGCATCGTCTTAGTGACGGAGGACTGGGAATCGGCAGAGCCATGGCATCCAGTCCCCCGTCGACGAAAAGTTTATAAAATAAACATACCTAATATAAGATGAAGTCTTGTCAAAAAAGCAATTCCAGTGTTGAAGGAACGTGTATATGTATATCCAATTTTGGAATCTGCGGCCCGAGTATATAAAAACATTGACACTACCCCCACCCGTCCAACTGTCAAGAGTAGGTAATTGACATTTGTAAGAGCACAATGACATTGGGAGTAGCTACAAATTGTATGAAATGACAGTGCGAGTAGCAAGAGTAGCGTCTTGATGAATATCAGTTTAGTCTTGACAGTGGGACGGGACTCTTATGTCAATGTCTTACTATGCTAAAGGGGTGTTCTGTTATTTAGACGTGTGAAGGTTAAAACACATCCATACTCTCGCATTTATAATATTAGCAGAATTATTCACACATCTTGAACAACATTCAATGATTAAGGGCAAGCTAGGCAGACACTTCCTAGAAATGTTGCAATATGGCAACGCAGGCCCACTATCAGTGGTAGAGATAACTGATAACGTTATCTACTGATATTTATAGTCCTACTCACCTACATTCTACTTTGTAATGGGAAACTGCGTGTTGTGTGGCTTAATTTTAACGAAACTGAGACGTATGGATCCATTGCGGCGGCAAACTACGGCACCGCAACGCATCTCTTAGTAAAAATCCGCTTGTATCAAAGGTAATTACAAAAGGAAGGAGTGCCTGACTTACTGTTCTATCAATGCACAGCTCAATCCGCTGGACGGTAAAACGGATTAAATTTTAACGGACGGTTTAAAATCGGAGTACATATTGGCTTTATGACGTTTTTTGGTTGGCTTTATGACCTCAGAAGATCTTTTGGTAACCTATTAATAGTGACAGCTAATAGGTAACCAAAATATGCGTGATAGAGGAGTGAATGAAGGTATGACGGATGAGAGTAGAATGGAGGCGGAAGACGTGTTGTGCTGATTGCTGATCCAACATAATTTGTAATAAGGGCAGGAAAATTATGACTTAATAGTCACAGCATAGGCGGATCCATCCCCCCCAGAAAGATTGTAGATTATAGAGATTTTAAATTTTCATACACACCTGTCCTTATCAGATAAAAATATTTTCTCTTAAAGTAGGTAGGTATTCAAAATCGTGGGTAATGTATAATATCGACGTTGTAATGTGCAAAAAGTAAAAAACAAGTGTTCAAAGAGCTTATAATTAGGCCTTCTATACTCTGTAGAGGTAACCTGACTCTTTAACACTACATACGTCACAGTGCAAACAATATGCAGTAGGTCTCATCCGTCACGTATGGCAAGTATGCAGGTGGTACTCAGTCCAACCTGACCCACATAAGCCGAGATAAAATGCTAACAGGTTACCTTCTGCCACTAGTTCGCTCTGTGAGCTTTACTTACGAAATCGAGGATTTTATTGTGAAACGTTTTCAACTCTGTAATTTTATCGGTGGTTGAACTATAAAGTTAAGTTTTATGTTATGAAAATGCTGACTTCTGAATAAATTTGCTATAGTATGTAATATGCTAATAATACAGCTATGTTTGTAGCAAAATAAGCTACTAGGTCCTAGAAAAATAATGTTAATTTTACCTTCACACACATACCACATCATATTAGCATATTTTCACTGTAGATTTTCAATGTTTTAAAGTAAATAATTAAGTTTTTCATTCACCCTCCGTAATTGAAACAAACAAATAAAAATATCTTGATAAAAAGGGTGGATGTATAAATAGGTTAGTTGTCAGATGTCAAAATGTCATCTGTCAGTCCGACCTTTTGTTTGTCAGTTTGACATTTAGGGTTTTTTATGAATGTCACAAGCGCAAATCATGTGCCAAATAAAAATAAATAGTTGCCAGGGAGATAAAAATCCACTCAATGGTAGGAAATTTTTATCTCCCAAGACAAATAAATGATAATAAATCCTAAAATAATAAAATTGTTAAAAATAGTTAAATACTAATTTATATCGGTTTCCTCTCCAATAAATAACAATTAAATAGTAGGCACTACCAACTACAGGTAGGGTTTATAGGGAGGGAATCGCCTTGGGTCATATGTGAGGCCGACTCGATGTATTTTACTTATCGGGTCGGATTAATATTTTTAAACAGTAGGGTAGTCGTGTCAAGTCTGTTGAGTAGTATTTGGATTTATGCGCTGGTAGCCCAGCCGTCCATGTTTTTTCCCCTCCAGGCCATACGACGCCATGAAATCCTTTATAAGGCAAAACACGCCCATTGTTCTTTCTTTTACGCATCGAGAGCACAAGTAAGAAGTCGCGGTTAGGGCGGGGGAAGGCCTAGGCTCTGCCGAGGCGTCCCTCGCCCATGAGTGTTTTATTCTTTTATAGGGACAAGTTCCCCAGCCTCCAGTAAAAGTTTTAATAGAAATATTGTAAAATCAGTGTTTTGTTTAATCACCGGTGAGTAACCTCGGTTAATTTTTTTCATCACCGACCGACCTCCCGCGTCGGTATTTCTAGAGGTTTCTCGATGTTAATCTTGTTCTTTTCCTATAGCACTGTTTCCGACACCCCGAGCTGCGCGTGCCGTTCGTCCCGCGGGTCCGCCAGGCGACCACGTGTCTGCATACCCACTTTTAAGTAGTGAGTTTATTTTTTATTTGAGTGGGTAGGATTGTTCTACTCTGGAACGTCATGTTCCCGTAGGTTGATAGGAACGGGCCTAAGACCTGTGAATTGTTCACAGGGTCCCGGGTTAGGGCTCCGCCTCTTCAAGCTTCGGCCGCCGCCCGTCACAGGCGAGGCTGCCGCCGAGCATATTCCAGCGGGTGGCGCTAGTGTAGCTGCCCAGCTGCGTTCTACGTGGTTTAAATTCCCGATTTTCAAGCCGCGCCGTCGCCGCCATTTTGTGGTATAGCCACGTGCGTGCCGCAGGACCCTAGGGCTCCTGTTGTAGTATTCGTGTGAGGAATATAGTACTCCCCCCATATAATCTCTGCCGATAACGCAAGATTTTTAATAGATTTATTGTAAATTTTGTTCTGTCCACGTGGGTGATTCCTGGTCACGGTCGAAGGGCCATCAGCAGCTCCCTGTGACATCACCACGTGTGATAAATAATACTGGACTTACTTAAATAACCTTTCTTATTTAACCTAATTTGCTAATTTAATTTTGATCGTAACGTACCTTTTTATTTTTGGGCCCTCAGCCATTCTTAGGTACCATATTGTATATTAATATCATGTAAACTTACCGTATGTACATAATACGGTCTTGTTCTTAAAATTAGTTCCATTTTAGGCCACGCGCCATAAGATCCTAGTTTGTTTAAGCGGCTAGTAATAAGTCGGAATTGTATGTACCATAAATTAAGTCACCAGTACCTCAACTTGCTTACATATTTATTTTGATAATTTAATGTATTTTTTTTGTTGTAACAAATGATGTGGAACCAAGGAATAAAATAACCTATATAACTTTGTTAATGATTTTATTTTGTACCAACCCCGCTTCTCGTTTGTAGGATGGAGATCAGTGGCGCCCTTATTCTAAATTCTTCTGATCTTTCTCCTCTCTAGGCTGAAACCATCCATGACCCTGGCTCTCATGCTGGTGTACAATTTTGCTAGTCGGAAATTTTAGTCAGTACACCCTAAATTGCTACATGTTTGCCTGTATATACATATTAAGTCAAATGTATTAACAGATGTTATTCTATTTAATTCGAAAGTCGTAGGGGACACAAATGGGCAAAAATAAACTTATTATGAACCATTGATTATGAAAATATTATGACTAATATTTCTTCGCACAATGCCTTCCTTTTTATAAAAAAAAAAACAAAGGAAATCATTCCGGCAATATATTGAAAGTATAAAATTGCCGTAGGCTATAATTACATAATACAATACCATATTTTTTCTCATCTATTCCCAATCGACTTTTTCTTCACTCTGCATTAACAGATCCGGATATTTACCTGAAACAAAGAACTCAATTTACCAAACGTCTCAATTTGGTGTTAATGATCGAGTCACACGCGAATCGTGATACGAATCGATCAATCAGTCATTAATCTAGTTGGTGAGTAATAGTCACGATAGATTTTTCATGTGGAAAGTGATCTTACTGCATCTTGGTTTACTGTTATATTTTTATGCTTTAGTATTAATAATATTAATGGTAAAACAATAGATATAGAAAACTAGTTGTGCTCAGCGGTTTTACCCGCTGTCATATAGTGTGTGTGTCACTATGTGTTATTCTAGAGTCTAAGCTATCTCTATACCAAATTTCAGCTTAATCGGTCCACCCGTTTAATTGATGGCAGCAGACTAGCATATAATTATGTTTTATAAAAACACGAGCCCAATAATGGCTTATATTTGGCTGCAGAATTGTACCCTAATTATTGTCTGTTTCGTATACTATTCTATTATGTCTAATTTAGTCAAAGTTGCATGTCAAACGGTCCTTTTACAAATTTCACTAAAATTATGTTAAAATGTAAGCCCTCCTATTTTGCGGTGAGAAGATTGTGCGGTTTACCGGAAAAGCGGTTAACGTGACTATTAAGTTTGACCCTTTTGTTAATAACACAACATAACTAAATTATTGTGGGAGAAGGAGCGTTAGGTAGAGTTTGGCCATTTTTAAATTGCATGCCACTCTTGAAGAGTCAATAACATATTGCATGCAATTATTTCCCACGATTGATTAGGAGAAATAGAGAGATAAATTCGAACAAAGTACGTATATGCAAGTTCTTGAAGGACGTTAAATCTATCATTCTCATTAAGGTTAAGCTGCCTAGACTCTAAGCAAGGCCTTGGCAATAAACAATGAATACAGATTATGTCATAAAGATAGAACCTACCAGATACCGCGAAAAAAGGACTGCAAGTTCTATTACTCGTCGTAATGTTTATTGTGTTGCCCTATGTAGAAAAACAATTTCCATAAAACTAATCTTTGGAATGGTTTATTAAATACGTAAACTGTAAATCAATGAGTGTATATGTAAACTGCAAATGTCATTTTTGCAACTTTTAGCAACATTAGCATAGCATAGCATTAGCATTTTATTACTGTTAATTATTAAGTTTTATGTTAGGCTGTTGGTTTACCTATAAATAAATAAATAAATTAGAAATACGTCAGTGACATCAAGTGACATGTCAGCGACAAAGACAAATCGAGTGAGTTAAGCGATTCGTTCGCCATTTTGCACTGTTATTTTATAATTTGTTAAGTTAACATTTAGTAGACTTGTATCCTAATTTACTATGGGATATCAGAGATACAACTACCTATTACAATTCATTATATCTTAAATGTCTTCTTAGTCCGATAATTACAAAAAAAATTGTTCGATTGATCAGAAAAACGTACTCTCTTTACGGCGTCAGTTTCGTTAAAAGAATCGCGGTATCTTCTTGCATTATTAAATTCTGTAGTTTCTGTGGTATAGATAAGCCATAAAGCCTACAAGGAGAACCGTTCTCCGTTTCCACATAATATGGCTTAGAATGAGACGCGATGACATCATTCAGACGAAGATTACGTTTGTTCTTAAGGCGGCATACATAATGATTAACTATACAAAACGAGTAAATCAGGGGCGTGATAGTAAGTATTATTGTTCATATCAGACACATTTTTTTTTTGCCCAGGAAAAATGCGTTACGCATCAGCACCCCACGCCGAGAGGCGCGGGGCGGTATGTGGGACTCCCCCGCCGAAGATGTTATTCATGAAAATTATCATCGTTCTTCAGTCTGCCTCATCAGCCATATTCCCTTAGGAGATCAAACATTTTCGTTTGGAGAGTAGGGCTGGCGAGTTTCTTATGTAAGATTTTGAATAGCTCGTGACTATGTTTTCAGGGTAAAGAGGGCCTTAGTTTTACAAAACTAAATGCATTGTCTTGAGCCGATTGTATTGAGATTTAAATGAACAAATAGGATTTTAACACATTGACTGCGGAAAACACAACTGTGTTTTTGAGGTCGGAACGCGAGTGCTGAAAAACACAAACGTTGTGTTTTGTCAAAAGGATTTTTCCATACAAAATTAATTTCAGGCACCTGGAATAGTTTTCTATAAAACGCCGCCGCAGCCAATGTGATATGAGGGAGCCATGTAACCGCTACTGCCCCTCCCACCTGAGCCTTTATTTTCTATCCTGTATATGTAGATGTAGCTAGCATCCAGTTCTTTCCTATGATCTAGATAATTCGGCGAGTTATGAAACTGACATTCTCAACTGGTTTACTGGTTTGTAGGCGATTCTACCTCCTACACAAAACTAAATCTTTACGTATACCCGCTGCATATACTATTTAGCATACAGGTATTATAATAAATGGATTATGGATACAGATAGAATCTTCTGTGACAATTAGTTTATGCCATAGCCGCAGGAACGCGCGGGAAGGCGGGACAGAAATTTTGTAATGTTCGAATTTGTACCCACCTTGTAACAAACAAACTGCGCGCGGTCAGGAACAATACAAAGAGCGCCGCGATCGTTTTTCCGCGCGATCCCGCGTCTGATTGAGCTTATAGGACTTCGACAATGTTCCCCAAAAATAATCCCTTTAAATTTCTTGCTCGGTCTTCTCATAGAGGTGTTTTCCGAACGGAAAGTCTTTCGGAAAGTCGTCGGTCTTTAAGTATAACGAAATAATTGTGAAATTGACTTGCTAAAGTGCTTTATTGTAACCTATAAATAAATATTGAATATTTTTTGAAAAAAATAAGTAAGTAGGTACCTACTTTTTTTTTAATTGGTGGCAAATGCCTTTATTGAAAAAACAAATAGCCTATGTGTTGTTTCAGGGCTGTCTAAGCTATCTCAATACCAAATTTCAGCTCAATCGCTCCACCCGTGACGGCGTGAAAGAGTAACACAGATACATCCAGATATCCATTCTTACAAACTTTCACGTTTATAATATTAGTAAGTAGGATTGTAAAATGCTAACACAGTTTTAAAAATGTATGATAACAGAAAAAAAGGTGGTTTACCTACTGTTTATTATTTTAAGTGACGTTGCTTGTGTAACGTTCGCGGAATGTTTGCGAAATTCTCTTTCGCAAATTAGGTAATCACGACATTCCGGTCTTTGGCCATGAACCTGAGATATCGAATGCTTGACAATTATTACTGTTTTTCTTATCAAGTTCGTGTTGCCAATAGTCGTATCGGCTTTCAGAGACATGACTAGGGTGGAAGCCTGTATAACTCTTGCCTTACTAAGGCATTCTATTATGTAGCATGTAGGTATATTTGAAATCGAGTATTTTATAGAATTTTCCAAACATTTCAATATACAACACATCTCATTTACAGTCAACCGTTGTCTGCCATCCAGTGTAGCTGTAAGCTTGTTTGCATATACCGCAAAAGCCTTCGGGCTAACTGATTACACCAATCAAACGCAGGCAGTATATGTTTGTTGGCAATTTCCTTGCACACGGCTATCATTCTGAATCAGGAAACGATTTAACTTGGGAACTTAGGTCTACATGCTCTATACAGACTTAAATTCTATATTGCGATTTGTTTTGCATATTGTACGTAAGGTATATGTGTTGATTAATATTTACGTATATTTGACGAATTATTTAAAACATCGGGGCGGAAAAAGTTTATAGGAGGCCTTTGGCAGAAGGCACACAAATCAAAAATGAAAAATCTTTACCATAAGAAAAACTCAAACCTGCGCAATATTCGCTACCACTTAAACTAGCCTTTAATTATGTAAAACTGTTATACCTACCTAATGTATGTTTGGTTTGAAATAAAGGCTTATTCCATATATTTACGTACCTGTATTTTTCGTTTATACTATAGTTATAATATCGATACTATTGAAGGCTTCAAATGTATACCCAAACACAAACCAAAATTCTTTGAAGGAAAATTTTTAGAAGATTTTTTCAAATTCTCTCCTTTTATGTGTCGTTTGACATTATTACACCAAATTACGGAGTAGAGAGGCGTATAAAAATATAGGGGTCAAAATAATCACAGCGGCGAACCACTAGCTAATTTCCTTCCCCTTTCATTCATGTCTATTCGTATAAATTACAAACACATGCATTCAATGTGTTTGTGATCTGTTATTATAATTTCACTCGAAGACAAACTACGCGTGGGTACAACCGGTATCCATTACAATAATTATGCGAATCATCCATCCTATCGCGAATTACCAATTATCCGCTCTTCCAACGCAAAAAATGTTTAAAACATCCATCTTAGAACCTTATCTCAGTAAGATTTTACGTCAATGAGAACAAAAACAAATGAGTATCGCGTGGTCCTAACTGTAATATGGTCCCCCAAAGTCCAGCTTGAGTGTATAGTGTATGGTTTAGCAAACATAGCCTAAAGTCAATGGGTAAAAAAATTGTTAGCATAATTCAATAAAACTTTGTTTATTTTGTTATTCTTCGTTAGCAATCTAGCCTTTTTGGGCTGAGGTTGTGAATAATTTGAATCAATTTTTGGGAAGCAATAGTCGTTTATTTAAATTTGTGTCAATTTACGTTTGATCATTAAGTTAAAACAAAGCAGATGATCTCGGATATTTACTCGTGGTTCCTCTAACTATCATCATTTTGTATGCTCTTGTTCTTTCGAGACGAAAGTTTTTTTTTTAAATCTATAGCTTGGACCAGTACCTTAATGGATAGAGCTATAGCTTTGTCATTGGCCTCAGTGAGATCCTGCATTGTACATAATATGACAGGACCATAAGGTGGCCCATTTAATAAATGGCCCTACAGTCGCACTTATCTTTTGCAGAGAAACCTTATTTACATGGTGTGGAGGTGGAATTTAAAACCGACCAGGCACTATATTATAGTTTTGATTAAAATTCCTCACAGGTCTAAGTTGTACAGAATGCAGACAACTAAACGGTTCAAACCGTTATGTTCTTAGCTTGAATATACTATTTAAATTGCACGTAAGTAAGAATATTAATATCTTCTTATTATATGTATTTTTTAACTACTTATATTTTTTGTCATGGCGCCAAACTCTGTATTCTCAAATAAAAAACCGGCAAAAAATTGGCTCATACATTGTAGCGTGTCGAATTTAATTGACATTGATTACACTTAAATATATATTCTAGATAATAGTTGCGTTTTGTGGTTTTACCTGCTACCATTTTCTTCGTTTTATTTTGAGGTTTTGAAATCGCTTCTGAACTACGTTAATAATAATAATTGGGGTCTATACTCCAACAGAACAGGTTACCCTACTTACTACTTACACTATCAGAGTCAAAATTTATATTATAGGTTATGTGGCGAACCTATATGTAGCAGTTTCAGGTCGCCGAGATTACTACAGCAGGATATGACCTGACGAATGTCTCCTACATATCTTATAGGAAATAAATGACTTTTTCATCCCACTATCTCGGAAAGTGTAATTTTACTCATCGATATCTGACTGGAAAAGTCTATATTTTCCTCTAGAGAAATTCAAACTTACTTTACCCTCTAGAGACAAAAACATAATTAAACCTATTTACTTCCACCTCTATGGTACCGAAATAAGCGTACAACTTTTTTAGTTAAGCATTTTTCTCGCGAAAACTGTTGTCGCTTGTTTTACTCGACACTGGCAAAATGAACACTATTGCCAATATCTTAAAAAAAAAAAAAAAAAAAAAAAAAACTTTTTTAAATTTGTTAAAAACTCGGAGTAAGAACCTCTTTAGTAAACTTTTTTTTTTTAATTTGCTTTGGGCGCACCGTCAGCCTTGCCAGTAAGTTACTTTTGTAACATATTACGTTTCTTTTGAACTATATTTACGTTAGTTGTTTAGATATAAGTTACATTTCGAGGCAATAATGTTTTTAATGAATTATATAGTATTGTAATAGTAAATAATAGTTGAGTTAATTTAGCAGAGTTAATAGAATAAGCCAATTTTTTATAACTTTATCTAGTTAGTAGCAAGATTTTTTCTAAGTATTACTTTTTAGTAACTTTTTTATTAACGATTTCTCACTGTAATAAACTGAAAATGAGAAAATAATCACTAAAACGAATAGGTAGAGTGCTTTTCACGAAAGGAAACCTTTTTGCGGGACGCCACTATTGCACATTTTAAAAGTATAAATACCTTTACCTTTTTAACGCCTCATAATTTCTCATATTTAATTTCTTAATCAAAAAGGTATTTATTTTATGTAACAAATAAAAATGATTTAAAATATGAAGTCCAATAATAATAGTATAAAAAATTAGTTCCGCTAAATTCCGTGGGACCTCTTTCGTGAAAAGGACTCTAAGTAAGCGTACCTACGTAAATTAAAATTGAATACTGGTTATTTTTGAAGATAGTGCACTGGCAACGCTGTGCGCATCCATGGTGAGAATAATTTAAAAAAAAAACTTTTAGCATTGAGTTATTTCCTCGCTGAGGGGGGATGAAAAATTATGTGTCACACTCGAGTGCAAAGATTTTTGACCTTGTGCTCTTTTGATTCCCTCGCTAACGCTCAGGATTCTAATTAATAAATCACTCGCTACGCTCGTGATTTAATTTTAGAATCCTTCGCTCGCTCGGTCATACAAACTGAGCACGCGGTAAAAAAGCAACTTTGCACTCTTGTATAACAAATAACTATTTCATCCCACTATCTCGGAAAGTGTAGTTTTACTCATCGATATCTGACTGGAAAAGTCTATATTTTCCTCTAGAGAAATTCAAACTTACTTTACCCTCTAGAGACAAAAACATAATTAAACCTATTTACTTCCACCTCTATGGTACCGAAATAAGCGTACAACTTTTTTAGTTAAGCATTTTTCTCGCGAAAACTGTTGTCGCTTGTTTTACTCGACACTGGCAAAATGAACACTATTGCCAATATCTTAAAAAAAAAAAAAAAAAAAAAACTTTTTTAAATTTGTTAAAAACTCGGAGTAAGAACCTCTTTAGTAAACTTTTTTTTTTTAATTTGCTTTGGGCGCACCGTCAGCCTTGCCAGTAAGTTACTTTTGTAACATATTACGTTTCTTTTGAACTATATTTACGTTAGTTGTTTAGATATAAGTTACATTTCGAGGCAATAATGTTTTTAATGAATTATATAGTATTGTAAAAGTAAATAATAGTTGAGTTAATTTAGCAGAGTTAATAGAATAAGCCAATTTTTTATAACTTTATCTAGTTAGTAGCAAGATTTTTTCTAAGTATTACTTTTTAGTAACTTTTTTATTAACGATTTCTCACTGTAATAAACTGAAAATGAGAAAATAATCACTAAAACGAATAGGTAGAGTGCTTTTCACGAAAGGAAACCTTTTTGCGGGACGCCACTATTGCACATTTTAAAAGTATAAATACCTTTACCTTTTTAACGCCTCATAATTTCTCATATTTAATTTCTTAATCAAAAAGGTATTTATTTTATGTAACAAATAAAAATGATTTAAAATATGAAGTCCAATAATAATAGTATAAAAAATTAGTTCCGCTAAATTCCGTGGGACCTCTTTCGTGAAAAGGACTCTAAGTAAGCGTACCTACGTAAATTAAAATTGAATACTGGTTATTTTTGAAGATAGTGCACTGGCAACGCTGTGCGCATCCATGGTGAGAATAATTTAAAAAAAAAACTTTTAGCATTGAGTTATTTCCTCGCTGAGGGGGGATGAAAAATTATGTGTCACACTCGAGTGCAAAGATTTTTGACCTTGTGCTCTTTTGATTCCCTCGCTAACGCTCAGGATTCTAATTAATAAATCACTCGCTACGCTCGTGATTTAATTTTAGAATCCTTCGCTCGCTCGGTCATACAAACTGAGCACGCGGTAAAAAAGCAACTTTGCACTCTTGTATAACAAATAACTATTCTTTCTTTCTTTCAAATTGGATGACTGTAGAATGTAAACTACTAAACTAAATAATTGTTCTAATGCAAAACCGAATCGTCATTTGACGGATTTAAGGGATCTTGCTTAAGTCCATCTGTAGACATTTGAAGGCTGATAATGAAGGCGCAAATTTATAATCAGAACCATGACAAGCACGTGTTAATTTTAACAATGTGTGAGTAATTTTGTCGTGAAACAATCTTCGACGACTTGACAGACATCTACACTACAATATTCTTGTACTAAAAACGAGAATGATAGGATAAAAAAAGTTTAACACTTTTTTTTAAATTCATTTACAATCGAAAGCCAGTATTTTAATCCTTGGACGATTTAAAAGCAGTTTTAAGTGAAAGCATGTTAATTAAAGTTCGTATCAGATACGTGACATTTTCAACCCGATCCTTTACGATTTATCTGAATATATCATAATATAGGTATTAAAATAACTGTATATTTTACGACACGCAAGGCTTTACTTTACGGCTTGTTGAAATAAATTGGAAGTGCAAAAATAAATTTTGGTTATAGGTACTTCAATAAAACATTTTATTTCTATTTTATGTAATGTAATTAATTTCAACATTAATTTTGTGCCTAATTTAAATTTAATCTGTCTTATAGAATATCTTTGAATTTTTGTAAGTATAATGACAAAATTAACACCATTTCCACCAACACTACCTATCTTCACAGAGAAATAAATCATTCATTAATTTATTCATTCATTCAAAACATACCCCTTCCCTAATTATACAGCTAAAACAGAATAACACTTATTATTAGTTGGTTTTGAGCGGGTCCTAATTAGATATGCGCGGTTTTTCCTCTTGCTGTATTGGTAGTTAAGCTTCGGCCGTGGTAAATCCACCCACTGGACAAAGCTGTGTCGCCAAGTGGACTATGACATACGACATTACGACTATGTTCCCTCAGGATGTTCAGTGAAGCCAGAGAGATCCCGCTTTCTAGGTTTGTTCTACTACCGTTTTCGACCGCATCATTGTTTAATATCCTTCCTTCCTTCTTTATTTTGCTTTGCAGTTTTTTTCCCCATGTTGTTGTAAATACTCGTAAACCTTTTCTTTCTTTCTTTTTTTATATCTGGCGATATTATGGTCAAAGTCTAAGCTATAATGCATTATAATAAACTTGTTGATAAGGTAACCTTCATCCGAAAATTCTATTTTCTAAACTAAGAATGTAAATGTAACTTATGATAATCGTTTAAATTCCACGTAAACACCGAACCTAACCCATTTTAGTGATGATATCATTATGTAAATCGCGTAAATAAGTAACAATCGAAGGAACTATCTCATGGAGGAGTGACTACAGTAGGTACATTCCACGTGAATAGCGTCTCGTGTATTATTACAATATAAAACTTAAAACTATATACTAGCTGCGCCCAGCGGTTTTACCCGCTGTACTAGTATGCCTATGTATTATACCAGGGTCTAAACTATACTATATTTCAGCTCAATCGGTCCCGTTTAGGTGTGAAAGAGTAACAAACACACTCCAGACATCCATTCTTACAAACTTTCACGTTTAAATTATTAGTAAGATCACAATCTTCACTCAAACAATGCTATGCTATGCCATGGAACGGGCTATGCTCGGCGTCTCTCAAAGGATCGCATCAGAAATGAGGTGATTCGGCAGAGAACCAAAGTTACCGACATAGCCGAAAGGATTAGCAAGCTGAAGTGGCAATGAGCTGGTCACATTTGCCGCAGAACCGATAACCGATGGGGTAGACGTGTTCTAGAGTGGAGACCGCGTCTCGGCAAACGTAGTGTTGAGCGTCCTTGGGCGAGATGGAACGATGACTCTGGAACGATGACTTCCGGTAGTCCGGTTGGAGGAAAAGGCGAAGGACCGAATTGAGTGGCGAGCCATGGGCGCTATGTCAAGCAGTGGACGAACGTAGGCTGGTGATGATGATGACTCAAACAATAAACCACATGAGCCGTCGAATCCTACGCCTCAACTCTTTTTGCCCACTGGGTGTCTCTACATAGCACATCACAACATTGATTGACACCTAACACGCGCCGAATGCACGGCTCAATCATGTTCATTCACCCCACCGAACGAATGATCCGATTAGGCTATTCACGCCGTCATTATGTCAGGATGATTATGATTGATTAGTGTTCAACTTTTTTGGCTACTCGTATTTCGCAGCGAACCGAGACTTTGTAACATCCTGTATTATGTAAATCTTTGACCGATTTGACTCGTGACTCACTGTTGAATTAAGTAACTTTTACGTAATTTCCTTCCCTTAGAAGGAGCAAGTTTTTTGTAAAAAAATAAGCAAATAATTGTAATCCATCTTACTATGGCCTTATCTTATTTTTTACTAATTACACTAATATTATAAATGCGAAAATTTGTGAATGAGTAATGTATGTATGTTACTCTTTCACGCCTAAACTGGTGGACCGATTGAGATGAAATTTGGCATAGAGATAGCTTCAACCCTGGAATAACACATAGGTTACAGAACAGCGGGTAAAACCACTGCATGCAGCTAGTAATATTATTAACGTTAAAGTTTGTAATAATATACGGAGGACTGGATGGATGTTTGTTATTGTTTCACGCATAAACGGGTGGATCAATTGAGCTGAAATTTGGTATAGAGAAAGCTTAGCCCTTAGAATAACACATAGGTTATAAAACAGCGGGTGAAACCGCTGGACGCAGCTGGTATATAATAAGCTTTATGAAACACTACAGTTAATTAATTTGAAGTCTAACAAATAAACCTAGTCATAAATATGATCTCAAGTTGAACATGGTTCCGTTAGCGAATCACCGTGACTTTATTGTGTTCCCCTGGCTATGATTACATGTCATAAAATCAAATATTTACGATCGCAAACTATTGCAATAAATAAAATAACAAGCAACTAAAATTTAGGCTGAAGTCAGTTCAACATAATACTAAAAATAATTACGGTTCATACTTTAGACTCCAACAGCACAGGTTACCCGTTTTACACTTCTAACTCTGAATCTCTGAGTCAAATAACGATCATAATTATTATTATTATAGGTAATATGGCTCTACCATATTATGTCGCAGTTTCAGGTCGACAAGATTACTACAAGGCCTACAACATAACCTAACGACTGCTTCAAAAAATAAAACTTAATTAATCACGTTAACAAAAACGCAGGCATAATAATAATGAAATTATGTACCTATTCTTTTTTCTTTTGTAATTATCACAACGTCAACTTAGAAATCGCGCTATCTACCTTTATTTCAATAGTCTGTAATTTACGACGTTAATCAAGAACTTAGCTTCTACCACATATTAAACTTGCCTGAATCATCGACCAATAAATACTTACATAATTAATTGACATAGTTTTCAATTAGTTTTAGCAGGTCTCATTTATTGCTTGGAAGTTCATCGCTTTTATACTACCTCTACATAAATATGGCACAATTTATGGCGAAAAGTAGCCTATATTAATGTCGTTCCAGGGGTCTTTATAAGCTTGCACATCACGTTTACTGTTTTCACAAAAAAATATACCTAAATTTGATAGCGCGTTCCCCACCCATCACCAAACTTAAAAGCGTAATAGTTTTAATTGGCTTACAACTTACACCACTATTCGACATAGGGACGGCATCCGAGTTATTTAGCGAATCTCCCACTCACAAAAAGTCTGAAGGTTTTAGTGGGGGACGCCAGTGTCCGAGGCTGAGAGTAGATACGCCAAAGCATTCGTCCGCAGCCTTAGCAGTACCTTAGCCTTGGACCACTATCTCGCTTGAACTTTAACGATTATGTGGCCGTAGATGTTAGCAGATTAAATCTAAAAGGCAGTATAAATCCTTCTCTGGCTTCACTGAACATTCTAGCCTAGCGACAGTACTCAAGTGAATTCTCCTAAATGAATCCAAGTGCATAGACGCAATAGGAAGCGAGGTGCACTACACTCTTGCATCACCAGGAGCGGAGTTATTGGTTATTATTTATAAAACACTCCACGCGGTGCATCGGGCATTGTGATTAGTCGCTCCGTTGCGTATTAGGAACAGCAACGATCTGATATATTGGATATATCAGATCGTTAGGGAAAAGCTTTAAATTACGAAAATGCAGTTTGGGTTTTATCTTATAGATTGCATAGTGAGGAAAAAAACGAAGACTTAAAAAAATTTATTGAAGTTATTAGTAATTTGAACATCGAACCTGAAAATGAATACGTATCCGTATTTCTTAAAGATGAAGAGAAACAGGTGATGGTTTAAATTAGTAAAGATTTCAAGGATTGTTGTTAAATGAGTCGTCGTTTATGCTGCAATATTTTCAGTAAAGCTTTGTAGTCTGAGTTGAAATGCAAAATATAAATTCCTGTATATGAGACTTTTGAATTGTTTTCGGGTGTTTCAGAGACAAAATTGATGTAAAGGCCACGACTTGACCACGAACACTACCATGGCCATCGCATCACCATTGTGTAAAATATGAATCAACAGATATAAAAAGCTTGACTCATTCGATATTCAAAAGAGCGACACTTTCACAAGGTCCCGAATAGTAAATCTGAGTCAGATGGAACAGTTTGACTAACAAACCGACATAACGTTTCAGGTCAATCATTCAACTCACGTTCACACCATTCTGCTCTTGTGGACGTACGTGCAGAATATTAATAATTTCGCAATAGTTGTATTTGCTGGCAATCACGATGAGTATAGGAGTAATTCGTCAACTCGTCCTACAAACCTTCAGTCCATTTGGCATTCGGACCCTTAAAGCTGCACCCACACTGCTGCGGGAAAACGAATTTTTGTAATGTTCCAATTCGTACGCAGTACGTACCCTGTCACACTTGAAGCGGACGCGGGCAGGGACAAAATGAAGATCGCTTCCACTTTTTCGTGCGATCACGTGGCAGTCTAGCATCAGCTTTAATGTAACTTCTTGGTTTGTAATCCCTCTCTCTCTCTCTCTCAATAAACTAGGAATGTAATCTCTTTCTATACAACCAAACATCCCTGCTATAGTGTTGGAAAAACATCCAAACAGATTGGTATAATTTTTTCATACAAAAATTAATTTTATTGGTGCGACACAAATGAAGTCTAGCAAGAAAAGTGGTGAAATCAAATAAATATTAAGTATTTTTCAATTGAAAAAGACAACATGGAGAAAGAGTGGAGAGACGAGGACAGGAGTGGTCGTAGCGTGACCGCTACCCAGAGAAAGGAGTGGAATGATTTGCCCTTCAGTGGGACGATACAGGCTGAATAACAATAAATAACGTTCACTCAATGTTCGAACTCTGAGATTATCCCTGTGCCGCACAAAGCTGAGTCTATCCCATTTGACATTAGAATTGTTTAAATTGTGTATGCTTTTTTTATGTGTATCTTTTCTGTTTTTCTACTGTCAATAAATTGCTTTTTATTTATTATCAAAATTGCGTTCATCTTACATGCCGGTGGATATAACATTGACATTTGTATGTGTCAGTGGACAGCCATAACTCACGAGCATCTGCGGTGAGATTGAACACAATTTACTGACAATTTTCGGCATTTAATCGGTGTTTGACGGACACTCGAGATCTACACAGATGGTGAATATAATAAGTGTAATCTACAGTGTACTCGCATAACAAGTAAAAGTTTAAATAAAACTTTTTAAAAAACAAGCTTTTATTATTATTACCATCTAGCACCAAAGTACTTGTCAAGACGAATCAAATAAGTTGTGTCGTTTAATTACGAAGTTCTTCCTGCTCCATCATCTGATCAGCTCCATGTCATAATAATATTCCATTGGCATTCGATTTATGCATGCATGCTTAATTTCAGTTCAATCAGAAATCGGGAAGTGGATCAAATCTGGGGGCACGGTAGTGCCCCCGCCAAGTCGAGCGCGAAGCAAGCACTGCCGTACCATCCTTTACAGGAATCATTTCGCCGCATTTTCAGGCCCCTATTTGGGAACCTCTGGATAAGACCAGAACACAGAAATTTTCGTCATCCAGTAAGCTATAATTACATACTTAAAATCCAAAATTTCAAGTCTGTAGGTCATTATGTTCCGAAGTTAAGCGAAAGCAAAGTTTCGCATTTACGACACTCACTCACTCACTCACTCACTCATGATCATCAAAATAGAACTAGTACTTCCCATAAACTCAGAGAGCTGAAATTTGGTACATACTTAGACTTTATTGTACAAACCATAGGAAAACTAAAAAAACATGCAATTTCGGTCTCGTTTTCGAGATAATTAATCTGCATAAATAACTTTGTAATCTCATATAAATGTATAGGATTACAAAGTTACATTTGCAGTCAATGGTTAAAATTGTGTAATATCCAACTTATTAATTAAAAATATATATAATAGTATATGTGTGTGTGTATATGTGTCGTAAATCGTCAGTTAAGATCAGGCGATATCTAGCGTGGTCTAAGGCTAACCTATAACGAATCTATCACAAGAGCCCAACCAAACTATTAGAAGAGATCGATATACCGCTTTTACTACAAGCTTTTATTTACTAGCTTTTACTACTTACTTTCACCTGTCGGTCTCTCTGTCTGTAATTAAATCTTGCAAGTTTAATTAGGCCCACTTCCCGGTATAATATTATAATGCATTGGACTAAGAGTGAACGCACACGTATCTAGATGGCACTGACTGTATTTTAAAACGCGCTTACGGTTTGTATTATATCTGATAACCTTATAATATAGAATATAGCGTTTCTACAAAAATAAGTGAAATCCCACCAAAAACATTCGGAGCACCTGGTATAATACCCTTGTGTACCCTTCAACGGCCAAGTCACACAACATTAACTATAATAATAAAGAAATCGCAGTAAGGAACCTTATACTTGGCACGACTTTGTCTAGATTTCATTACTTTTTAGAGATAAACAAGCAGCTCCATCGAGACTTGGCTAGTTTTTTACAGAATGTTTTTGGTGGGATTAAACTTCCAAGATTTGATTACAGACAGACAGGCAAAAAGTGAAAGTTAAATAAAAGCTTGTAATATAATGTCCATAGGGGGACTTAATTCTTTATTATGACCTATAACAACATAAAGTCTTGGATCTGCCAATATTACAAGCTTTTATTTACTTTCACTTGTCTGTTGTCTGTCTTGTCTGTCAGTAATCAAATCTTGCAAGTTTAATTTGACCCACTTCCCGGTGTCCGATTAAGCTGAAATTTTGCATGCCTGTATAAATCAGATGACAATGCAATATTTTTATGACGTCGAGCTGATCTGATGATGGAGCTGGAAGGTGGCCATAGGAACTCCGTTATTAAACGACGTAACCCCATCGAGTTTGGGCTCATTTGATTCGTATTGACGAGTTCTTTATGATGCTAGATGGTAATAATAATAAAAGCTTGTTTTTAAAAAGTTTTTTTTTATTTCACTTGTTTTATTCCTGCTTCACAGAGGCAGTAAGTAAATCTGTCTTTTCTAAAGAACTGCATCTAATTGCAAGGCGTAAAGCTTTGCACTAAAGCTCTTCTTCCATAAGTGCGTAAATTTCACTATAATTACGGAATAAAGTCCTATCAATTTGTATAGAGACTGCGTTTGCTTATTTATCTTTAAGTAAAGATTGTAATGTTTTCATTTTTGTTAGCTTTGTGTACTGTTTAACTACTTGTAAGAAAACTATGTACCTACTCATAAGTCACCTATCCAAACGGGAGGCCTTGGTGGTTGTAATACAGTTTTATTACTAGTACGGCCACCATAGTTCCCCTAGTAATAATGTAGCAATACTGCTGTATGTACATTGAAATAAATAAATAAATGTTTAGTATTCTGTGGTACAGGTCGTAAGATACGAAAATAAATTGAGTATTGTTCTAGCGAACCTAGGACCTAAATACTCGCAGTTCGTTATGTTAATGGTCAGTTATAATTTTATTTATTACATGGTTCGTAGAATCAATGAAACATTAATTACTAAATGTAGATAATATGAGGAATACAGAAATGAATAGGTCTTTTAAAGTTTCGGGGATTTCTAGAAAAACCAACGGATGGTAAAAGCCGTTGTTTCGTTTGATATTATTTTTATTTGTCTATAAAATGAGCTATTAGAAGAATAAAAGTTTCAACTTGTTTCTTTTATTATAAAACAAATATACAAAATTAATAACTTAACAAAATTAAGTATTAACCGCCTCTGTATGAAATTAAACTTTATAGGTAACAATTTATTAGTTTTTAATTTATCATGGTTTAAAAGCAGGTACATACATCTTAGAAGAAAAAAGGGAATATTGAGGAATAATTTTAAAAAAATCATATAAACCAAAAAACTGTTTTTTCCTTACTTTAGCTACAAGCTTGACAACCCTTATAAAGAACACAAATACATAAATATAGTATAGATACACTTAGGTACATTTAGGTACACTTAGTGCATAAACCACGAGTATTCCTTTATCTAATCTCCATTCCACGCAGACCACGTAAGACCTAAGTCATAATACCTAAGACCTGTTATATAAATGAGTAAAGTGAATACGTGTAGTCATCCTACCACAATGCCTATGCAAATTAGGTCGACCTAAGTAAATATGCTAGATATACCTACACAATCTAGGTCATCTGAGTGACTTATGAGATGGCGGCATTACTTGATGATTAGATTTTGTTTTAAAGGTGGATTTAAGTTCATGTACGTTTACCGAGGTAAAAATAATAATAAATAAATGAATCGTTTACTTCAGGCAATAATACACTGAAAATAAATACTATATACCAGAGGCATATATTTTTATAGACTATAATGTATAGTATTCACTTACTATAGAACGTAAAACCCAGGTAACTTGGTAAGTCTTTAGTAAATTTGGGTTAATACTTTGATGTTAGCAATGTGGTATAATAAGCACTTTTAAGTTACAATATATTTGTGAATTTGAAAAGTTTAATCATCATTATTATATCGAATACATGAATGTACATTTTTTAAGTTACGTAGTTTTTCTAGGATTTTATTCTAGAACGAGTTAAAAGTCGGTGCGTTTCGATTTAGAATTAGTCTTAGGACTACCTAGGTAGTAAGTTTAGTCTATTCTAGCCTTAGAAGCATTTCCATGTTTCTGATAAAGAATAGATAAAATACAAATTAAATAACGTTTATCCAGTAATGACATAAGAATGCGTCCTCGATCATCATTCATTCATTTAACATTTATATTCTGGTTAATCAAGTTCAACAATTTTAAATTATAATATCGCAAAGTTTTACATATTTACGACATAATTATATAAATTATATTTTATTTAACATAAATATTGTGTTATTTAATATTTATTTTATACATAACTAGCTGCGCCGAGCGGTTTTACCCGCTATCTCTATACAAAATTTCAGCTCAATCGGTCCACCCGTTTAGGCGTGAAAGAGTAATAAACAAACATCTAGACATCCATTCTTACAAACTTTCACGTTTATTTCAGTTAAGTAAGATGCACATTATTTGAATAAAGACAACTTTTCTGTAATATTTTAATATAAAATCGTTTGGTTACTATAAAATCGGATTATATAACAAAAGAAACTTATCCGTATCGATATTAGGTTATTGACTTATCGATGACTCAGAAACTTTGAACATTAATCTCAGAGTACAGTAATTTTGACACTTACCGCGTCATAAAATAAAACTGTCGTTTTGCAGCTTATGGTTAGTGGTAGAATAGAATAGAAAAGAAAAGTCTTTATTGAAAAACAAACATACAGAAAACTTAAAACTATAACACAAAATCACGACATAAGTGTAACAATAACACGTGTCAATAACGTGTGTATATGTGTATGTCGTATGTGTATAGGAGTGGTACCTCAGGGTGAACATCCCTGTGCACCCAGCATACGCTGAATACCCCCCTATTGTCCACTTTTCTCATTACGTATTTTTGTGTACCAACTTTGCTTATTTAGGTATATTGTTTTGTTCATTATACCTATTCCTTTTTTGATCTGATGTTATGTAGATATGTAATTTGGACAATAAACTATTTTTTTTTTACCTATTCATTATTTATC